>OZ010747.1:33966509-36466509 GCA_963932245.1 Tachinus rufipes
ATATTGATGATGTAAGTATTGCCGAACGGCAACGGAAAAATAGGGCGGGGCACCATCATGCATATACCACATTTCCCTCCGAAGTAAAAGGGGCAAATTCTCCAGAAGAATTGGTAATGTGTCTTGCAAAAAATTTAAATAAATATTTCTATCTAACCTGTCTGGAATAACAATGGGACCAATAAGGTAGTGATTAATAATACCTGCCCAAATATTAATTTTAAATTGATGCTGATGATGTGCAACTTTAATGGCATGTGGATTTTCATCGGAATAAATATGTTCGTTGTGCAGATTGGTTACCCCAGATCTTGTAAAGCATGCCTCGTCAGTAAACATAATTTTTCTACAAAAATTTGGAACAAGGATTCTTTTGTTTCTAATAAATTGACAAAATGTAAGCCGCATGGGGGGATCAGTCGGTAAAAGTTCCTGGACTTTTTGTATGTGGTAAGGATGTAACAACTGTTCTCTTAAAACCTCATTGACAATCGTTTTAGGAACATTTAACTCACGTTCTAAGAGACGGGTACTGGTACTTGGTTCTTCTTCAACTCTTTCCAGAATCATCTCTTCTGTTTCCACAGTTCGAGTTGTTCGCATACGACCCCTGCCTTCAAACTTTTTCTCAAAACTGCCCGTTTCCCGAAGATGACGCTCAATATTGGCAAATATTTGGTGGTTTGGTATTCGACGGTTAGGAAACCTCTCCATGTAAACCCTAACACTCTGACGCCTATTTCCTTGACAAAACCCGTATACCAGGAGCATGTCAACTTTCTGAAAGTTTGTATAATTTTCCATTTTTAATGGTAAAATGAACTTGTAATTCAAGAATGTTGATCGTATACTTGAGTAAATTTCATAGACTGGTGACAATTTGTCAATAATTGTCAAATTATTAAACGCCATAGCAACAAGGTCACTTAAAAAATTATTGTTACAGGTAAATTCTTTTTGATATTTACAAATTTTTGACGCCCTCTACCGGCTAAACGAGACAATTTTGGATATAACTAAGTCGGCTTAGATCGACCTATTTTGACGTCAGGAGTCTGTCGTCAAACGTTGTACACGTATTTTCCGGACACCCTGTATATTTATATTCATCTCTCGTTGATTATCCTGTTTGTATGCTGATTGGACTTGACCGTTGGCTGTTCGATAACTACTGGCGATTCTTCAACAAAGTGCAACAAAGTTTAGAATTTGAATTATTTGGAATGGAAAATGAATATGAACTTCTTATTATCAGGACCTGCAACTGGAATCTGGTTGGAAGAAGATATCCGTTTCTTGTTTTGGGTCATTAAGTTATATCTTTATGTTTTGCTTATCATTAAGTTAACTTCAATTTATTTAACCAAATGGCCAGGTTTTTGTTAACAATTTTAACTTTTGTATTTAACTGTAAAAATTTCAACTGGCAGCTGGTATGCATTTGATTTATAACTTTAGTAAATTTATTGTGATTGTTCTAATAAACACTAAGCTACAACCCATGCTTGTGAACCAAGGATTACATAAACAAAAAGTTAATTAATATTTATAACGATAATATTATTTGGTTGTACAATGATATTGTAAAGACGGTGAAATATTTGTGTCGGGCTAACTATTCTATCACAGGGTGTGCAGAGATAGCGCTATTCCGGACAACACCAGTAAGTATTAAACCAAATTTATTCTATTTATCTATGTGTACTTTCACATGTATTTCATATCTAAAATTATCTTTTACTCCATAATTTATTTTGTAAAAACGGTGTAATTAAACGGTGAAGGTTTATTTGCAAGAAGGTAACTTTAACCAAGAAGTATTTTGTTTAACGGCGCAAACAAACTCAATTAAGTTGTTTTAGATCAAAATTATTTGTTAAAATGTGGAATCAAACCTAACTCTAGTCGCAGTCAAACTTGATTTGAATTTTTGATAAGATTTATTACACTAAGGAATTTTCATTTATGATTGGGAAGAATTGATATTGTCTATTGATTTTTTTTTTATTATTATGATCTTCTTTGGATGCACTACCTCACTAACCATATAGGTTATTATATTATATGTTTTTATATCAGAGTTTTTCACTAAATAAATATTAGTGATCTAAATTTATTTTTTTTACCCACATATTGGTAACGGGGTATATCGTTAAAAAGTGTGGTCAATATTACTATACAGGGTGGACTTCAAAAAGAAACTCCGTGGCGCTCACTCTCTACTACCCCCGTCTACACTGAGCTACAGCGGCAAGAGAAGCCCTGTCCACCTCCAGTAGTTAAACATTAAAAATAATTGGAACTTATTAGGAGCGTTATACTATAATTAATAAAAAAACGAGTTGGAAATATATCTTTATTAACATAATATATAAAATCTTAAAATCATAACAATGGAGCACATCTATTATATCTATTAATCCAATGTCGCCCTTTTACATTTTGACTCAAATTTGCAGTGCATCCATATCCTCCATTAGCATTAATCATTGAATAATCTTCGCAATTTGTTACGCCATCACTATTACAATCCTAAAATAGAAAAATATATAACTTATTGTAAATTTAAAATAGATATTATAGATAAAATTTGACTTTCTTGGTTTTATTGGAACCACAAGAGATATAAAGATCAAACCTAGGATGTTTTACTCGACAAAACATACTTTGTAATAAAAAATGGTTAACTCAACAAAACTAAAACTTTAGGAATCTTTTTTTTCATGTACTAAAGTTTGTCGCAATTTGGAGACATCGAGTTTTTAAGAATTGTACAATGTAATGGAATTAACCATATCCATTTTTGCACTCATCATATTTTACTTTTCTTTAAATTTAACGTAATATAAAACAAGAATTAATTATTTCTACTCTACGTTCACCTATCTTTTTTTTTATGCCTTTCATTCATTCTATCGCTTTGCTCTTTTTATTTGACACAACCTTTTTTCCATGTTTTTTATTTATTTTAGCACATTTTTTTAACGTATGTTTTCTAGTTTTTTAATTTTTCCACACATTCTGCAATTTTTTTATTTAAAATTTGTTTTTAATTTTTATATAAACCCTGCAATGGTATTAATTTTCAGTTTTGTTATGCTTTGTCAACTTGTTTTCAACAATAAAGGCACAATTCTCATTGTACCTTAAATTTTTTACTCAAGTTTTTTTTTAATTTTTACTAATACTTTCTTCAATAATACTACTAAAAATTCTGTTTAGTTTCTTAGAATTATATTTTTTTTTTATTTCTTCTTGTAGAATTTTAAATTTGTTTTTTTCTTTTAGATTTACCATTTCACTGTTTTTCATTTTTTTGCCTATTTTATGTTATTCTACGTTTTTTTTGTTGTGGGTAATTTGGCTAAACTTTTTTCGTAATGTCGTCACTCCATTTATTTGTAGTTTTTGGGTTTTTTCATTTTGTATCCCGTTTTTTTTTACTGACACTCAAATGGTTTGCTTTATTGCTTGTTGGGTGATTCGGAGATTATTTGCAATCTTATATGTGTAAAGACAGTATGTAAGCACTAGTAATATCAACGTTTTGTGTACATTTTTTTTAAATTGTTAAGTATTTTATTGAATTAATTATAAAATTCTTTTTAAAGAACGCTGACCATCCTGACTTCTTCTCAATATTTTGATTGTTTGGTTTTCTGTATTTGTCTATATCTTGTATGCGCGTGTAGTTGTTTGCATTTTTGTGTATTTTTTTGGTAATAACTACTTGAGTGATCCGTAATGTCATTATGAGTTTCTTGGGCATGATCTTTTGTTTTTCTATTAAACTGTTAATAATAAATATAATGTTTGCAAATTTCAAGCACTTCCTCTATCACTGTGGTGAAGAGTTTGAGATAAATTGTGTTCTCTTGACTCCCCTCTTTATTCGTATTTTTGTCTTTTCGTCAATTTTTTGGTGTCTATTGTTGTTTTATTAAGTGCTCCTAGGATTGACAGATTGAAGACCAAACCAAACGCTTTTAAGTAATCTGCAAAGACAATGTGCAGTGGTATATTATATTTGTTTGTTTTCAAGTCTGTGGATGGTTGATGTTACTAAATCCTTTTCTTAAAACTAGCCTACTTGACTGGTTGGTGAAAGTCTAGTGTTAGCTTATTTGTTATTATTTGTATGAAAAGTTTATGTAAGTGTGGTAGCAGGTTTATGGGTCCGTAATTTTTGATGTTGTTTTGTTTTTTTTTTGTGCAGGTTTATAATCTCTGCGTTATGTCAGCTAGGTAATGTTGCCCCTTCGACGATGCATTTGTTTATAAACGTTTAAACACTTTTTTCACAGTTTTCTCCTCAACATTTAATTTGTTATTTTTTTTTTATCAGGGTATTTGTTTATGTCGGTTTATTTCCTGTATTTTCTCTGAGCCTGTGTTTAGTATTTTCTGTCTTTGATATTTGTGGTGGTCTTGGAGCTACATAAGGTTTTGTAGACATTTTGTAGCGTTGTTTTAGTTTCTGTTCTTGTACGATGAAATCTTATTTGTTTTATATCTCTTCTATGAATAGTTTTTATCTAGCTTTCAGATTTTTGTTATTTTTGATTATGTCTGTTATGAGCTTTGTTTTGATGCGCTAAATCATTTATTTGGTTATTTTACTAGTGTAATATATTTTTAAAATTAAGATTTAAAAACTTTTTATAATTTTTTATAATATATCAATCATACATCTTTTATAACATGCATCTACACTTTCTTTTAATTGTTTTTTTTTTTATTTAAATAGTTTTGTAAAACGTTTCATCTCTTCTAGATTATTTTGTTTAATATTTTTGCATATTTTTGTAATTGTTTTTTAGCAGAAAAAAAGCAGAAAAGTTGCCTCTGTTTTTTTTTTACATTCTGTTGTTAGTCTATTATCTGTTTGTGCTTATTTAATTTTGTTTTTACATAGCTTTATTATAGTTGCGTCTGTTATTTTTTAGATCTGTAAATTTTTCTCATACAATAAAGGAATAGATAATAACTATCTCGAATAGCATAAACAGAACTTAACCTAAAAAAGTTGTTAAAATAAACAAAGTTTTACTCTTTAAATTGAGATTAATAGTAGGAAATACGGTTAGTGTGTTTTTTGTACTTTTTCATCTTGCCCTGGTTATAATATTTACAAGCATTATAATTTATGATCACGTACAGAGTGAACCAAAAATCAAGCTAAAGAAGCGTACCTTGACTCAAATATCATTATAAAAATAATGATATTTGCTAGACCGTTCAACAAGCTAACCAAAAATGATACCCAAAAAAGTATATATGTGTAACCTTTAAAAAGTAGTACATTTTGGTTTTACGCTTGCGTTCTTACAGCCATTATGTAAGAAGTCATTGAGTTTTGAAACTAATTCTATAAATTTTTTCAGATTTTTTGTGTGTAAATAAACACAATACCTTTGTAATCAGCCGCAATGTAAATATTTGAAATAATTTACTCAAAAAAATGTCAAAGGTTTTTAGTTTGACACACACCAACAAAAAAAAAAACAAAATAAAAAACATTATAGACAAAAAAGACCTTATTTTAACCTAAAAATCAGCTCTGAACGTTTGGCCGATTTATTATGGTTTATCTTGTATATATTTTATAAATGTGCAAAACATAAAAAATGTTGTTAGTTTAAACTATTACTTTATTAATTTGCTGTCGTCGTCGTTTTTATTATTTAGTCCAAAATCTACTAATAATAATAAATTGTTGGTTTCTTACCTTTCCAAATCGTGCCATATAGTTTTTTACTATTCTCTGTGCACATTGGTAACTTTTTGCACAATCTTCAAATGCTAAAATAAAAATATAGTTTCAGTACTTTAAGCATAAATTGGCTGCTATAATAGGCAACTTAATATTTATGTCATTACGCGTTTTAGCCTTTTTTCTCGCGCTCACGTTTCACATTTTCTAACAGTCAAGGTATAATAGGTTTATTGTATATATCCCAATAAGTTATAGAATTGACAGCTTACTTTGTGGTTCAAAATTCGAGTAAGTCCGGTGACACACTGTGCGTTAGAAACGGTCCGGTAAAAACACATCCGTTTTGAAGGATGTCGACCGAACATGTTAAAAACATTATTTTTTGGTGATTTTTTTTACAAACAATATTTTATTTATCTATAAAAATAGATTTAAATAATGTGTGTTCATGAACATTCTGATATATCAAGTTATCTTAAATTTATGTTGATATTTAAATAATTTTTCTAAAAAATTTTAATTTATTTTTATGCTTTAAATATATATATATAACAAACATACCTCCAGATCGTTCTGGATCATCTTCATCCATGACAAGTCTGCCAGCATCAATCCAATAAACACGACTAATTTTATAAGGCCCACAATAACCGGCTTCACATTCAAAAGTTAAATCACAGTTTGAGGCAGCAAAACATAGACATTTCAAACAGTGTTGGTCCAAATTATGTACAAATAGATTGTCTAAAACAATAATTCAATGCACAGCATTAAACAAATAAAATAATATATGCGTTTTAAAAAAAAAATATTTATTAATCAAATTTTATTTAAATGTAGTTTTTTTTCATTAAATTATTATTATATTAAATACTTTTTTAATCCTCCAAATATTAAATTAATTATTTGTAAAATTGTAAAATATTTTAAAATAACTACTAACCTGATTCTGCATGTATATAATTAACTAGATAATAAATCCACCAAGAAATTATTACAACATGTTTGTGCAATAAAGTCATCTTCACTCTAAAATCAAATATTTTTAAAATGTACAGTAGAGTAATAGTAGTAGCAGCAGAAGACTGTTGTGCTTAGGTATATCTACAATTAGAATTAAAAAAAATGGTAAACAAAAACGCATCGTTTTCTGGAAAATCAGATTTAAAACATTTTTACATTTTGACCCCTAAAACACTTGCGATTGACCCGGTACATCAAGGAGATTTTAGCAGTCTATGTGGTATCTTATGACGACTACATTGAAGACAAATTCCTTTTTTTGCATGATAATGCGAGGCTGCACACCGCAAGAATCGTTTAAGATTACATTACAGAAGTCGGTTTTTGGGTTATGGAGTGGCCATCATGCAGTGCCCCAACTTTGATCACAGAGCTTATTGTTGCAGTAGAAGCAGAGTAGCTTAACATCCCACAAGAAACAATAGCAAACTTGATTCGATCTATGCCTAATCGTATGAGAGATGTTATTAGTGCAAGAGGGGGTCATGCCCATTATTAAAAATTAAGTTTTAATTTAGATAAGTGTTAATAAAATAATTTATTTTTGCAATAAAAAAAGTTAATTTGTTTTATGTATTAATTTTATTTCACTATGTTAAGCCAACATACAATTTAATAAATTTCTCATATTAAAGCATATTAAATTGTCTTTCAAGCAGCATATTTTTTTTTTAGTTGAGTTTAGAATATATGTCAAATGTAGAATATTTTTAAAGCTGAAAGGCTTATTGCCTTAAATTATTATTATTAATAAAATGCATTTTAATTAATAAATTGATAGAATTGCAATAAACACTTATATTTTTATTAGGATCGACCACATGGTAATAATAGAAACAGAATATATTATTAATTTCTAGGAACTAAATATAATTAACTATTGTTAAAAACGATTAACCACAATAATTTAAAAATAATACAAATTTTAAATTTAAGATGTTTGATAAATATTATAATAATAGTTAAATTTATAATGATACTCACATGATTAATACACTCTTATTTTACTTCAGCAATACATAAACTTTTATCAATATGTGTTGAACATATTCATCATAAAATTATTGGATGTTCAATATATATATAGCACTACAAACAATACAGCTGTAAAGTGTAATCAGTTGTTTTATACCTAACGTTTTTTGCAATTCTAAGAACATGTTTTTAAACATATAATTATATTTATATTTCAATCTGATGTTAAAAAATAAATTATTGCAGTATAAAGCGTTGTAAACAAATTAAGATAATTACCAATAGCTGTCAAATTATTGATAGCTATTATTTATTGAAATGGACGTTAGTTTTAGGAACTAAACCAATATATTATAACATTTAAAAACATTGTTGTGTAATTTGTATTGGGTATATTTTTTTCATAAATACTTATGCAATTTATTGTTATAAAATATACATTAAATGTTTTGTCGAAACAAATTGCATTAATTGATTTTATTAATGTTTTGGTCTAATAATAAAAGGCCCAATTAAGTTATACAGTCGTGTGAATTAAAAATGGCAAAGGAGGTGAAGAAGATTACCCTGGCCAGCACAACACGTGTTTAATTTTTTTTTTTTTTAATAAAAGATTGCATTTTATTACTTTTTTTTTATTGACAACAACCACCAAGCTTTATCGGTAAAAAGATCTTATTCAATATAGGTCTGTTCCAACATACAATTTGGACGGTTTGCAAACCGTTCAAACTATGCACACAAACAAATATTTGTCAACCTTAGGCAATCTTTTATACACAGTAATTTGTTTGTGTGCATAGTTTGAACGGTTTGCAAACTGTCCAAATTGTATGTTGGAACAGACCTTATTTTATCATTATTTATATTGTAACAAACTTTTCAATTATATTAAACAGCTTGTCAGGTCGTTTCTTCCTACAGATGCATAATTTGTAGACTGGAGACTAAAGAGAGTACTTTCGACTTTCTTGATTTTAAACCAGCTTTATTCAATCTTCTTTGAATTGAAGAGATACATCAACATTTGTTATTAATTTGACCTCTTTCTTTGTATTGAAAGGATTTTCTTTCGTATACTCTACAATGGATCTATCTTCTTCCTCCGTAGTCACCCTTGGCCTTCTTGATCCAACTTTCCTCTTCATTTGGTTTGTCGACCTAAACCGATTAATCCATCTATGCACCGTGGCTTTCTATAATACAATAAACATATTATATTTGATTTTAACATTGTAACGAACCCCGTTATTATTTATTAAAATAATGCCCAACCGTTCGTCTGTTAATGTCGGATAGTATCACGAACGCGCGCTTGTTATGCAGCGTTATTCATAGACATTCTTGTCGAACGCACGCATAACAAACCGCGTGAAGTATAACACGTATGCTAGGCAACCCTGGTTGCAACTAGCTGTATTCAGGGTGGCCACCTTGCTGCTATTAATTAAACATTGTAATTAGCCGGCTACCGACACTTTTCATGTCCGCGACATGATGTTTAATTGATGACGCAACAAACCTGCGTGTTTGTCGGCTTGCCGCCCCAATGTTTGAGGATGCAAGCGGATCTAACCTATCAAACCACGTGCAATCCCATGTAATCAATAGGGCTTTATTACTCACCTGCGAGTGTTGCAAATCCCTAGTTTGACACTGCCCTTATTGCACTGCACACACTGTACACTCACGGCACCTTTATTTTTTACTGAACATGTTGCACATCAGCTGTTGCTTGTGTGCTGGGCCCCATAAGCGTCCCATATGGGGTTTGCCATAGGTAAGACAAACCTCCGCCGGAAGTAAGAAGTAGCCAGGAGCTTCTGTGTGCAGTAATTAGTGATTTGCTATTAATAGGTAAATCACTAGTTACTGTATGCAACCGTCCGAACCCGGCGGACGTTTGTTTCTTTTGTATATATATATATATATATTAGTAATTAAGGGGAATTGGGTTTTAAGATTTTGTGGGATTGTTTATGTATTGTTAGGGGTCATTTTGTTTAATTTAGTTTTAATTATTAGTTTGGGGTGTGTAGGCCACCCCCTATGCACCCCCTATTTATGTTGGCCACCCTGTTCCCGCTCTTTCCCTTTCCACCAGATTTTTCCAAGTTTATTCCCTTTCTTTTCTTTCCCTTTAAATACCGCCGTCCAGTCCTCATATATTGAATTGAGTCCAGTGGTCCAGTCCGGAATCCAGTCCAGGAAGTAAAGTACAGTTGAGTCCGAGAATTGAATTGAGTCCAGTGGTCCATTCCGGAAGCCAGCCCAGGAAGTAAAGTAGAGTTAAGTCCAATCCAAGTTGAGTCCAGTCCGAGTTGAGTCCAGTCCAGTAACTCCAGTCCAAAGTCCAATTTTGAGACCAGTGTGCGATCCAAAATCCGTCCTGAGAAATTACCAGACCAGATCCGAACACACAGATATAACAGATAACCGTAAGTCGAGCCGACAATCTTCCAAGCCAGAGTGTGCGGCAGCCGGAAGGCAAGCCACCTCCAGATTCCCGATCCAGTCCCAAGTCCCTACTAACGTTTCCCGATCCATCTTTCTTTTGATATTTATTAACTGTATTTTTTTTTTTTTTGGTTTTTTTTTTCTTAATTTTATACGAGAATAAATGTTTTTTGTGTTTACACGTGTGTTATTTACTTTGTGTTCACACTCCGGTGTGGTAGCGCCCGAGCACCTTCAGTCTCCGGCCAATTAAGTGAGAGAACCCTGTTGATCCCGACTGCAGATACCCCCGCACAGGTGACGCCTCACGTCTCATAGAGAAAAGACGTCACAACATAATTTTGTACTAATTCTAAATATTTCAAAAATGTGTTAAGTTAAAGCTTCATGCAATATAAATCAGTTTAGTAAATATACTTACAGACTTATTCACTTCTTTTGCAATGTCACCATATGAATACCCAGATTGCTGCAGCGATAAAATTTTATTTTTAAGTATTTCTGTGCACTTACTGTTGTTTTGTTCCATGTTAACAAAATGTTGATGTTATAAAAATATTGACAAATGATCACCAAAATTAAGATTTACAGCAACACAGTTATAATTTGTTGAATGAATATTATTTAACATTTAGCTAAATGTATAAATATTGTAATGTCAAGGATAAAAATAGTTTAAGATGTGAAAGAAAAAGATTAGTACTTGTTTTTTTATTTAATAAATATTGAATCATTCTGCCCTACCAGCGGGGCTCTTAGATACATCACTTGGGGCACTTTAATACAAAGTGGAGAAGGTATGAAATTGGTAAAATTATAACACTTTCATGAAAATAACATTTTATTACTGTGAATATATTGCAATTAGTTTTACAAAATACTTAACCCACTTAACAATTAAGAATATCTTAATTCTTTAGAACAGGATTGTCAAGACTATTCTTTCATAAAACAAATCAAAAAGCAAAACAAAAACAATCTTAAAAAAAACTTTAATACGTTAACAAAATAGTAAATTAAGTAAATATTATTAAGAACGCTTTTATTGATACGTTTATTGCACATTGTATGCACTTAAACCAACTGAAAAAGTAAACATAGAAGATGTTCAAACTGTGCCATTCGTAAAATTTGGTTTAGGCAAGTGTAAAACAACATCTCTAAAATCAACGCTTGGTTGATCTTCTACATCAGAAAAAACAAAAATATAAAACCTTGGACTTTTTCTAAGATATAACATTTGGTATTTAGTCAAACTGTATTTAGAAGTGACTTTGGCTACATAATGAACTACAGATTTCTTCTTTTCAAATTTAATAAGAAGGAAATTCCCAATATTTGAAATAAAATATTAGGAATGTCAAAATCTTCTTCACCTCCTTCGCCTGTCTTTTCATCATCGTCATCATCACTTAATTTCAATAACTCATTCTCACTGGAATCCGAACCTGACATTGGCTTCAAACAAAGGCAGACTTTTTTCTTTTTAAGTTTTTTAGTTTCTGTAAGTCCCAATAATTTTTTTGCTATTTTCAGCTCCTTTACTTTTTACTTCATCATTTTCTTGTTTTCTTTGTTTTTCTTCGTGCAATGTTTGTAACCGATTTTTTTCTGGCAAGTCAGTATAAACCCTGGATTTTACTTTTTCTCTTCCTTTCTTAGATGTCTTTTCATTCAAAGCTTTTTTTGAATATGGTCGTACAGCTGCTGGATACATTGTGTTATTATTAGTCTGAAAACTTGGTCCAGCCTTTGGAAGCAATGAAACGTTGAGAGGTGGAACAATATTTGCAGGTGTATCAAAATCCAATCGGTTATCTAAAAAGTCTGTTTGTGTTTTGTCTCTGTTGCAGCTTTCAGCAATAACTTCCTCATTTTGGTTTCTTTGCGGCTTCACAAAATCTACTTCTTGTCTCTGTATTTCCTGATTATTTTCTTTGTATTCCTCTTAGAAACTCTCACTGAAAATGTCTATAGGTGCAAAATCATCATTCCCAAATGCAAGTCTGTTAAATGGCCAAATACCTGGTTTTGAAAAGCCGCTTGTGATGTTTTTGGGTGTAAAAGACTTCAAAATGGCAGATTTTTAAAGTTCAGCAATATGATATATAGATAAAGCCTTACTTTGAATGTGCCAATCATTAAATGCTATTTTTAGTTTACTTTTAAATGAACCAAAAACGCTGACATCAAGTGGTTGTAATTTGTGTGACGTGTGTGGTGGCAAAGAAAGATAGATAATCCCATTATCACGATAAAATTTGACAGTTTTAATAGAAATATGTGACTCGTGCTTATCACAAATATTTAGAATTGGGTTATCTTTAGTGCAAGAAGTTTGTCGTTGAATGTGTTGAAGAACATGTATATACAATTCAGCTGTCATCCAGCCGCTCCTGTTTGCTAAACCAAGACTGCCTTGGGGAGCCGCTGTTAAAAACGGGTTTTTAAAATAGATTCTAAGAAAAATATAAACTGGAGGAAGAACAGCACCTGTTGCTGTGACTATTCCACAAAACGTTACTAGTTCTCCACGTTCAGTTGACACAATTTGTCCTCTGTTTTTTTTAGCCAAAACTTTAGGCGTTGGTAAGACTGTATTAAAACCTGTTCCATCCAAATTTACAGTACAGTCAGGAGTAAATTTATAGCGTAACATTACACGCTCAAAATTATCAAAATACTCTGCCGCTGCAGTATGTACGTACCATTTTCTGATGACAACATAAAATATATAAATGGTGGTGCAAAGTAGTTGTAGCTCCATCATGTTGCTACAACCAAAAAATCGAAATCATCGATAAAACTTCAGTATCACAAGTGGCAAACAAATTGCAATGTCTAAAGAGATAGACAATCAAATATAGTTTGATGAAAAACAAAAGTTTAAAATCAATTACCCAAACCCAATCCAACTCTAAAGTGGCCAACCAAATACAGACAATTGTTTCGGTTTTCTCAAATCCTCATCAGAGCATCTTGCTGGTACGGCATCGCTTGATTGTGAAGAATGAATTCGAATAAGTAATAGATTTATGTGCTCTTAAACACAAGTTTGATAATAATTGATGGTTTATGATGAAACCCGTTTGTATTTTTGTTTTATATTGGGTAGTCAAGTTAAGTTGTGTATTACCAGAAAGTTTCCCAAGTAGTAGCCGTCTAGTAAACCCCTCCGAGAATGACAAATTTTACCACCCAAAAGAAACAAGCCCGCAGCCCCGATAAATGTAATTTATACTGCAATAGGTCACGCTAAGGATTGAGTGCAAGTGCTTTAGGCCCGAGTTGACCGATAGCCAAATTCTAAAGCTTCTCTACGTCTAGACCCAGACGCTAGAAGAACAGCTGAAAAAGATGGATACAAAGATTAATAACCTGAATTCCTTTTAAACCTGATTAAAAATGAAACTCACAGGATGGACTGCGATGTAAACGACAAGAAAAATAAGTTAGTCATGAAAGAGACGCTCATCCTCCTGCGTAGAAACATTTTCGGATTACTAAATACAGACTTCTCTCAAGAGGCCGGCTGAGAAACTGAAAAATAATGTTGCCACCTACATAGAAGCCCTACCTCCAATAAGTGGAAAGAAAAAGTTAAAGATACCAAGAAAAAAGAAACGGGGAAGTTTACTGCCAGCAGCCAACCGAGACTCATTGAACACCCGAATGAAGCAATCCTGTTGCAGCAACAATGCATTTATTATTGCAACCAAAATAAAGAACGAATGACTTGACTAATATTAATTTATTAATTTAAGTCATCTACCACAATCTAATTTAACCTAATTAGTTAATTAAGAAATTAATTAACTAATTTAAATTTTCTTGCTGACGCTGAAGTCCTACGAATGATGTACGTGCAGCTGGCTTAAAATAAAAAAATGATTTAGAAGCAATTTGCCAAAATCAACTTTCTTGAGCAATTTTTCTTTTAGAAGAAGAGGAAGTAGTAGTAGTCCACTAGGACAGCAACGTTGCCTTCTAACATGACAATTCTGATAATGCTTTCATCCTCGACAAGAAAAAAAGGTAAAGAAACGGAAGATGGAAACTAGTGATAATCCTCAATTATTTTGAACAAGCCTTTAGCCGGTCTGTCACGTAAGGTGCCTTCAGCGCCTACAGAGCACTCAGCCAACACTACTAAAAAGTCCTTGACCCGGTCAGTTCCTAAACCGTTGTTCCCAACTCTGGCGCGACTAACTCTCTAGTCCCTCTTACAAACCAAGATAATTTGCCAGCACCTACAAAAGGCGCTGGCTTATGCCGTGATAAAAAAAGTACTTTAATTTTGAGAGCATTGCCGTCGAACGCGCAGTGAACGTGTACGACGGTATCAGCATGCACTTTCTCAAGCTTGCGAATTTTAGAGTGATTATTGAGCATTGAAAAGTAAGTAAGTAAGTAATATTTTTTACTACACGTTAGTTAGGGTCTGAAAAGACACTAAAACGTATCACGGCTGATGTGGTACAAGCTGAGCTAGTTGCTTAGGGGTACACTTTAACATCCATCACTTGCATAAGAAGAAGCGGAAAAATCTTTCTAATGCTATGCACGTATAGCATTAGAAAGATTTTAAAATTAATAGATATTTTCTTGTACTAAGTTGTGCGGGCTTTGCGACACTGTCAAGTACAAGCAACAGATCGCAGACATAGCAAAATGCCACCGTTGCCAGCAATATGGTTACACGGCAACCCGATGCAACGCACCATATGCGTGCGTTAAATGAGCGGTGGCTAATCCAAACACCTTGTGAAACTGTACAGAAGAATCTGGGCAAGTAACAACATAAGCCGCACACCGCTAGTTACAAAGGTTTATCACAAACTAAAGACAAACCGCAATAACTAGACATATTGTAAGGCATGCACTTAAGAAGCAATTCTATGCGCAAGCATAGCCGTTGTACAATGATTACTACAACACCTATGTAACGCTTATAGAGCGGCACAAATGTTTATTATGTGATATCAAACCCGCAAATATAATAGATAGAAAGATCATGCCACTGAAATTGCAAACTTTCAAAAAGCGTTTATAAGAGTAAATCCGACACTTTTCCAGTTTTTTTAAGATTTCATCGCCCAATAAAAAAAAACTTAGAGTTTTTGACTATTGAGATCCGACTACTAGCTCCATAGTTCTTCTCTTAAGCTTGTTAATTTTGCAAGCACCTACAGAGGGCTCTGGCACATGCCGCTCTTCTCCCATCACTATTCGGAGGAAATCCAATTACCAAGGTCGGTTGGCAACTTTTAAGTTGTTGAATATTACCATCAACCGCGCAATAAACGTAGTATATAGCACTGCATTAAAAACAATGTAAAAGCAAAGCAAAAGACCGCCGATATTGCACAATGCCATCGTTGCCAACGTTATGGCTACATGTTTGTGAAATTTGCCAAAGCTCATCTAAACTCCGCGTGCAGTTTCAACAAAAAGTCCAAACATGCGCAAAGTACGGTAGTCCGTACACCGCCAGTTATAAAGGCTGCCCGGTTTATGTTAAACTAAGAGCTAGCTGCATTAGACAGGCCAACGGTAATAAACCTGCTTTTTGTCAGCTATTCTTGCAAAGATCACACACAACACTAACAAGAAGCTATCCTACGTCCAAGCAGTGGGATCAGCGCAGAGAACACTCCTTTCAGGTAAAGATTAGCTTTTACTCTGCTTGCCCTAAGCGAGTTATCATATTTTTTTCTTTTACTTGTGAAAATGAATTTGACATTTTGCAAGTTATTAGGACCCTTACATGTTAAAAAAAATGTACATTACACACTATTTTTGAAACAAATTGTATCAGGCGTAGAAAATACATTTTTCTAAAAATTTTATTTATGTAAAAATAATATTTACAATATGGCTCTTAAACTAAATCAATTGGTGATGCTTGCTCTAATGTATAGTGTATGCATAAAATCAGTAAATAGCTCGTAAAATTGTATAGTATAGATTGTCTTCCGTCTTTTTTCATTTTACTGTACATTGCTTTTTTCATTAGAACATCGGCATTTTGCATCTTCTATTTTTTATTTTTAGATTTGTATTTACCATTTTTTTAATCGCGTCTTTCAATTACGAGCTTTAATAAACATTGTATGCTCTATTTATCCTTTCTTTCTTTTTATAATTGTACCTGCCAGCGCTCTTTCCTTATCTTTTTTTTTTCAACAGTTCTGCATTCCGGATCTTGTCTGACTACTTAATGCTCATTAATCTCCTTCACAGCCAAATTTTGAATGCTTCTATGCGTTTTTTATCTTTTTTCCTATCGTCCAAGTTTTACATCCGTATAGGAACACACTTTAAGCAAAACTTTTCACTACTCTTTATATCAAACTTGCTACTAAAAAGCTTGATTTTCCTTCTTAAAACTTGTTTTGCCATTCTTATGAGTACTCTTATTTTTGTCTTACTTTTTTAATTCTCTACTTTCAGTACATAGTACCAATTGGACATGTATTCTAAATTACAGAAGCTTTACTAAGTTTTGTCACCTCAAATTTGATAAGTAAGTAAATCAAATATGATTTATTTGTCATTTACTTATTTGTCTATTTACTATTTTCTAATCGATTATCTATGTCAAATTTAACATTACAAAACATCTGTGATATCTAAATATAAATTAAATATTATTTGAAGAATGCATCACAGAAAGTGAGTTTTTGTTCTTTTTGTATACTTGAGTACTGTACCTAAGAGCAAATAGTGCTATAATACTATAATACCAAAAAACACAATATTTTTCTAACTAACTAGTTTTAATAAATGCTATACATTTATTGTAAGTTGCACAGTGAAAACATTAAAATTAAGATACTTGAATTTTAATGTTTGTCAAAATATAATTATTAATAAAAATTAAAAACTAATTAACAAATGTCTTTCATTTATAATAACATTATTAAAACTAGTTATAACTTGTAAGGTCAATCTTATATTTCATTGAAGAACATAATAATAGCATACAAAATTTAAAGCAACAATGAAATAGTTTTCATTACTATAATATAATAAAGCTTTGTAAATATATTTTCGAGCACATATTAAATAAAACTGGTAAAATCACAATAATGGAGCACATCTATTATATCGATTAATCCATTTTCGTCCGTTTTCACTTCTACTCAAATTTGCAGTGCATCCATAGCCGCCATTAGCATTAACCATTGAATAATCATCACAATTCGTTACGCCATCTCCATTGCAATCCTAAAATAGAAAGATTATTAAAATATTCTATAATACGTAATTAATAGCTTATTCAAACTCAATCTAACCATCACAGCGGCCAGGAGTTAAGCAAAGACAATTGTTTTGGTTCTACAAACCTTGTCAGTGTGCCTTGTTTGACTGCGGCATTGCAAATTAGAACAAAAGACAAGTTTGATTAAATAATTGTGCCCTTATAAACATAATTGATAAACAACTATAAAATAGAAGTTTAATAAAATAATTACATAAATTAATCAGAAATGAGATTAGGCAAACAAAAGAGTATTAATATAAAACTTTGTAATAGAATTATTGTTAATGCTCGAGTAAAGTTAAATAATTCTAAACAAAGGTTTATTTATATATATAATATATTTTGATAATTTACCTTTCCAAATCTTGCCAAATAGTTTTTCACTATTCTTTGTGCACAATGGTAGTTTAATGAACAATCTTCATACGCTGAAATTCACAAAATCTAGTTTAAATTAAAATAAATTATTAGCAATTAATAATTAAGTAACACACATACCTCCATTTCGTTCTGAAACATCTTCATTCATAACGACTCTTCCAGCATCAATCCAATAGACTCGACTAATTCTATATGGCCCACAATAACCAGCTTGGCATCCATAAGTCAGATTGCAATTGGAGGTAGCGTAGCATAGACATTTCAAACATCTTTCATCTAAGTTTTGCACAAACAGATTGTCTATAAGATAAATAATATTTATTAATTTATTATTAAGTATTAAAAAGTATATAACATACAATGACTATATTTGCATATAATGATTTAATAAATAATATAATCATTACATTTAAAATGCATAATAATGCATGTTTACATAATTAATAATTGCTAACCTTTTTGAGAATGTATATACCTAACGAGAAAATAAAGCAACCAGACATTTCTTAGGAATTGGTTGTAGTTAAAAACCATCTCTACTCTGAAATAAAATAAACTAAAATATAATCATGACTATTAATTAAAAATATTTTCTACTTGATAATGGCTAAAACACTGATATTCGGGGCTATTCTCTATGCATATTTCTAGCATGTAAGCAAGATATGTATTGCTAGCTAACAATATGAGCTGTCATTTTAACAAATCTTGCTAGCTAACAATATAAACTGACATGTTAACAAATCTTGTTTGCTAATAATATAAACGGTCATCTCTTCAGGAAGCCTCTAGATATAATATTAATAATATATATATAAAATTTAATTTTGTTAAAGTAACAGTTCATATTGTTAGTAATCAAGATTTGTTAAAATGACATGTCTTTTGTTAGCAAGCAATATTTGTAAAAATGACAGTTCATATTGTTAGCTAGCAATATATATCTTGCTTACATTCTAGCAATCTACATAGAGAATAGCCTCAATTATTATGCAAAAATTATAATAAAACTAGCATATTTATGTGTTTTTAAAAGATCGAATACTCAGAAACCATATCAATATTAAATTTAATATTAAATAATGCGCGCGCCGAGTTAATATGTTTTGATGCAAGAAAACAGAACATGTTCTGACTTTATATGCTCAGAAAAAGTGCTCATAAAAAAAGCATGTTGATATATTTAAACTACATGCGTTTGTATGTTTACATTTGTTACCTTCGTTTAATTTTATCTATTGATTTGTTCTGTTAATGTGTTTTGTTTTGTTGCTTTTTGTTACATATTAGCAAGTGCCAAATTTTGACTATATATTTGCCAAATTCCTTTACTTAACCTAAAATTAATTAATTAAATTTTAATATTATTATACTGATTTTATCATTATTACATAAATTTTAAAATTAAATTTGTTATTTCACCTTCCATCACTGAGGACTGAGGAATGCACGCCAGTTTTTCCGCGGTTTTGTAAAAATATAAAAATTGGTATTGATATGGTAAAATACATAAAAATAAGCAAAACATATTTATTATTTTAAATAAAATTATAATTCTTTTGAGGTTATTTCAGATATTTAACATTTCACTTTTAGTAACAGGTTAGTTCAATGCGCATGCTCATGTACTTTATATTTTATAAACTTTCGTGTCATACAGAATCTGCGGAGTAGTTCTAAGTTCTTATATTAAAGTAGCGCGCGCATCATTTAATATCAGACGGCTCTAAGTAAAGTTTTTTTAAGTTAAACTTGAATGTTGAGGTAATTTCCAAATTCTTAAATAGTAATAAATTTAAAATATAAGTTAGAAAAAATATTCATAATTTATAATAAGTATTTTGATTATCTACAATGTCATTGTTTCAATAAATTTGATGACAAAAATATGGCAATAACTAACCACATAGATAATATTTGAATTTTAACGTAACAGCGACACTTCACACTAACTACATCAGCCACTTCTTGTACATCAGTGACGCAAAAACAAATCCTGTCCAACAGCAGCACACCAAAGTTGCAAAAACGACCGACAAAAAAAGAATAAATATAGTAAAAGGACTTCAAATAAGACTATTTTGAAGTTATTGATTTGAAAGATTTGCATAATTCAAGAAGATTAAAGATTATGACATGGGTACTGGGACCACAATGTGTAAAACCGGCAACCTTACTAAATAGTTTGCAAAACATCAAGACCTGGCAAATTATCAACTCAAAACCGGATCCCAAATGGACCTAACACTTCCTGCTTATAGACAGTGGTAAACTCAATAGGCAAATTGCACCTGGGTTTTTCAACTATGACTGTTTCTAAAAAAATGGGAACAAACTTCTGCAGTTTTCAGTGAATATATTGTCAAACACGTCATTATTATTGCCCTTAAGAAATTAAGCATACCAAGCATATGGCTGCTAGCAACCCAACCGTCATGAATCATAGCGTAACAAGTACTTAATCTAATGCCACTTTAGATCTATGTTTTAATGACATAGTGACAGCCAACATGGTAATAGTAAGAAAGAAAACCAGAAAGGAAATAATTGACGGGTTTGAATATCTTTTATTTGATCAACAGAAACTTTCACCATTTGCAGAAAAATTGTAACCGACATGCCGCAGAGATAATGCCAGATAAATTTGTAATTTTTTGAAAAACGCTTCTCAAGCATTGTCAAAGACACCTTTAACAAGATTATTTAGTGGAACAAGGAACTGGGCAAAAAAAGAAACACTAAAAAACTGTTTAAGAAAGCCAATAAAGCGGTGCGAGAGCTGTTTATAAAACCAGTTTAACAGCAAATAAAAATGCCATAATTTTTTTTTTTAACCGTAGCAGAAATACAGAACATGTTCAAAACTGTTCTACATGCTCTCGTCTCAAAAAACTTTCAAGCAAAAACCGTACTGAAAACATTAAATCTCTGCTAACCATAAATAGAAAATACACAGAGTTAATCAAAAGCTTTTTGCAAGAACTGCTGCAGATACACTTTTTAGGTTCTACATTGAAAAATATTTTTCATCCAGAAAACCAAGAACAATTAAATAAAAAAATAAATAAAGAGACTGGGATATAGCAACGACAATAATCAATCAAAGGAACCTGAAATGAAAGATATTCAAACTAATCAAATACCCAGGAGCCAATAAGAATCTACTACATACTGTGCAGCAAGATAATATTTATACTAAAGTCAAGACCACATGTCCTGGCTAAATTTTACAAACCAACAGCTAAATATTAATCTTAAAAAAAAAAAAATATTAAATCAACAGATAAAAAATAGATGTCACTTCAAAATTATGACTTATTTTTGAAATTTTTTGTTTTAACTTTATGTTTGCAAATTGTAAACTAAAGTAGGCTTTTAATAATTTATTTCCTGACAAATTTTATCTATCTGTCAGTTATTATCACCGTGTCATTTACACAGTGTATTGTACTTAACGGATCATAATGTTTTTAGGCTATTGTTGTGGCAAGAATTAGAGCCTCAATTAAAGATAGGCAAGAAAAACGTGAAAATGCAAGGTTTGTTGTTAATAGTCTTTGTGTTGTACAAAAGGTGTATCAGCGTTACTTGGATACCAGAAGATCAGGATCCGGGCAAAACATAGTCACCACAAATAAAGATGACAGTTTTTTGGTGTCCACAAGCTTGCGGTGTAGAACAGCTTCTGTAGTTTATCTAAGAAATCAACTTCATGAAGTAAGAGATGTAAATGTTAGTGAATGGACCATTAGGACAAAGCTTTATGCTGCTGAATTGTCTTGTAAATAGATGGCTGCAGGTCCACCTTTTTAACGCCAACATTGTGTTGCAAGATTGGCTTTTTCCCGAAAGCACTAGGCATAGAATAAGGAAGACTGAAGCAAGGTACTGTTTTCAGATTAGTTGCGCTTTTGTCTTAATGGATCAGACGGACGTCGGAAAGTGTAGACAAAGCACGCACAAAGTTGGTCTTTATAGAGAATGATTCCTTGACAGCTAACAGATACATTATGAAGGTTCTTGAAGATTATGTTGTGCCCTTCATGACAACTATGGACGAGCACGGCATTTATATTCAAAATAATGCTAGACTTCACCTAGGCAGAGTTGTCAGAGATTATCTGGATGAATTGAAAATTTTGCGGTTTGATTAGCCAGTTCTCAGCCCAGACATAAATCCTATAAAACATGTCTGGGATGAGTTGGAACGACGTATTCGAAAGCTTACACCTATTCTAAGAACTGCTCAGGAGCTAAGACAGTTGCTATTGCAGGAATAGAATAATATCGACCAAAATGTGATCCTAAATTTAATTCAAAGTGTTCCTCGTCGACTTCAAACAGTCATTAATGAAAAATGGGATAAAACTCGTTATTAGTGATAAGTTTTTTTTTGTATTTTTTGTTCCATATTAATCCTAGGAACAAAAATTCGAACTATGTCTGAACTGTAAAATTGTGATATCTCCAAAATACGCAATTTTGGCTGGCCAGTGTGTATAAGCAGCACTAGTATGCCTACCAAACAAAAAAATCCTGCAAACTAGTTAGTCAGCAGGTAAAAAAACACCATCCATTGCAAAGAAATGAGTTAGGGTAGCTTCCTGAATATTAAAAGCGCATTTAACAATGTTAATATTGCATGCAATGGATAATTAATGTGTAGGCGTAGTAATATACAGGGCCAATCCAAACCTTAATTACCCACGCAAAGAATTTGTAGAGGAATGCGACTATAATCACAGAATTCTGGAAACGCAGTCATCTTATTATTATTATTTAAATTTACTTATTTGGTTTTAATTTTGCAGCTCTAGTGAACACTGGGGCCAAGGTCAGTTGTATTGGTAGCAAAGTATAGAGTTAAATAAATGATGAGAACAACATAATATTATATTTTTTTGCACGGAAATTTGTATCACGGGGCATTTAAGACAAATAGACAACAAATCATAAACTAAGCTTAAAGGTGCAGTCTCACTGCACTACCGCCATCAACTATTACCGTTTGCCAGTAACCACCAAAATGTACTACGGTCTCACTGCAGCTACTGGTGACCACCAAATATTTAAATTTCCCACTCTTTTCTATGTCAGTAGAAGAATGCTATATTTATATATTTATATTTCCGGCCTTTTATTTACTAATGTAATTAGTTTATCATTGTCGGATGGTGTCCGTGTTTCTCCCATGTTACCGTTTTTAAAATTCTTAAATATCAAAGCGAAAATGACAGATTATGTTTTGATTTGTAAAATATCAAGTTAGTATGTTTCAAATGACGATCAACCGTTGCCGCGCTACCACCAACCGATTTGAAATTATGAAACGGTGGTTACCAAATGACAGATGCCGACAAGAATAGTGAATCAGTGGGACCGTCGCCATATGATTTAACTTGTTTGAATTTTAGTTGGTGGCGGTGGGTGGTGCAGTGAGACTGCAGCCTTACTCACGTTCAAAGTCCAAGTCAGTTTGTTCACTTACAGGTTGAAAGTCTTGTATATCTTATAATAGTTGATTTTTTAAAATATTATTAAGCTAAAATTGATTTAAACTCGCAAATTATAACCTTGCGCAATAAAAATAACACGGAAAAGTTACACTGATATATATCAAAACTAAAAAGACCAATGCCAATGTCCAAGATACAAAAGCATCAGTTTGAAACTCTAATGAAGAAACGTAGATGGATATTTTTGAAAAACTTTGGTCACACTAAGAAATATTACCATTGTATTAAAACTAAATGACAAAAAAACTATAAATGTCAAACTTTATCCAATACCAGTTGCCTATCGGGAGGCGGTTTAAAAAGAAATAAATACTAAGACTTGGAAAGGTGTTAACTTTATATCCTCCTTAAATTCCACTCATGGGTACTAGCAAAATCAGTTACAAGAATTTGATCGTTTGATGTTTTACCTTTTGAGCTGTCAAATGATGAGATTAAAAAGTGTTCTTTTTATAGGAAGAAATTGCTTTTTTAGGATATGTCTTAAACTTAAGTGGTATTAAGCCTGACCCAAGTCGCATTTAAGAATTGCATTGGTTTGTGAAGAATTTTTCACATGTGCTGAACCGCTTACGTGCACATTGTCGCAGGCATGCTGTATTACTAAAATCCGTTTCTGGATTACTTCGTGCAGATCAATGCAAGTGACGTTGGTTTTCATTGTCAGCTTTATCAAATTAAAAACAAAACAAAAAAACATATGGTTGCGTAGGTTAGTCGAACGTTGTTAAACCGGAAAAAAAATTACGGAGCCGCCAAGAAGGAAATCCTGGCTATTGTTTGGGACCTCAAAAAAATAACGGTTATATTTGTTAGGATGGTTTATATAGATACTACGGCATTATCATACATTAATTCCTGTTGGCTGTAATTGCCCAGAATAACCTTTTAAAGCACTTTAAAAATTCAATTTTGCGGTAACGTATTTTCTGGGAGTCTAAAAAAATACGGCAGTAGATGCACTGTTTAACCCCCCCCCCCGTTGCGCCCCTATGCTCCTCAGGAAAAAGTATTTAAAATGATTTTTTTGCCAAGTTTGCCTAAACTGCCTTTAGAAACGCGCACGTTTTTTGGCAACATTGGTAGTCATCAGCAAAAGACTCAAAGTTAAGGAAAACTATAGTTAGGTTGTTAAATAATGATCCAAAGTTACGATGGCAATTTGAAATCTGAGGAAATGTTTCATACTTGAATAGTTCAGCAGATAAACCTCTTCGAGGTTGTATTCCCCAAAAGTATGACAAGTCATGGTGACCGCGCTTATCATAAAACGTTGGGTCATTTTAGAACCTATAAAACTTGAAGAGCTTGCGGCAGACCACACGGTAAAGCTAGTATTAAAAGTTTGCATTATGTGCCAAAAAAGTGTGCCCAACTTTCAAAACCAAACCAATCCCCAAGAGTAGTCAGAAAAGGTAACATTGTAATCTTAAATTTTGTAATACATTAAGAAATATTTATAAATATGTTTTATTTAAAATTTATTTGTCAAGATTTACTATATAAGATACTTTTAATGTAAGAACCGCTCCCAAGCGCATACATTACAGTGGCAACAAGGATAAAGCGGTAATTTATTCCGTTAGAATTTGTTGTTTAGAATATAAAAGCTCCAAAGTGCAACGTGGTTTGTTTTAAAATTGAAAATGGCAAAATATATTGGACAAATTCAAAAAAATTCACATTAAAGCTGATGAAATAAGGGCATTATTGTTAGGCAGCCTAAGTGAGGAAACGTTTAAATTGATGTACGATATATGTGTGCCCGACAGCCCTGCCAGCAAAAACAAATAGTGAACTGATGATTATATTTAATTCTTAACGTTACAACTTTTACAATGCTCATAAAAACAGAGATGAAACTATTTCCGATTGGCTGCAAAATGTGCAAAAGATAGCAAAGATCAAAAGGAACGCACAACTCCGGCAAATCCAGCAGCATGAAGGAGCGCAGATGCTGCAAATGTATGTTTGCGGTAAATATGGGACGTTTAAGAAATTTTTAAAAATATAAAAATTATATATGTAATCCTTGTGCGCATAGGGGCCATTTAGCGGGAGTAAGCAAAACGAAAATTATTAATCGGAATTATTATTTAACAGTAATTGAAGATACAATAGATACTTTATATAATTTGAATGATAACAAATGTGATCTGATTACGATTGTTCTTTTTGTAAATAATTTGCAACAGGAATTTGAATTAGATACAGGCGCCAGTTTTTTTAAGTAAGTTTAGAAATATCCATTTTCCTGTTAATAAAATTATTATGACTGATAAAGAAGTATTACATTATAACGGATATAAAATACTACCTTTAAGGTATATTAAGATTGAAATTACTAACAAAGGTCCTGCATGTTCTTTTGACGATATGGTGGTTAGTGGATCAACAAAGGATAAATATTTAAATTGTATGGAAATGGTTTTAAAAATATTAGCTGATTCAAGATTAACAATTAAGAAAAAAATTTAGTTTTTTTTTATGTATACATATGTATACATCGAAAAGATTATGACAGTAAGAAAGACACCAGTGCTTGTGAATGTTACCAAGCTTAAATCATTTCTAGATTTTGTAGTCTATTTTACTAAATTTATTCTTAATAGTTCAACTATTTTAAGGCAAGATTGCGACAGATTTTAACAACACACACATACTATACATTGAGACATCAAACATCAGAACAATGAGCACGAACGACCATCTAAAAAAACTCAAACAAAAACTCTAAAATATAAAATAGAGCATAGTCGGATTGTGCAAAACAAGGCTAGGGAAGAAAAAACTCATCACCCTAAAACCAGGAAACATTCGATATCAAATAAATTCAGAAATCAATCTGATTGTGAATCAAATGGTAAAACACTTAGTCAAGAAATACCACACAATATCAAAAAAGATAAACTACCTAGTCCTTAAAATAAGCAACAAATGCAGCATCCAACTAGTTCTCTGCTATGCTTCAACAGCGGACGCCAAAGGCAAACTTGTAGAACAGCTATACAAACATATCACAACCGCCAACAGTCAAGAGAACACTACTTATACTATAATAACAGGAGACTTCAATGCTAAACTAGAGAAATAATGACAATTTTAAACACATAAGAAAGTTCGGGTTGTTAACCAGAAACAAAAGAGGTGATACCCAGACCAACTTCCTAGATAGAGAAAAATTGTTTTGTTTAAATACCTTATATAAGAAGCAGATACAGAAAAGATGAACCTAGAAATTGATTATATACTATGCAACATTAAAAACGTATGTACAAATTTGTCCGTATTAAATAACTTTAACACCAAAAGCGACCACCGACTAGTGCGTGCAAACTTTAAATTCAATACAAAAACAGAGTGAACTAAACTGATAAAGAAAACTAAATATCCAACATCAGACATACTACTACTAAAACAAGAGGAATACCAATTGGCATTAGATACGAAATTGAAACTAATACCAACTAAAGATCCGCAAAATGTACATATAGATCAAATGACAAAACAGATAACAACAATTATAAAAATAGCCACAAAAAAGACTTGTAGCAAAATTCAGAATCAAAGAGAGGCCAAACTAACACAACATACACTAAAACTGATGGCTCGGAGAAAAACAATCGATCGAGATACACCCGAGTACAGTGACCTAAATAAACTGGTGAAACAGCAGGTACAAAAAGATCTAAAACCATATAGATCCAACCAAGTCTTAATCTTAAAATCAAATCTATCGGCGGGAAAACAGAAAAAACCAACAAAGAAATATAGTGTCTAATAAAACAGAAATTGCGTAAGTTATTACCAAATTTTATGAAAAACTGTACTCTTTCCAAATACAACATCACATCTAAAACCATCCTGAACGTGGGCTCAGAAGATATACCAGATATCACAATTTTTGAATTCAAATACCACTTAGTAGAATAAAAAATAGAAAGGCGCCCGGCAAAAACCAAATAACAGCCAAAATAATAAAACTTGAGAGAAGCACTCTGGAAAAAGCACTTGTGATACTGAACAAATGCCTATAGGAGGGAAAAATACCTAAGGCTTTGAAAAACGCGAAAGTGATACAGATACACAAGAAAAGAGACACTACTAACATGGAAAACTATTGACTCATATGTCTCCGATCAGTTTTATATAAAATCTTTGCAAAAATTATTACCAACAGGCTTACCAATAAATTAGACCTATACCAGCTAATTGAACAGCGGGCTTTTGAAAGGGTTTTGGAACTCTGGATCACCTACAAACTTTGAGATCAGTTATAGAAAAGACATCAGAATATAATGCACTACTACATCTGGCATTCATAGATTATCACAAAGTCTTCGACAGCATCAAAACTTGGGCTTTTCTTTCTGCAATGAACAATGCCAGAATCGATTTTAAATATTCCAAGATCATCAAAAACATATACCAAGACGCCACTTTTCATATCAAATAGATGAAGAACTGACCACAAGGAAAATACCCCTAGGCAGAAGAGTCAGGCAAGGGGATACATTGTTGCCAAAACTCTTTACACTGGCTCTCAAAAATATATTTAAATCCTTGCAAAAAAACAACATCAAGTTCAAGATAAACATCGAATCTATAAACCACCTAAGATTTGCTGATGACATAGTACTTATAAGTAACAACATCGAAAAAATAAACACCATGCAGAAGGAGTTTGAGGAAAAATCACGTCAAGTAAGTCTAAAAATAAATCTGAATATGACTAAAATAATGAACAACGTCCCTATCAACGTTACCATAGATAATATAAAAATAGAAAATGTTACAAGCTACATCTATCTTGGCCATACAATTAAACATGGTAAAAAAAACCAAAAGGCAAAAGTAACACACCGGATACAACTAAAAAAGAAAGTATACGACACTTGTATACTACCTGTGAGCACCTATAGACTGGAAACAATGACAATCACAAAGAAAACCGCTCACAAGTTACAAATAACACAAAGATCTATGGAAAGGATCATGCTGGGAATATCACTAAGAAATCGAATTAGAAATTCAGAAATTCGATAAAGAACAAAAGTAGATGAGATTATGAAGCGTATTGCGGGTCAGAAATGGAGATGAGCGGGGCACGTTGCTAGACAAGATTCAGGAAGATAAACAAACAAAATAATGCACTGGAAACCACAAAGAACACAGCAAGGGAGAGGAAGACGCGATTGAAGGACGACATCAGGAAAGTAGCCGGAAGACAATGAATAGGATGAGCGCAGGACAGAAGAGAATGAAAGGGTTTAGAAGAAGCCTATATTGAGCAATTTATGTTAAATCGTTAAATTAAAAAAAATAAATCATAAATCCTTAGTAGCAGTATTTGGTTCTAAATAGGTAATGCCGGTACTGACAAACCGATTGCAACGGTGGGCTTACTGGCAAAATTTGATTACAAAATCCGTTATAACAAATCCGAAGATAATAACGCCGATAGTTTTTTGTGGTTGCCAATTAAAAAAAAAATAGTTGATAGCGAGTTTAATACATTCCCAATATTGAGAATAACAAAAGCGTGCCAAAGAATCACTTAAAGATTCAATATTATCAAAAATTATGAAGTATATAAAAGATGGTTGGTTGCCCTTCAACAGTATTAAAACTTTATAAACCAAACAAAAATTGCATATTATTTGAATATAAAGTCCTCGTACCAATGAAATTAAGAAAAGATATATTAACTGAAATACATGCTTTGCATATGGGAATGGTTAAAATTAAAAGTATTGCTCGGTCTTATGTATGGTGGCCAGGGATAAATACTGATATTGAACTACTGTAAAAAGATGTGCTGTGAACTGCTTGAAAAGAATTAGTCCCCCTCAAGCAGTTCTTATACCTTGGAGGCATCCTTATAGCGTATGGAAAATGTACATGTCGATTTTCTCGGACCTGTATTTGATAAATATATTTTGGTACTTGTTGATGCTTACAGTAAATGAGGCAGTTACATTTTTATATTTGGTTCTAAATCATCTTTTAAGACGATAAAATTAATTAACTTTGATATATTTATTATAATGCTAATAAAACATGCCGATATCGATATCTCGGGGTCAATACGTCTATTGACATAATCACCTTTCGAACGCCCTTGATACATAAATAGATTTTTTTTTTGAAAACAAAACAGCATTTTATTAATTATAAATCTTCAGATGACTAAATGCAATTACCATAAAAACATGTTTTGCATAACAAACAATATATAGATAGATTTATGTTTGTTTATAGCAAGAAACATAATCTATCACAATAGGAATTAATAATATAATACTAAGAGTAATATCAAATAAACATGGAATATAATTTTGTGGCACAATAAGTCAAGTCTATTAAAACAGAACTAATGTACGACTTACGCATGAATTAATTCATTCATTTTTATTAACTGAAATATTTCAAAATATTAATAAACTTTGTGGTGATTTAATAGATTATATAATGGATTTGTTTATATTCTAATTAATTTTAATAAAAATTAAATCAATAATAATAATAGAGACTCACATAATACACCTTCGTGTTACTTCAGCAATTCAGTCTATATCAATATGCGTAGAACTTGTTCATAATAACAGCTGTGTGAAGTAAATGCATCACGAACATCTACAATTTTACGACTAAACTGTATTTAGTTGTTTTATATCTAGCGAGAGTAATATCGTGCTCCAATCTTGAGAACTTGTTTTCGAACAATAGAAAATAAAATTATTGCAAAATAAATTGATGTAAACTAGTATTAAAATAATTAAAATGTCCAATGGCTGTCAATTTATTGCTATTTTTATTTATTCAATTGCATGCTAGTATGGTGGACTAAGTCAATCTATTATAACATTAAAATTGTTCTGTTGATAATTTGAATGATACTTTTAAAAATATGCAATGTTGTTACAAATTCAATCAGGACCAAAGTGGGTATGTAAGCAATATAATAAATACTTTTTTGAAAAATATCACTTATCTAATAAAATTTTATTTTTTGTATTTTTTTTAGTTAAAACTGTTAATTCTCACAGCGTAACTATCTAACTATAATTTTAGCATCGACACTAATGAAGTTAAGTTAGGTAGAACGAAAAACTTATCTGCGTGAGCCTGCTAGCTTAAGGCACAACTACACAAATAATCTATTTGGCGATCTCGATATTATTATTATTATGAAATTTAACTATTTTTTCTTAGCCATTTAACACGCAACAATAAAATGTGTCTATTTTCTGCTCATTGCCAATAGTCAAAAATTCATTTTTCTTATTAAAATTTAATATAAAAAATGAAATCTTGGTATTTTTATTTCAATTTTGCGGTACAGTACGTTTTGCTAAATACGGTGCTAAAACAAAACTGACCGCGCTTCTCCGTGATATTCAACGTTAAATGAAATACAAATTTTGTAGGTCCTTTAAATAGTATCAATGTTAGTTTGTATTATATACAACAAGGTTGTCCAACATGAGGCCCGCGACCCTGAGTTTGATGTTTTTTTAAATAAATTAAAATAATAATACAAACGCGATTTTTCTTTGTAAACCATACCTATTAAAACTCACTGATAAAGTTGCATACAAAGTATTTTATAATGCGGCCCTCCAAACCGCATTTATTTTTAAGTGGCCCTTGAGGTATTTGCAGTTGGACAGCCCTGATATACAATATACATATATGTTTTATAGAATATAAAAAAGTAATTAGTTATTTCATCGTTTTTATATTGTTTTTATATATAAAATATGTTTTTAAGATAAGCGCAATCGTTTTCATCACTATACAGCAAAAACGTTTAAAAATATATTGTAGGTTACATAAAAGACAAAACGTTAAAATCACAACAATGGAGCACATCTTTTATAACGAATAAGCCAGTTTCGCCCATTTTCACTTCGACTCAAATTTCCAGTACATCCATATCCTCCATTACCATTAATCATTGAATAATCATCACAATTTGTTACGCCATCTCCATTGCAATCCTAAAATAAACAATAAAAAATAAACTACATTATGCAATCAACTATTTAAAAATCTGTATCAATTGGTTATTCAAAACTCTTTCACTTATTTAGTGCTCTTATCAAAAATTAGGTATAATATGCAAATTATCCTTCAGTTATACGGATGACAATATGAGTGAAACAGTTCATATTGTGGAAGAAACAGCTGCATCTAAATTATTGCACAGTTTGTTGATTGTGTTTAATATGTGTTTGTGTATTGCAAAATCCAAGTGTTCAGGACCAAAAATGCCAAAAACCTAAATTAACTAACCCAATGTCCAATCATATTCTTTTTGTAATGAACGTTGTCCGTAATATGCCTATTACCCACGGTGCATGTCGTTTGTAATATAACTAGTGAAATAGCAACGTATCCTTAGTGATAATAACTACATGAATGACATTACATAATAATGATTTCTGGATTTGATCAAAATTTATGAAAATGTTTTTTGTGGTTTAGGTAAACACTTTGTGTTGTCAAACTTAAAATATTCCAACGTTTTATTTTGATTATCAAATTAAAACTTTCTCAAAAAACAACTACAACAAAAAAAATGCTAAAAAGACATCCAAAACAATTTTCTTTTCTTAAAATTTTTAATAAGTAACTATTTCTATATGACTTTTTTAACAAATAAACTCAATCAGATATGTGATTGTTTTGTCGATTTCTCCTTCACTAGCGTTACATATTGTCGATATATGGGTTTGTAGAAAATCATATAAAAATAATTACTTATTAGAAATTTTAAGAAAAAAAAAATTGAAAATGTATGCATTCACTATTTTGATAGAACAGACAAATTTATTTGACAGTGTAATAAGTATTAGCACTAAAGGAATTAGTTTGTACATGGCCTACTACACACTAAACGCGCAAATTATGAATGCACATAAGTGCATCAAAATCTATTATAAATATTAAAATATTAATAAATTACCCTTCCAAATTTTGCCAAGTAGCCCATCACTATCCTCTGTGCACAAGGGAAATTCAATGAACAATCTTCATATGCTAAAACAAACAAAAAAATAGTTTAAGGAGAAGGATTTGTCGTACGACTCATTGTGTCGTATATGGGAAATTATACAGTAAGTTGAAAAATTTCAAAATATTGGCACATATATTTTTATAGTATTATAATTTATGTTTTTTTAAAATGACCTAACTTCAAACCAGCGGCCCTGTCCTCACTTGACGGTTATATAAATTATACAAAATAAATAATACAAAAAATAGTAAACGAATGGTATACTCTTTAAAATTAGGAAAAAAATAATGCACTTTCTGACTATGTATATTAACATACTATTTTAGCATTCTAGATGAAAAATAACAAAAAAAATTGTTTGCCATAGTATAGCATTAAGTAATATTTTGTGTTTATATAATTTTTGAACAATTTTAGGTAGCTGGCAACTTTACAGTTACTTAACTGAAAAAATTGTTTTCTATAAATAACATATTAATTATATTAATATAACATTAACATGTTGATGTTAAATTCACTTTTAATCAATTAAACATCACATTTTTAGTGCATAAAAAATGCTGCGCATGAGAGCGCATTTCCAACTCAATAATATTAAGTAGCCCCTTCCCCCCCCCCCCCCCCCCCCCCCGTCTAAAACTGTTTAAAAATGCAAATTTTACTGTAGGGAAGGTGGTCTCATCATTAAGTTACTCCCATTACCTAAAACAATTCAAAAACCATATTTACAAATAAATTTGCAAATGCTATTATTTAGCTTATACTTGAAAAAATTTAAAAGTAGCATTATTTTTGACAAAATGAGTTCTTTCCAGTGGCGTAGCTTTAGTTAACAATTTTTCTTAATGAATATATATTTTTGCAGGATTTTTTAAATGGTAAATTATAGACTACTTTTAGTGCTTTTTTTTAAGACAAAATACTCTATGAGCTACGTTTAGTCCACTCAAAAAATAATACCGTACCTCAAAATTGACTCAAAATTTGAGTGGTAAAATGTTATCCCACGATAAGTCTGTATCAAGATAAAGACCCAATAATTTGAAATTATCAACTAGTTTGATCGATTCATTATTTAATTTAATTTATTTGCTATAATTTTATTTTCTTAGTAAAAATTGCCTTGTACACGTTATATTCTAGATCTTAAAATAATTGTTTAAAGTATTGAGATGATTACACAATTTAGTGGCAACATGAAAAGATTCCTTACCGCTTGCAACCAGAATTATATCATCTGAATAAGCACAATTAAAGTTATTAATATACTGATTTAGGTCAATTATGTATAAGATAAAAAAAGCGGTCTTAAAATTCTTTTTGTGACTACATTTACCAAAATTAAAAAAAAAATTGATGGCAACGCAATTGGTCGACAATTTATTATTGCTAATTTTTGGTTTTTGGAAAATAATAAAACTTGTTGTAGTTTTCGATAATAATCAGACTACTTGTCCTATATTACCTTTAAAAACACTGTACGAAACTAAAAATTCTTAAAAATTTGTATGGTTATCTAACAAAACATGTGTTTATTATTATATATTATTTATATAGTAATCCAAAATAACTGTTCGATTTCATATTATTATTATTTTATTACATGTTTTTATTTTATGTTATTTGCATTTTATTATTATATTCTTAGAAGGTTCTGTTAATATATATTTGTGTCGTTCGTACTAAACTTATTAGTCGGATTAAATTTAGGGATTAGGTCTAATGATCTCTGTAATATTTAACCTTTTTTCTTGCTTGCAGCTAATGATCTGTTCCTGTAGTACTTGTATATAAGTAGCGTAATGTTGACAAATAAATTTGTTATACTTGCATACTTGCAACGATAGCATCTCATTATGTCAACCTTAACCTTTCTGTATGTTTGGAAGCAAGTCATTTACAACTACTTGAACATATAGAACAATACTTTGCGTGTCAACACTCAATACTAAAAACGTGGCACTTTACATGGTCCTTTGAACTGGATCTTACTAGATTCAAATATATACAACAACTGGTAATCAACTGAACGTTGTCATCATGCCCGGTGCCCGGCGATGACGGAAACACCACCGCAAAGACGAACAAAGTCCTAAAAAAACTTCGCATTAAAAGGGGCATATTAAAATAAAAAATGACAAGATCTAATTACTGCGAGGTCAAAAGTGGATTTGTGTTATGACGAGATCTGCACAATCCATTGTGCTATTCTGATGGCAGGAGTCAAGGGAGAGGCACTTGAAAAGGAAATGGGTCAATTAGAAGAGAATTTCAGTAAACTGAAGGACAAATCTGAAAAAATCTTAGCTCAAATAAATCAAGCTGAGATTCTTGCTACATCAGCATCCAATATTCAAATTCAAATTTATTCGCAATCTTGAAGACTGGTATGGCTTTCAAGATACTTTTACGCAATTGGTGAATGGCACAACAAAAGAATCATCGATGAGCAACGACATTACTATTTAAAATCCTCTTTATCTATCGTCAAAAATCGTCGCTTCCCTGGACGTCGTCCTATTTAATAGAATATTTTATTTATTTATTTATTCAATTGCCTTTCTACCTTTCCGTGTAAGGCTGTATGGCGTATTATTAATTTATATAATATTCACGCCATTTCTTCCTATCCTTGGCTATCTCCTTTATTTCTTCTCAAGTGTTTCTTTTTCTTGTAGCCTCTTCCTTTATTGCGCTGTTCCATTCTTTTCTGGGTCTTTCTCTTTTTTGTTTTTATGTTACGTTTGTCTCATAAATTTTCTTAGTGCTTCTTTCGTTATTCATTCTTCTGATATGTCCATACCATCTCAATTGACTTTCTGTTATTTTTTCTTGTATTTTTTTTATTTTTAAATTCGTTCTGTATGTCTCGTTCCTTATTTTATCTTTTCTTGTATTGTTTTCGATCTTTCTAAGAAATCTCATTTCCATTGCATTAATTCTTTCTATTTGTTTTCCTGTCATCGTCCATGTTTTGCTACTATATGTTAATGTTGGTCTAATTATTTTTTTTACAATTTCTGTTATTGTGGTTTTTAATATTTCTTTATTGTTAAAGAAAGTGTTTTTAACATGTTATATATTTTTGCTGTTTTTTTCCTATTTTGTCGTCTATCTCTTTGTCAAGTTTTCCGTTGCTTTGTATTATTGTTCTTAGGTATCTGTATTGTTCAACCTGTTCTATTATCCTTCCTTTTATTCTGATGTTGTGGTTCAATTTTTCTCTCGCAATTATCATTGTTTTTGTTTTTCCATAGTTTATTTTCATGTTTATTTTCTTTAGTTGTTCCTCTAATTTTTCTATGTTGTATTGAAGCTCCTCTCCTGTCTCTGCAATCACTGCCATATCGTCTGCAAATAGTAATTCTGCTATTTCTATTACATCCATCTTCCAATACCCTATTTTTAACATTTTCATTGCTTGTTTTATAGCCATGTCTAAAACAATTGAAAACAACAATGCACTTAGCACGCATCCTTGCTTCACCCCTTTCTTTATTTGGAATTCTTTCAATTCCTCGTTGTTCATTCTTACTACGTTTCTATTTTCTGTGTACATGTTTTTAATTATGTTTATTATTTCCTTTTCAATTGCTCTCTCTTCAAGTTCATTCCATATATCTTCTCTTTTGATCCTGTCAAATGTTTTTTTGAGATCATCAAAGCATACGTGCTTTATTCTATTTTTTTTTTCATCTTTTCACTTAGCTGTCTTATTATAAATATTAGGTCTTGTGTGCTTCTTCCTCTTCTAAATCCACATTGGCTGTCTTCTATTGTCGTTTCTAATTTGTCTCTCATCCTATTTTCTAAAACTCCTGTTAATAGCTTGCTTATGCTTGTTAGTGTGATTCCTCTGTAATTTTCACATTTCCGTTTATCTCCTTTTTTATGTATGGGTTCCACTCCCTTGGCGTTTTCCTATTTTTGATCATGTCATTTATTAGTTCCGTTATTTGTGCAATTCCCTCTTCTCCCATGTATTTCATCATTTTCGGCGTTATTTCATCTGTTCCTGGTGCCTCTCCATTTTTTAATTTCATAATTGCTTCTATTATTTTGTCTTTTTAATTTTTTTTATTTCTTTCGTTTTTCTGTCTTGTATCACCTTTTTATCCTGTCTTGTTTTGTTTTCTTCTACTTCATGTTTAGTTAGTTCTTGGAAGTATTCCCTCCATCTTTCCATTATCTTGTTTTCTTCCGTTATTATTTTACCATTTATATCTTTTATGTTTATCATATTGTGTTCTTTCTTTTGTTTTAACTGTTTTAACGTTCCGTAGAATAGTATTTGGTTCCGGTTGAAGTTCTCATTCATTTCTTTTCCAAATTTTGTCCATGATTTTATTTTTGCTTTTTTTATTATTCTCTTTTCTTTGTATTTTTTATAATCTTCTATTTTTTTTTCTAGATATCTTTTTCATTTTTCTTTTTTGTCTTTTATCTCCTTCTTGACTTCCTCTGTCTACCAATTGGTTTTTTTATATCTTTGTTTACTATTTTTGTTGATCCACAGCTCTCTTTTGCAGCTTCAAGAATGATTTGTTTAAAAGTTTCCCATTTTCCTTCTATGTCCATTCTTTTTTTTACTCTAAAGTTGTTATGTAGTATCTCTTGGTATGCCGCTTGTATTTGTTCTTCTTTTAATTTGTATGTTTTTATTTTTATCTTAACATTTTTTTCTTTTGTCTGGTTTAGTTATTGCTTACCATTTCATGTCCATTCGTAGTAAATGGTGGTCGCTTCCTATTTCCGCCTGTCTTGATATTTTTACAATCTTTATCTTGTTCCAGTTGTTTCTATTAACTAGGTAGTAGTCGATAATTGATTTCTCGTTTCTGATTGGCTGTGTTTTTGTGTATTTGTGGATTTTTCTGTGTTTGAATTTAGTGTTTGTTACTGTAAGATTGTTTTCGATGCATAGTTGTATAATTCTTTCTCCGATGTTGTTTTTCATTTCTTCTCCTTCTTTTCCCATTGTTTCTTTCTATTCCGTTGTTTTGATTTCCCACTCTCCCAATTAGATCTCCTAGTATCATTATGTTTTCTGTTCTCTCGTCAATTTCTTGTTGTAGTTTTGCATAAAAACCGTCTTTCTCTTCTTTCTTTGCGTCTTCATTTTGGTCCATATGCTACTATCATGGTTCATGTTTCTTTATCTAACAGTTTTATTTCTACTGTCATAATTCTTTCGTTTATGTGTTTTTCTCTTATTGTATCTTTTATCCCCCCGGAGCTATTATCATTCCTACTCCTCCTTTTGCTTTTTCCTTTTCCTCTACTCCCGTCCACATAAACCAGTATCCTCTATGTATTCTTACTATCCATTTCCCTTTCTTTTTTGTTTCCGTTACTCCTAGTATTTCTATTTTTTGGTTTATCATTTCTTCCATCAGTTCTGCTTCTTTTCCCATGTATCCTCTTATATTCCATGTTTCTATTGTTTCTTCTTTATTTTTATTTTTTCTCTTTCTTTTTTTTACCTTTTCTGTATATTTTCTGTTTATGTTCCTTTTCTTTTCGTTAGTCGCTGTCCTGATTATCTTCTTTTTTGTACCATTTCCTCGCCATGTCAAATTTGCTATCTTTCATTTTCTTCTTTAGCTCTCTAATCTCTTCTTTTAGTTCTTCTGTGTTCTTTGCCATCTCCTTCATTAGTTCTTTGAACATGCATTTTAGTTCCTCTATTTCTGCCATTTTTTTTCTGTATTTGTATTGCCTTTAAAGTAATCTCTTTTTGTTTTATCCTTGTTTTCTTCTTCCTTCTTTTTATTTTCTATATTCTATTATATATATTTCTATTTCCTATTATTTCACTGTTGTATTATTTTTCTACTGTCGTTTTCCCATCTTTCTCTATTTCCCTTTGTTCTGGTGATCTTAATATTTTTTTACTTTTTTGAAATTCTTTAAATTATTTTTCAGGGCTATCAATTACTTTTCTCTCTATTCTTCTTTCTCGTTATGAATTCATTTTACTTTTAATCCTTTTATAATCCTTATAGGAGCAATTTTTTGTCATGTTAATAAAATTAAGCAATTTGCTCAAGATAATCCTTCTATAGTCTCTGGAAGGCGTAAACAAATATGACGCCATAATGACAAACATAGCAATCCGACAAATGGATCCCACAACAGCCAAAGAATGGGAAAACTCCATACAAGAGAAGGATACTATTCCTACCGAATAAAAGTTGGTAGAATTCCTGAACCATAAAGCAAATACACTAAAATCTATATCAAGAATTTTGAAAGGCACGCAACAATTTAAACATACATACAAAACAGACAAAGCAGCTATATACGCTGCAGCCAACACCAGCTCAAAAACTGAGACACGCCAAACGTGCGTTATATGCAAAAACAAACATCCATTGTACAGGGAGTTTATAAATGAATGGGATTATGTAATCACTTTAAATATGCCGCCTTTTTAAAATCGTCCACTATACTACATATGTTTTCATATGTTTGCTTGACAGCTGTCAAAGTTGATCTGTCAAAACAAATAGTTTAGTAAACAATTTAAAAAAAACGGCACATTTAAAGTGATTACATAATCCCATTCATTTATAAACTCCCTGTATTTTAGTGAAAAATTCAAGGCAATGGAAACTCAACAAAGAATCGACGTCGTTTGCAAACATAAGATGTGTATCAACTGTTTGGGCATCAACCATTTGACCGAGAAGTGCTACTCAAAACGGAGTTGCACGCTTTGTGGGAGTAAACATCATACTCTGCTACATTTAGACACAGCATCAGCATCCAAACAGTGTTATAAAGCGTTGACTCATAGAGAAAAAACTTTATTGCCAACGGATAAGGTTAACATTACGGACAGACATGGTATGATGCAAACATGCCAAGTTCTGTTAGACTTAAGATCACAATCAAACTTCCTATCATTAACAATAGTAAAAACCTGGGATTAATTAAAGAAACAGTAAATATTAGCGTTAGCGGAGTATCAACGCCAAACTTATCAAATGGAAAACGAAAACCAAAATTCACTTTCTGATAAACAACTACTACTCGTCTATCAAAATCATATAAGAAAAAAGGTTTACAAGTGCACAGTTCCACATTACTTACCTCACTACCCAGTAATAAAAGATGACAGTAGTCAAAGCTACGAGTTGTTTTCGATGCATCCTGCAAGACTACATTAGGTGTATCTTTAAATGACACGTTGCAAATAGGTCCTACTATACAACAGGATTTATTTAGTATAGTAACCCAATTTCAAACATTTGAAGTTGTGATAACGGCGGTCTTAAAAAAATGTATTGCCAGATAAGAGTGGACAATTTCCAAACGCATTTCTAAAAGATCTTATAAAGAAGTCTCAACCCATTTGTGAACGTACAAGGTCTAATACATGTAGAAGGAAGATTGAGAAATGCATCACTATCATATTATCAGAAGCATCCAATCGTTTTACCGCACAGCAATTTAACTAAACTTATAAGAAAACAAAGTGTTTAAAGGAATTAGCCATAGCCAAAAGAGACTTTTACTTCGACGACCTCTTTACAAGAGCCAAAACACTTGAAAAAACCAGTAACATACGTCAGCAAGTAACAGTAACACTCATAGAACAAGGTGGTTTTGAATTACACAAATGGGTTTCTAATGCACCCTCTGTCTTTATTGATCCGAAAGACACTTATAGTAGAATTTCTATCGAAAAAAACGAGATCCTCAATACTCTGGGATTACAATGAAATTCAATAAATGATACGCTTCATTATGTCAATTTAACAGCAATTAAATTATTTAAAACACCAACAAAGCAAAATCTTCTATCCTACATTGCTAGTATATTTGATCCGTTGGGACGCATCAAGCCGATAACTATAACGGAAAAATTTTAATACATCAAATTTGGAGATTAAAATTAGGATGGGATGAATTTCTACTAATGGCTAATCAAACTAGCTGGCAGGAAGTTTTAAGTTACTTACAACATTTAGAAAAAATTGTTATATTCAGACAGGTGATCAATTGAAACGAATTAAATAGAATATAAATTCACGCATTTTCCGACGCTAGCAAAGATAGATACGGTACGTGCATCTATATCTGCACAATCAACGAGTTTAGAGGTAGAAATTTGGAGTTATTATGTGCAAACTCCAGGGTAACTTTGCGCGGCAATACTATCAGCTTAACTTTAATCAATTAAAGGTATCTCTGAATGTACACCTAGATCAAATATATTGTTGGACAGACTCCACAATAGTACTAAACTGGATTACGTCTAACCGGGAATAAAAAATCTTTGTAGCAAATAGAGTTAGAGAAATCACTTCAATAACTAACGCAAATGATTGGAGACATGTAAGGATTTAGGTAAACCCAGCCGACGTAATATCTAGAGGACAAACTTTCAACTTATTAGGAAAAAACAAGCTATGGTAGCATGGTCCGGAATGCCTAACTTATCTAAGTGAACAATAGCCAAATTTGAACGTCTGTATTAATCCTATTACATTATTTCTAGAAGAAAAAGGACCAAAAAGGATGGGCCTCTTAAGCACAATAACCAACACCACCAAAGCGCTTTGGTGTTTTGAAAACGGCTAAATTATTTGAAGCAGAAGAGTTTATCTAATACTTTAGGAGGAAGATTGAAAAACGCATCACTATTATATTATCAGAAACATCCAATCGTTTTACCGCACAACAATTTAACTAAACTTATAATAAAATCGGAGCATGAGAGAGTTCTCTACAGTGAAACACAGTTCACACTGGCTGCCATCAGAAAGCGATACTAGCCGTTAACAGGAAGAAACATAATCCAGCAGGTCCTGAAGGGATGCATTAAATGTTTTAGAGCAAATCCCATAAGTGTACTCTTACAGGTCATGAAAGACTTGCCAAACCTTCGAATAACCCAATCAAGACCATTAATGGTGACCAGGGTGTACTGCAGACCATTTTTAATGAAGCTAGGAAATAAGCAATCAAGGCAGCGCAAAGGCTTACGTGCATTGTTTGTGTGATTTGCAACAAAACCGGTGCACATTAAAGTGATATCGGAATTGGCTACTGAAGTTTTTATAGCATCCCTCAAACGATTTATCGCCAGGAGAGGAATAGTCAGTAATATATAAAGTGACAACGGCACCAATTTTATTGGTGCTAATAATGAAATTAAAAAAAATAAGGATTGTTGAAGCAATTTGAGCATCTCAATACAAAAAAGACACAATGGCATTTCATACCACCACGTGCCCCCTATTTTGGTGGACTGTGGGAAGCAGCGGTAAAATCTGCCAAAACTCACATAAAACAACTGCTAGAAGAAACAAAACTGACTTTTGAAAAACTATCAACATTTCTGTGTAAGGTAGAAGCAGTGTTAAACTCTCAACCACTGGTCCCGTTATCCAGTGACTTTGAATATTGAACACCAAGACATGTTATGATTGGTGCCGCTTTACCTTATCCAAACCTCACACAAGTTACTCATAACAGACCTTCACGTTGGCAACACTTAGAGAAGATGCGTCAGCACTTTTGGAAACAATGGTTAGCGGAGTATCTACACACATTAGAACAATGGCCCAAAAACATGTCAAGAGAACGTTTGAGCCCAAAAATTGGACAACTTGTGCTGATAAAAGAAGATAATGCTCACCCACTACATTGGAAACGAAGACGTATTAGGGATATATTTTCTGGCAAGAATGGAGTTGTTTAAACAGCAAACATTAGAACTTCAACTGGTGTAATAACTGTATGAGGTTACTTGAAAAGAAGACCTTTCAAAGAAGCCGGCATGTTTGATTTCATATTATTATTATTTTATTACATGTTTTTATTTTATGTTATTTGCATTTTAATATTATATTCTGAGAAGGTTCTGTTAATATATATTTGTGTCGCCCGTAATAAACTCATTAGTTGGATTAACAAGATAGCAGATGTTGAAATTTATGTTTCTTGCAGCTGTCAATGATCTCTGTAATATTTAACCCTTTTTCTTGCAGCTACTGATCTAAGTACCTGTAATACTTGTATATAAGTAGCGTAATGTTAGCAAATAAATTTGTTATAACTGCATACTTGCAACGATAGCATCTCATTATTTCAATCTTTACCTTTTTGTATGTTTGGAAGCAAGTGATTTACAACCACTTGAACATATAGAACAATACTAGCCGTGTCAACACTCAATACTGAAAACGTGGCATTTTACAATTTATTTAACCAACGGAATATATTCTAATTACAGATTAAAGTCATTTACAAAATGTACAATATAAAATAATTAAGTTAATTTAGACTAATTCAGGCTAATGCTCATATGACACCATCCACAACTCTCCACCAAACCACATACACAAACATGGATGAATTTTCAAAAAACCGCAAAGTATACAAATGATCATCAATTCCATCGCAGATTGAAACCCCAAGAACATTTCTAGTTTTTCTCTATAATTGATGCAAAAATTTACAGTTTAAAAAAAATAGTTTGGTTATATTAAAAATGTTATTTCTCACACCCTATGTGTTAATTACAAAGAAAAACTAAAAATACACCTAAAGTCCCAAAATAACAATAAAACCGATGATCGTCCGTGCACCCCACATGCCTTCAAAGTCTTATCCACAACCACATATACAATTCAATAGAGAATCATAGCTAGTACCATACGGTCATTACTAGAAATAATTAAAGTAGTTAAAAATAGTTAAAAACTAAAAATTAAAAGACACAACATAACATTTAATTCAGATGCAGTATAATTTTATTAAAAAATGCTTTTGGTGAAGTACAATTAAAGACATCAATTTCAGGATGCTGCCTGGTTAACTGATTGTACAAAGAGCACATAGAGTATAACGGTGACTTTAACATGATGTTTGTTTTTGGGACAGGTAGATGAAACAATCGTTTACCTCTAACATAATTTGGCACACGCAAATGTAATTGTTGAAGTAAATCTGCACTGTCAATAAAGTTATTTAAAATTTTATACAGCACTGTTACAAGGTGAGCTTTGCGACAAACTTTTAAGGATTGTAATTGAAATTATGATAAAAGTGTGTTATAATTATAATTCAAATTATAATCAGGGTAAACACCATTTTTTTAAATAGATATTTAACAAAGCGTTTTTGTATTAATTCAATTAAAAATGAGAACTTATCGTAGTATGGATTCCACACACAGCACGCATACTCTAGCTTAGATCTAACGTATGCATAATAAAGAACTTAAACTGCATGAATGTCATGAAATAATTTGCTATTACGTATAATAAATCCAAGTGAACGATTTGCTGCAGCTACAATTGATTCAACGTGGTCATTGAGACAACTTGCAGTCAAATAACACGCCCAAATCTTTAAAAGATACAACCCTGTCAAGTACAGTTCCATTAATATGATAATCAAACAAAACTTTTGTTTCATTTCTAGTTAATGACATGACCTTACATTTTGAAACATTCAAAGAAATATTATTGTTGTTGCACCATGCATATATGTAATTAAGATTTTTTTGTAAATTTAAGCAGTTATTTAAATTAAAAATTGGGTTAAATATTTTTAAATCATCAGCAAATATTAATACGTTTTGGTCAATTTTATTAGTAATGTCATTCATAAAGCAATTAAACAAGACTGGGCCAAGATTTGAACCTTGTGGTATTCCAGATGTTGAGATAAATTGTTCTGACTTTAAATCCTTTGTGTTTAACAAACAGTGTTCTATTAATAAGATAACTGCTCAGTAAATTACAGAGTGCCGAAGAAAAACCAAATGACAATAGTTTAAATAGAAGTATTCCATGATCAATTCTATCAAATGCTTTAGAGACATCTGTATAAATAATATCAACCTGCGTACGGTTGTCCAAAAATTTTAAAAATAATTGTGTTTGCAATAGTAAATTCGATATTGTTGACTTTTTAGGGCTAAAGCCACGTTGGGTAGCAGATAATTTATTGTTTACATACGGATTGATATATGTGCACAATGATAATTTTAAACATTTTGATAAATTAGAAATAATAGCAATAGGACGATAATTAAAGATACTTTTTTTACTGCCTGATTTATGAATAGGTATAATACGAGCAGTCTTCCAACGTGACGGAAACTTACTATTCTTTAAGCACGTATTAAAAATATGTGTTATTGGTGTAACTAACACGCTACGACAATCTCTAAGAATAAGAGCAGGTATTCCATCAGGACCAGCATTTAATTTGTTACCTAACTTACAAAGTGCTATATCAACCTCATTAGCTTCTAGCTTCAATATATTAAGACTCTCGAAACTGTTAGTGCTATTTGATTTATCATAGTCATTAGAAGAGGAAATAGAATAGGATTTTGAAAAATGCGTTGCAAATGCATTAACTATGTCGTTAAGTGAGGAGAAAGACTTATTTTCGTATTCCATATTAGTAGGAATTGACGTATCATTACGAATAATTTTAATATAATCCCAAAACTTTCCAGGATTTCTGAAAAAATTCTTTTCTAAATTTGTAACAAATATATAAAAATCAGATTTAGAAAGCGACTTGGTTTCACGGCGTAACAATTGGTATTTTGTTTTAAAATACTGAGATAGTGGGTTTTGATTTTTTAAACGTGAATATTTACTTTTTTCACGCAATTTTTCCTTTAATTTATTAGAAAACCATACAGGATATTTATTAGGAGCGCGGCAGACAAATGGAACATGATCATGAAATGTCTGAAACAGTTTATTGTAAAATAAATCGCAGGCATCATCAACTTTAACTGTTAAAAGAACATCAGACCAATCTACATCCAATAAAATTAGCTTTTTTGAAGTTAAATGACCTAAAGTTTGTATTACTACAAGTTAACAAAGAATGTTTTGGATTATTTAACTTCTCAGGTAAATCAACAATAACTTAATTGTAAAAATGCAATTTTTATTTGACACTACTGTTTAAAATATTTTAAAGTAAGTATTTGTAAATATACATAATATTTTTAATTATAGAAACAATAATAAGGATTTAATAATAAACATTTTATGCGCGTCTCAGATGCAAATCTATATAAATACGTAAAATAACATAAATCATTTTCTACGGTGGGGTACTCGGTAATAGTCTATAAATAAGTATGCAATTGGTAACGATACACTCTATACCCGCAAAAATGATGTCATTTTAGTTACTTAATAGTTTTAACTATTTATCAATTGGAACACACACATTGGACAATGTTAAATTTGCTTGACTTCGGACGTAAATTGTACTCATAACTTACAACGTTTATTTATTTTTATAACTTAGTTTAGTTTTACGTATGGATATACTGGATAACCAACTCGCGTTTATAAAGTGACGCAAATTATAATACGGCGGCCATTTTGTGTGCGACTTAATAATACTACACACGTATTAAAAACATCTCACAATTTATCATTTTAGTTTTTTAAACACTTAAAATATGCATGTATGTAACTGTGGACTGTATTTTTTAACTTTAATTTATAATTGTAATCGTTGCAGTTAATAGATTTCCATTATTTAATTTTTGTTTTTTGGGCTTATCTTATTAAAAAAAAAACTGTTTTGATCTGCTAGTTGTGGTTATTTCAGTTAAATTCTCTTCTTGTCCTCTTGTTTATTTATTATGTAAAACAATTAAATTTTCTTCCTGTTCTCTTGTAGAAGGAATTGTTCGTAAAATAATGAAAAAGATTGAAAAGAAATAAATTTCGGCTCTATACTATCGATTTAAAATTGAAACTGTTTTTTTATTTCATTACCACAGTAACAAAGTTTTTTAAATAAAAATACTTTTGTCACAAATACAAATTGACCTGCTTTTTTTTTAATACCAAACAAAATTATTGTATCCCGTCTGGCGATTTAATGTATAAATTTTGTTAACCGGTTCCCAAGTAGTAGATTTGATTTTTACCATTCGTGTTACACCGACCGCGCTCAGAAACAAATCAATAATCCTTCTCTTTGACCATTTTGAAGGTGGCAAATCAGGACTGATTCATAACACCAAATCACCCTCTTTAAGAATGATTTACTTTAACATTAGAACGCGAAATGTGAATATAAATATATTCACGACTCCAGCGTTTCCAAAAAGATTGCAATAAATGATTAGACAATTTTCATCGTATGACCAGATTTATATTAACATTTAATAAGTTTTCTTCCAACTTTGACAAAATAAATCCTTCCACTATAAAATGCCCAAGAGTTAAATAATCAAAACTATCTTGAGGATCATTTGAGAGTTCACACAAAGGCCGCGAGTTCGAGAAAGCTTCTACCTTAATAATTATGGTGTTAAAATCTTCATAAAATAATAGTTGTTGTCCAATTACTCTTCGAAAATGAAATTTAAATGATTTTACTCTATCCTCCCAAATTCCTCCAAAATTAGGAGCATAAGGAGGTTGAAATACCCATAAATTTTTTCGAACTCTAATATAATCAGACAAGACTCCATTATTACCAGACATAATATTAAACAATTCCTTGAGTTCCTTTGATGCCCCACAAAAATTATTACCTCAATCTGAAAAAACTTTCAATGGTAAACCTTTTTGACTTGAAAATCTATCTAAAGCTCTCAAACATGCTTCGGATAAAAGATTGGTCACACTTTCTAAATGTATTGCTTTAGTCACCGTGCAAACAAACAACACCAAATAATAGAAAATAGAAAAAGGACCCGCATAATCAATACTAACATGACCAAAAGTCCATGCCGGTTCTAATCGTTATGCTGGTAATTCTGCCATAATTGGCTGTATAGGTTTTGTCTTTAAATTATAACAAGTTAAACACTGAAAAATGCGATGACAAATTAAACTTTGTGCTCCCGAAATCCAAAAACTACAAAAAAGTGAAGATTGAATCAATTTCGGACCACCATGTCCTGAAAAGATATGAAAATGATCTACTAACAAAACTGCTTAACGACTTTTATTTGGGATTAAATAAGAATGCCGACTTAAATGTGCCAATTGAGATCGGTCGATTCAACCCCCTACCAAGACAAAAACCCTCAGAATTGAGGAACGGCGTCAAACCTCTATAAAATTTTGAAATCTTTACACCCTTTGTCAATTGATCCTTTTCTTTATTTAACATTGTCTTTTGAGTTAATTTCACTACTAATTTCATTGCATTTTTATATTTATGATGAGCTATTGATCAAACAATCTTATTCATTGCAATCTTTTTTTGTGAAACATCAATAAAACGCAGCATAAATGCAATAATTGTTCCAATTTCAATAAGAAAGATATTTTGTTAAACAAATTTATAAATTTAGAATAATCTTAATTCACTACATTAGAGAACAAATGATTCAGGTAAATCCTGTATTATCAAATTTGATTCTAAGGTCAATTCAAACTCTCTTTTTAATTCCAAAGCTTTGCCCTCATTAGGAGATCCTCATAAAATATTATCGACACACTCCATTCTTCAAACTTCCGCTGCTATAAGAAAACTGAAGAATGGACATTTGAGCTAAATAAGGACTAGAGGTAGCCCCAAAAATTACTTTTGTATGTTCAAATTCTTTAATTGAATCATTAAAATTAAAGCGCCAAAAAATATGTTGAAAAGCACAATCTTCTTCTTGCAACCACCCGAAACATTTGACAAATATTACAAGTTAAAGCCACCTGATAAAACCGGAAACGTGTCAATAGTTGACCGATGTCTGTCTGCAGCTTTCTACCAGAAAAAAGGGTATTATTTAAAAAAATACCGTTAAAATCTTTCTGTGCTGGATTAAAAATAATTCTTACAGCTACACCAGACGATTTTTTTTTTTGACTCCGTGATGTGTAAAAATATATGAAACCGGTTGTTTTGTAAGCACCAAATGACCATGATCAACATAATTTTGTATGTTTTTGAAATTTAATTTCTTTAAAGATTCATCATGTTTAAAACGAACCTTCATTTGAAAAAAAAACGTTTCAAAGCATGTTTTCTATTGTTATCTAAAATAGGACAAACATTTGCTTTGAAAGGTAACCGAGTAATGTAGAGTCCATTTTTATCTCTAAAAACAGTTTTTACAAAGTAATCTTCACACAGAATTTCTTCCAGAAATTAAAAAAAACTGAAGAAGATTCTTCTATCTCTTAAAAAGCACGAATCTATTGCTCAAAAAAAAAACAAACAAATTTCGGATTCATGACCAAGAAATTCTAGGCCAATTTGGTTCTAATAACCTCATCCGGAGGTAAGTTGCTTGAACAATGCTTTTTCAAAGACAACAAACCAAGATTAATGTCAAAGGCCTTGTTAAAACAAGACAAATCTCTATAGCCTTGTTGAAACAAGACAAGTCCCTATGGACCTACCTACTCATCTGCATCCCTTAATGTGTTGAAATAAGACGAGTCCTTAGCGTTGTTGTAACAAAACGAGTCACTAACGACGTACTCCTCTGCATCCGAAAATAATATAGATTTGATGTCAGATGCTTTGTTGAAACAAGACGAGTCCCTATAGACGTACTCCTCTGCATCTCTAAATGTGTTGATGTCAGAAGCCTTGTTGAAACAAGACGAATCACTAACAACAAACTCCTTTGCATCCGAAAAATATTTGTAATTGATTGCATTTCTGTGATTGACTGAATCAGACAGTTCAACGGTCGGGGCTAGTTTTGTTCCTTTTCTTATTCTCATCTCATTTTTTACAGCCCATCACTACCTAACCTAAATTGGTTAAAATAGCAATCGGATTTCTCTTAATATGTGCTGGACAAAGTGGAGTTATATCTAAAACAGTTTCCACGCTCAACAAAACATCTACTAGTGACATTACATAAAAATAAGGATCTGCTAAAGATAAATTTGAAAATCGATTTTTAATTTCATCACAAATAGGAACAGTGAGCAAGTCAGCTGTAACTTTAGGTTACACTACAGCTTTAAAATTTAAATGAAAATCTTTATTGAATTTAGTGCGTAAATGACAACTCACCATTCAATTAGGTAAACCCACAGAAGATTGCCCCACACCAATTAAAGAAAAAATACATCTTCTTTTTGAAAGTTGCAACATCTCAGCTAATTCTTGAGTTATGAAATTTACTTAACTGCCTAAATCAATTATCAAACGGCAATCTACCCAAAATCTATCAATGTTGCAGATTCTTGCTTGTGCAGTTCACAAAAGAGCTACAAAATTCGTGAATGATTGAGGATTCACAGAATTCAAAGACACAAAATTTAAAAGACTCATTAATTGCCTTAACAAGTTCTTCATTCCTATTTGTCATTGCATGTGATGTTTTGTTAAATGTCCAGCCAAAATGCGACAAGATGTTGTGATCCTTTTAACCACAAGTTTTGCACGAAAACTTTGAAATACAACTTGAAGAATAATGAGGAGCCAAATAAGCAAAACAACGTTTATGAACTTTGGCTATTTTATATCTGGAACTTGTAGTTAGCGCTAAAAACACAGGACAGTTTATTAATTGATGGTTGGTTTTACACAAAGGGCACTCAAAGGAAAATGTTTTGGGTTCAATCCTTTCGACCCCCATGTAAATTCTTTTTGCATACTCTTTTAAAATAAGAATAAGATAAATTAGATTTTGTTAGTTTCAAAACCAAGTCAGCAACAATTATCTGTTTGGTTAAAAAATTTATAAAATTTTTAAAGGAAGAAATCACAGAATCTAAATGTTGATGTTCAAAATCTTTTCTCATTTTGGAATTTAATAAACTTAAAGAAAGTTCCAACAAAATGTAATCTGAAACCTAATGTTTTCAAAGAATTTACATTGACAAGCATCATATCCAAAAGATGCATAACCCCTTTAGGGTTATCAAATTTTACTAGGACTTAACTGCAAAATATTTGAAATAATGTATGTAATAATTTGCAATAATTCTTTTATTTGTATATTGTTTTATCGAAAGATCATATGCCAAGTGGTAATTATCTGGCATAAAAGCAACAGTTTTAATTAATTGTAGAGCATTACCCTCCAAATACCTTAACAGGTAAGAAAACTTTTCAATGTCAGTAATGTCTGCACCATAGATCATGTTATTATATAAAGCTATAAAGAAAGAAAACTTTTTATAAGAACCGTCAAATTTGGCCAACTTAATTTCCGGTAAACGTGATTTTGTCATAACTACCACATTTGTATTTGAATAAATTTGAATTGAAAGAAAAGCCATCTATCCGACTTCATCAAAAAATACCTGACTCAAATTTAGTTGCCAGTTTGTTGAGATCAACATTAAACTCTTTATGACTAAAAGTCAATAAAGATAATTGATCCAACAAATTCTTATGGATTTCTAAACTTGAGAATAAATCTTTGGCTCTCACCTTAAAGATACTTCAACAGGCTGGCAGCTGTCTCAGAGTTTTGCCTCCAGTCGGTCTCTCTTATTAATGAGAGCCAAACATTTTTTCCTTTTGGAAGTTGTCGATTCAACCATAACAAATTAATAGATTCAAATTACAAATTAATAATAATTACTTCTGCCACACACGATACAATCAAAAATAAAAAACAGATAATTTAATGAAATTATAATAATGTCAAAAATTACATTCATATTAATTTCCTATCTAAAAAATGTAAATTTTAAATTTTACCTAAAAAATATCCGTGTTTGCTGAACCAATTTGTTGTGTAACTGTGGACAGTATTTTCTTTATTATAATTTACAAATTGTAATCGTTACAGTTGATAGATTTCCCTTAATTAATTATTGTTTCTTGTGCCTTTATTTGTGAAAAATTACTATTTTGTTCTGCTCCTTGTGGTAATTTCAACTAAATACTCTTCTTGTTCTCTTGCTTATTTATTATGTAAAATGATTAAATTCTCTTCCTGTCCTCTTGTAAACGCAATTGTTCGTAAAATTATATAAAAACCATCATAGTAACTCAACAGTTGTATAATTTAAAAACAGTTATAAGATTGAAAATAAATAAATTTTGACTTAAAAATATCGATTTAAAATTCAAACTGTTTTTCTTTTTATTGCCACAGTAATATGGTTTTTTTTAAATAAAAATTCTTTTGTCACACAAATACAAATTAGCCTACTAACTTTTTGGTCCAAAACTTTGGCGTATGTTAGTATGTCGGCTTAAAAGATATCAATTCTTTATTAAAATCACATTTTTGGTAATAACTTTGGATCCAATAAATCAATTTTTATCCGAATTATATAAATAATTTTTTTAAATTCTTACAATTCAAATAATCAAAACATTAGGAGTACAGTGGAACATGAAAACAGATATGTTTGGCTATTCAACTAGCATACTGAAACCCACAAGGCAAATTACTAAGAGAGTAATGCTATCACAAATTTCGCAGATTTTTGATCCACTTGGCTTGATGAGCCCTATAATAATTGTTGCAAAAATATTTATGCAACAATTATGGATGGAGAAATTGCACTGGGATAAATCAGTCCCGAATGGCATACACACTAAATGGAACAACTTTATAAGCCAATTAGGGATCATTAATGAATTTCACATTCCCAGAAGTATCTCGTTCAACATGGAAAGTGACTACGTTAAACTCCACAAATTTAGCGATGCAAGTCAAGCAGCGTACGGGTGCTGCATATATATTAGAACCACGGAAAAACATACCAAAGAAACTACTAGCACCCTGTTTTATGCAAAATCAAGAGTGGCACCTCTCAAAGTCTCCAGCATCCCTAGATTGGAATTGTGCGCTGCAATGCTACTCGCCCAGCTTGCAAAAAATGTAAAAGAAACAATAGAACTAAAATTCAAAAAATGCTGCTATTATACTGATTCAACAATAGCATTATCTTGGATAAAGACAGATTCAAGCAAGTGGAAAATCTTTGTAGCAAACCGGGTAAGCGAGATACAAGAGTTAACGGACCCTAACGACTGGTACCATATAGTTACAAAGTCTAACCCGGCAGATATCATTTTAAAGGGGACATCACCTTCGTTATTATTGAACAATAAATTGTGGTGGAAAGGACCAGACGTCCTGATAGCCAATACGGCAACGTTATCGTCATATAACTCATCGAATGATACACCAGAAGTAAAAAGAGTATTTATTCTCAATACAGAACGACAAGCATTTGGTGATTTCGCGTTATTCACCGCTCCAAAAGTTAAGACGAGTTACCGCATTGTGTTTAAAATTTATTAAAAAAATCCAATGCATAAGAAGAACAACACAAGGATTGCATAATCTGGTAATGGATGACCACAAATGTCAAAATGAAGCGAGAGTATGATTAATTTGACTAGTGCAGGAAGCTGAATTTGGTAAAGAACTCCAAGACCTACAGACAGCAAGACTACTAAGCAATGCAAGCAGACTGTTGTGTCTAAATCCATTTCTGGATGTAAATGGGTTAATTCGTGCAGGTGGAAGACTTCGAAATTCCTCGCTACAATATGTGAAAAGGCATCCAATTCTTCTACCAAAATCTCATGCTTTCACCAAGCTAATCATTCGTGAAGAGCACGTAAGAAACTTCCACGCAGATGCACAAGCAACGTTAGCAGCTATAAGAAATCAATATTGGATCATATCAGCACGAAGTGCAATAAGGACAATTCTTCGTAAGTGCGTTGTCTGCTTGAAGAATAAACCAAAACTTGCACAACCTATCATAGGAGAGTTGCCCTATTGCCGTACTGAGCCAACACGCCCATTCCTAAAGAACGGAGTAGATTACTGGGGTCCATTCAACATTAAAGAGGGTTTCCAAAAAAGCAAAAGGACCATAAAGGCTCACGCGGCTATACTTGTATGCATGGTAACAACGGCGGTGCATATAGAGCTAGTCACTAACCTTACCACCGACTGCTTCCTCGGTGCACTTCGTAGATTTATAGCACGTAGAGGCTCAATAAAGAAGATGTATTCGGACAACGCCACAAACTTTAAGGGTGCTGATAACGAGCTGAAAAATTTGGGTCATCTTTTCTCCGTAGAAAATCAAGAACTGATGACGCACATTTCGGATTTCAAAATGCAGTAGCATTTTATTCCACCTGGATCCCCGCATTTTGGAAGAATTTGGGAAGCCGCAGTTAAATCAGCCAAGCACCATCTTCGGAGAGTAGTTGGAGAAACGCTTGAGTATCACGTTGAACTCCAAAAGCAAATAAAATGGAAACATTCCAAAGGATGCTCAATTAAACCTGGGCAGCTGGCAATAATACAGGAAAACAATTTGCCACCTTTAAAATGGAAGAAAGGAAGAATTGAGGAGATCCATCCCGGAAAGGACGAAATAATTAGAGTTGCATCCATCCGAACTACGGATGGTGTTATAAAACGTCCAGTGCACAAACTATGCGTATTCTTAGATGAAATTCAATCTTGAAATAATATTTTAAGGGGGGCGGTATGTAAAGAATTATACCTGGGAAAAGGGACTACCTAGAAGTAACCGGATTATAAAACGTTAATTGCGACAGCTGCTTAATGGGATTGTAAAACTGTTTGTATTTATGATATGTACTGGGTTTTTACATCGCGTTAACGATGGGATTAGCGTCTCGCAAATCCATTAGGTATTTCCTATAATCTTTAAAGATGTTCTCTCTCTTTTAGCCCTTAATTTTTAAGTATATATATTGTATATTATTTTGTGTTTAGTTAGTAAGGTTTATGATTTAGAATAAACAACATTAAAATTCTACGACGCGTTTTTCTTTGATAGTGTGAACAAAATTCTGTTTGCACTTTAAAACATACCTATATCCATGGTTTTACGATATATTTGTATTCGATTTAAATTAGATTTACTTATTCACATTAAATTTACGTTTGTTTACCGCAGTAACTGTCATAGCAGCAATAGACAAATTTACAAACATTAATCATCTCGCTTTATTTCACTTCTCATACCATGAAGAACCTTTGCTATACTAGTTTTTGTAAAATTGAATATTTTTATTTGTTAGGTTTATTTAATATTTATATAACAAACATACCTCCATTTCGTTCTGGAACATCTTCATTTAGAACAATTTTGCCAGCATCAATCCAATAGAGACGACTAATTCTATATGGTCCACAATATCCAGCGGTACAGCCGTAAGTCATATTACAATCGGAGGTAGCGTGACATAGACATTGCATACAACGTGCATCCAAATTTTGAATATAAAAATTATCTAAAACAAATTAGTTATTCGAATTGTATTAATTATTTAATTTTGAAATGATAATATAATATATTTTTAAAATATTTATAATTAAATAAATAATACTAACCTGCTTGTGAATGTATGTACTTAATAAAAAAATATAGCAACCAGATATTTCTAATAAAATATTTAGCCGTGAAGTTCATCTTCGTACTGAAATCTATAATATAAAGATAAACGATCAACAGGTAAATGTTTACTACACAACTTGAAATTCAAGTTTTGCTTTCCGCTTAGTTGTAAGCGCATATTAATGAATAAATAATTAGTTTAATATTTTTATTATACAAGACATTTTAATAAATTTTTGGATGTTACTTTGTATTTTTTATTTTATAACGTTTTCCAGTTTAAGCAATATTCATTTTGTATTTATTAAGTTTATAAAATAACTTTATATTACTATAAAGGATGGTTCAGACTTTTACTATGTAGTAATCTATATTAATAATAAAATAAAACACTAAATAGGTTAGTTAGTTAGTGTTTTATTTTATTGCTTTATATTACAATAATAACTTATTGCTTTTTAGATTACACTTACTTGACACTTTGATCACCTAAACAATACCAAAATTTCTTGTCACTTATGCACAAACTATGATACTTCTTACATTTATAAAATTATATTCCAATACAGGAATATTCCACTGTTTTAATGCTATGCGATACTCGTAAGGTTACTACATGCTTCGATATGCAAGAACTAAGAACTGAACACTGAACCCAAATGTCTCGAGACTTCAAGGTAAGTCTTTGTTAATTTATGCGGAAAATGTGTCCTCGTCTGTTTTATAGTTTATTAATTTGCTTCCTTAAAATTATTATTATATGATAATATAAATCAGCAGTGGATTTTTTCATTATACACTGTATCATCTGTTATTAATATTTATATTTGTTTATTTATTTTGAGTTTTTTTTTTCAATGCAGATGAAAAATATGAAAACAGTTATAAGGACAATAAATGTAATAATAAATAATAACAAACAATTAATAATATTAATTATTATTATGATTAGTTTTATCGAAACGATTATTGATGAATTTGTTACTTTTAGGTTTAATAAAAGAGAAACAAGAATAAAAACAATTTTTTTGGTGATGTTCTGAATGGTTTTTGTAAGATTTTCTGGTAAAAAAAATTTCAAAGAAGTAAAATGATTAATAACGGCAAGAATGAGCACATACATGAATTACCAAAAAAAGCAAAGGTGTGAGAAATACGTAAAAAAAAGTTTAAATGTATAAAAATAAAAAGGACAATGTTTAATAGTCTACTTAAAAATATGATGCTTTATGGATCGGAAATTTGGGAGTATAAAGAACATAATAAATTAGAAGCTATAGAAGCAAAATACTGGAGATAGGTACTAGAATCAAATAGTAAAATCACTGCATTCACTCTGTTAGAAGAAGGAAAAAAAGATAAAATAAAGGTAAAAGCAAGAAAAAAAGCGGTAAGATATGAAGAAAGATTGAGAGAAAGAAATGAATACAAAACTTTGCAAGAATGAGTAAAAAGAAAAAAATATTAAAATAAAAAAGTAGAATAAAATATGACAAATAGTGGAAGAGATGTTTGAAAAGAAATAATAATTTCTTTCTAACAGTGTTTTTGATATTTCAAAGCTGGATTGTGCTTTTTTTAAGATTTTAAAAATATTTTTACAAGATTTTGGCATTTTTTGACAATTGTATAAATTTTAAGACTTCAATTTGCTGTTTTCAATCGTTATTGGCCAATTTTTTATATTTTTACATTTTATAAATAGAATTTTTGTTACGCAAATTATTCGATTGCTTCTCTTTACTGCGCAAAAGTTATTAAATTTTTTTTCTTTGTCTTGCGCTTGTTTCTTGTTTTAAGCTGCTATTGCCTCCAGCGAGTCACTGCAACAACTTGCTATCGTTTCCGCCCGTTTGTCTATTAAAAAAACCTTGCATTTAACTATTAATATGCTCTGTGCACTTAAAAATAATAATTTTCTGCCTTAGGACCAATTGCAGTCATGCCAAAATCTTTATAACAACATTAAAACATATCATATACTATATTACCAAACACCTAATTAACACATCTCAAAGGTATACTCTAATACTAATGCGTTTATAACTGCTCTTTACTAGTGTAATGTGTTCTGCAAACAATCTAAAGGCCTAAACGGTTAGTGTAAGCTTGCCAATCTTTTGCAGTTTTTGTGCAACCACAAGGGCTCAAATCCCAGTGCACAAAACATGCCTTGAACGGCTGTTACATATAAAATTTTAATGCCAAATACTGTGTTAACATACAACTCTAAGAGCATATGCTAGTATATAAATCTTCTTCTTCTTTCCATAGATTCTATTAATTGATCTTCTAAACAGTTAGATTGAAGTCTCTTCAAACTACTGGCACAAATTTTTAAGCCAAGATATTTTTCTCTTCCTTAGATTTCTTTTTCCTAGCACCTTTCCTTCCAGAATAAAAATATTCTACCTTTCTGTGTGTCTCATTATATGTCGAAGGTGATCTAGTTTTCTGGCTTTTATGGTTATCATTATTTCAAGATTCTTTAAAACTCTCCAAAAAACCTATTCATTTGTCACTCGATTCATCCATGTAATCTTCAGTATACGTCTGTACGTCCACAACTCGAAAGTTTTTTGTCTGCTTTCCGAGTTCTTTGTTAGTGTCCAGGTACAGCAGAGTGGAAAAAACATAGCATTGTATCATTCTGATTTTAAGTTGCAGAGTCAGATCTGAACTGGTAAATATTTTACTCATTTGTGTAAATGCAGCTCTTGCTCTCTTGATTTTGCATTTCACTTTTCTAGTATGGTTCCACTGTTGGTTTTTGCAGGTGCCTAGGTAAGGGTATTTGTCAACCTGTTTGATAGGTATGTTGTCGAGGGTCAGGTTTACCGGTAGTGGATTGTTTTTGGTGACTACTATACATTTGGTCTTTTTTATATTTAAACAGATTTTGTGTTTTTTGCTAGTAGATTTGATCTTTTCCATTGTAAGTTGGAGTCTTTTGGTACTACTGGCTATTATCGTTTACCGTTGACTATGATTTTCTTCTCCACTCCATCCACTGCTTCTTTGAAAAAATGTTTGGAGTATATATTAAAAAGCATAGGCGAGAGCATACACCCCTGCCGCACACCTTTACATATATATATTTTTTTATGGTCTTTTACTTTTACTTCTGCTGTTTGTTGTCAGTAGAATTTTGACATAATGCGAATGTTTTTTCTAAGTGTCCTGATCACTTCTTTGTGTTTCACCTTATCAAAAGCATTGCTGAAGTTAATAAAACATAGGTATACAACGCAGTTGACATCTCTACATCGTTAAATCAAAACTTTTAATGCAAAAAGTGCTTCTTTGGTACGTACGGCATTGCGGAACCCAAACAGTGTTTTCTTGATGTGTGCTTTACATTGTTGATATATTTTGTTATGCATAATTTTAAGAAATATTTTGACTCATAATACTTAGGGTCCGATACTTTTCGCATTGTTTTGCTGTTGCCATTTTTTAGAATAGTGACAAAAATGGAGTGGAGCCAGTCTGAAGGTATTTCTCCAGTATTATACACCACATTATATAGGCGAGTAAGAGTATTTATACTTTCTTTGCAAAATAATTTAAGAATCTCTGTTGGTATTTCATCTAGATCTACTGCTTCGCTTCGCTTCGCTGTGTTAATAGCTTTTTAAACCATTTCTTTTGTAATATAAGGTCCGGTATCCATGTTATTCATGCCGTAATGTTCTGGGTGGTCGTCTTCAAATAACTTTGTAATTTATTTTTCCCATGTCAAGAGTTTTTCTTTGATTTCTGAAATCTCATTTCCGGTTGCGTCTATCAATCTACCGCTTTGCTTCTTCTTATATATGCCTGCAGCTTCCTTTATTTTGCGGTGCATATTGAACAGGTTATACTTTTTTTGCAAGTTTTTTATTTTGAGATATTTGGCTTTCATTCTTTCTTTTTTAGCTTTTCGTATGCTGTTTTTTGTTTGTCTTTGCAGATCAGTATACCTGCCCTGATCTTTCCCTTTTATTTTTCTTATTTTGTTAATCATTTTAAGAACATCAGATGTCATCAATGTTTTGTGTTTTTCTTTTTCCTTTAGTAGCACGTGTTTTTCAATTGTTGCTTCAAGTTCCTTTTGTAAGCTCCTTCGGTCTTCTTCTGCTTCTGAGTTTTCACTGTTTTTCTTCTTGAAGTATTTTGTTAGAGATTCGGTTACTGTTTCTCTGAGAGTGCTGTCTTCTCTCATTTGTCTTATATCGTATACGGGGGTTTAGCTTGTTTTTTTACTTTCTTAAGTTTTGTCTAAAGTACCCCAATAAAGGGATTATGATCAGAACTTATATCGGCTTCATTTTTTGCAGATGCTATGCTGTTACGAAAACGATGATTAATTACTATGTAATCGATTTGATTTCTGATTATTCCCTCTACAGTATGTGTCGGCAATGTCTAAGTGTATATTTGTCGAGGTAGAAGTTTAAAAAATGTGTTCACAATTGCCATTTCTTTTTCACTGCAAAACTGGACAAGTTTATCTCCTCATGTGTTCCGTGTTACAAGGCCGTATTGTCCCACTATGCTTTCTTCCTTGCCTTGTCCAATTTTTGCATTGAAATCGCCAATTGCGATTGTGACTTTGTTGTTTTTAGTAGATTTTAAGATCTCTGTCAATTGCCCATTACCTCTTCTATCTCTGTATCATTCTTATTCGCAGTTGGGTACTATACCTAAACGATGTTTATGTCAAATGGTATTGCTTCTATTTGTACCATTATAATTCTATCTGAGTGGTGTTTTACATTTTTGATCCATTTATTAATTTTTTTTTGTTACTACGATGGTTACACCATTTTGATTATGGTTGTCGTCATTTCCAGAGTAGTATACTGAATGATTTAATAATTTGCTGTATCCTGAGCCTTTCCATCGCATCTCACTTATCCCCATTATTCCTACTTTCAGTCTGTTTATTTCTTGTATAATGTTATTGATGGTTTGCGGACGCACTTCTAGCGTTCCATGTACATATTCTTACTGGTGTTGTATTCTTCATTTTAGACTCAAAGATTTTTTGCACCCATCCCATCTAAGAGACGCCGATACTCGAGGCCATTCTTTTGTTTGTCTGTCATGATGATTGTACTAGGGAGTTGTATGAGGTGGTTTCCTCTTGCTTTTATCACGCAGTACTGACACCGGGAAAACTATTATTTGTTCTGCCGTATCTTTGCCTTTCTTCTTTGCCTTAACCTAGTACAGACGACACTGCTGCCCATGACTAGACACACCGTCACTGGATTTCTGAAATATTTAATGGGATAACCTTTTCCAAGGGTTAGTCTTTTCATCTTGATAGTATTGCCGTTATTTGGTCAAGGACTGCTTATTCAATATATTTTCAGCTGCCCCCCATGTCTGGGGGCTTAGAGCTCAGCATCAGCATAGTACAACCCTAACTCTGGCAGTGTACCTGGCATGTTACAACTGTCAAGTACCTCAATGACTCCAATGCCAATGTACTTTGCTTTACACATCTTTTAAGATCTACTTGGCATATGTGTAAATAACTTCAATAACATCTTTTCAATGTATTTTTTTACTCTTCAAATACCCACTTCATCTATGTGTGAATAATCCTAACGGATTCTCAGACACTACTTTTACGTAAATAACATAATATACAGTACATTAATTATTATAAACAATGCTAACAAAATTCACTGTTAGCACAATTTATTTTTATATCTGGATTTATGGGATTTCATTTTGTTTTTTACATTTTTCAAAAGTTTATAGCCAAATTTTGGTATTTTCTGATATTATTTTGATGTTTTAATGTCGGATTTTGTTATTTTATAAACAAACTTTTGCATTTTTCAACTGTTTTTTGCTGGGTTTTAGTTTAGACATAATTTTATAACCAAATTTTGTTATTTTATAAATAAAATTTTGCACTATTTAACTGTTTTTGGTTGGATTTTGGTTTTTTATAACTTAGTTTTAATATTTTATAACAAGATTTTGTAATTTTTGACATTTTTGAGATTAGCCAAATTTGATATTTATAACGTTTTCGGCTATTTTTGAAATTTTTAAAATAAAATTACGTTCTATCAGTTTATGGCGGGATTTAGCGTTTTTTGCAATATTTTGATGTTTTAAGATCGGAATTTGCTGTTTTTTATAAGTAGAGATTTCTTTTTTTAAACGTTTTTGGTCATATTTTGTTTTTTTGCTAAAAAATGTTAATATTTTATAATTGTAAATAATGTTATAAATAAAATTTTGCACTTTTTAATAGTTTATGACAACATACGATTTTTTGGTAATTCCGTGAGAAGGGATATTTCAATATTTTGTTTCTAGTTACAACACTGCTCACAAAACATTGAGTGCTATTTAGAAAGCCTTGAGAAAAAAGAAGTTTTTGTTTTTTTGTTATAATAAATAAGCACAGAAAAAAGACTCTTTTTCAGCATGGCGTGCAGTGTACACTATCTATAAACTTAACAATTTGTATAATTCTTTTTTGCTCAAAAACACCACATCAGGGTAGTTAATAATGCTGTGATGCTGATGATAACTGAAATATTTAATAAAAAAATTATTTTCATAATAAAAAGTGTTTTTATTTTTCATTTTACAGTATGAGTATAAATTTTGATGACATAAATTTTATACCCTACCTACATGTTTTATTTTATACCATAAAATAATATAGGTAGGGTAGGGTTGGTAGTATATTTGCAGTTTGGTCGCCAGCCAAAAGCTTAAGAACCGATGTTCTAAATCAGGGCAAATGCCCCAAAGGCCGCTTTAAAAAAAATGTGGTTTAAAGGACCGCATTAAAAAATACTTTGTATGCAACTTTATCAGTGAGTTTTAATAAGTATGGTATACAAAGAAGAAACGCGTTTTTATTAACTAATGCATCAATATTAACTTTAATATTTGTTGTTGATAAACAAACCAACAAAAAGTGACTTATCAGAGAAGAAACATCTATACTTTGACTTTATAAATTTTATGTTAGAAAAGCTGCTTTTGTAAAGATACGTGCTTTCCAGCAACAGCAACTTGTAAAAGTCTAATCCAGTTTCAGTTCTTTCTTGGTAAAAAGAATCTGATTGCAGTTGAAGATCTGCTCTGCTTACATAATCTACTAAAACTGTAAGGGGCTAAGTAAAAACTGAAATCTTTCTCTCTCTCGATGTTTTTTTAAGTTGCTTAATCACTCCGCGGGCCGCAAAAAGTTAGGTTGCCTTATGTTGGACAGCCCTGTTAATTGAAATCTACTAGATTAAAGCAATTTGGATTTTTAAGTTTGCCTTAGTTTTAGTCAAAAAGACGATATTAGAGAAATTAATTTTTAATCCATAAACAAAATTAATGTTTGGTTGATTAAATTGGATTACTAAAATTCGTTTACGCTAACTTGCCAAATTAAATAAAATGTTTGCAGTTTTTTCTAATTGGCCCCAATATATCTTTAGATACTAACTCCTTCTAATAAACTTAATAAGGAATTTTGTTTTCTGAAGCTGTTTAATTGCTTGCATTTTTAACCGACAATGTACAACTTTATTGTTAAAATAGCTAAAATTATATACGTATAATACGTTACGTGGACAACTCTTTTTCGTCACTTTATGCATTACGTCAAATAATTACAAACCGTTGATAATTTAAACAACAATAATGAATAACTACAGCATTTGGTATTTTACGTTAAAATTTAATTTTTATTCTTAAATAGTAACAATCTTGATTTGCATTACAATAAATATGTATTATTTATAAAATATAAAATATAGACAAAACTTTGAAATCACAACAATGGAGCACATCTATTATAACGAATAAGCCAGTTTCGTCCGTTTTCACTTCGACTCAAGTTTCCAGTGCATCCATATCCTCCATTACCATTAACCATTGAATAATCATCACAATTTGTTACGCCATCTCCATTGCAATCCTAAAATAAACAATAAAAAATTAACTTCATTAACAAAATTGTGACAACTAGTTTATTGCAATCAAGTAATTGTCAACAACAATTTAAGAGCAAATTAATGTTAAGTGTTATATTGTTTTTCTATATTGAGTTTGAATAGTTTTATTGATATTTAAAGTTAAACAAGTAGTTTAAATAATACCACACAATCAAGTTCATTGAAGGTTCATTATTGGTGTGATGAAAATCCACACGCAGCTGTTGTAATTAATTTCAAACAGTGCTTTAAGATACCTACAATTGTTTAAAATGGCAACACAAACAGGATGTATTATCATCATAATAGAACTTTGCCACCTACTTCTCGTGTAATGACTTAATATCTCAACCAAACTTTTTTTGTTCGTGTTATACTAATTTATTGGCCGCTGTATCTAACGCTTTAAATTATTGTTTGTGGGAATGGTTAAAATCAAAAATTTACAAAATAAAACCAATTACACAAGAAACATTAATAGTTCAAATTTTGAATGCAGCTCCTTGTATTAAAAAAAGATATGCGGCACCAAGACAATGTAGCAGTCTTATTAAACAAGTTGACGTATTGAGTGTTTTATTTTTGAGCACTTGAGAAATTTGAGCTAAAACAAATCTACAAAGTTTAAACATCATAAAACAAATAATTAAACAATAGCATTATAAAATACTTGTGTGCCATCAATCAATTAATTAATCAAAAAAAAAAAAATAACATTTACTACCAACTTATTAAAAAAGTGACTAGTGGTTTTTGGTATTGTTGTCGCCGGTAATAAATTTAACCTTAAAAGTCAATATATAAGAATAGACAAATCTATATTGTGTTGTATTATTATAAAAATAAAATAATATAACTTTTTATTTTTTTTTAACTTCAAAATGTAATATTTAAAACATACTTAATATGTTATAACAACATAAAAAACTTTTTAATTTTATCGAATAAAATTTAACGGCTTATAAGTCTCAGGAAACACTGAATTTAAAAGTTTCATACGTCAATATACAATAAAAAAAAATTAAGTTTTATTCCTATAAAGTTTGGTTGAGACCTCTACTATGTGATAATCCATAATAATAATAAAATAAAATACTTAAGTTTTTTACCACAAATACTTTATTGATATAAATATATATTACTAAAGAATACATATTAATACAAACAAAAGTTTCGACTTTTAAAGGTCATTGTCAAGTGAGAACAAACTAAAGAAAAAATACATTTATACAAAAATGTTAAAATAGAAATTGTGAGCAAAAAAATGAACCACATTACTGATAGTCTAGAGAGATTTAAAAAGTAGTCTTTTTGCTTATTCAACAAAATAACAAAGAATTACATTGTTTTTTTGTGAACCTCGGCGGCTTCTAAAAGATTAAGCTTAGTGCTTTTTGTACAGTTGTGTAACATTTTAATTTTGTTAAATTTGGGGAAAATATGATTAGAATTTATAATATGATTTGCAAATCAACGATTTAAAATGTTCTATATATATCGTGTTTCAAAACATTGTCCAGTCTGCCGGACATATGTTCTGTTGCATACGGAACATAAAATTTCATAAACATCCGGTTTTCTTAAGAGATTTATTTTATCTTTAGTATTAAATAATATATTTTATAATTTGCAACTTGATCTAAAAGCAATTGATTTTGTTTTCGGAGAATGCGCGCTGTGTTTTCTATGGTTTTTCCAAAATGTTGTAAATGAATTTTTGTTTAAATTTGAAACCTTCGGGCAAATGGTAAAAATTGTGTTTTGATAGAATTTATTATTAATTAAATTTTGAATAAAACCATTCATATTTCCTATATATACAATTTTATTTAGTTTTAAATTAAGATAATGACTTAATAATGGAATTGAAACTGCTCTATGTACCATAGAATGATAAGCTGCTAGTTTATGTGACATGGGATGGTTGGATTTGAAAAGAATTGTAGTATTAACGCTGGTCGGTTTTCTAAATATATTGAATTTAATTTTTGTTATTGCTGTGAATTAAAGTTAAGTCTAAGAAATTAATTTGATCATTTTGTTCTGTTTCTAGTGTAATATAATTTTGGGTTAAATGTTATTAATTTTAATTAAGAATTGATCAAGTTGACGTGATGTGCCGCTTAAACACGCAATTATATCGTCCACAAATTGATACCAGAATGATCTATGTTTTTTAGTAAAGTTTAAATTGAATATGTTATCTTCGATAATTGACAAGAATATATCTGCTAGCAAAAGGCTTATGTCAACAACATGGTCCAAAGAAGATTATGTGAGATTGTAAGATTTAGATATGGATTTGTTGTTTAATTAAATAATTAGTAGTGATGATATCTCGGATTTTAATTTTGAAACAGAAAGATGTTTAGTTTTTGTAAAATTAAAATAAACCATGTTGGAAGTATTTTATTCAGATATTATTTTGAGGTCATTGTTATTATATATTTGTCGATATAGTTCTTAGAAAGTATGAAAAGTGCTATTCATTTGCAAAATTATAATTAAGATTTTTAGTTATTTGAAGCAAAAGAGCAAAACATTGAAAAACCTTAACATTTATGGTTTTGGAGGCAGATTTAAAAGCATCATATGTAACTATAATTTTTCTATTGTCAAGAAAACTATTGATAAAACTAATTTGTGATCACAATCTATACAGTAGAGCAAAGCAAATATTTTAGTCAGAATAAGAGCTAACTCATTTGCAAATGTTTTAAAAATAATATGTGAAATTTTATCTCCACCCGATTCTTTTCTGGTGTTTAATTAAAGAAGATATATTTTATTTAACGTCTAAAATAAATTAGACCCATTATTTTATCACTAGCCAGCATTAAAAGTACAACAATAAAAATATTTAGAATAGTACAGTTAGATGCAAATTAGTTTGCAAAATATCTGCTTTTTAACTATTAACTACATTGTTTTGATTATTTTGAAAAAAAAAGTATTAAAAATTTTGTACTACCTTGCAATAAATTTATTGTTTTATTAAAATTTTTGTTGTTTGGTAAGCTAAGAAATTTGATTAGCTTTGTTTCTGTCATTCCTGTCATTTTCAAATTGTATTAGATTATCACAATGTTTAAGAGTTTTCTTATAATCCTGTTTAGTTTGTTGTAAAATCAAGTACTTATGTTTTGGTTTAATCAATATGTAGATTCTTATAATATAAGCAATAAAAAAAGTACCAAAATTAAAATGATTAATATTTTTACTTTATAATTATTTTAAAACAACGATAGAATAAGCTCAGCTTAGGTTTGATAGTGATACTCTTTCTATCACTATCAAACCTAAGCTGAGCTTCTTCTAAGTTTTAACAACAAAAGTAATAAGTGAATGAATTTCCTGAAGCAGCTTCAACAATAGTTGTTGTAATCTCTGGAATAGTTGCAAGATACAGATTTAATAATTTTTGTTCACCAAAAAATCTATCACAAAAAAAATGTGGGTTACTACATAAATTGAGTAGGATTATGAGAAAAATAATGTTGTAGAAAATCATTCATTTATCCAATTAAAATCTCCTAACAAAATTCTTTTAGTTTTTCTATGTTTATCTTGAAACAGCTTGTCAAAACTTTTAAAAAAGTCATTAATAAAACTTAGAATTGCCTTATTTGAAAAATGGTAAATGCCAGACATAAAACGAATAGCACCAAATTGGGTACAAGTTGCTCAAAATAGGAAAAGTTGGACAAGTTTAGAGGAGGCTTATATCCTGCAGTGGATGCATATAGCTAGATGATGATGATGATGATATGCCAATTACAAAAATAGTATTATCAAAAGAAAATAGTTTAAAAAATATGCTATTATAGCCAATGTCTTGAATTTTATACGTTAGTCTAAAATATGCTTTATGTTTGTAGATGTAAGCACAAACATTCCGTTGGTCAGCAACTGAATTTTCAAGATGATAATCGCTACCTACTAGATCAAAGCAATTTGGATCTTTATTATTTATTTTAGTTTCAGTTCAAAAAAGAATATGGAGTTTTCTTTGTTCAATATGCTAATGAACAGAATTTAAATTCCTATTTAGACCACAAATTTTAACAAAATTAACTTTTAACCCTTAAACTAAATCAGTGTTTGGTTGTTTAAATTAGTTACTGGAAGTGGCAAGTCCTTGTTTCGCCAATTTAATTGTATCATAAGCCATGTTTTACCTTGTTGGCGCTTGGTACAATAAACTAGGCTTTGTACACATTAGACACAGTTTAAGCATCTGATGTTGCTTTATTTAAATATGTAAACACAATTAAAACACATAACATTTTATTTAATAAATGATACAACAAAAGTGTTTATTAGATTAAATATAATATTTAAATTTTTGATTTTGTTATTTTAAAATATTATTGTAGCTTCAAATAGCAACTTAAAAAGCAAATAAAGTAAACCTAACAATAAAGAACAAATCAACATTATAAATTAAAAACTACTAACAACAATTTGAAGAACATTGTAGACCAGTTTCTGCGTTTAATTCAAAGCTTTGAAAATGGTAAATAAAAAAGTGTTTGATTCTATCAAACAAAATCAAACTAAATGTTTACCAATTATAAAGGGTGGGCTATGTTTAAATTGAATTTTCACATGTTTCTACTGACGCTGTCAATTTTTGCGTCACAATTACATAAGAAAAGTGTGGTTAGATATCTCCGTAGACAAAAGATGCATTGTTTTACTTTGGAGCAACGTTTTGAAATTCTTAAAATTTATTTTGAAAATGTTGTTTGGAAAAAATAAAGCACCATCGATTAAAGAAATTCAAAAGTTTGTATAAAAAGTGTGTGAAATTGGAATGCTGGTAGACAATGTGTGCAACAAGCATGCTCATTCTAAACATTCTGCCAAAATTGTCGCTTTTGCGGAAGAGTACGCGATTGCCCAGAAACATCAACTCGGCGCAGAAGTCAGAAACTCAATACTCGGCAAACGACTTTGAGGCGGATTCTTCACTAAAACCTCGGTATGTTTGCGTACAAAATGAAACTCGTTCAAAAAATTAAAATAGCCGACCTTGTTGTCTGTTTTGTCTTTGTTCAATGTGTTTTTAATCAAATTAAATGTTGACTGTAATTTTAACCAAAAAAATCATCTTTTTGGCCCTTTTTATCTTAGAGGTTAAATAAACAAACAAAACTGCTCTATTTGGGGAACATAAAATCCACATGCCATAGTTGAAAAACCAATGCATCCATTGCGAGTTACCGTTTGGTGCGGATTTAGAAATGGTGGCGTTATTGGTCCATTATTCTTCAAAAACAATGATGGAGCCAACGTAACTGTTACCGGAGATCGTTACAGAGGCATGATTACTGATTTTTTGTGACCCAAATTGAAAAAACTTGATCTACAGCAGCTTTAGTTTCAACAAGATGGGGCATCATTTAATACTGAACATACCACGATCAATCTTCTGCGCACTAAATTCAACAACCGCGTTATTAGCCGTTTCGATCATGTGAAATGGCCACCTCGCAGCTGCGATTTAACACCGCTGGATTTTTTTTGTGAGGTTCATTAATAGAAAAGGTGTATGCGCAAAGTTATTGCCAAAATACCGCTGGAAACAGTGGCGCTTATACTTGATAATTGATCTTCGATAATGGCTTACTGCCAAGCCTGCCATAGCAGCCATCTAAATAAAATCATATTTCATACTTAATTGGAATATATGTATACTCTCTGAAATAAAATAAAAGTAATTTAAAAATAAGCCGTTTGTTCTTTATCCTATATGATTAAAATTTCAACTTAAAGATGGCCCACACTTTATAACCTCCACAAATGCTTATTATGAATAAATATAAATTTTGCAGAGTAAAAAAACAGCATTCGATAGCTTTCAATTGCCCAACTTTTTAACCCGCTTTTAGTTACTTGACTAAAGTAATAAACTTTTTGCTTTGACAAAATTACGTAATCTGATGGTAATTGTTGGCCACAGCCCATGTTCAGCAACCACAAAATAGTAGCTCGCTCTATTTGCTATCGGCTCTTGGCTCAAACGACGTTTCAAATAAAGCAAGTCTATTTTTTCCAAAACTGGGCATTTTTTAGTCAAATTCAAAACAACCCTTGTGATTAATCCTGTACAAACAAAAAAATCCTAAAAACTAAAATTATATTTAAATTTTATAAAACTTAAGTAAAAATGTAAAAAAGTTTTTCTTAAAACTCCATCACTACATTAATTCCCGTACTATTAGTCAGAGATTAAATCTCGAATTGATTCTTGATTTATGAATTCAAGATTTATTTTGCTAATTATTCATTGGCTTTAAGCCAATTCACGGATATCGTGAAGGCGACTTTAGTCGCGATCGGCCAATGCATTCTTCGCTTGATTCTCAGATAACTTAAAAACTATGCAACCGTCAATATAATTCTATATTCAAATAAACTTGGGACCACTCAAGATCAATCTTGTAGTGTAGTACGAGCATAAGATGAAGCGTCTATTATAAGTTAGCTTTTGTCGCTAAGACTTGTTTTTCACTAACTGAACCTTGTTGCACACTACATTTTTAAAATCTTTGTACTGAAAAAAACTACAAGAGTAGTCAATAGGTCTGTTCCAACATACGATTTGGACAGTTTGCAAACTGTTCAAACTATGCACACAAACAAATTACTGTGTATAAAAGATTGCCTAAGGTTGACTAATATTTGTTTGTGTGCACAGTTTGAACGGTTTGCAAACCGTCCAAATCGTATGTTGGAACAGACCTAATGTAAACGAAGTAAAGACGGCCAGATACACCAACAATTTGTCACTAACTATCTAGCTGTCGAGTTAATGTTAATTTTGTGCAGAGCAAAACAGTAATTTTTTCATAAATCAATATACACTACAACATTTTCTTACGCAATACGCCTACTCTAATGGTAACACTAAACACAAACAAATAAAACAATATTAGCAGAAAATTGTTTGGTTCGGCTAGTTACACTAAACATAATACTGACACCGTGTTTTTACAAATTAATGCGCCCAAAGAACGACCGTTAAGGCATATGTTGCCAAACTCAAAGTATTCCCGCAATAGACAATTACAACAATAAACAAAGAAAAAAAAACATGACCTTTAGTTGCCTTGATAGTAAGTTTACAAACAGATATATCAAGAAAAAAACTTGTTAATTTTTCTTTCAACAGCGTTATTTACCGTCGAGTACATTGAGTTTATGTGAGAGCTATAGCAATAATTACTTATTTGTAATTTTAAGAAAAAACTTTCGTGTTTGTCTATGATTTCACTATTTTGATAGTACAGAAAAGTTAATTTGACTTTATTGGCACTAACGAGAAAGTAGTTTTTACATGGCTTATTATACACTAAATGCCCAAATTATCTCCTATAAATGCACATAAGTGTTATCAATATTAAAATGTTAATAACTTACCCTTCCAAATTTTGCCAAGTAGCCCTTCACTATCCTCTGTGCACAATAGAAGTCTAATGAGCAATCTTCATATGCTAAAAGGAGAAAAGTTTAACTTACAACCTTTATTTATTTTTATAATCAATAAGTTTTACGATATATTTGTATACAATTTAAATTAGTTTTGCTAATATTTTATTTTTATATAAACATACCTCCATTTCGTTCTGGAACATCTTCATTCAGAACAATTTTTCCAGCATCAATCCAATAGAGACGACTAATTTTATATGGACCACAATATCCATTGATACAGCCGTAAGTTATATTACAATCAGAAGTAGCGTGACATAAACATTTCATACAACGTGCATCCAAATTTTGAATATACAGATTATCTAAAACAAAAATGTAATTATTCAAATTGAACTAATTCAATTAAATGTTTATTTTTGAAATGATAACAACTTCATAAATATTTATAATTAAATAAATAATAATACTAACCTGCTTGTGAATTTATATACTTTATCAAAAAATATAGCAACCAGATATTTATAAAAAAATATTTAGCCGTGATATTCATCTTCGTACTGAAATCTATAATATAAAGATAAACGATCAACTGATAAAATTTAACCATACAACTTGAAATTCAAGTTTTGCTTTCCGCTTAGTTATAAGCACATGTTAATGAATAAATAATTAGTTATTTAAATGATTGATATGTTTATTATGCTAGATATTATAATAAATTTTGTATGTAATTTGTATGTTAATATGTTCTCCCGTTTAAGCGATATTCAATGTGTATTTATTAAGTTTTATATTACCATAATATTATCGCATTTTAGAAAATTATATTCCAACACAATATTCTAAACTCAAAATTATTTCTGGTTCTCTAGACGCCACTTTTTATTCTCCATTAGCAGCAATGCTATGCGACAATCTAAAGCTGGTTCACATGCCCCGGTGCGCAAGAACACACTGAACCCGAAAGTCTAGTCTTGGGACTTCCAAGGTAATTATTTGTTAGTTTAAGTCGCTACGATAGATCTCGTTTGCAAAATAGGTGTTTCCGTCTGTTTTAAATGTCATTAATTTCTACTTAAAATTATTTTTAATGGATTTTCTATAATAATATAAATAGACAGTGACTTTCTGGTTTATTAACTGTAACACCATAAATAATTCTGTTTCTATATTTTTAATTGACGGTTTTTCCAAATATAGATAAAAATATAATAAACAGTTATTATGACAATGAAAACAAATAATAAATAATAGCAAACAAAAAATTTACTTTACTTCTTTTTTTAGAGCATTTGTAGCAAGTTTTTATATTGAGATGGTAATTTGTTATATATTTTAATTGACTATTTTGGACTATTTCCAAATAATTTAAACTTGCGACATGGAACTTTAAAAAGTGAAGTACCATGTCGAGTGTAAAAATTGGAAAGTATTTCTATTATTTTTTATATACATTATGCCTTTAAATATCAGCATATATGGCACTGTAATTATTTTCTGTTTGATAAACAATAGTTTGCATATTTCTTTTGGTTTCAGATCAAATATCAACCTTATAATTCTTTTTTGTGATATGATTACTTTATTTAATTTGTTTGTGTCAATGTCTCAACAACAACCACTCTCCCGCGGTGTTAAAGGCAATTGAAAAATAACTCATTAGTGTCTAGAATAATTCCTAAAGGAAGTACCCTGCTGGGTCAACAAATAATATTACTACCACATTAAAACTAATAAATTATTTATATCCCTTATATCCTCCTGAATGATCGGATTACATTATAAACACATTTCTAAGAAGTATCGTGACACACCTGGGATCATCTAACAATCACCCCACTAGGAAATGGAAGGGAAACACGATCGATAAAGAGTCTATGCTCTCGATACACCCTACATCTATTATATATCAAATTAATTGTAATTAAGCTTTTATGTTGTAATAATAAATCAGTTTGAAACATTTGTGAATTTTATTAAACGGACTTACACAACTGTGAAGTCAGCAACATATAAATTAGTCCTTCGAACCGGATTACAAACATTAATCCAATCATCATCAGTGCAAAAACAGTCTGAAACATGACTCCTACCCCAGATGAACTACGAACGCGTCGCGCTAATGTTAAAGCAATGTTAACGCAATTTCAAATGTTTTTAAACAAAACTGAATGCAACAAGGAAGAGTTTATTGTAAGACTGAAAAAAGCTGAATTCATATTGAGTGAATTCAACGAAATTTAACGTCAAATAGATGTTCTCAACAAATCAATCGATGAGAAACAAAGCGAAGGTTTTGAAGAAAGCTACTACTCTACCATAGCAAAAGCACACTCTATGATTAAGAAGACACAATCTATGCAAATCAACGAAACACCTGCTAACGTATCCACAACAGAAGCAAAAACTTGCTTAAGTCCGATAAATATTCCAAAATTTTCTGGAAACTATGAAGAATGGCTGCATTTTTATGACACGTTCAATTCTCTAATCAACAATAATGAATCTTTGTCAGACATTCAGAGGTTTCACTATCTCCGCACTAGTCTAACGGGTGATGCCATACACGTGTTGAATTTATTGGAAACGTCAGCCGCAAATTACACCATTGCATGAGATCTTCTGCGCTCTAGGTTCGAAAATAAAAGATTGTTAGTTACTAATCATATACGAGCAATCTTTGAACAATCGATAATCCATAAAAAAACGCACCATTTGTTAAGACTACTCATTGACAACACAACAAAGCATCTACGTGCATTAAAATCAATGGGAGAAGATACGGACCATTGAGATCGACTTCTTAACTTCCTGTTAACAACAAAACTAGATTTTGCTACTAAAAAGGAATAGGAACATCACACGCAAAACTCATTGTTATCATTCCAACAATTGATTGAATTTCTAACTCGTAAGTACAACACACTGGAAGCAATGTTTTTATCAAAAGCTACGTCGTACGCATCATCATCAAGTAGACCACCTAGACTAGAAACAAAGGCGCACATATCTACTCAACAAGCTACATGTGTTTTTTGCAAATGCAATCACTACATCAATCAATGCAAACAGTTCACCGAACTATCAACAACCGAGAGAAATAGTTAAGCAAAAAGGCTAAAATTATGCAATAACTGTTTGCGTGCAAACCAAAACGCCAGTCAATGCAAATCGGCTATACAACCATACGTTGTTACACATCGATTATGCACAACCTAACCTTCCTGACATTGATACTGTGCCTTCATCCAGTCAAACGCAGTCGCATCACTCAACACAATCAAGCAAAGAACTCGGCTATACCTTTCTGTCAACAGCATTAGTAAAGATCAGTGATTCACAAGGAAGATTACATCTGTGCCGAGCTTTACTGGACTCTAGTTTACAAAGCAATTTCATAAGTGAAGAATTAGTAAATCGTCTAAACTTACCAAAAAAAGCTACCCGTATCTAAGTCATTGGAATCAATTCTACCACTAAAGGTACGGCATTGTATAAAGCAAACGTAAGCATTCAATCAAGAATCAACGCTTATAAAACTGATATGAACTGTCTGATACTGAAGCAAATAACAAAACTTCCAATAGAACCATTAAACAAGAAGGCATACAAAATTCCAAATAACACTTATCAGGCTGATCCAGAATTCTACATACCATCATCAATTGATCTATTAATCGGCGCACAACTCTTTTATTCACTGATGTGCATAGATCAAATCAATCCTACAACCCATCATTCGCAGTTGCAGAAGTTCAATAAATCATTTTGGCTGGATACTATCCGGAAACGTTTACAATCTACAGACAAATTTAAAAACTACGTCGTGCAACCTAACTACAGACAAATTACTTCATGAGTTTTTAGCAAATTTTTGGAAGTTAGAAGACGTTTCAAATAAGACATACTTTACACCTGACAAGAAAAAGTGTGAAGAACATTTTCAACAAACACATCTACGCACATTAGAAGGTCGCTATGTTGTAAAACTACTATTTCAACAAACTACGGCATCTCTAGGCAATTCAAAGGCAATGGCTACCAAACGCCTCTGCTCAGTCGAACGACGGCTAAATAAAGATACTTTATTAAATGACAAATACAAAGCATTTATGAATAAATACATCAAACAGGGTCATATGAAACCAATCCCAACAACAGATGTTATAGACAATTACTACTTTCCTCATCATGCTGTTTTAAAGGAAGATAGTATCACTACAAAACTTCGAGTAGTATTTGATGGATCGGCAAAAACCTCAACATTTACATCGCTAAATCAATGTCTAATGGTAGGCCCTACAATACAAAACAACTTAGTGGCCATTGTCGTGAGATTTAGGCTACACCGCATAGTAATTTCAGCAGGTATCAAACAAATGTATTGACAGATCCTCGTATCAAAGGATCATCATAAATATCAACGCATATTATGGCGCAATAAAATCACAGAGCCTATCACAACATATAAACTTCAGACCGTGACATATGGAACATTATCAGCTCCATACTTAGCCACTAAATGTTTACAACAACTGTCTAAGGATGGAAGCAACATATATCCTACAGAAGCTCACATTACAGACAGAGATTTTTATGCGGATGATCTATTAACAGATTCTATCGCTGAAGCTATTACCATTAGAGATGAAATGACAAAATTATGTGCTTCTGCAGGATTTGACTTACACAAATGGGCAAGCAATAGCACTGAGTTACTAGATGACATCACATCAGAAACAATAACAAATCTACTGCTTGACAAAGATTCAACAACAAAAACATTAGGAATACAATGAAATACTACAAACGATACCTTCCTATATGCTTTGCCAACCATAGATAAACTAAGTTTTATAACCAAACCAAATATATTATTACATACAGCCCAAATCTTCGATCCGCTCGGGCTTATAAACCCCCTTGTTGTACGAGCTAAAATCATTCTACAAACATTATGGAAACTGAGGATCGGTTGGGATGAATCTATACCAATTAGCATTTATACCTCCTGGACTCAATATTTGACAGATCTCAATGAGTTACAGAATTTAACAATATTCCGAAGAGTTCTGGAAGCGGCAATGAAGCGATTCGTCTCACGTCGAGGCAACATACTAATCATGTATTCCGATAATGCAAAGAATTTTGTGGGAGCAAACGCAGAGTTAAAAAAACTTAAAGCAATATTTGAGTCGACAGCTACACAAAAATTCATTCATTCCAAATTAGAACAAGCTGGAATAAATTGGCATTTTATCCCACCAAGAGCACCAACGTTTGGAGGGTTGTGGGAAGCGGCTGTAAAACCTACCAAACTACTACTAAAACAAACATTGGGCAACGCGTCAGTCACATTAGAAAAACTAACAACTATCTTAACACAAATTGAAGCTATACTCAATTCTCGACCGTTGATGCCACTGTCAGAAGATCCAAATGATCAGAAAATTCTAACTCCTGGACATTTCCTAATTGGGGATGCCCTACTGCACCAGTATATCCAAATCTACAAGACATCAACCTAAATAGATTTTTTCGGTGGCAAAGGATGGAACAACTCAGACAACATTTTTGGGCCCGTTGGAGCAAGAAGTATTTAGGATACCTTCAAACAAGAAGCAAATGGAAAAACAACCCAGCAAACATTGTAGTGGGTGAAGTTGTCATGATCAAAGAAAATAACCAACCACCACTAAAATGGAGAAGAGGGCGAATCACTGAAGTTCACTCCGGTTTAGATAGAGTTATTCGAGCAGCAACCCTTTAGTCTAGAGATGGGTTTTATAAAAGACCAGTTACAAAACTTTGTCCACTTCCTATTTATTAAAAGAGAATCTTTCAAGGCCGCCGAAATGTTTATGTCTGAACAACAACCACGCTCCCGCGGTGTTAAGGGCAATTGAAAAATAACTCATTAGTGTCTAGAATAATACTTAAAGGAAGTACCTTGCTGGGTCAACGAATAAAATTACGACCAGATTAAAACTAATAAATTATTTATATCCCCTATATCCTCCTGAATGTCCGGATTGCATCATAAACACATTTCTAAAAAGTATTGTGACACACCTGGGATCATCTAACAATCACCCCACTAAGAAATGGAAGAGATTTCTCAAAACATATATATATATATATATTTAATTATTTTGTTTTAACAAGTAGTTATAAACACGATCGATAAAGAGTCTATGCTCTCGATACACTCTACATCTTTTATATATCAAATTAATTGTTATTTAGTTTTTATGTTTTAATAATAAATCAGATTGAAACATTTGTGAATTTTATTAAACGGACTTACACAACTGTGAAGTCAGCAACAATTTGTATTACCTCATATCAATAGATTATGATTTATATGTTAGTCAAAATTACAAGAACACCTAAATAATTCTCCAACCTTAAAAAATTATAAACAAAAAGTTAAACAAAAGTTTTTTTGTTTTTAAATGAACTATTTTCCAAAAATATTTTTATTATACACGGTGTTCATAAAGTGGTATTTCAACATTTTTTTGATTTTAAGATTAACCAAAAAGATTTTTTGTAAATATTTTTTTTATAAAATGCAACATTTTTGAGTTGTAAGCAATTAATTCAAACTCTAAATAAAAAACAAATCCCACAAATATACACATTAAAATAAATGTAACAAATAAAAAGAACAATAACATCAAAAACAAATGACAAAACAATAATAAATCATTAAAAATGTAAAAAAAAACTCAAAAACCCTGTGTTGTGTGTTTTTACATTTTTTATTTTATTAATTGTTTTATTATTTGTTTTTGATAATAATATTATCCGTTTTGTTTAAATAAATGTATACGTTTGTGGGAAAATGTTTTTTATTTGAAGTTCAAGAGTTTGAATTAATTACTTATAACTCAAAAATTTAATTTGATTTTTTACAAAAAATACTCTTATTAATTAATCTTATTAATTAATCAATTAATCAATAGTTAATCTTAAAATTAAAAAAATGTAAAAACATACAAGGTGTTCTGTTTAAAAAAGAAAGTTTACCAAATGTCCACAATAAAATAAACACCTTGTATATTACAAATATTGTTTAAAATAGTTTATTTAAAACCAGAAAACTTTTGTTTAACATTTTTATTTATAAATAATAAAATATTCTACTTTCATTCGTATGCCAACCGCTGTTAAATATAGTCGCTTTCATTTATTGTTAATCTCAAATTTATGTTGTTTAGTGTTTCCGTGTTATATCTCGTCTCAATCTGGAGTATTCCTTTTAAAAAAGGGATCCTACCCATATGATGGTTTCCTAGTCTAGCCGAGCTGACTGGCGAAAAATCTCAACAATCCACGTGTTCAAGAAGGACGGAAAACCAACAGCCGTTCATCGATCCGAAGAAACGCAAGAGAGGCAGGCCGCGCAAAAACGTTACGGAAAGAAAACTACAGGTAGAAAATAAAATAAAATAAATATTAATACTTTATCAAATTCAACACAAAACAATTCGACCTCAAATAATAATCCCAGACAATCTACAGCCAATAAAACTATTTTAACTAAAAAAACACAACCACTGTTACACCCACAAGTATAACTAATCATGATAATACGTTTTCATTCACAACCCATAATGAACTGTCTAGAAATAATGTTGTTGACATATGGACAAATCATAAACTGGGAGCACTCGACATTATCTTAAAAACTAAATTCGGATTTATTTTAAAAACCAATACAATTAAATCTAAAATTCAAACAACACTAACGAAACTGCAAAAACAAAATATAATCAAATCATTCAAAGAACTCAACAGGAAAGACATACTCCACAACCTACATATTCTTGCGTAATTGCTGGTGTAGATGATGATTTGACAGACGAAACAATTAGCCAACAACTGTCTCTCAACAACATAGTGCACAGATATTACAAAAAAAATTATAGCAAGGGCGACAGGTTGTCCTACCCTTATGATACGTATTATAACAGGTTGCGTCTCATCCTATGAAAAACTTATACAACATGGGCTGTTTTACCGCAACAAACATTATAGAACATACGAGAGTCTTGCACCACCACCACTACCTATTTCATGTGGTAAGTGTAACAAATTTACTCACACGACAAACCAGTATACCACACCTATTAAGTGCGCCAAATGCGATGGACCCTACCACACAAATAAATGCACCTTGGAGCTCCCAGAAAAATGTACATCATGCGGCAAAATTGAACATGGTGCATGGAGCACCAAATGCAAGAACCGACTAAATGTTCTTATCAAATCTGCCAACAAAAGAAGCAATGATATTGATCATCAAATAAAAAATGGCAGCCGTGTTCACTCATATATCACCATTCATGATCATATCATTGATACATATACGATTAAAATTAATTCCCTTAAACACGCTAACAGACAAGAACTATTGCAAAAACTGAAACAGAAATTTATCCAATCATACAATATTGACACGGTTGTGACAATATCCGGAAACATAATGCATATTCTTATGTTTGATCTTCTCAAGCCACAGTCCCCATACAAGGAGTCCAAACCTATACATCCCCAATGATAATAGAATCCTAACGCCAAACATAAATTCTGTACGCCAACATTAATTCTTTCAATCCCAAATCCCATTTAATATATAACTATATTCTTAAGAATAATATCACTTGTGCAATGTTTGTGGAAACAAAAGCTAAACAAAAAGTGTTATTTCAAAACTGGTCTAATCCAGAACTCTTCTACTATCTTCAATCAAAACTATAGAGAAGGTTCATTTGTCTTGGTAAATCCAACTCTTCATTTAAGCAAAGCAAACCCTCCCAAGATAAATAATGTACTAAATAATACTCTACATTTTATAGTACCATTTAAAAAAAAAAAGCAAATGTTTTTCTTGTTTATATCCACCCCCACTGTCCTATCAAAGACTCTATATTCCAGAAAGCTTTACTTTTTGAATATGCTATTGGCGACTTAAACTCCAATCCAGCAAAAAACGGCATTTATCCCAATTCATAAACAATTTTGATTTCCAGAAAATTCCATCATCTCCAACCTTTATTATAGCTAATAACCCCAGTTCCACCATAGATATGTTAATAGCTACAAGAAACTGAATCCCTCTCATAAACTCTATTTAAGTTATACTCGATCTTTGTTCCGACCATTTAGCAATACGTTTTCAATTAAATACCCAAACCATTCCTAACCCTAGCCCTTTAGAATATCTTTGACAATATGACTTGTGCGACATTGACAACGTTAAAAAAGACATGCCAGACTATATTCAAGCACTCCATACTATTTTTGAAAATAATATACCTTAGTTTCTTGCTACATTAAGTAGTTTAATTAAAAATAATTCCCCTGTTAAAAGAAAATTTTATCATAATTACCCACTGCTACTTTTTATACTTAGACTCATAAAATTTAAAAGACAGTTGTATAGAGACTTTAAACAAACTGAAGACCGGACAACTAAACGTATATTTAATGACCTAAATAAATGCATTCATAAACTGATCTTTGACTACAAACAAGACAAATGAACACAAGCATGCGACAAAATTAATGCACAGGCAGAAATTAAAAAATTAAGTCGCTATAAACCCTGTAGCAAACTTCAGCTAATTAAAAACCCGGATACAAACCTTACATACAAAGAAGACCAAGACATAGCAGACACTTTAGTGAAAACGACAACTACGATGAAGATAAACAGACTGAAGTCGAAAAGTGGTACGAAGAATATTTTAAAACTGACTTTGTATTGCCAGACAATGCACTAATGACTGAAGATGACTGAATCCGGTAAAAATTCCTCTCCTGGTGCTGACGAGATTCCTAGGATAGTTTTTAAACGCCTACATAATAACATCCACACCCATATTATAAAAATCCTTAACTTTTGCTTATCCTATCAATTCATACCTACTGAGTTTAAGTGCAAAGTTGTGATCTGTGTCTCTAAAAAAAACTTAAGTTTGGACTCCCTTTTAAACTACAGACCAATAACACTCCTTCCGGTAATAGCCAAAATCCTTGAATGTTATATTAAGCAAAAGCTATTCAACCATGTTAGAGCTTTTATACCGATACATTAGTTTAGTTTTGCTACCAATAAATCCACTATCCATCCTTTATTTATCCTTACTTCTAATATACAAACAACTCACCTGGAAGGTGGTCAAACGACTGCCTTGTTTTTTGATATAAATAAGGCATTTGATTCCGTTTGGCTAAAAGGTCTCCTATACAAACTCTCAATTTTTAAAATTCCCCCTTACTTAATATCTCTTAGTAATCTCTTAATAAAAAACCTTCTCCAAAATAGAGAACTACGCGTTAAAGTAAAGAATTGCTTCTTCACAATGTTTTATCCTAAACAAGTAGTTCCTCAAGGATTTCCTCTTTCTCCTCTTCTTTACAATATTTACCGCTACTACATATTAAGTAAGAATCCTCAACATTTTAATCCAAAGTCATATATACTGCAATATGCTGACGATACCGTACTTGTGTCTCATTCACAAAATTGCATTAGTAGTATTCAACTCTTTAAAATTTTAACCAACAAAATTCAAACCTGGTTTAATCTTTGAAGGTTATATGCCAATTCCAACAAATCTTAACTCATAATTCCTTACCACCGTATATCAGAAAACTCATATTCACCTTAACAATGCAATAATTAGCCTTGCTGTGAATACTTAAGTGTGCTTTTAACATACAGAGGAAAAGGTAATATCTACAAATCAATTTGCCGTCTTCTATTAGATTATGCATCTATTATTTTATTTGCATGCCGTAAAGGGACTTTAAACAATTTCATAGTAGCAGAACAATCGTCACTTTGCAATATTACCAAAATACGCCATCCAAATAACCCACTTACCAATTGACTCAAATCCTACCACTAAAAAATAGACATCAAGAACTGCATAAAAAAATTTGTAACATAGAGGCTAATGTTAAGATAATAACTAAGCTCTGTATTCAACGAATTCATAATGTAACAGCCAAGTACAAATTCCCATCTAGTTCTATCCTTGAATACATCCTATCATTATCCAATAGAACAGAAGACTCATTCGACTAACTAACGATCATGTCACCTTAGGTATACTTTTTTTTTTTTCTATTTAATGTTATTTACCCACATATAATATACTCTTTATATTGTTTTTATTATCATAACTATACACATGGGCAGAAAGACCTCGGTCGATAGCCCTTTTCATATTTAACTAACCATTTCTACAATGTATATATATATATATATATAAAATCATCTTTCTGTATAATATAAATTAAATATATTTACTACTAAAATTTATAAAATTTAATTTGACGTCTACGGCTAATGATATTTTTAAATTTTATTATTTTTAAGAAATATTGACCTCTGGTTTTACTTGATTTTCTCAAAAACCGTGTATCTGATCAAAATTTATCGAGAGACAGAAAAGTTTTGAAATAAAATTTTCCACATAAAAAAATCCAAAAAAATAGATTTACCTAAAAATTAAAAAGTTCCAGAAGGTTAAACATCTAATAAATCTTAAAAAACTATCTACCCAAAGATTTTTTTTATTCAAACTTTAGCAGTTTGTTCAAATAAGAAATAAACTAATGTAAACAAAAAATTAAAAATTAAAACTAATAATTTAAAAAAATCAAAAATTTTTGTAAACTTTAAAGAGCTATTAACTGCAAATTTATTAAATATAGTATATTACTTTATTAGGCCAATATTACTCAATTTGCTTATAGTTTCTGGCATTCATTTTATGACTAGTTAATTCGGGGCACCCTGTATAGACAATAATTTGCTATTTTGGTAGCGCCTGCTTTAGTCTTAAAGTAGTAAAATAAGCGCTTATCATTTTTTTTAGATATTGAGTCGATGTTAGGTTCCCAGTTCAGTCTACAATCAAATATGCTACCCAAACATTGTATTGTATTTGAAATAATAATATATTGCATTGATAAAACGTTTTCAGAAATGTATTTTTTGTTGTAGCAGTACATAAACAGTTTTAGATACGATACTGATTTTAGTATTACATTTAATATTAAATGATGCGCGCGTCGAGTTAATATGTTTTGATGCAAGAAAATAGAGCATGTTCTATTTTTTTGGACAAAGTATGACTTTATATGCTCAGAAAAAGTGCGCAAAAGAAGCGTGTTGATATATTTACACTACACGCGTTTGTTGTTTACATTCGATACATTCGCTTTAAGTTATGGCGGCGTCCGGCATAAGTCGTTCGCTCTCAGAGACTGATTTAAATAAAACTATAATTGAGTTAAATTTCAGTTTTAATTGTGCTGGTTGCAGTAAGATCTTATCAAGTACCGAGATAGTTAAGTGCATTATCTGTGAAAATAGTTATCACGAAAATTACCTAAAAACAGAAGATAAGTTTGGTGTCTTAGCATCTACACGCTGTGAAAAACAAGGATTTTAAAAAATGAGACTACAATTCTTAATCAGCTTGAAAACGAAAGTAAAATACCTGCAAACGCAAGTATACAAATTACAATCTATAATTGCATGTAGTGATCAAGCCATTTTAAAACTAACTTCACAATTAAATGATGTTAAAAAAAATGTAAACATAAGTACTAATTTTACAACTAAAAAGAAATCTTTTCAACATCTTAATAGTAAACCCAAAGTTTTGCCACAAGATCTTGCTCATAATATTGCGAGTAATAGCACAATTGCAACTTCAAAAAAATAGTTGTAGCAGCAAATCAAACCATGCGAATGATGAATTTGTTCCACTATCAAGTAGTCAAATTATAAAAGAATTTGCAAAAGCATCTACAATTGCTCAAACCAGTAATAACAACAAAAATGAAGGAACTGCATGGAGCACCGTAATACTTAAAAAAACGCATAAGAAGAAAGAACACTTTAAAGGCACTGCTGAAGAATCTAGTCTTGAAGTAATAAATAGCAAACAAAACTGGATCTTTGTATATTGCTTCAAATATGGGATAACAAAGAAAGATGTGAAACAATATTTAAAAAAAAAGTTAATGCTTTATTTATAGTTGAATCACTTAAACCAGACTTTGTGTAGTCAACACATCTTTTAAAATTGGCAAACCATCAGAAGTGTCGGATATTGTTATAAATTTGTCTTTCTGGCCAAACAATACATTTGTAAATCGATTTTATTTTAATAAAAATAATTTAAATTTTCGGGAAAAACCATAACAGCAGTTAATAATATATAAGCTAACAATAAGTTTGATATGTTTTTATTAAATGTAAGATCAATTAATAGTAACAAAATTAATCAAATTATAATAGATTGTAATACTCTCTATTAAATGTATCTGTCTTACAGAGACATCGAAAGATAAATTATCTCTGTTAACATTAACTATAGATTCATTTAAGTTAGGATCTATGTACAGTAGAAGTGGCAAAGGTTGGTATCTGGTTAAAAAACGATTTGAATCACAAAACTTTAAAACTGAATTCGTACTGTATAGATCATATTATTGAGTTGTGTGGTTTAGTATGGATTGTAAATAAAAACTCAAGTGTACATATTGTCTCATGTTATAGGCCTCTTTTGGGAGATTTTATTTCATTTTTAACGCAACTACAATGTACTTTAGATTTTTTATTTAAAGTAGATATTTCTATTATTTTAAATGGTAATTTTAACATTAACACTCTAGTAAGTTCTAATAATCTTTTTAACTAAAACCTACAAGAATATCTCTTGTTGATAGAAGACAAAACAATAACAAATCGTGGCTAAATGATTCTGTCAGAATTTTAACCAAAAATCTACATGATTTATACTTATTACAACAACGCAATCAGCTGGTTAAAGAAATTTACAAAAATGCTAAAAATAAACATAGAAAGTTAGTTTCTGATTCAAAACGTAATTATTATTCTGACATTTCCAAATCGTCGTGAAATGTTATTAATAAACTTTCCAATAAAAAGAATAACCATAAAAAACATTTCTATAACTTCTAATTCACGAGTTATTACAAACCCTAAACATTTAGCAAATTACTCACTTCTGTGAGTAATTTGCTAAATGTTTACTTTAGTAGTAGAGTAACATCGAACGCGAGCAGACGTATTTTCGATTGAGGCCGACAATTATCTCGTATACGGGACTTTTCGCTTAAATCAAAGTACATTAGTATAATAGTATAGCAAAGTTGAATTAAAAAGTGTAGAAGTGTAAATAAAAATGTGTAACAGTGACAAAAACCGGGAAGATACCATCAAATTCCAAACGGATAAAATTGTAGTTGTAAAAGAGAGACAAATATATAAGAGAGCGCGTTAGAAGGAGAAAGGTGCGAGTGGCACGAAACGCAAATAGCACGCCGCGCTCAACAGAGGCGTCCGCATTTAAATTTATATTTAATTTACATAATTAAAATAAAAAAGTCTTACAAATAATAGTACGAGTAAGACATAATTAAAATAATTGTAAAAATAAAAACTGAAAATGGAATTGATACAACAGGAAATATAGAAAATAAAGAGAAGGTAGAAGAAAACAAGGATAAAACACACAGAGAAGAATACAATACAAATACAGAAATGGAAATGTATAAACTAAGGAGCAAGTTTAAAGAACTAATGTATGAGATGGCAAAAAACACAAAAGAGTTAAAAGAAGAGATTAGAGAGCTAAAGAAGAAATTAAAGAATAAAGAAGTGAAGTGGAAACAAGAAAAAATACAGATTATTAAAAAACCGAAAACTGAATAAGAAGAAAGACAGAAAAAAAGAAAAAACATTACAATAACAGGCATTAAAAAAAATGAGAACGAAGAACACAAGGGAGTGGAGAACTTTTTGAAAGAAAAACTTCAGATAATAGCCAAAATAGGAAAAACTCATCTAATACATAAAGATATACAAATAATAAGAGTAGATGTCAAAACATGGGAAACAAAGCAACATATAATGAAAGCTAAAAGAAATCTGAAAGGGACCAGGATTTACATTGACAATGACCTAACACATGAAGAAAGATGCGTACAAAAAAAAAATAGAGCAAAAGAAGAAAAAGCGAATGGAAAGAGGGTTAGAATAGGCTACCAAAAATTAATAATTAACAGAGAGGAATATAGATGGCAAAAAGAGTTAAAGGGTTTAGAAAAAGTGGAAGTTACAAAAATCTAACAAAAAAACAGAAAAAAGAAAAAAAAAAAGAAAAAGACATGGCGAGGAAATGGTACAAGAAATAACATAATCAATACAAAGACCAATGCAAATAAAAGGTCCATAACTAGAAAAAATACAGAAAAGGAAAAAAAAGGAGAGGAAAAAAATAAAAATAAAAAAGAAAGAATAGGAACATGGAATATAAGAGGATACATGGGAAAAAAAGCTAAACTGGTGAAAGAAATGATAAACCAAAACATAGAAATACTAGGAATAACAGAAACAAAAAAGAAAGGGCAAGGGATAGTAAGAATAGATAAAGGATACTGGTTAATGTGGACAGAAGTAGAAGAAAAGGAAAGAGCAAAAGGAGGAGTAGGAATGATAATAGCTCCGGAAAGAATAAAAGATACATAAGAGAAAAACACATAAATGAAAAATTATGACAGTAGAAATGAAGCTAGTTGATAATTATAATGAAACATGGACCATGATAGTAGCATACGGACCGAATGAAGACGCAAAAAAAGAAGTGAAAGACAGTTTCTACAAAAATTTACAACAAGAAATAGAAGAGGGAACAGAAAACATAATGATACTAGAAGACCTAAATGGTAGAGAAGGAAAAAAACTAACGGAATGGGAAATGAAGGAGAAGAAATAAAAAATATCAATGGAGAAAGAATTATTCAACTATGCATTGAAAACAATCTGGTAATAACAAACACTAAATTCACACACAGAAAAATTTACAAATACACAAGAACACAACCAACCAGGAATGAGAAATCAATTATTGACTACTTCCTATTTAACAGAAAGAACTGGAACAAGGTAAAAAATGTAACAGTAACAAGACAGGCGGAAATAGGAAGCGACCACCATTTACTACTAATGGACATGAAATGGAAATAAAAAAGTTAAAACAGACAAAAGAAGGAGGAAAGTCAATATATAGATAAAAACATACAAACTAAAAGAAATACTACAAAAAAAAATTAAAGAGAAAGAAATAGAAACGTGAGTAGAAGAAAATTAGGAAACGTTCAAACGAATCATACTAGAAGCTGCCAAAGAAAACTGTGGAACAACAAAAATTGTAAACAAAGATTTAAAAAACCAGTTGGTGGACAGAGGAAGTCAAGAAGGAGATAAGGGACAAAAAAGAAAAATGGAAAAAATACCTACAAACAAAAAGAAAGAAGACTATGAAAAATACAAAGGAAATAGAAATGAAACAAAAAAAATAATAAAAGAAGAAAAGAAGAAAAGAAGAAAAGATTAAATCATGGACAAAAATTGAAAAAGAAATGAATGAGAACTTTAACCGGAACCAAAAACTATTTTACGGATCGTTAAAACATCTAAGAAAAAAGATAGAACACAATATGATGAACATAAAAATGGGAAAAAAATAACGGAAGAAGACAAGATAATGGAAAGATGGAAGCAATACGATACAAGAGAAGATGAATGAGTGATACAGTTGAGAAGAACGGAAGAAATAGAAGGAATTAAAAAAGGAGAAGTAATAGAAGCAATTAAGAAATTAAAGAACGGGAAGGCACCAGGAACAGATGATATAACGCCGGAAATGATGAAACTTATGGGTGAAGAAGGAATTGCACAAATAACGGAACTAATAAATAACATCATCAGAAATGGAAAAACGCCAAGGGAATGGAATAAAGGAATAATCTTACCCATACATAAAAAAGGAGATGAAATAAAATGTGAAAATTACAGAGGAATAACACTAACGAGTATACCAAGCAAGATTTTACAAGAATCATAAAAAAAAGGATGAGAGACAAATTAGAAAATACAATAGAGGACAGCCAATGTGGATTTAGAAGAGGAAGAAGTACGCAAGACCTAATATTTATAATAAGACAGCTAAGTGAGAAGATGATAAAAAAGAACAGAATAATGCACGTATGCTTTGTTGATTTTGAAAAAGCATTTTAAAGGATCAAAAGAAAGGATATATGGAAAAAACTAGAAGTCCGTAAGAATTGAGAAAGAAATAATAAACGTAATAAAAAAACATGTACAAACAAAAACATAGTAAGAATGAACAACGAAAAATCAAAAGAATTCATAACAAAAAAAGAGGTGAAGCAAAGATGCGTGTTAAGCGCATTGCTATTTTCAATTGTTTTGGATAAAGCGATAAAGCAAACAAAGAAAAATATGAAAACAATGAAAATAGGGTTGGAAGATGTAAATAACAAAAATTATTATGCTTTTTACGGCTATTTTACATCGCCACAGTAAGTCTACGACTTGTTTAAAGTGGTTTGATGAGATATGGCAGTGATTGCAGAGACAGAAGAAGAGCTACAGCACAACATGGAAATAATAGAGGAACAACTAAAGAAAATAAACAAGAAAATAAACTATGAAAAAACAAAGACCATGATAATTGCAAGAGAAAAACTGAATCACGAAAAAAAAAAAATAATAATAATAATAATAGAACAGATTGAAGAATACAGATACCTAAGAACAATAATACAGAGCAACGGAAAATTTGACAAAGAAATAGATGACAAAATAGGAAAAACAGGAAAGATATATATATAACATGCTAAAAAACACTTTCTTTAACAGAAAGGAAAAACGAAAACTACAAAAACAGAAATAGTTAAAAAGGTAATCAGACCAACATTAACATATAGTAGTGAAACATGGACCATGACAAGAAAACAAATACAAAGAATAAATACAATGGAGATGAGATTTCTTAGGAAGATCGAAAACAAATCAAGAAAAGATAAAATAAGGAACGTGACATACAGGATGAATTTACAAATAAAACCAATCAAGAAAAAATTACGAAAGGCCAAATGAGATGGTATGGACATAAGAAGAATAAAAAAGAAAGAAACATCAAGAAAATATATGAGACGAGAGTTACAGGAAAACAAAAAAAAAAGACCAAGAAAATAATGGAACGAAATAAATGAAGAGGTCACAAAAAAGGAAACACTTGGGAAGAAATAAAGGAGATAGCCTAGGATAGGAAGAAATGGCGTGAATATTATATAAATTATTAATACGCCATACAGCCTTACACCGAGAGGTAGAAAACCAATTGAATAAATAAATAAATAAACAAAATTTACTTTAGAGAAGAACTCATACAAATTACAAATTGTATTTTAGTAAGTAATAATCAAATTTGGAATTATTTATTTACAGAAAATAGTATTTTTTGCATTCGTATGACGAAAACAAAATGTTGTCAATAATTTTCAAACTAAAAAATAAGCGTTCGGCTGGTCCAGACGGAATTGCAGATTTTCTATTAAAACAAGTATTCCAATATGTTAGTAATCCGCGTACATATTTAATAAACCGTTCTTTTAAGGTTGGACAATTTCTGCAAAAATTGAAAACCTGTACCAATATTTTTATACTCAAAAAAGATAACCCACTACTTCAAGAAAACTATAGACCAACAGCACTTGTTTATTGCTTTTCTAAAGTTTTTGAGTTTTGTGTGCGAAATTATCTTATAAAATTTTTAGACAATTTTATTATAATATCTGCTAGCTAGCATGGTTTCAGTAAGAAATTTTCTACAATGCCTGCGATTCAATCATTTTATGAATCTATTACAAATGCCCTAGAAACCGGCACATATCCTGTTGGAATATTCTTAGATCTAAGCCGCGCATTTGACTGTGTTGATAAAACTATCCTTTTAAACAAACTCTACAATTACGGCATACGAGGCGTTGCTTACGACTAGTTTGTCTCTTACTTTAACGATCGGCAACAGTTTTTTAAATTAAATAATTATGATCAATATACATGTAAGGCTTTCACTTCCAACAAAGTAACTTTAAAGTACCACAAGGTTTGATTTTTGGATATATCTTATTTATTATTTTTATCAATGACTTTATGTATGCAGACAATACATCTAATATTGTTTCGAATTCTATAATAGAAGAGAGATCTAATAAGCTGCTTAAATTGTTTAGTGACTGGTTTCACTACAACAAACTTTATGTAAATTCTACTAAAACTTCAAGTTTAAAGTTTCATACAAAACAATGTATAACCAATTTAAATCTAAATATAAAATTAAATAAAAATCTTATAGTTGCAAGTACCAAATTTTTGGGCGCTAACATCGATGATACTTTTGATTGGCATATTCATTGTGGTACTGTGGTCACGTCATTAAATAAGGTTTGTTACGAAATAAGAAGTCTAAAGAGTATTTTAACAATTTCACAACTGATAACCGTCAACTATTCTAAATCACAATCTAGAATTGGGTATGGTTTATGTTTTTGGGGACCTTCTAAACATGCACAATCAATTTTTATTGCACAAAAATGTATTATAAGATGCATAGCTATTGTTACAAAACATACTTTATGTAAACCAGTGTTTAAGCAATTTAAAGTACTACCTCTACCATGTTTAATTATTTATGAACTATGTGTTTTTACTTTCAAAAACAAGCCTAAGTTTAAAACAGCAAATATGATTTACTCATATTCAACAAGGCAAAATACGGATAATCAAGTCACTCAAAATGTTTACAACCTTTTATAATAATCCTGTTGATTCTGTTTGAAACAACAACTGATAAATTTGTTAAAGGTTCTTTGCTTCTTATAAATCGCTTGTTTAGTTCGAAATAAGTACAAATATTTTTGTTTTAATTTAATAACAGAGAAAAAACACATTTTATTTTTACTATGTTCATCTTAGAATAATGATATATGAAGCACTGTTCAAGTTTGATAGAATTAGGAAGAGAAATTTTAACCGAAGTAATAAGTGAATGGTCTAAATTTTTTAATGCAGCCTGAGCAGTAGTTGAAGTAATCTTTGGAATAGTGGAAAAGTACAGACCTTATATTTTAGTTCATCACAAAAAAGTGTAAGTGGCCAAAGCCTTGTTTTGTCAATGTAATTGTATTATTCTTGAATAAAGCTGAGTCGTCAACAGATGGGCCCTGTCTTTTTGAATTCAACTGCCCATTATAAATTTGTTCATCTGAAGCTATTGCACATGTTTTTTGCGTAGAACTTAACTAACAGAGTAGACCAGGGTACTAACCTAATCGTACCCGTCCCCATACAGTTTTCTCTGCTAACGATAAAGCTGCAATACCATCTAATGCGGGCAGAATTTAGTTAATGTACCACAAATGCAACCATTGCTCAGTTCTATTGTTTCGAACAAACTTGCATTATTCTAAACAAACCAGTATCCCTAATAATAATATAAACTTCTGCCTTGTTCTTTTTCTTAGGGTTCCTATCCGTTCCGGATGTTAGCAATCATGTTTGTTATTATCACTTTGTTGACTGCGGCTCTAAACAATTGTATGGTGGTTATTGAGAACTATATTCTTAAGTTTTTAAACCATTTGTTGTCTTCCTACGCTTTTTTTCTTAGCACTTTTTCTTGGAGTATATTTTGAAGTAGTTGGTATTTGTTCTCGTTCCTCATGATATGTTCAAGGTATTCAAGTTTGCGTGTTTTGATGGTGATTAACATTTTCTTTTCTTTGTTCAGTTTTTGTAGAATATTTTCATTTGTTACGTGCTATGCCCACGATACCCTCAACATTCTACAATACAACCACATCACAAATGCCTTTTTTTGCTTATTGCTTCGGTGAGTGTCCATGACTCTACGCCATATAACAGTACTGGGAATATATAGCAGCGCAAGAGTCTTATCTTTGTGTCTAATGTCAGATTTTGGTTTTTAAAATAAATTGCACATTCCGTTGAATAAGTTTTTGGCCTTTTTGATGCGTATTTTTATCTTCTGCGAGTTATCCCATTGTTTGTTGATGTTAGTTCCTAGGTATGTGTACTTACTCACTCGCTCAATAGGTTGCTGATTGCTATAGATTAGTTTTGCTTATAATTATTAACTTGGTTTAGCTCGTATTGCTATCAAGGGAGTACTTTTGGCTGCTTGTTGTTATTTTGTTTGTTCTTCTATAGTGTCAGCAAAAATTACCGTATGTTGTTTAGTTTTTCCCCATTTACTAGGATTGATGTTTTGATGTCTTCAAGGGCTTTTTTGAAGATTTGTTTCGCGTATAAATTAAAGAGTAATGGTGATAATACACATCCTTGTCTCAAAGTGCGTTTCTAAATCTAAATTGGGTTGTTGATATTGGCTCCTCGCATAGTTTGTATATGGATAATTTTTAAGAATACTTTTAAAAGATGGTCCATTATGCTAATTGTTCTGTATGCGTCGCATGTTTTTGTACTGTTCTTTTTTAGTAATGTTCTGAATCCAGCCGTAAGCCATTGTGGGGGTATTTTGCCGGAGTCGTATATTCGGTTGAATAATGAGGATAAAAATTTTGTTTCCGTATTGTCTGGGCCTGGTGTTTCCCATCTTTTGTTGTTTTTATCGCGGCACGTACTTCTTTTTCTAGGATACTTGGTCCTGTTATGCAGTTTGTTTTAGAAGGATGTTCTGGGCCGGTGTCGTAAAATATTGTCTCTATGTGTTTCTTTTAGGTGTTTTTGATCTCTTCTTTGTTGATTATTATTTTATTTTTATCTCATATTAATGTGTTTTTCTTTTCCTTTCCGTAACTTCTTTTGTTTTCCGATGGACATTAAAGCTGTCCTGTTTTTTTGTAAAACTTCCATTTCTGTGCATTTTTTCTCTCATTTCTTTGTTTTTGGCTTCTCTTATTTTGTTTTTTTTTTGTTTTGTGAATTGTCTTGTATTTTGTTTGATTGTTTTTTGCGAGTCTTCTTTCTTCTATAAGTTTTAGTATTTCGTTTGTCATTATTTTTTTATCTTTTCGACTGTGTTGTTAATTTTTTTGATTTCTGTCTCTGTACATGAATTGATGGTTAGACGGATATAGGGTGATAGTGTTCTTAGGTCACTGCTACCCACCCGACAAGTGGGGCAATTAAAGCTGTTAAAAACCCATCAACGTAAAAACACGTGCTAAGAGAAAAAAAAAACAATAAACCAATCCTACAATACTTGTAGATAATTTGCAGCCATGAGGGGTGAGTTATTAGCCGTTAATTTTTTCCTAAGTAATTGGTAATTTTCATTCCAGAATCTCTTGTACACAACATAACTAGGTACCTTATGTTGTTGGTCAAATTTTAATTAAAAAATGATGTAATGTTTAGCAGGGAGGGAAAGATGAAAAAAATAATTGTCGTATATAAATTAAATTAAAATTGGTAAGTTTTTCCTTTTTAATTTGTTTAAGTGTTATTTATTCTTATTTTAAAATGTTTATTGTTTATTGTATTGTAATTTTATATATAAGAAAATTGTTCCTTTTTATTATTATCACCATAAAAAATCTTGTAGTTCCTGATGAAAAGTTTTTAACCTAACAATTAATTGAAGGACGAGATATAAAAAACCATAACAAAAATAAAAAAATTATATTTTTAATTACATATTAAAAATTAAGATCACAGCAGTGGTGCACATCTATTATATCGATTCGTCCAATTTCGACCAGCTTCATTTCGATTCAAATTCGGACTGCATTGATATCCTCCATTAAAATTAATCATTGAATAATCATCACAATTTGTTACGCCATCTCCATTACAATCCTAGAATAAATTATTTAAAAAAAATTCCATTTCAAAATTAGAATTTTTATGCAAAATAAATATTCATCAAATTTTATTTTCTTATTGACTGTCCTATATTGAAACTATCGTTATTGTGTTATGAACACATTATTAATCAATATCTACTAATAAATATTAAAGATAATTAATACCTTTCCAAATTTGGCCATATAATTCATCACCATCCGCTGTGCACAATAATAATTTATTGCACAATCTTCAAATGCTAAAATTACAAAATAAAGTTTTATAATTTTAGAGCCGTCTTACACGAGACTGATTTTAATACAAGTGTCAGTACAATAATTTTTTAAATTTTTAGCAAGCTTTAAGCAAGAAATTAGAACAAGTTCTAATTTCTTAGATGAAATTTTACTAAATAATTGACACATAAATCCGTCAGTGTATATATTAGTCGCCAAGATCACAGGATTATTAAATTAAATTTTTAAATAATTGGCGCGCAAAATTATTGTACTGACACTTGTATTAAAATCAGTCTCGTGTAAGACGGCACTTATTAAATAATTATTGTTGGATTAAATATGTTACAATATATTTTATAATCAAAATCACAAAAACAATATTTTAATACATGATTATTATTTTGAGCTTAAAATATAAAAAGCTATAAATAATTTTTTATAAAAGACATACCTCCAGCTCTTTCTGGATCATCTTGCTCCATAACAACCATTCCAGCATCAACCCAATAGACGTGACTAACTTTATAAGGTCCACAATAGCCAGCGTTGCACCCCAGAGTCACATCACAATTGGTGGCAGCATAACATAGACATTTCATACATTGTGTATTCATATTTTGTAAAAATACTTTATCTAAAAAATATTAATAAGACAAATTTTATTAATACTAAATGTATCAAATATTATTTTTCTTTTTTTTCTTCATCATTACAAACAAATTTTAAAGCAATATTATTTTTAAATATAAATTGAATTAATTATAATAAGTAATAATTAATTACTAACCTGATTGTGAATGTATATACTTAACTAGAAAATAGATAAGCCAGATAATTCTTAGAACATGTTTGCCGGTAAAATTCATCTTCAATCTGAAATAAAATAAATGAAAATTTATAATATAAATAAAAACCTTAAATAAATAAATAAATGTTAACTATTTGCACTTGAAAAACAAGTGTTGTTTTCCGCTTTATAATTAAATAGTTTAATGAATAAATAGATAAAATTACAATAAACGCATAATTCAAGAAAGGTCACGAGTATAATTGTATCCGGATATTTCATCGATTTCCTTGATTTATTAATCCGTTTTAGCAGTACCAGGAATTGATAAATTTGTTATTTGGAAAAACCGATTTACCACTATATTAATCACAATTGAGAGTATAACTAGCTAATTTGAGTTTTGTTTAGAGTGACTTATAGTGAGTTTTTTGATTTTTGATCTTATTAATAACTAATAGTCTTGTAAATTATCTTTCAGTTTTTAAATCCAGCAAATAGACAAGTGCAGATAATTTCAATATTATAATTATCATAGTTAAATTCAGCTACCATGAATTAGATAAATGCAATATTGCTGATTATTTTAATATGAAAATTAATGTTATTACAGGTTTGTGAATTATTATAAAAATGCTGAGTGGTTTCCTGTGCGTGATTTTTATATGATTGAATTATGTAACTCCTCCCTTCTAAGATCGGAAGATTGCGGTAAAATAGAGATTTTCAAATTTTTGTTTTGAGGTAGTTCCAAGACATTACTATGTGGATTTAATTTTTGCAACCGCATGCTAGTAGCGTTATTTTCGAATAACTTTATTTTATCAGTTCGTTTGTCGGTTCTTCTTCTCTGTTGTAGACTGTTTGATTTTCTACTGATATGCTGCACAAGTGTATTATGGTAAGTAAACTTGGTTCTTTTAGAATAGTGTAATTTTTTTTACAGTATTCTAAAATTTTTGTGCCTTCTCCCTTTAGAATGATAATTACGTAGTTAGTTGATAGTTGTTAGACAATTGTTTTTTTGACGTGTGTAGATATTAAGCTGCATTTATCTTGGATTGTCTTTTGTATGTAGTTTGGAAAACAGTCTTCTTGATTTGCAACTTTTGGGTTTATACAAATAAAAATGTCTACTAATTTTGGGCATTTTTGTGTTTCGTAGTTTTCTTTTTGGTTATATGCCAAACATTGGTAATTTGGAATAATTGTTAGATTTTTGTGTAGAACAGGATTGCATTTGTTGAAGGTATGAGGTTATAATTTCTGTAATAGGGATTTTGTAAAAATTGCAGTATGCACAGTTTTATTTGTTTCTGGTGGTTTTAGTTGGTTTTTGGAGGTATATCGTCTAGTTCATCTGTTGAGATGTTTGTTAGCTTATTTTATATGTACTATTCTGGCTCGTCTATTAGATCGTAAATATCAGTCAAAATCATTAAATTATATTCAAAATTGAGTAAAATCAAATTCTTCCAGTTTTAGTTACCGCCTTATAAAACAAAAATGTTGATCTTTTAAAAAACAGAGCCGTTGAATAGGTTTATGGTCTGTTGTGACAATAAATTTTGTTCCAAAAAAAAAATAAACAAAAATATTTAGTTGCCCAAAGTACTGCTAACAATTTTTTTTTCAATTGTTGAGTAATTACACTCGGTTTGGTTTAACGTTCTTAAAGCATATGCATTTGGTAGGTCTTGCACGGATTGCACCTTGTGATAACACAGCTCCAATTGCAACATTACATGCATCTGTTGTTAACACAAAAGGTTTGCTGAAATCAGAAACTTGGAGAATCGGAGCGATTGTTAGTATTATTTTGCAAAGTTCAAAAGTTCTGAAAAAAGTTTCATAATAAATTTCCTTTTATAAAGAATAAAGTTACGATAGTAGCCTTAGGAAAATTTCATTTGCTTTGCAGTTTTTAGTATAGAAAAGTTGAAGATAGCGGATTTTTCTTTTCGGATTTGGTTTCATTCCGTTTTTTTTTTTTTAATTCTAGTTTGCGCAAGAATTCGCATTTGTCTAATTAAATTTTTAATTTTTTTTTTTTTTTTTGAAGCCTTGTTTTAGATTCGTAATGTGTTCATTTAAAAATGTAGCAAAAATTATAATGTCGTCCATGTATAAAAAGCATATTTTGTTTTAGCAGGAGCGTTTTTTAATTCAAACGGCATTCTAACATATTTGTAGTGCCCTTTTTTGCTACATTGAAAGCTGATTTAGAAATACATAGAGGAAGCATTTTGATTTGGTAAAATTGCAATTAATATCAATAATATTTGAAATTAGGTAGCAATCAGTTATTGTTTTTTGTTTGCTTTGCAGTAATCGACAACAATTTGGTTGTTGGCCAAAAGCGTCTATTTTTTTAGAACTACCCATATTAAAAAACTACATAGATTAGTATTTGGCGAAATTATGCCATTTTTTAGCATTTTGTTAACACGTTTCTAAACTTCTCCTTCATAAACAAATGAGAAACTATATGACTAGTAGTAGCTATAACATTATATGAAAAAACTGTAGCAGCCAAAGTTGCCGGCGGGTGTTGCTTGAGAAACAAATTCTTACAATAAGATCGGGCTTTATGAAGGGCCATTGAATCAGCAAAAAACTGGACGTGATAATACCACAGCAAAACAAATGGATAAAGAACAGATATCTAGAAACGGTCAATGGAACTATCTGGTACACAGATGGAACCAAAGACCAAAAAAGCACCGGAGCAAGAATTTACGAGGATAAGTACCAAGGAAAACAAACTTTGCTACTTTTGGGTAAATATGCCTCGACGTTTCAGGCAGAGGTGGCTGCTATCAAGTGGTGCGCCAGAGACATGATCGAGAAGGGACTAAAATCTGACGGAGCAGTAACCATCATGTCAAACAGACAAGCGGTATTGCAAGCCTTCCAATTGCCAGTAATAAAATCCAAACTGGGTATGACATGCATACATAGTCTGGAAACAGTAGCTACAACTTGCAAAGTTCACCTGGTATGGATACCCAAAGATAAGGAAATAAAAGGAAATCTCAGGGCAAATCATTTACTGGACCAGAACTTGCTATTGGGATCACATACAAGACCGGAAAAGCATTGATCCGCAGCAAACTTGTAGAAAAACTGTATAGAATTGACACATCCAAAAATATTCCTTGCAGGACCATCGTATGACCAAAACAATGGTAATACAAATGAGTCGTATTAGACTCCAAAGGCTCACAGGACTGATAACCGGACACTGTAGACTTAACAAACACTTATATAAAATGGGAATAGGAACGTGCCCTCTATGCCGCGGATGAATGGAAGTAGATAAGACTCCAAAACATTTGCTGAATGAATGCGAAGCTTACAAACAGCAACGTATAACCATTTTTGGCCACACAACCTAAACGAAGATTTGCTAAAATCAACAAACTGGGTAAAGGTACTCGACTTTATCAAAGAGACGGAGCTGCTTGAGGAGTAAAACACCAGAGATGTACAACAGGTTCAATAGGACCGCAGTGCAAGGGGCGCCAAGCAAACCATCTCAAGTTAAGGAAGGTAAAAGGTGGGTATTTTAGTCAGTAAAAACCTGACACTACTAGACGGCACGGGCTGTCCAGTGTTTTTTAAAGATTTTTCCTTTCCCACGCAAAAAAAAACTATATAACTTGTTTTATAGCATTAGTAAATGTAAGTTGGTAATAATTTTCTTGTAATCTTTCTAATCTTTTGAAGTATGACCTCTGAATTTGATTGTCGTTTTTGTATTTTGTGATATCTGTTTTTCACCGAGTTTCAAATTTTGTTGACTTGAATATTGATTAGTGGTCGACTAAGACGTGTCTCAATAATTTTTACATAAAATTGGATTGGGATTGGGACGATCCATATGCGGTTTGCCATTTTTATCATTAATGTATGCACTTGCTGTTGCTAGAATGACGTATTAGTTCATATCTTTTCTACCTGCCGTACCTGAGGCAGTTGGCAATGTACATTGACTTAACGATAATCTATTAAATAAGTCTTTTATAGACAATCCTCATTAGAAAGGTTTAAACACATGTATTTAATGCACATGTAGCATTTAAAATGCGTTTGGACTGCATAAATATAAGTATTTTAAGATTTTGTAGAGACTTCACTCGTAGTAGTAGTTCGTACTTCTAGTACTTGGCACCAATAAGTTAATGTTGGATTTTGTATTTTAATTTGATGTTTTTTTTTTCATTTGTCCTTGGTTAACCAATCAAGTTTAGATGTCAAATGGTAACGCAGCAAAATGTCCTTGCTGAGCTCATTTATTGCCCCCAATGCTTGTTACTTTTTTTAACAAAAAGTAGTCTTAGATAATTTTCAACAATAAGATTTTTGTTTTCAAATAAGTCTTTCAATTGCAACCTCTCTCTATCACTCAAAGCTTTGTTTGCATCGTTAAATAATATCCAATGATCTTAATCTCAATTGAACTTAGACAACTTAACGGTTGTTGTTGTCTTGCTCAATGATGGTGCTGTGTTTGCGATTGTAAATCTCTCTAACATGGCGTAATAAGTGCTTTCAAAAGTGAGTAGTATGTTTTATTCAAGATTTGCAAACTTTGATGTTCGTTTGAGGTATTTTAAATTTTTTCACAGTTTATTTCAGTTTTTCCAATTTCAATTATTTTGATTTGGCAGTTATTGCAGAAGCGTATTGTTGAATGCTTATGAGAGTTTGCTTTTGAATTCTATGCATAAATTTTAATTCTTTCAAACAATTATATTTTGAAAGTCAAATATCATAACAATGGTTTACTGTTGGTTTGTTTATTTGCAAAAGCGTAAATGTACAAGCATCGACTAATGTGTAATAATTAACAACCGACTAAATATTAAAATTACATAGTTTATTTGAATTTTACCGAATTACTGCATTCCAGTTAGAAGGACGTTTTGGATTTTATATTGTTTTAATTTGTTTTATTTAAAATAAGTATATAAGATTATTTCTGGAAAGAATGACTTAAAATTTGAGTAATTACCTTAAATTATTTTTTTTTTTAATTTGTAAAATTAGTTCAAATTGAACAAAGTAAATAACATATTTTTAAACTAATTGTTTTTTGAGGTTTGAATAAGAGGCACCAAACGACAGTGTTTTTACATCTAGTTGTTCATGTTAGTTAGAAGTTTTTTTAGTCAAATTATATTTTGCCATAATACAGATTGAGCCACCATGTTACAGAGATATTTGAAAAACAAATCATTAATTGTGCTTATTTTGTCTCAGGATATCTGACTATATTTAAGATAACTCAGAAGACATTTGTCACTTTTGATATAAAAAGAAGTATTCTTAAACCCGTATAATACTGTCCATAATTATGTCTTAAATTATATATATAATTATAGATCAGACATTGAAAAATTAGAACAAGTTCTATTTTCCCATTTATAACCGACGCGAACGTCTATTTTCATTTGGTTTTTACTTATTTATTTTTTTTTTTTTAATTTTACGACTGCAGCTTTTCTTATAGCAATTGCTACCACTTTTTTTTAAATTGTTCTGCTTCCATTTTTCATTATTTTTATTAATTGTATAACTAACTGTAGCATTAATCAATTCAAAATAAATGACATAACCTGCAAAGTGTAGTAAACATTGAAACTTGATTTGACTGAGCATAGATAAGGCGCATGCGTGGTTTTATATTTATATAATGAATTATATACAGGATATAAATTTTATATATGAAATTATTGCACAAATTCTAATAAAAATTATATATATAATTCAAGACATAATTATAGACAGTTTCAAACGGGTTTTAGATTAGAAAGTTTGGTTCACAACTTTGTTGATCCAAGTAAAATAAACCGTTTTCTTACTTTGACTGATCTGATTGTAGTGTTCGTACCAAAATAACATGTTTTCCTACAAAAAACTACTACAGAAGTTGGTGTAATTGGTTGCGTTCAAAACGATTTATTGCTGCCAATCACGTAAACTGGACGCCGTCATGCAGCTCTCGCAATATTTTTGCAACAATTCTGACATTGAAAAGACGGACTGAGTGGCTTTCAAAAACAATTTTAATCGGATCAAGAGTAGTCGCAAACTAGAATATAATATATGCAAACAAAGTTGGTTGTGAGATAATTATAAAAATTATAAGAAAAAATATTGGGTCCTTATCGTTTAAATGAAGAATTAAGTGCTCCGCTAAAGACCATCAACTGCAGCATTAAAATCAATACGTTACCGGCTCTAATCAAATCAATTTTACTTTTCCAAAAAATGTGCATTGCAAAAAATTCCGAAACTGATATAAAAAAAGTATCTGGCATACCAGCTCGTTCAGTTTATATTGTCTTTATAAATTCAAGAAAAACAGCAAAAAAAAAACTAAGTTATTGTTATATAATGTTTTGAAAAAATAATTACAACCCATTCTCAAAATCATTTTTTTTAATAGTTTAGAGGTTGCAATGTTACTTCCCTTTTCAATATTAGATTAAAATTTACCAAAATTTTCAAAAATCACACGAAACTGCTATCATCGATGGCTCAAACAAGATAAAATTGATCTAGAGGTTTTGAGAAGAGAACGATTCTTATTACTTTATACGGCGTCAACAAACAGGAATAATTTATCAACAGCTTACAATTCAAGCACATAAAATCACAAAAAATAGATTTAACCTTTCGCTACTACCGACAACAAAAAACGCTGCACGGCGCACATCTTTTGTACGTTTCACTTGAAATTCACAAAAATCCGGAAGAAAAAAGCAAACCTTTGACTGGAACCAATTAGCCGCACAGTTAAACTCGCGCCATTCAAGTTTTTAAAGTAAACAAGCTCCAAGACAACGAATCAAACAATAAGAATGAATCTACTATCTAAGAAAACGTAGTTAAAGAATCTTTACATCTTAAGAAAACTAATTGTTAAAGCCAATTAAGAATACCAAAAAAAAAAAAACTATTTAAGTATTTTTTGTATCATTTGCAAGTAAACCGTGAAAGCTATGAATATTTTAGAAGACGGTTTTCATAACCTTAGATATTTAGAACGTATAATGCAAACTTAAAGACCTGGTGCTAAAAGCAATTGAGCTCAATATCAAATCAATAGTTTTGCCTTTAAGTAATTTAAATAGTTTTTCAAGTCGTAGCCGGCCATATAAATGTATTATCACGTAGTAAAGGTCGCAGCCATACACTATAGTAAATTTTAGTAAATATATAATAAACTAGCAAATAGACTATGTGTTCATTGAAAAACCTTAATATGCCTTTGTAAATTTGTTATAGTTTCTTTTTTTGCTAATTAAATAGAAAAAGTACCAAAAGATAGCAATAAGTAATTAAATTTAGTTCCATACATCCATAAAATGCAAACAGTTGAAAAAACATAGTTGTCCAAAAAGTTGTAAAGGGTGTCTTTTTAGAGAAAGCAAACTTTAAATTGGCAACAATTTTATCTGTGATAACTGATTTGACAGTTCTCGGTTCTTTTGAGGTTAGTTTGTTGTGGCAATTTATCATGAATAAACTCACACCAGTGCAACGTTTACAAATTGTTTAATTTTATTTTGAAAAACATGGTTTAGTTCAAGAAACTCATCGGGCCTTACGTGCTTTGTATGGTGCTCATAATAAAATTGTCCATCAGAACGAAAAATTCAAGAAACCGTGCATCATTTTTGCAATACGTTTAATCTAATCGATGATAAGCATCCAGTCCGACGTTGCACAGAGCGCATACAAGAAGCAATTGATAGTGTGCAACGTAGTGTTAATGATGATCTAAATGTGCCAATCTTAGTTTACAAGCTTACATTGAAGCCACACAATCATTGTTTGCGCTTTACATTTAGTAAATGAGCCGAGGAAAACATTGCTATTGATCCACAATTTCATTTAAAAAATTTATTCAGTAACGAAGCACACTTTTGGTTAAATGGCTATGTCAACAACAAAAATGTCGCATTTGGAACAATAATAATCCACAAGCCATTGTCAAAACACCATTATATCTTGAAAAAAATACCGTTAGGTGCGCTTTATGGACGGTGGAATCATTGGTCTATATGTTTTCAAAAATGGTAATGGTCGGAACGTTACAGTCAACGGTGAGCCGTACAGAGGCATGATTGCCAACTTTTTTGTGCCTCAATTGGACATCATTAATGTTGCAAACATGTGATTTCATCAGGACGGCGCCACATGCCACACAGCGCGCGATACAATAAATTTACTGAAAGAAATATTTTTTTGTGCTTTATTTTAATTTAAAGTTCTCCGCCTCTAAAAAAACACTCTTCAGTTTGGAGTTGTTAGTCGTGTTGATAGCGGGAACTCAAATTTAATTTATTACTCAAATCTTCTCTCTCTTTTCACATTTTAAGTTTATCTTTGGTATTTGCTATCTTTTTCCTTATAGGAGACATACCCTGTCAACGCACCATTAATTTCAATAGTCTTTTTGAATTACAATATATTTTATGTTGTCTGTTTATAAATCTGAATTTGCATCTCAAGTGTAGAACTTTATTTTTTTAATTTCTCATTTTACTGAATTTTCAAATAACTCCATCTTACTGTATACATTTATTCTGAAATGTAAATTCTAAATCATTTATACTTGTAGTTCTCAACATAACTTTGCCGGTATGGATGCACGATGGATTGAGTAGTTGTGCAAAAATAAAGATAAAGAAGGAGGGTTGAGGAAACGGACCCCTCGTATAAAAAACAATTAACGCTCACAGAAACAAACATTTCGCCTCGGACAGGATTGAAAAAACGACGACGACCCAAGAGCAAAAAAGGAAACACAACTTCAAACAACACTCACTACGAATTGGCACATGGAATATCATGTCGTGGACCACAATAGACCAAGAAGTTGTGGAAGAACTTAAAGAAAAGAACATTAACATTTGTAAGATTAGCAAAACCAAAAAGAAAAGAACAGGTAAAGTGGAGATGCTAAAACACAATAACGAAAAAGAAGAGTATGTAACGACCACATTCTGAAGGTAACACTCAAAATGGGCACTGAGAAACTAAATATCATAAGTAAGTATATGCACCACAAAGATGAAAGACAGGAATTCTACACACATCTACAAAATACATTCAATAACATTAACGGCAGGGAAAAAACAATACTGGTAGGAGACCTAAATGCAAAGATTGGAGATGCAGTACTAGACGGCATAACACAACGCTTTAACACATTTGTTCAGCATCTGATAAAATACAAATTCACATAGAGTAATTCACGACAACAACAATCTGTCATTGACTGCATCATCACAAACAGAGCAGTAAACCCCAAAAACGTCATGGATGTGCGGACATTAAATACAGCAAATGTCGGAAGCGACCACAAACTTTTCTTAGGCAAAATAAACATCAATCACTCCAACACCGACATAAAGACAAAAAGTCAACCCATTCAAAAGTTCAACATTGAATTACTGGACAATGAAAGCACAAAACATCTATATAGTAACAGGTTGAAAGACCACATATTAAGCAATCCAATCACAGACGAGGATGACATAAATACACAGTGGAGAAGGCTAAAAACAAACATCATCGACGCAGCCACAGAAGCAATATTGTTAAGAACTATAAAGCACAGAGAAAACCTTAAAGTGCCATGGTTCACCAGTGAAGTGAGACAACAAAACAAATATAAAAAGGAAGCATACATAGCTTATCTCAGAGATAAATGCCAAAGAACCTACATACACTACAAAACAATAAAAAATGCAGAACAGAGAGAGATCCGAAGACTTAAAAAATCATATTATGAGGAATTCACCAAAGACATGGAGCGAGATATATGAACATAAACTGTAGATCAGTTAAGGTAGGCAAAAGCACGTCAAAGACAATAAGAGTAAACGATGAAGTGAGACAAGGCAATTCACAACCGCATGTTGTTCAACCTAATAATGAACAAAATAATAGAAGAACTACCAGACAACAGAGGCTACAAACGGGGAACCCTCAAATTCAAAGTGATATGCTATGCAGATGATGCCGTCCTCATATCGGACTCCAAAGATAACCTACAGCAACTGCTTCATGCGTTCAACCAGAAAGCCAAAGAACTCAACATGTCCATAAATCTCTTTTTTATCTTAGACTTACGGTTTTTTTGAGTGCAAAATTAATGTATATGCATTTTTTTTAGCTAAAATAATAAACGCCACTGGACCGTAACAACCGTGAATAAAATTTTAAATACTTCACAACTGATCTAAAAATTGAACTGAAAACCTCAAGCACAGAAGTCAAACACATTACAGACTAGCCACTCAGTGTCTTTTTTGTTCATCCGTAATTTGTAACTAGCATACCCATTCTTTTTTAATTTCTTATTCTATCTAGCATTGATTTGACATAAAAATGACTACTTTAGTTTAAAAAAAGTTATTATTGTATTAATAAAATAAATACCTTTTAAAATAACTACTGTACATGGGACCACAGGAAGCTATAACGCTCCACTGCTTCTACTAATAATGAAATCATAGTTTTTTTTTTAAACTGAAGTATGTTGATCACCTTTAGATTGGTTAGAAACTATTAAGGCCCGTTTGCACCAACGTCGCTTAAATCTTAAACTGCCCTTAAAACGTTAAGAGTGGTTTATTGCGTTGCACCACATATTTAAGGGAGTTTATGACTTTAAGGGACCCTTAACTTAAGCGGACAATATTGTCGGCTTAGTAAAAACTTAACCTAAAAATATAATTCAACGTCAAAATTTATTTTTTTGCATTGATATTTTGGCTTTATTTCCGTTACTATGCAACAATATTAATAAAAACGTCCAAATTTAATAGAATCTACACTGACATACGCTATTAAAGGTTAGGTTTTATGTTATTTATGCATTTTTATTATAGAAATAGACACCAATACCAACAGTTTTTGTAAAATAACTAGAAATGTGCAATGTTGCCATGTGTAATCTATTTTAAACTTTAGTTTGCTAAACTACGCTTAAAACGTGTTGGTGCATTTTTTATATCTAATAGTTTTACGAATTATAAATTACTATATGGTTTTGAATATTTTTCCTCATCGTCAAGTCAATATAAGGTTGAAAATAATATCTCTAAAAAAATTTCTCGGATACAGACATCAATTTATAAAAAGTTCTAGATACGCCACTGCGTGCCTGTTTTCGTGCGCAGAAATTACAGAAGTATATAAACATCGTTAAGTGGTAAAAGAGTGAACTATCGTGTCGCTGTGGTTTTGATTTAATTTTATACGTAATTATTCCAGTATTGCGACTTTAATTAGAGAATTAATATACCAGATCTCGTATGTATGCAGATGATCATATAATAGAATAAAAACAAACAAACAGGACATACATAATGAAATTCAATGAACTAAAAACACACACACACACATACAAAGAAATAACTGAAACAAATTAAACATGCTCGCAATAAAACAATAAGGAAATTCCCAATATAAATCATAAGTTAAAAACCCAACAAATAAAATTAGTAATAGCAGTAAAACTACTGTTAGAATAAAAAAAATAAATCAAATAATTAAAATATAACTTAAAGTAAAACCAAAAATACCATGTAATGCATAACATCTAATTGAAATATAAATAATAAAAAACTATACAGAATAACAATAAAAAAAAAATCTATTTATATAAAATAATGTATAGCTCTATGAATTGATCAGAAAATAATATAAAATTACAATTTAATCTAATAACCATAACTTATTGAATACTATAAATTTCAATTCACTTTTATACAATAATAAACCAAAATATTCGAAAATATTATTCTTTAACAAGTATGTTAATAGGTCATGGGCAAATTACATTGATTCTAAATAATGTAAATAAAAAAGTAAATCTATAACAACACTCATATAATTGTACTTACCTTTCACTTCAACAATACGCAAACTCTTATCAATATGCGTAAAACATGTCAATAATAACACATTAACACATGTTTGAAGTTCAACAAACACAGCACTTGTGAGGACTGTAAAATGTAGTTAGTGGTTCACGACTGGAATGTTGCATCAACCATGAGAACTTGTTTCCGAGCATAAATTATATATTTTGTTCTGTAGTTAAACCACAAAATAACATTTTTGCATAATAACGTGTAATAAAAAGAACTAAATCAATTAAACCAGCTAATGTTTGTTTACTTATTGCTATTTATGTTGTTTAATTGGATGCTCGTTTGGTAGACTATGTTAATATGTTTTATTGCAGTTTAATTTATATGGATGTCTGATATATATTTTTTATCTTATGATCAGTCAAGTTCTTTTTTAAATAATACAAAATATATTAAGTAACCATATACATACTTCGATTTTGATTAAAATCTTCTTCAGTGGTGGTTAAAATAAAACTTAATATATTTTGTAATATTTAAAAAATAAACTTGACTGATAAACCAATTATAAGATAAAATTATAATAACAGTCAAAGAAAGTAATTAAAATAATTATCTGATACATATTTATGTTTATATACTAGTTGTTCAATTTATTTCATACTATAAAATGTTTCAAATGAAACTTCTAAACAAATAATTATAAAAAATATTAAGTTGTTTGCGAATTGTTATACAAAGTGATTTATAACAGGAAGCAAAAAATAAAAGTTTGTGTTCGAGATTGGATTCTAAACAAAAAATACAAAATATTTTTTTTTTAATCGGCTTTTGTGTTAGAAACAAACTTTTAAAAGATATAATATATAATATTATAAATAAAACAAAAATACTAATAGTAAGCCAAACTTTATTTGCCTCCTGGTATAAATCACCTTGTATTGTAGGAGATTGCAAGGTCGTATGTGTTTGTGATCATTTGTGAGTGTAATTGTAAATCAATTGTTGGTGGTTATATTGTGAGTGATATATTGTAAGGTTTAATAGTTGCTGCAGTGACTTGGAGTTGCAAGAAATCTTATGTTATTTTACCGTATTGTCGTTTCATAGACGACTAGCTTAGAGCGTTGTTTGTAGTACGGAAGGTCCGCGGTTCAAATCCAGCTGCTGTGTGTTTATTTATTTACATTTTATAATATTTTGTTGAATTTTTATTAATATTTTTAATTCTTACTCTAACAAATCCTTATCCGTGGTCTACCTTTGTGTTGTTAAATATTTAGTCACCAATACAGACCCATTCGTGTGAAGAGTGTCCCTGTCTATATTATACCTATATATTTTATATTTATTTTAAAATTTTAATCAATATGCATATTTATTGCGCATATTGTAAAGCAGTTATCCACCCTACACAATATGGTACTTCATTTAAATGTAAATCATGTTCTCTTTGGGTGCAATGCAATTGTGTCTCAGAAGATAAAAATGAAATTACAACTTTGTTAAAAACACGAAGTGATTTTAAATGCGTTCCTTGTTCTCAATCAATACCTATGATGAATGAGAATATGGCAGATCTTTTTGTTAAACACTTCGAACAATTCAAAAATGAAGTCATGATAAACATTAATGGACTGGGGGCTAAATTAGATTCTATAGTTTCCAGATTGGATGTTTTTGAAAATAATTATGTAAAGATGGAGATAGAATTAAATGATATTAAAGCTGGGAAAATAGAAGCAATAATTTATGAAATGGAAACTCGCAGAGAACGTCAGAATAATGTAATGTTCTTTAATGTTTTGGAATCTAAACACTCTGATCCGAAACAGCGTATTGAAGCTGGCAGTAATTAAAAAACATTTATTGCCCCTTGGCGAAATTGAAGAACCTATAAAAGTGTTTAGAGTAGGAAAAAGTACTGGCTCTCATCCTAGGCCCATAAAAGCAGTTTATCATGATTCAAAAACTGCAAGAAAAATTGTGGTAGACAGTAAAATTATCAGAATAAGATCCGATAAAACTGCAATTCAACTGAAAGAGATTAAATTAGTTCAAAAAGAACTAGAAGATAGAAAGTCAAAGGGAGAACAAAATCTATCTATAAGATATAGAAAAGATCGCCCAACAATCGTGGAAAACGCACCTTCAAAAAACTTAAAAATGTAAATATTTATTATCATAAAGCTAGCGGAATAAAATCAAAATTAACTGATTTTTATTTAAAAGTAAATTTGTCAAATTATGATATTATTATTACAAAAACTTGGTTAAATAATGATATATCAAATGAATAAGTTTGAATTAAACAATTTTATTATATTTAGATGTGATAGATCAATTAATTCTAGCGTTAAGAAAAGCGGAGGTGGAGTTATGATTGCAGTTAAAAAGTCATTTAAGACTGTTCAGGTACTGGACGTATCACCATTAGTTGAGCAACTGTTTGTGTCTGTTTACATAGTAGGGATACACTATATTATTGGAGCTGTCTATATACTATCCAGTAATTTAATAGATAAATACATTTTACATAGCGAAACATTAAATCACATTTTGCAAATACTTCCAAATTCAAAACTAGTAATATGTGGAGATTATAATTTGACTTCATTACAATGGAAGAATGACGAAATGGGTGCTATAATTAACATTTCTTCAAACGCTGAAGAAACAGTTGCGGAGTTTGTATATGCTTACAATATGTTCCAGAAAAACAACGTACCTAATCAAGGTGGACGCTTTTTAGATTTAGTACTTACAAATCATAAATCTGTTAAAGTTTTAGAGGCCGATGATGATGATAATCTTTTTTTTAATAGTATTCATCATACAGCCATTAGAATAATTATAAAAAATGCCATATAGAAGAAAAAATGAATTTTATAGAATGGGTACCTGATTTTAATAATGCCAACTATATTGCTATAAATGATTATTTATCCAGTGTTGAATGGGAATCTGTTCTTAAAACTAAAAACAATGATATTGACAACAGAGTAGCACAATTCTATAACATTCCGTATTATGTTACTGAACACTTTATTCCTTATAAATGTATAAGAAGTAAGTCATATCATTACTGGTTCAATAATGAATTAGTCAATCTTATCCAAAAGAAAAAATGGTTCATAGAAGATATAAACAGACAGGAAACCTAAACGATTACAACATTTTTAAGAACTTACGTCATCATCATCATTGCCCAGCCGTTTGCGTCCACTGCAGGACATAAGCCTCCTCTAACTCTTTCCAGGCATCACGATGTTGTGCTTTGTTCATCCAGTTTTGTGACACCCTCTTGATGTCGTCGGTCCATCGAGTTGGTGGTCTACCTCTACTTTGTTTATTGGCACGGGGTCTCCATTCCAAAAGCCGTTTAGTCCAACGGCCATCCCTAAATCTGGCAACGTGGCCTGCCCATCTCCATTTCATGTTAGAGATGCGTGTTATAATGTCGCAGATACCCGTCCTTTCCCTGATGACCTCGTTTCGTACCCTGTCTCGCAAGAAAATGCCTAGCATGGCCCGTTCCATTGACCTCTGTGTTACCGGCATCATACATTTTTTGTACACTTTCCGTTTGAGACACATTGGTAGTTCGCTCTTCAAGATGTTAGTTAGTTTTCCAACCGCTGTCCATCCTAAGCCTATGCGGCGCTGTATCTCGCATGTTTGGTTATCGCGGCCTATGCGTATCTGATGCCCCAGGTATATATAGGAAGTTACTTCTTCTATATTAGCATAATCTATTTTGATTTGATCGCTTAGCACTAGGTTGGTCATAACTTTTGTTTTTCCTATATTCATCCTAAGGCCCACTTTTTCCGTTGACTGTTTTAGGTCGTTGAGCATAGTTTTTGCATCTTTGATATTGTCGGCTATTAGGACGATGTCGTCTGCGAATCTCAGGTGGTTAAATTTTTCTCCATCCACTGTAATTCCTAGTAAATAGTTTTGGGGAGATAGTGTCCTCTTGGCGGATTCCCCTGCCAATTTTAAATTTGTTGGTATTGTCGTGTAGCTTTATACTTGCTGTAGCGTTTTGGTAAATATGTTCAATTAGCTTGGTATATCGATAGTCTATTCGTGCTTGGTCTAGAGCAGCTTTTATGGCGGGTAATTCAACTGTATTGAACGCCTTTTCAAAATCTATGAAAATCAGGACAAGGGGCTTATTATATTCATTACACTTTTCAATGAGAGTTTTTATAGCCTGAAGGTGGTCATTTGTCCCGTATCCCGATCTAAACCCAGCCTGTTCTTTGGGTTGGTAGAAGTCTAGTTTATTTTCTAACCTTTTGGTGATTACTTTGGTGAAAAGTTTATATAGATGTGGTAGCAAACTTATCGGTCTGTAGTTTCCGAGCTGCGTTATATTGCCTTATTTATGTAGAATAACTGTGGAGGCGTTATTCCATTTGCCAGGTGTAGCACATTCTTCTAAGCAGGTGTTGAATAGTGCTTTTATGGCATGTAGTAGAGCGTCTCCTCCTTGTTTTATGGATTCGACATGTATGCCATCTTCACCCGGGGATTTGTTGTTCTTCATCTCTACAAGAGCATTCTTAATTTCGGCTATCGATATACTTGGCATATCTTCAGACCCCTGGTTTATGACCTTCCCGGTATGTGTTTGTGTCGGTTCCTCTGGTTGTTCTTGTAACCGACTCATGTAAAGAGTTGCGTAAAATTCTTCCGCTATTTTCAGTATATCGTCTCTATTTGTGGTTAGTATTCCCGTGCTGTTTCTTAGTTTGAAGATTTCTTTTCTTCCATTTGACTTATTTCTTCTTAATACCTTCATACTTCTGTTTTTCTCAATAGCTAGTTTCGTTTGTTCTTTGTTGTATCGACGTATGTCATTTTTGATATCTTTTGTAATTGTCTTGTTTAAATCTCTTAGTTGTTTTGAGTTTGTATCGCCGCTTTGTATTAACACTCTTCTAAGTTTCATAAGCTCTTTGGTATGTTTGCTGATATTGCTTATTTGTTCTTTATTTGGCTTACAGTATGTCTTTGTTGCTTCATTTATAGCTTCGACAATTTTGTTATTTATTTCGTCTGCTGTTTTGTGCCTATAATCAAACTGTGTAGTTTCCAAGTTGGTAGTTATCATTTCTGCATATTTGTGAACTTTTTCTGATGTTGTCCAACCAGCCTGCCGTTTCTTTGTTACCAGCTTACGTCTTTCTTTACTTAGGTTTAGAGTTATTTTTGCCCTTACCATTCTATGGTCGCTTCCTGTTGTGAAACTATTTAATACAGTGACGTCGTTGACGATAAGCTTTTTATCAGTCATTATAAAATCAATCTCATTTCTTGTGTTTCCATTTGGACTCTCCCAGATCCATCTGCGATGTTGTTTTTTGTAAAAGAAGCTGTTCATTAAGTATAGGTTTTGCATTTTTAGGAAGTTCATAAGCATTTCTCCCCGATCATTCCGGTCTCCTGTTCCATGGTTTTCGATCACTATCTCCGCTGCATCCAGCTTCTTGCCTATCTTGGCATTAAAATTACCTCCTACCACTGTAAAGTGAGTAGGTGATTCACTCTTTGCCTGGGAAATGTCTTCATAGAAACTTTCTACTATTTCGTCTTCATAATCGGTGGTGGGTGCGTAAGCTTGTATAATTTTTATACTATATTTGGAGTTTAGTTTGAGTATTAGATATATTACTCTTGTGGATATACTCTTTATGCATATGATGTTTTTTGCATGCTTTTTGTTTATGAGGAAACCTACGCCGCCTATGGATTTGTCTGCTTCTCTGCATGATAGAATATATTTCCCGACTTAAGTGTTTTCCATTCTTCTCCACGCCTTCTTACCTCACTTACTCCCACTATATCCCAGTTTATTTGCCTCAGCTCTTTTTCCATTTCAATGAGCCTCTCATCGGTTGCTAGTGTTCTTGCGTTATATATGGCAATGTTTAGTTTGTGTATTTTGTCTTTGGTCTTGTTTATCTGTGTTTTTGTCAACTTTTTGTCTCCCCCAGAATCCATGAGACAGCCTGACTTATCAGGGTGAGATTTTGGGCTGGCGCTACTCACCTGGGGTATATTTACGATATAAGTTGCCATTTCATTTGTTAGAGGGTTTGGCATTTAAACGCCGCGCTTGCCAAGCGTGTTGGCGAGTTTGAGAATTACATTTCCTTACTTCTCGATGGAATGGTTATACCGCCATGTTTCGGTCGCCAGAGCCTCGTTCGTTATCTAGCAGCGGGCTCCGCGTGCAGGAGAGGTGGACATTTGGGTCGAACTTACTTGGTGGTTTTGCCGTCACCCCTTACCCACCAGAACTTACGTACTAGTTCAAAATACTTGGACAAATTTTTATACAATGCTTTTTGTACTAAATCTAGTCAAGAAATCTGTAACAATCTAAAATCTTTCTGGAATTTCATAAATTGCAAACGAAAAGCCGATGGTTTTCCTAAGTGCATGTTATATAATGATACCATAAATGATAATAAAACAGACTGCGTTAATATGTTTGCGTCCTATTTTTTGTCTGTCTACACAAATAACAATAGTGAAGGTAAATGTAAATGTATTTGTTAGTCAAAACTCTAGTCATCTTCTTAACAACTGAAATTTTAATATATCCCGCATTGATATTTTAATAAAATTTTTATTCTTGATAATTCTGTGATAGCAGATCTTGATGGTATACCAAAATGTTATTAAAATGTTGTATTTGTCCGCTTGTACCGTTACATATGCTTTATAGTATGTCAATCACCAAGTCTATATTTCCTGAGTAATGGAAAAAAAGTTACATTAAACCAATTTTTAAAAGTGACCCAATAAACAATATATGCAACTATAGAGCTGTTAGTAACCAGTCATCTATTTCAAAAATATTAGATTCTATCGTGGCAGAGCAATTAAAGTGGTTTACAAAACATATAAACAATACTCAACATGGGTTTGTGTCAGGCCGTTCAACATCTACTAATTTATTAACATTCCAATTATATATATTAGAAGCTTTTGCGAATGGAAATCAAGTTGATGCGGTCTATACTGATTTTGCAAAAGCATTTGATAGAGTAACCCTTAATGTGCTAATTTCTAAACTTAAAATTCAAGGTTTTAACAATAATGTAGTGGACTGGTTGCACAGTTTTTTGGTGGGAAGAATCCAATGCGTAAAAATAAAAAATGTTTTGTCAGAATCTTTTGATGTTACCTCTGGTGTACCGCAAGGATTCCATTGCGGACCTGTGCTATTTTTGTTATTTATTAATGATCTTTCAAATGTTTTTGTGCATAGTAAGTATTTCTTTTATGCTGATGATTTAAAAATTTTTAGAAAGGTTCAATCAAACGTAGATTGTAAGCTTCTTCAAGAAGATGTAAACCATTTAAACAGTTGGTGCGTACAAAATGATTTACACTTGAATAAACCCAAATGTTGTGTAATGTCTTTTTTTAAAGGTACAAATTCTATATGTACCACTTATCAAATTAATAATACTGATCTATTGCGAAAGTCACAAATTTGTGATCTAGGAGTACATTTAGACAGTAAATTAAATTTTCAAACTCGTATCAATCAAATATGTGCCAAATCTAAAAAAATCAAGCTCAGAATTAACTGCATTTGCATATTTAACACTATATTGATCATTAGTGCGATCCAACATGGAATACGCCACGGTTGTATGGTCACCGTATCAATTGGGACACATTGATCAATGTGAAGCAATCCAAAATAAGTTTATTAAATACTTTAACTATAAATTTCGGGATCAGTTGCCACTAGTTCAAAATATAAGACCATTACAAGAACGACGGATTTTAAATTACCAATATTTCTTAAATAAATTAGTAATAGGCAATATCAACTGTCCTGATTTATTAAGTATGCTAAACTTTAATTTTTGTATGGAAAGATATACGCGAGACTCTTCATTATTTAGATGCAATCGGCATAGAACAAACTTTGCTTTTTAAAATCCATTAGATCGTTTTATGCGCACATGTAATAACAATAACTTTCAAAAAAACACCAATTTTGATATATTTAATAACCATCTTATTTTTAAACGCAACTACTTAGATATGCCAATGGCTATTTATTAATGAAATTTATTGTATTTAAGGGCATAAGCTGTAAATAAAAATATTATTATTATTATACCTAAAATTAATTTTGTACCTTTGTTTGAAGGGTGTCTGTTACTACAACTTTCCGAAACACTCTTTATATTAATATTATACAAGTACATAATTCAACAGCAAACAAACCAACCCAGAAATTAGAAAAATGATACACTAAGCTAGAAAAACTAATTAAATTATTAGAAAAAGATGAGTAGAAAAAATCGTAAAAGATTTTAGGTTGAGAAATCAAATAGGAGAAACAACTGATTAATTTTGCTCAATCTTACAAAATAGTTGTTACAAACACATTTTGATGCTAACCCCAAAAAGAATATATATTTGTATCTTACCGCAACATGCACAATTAAAACGGTCCACAAACAAGATTAATTAATTGATTAATGCAGGTTATTTACAAATATAAATATTTACCTCAGAGTAGATATTTAGTCTGACTACAAGTTGGTAATTGCTATAATGCATCTAAAGTCACACAGATAACAAAATATTATCTTAAACCAGACATTAAGAGTTTTCAAGACTTAATTATAAAAGGGATAAACAACAAACTATTGTCAATAAACAGAAAATTTCTAAAATAAAAACTTTTAACAAAACATAAAGGACGAACAATATTTTATTTAAAATTGAGCAAAGGAAAAAGATAAACAAAAAAATAAAACAGACTAATTGACTAAAAACAAATAGTTAAATAAAAAGTGTGAAGAAATAAAGGAATTTGAAAAAAAACACGACTCATTTAATCTACATCGCAAAGAGTTTATATTTAACGACAGAAGACCGGTGAATAAATCTCTAAAAATACGCCAGGATCATCAAAAACCTAAATAGAAACAGTAAAATCTATATTAAAACTAATGGAGCATTGATGCAAAAAATAGACGGAAAATCTAAAATTTAAATATATATATATATATATATATATATAGAGAGAGAGAGAGATAAACAAATTAAGAGGGTAAGGCTACACAATGAGCGACAAATCCACAAATATCCTATATTACGCTAACGACTCTGCACTTATTGCAGAAAACAAAAATTACTTGCAACGGTTTTTGTGTAGATTTAAGAGAACATTTAAAAACATGTCATAATAACCAAAAAGATCAAGTCAATTGCAACTTTGAAAAATGATTGTGCAAATAGTGTACAATGATATGGTTGCTCTAACGTTGTTGACTTGTTGGCATAAACCAACAATTTAACGTGACCCTATAAAAAAATCGAACGGCGTTAAATTGTATGAGCGATCAATTGTTTGACCAACTGTATGGTATGTGATGTTATTTTGTGAGACCACATATAACTGATGTAAAGTCATCTAATTCTGGCCAAAAATAGTCTTGCAACATTACACAATAGCAAACTTTATTGACCGTAACATGGCAAAAAATTTGACTACAAAAAAATGCGGTCCAATCATATCTCCGGCATGAAATCTAAACTACATTTAGTCACTTTTTGTAGTAACAATAGAATTTTTTGAAACATTTGGGAATGTTTTAATTAATTAATAACATAACCAATGCAGTCAATGTGTAAATCATAAAACATATTTTATTGTTATTTCTTTTCTACCAGTATGATAATACAAGCAAGATTACGAATTTTTGCACTTGTACTAGTTATAGTTAGTTTAAATTTTCCTTTTGGTACCATTTTTAGAACAACATTATTTTCAAGATCCAGATTGAACCAATCTACATAATGTTTTCCCTAAAATTATGGATAGTTTTTTGTTTGTTATTTAATTCCAATAAATCAACTTACCTTAGGGATTGGGCATTGATTTTTTTAATTTAGCAGCTTTTAATGCTGCTTTTAATATAGGTCCTGCATATTCCTTAATTGCTTTACATCCTCCAGAACTTTTTATAGATGTCAATTTCATTGTTTTTCCATTATTGAATACTCGTTCAATGCTAATATTAAACTTTAAATAAATAAATTTATTATAATTATTTTATTACAAACATAAAATAACAGTGTTACATACATTGTTATCGTCATTTACAGGCAAGTCAAGCTTTAAATTGCATGAAACCTGTTGTACTTCTTGTAAAAATCTTGGTTTGCAAGTTACTTCGTATGTATAGTTCTTTTTATCACATTGCTTTAACTCAATTAGTTTTATTTCGGCCGAAAACACAACCTAAAATATTAAATTAATGTTAATTAATTTGCTTACATTTTTTGTATTGCTATCTTTATTTATCTATCTTTAAAAATTTTGTGTTAAAAGCTTTACATAATTTTAAGAGTTTTAAAATTGTTCTTATATCAATTAATTTCAACTACTGAATTAATAATTCTTTTGGTTTACACATTAAAGTAAACTGCTACAGTTTTATTAATCATTTTTTGACTAATCTAAATAATTGCCAGTGGCACAAGCTCGTAATTATCTTGTCTATACTAACCAGTGTTGTTATGATAACTTTATTTGTATTATTATAAAACTAATGGTTTTAACAATCAACGATTAAATAGCGTTGTGTACAGTGAAAAGCAAATAAAACTATTTTAGAAATTTGTTCTGTTCTAATACTACATCACTTATGTACGTAAAAATAGTTGATTTATGTAAGACCCTGTATTTTTTTACAAATGCACATGACAATATGACAACATCAAAGCAACAAAAGTTAATAAACTAGAATCCTTACCCCGTACCCTTCTAACAAACCTGCTTTGTTACAACATGGAGCCCATCCTAGCCCTAAGAGAGACTACTATGCCCTTAGCCCACTTATCAAAAGGAGGATATAATTTAAGAAAAAACACTGACAACATAGACCAAAAAGACGCCGATATGAACCCTGCCAGCATTTCCAAATTCCCGCGGCAGTCATGAGCAACAAGATTAAGCCGCCGGGGAAAAATTCTGACATTTCCAAAAATAATTTGAAAAACAATGATCCGAAAGTGAATGTGATTTTTAAGGTCGACACGTACACTAACCAAAATCCGAAGTATGACCTACTCGATGATGCGTGTGATTTTGTACACAATACCGTTAATGCACCGTGATCCCCAATTATCACTTTTAAAACCGTTAACATAAAATTCCTGCCATTACGTTATCTCGATTCCGGTAATCGACACCGGAAGCGAGATAACGTGTATTTTAAAGAAAGCTTTTCAGCAAATTGAAGCAATCAATCTGAACTTACCGGTCTTCCAGTGCAGGAAATCCGAGTTACGGGTGCATTCGAATCAAGGCTATCACGCGTCATTTATCAAATATTATTTCCATTTTGACTAATCAATTTTCTGTTTAAATTGGAGTTCTTAGTAGTACCAAATTTGTTTTATCCCGTAAAAGTAGGGATAGATGTGGCTCTGGAGGCAAACAGAATATTCCAAAGAGAAACGACTGCTATAGAAATTAAAAAAAAAAATTGTTTGATTTTCATCCCGGAGCTGTGCACTTTGCATAACTATATACTACCGGCAAATTGTTTGCTACTTGTATGTGCGGTAAATCATTTACGTCCAAGCGCTCCGGTCTTAAGTACGGATAAAAAAAAACCCATTTTGAAAAAGTAGTTTGGAGTTTGTTGCTAAACGCAACGGAAGATGCTTATTGATCTGTTGCATAAACATCAAAATGTTTTTTTTTTAGATAAAACCGGTCTGAAGCATGAGTACTAACCTAAAATTACATTAACGGACACTAAACTTTTTTCGGTTAAGCAATACCTCATCCTTATTGCACACCAAAAAGCTGTCCAAGCCAAAATTGAACAAATAGAGTCTCTTGATGACCACCGTAAAGCGCGACGGTAGTGTTTATCTTTGTCTAGACGCTAGGAAGCTTAATTCAATCACCAAGGGTAACAACAAACTACCTAAGCCTACTGTGAACTTGTTTTATGGCCTTTCAAACGATCTGTATATATCTTCTTTAGACTTAACGTCCTTGAATTGGCAGATTCCTATCAAACAAGAACACCGGCCTTTTACCGTGTTACCGTTTAGTCTTAAAACGGCAGTTAGTTCTTTTACTAGGTGTATGGATCAGATACTAAGGCCATCTTATAAACGTTTTGTGCACGCCTATGTTGACGAATTGGTCATTTAGATTCGGGATTATCTCGTCTTCCTAGGGGTGGATTTACGTTCAGATTTAACAAACGTAGATTTTTTAGTTAGAGTTTATAATTTTTAGGATTTTAACTCAACACCCTAGGATTGAAACCGGATCCGGATCGGATTCAAACAAATAACTATTTTTCCGTACCGATTAATATTCGCCAATTTCAAGCGTTTTTGGGGTTGATAAATTTTGACCGAAGTTTTATAAAACAATTTTTTAAAATGACGGAACTACTTTTTTGTAACTTTGAAAGGAAGATATTTGGTGTAGGGGTCAGCTACAAACTGATGCTTTTAGTGCTTTGAAAGCCGCACTTTTTTGTAAAATCTTATTACGTCATCCGCAAATGGATCACCTTTTCACAGTGCAATGTGACGCAAATGAGGTAGGCGTTGGTGCTGTATTATTTCAATACTTGTTGTCTTTTATCTCCTCGTATCACTTGTTGGGTACAGGCCTTACAAGACTATGATATTTGTATCCAGTACGTTATTGGTATGCAGAATTTTGTAGCTTATGTGTTGTCGATAACCCCCCGCAGCGGTTTACGTTATTCTATAATAGCTGTTTCAAGTTGAACGCATTACGAGATGATACTTTTATAGAAAAAATTATACAATTAATATCTCAGGCACAAGTAATCGAAGCTGGAGAAAATAATCAAAAGTCTGCAGGATTTGACAAATTACCGTTATATGTTCCTAAATGGTACTCTATTCCGACGTAATTTCAAAAATAGTCATGTATTCCTAGTGACTTAAATCCCGAGTTAAGTCACTAGGAGTACAGGCTTACCATAATTATTTTAACCATTTTAGCGTCTACAAAATATGGTGCGCTTTACCACAAGATGTTTGGCAGAGTGGTATGTTCCGCTCAATATAGCGTGTTATTAAAGCTTGCCTGTTGTGCCAAAAGTTAAAAATGTCTAGACTACCTAAACCTGCCATCGAACCTATTATACCCTTAGGACCCAATGATCTTGTGGCACTTGACTTCTACGGTTCTTTACCCCGATCTGTAAATGGCATGTGTTACATCTTTGTTGCCATTGACGTGTTCACAAAATTAGTAATCTTCTATCCCGTGAGACGAGCTACTACCACCTCTATTATCAATCAAATATCCAAACATTATTTCTTCGGAGATCGGCCAGCCGAAGCGTATTCTTTGTGATCACGGAACGCAGTTTACCGCCCGACGATAAGGAACATTTTTAAGAAAGAGCTGAGTACAATTAATTTTTTTGTTGGTTAGACATTTGCAGGAAAACCCGTCAGAACGGACAATGAGGGAGTTAGGACGTCTTTGCCGTACCTACTGCCATCAGAAACACACCGCTTGGACTTGGGAAGTCTACTTATTGGTTTTACGCCTCCGTCTCTATTGAGTAATTTTGTTGACCTACCACTGGGTACTACAATACCTTGCAGGTAAAGGTAAAACTATTCTTTGCGGAACTTATCGCAAAATGCCGACCGTCGTGCGGCCAAGTACACGCATGGTCCGTTTAAGCAGTTTTTAGTGGGTGACCTGGTGTTGCTTTGCGCCAATCTGGTGTCTTCTTTAGCACTTCAAGAAACTAAGACATTTTTGCTTTTATTCAAAGGTCCGTACAAGATCAAAAAACAAATTGCCACAAAAAACATTTGTGTTGGTGATTCTAGATACCGACATCGAATGCAGTGTTTTCCATGCCTGTTATATAAAATTTTATATTACTAATAATTCTTCAACATGGTTATTTGTCTCTTTCGAATAAAGACAGGTGAGACAGAATTTTAGGGTGTGAATGTATGCAACCCTATTTGCGTACATTCTGCGCATGTATTACTTAAGACTCCTACGTGGCTTTGAGGATTTCTATGCGTACGGCTTGAACAACCGCGTATCGCCGGAGAATAATATCTCCGGCCCTGTAAATTGTGTGTGCTCCTGGATTAACCCGATAATTTCTTCAATCATCGTGTGTCCTGGTGTGTACTCTCAATAATTAGTATAATTTGTTTCTTGTAAGAAATCAGTGCGTTAATAAAGTGTTTTGATTAGCAGGATTTATTCAGCACGCGGTGTTAAAATACCTCAAGGTTTTGCTGGTACTTAAATGATAAAATAAACATTACTGCGGAATTGGACTTTTTCATCCCTACCCTGTACCCTCCTAACGACCCTGCTTTGTTACAGTGTTATCTAAAAAAAGCAAACTTGAAGTATCTGTTATAAATGTTTACAAACGTATTCATCCGCTATTATTTACAACTTACAAAAACATTTTTAGAAATTATTTTGCCACCGTAATCATCTGATGCTAAGTGTCGTTAATATGCTTTTTGTATTTTGAAACAGTTTAAAAAAATCTCTGAGTAGAGGCCAGTTATGCTTAATGTAAAAACATACACGGTGCTTTTACAATTTCTTTCATCTTCTACAAAACATACAAAATGTAGGTGCATTAAAATAAAAGTGTTTAAAGACAAGTTTAAAAAATGTAATTGTATGTTTAAGAAATATAATGAAAAAAGATTAGAAATAGCATGTAAAATCTTAAAAAAAAATTCAATAACTTGACGGTCAACATCACTTTTAAAATTCATAGAGTGTTTGTTTCACTATTCAACAATTTTACAAATAAAAACGGCAAGGGTTTAGAGTTCTTTAGCAAACAAGCAATGAAATAATCTGTAAACTTTAACTTTAAATCTAGTTAAGAATTAAACAAAGTTTCCAAAAGTCACTCGCAAAATTTGTACTTGCTGTATGCAATTATAATATACTGGCCTCTAAAAATAGAAAAACACCAAAAACCGGTAGCTCAATTTTTATGATAATTTTAATAATTAAAATTTCAACAAATAATAATGATAAGATTTTATTTCAATAATGAGTTGCCTCTCTAAAATGTCTAGAGCACTCAGCAACTCGCATAGGCTAGCTAAAAATCAAATTCGCAATTTCGGCATCAAGCTTTTTGAATACGCATCTAAATATCAAATTAACTGTGTAGAGTGGCTGAAGATGTCTTAGTTTTTTACCGATTGTATCCCACACGTGTTCAATAAGTGCTAAGGTGAAGAATAAAAAAGCCATAAAAGTAAATCAAAACTGGCTAGTTTCAGAAATTCCATAGTAACCCTAGCTGTATGCTGCTTATAATTTATAAAGCATACGCTAACTTTTATTAAACTACCCTATATCCAAACTATTCAATCTCAAAAATTTATTTTATAAAATTAAAAAAGTAAACCTTAATTTTATTAAATTTATCACTAATTATTGCTTTAAAAAGTTATTTAAATATCACTTACGCTTATTATGCTTACTAATATAATCAACCAACTTTTTAAGTATTCCATAATTAAAATATATTTGATGGTTGTTTAGTAATTGAAGAATAGAGCAAACATTAATGATTAAATGTAAAAATACAAAATATAGTTTTATATATCAAACATATTTTGTAATCAAAATATTATCTGATTCAATCATATAAAACTAAAACAGATAATTTTCTTTTTTGTTTTATTACCATCATTAAAATTGCATTATTGTTATTATATAGTATTCAAATATATAATACGAACATAAAACACTTTGTATTATTAAAATACGTAATAAAAATGTTTTACAAATTAGTTTATTCATATTAATATTTATTAAATTTTGACAGATAAGAATTAACACCAAAAGCCAATCAAATACGGTTTTTAAAAATTCTCATTAGTGATACGGCATTATTCGATAGTATGGGACAGCTTTGAATAATTGATTTACGTGCCCGCAAACACAAGTTATTAATAATTAATAAATATTGTTTTGTTTATCAATCATTCAAATATAAAATAACGTATAAACGTTTAACCAGTTTAGTGCATCTTGTTATGTTGAGCTTCATGTATATCATGTATTTGTTTCATAGTCTAGCTATATTTTTCAACAAATAAAATGCGCTTAGTGCACCGTTACAAGAAGATATAGTGCTTAATGATAATTATAGTCTAGCTTTATCAAAGTTTGATACATTTTTAATAATAGAAATACTAATGTACAAAAGTATAATAAAAATCGGAATTTTTGGGGAATGTTGATATATTTTGCTTGACCATTAACAATGTTCTATAAATGTATACTGATGGCAAGCTTAAAATGTTATATTGAGCTAGAGTTGTTTAATCAAAAGAAAAGGTGCCTGCCGGCTCAGTGAAGACGGGCTGGTACAAATGTGAGCGCCACGAACTTGATAATATTGTGAACTCTCTGCGACTCAGGACTCCGTGAGAAAAGCTCAAACCCCTTTCAAAAAAATTTAAAAAACAAAATGTAATTGTTGGTCTGGTTTGAATAGTGTGGCACCTCTATATTTAGTTGAAACATAAAACATGAAACATTTTGTCATACATACAAGTTTGGGTTGAGTCAAAAGCCCAAATATGCAAATATGAACCAAACATGCAAGTCTCCAACGACCTCTTGATCTGAAAATAAACGTGAAGTTTTCACACGTGCAATTACCACACAACAGTTACACTTAATTAATAACAATGAGGTGGATTTATTACCTGAGACCCCCCTGCGGGAGGGGGTCGTGCAAAAGAATACTTCCGCTAGCCCCATTGCTGGTCGTAAAAGGCGACTAATAGGCAAGGAGAAAACTTTGTTAAAAAACCCCCAGTTTGTCAGGGACAAGTCAAACTTAATTGTGAGTTTTTTTTTACAATTTTTAGACCCAACACACTGCTTTAGCCCTAGCTTCTGGTAAAACGGAAGGATAAACCTAACCCAGTTTTAACCAATCGGCTCGTTATCTAACTTAAGGGTGAGGAATTATTTATGTGGTGATAGATGAAAGGTGCACAATGTGCTACGGTTGGAGCCCGATAGTATTCTTTGTGTTTGCGGAAATCTTTCATTTAAATTTATAAAACATATATCGCTCAATTAGCCCTGACGACTGCATCAGTTGGTGATGTAGCGTCCCATATGTGGCTCCGTAGTGGGTGGGGAGATTGAGCGATGAAGTTGACGGAGTTTATTATGGTAGATTCTAAACCTCCAATCAAACAATCTCGCTCCTTTACGGACGAGAGAGCTAATGAAAATAGAAATAGAACAAGTAGAAAGTTTGTTAGATTTTCCTAACCCAATGAGGTGTTTCCAATGCCAACGTTTTGGACACACTGCAGTTAGGTGTGCAGGTGTTGCAACATGTGCAAAATGCAGTAAGGAGAAACATGACCTTGATCCATGCAACAGTTCACATTTATGTGTAAATTGCAAAATTAGCATCTTGTTTATTCCCGAGATTGCCCAAAAATGAAAGAAGAAAAGAAGATAGCCGAGATTAGAGTAACAGACAAACTCTCTTACTTTGATGCTCAAAAGAAGTATAGAGCAATTACGGCTCCTACTTTTTCTAGATCGTTTGCTTTAGTTGTTGAAACACCTATTGTTCAACAAACATCAATTATCACATTTACTGCTATTGCAAAAACTTCTTCAAGTAAGAACTATGACTCTAATGTAAATGGTCAAAAACTGGTTGCGGGCCCATCAAGCTCAAAACCAAACGTGACTACGGTCCAATCTGGACCAAGGTCACAACGAGTGGGACTTTAACCAAAACCACTCAAGATGGGGGCTCATTTAAAGCTTAAAGCATCTAAGGTATTGGCTCGTATCGGGTCAAAACCAACTAAGGTAGCAACTTCCAAATCAAAACCTAAACAGGCTAAGAATCAGTCTGAGTCAAAGTTTGCAAAGACGGCAGCCCAATCCAGGCTACCGCCACCTGAGGAGCAGGTTTTATGCGATCCTGCGCAAACAGACCCTAATATTGACAAGTCGTCAGAGTTGATGGATGTGGAAGTTATTCCCGCACAACATACTCTGACAGAAAAAACTCTAATAAGCAAAGAGTTAAAATCACGTTTTTAACGTAGCTTTAAAAATGGCTTCAACCATTATACAATGGAACTGCAATGAATATAATGCACAGTACAAATCTTTTAAAATTTTACTAGCTGAAATTTCACCTATCTGCGTTTCCTTACAATAAACTAATTTTAAGGTTGGAAGTTCAGTTAATCTTCGTGGTTATACTATTTATCGGAAAGATCATTCTCAGCAAAGAACTCCGTGTCAACACTTCATTAGAAGCAGTAGTCATTCAGTTACAACTCCCTTTTGCACTGACCGTTTGCTTAATCTATATTTCGCCGAACGTCAGTTTGGACATTCGTTTGATGATCAATTACTTAACAACTTCCGTCTTCATTCTCATAACACTAGTGGGGATTAAGTCAAACCGATGTCAGAAGTCGAAACTTGGCCAATCTATTTTCGAAACGGATTTAGTTATCTTAAATAAAGTTAACAATACCTACTATTCCGTGGCTAATAGATTGTTCTCGGCTATTGACTTTACTATTTGTTCTCCAAGTATCGTAGCATTGCTAGATTAGAAAGTCTCGGAACATCTTTATGATAGTGACCACTTTCCAATACTCATTCGCGTGCTTGGTCATAAAATCCATAAAAACCGTCATCGGAATTGGAAAATAAAAGATGCTGATTGGGATATTTTTGTTCAAATATTTGATTATCATAACAGTGTCCAAGCCACTATTGACAAAGATGTTGAAACTTTCACCAATTCCATCATACAAGCAGTTCATGACAGTATTCCTCTGTCTTCAGGGAAACCTCGCAGAAAGCCCGTTCCTTGGTGGAATTTTGATTGTGAACAAGCTAAATTAAACAAACGCCGTTCTTATCAAAGGTTTAATCATTCTCCAACTGAACAGAACCTGTTAGATTATTTTAAGTATAAAGCTGTTGCGCGAAGAACTTGCAGAAATGCTAAAAGAGAATCATGGTCAGAATACGTTACTTCTATAAATTTGAGAACCCCCATCGGGAAGATGTAAGAAAAAAAGAAAAAATTTTTGGCCAAACCGCCTTTATACCTGTTAGTAAGTTATTATCAGGTGATCAAATTATTACCGATCCTCTCGATATCTCGAATATTCTGGCCGATGTTTATTTTGACGTTTCCAGTAATAATAATTACAATAAAAATTTTCAAGAGATTAAAACTAACATGGAAAAGAAATATCTTTCATTTGTTTCCGACAATGATGAAATGTATAATGCATTTTTTAGTGTTTGGAAATTTGACTTAACATTATCTGAAGCCTACAATACTGCTCCAGGTGCCAATTTGATACACAATGCTATGTTTAAGCATTTAAGTCGCTATGCTAAACTTCAGCTTTTGGCAGTTTATAACCGTGCATGGTCAGCAAGGTACTGCCTTGAGTCATGAATGCTGACTATCATCGTACCAGTACTTAAACCTAGTAAAGAAAAAACCTTCCGACAAGTTATAGACCTATCTCTTTAACTAGCTGCTTATGCAAGTTATTAGAGAGAATGATCAATAAGCGTCTTACTTGCTTAATAGACTCAAGAGGTCTTACTGCTAATATACAATGTTTCAAGGCGTCATCGTCCTACGACTGATCACCTTGTTCGGCTGGATACAGCAATTAAAAATGCTTTTGTGCAAAATCAACATCTTGTCGCTGTATTTTTTGACATTGTAAAGCATATGACATGACGTGGAAATACAATGTTTTACAAACGCTTTATTTGTGGGGTATTCACGGAAGCATGGCATTGTTCATACAAAGCTTTTTAACTTCCCGTTTGTTTAAGGTACGTGTAGGTGATAGCATCTCGGGCATACGTCAGCAACAGAATGGTATTCCGCAAAGGTCCATTTTAAGCGTGACGCTATCATAATAGCTATCAACGGCATAAGTCAGTTTATCAAGCATTCGGTAAACGGATGTATGTATGTTAATGACATACATGCCAACATTGGAACGTCAACTGCAAATAACTATCAACCGCATTTTGAACTGGGCTAATAACAATGGATTTACTTTTTCTACAAGCAAAACGTTGCTTATCCATTTTTGTAGAAGGCGAACCCCACACGGTTACTTTTTATTATATCTTGGGGAAGAACCCATGCCTGTACAAGAATGTGTTTCATTCCTCGGTGTCACATTTGACCGTGCGTTAAATTGGCGTCCCCATTTAATAAATCTGCGATCAAGATGTGTACCGGCACTAAACTTGCTCAGGTCGTTAAGTAGAAAGTCATGGGGAGCGGATAGGAAAATAATGCTACTTTTGCAACGCCGCAAAATTAAAAGTTAATCGCTTGCATCCGACGTTTTCTGTCGTGTACAAAAATGGTCTCGATGATCTTTACAACATCAGGATACGGTCCCAAAATTCGGTTGTTGTATGAAATTGCAGTATACTTCGGGAACTGGATTTCTAACTCCCGGATGTATATCAACTGTCTTACTGTCGCGACCCTCCATAGACTTTTCAACGTCCAAGGTTAAATACTGCATTATCTAGAATGAGCAAAGCTTCAACTTTACCAGTTAAATATCCAACTAAATTTGCAAAAATTCAAGCAAGCCACTTGGATTTATACCAATGGCTCAAAAAGTAAAGACAGTGTGGGTTGTGTTTTTTTGGTTGATGAGTTGCAGTTTACATTTGGCTTGCCAAGTGTTAGCAGTGTTTATACTGCAGAACTATATGCTATATACCAGGCTCTTCTCTACATCCAACTAAGTGCAGGTAAATTTTATGTTATATGTACAGACTCGTTGAGTGCATTAAATGCTATTGATTATCAATATCCTGATCATTATTTGCTGAAGTAAATTCACTCAATTTTGCTTCAGGTGTCTGAATTAAATGTCACTGTTTACTTTGTCTGGATTTCCACTCAAGTAGGTATCAGTGACAATAAAAAAGTTGATGCGCTTGCCAAATTGACTATAGCTAGCGCTGATAATGTTACAGACAAAGCTTGTGTTAAAGATGTTTGTAATTTTTTACAACTATTGATGTTATCTAGCTGGCAGACGAAGTGGTTTGTTATTCAAGACAACAAGCTACAATGCACTATAAGCGTCATTATACCGTGGAGTTTGTCATGCAGGCCGAAGCGTAGGGAAGAGGTTATCCTCACGCGACTTTGAATCGGTTACTGTCGATAGACTCACAGGCATTTGTTGGCATCTGAGGTGCCGTCAGTTTGTGATACTTTTAATGTTCCATTAACTGTTCGTCATAACTTATTGGATTGTCGACAGTTTTTAGAACAAAGAGTTGCGTCTGAATTATCACCCAGTTTGTCGATTGTCTTGGGCGATCAGATCGTTGAAGTCAATTGTCTGCTCGAATTTATTCGACGGAGCAAATTGGGTGTATAGATATGATTGTGATTTATGTTTGTGTATCGTAAAATCCAGCAGTGTTTAGGACCCTAGACACTGTTGGAATTATCTAGTCATTTTTGCTATAGTCTTTAAAGTTTGTAAACGTTTATTTTATCTTTGTTGTTTATTTATTTATTTATTTAATTTTATTCTTTAATATGCCATTTTACAGCATATTATTTTACACTTTTTATAGTTAGAGAAAAGAATCGGCGCTAATAATCTTCTTAGGCTGATACGCCAAAAATCTAATCTAATTTATTACCTGAGATTGGGTAAGAGTAAGTCAATAGCCTCCATACGGTTATATATAACCTGTGTTTTCTTGGACGCCTATATAATATTTGTCACAAAGTGTGGGTGGTAAAAAATCTACACAGCGGTAGGATTAATTTTTCGCACTAATAATTAGCGGGTGCGTTACATATAGCATTTAACTCGTAAAAAGATTTACTGGTACATATCATGTTCAAAGTGTGGTGGTGTGTTTGATGGTTATTGAATACCGACAAGAGGGTGTAACCTTATGGCTTGTGGCCATACCTGCTGGATGTACCTTGGCCACAAGCCATAAGGTTACACTCTCTTGTCGGTATTTAATAACCATCAAACACACCACTACACTTTGAACACCTGATGTGCAAGAACCTCCATGTTAAAGTTTTACACGGACACCCTGAACCAACAGTCAGTGTTGCCAACCGTAAGTTATTACATGTTTCCAAAAGTGTCAAGTGCAAACAACATGGTGGGTGACAGTAAAGTTAACAACATTAGTATTAATCAAGATTTAAGTAAGTACAGTTATAATCACATCTGTGTCGTTATAGCTTGTTTATCCCTCCCCTTACTTCAAAACTATTTTACAAGTACCATAGACATGTATTGTTTCAATAAGTAATAAATATTTTATTTACTTATTCCATCGCTTTTTTTACCATTTGGTTTAAGGCATACATTACTAATTTGGACAATATTTACGTTATTTCTATCCAATTGTTTTCTTTTATGTAGCCTCTTCTTTTATTGCGCTGTTTTTGTTATGAGTCTTCTTATTTTTGTTTACCTGTTACTCTTGTCTCATATATTTTTTTCGTGTTATTTATTACTTGTTTTCCGATAATTATAATGTATAATTTTTTCTTGTAACAATTTTATTTGTAAATTTATCCTGTATGTTTTGTTCCTTATTTTTTTATCTTTTCTTGTTTCGTTTGTGATTTTCTGTCATTGTCTATGTTTTGCTACTAAATATATGTTAATGTTGACTTGATTACTTTTTTAACTATATATATATATATATTATAAAAATTTGCTGTTTTTTTTCTATTTTGTCTGTTTCTATGTTTAATTTTCCGTTGCTTTGTATTATTGTTCTTAGGTATCTGTATTGTTCAACTTGTTTTATTATTCTTCCTTTTGTTTTTATTTTGTGATTTATTTTTTCTTTTGCAATGATCATGGTCTTTGTATATTCATTGTTTATTTTTATGTTTATTTTTTTTTAGTTGCTACTCTATTACTTTTTTTGTTGTATTGAAGCTCTTCTTTTGTCTCTGCAATCACTGCCATATTGTCTGCAAATAACAGTTATGCTATTTTTGTTACTTTCATCTTTCAATATCTTGTTTTTATTTTTGTTTTGTTTTTGTTTTATAGCCTTATCTAATATTATTGAAATGGGCAATGCGCTTAAGGCTGCAGTCTCACTGCACCACCGCCATCAATTATCACCGTTTGCCACTAACCACCAAAATGTACTACGGTCTCACTGCAGCTACTGGTGACCACCAAATATTTAAATTTCCCACTCATTTCTATGTCAGTAGAAAAGTGCTATATTTATATTTTGGGCCTTTCATTTACTAATGTAATTACCGTTTTTCCATGTTACCGTTTTTAAAATTCTCAAATATCAAAGCAAAAATGACAGATTATGTTTTGATTTGTGAAATATCAAGTTAGTATGTTTCAAATGACGATCAACTGTTGCCACGCTACCACCAACCGATTTGAAATTATGAAACAATGGTTACCAAATGACAGAAGCCTGCGAGAATAGTGAATCAGTCGGACCGTCGCCATTTGATTTAACATGTTCGAATTTTAGTTGGTGACGGTGGGTGGTGCAGTGAGACTGCAGCCTAACTCGCATCCTTGCTTCACCACTTTTTTTGTATAGATTTTTTTCAATTTTTAGTTGTATATTTTTACTATGTTTTTGTTTCCTCTGCTCATGTTTTAAATTACGTTTATTATTTGGAGTGATAGCTCAATGGTAGAGCACTTGCATATCATGCAAGCAGCCGGAGTACGATCCCCAAAATAAGACTAAAATGATAACTTGCTCTATATCTACCAGAGTGGTTTGGAAGTCACCTAATAAAATTTACAATAAATAAAAAAGTTGTTGTTTTATATATCTTCTTTCATAATTCTTGCAAATGTTTTTTTGAGGTCAACGAATTTACTGACTTCTGCAAATGCAACCACGTAACACAGTTATGCATACGTTATGCAAGTCAAACAGTTAATTTCCATAAAGAGAAGCTATATGTATACCATATCTAAACTGAACATTGCACAAAAACATTATACCAAAAACAACATAAGATTTTTGAGCAAATTAAAAATAAAACATTCTGTCAAGTGCCAGAGAAGCTATAGAAATTAGTAAATCTAACATCAATGATAAAAAAAACAATAAACTTTATTTTACATAAGAAGTGAAAGAGTTAACAAACAATAACTAAAGCTTTTATATAAAAACTAGAAGATACCAGGAAAACACAAATATTACAAAAATATCTAAAATTGTGAAAACTAATCAAAGAAACTAAAAACACAATAATAGAAACTTTTTCAATAAAAATGCAACACAATCTGTACAAAAAAAACAAAATTCTAAAGATTGCTTAGAAATAAAAACAACAAAAACAGAACTAGAAATAAATAACATAAATTATGAAAACAATATAGAAACGGCTATCAGATCAATAACCAAGCATTACACTCCTGGTATTTAAAAAAGTGTGCAAAAAACTAAAAAACTATTATAAAGAAACACTGTTAAATATTATTTTAAAACTAGACCTCAACATAGAAACATGCAAAAAAACAACAAACATTTTGAAAAAATTGTTACGCCCAGTTATACAAGGTTTTCCAATAAAAAGTTTTGTTTTGATATTAAAAAAAAAAACGGGTATTTTTAAGAGAAATCAATAAATGTTTAATTCATTGTAAAGAGGAAGGTATGCCATTAACATTTGAAAAAAATATCAGTCAAATGGCCGCCATGGTTACCGTTGCAGTACAACATTCTTTTTAAAAAAAATTTCATGACTGATTCAAACATTTGCGGCTGTATGTCCTCGATAATTTCACGAATTTTATCTTTAAGGTCTTGAATCGATTGTAGAGCATTGGCATCTTTCACGTGGCTCCAAAGAAAAAAGTCTAAAGATGTTAAATCTCAAGATCTCGGTGGCCAATTGTGATCACCTTTTTGAGAAATAACACGGTCAGGAAACTTTTGTTGCAAAATTGCGATTGTTTTGTTGCTTGTGTAGCACGTAGCGTCGTCTTGCTGAAAATAAACGTCGTTCACATCAATATCTTCCAATTCCGGCTATAAAAAAAATCATTATTCATAGCTCGGTAGCACCATCTATTTACCGTAACAATTGCACCAGCTTCATTTTCGAAAAAGTAGGGTCCAACACCGCCAGCTTAAAAACCGCACCAAACGGTGACACGTTGAGGATGCAAAGACTTTTCAACAATCATTCTTGGGTTTTCTGAGCCCCAAATGCGACTATTCTGCTTATTAACGTAGCTTCTAAAGTGAAAATGGGTCTTATCACTGAAGATGATTTTTTGATAAAATTCCGGATTATTTTGATGCATTTGGACCCAATCAGCAAAGATACGACGTTTATGGTGATCGACCGGCTTAAGTTCTTGTGTTAACTGAACTTTAAAAAGCTTAAGTTTTTATGCAAAATACGGTGTAATGTCGTTTGTGGAATGTCCAATTCCAAAGATCAACAAGGAATCGACAAACCTGTGATTTCTTCAACACTTAGGGCTACATCAACAATATTTTTATGTGATCTTGAGCGATGCACACGGTTTCAAATCTTTACATCACAATCTTGTCCCAACAGCTCAAATTTTTTTACCAGGTTTACTATTGGCGGCCGAGAAGGTGCTTTACGACGACCAAAGTGCTTTAGTTTTGCGAACTGTGACTGAAAATTTTTCACCATTTGTGTAGTGAATTTTAATCATTTCAATGCGTTGTTGAAGCGTGTATTGTTTCATTTTTAATAATGGCGTAGTTTTTACTTGTCAAATGTCAAAATATAATAGCATTAAAATTGACAGCTGCCTAAATAGCCTGCTATTCAAAATGAAACTTATTATTGGAAAACCCTTTACAATATTATTTTTTTAAATAACTTACGCACTACCACACTGTGCTTGATCGTTGTGTCTTAATTAACTTTAAACTAATTTATTTAAGAATTGGACATTGCCGGTAAATAATTTGACCTCATTTCTTCACTGCGCAAAAGTTACTGATCCTTCTTTTTTGTCCTGAAGTCGACTTTTACTCCATTTGTGTTGAACCAATCTATATTGTCTTTTTGAAATAGCATTTTGTCTAAATAATAAATATATATTTCTCTAGCATAGAACCAACTGTCATGCCAGAATTCCTATAATTATATTAACATAGTATATTATATAACCAATCACCTAATTAACACATTCCAGATGTATATTCTAATAACAGTTTGTTTATAACTACTTTTTACTGCTGTAATGTGCTCTGCATACGAGCTCTAGGCCTAACCGGCCTGTGTAAGCTTGACAATTTTTTGCAGTTATTGTGCAACTCCAAGACCTCAACTGCCAGTGCACAACATACTTTTGGCTATTACTTATAAGGCTGCTGTCTCATTGCACCACCCACCGCCACCAACTAAAATTCGAATCATATGGTGATGGTCCGACTGATTCACTGTTTTCGCCGGCATCTGTCATTTGGTAACCATTGTTTCATAATTCCAAATTGCTTGGTGGTAGCGCGGCAACGGTTGATCGTCATTTGGAACATAATAACTTAATATTTCACAAATCAAAACAAAATCTGTCATTTATGCTTTTTGTAAAAGTACATAAATTCAGAAGTAAACAACAAACATACACATAACCTATTCTACTTTAAACAAAAGTTATGTTGGCAGCGCTCTTTGCTGATATAGAAATGAGTAGGAAATTTAAATATTTGGTGGTTTCCAGAGGCTGCAGTAAGACCGTACATATTTTGGTGGTTAGTAGCAAACAGTGGTAGTTGATGACGGTGGTTCAGTGGGACTGCAGTCTAAAGCGTTACTGTCAGATACAGTTATTACACAACTCCAAGGCCTTGGCTGCTAGTGTGTAAAATAACAATATTTTACAGCCTTCTAAGCATGCAATAGTTATCAGTACTTTAATGATCTTACTGCTATTGTAATTTGTATTACACACCTCTAAGACCGGTCTATGTGTGAATAACCTCTGACAGCTAAATTACATTATATAAAATTCCCCTAGCCATTATGTAATTAAGTCTCTATTACATCCCTAAAAGCTCCACTAGTCATTGTATAATTAAGTCTCTTTCTCTTGGAATTTGTAAAGTAAAAATTTACCAAACCTTTCCTTCAACAAATACAGCAATCTATAACTAGTTCATTACTTATTTACTCTTAACACAACCTCAGACGTTCTATCTGTGCAAAGTAACAATGTTTTTAGAACATTAAATACACCAATTAACTGGAAAATAGTAGAACTAACACAAACATTTAACCAAATACAACATCATAGCTATTCTGCGTAATTATGAAATTAACAACAAATACATCAAAATCATTTAAAACCTAAACAAAAACAACAAAACAATTTTGTATTCAAGTACGGAACGCATTCTTAAACGTTTTTTTGATCTGTCAATGTCAAAACGTCAGTTTAACTTTAAAAACACTTCAATTTTTGGTCGTAATAATCAATATAGTAAATAATTTTGAGTCAACATACTCACTATTGAATATTTTTGTGCTAGTAATACAACGCACTGGTTAAAATACCAAAAATATTGCAGCCGTAAATGCTTTATTTCAAAATAAACAAAATCAGTCAATTTTACGCCATTTACAAGAGTTGGGAATCTCTCAGTCCACATTTTGTGGCAAAGTGTGCGTAATAACTTTTGCCTACACTCTTACCAAATCAAATTAACTTAAGAACTAAAACCTCTTAATTATTAACGCCGAATCTTCTTCGATTGGGTTCTGCAAAAGTTCCTGAATTTTATCAAAAAAATATCTTCAGCAATAAAGCACAAAGCTTAATGGATTTGGCAATAATCGTTAGAAATTAGAAAGCAACAATCCCACATGTGCTTTCAAAAATTCTATTTTATCCACAAGTAGTGACCGTGTTGTGTGGATTTTATGCCGGAGGTGTGATTAGACCGTTTTTTTTTTGGATGAAAATGATCGCTATGTTACGATCAAAGAAATTTGCTACCGTTTTATGTTGCAAAATTAATTTTGGCCAGAATTGGATGGACTTAACATCAGTAATATCTGTTTCCAAACAAATAATTAATCTAATAAAGTTTGGTAATAGTGTAATCTTAAAAAATGGTCCGATCAAATAACCACCTTGCTGATGTAATTTAACGCCGTTGCATTTCTTTTTATTGGTTAAGTTATTGGATTATGCCAACAAGCCAATAACGTTGGAGGAGCTCAAAAATAATACCAAGCACAACATTGCCAACGTTCCAGCCTATATATGTAAAAGAATAGTGAGAAATTGGCTACAATTAATCAATTGCTGCCATCGTGTTTACGGTGGTTATGTGAAATAAATCAAATTTTATACTTATATCTAAATTGTGTATACTTGAAATAAAATTTAATTTGCTATTTTAATTATTTTGTAAAAATTTCCGGCTACGGATGTAATATTGAAATCCAAATATATGCTCACACAAGGTAAACTTAGAATCTATAAAACTTGTGTACAGCCAATCTTAACATATACCGCTAAAACCCGTGCAGAATGATCAAACATAAAAAATAAAATAAAAGCACAAAAATAAAAAACACTTAGAACAATAAAAAGAGCAACCTTATACTATAAAATTAGAAAAAGCGCTATCAAAGTTATTGTAGATGTGGCTAGATAAGATAGAATAAATCACAACAGAATTGCTAAATGGGTTAACAACTTCAAAGTAGAAGACCACTTAAATATGGATAGAAAATAAGACATCATTATTAAAAAAAGTTTACATCTCAGGACTTAGTTCTAAACTGTAAAGTAAAAAAAGTATACATTTAATAAAAAATACTTATTAAAACATAAAATTATAATAGTAAACATCTATCGGTTTTTGTAAAAAAAAGACTACAATTGCATTAAAAAACAAACAAGTTTCTGTTAATACCAACTATATTTACCTTTCCCATAAAACAAATTTATTATAAATTAATAACATAACCAATACAATCAATGTGTAAATTATAAAACATATTTTATTATCATTTCTTTTCTACCAATATGGTAAAGCAGGCAAGATTACGGATTTTTGCATTTGTACCAGTTACAGTTAACTTAAATTTTCCTTTCGGTACCATTTTTAGAACAACATTATCATCAAGATTCAGATTAAACCAATCTACATAATGTTTCCCCTAAAATTATGCATAGTTTTTTATGTTATTTAATTCTAATAAATCAACATACCTTAGGGATTGGGCATTGATTTTTTAATTTAGCAGCTTTTAATCCTACATCTAATATTGGTCCTGCATACTCCTGAAGTGCTTTACATCCTTCAGATCCTTTTATAGATGTCAATTTCATTGTTTTTCCATTATTTAATACTCGTTCAATGTTAACATTAAACTTTAAACAAATAAATTACATTATTTTATCATAAATATGAAATAATATTAGGTTACATACATTGTTATCGTCATTTACTGGTATGTCAAACTTTAGATTGCATGAAACTTGTTGTACTTCTTGTACAAATCTTGGTTTGCAAGTTATTTCGTATGTATAGTTCTTTTTATCACATTGCTTTATTTCTATTAATTTAATGTCGGCCCACACTACCTAAAATATTAAACCATTGTTAATTAATTTGTATACATTTTTTGAATTGTCATCTTTACCAGTTAGTTTAATAATTAAAATCATTAAATAAAGTTTTAAATAAATGTTTTTTTGGTTTTATATAAACTATTTTATAAAAATACTACGTCTACGACTTGCTTAATAAGGTTTGATTGGACCAACAGCTTATTATTATTTTAAACCACCTTGGTCATACTTTGGGGATTGAACCCCGCACCGCTCGCATGATTAGCAAGGGCTTTACCAGCGATCACACCATTGAACAAAATAAGAAATATAATAAAAATATTAAATAAAATTTTAAAAGACAAATAAAATTTCTTAAATTTGTTAATAATTGTTGATATAAAAAATACTTACGCTTATTATACTTAATAATATAACAAAGTATTCCATAATATATGTTTGATACTGGTTGTTTAGTTATTAACTTATAGAGCAAACATTAATGATTAGATGAAAAATACAAAATAATGTTTTATATATCAAATATATTTGGTAATGTAATTATTAACTGCCTAGATCAGATTAATATTGCAATCATATAAAACTCAAACAATTCGCTTTTTTTTTATTTTATTACCATCATTAAAATTGCATTATTGTTATTATATTAAATTCAAATATATAATACAAACCTTGTGTTGAGTTCAACTTCATATAACGTTTATAAATAAGCTATATAGTTAGAAATTATAAAAAAAACTTGGTATTAATAAATGCAAAATATGTATTAATACAACATAATATAAGTACTAAAAATAATCAGCGTAGGTTAAAAATAAATTGGTTCAAATCTAAGAGTTCCCAAACTGATCAAACATTATTTTGAATACAATTAAATTGATGAAACCAATCTGTTTTACAAATAATTTATTTCGTCTTAACATTCAGTAAATTGTGAAACACAGCCCTTAAAGCGGCCAACCAAATACAGACAACTGTTTTGGATTTTATAAATTATCATATTTTGGTGTTACAGCAATGCTTGATAGAATATTGAATAGAAGATATGAATAATTGATTTACGTGCTTGCAAACAAAATTTAGATTACGTTTATTAATAATTTAAAAATTTAATCAATTATGTGCAGCCTGTTATGTTGAGATATTGTTTTCAAGGTCTTTGTTTATTGATGCTACAGATTTTAAATAATAAATTTTAACATTCAGCTATATACACCCTTTTAGTCAGCAAATGAATGTTTGTGGTAATAATTAAAATCTACTAGATTCAATCCGAATATTATTGCTTATGTTATAAAAGTGAACTTTTACTAAATTGGTTTGTAGAACAGACTGTTCCGCCATGTTTGACTTGTTTGCCCTGTGGGTTAGTAAATTGTAAATTGTAAATTGTAAATTGTAAATTGTAAATTGTAAATTGTAAATTGTAAATTGTAAATTGTAAATTGTAAATTGTAAATTGTAAATTGTAAATTGTAAATTGTAAATTGTAAATTGTAAATTGTAAATTGTAAATTGTAAATTGTAAATTGTAAATTGTAAATTGTAAATTGTAAATTGTAAATTGTAAATTGTAAATTGTAAATTGTAAATTGTAAATTGTAAATTGTAAATTGTAAATTGTAAATTGTAAATTGTAAATTGTAAATTGTAAATTGTAAATTGTAAATTGTAAATTGTAAATTGTAAATTGTAAATTGTAAATTGTAAATTGTAAATTGTAAATTGTAAATTGTAAATTGTAAATTGTAAATTGTAAATTGTAAATTGTAAATTGTAAATTGTAAATTGTAAATTGTAAATTGTAAATTGTAAATTGTAAATTGTAAATTGTAAATTGTAAATTGTAAATTGTAAATTGTAAATTGTAAATTGTAAATTGTAAATTGTAAATTGTAAATTGTAAATTGTAAATTGTAAATTGTAAATTGTAAATTGTAAATTGTAAATTGTAAATTGTAAATTGTAAATTGTAAATTGTAAATTGTAAATTGTAAATTGTAAATTGTAAATTGTAAATTGTAAATTGTAAATTGTAAATTGTAAATTGTAAATTGTAAATTGTAAATTGTAAATTGTAAATTGTAAATTGTAAATTGTAAATTGTAAATTGTAAATTGTAAATTGTAAATTGTAAATTGTAAATTGTAAATTGTAAATTGTAAATTGTAAATTGTAAATTGTAAATTGTAAATTGTAAATTGTAAATTGTAAATTGTAAATTGTAAATTGTAAATTGTAAATTGTAAATTGTAAATTGTAAATTGTAAATTGTAAATTGTAAATTGTAAATTGTAAATTGTAAATTGTAAATTGTAAATTGTAAATTGTAAATTGTAAATTGTAAATTGTAAATTGTAAATTGTAAATTGTAAATTGTAAATTGTAAATTGTAAATTGTAAATTGTAAATTGTAAATTGTAAATTGTAAATTGTAAATTGTAAATTGTAAATTGTAAATTGTAAATTGTAAATTGTAAATTGTAAATTGTAAATTGTAAATTGTAAATTGTAAATTGTAAATTGTAAATTGTAAATTGTAAATCGTAAATCGTAAATCGTAAATCGTATCTTAAGTCTTAAATCTTAAATCGTAAATCGTATATCGTAAATCGTAAATCGTAAATCATAAATCATAAACCATAAATCATAAATCATAAATAATAATCATAATCCATAATCATAAATCATAAAACATAATCAATAAAAATAAAAAAATTAAATCACAAATCATAAATCGTTACAAAAACAAAGTTAAAATGTTTAAGCCTCTGATGATTCTAACACTACCACTGTGCATGACAAAAACTAACTAATTTGTAGTTTATATTATTTTGCATATTGCTTCCTAGAATTACCTTCTTGCAAGTTTCTTGCTCTTTGGGTGTGACCTTGTTGTTCTAACCGTCGAGCTGCTGCAAAATTTTAACCCTGTTGTAAAACATAGTTATATAACTTAATTTTCTTTTATATCTAACGCGACGCACGCTTATCTTCACAACCCTCACTCCGTGCTTAATTAACTTAAAACTATTTCGCAATAATATCTATAATAATAAAGGAGCAGCTATGTCGTCAAATCATTTGACCGCACTTCACTGCGCAAAAGTTACTAAGGCTCCTTTGTACATCCCGCGCGAGTTTCGTGACCGCATTCTGCGATTCAGCATGTTCTTATGTTACAAATTGTAAGAAGCTGCAAACACATGCAGCGATAATCTAATCTTATTGTAAAACATTTTATTGTATGTAGTTTAGTTCTATTTTATTATTCACTCTGTAAGGAGCTCAAGAACTCCGACTTTAATCAAAATAAATACTTTTTAAAAACTAAAGTTAGTCGTTAAACAAATTAACTGGCGCAGTCGTACGGATTACGAAAAGGCATTCGTTGCTATTAGAAAGCCTTTTGAGTTTTAACTCTTAATTGTAAATTGTAAAAGTAAAAGTGTTAAAAAAAGCTCCAAGAACAAGAATCGTCTACCGGAGCCTTTGCAACAACAAGAGCCAAGCCGCCCAGAAGGAAGCCTTCCAAACATCGAAAAGCCGACTTCTAACAACGGAGTACAGCATGTTATGCAAAATCGACGGAACAAGAATCGTCCTAAGATTACCACCGCTGGATTCCACAACCAATCCATCGAGGATACCTGATCATCGTGATCGCTGTTTACAAAAAAAAAAATGAAACTGTAAGAACTTTTATGTTATAAATAATATTTTTTATACTGATATAAAATTATCAAATTTGTTTTAAAAAAAAATATTGATATACTTTTACATATTCCATTAATTAATAACTTTTAATTTGCCATTATTAATAAACTTAAATTTATTTTAAACTATTTTTGCATGAATAAATATTTATAGTTAAATAAGCTTATTATATAGTAACCATATATATTTCAAAAATTGTTATTTTAAGTAGATGAACGTATATATATTATTATTTTAAATTTAATTATATTTTATAAAAACTGGATTTAATTCGAGAAGTACAGTCAGAAAACAGCTCTCTATCAGAGTCTGACACTGAATTAGACATCGCGATCGATTCAGATTATACAAATAATACAGATCAATTAATACCCGAATTAAACAACTTATCAAATCTTTTTGAGAATTTAAACTTTGCAATGGCACAATCACAACAAGTTCAATTATATCCCCAGGATTTCATACATCTCTTTTAAATGAGATACCAAAATTTGACGGAAATCCATCAGAATTGTCTGAGTATGTACGAGCTGTTGAAGATATATTCACACAATTCTGGCAAATTAATGATCCTGGTGCATATATTAACAGATTATTACTTTCTGCAGCACGCAATCGCTTAAAAGGCGCTGCTCTGGAGGTTATTACTGGCCAAATAATAGATTCATGTGATAATCTAAAACTATTACTTATAGAAAATTTTGGTGATCAAAGATCCGAATTAAATTTAAAAATCGATTTATCTAGACTTAGGCAAAATATAAAAGAAAGCCCAATTGAATATTTTAATAGGTGTAGATCCTTACTGGCTATACTAAATTCAAAAATTGCTCTTACCAATGAAGACAATGCTATAAAAATTTATAAAATAGAGGAAGCTAAAAAGTTGACATTGATTGCATTTACTAGCGGATTAGCAGAACCATTGGGTTCATTTATCAGAAGTCGAGGTCCAGAATCATTAGAAACTGCATTAACCTATGTCAAAAATGAGCTTGATATTAGATATTATCAAAACTTAAATAATAGACCTGTACAACAATTCAAACCCAATTCAAATCAAACTCAACCCAAATTATATCCAACCTTTCAAAACCCACAACCGCAAAACTATTTTCCGCAACAACAATTTGTTCATCAAAATCAACCTCGATTCAATACCAATCAATTTCCTAACTACCGATCGAACTCACAACCGACTCAGTTTCCTCGTTATCAAAAATCATTTGTAAAATCAGGACAGAATGCATTTGCACCTAAACCAAACTACCAACCTACTTATCGACCTGAACCAATGCAGGCAAGTACCATAAATAAACTACCTGGTACACAATTTCATAGATCAAGACCATTTAGTTCAAATTTTAATTCTAACTTTAGATCAAGTTGTCAACCAAATCAACCAAATTTGAATTTGCAAGAATTATCCAATGTAAGTAATTACGTAGTCCCCAAAGAAGACCACTATGATTCTAACGTTGCCCAATTGACAGAAATGCCGTGCAACACATATGAATACGACAATGATCAAGAAGAATCTTTGGAACAACTTACTGATTATTCTGATCAGCAAACTGATTCAGAAGATGCTGTAAATTTTCACTAACAGCCTCGGTTGCATCATTTTCAATAAACCCAAAATCTAACCTACCATATATATTGATACCAGAAACAAACGAAAAACTATTAATTGATACCGGAAGTTCCCGTACCATACTTTCACTTGAATTCGTAAACACGTATTTTCCAGAATCAATATTCGAACAACCTTTTGAAATTTCTACATCACATGGTACAACTTATCACAATCATGTTGCCGAAGTTCCAATTCCAAATTTATTTTCTGAGGAAGGAACACATCTTTGTTACCTATTTAATTTTCATACAGAATACGTCGGACTAATAGGAACAGATTTATTAGCTATATTGCCTGCAAACATCGATTATCGATGGATGCATATTCAAACAAACAAAACTACTATACCATTTTATTATAATGATTCAAAACTAAAACAGGAAGAACAAAAACGTAATCAATGTAATTTCTTAAAAACCAAAACTTCAGAAAACGCGATAAAAACTGTAATTATACCACCTAGAGTAGAAACATTTGTAACTCTACCAGCAGTTGGGAAAAATGGTAATAAACTTGCTCCTAAACTAAACTTAACAAAAGACGTATTAATGCCTTCAGCTATAGTATCATTATACAATAATTGGTTTAGAACCACTTTAATTAACACTTCAGAAAAAACTCAAACATTGAGTATTTATCATCCATTAGTTTTAGAAGATTATACTCCTTCAAAAGATGCTATTCAAATTAATAATATTAATTGTTCAAACCATAACAAAAAACAAACGCTTTTAGAAAATTTAAACAAAAATCTAAGATTGGACCATCTTAATTCCGAAGAACAAGTAATGTTAAAAAATTTATGTGTACAATACAAAGACATATTTTACACTCCAGAAATTCCTTTATCTTCTACTACATTAACAAAACACCACATTCGAACAAAAACGGAAACACCTATATTTACTAAAACCTACAGGTACCCCTATGTCTATAGACAAGAAGTAAAACAACAAATTGAAAAAATGTTGCAAGACAACATTATAGAACCTAGCGAATCACCTTATAACTTTCCAATTTGGGTGGTTCCCAAAAAACAAGACGCTTCAGGGAAACAAAAATGGCAAATTGTCATAGACTATAGGAAGCTTAATGAGCAAACTATAGATGACAAATTTCCGTTACCTCGGATAGAAACCGTGTTAGACCAGTTGGGCAAAGCTAATTATTTTAGCACTTTAGATCTTGCTTTTGGTTTTCACCAGATCGAAATTGAAAAGTTAGACAGAGAAAAAACAGCTTTCTCTACTGAAGATGGTCACTTTCCATTTAAAAGAATGCCATTTGGCCTAAAAAACGCCCCGGCATCTTTTCAAAGAGCTATTAATGTAGCCTTAAAAGGTTTAACGCCTACCCAATGTCTAGTATACCTAGACAATATTATTATCTACTCCAGTTCACTACAAGAACATATTAATCGCTTGAGAAATGTATTTCAAAAATGTAGGGAAAGTAACATAAAGATTCAATTAGACAAATCTGAGTTTCTTCAAAAATCAGTTAAATATCTAGGTCATATTATAACAACTGACTGAGTAAAACCGGACCCTTCAAAAATAAAAGACATCAAAAATTTCCCTTTGCCAAACACAAGAACTGAAATAAAATCATTTTTAGGATTTTTTGGCTATTACAGAAAATTTGTTAAAGACTTTGCAAAAATTACAAAATTCCTCACCTATTGTCTCAAAAAAGAAAACAAAATTATTCATTCACAAGATTTTATAGATTCTTTTGAATACTGCAAAAATCTCTTAATTAACGAGCCCATATTACAATACCCTGATTTTAATCAGCCGTTTGAATTAACTACGGACGCTTCAAAATTTTCACTTGGTGCTGTTTTGGCACAAAACAGCAAACCTATTTGTTATGCTTCGCGTACTCTCAACGATACCGAACAAAAATACAGTACTATTGAACGTGAACTATTGGCCATTGTTTGGGCAACCAAACAATTTCGTCCATATTTATATGGAGTAAAATTTACTTTGTTCACTGACCATAGACCTCTAGTTTGGCTTCGTAACCTAAAAGAACCAAATTCTAAACTTACCAGATGGGCCCTTAAATTAGAAGAATACAACTTTGATATAAAATATTTACCCGGAAAAACAAACAAAGTGGCTGATGCCCTTTCTCGTATTCAAATTTACCCATTATCTGTTCAGGATAACGTCATCGATGATATCGACAAAATAATACTTGATTTAGATAGAGTAGCAACACCAGAACCCCTAGCATCCAATATAAGCATGATGCCTAATAGATCAGAAACACCAAATATCAATGACTTGTTTGACACACCAGTATTGAAACCCCTATCAGAACGCTCGTCCCCGTTTAACAACGACGACAGTTCATTAGCAGATACAGTTCACACCCAACAAAGTTCAACGTTTGTTATAGATATAAGCGAAAAGCCATTACAACATTTTAATAAACAAAATAAGTTTATTGAAGTTCAGTTACAAAAAAAAAATCAAAATTTCCAAATTTGATGGCTACACACTATTCAGTTTTTATTAATCCTAAAGAAAAAAAGAATAAATTTAATGAACTATTGATAGAACACTGTGAACCACAAACAAACTATTACTGTTATTTTCCAAACGATTCATTTTACCAAGAATTTTCTCTTTATATAAATTTAATTACAAACGAAAACACTCCAAAATTCCATAGGTGTACAAAACAAGTTACTTATATAACTGATCCCGAAGAACGTCAAAGCCAAATTACCAATTACCATCTCGGAAAAACTAACCATAGAGGTATATCCAAAACTATTGAACACCTTCAACGCAAATATTTTTGGAAAGGAATGTCTACCGACATTAAGAAATTTATTGATAATTGTCAAAATTGTAAAACCCAAAAATATAATCGGAATCCTATAAAACAGCCTCTACACATGACTCCAACTTTTAATCGACCATTCCATACAATTCACGTAGATATATTCCAAGTCAATAAAAGTAAATATTTAACCCTGATTGACGCTTTTTCAAAATTTGCTCAAGCATATCAATTGCATTCTAGCAACCTAATTGAAATAACCGATAAGCTATTAAGCTTCTTTACAAGTTATACTACTCCTAGTGTAATAGTTGCAGATAATGAATTTAAAAAACAACCTTTCATTAATTTCTTGCAACTACACAAAATTCAATTACACACGACGACATCAGTCAAATTCGCCAGTAGAACGTTTACATTCTACTCTCTTAGAACACTATAGACTTTTAAATGAAACACCAGAAGATAAAAAAAAATGTCTTACTGTGTACTGGCCTATAATCATTCCATTCATTCAAATTTAAAACTCTCTCCTTTCGAAATAGTATTTGGGCACACTGATAACAAAATCCCGTTTGACTTAGATTACGATAAGACGTTTCTAGAGAACTATGTAAGCGACCATAAAGAAAAAATGAATTACATTTATAACGCCTTACATGACAAACAAATACTCACAAAAGGAATTCGCAATAAAAAAATTAACACACCACGTAAAATTAAAGTGTTTAAGATTGGAGACCGTGTATATTTAAAGACCGATAAACGCAATAAAAAGGAACCCAAATTTGTAGGTCCATACACTATTAGCAAAGTTTATGAGCATGATACTTATGATGTTAGAAATGAAAAAAAAAAATATAACCTTGAAGAGACATGTTAACGAATTAATGCCTTTTACAGGTTATTGCCAAACATCCTCTTTTTCTTCACCTGGTGGTCCATCAAATGTGACGTAGTGATAAAGACACTAAATGAAAACCCCGGACTATACCCTCTTCAAAGAGGCAAAGCTCTCTTGAAAGAATCCGAATGGACGTTAATTAAAATTCTTGATTACACCCCCATACTAGATAACTATCAAGTTCTAAAAGATAATGTTCTAAAATCAATATCACTTTTGGAAAACAAGAACTACCCATTGGTACATAGAACATACAAAAATTTAACAGATATTCTGATCAATCACTACAATGAAATACTGATCCTTAAACAATATATAAATAAAGCCGATCAACTTTTGTACCAGTTATTTCCCGAAATGCAAACAACTAGACATAAGCGAGGCTTAATGGATGGATTAGGAAATGTTTTAAAGTTTGTTACAGGTAATCTAAATGCAGAAGATGGACAAAGATATGAACGTATGATCTCTAAATTAACTCATGATTCTGACAACCAAAAAACTGCTTTATTAACACAAGCACATATTTTAAATAATACTTTATCCACTATATACGACCTTTCAAAAAATCAAGAACTATTAAATATTAATATAAACAAAATTTTATTGGATCACGCAGAAATTGAGCAAATATTATCTGAGAGTTCAACTTATTCAGTAATAAACCAATCAATTCAAACATTGCAATTATTTATAAACATCTGGATCGAATTAGAAAATGCCCTCACTTTTGCCCAGAGACACCAATTACACCTTTCACTTATTGACAATAACGATCTTATCCAATCTTTTAATTATATAACAAAATCCTTAAAACAACTTCAAAATTCTAATAAAAAAGGGTTAACCCTTCCTTACCCTGCAGAACATAAAAATATTCATTTATATGAATCAATCATTACAACAAAAATATACCAACAAGGTAAAGTTTTTACATTCATCTTCGAAATTCCCTTAATTGAATCCTCTTCTGATTTACAACTAATTGAATTAGTTCCTTTTCCTGCATATACCACAAATAATGAGTTTCAAATGATTATACCCTCATACAAAAATTTGTTATTTAACACGGAATTCAGTGTCCCTATTGAGATCAATCGGTGTCAACAAACTTCCGTCGAACAGTATTTTTGTTCCCAAAAAAATCACTTTTCTATTCCAAATTCAAAATTGTGTGAGACACAGTTGTTATCGTTTCATGACAATCAAACATGTCAACCATATATATTTAACTTAACCACTAATAAAATTTTTCAAATTGACGTAGCTACTTGGCTAATTAGCACGCCTACAAAAAGCATTTTGGAAATTCAGTGTAACCAAAATAGGAGAAAAAAAGAAATAGTAGGATCATATGTTATACATTTAAGTCCCGATTTTTCGGCCCTATTCAACCACAATGAATTAGTATTTAATATGAAAACTTCTTCTACCAAAGAAGTAATTTTAAAACTACCTAATATTGGTAAGTTACAAGAGTCAAACGATAAATCGATTAACGTCCCAAAATTAGATCTGTCACCGATCAATACCATAGATTTAGTAAAAAATCAATTAAAACTAAATAATCATGAATCATTTTTAGATATAAACTCGGTTGTAACACAGTTAAATATTTGTTCACTTATCTTTAGTGTTATTTTAATTTTTATTGTAGTATGTTCCATAATTATTATATATTGTAAACGTAATTTCTTCAAACAAAAATTAATAAAAACATTTGAAGATAATAAAATTGTAAATCCATCATTATTGCAATGTAAAACTTAAACATTAGCATATTTAAGATTCTTGGGATGGAGGAGTTACGTGACCGCATTCTGCGATTCAGCATGTTCTTATGTTACAAATTGTAAGAAGCTGCAAACACATGCAGCGATAATCTAATCTTATTGTAAAACATTTTATTGTATGTAGTTTAGTTCTATTTTATTATTCACTCTGTAAGGAGCTCAAGAACTCCGACTTTAATCAAAATAAATACTTTTTAAAAACTAAAGTTAGTATAATATATATAAAGAAGAGACGCAATGTCCTCAAATGAGACAGTTGTAAAAGCAATAATTTCGAATAAAGCCTAGTTAAATAGGTAAATTTATACGAATGCCACAACGACATATGTAGCGCTCGTTACTATTTGTTCAATCGGACAACCCAATAATAACATTAAAAAATTAAATTTATGAAAAAATATTCTAAACTAAAAAACATCCATAGACGCGTTTCGAGGTTTACCTCTCATCAGTATGGCTTTATTTATTTAAACTAATTGATTTTTAACTTACTTCGTTAACATTGTTCACCACCACAATTCAAAGTGAATATTTTAAAAAGTGTATTGACTATTTATACTAACTGACTTAATGACTATTTAATGGCTATGGTTAATAGCATTCTGAGAATGAACAAATAAACTAAATATATATATTATATATGTTCTGATATACACGAAATTGTATAATAGTAATTATAATTTATGCAAAAAATTTATTCTATTTTTAATTTTCAAATTTCTGTTTTAATTCTTTCATGTCATTACCATCAGCTTAATATCCCGAAATAATTAGTTTATTTGTTCATTCTCAGAATGCTATTAACCATAGCCATTAAATAGTCATTAAGTCAGTTAGTATAAATAGTCAATACACTTTTTAAAATATTCACTTTGAATTGTGGTGGTGAACAATGTTAACGAAGTAAGTTAAAAATCAATTAGTTTAAATAAATAAAGCCATACTGATGAGAGGTAAACCTCGAAACGCGTCTATGGATGTTTTTTAGTTTAGAATATTTTTTCATAAATTTAATTTTTTAATGTTATTATTGGGTTGTCCGATTGAACAAATAGTAACGAGCGCTACATATGTCGTTGTGGCATTCGTATAAATTTACCTATTTAACTAGGCTTTATTCGAAATTATTGCTTTTACAACTGTCTCATTTGAGGACATTGCGTCTCTTCTTTATATATATTATATATGTTCTGATATACACGAAATTGTATAATAGTAATTATAATTTATGCAAAAAATTTATTCTATTTTTAATTTTCAAATTTCTGTTTTAATTCTTCCATGTCATTACCATCAGCTTAATATCCCGAAATAATTAGTTTATTTGTTCATTCTCAGAATGCTATTAACCATAGCCATTAAATAGTCATTAAGTCAGTTAGTATAAATAGTCAATACACTTTTTAAAATATTCACTTTGAATTGTGGTGGTGAACAATGTTAACGAAGTAAGTTAAAAATCAATTAGTTTAAATAAATAAAGCCATACTGATGAGAGGTAAACCTCGAAACGCGTCTATGGATGTTTTTTAGTTTAGAATATTTTTTCATAAATTTAATTTTTTAATGTTACTAAAGTTAGTCGTTAAACAAATTAACTCGCGCGACCCACGCTCCAAGCTGCTATGCCTCATTCCACTACATTTGTACCGGCTTGGTCCATCTTATCTTCAGCGTGCCATTGTAACGACGCGCAATTGTTCCCAGGCTGCTTTTCTATAAATAAACTCTGCCTATGAGGATGCTGGGTGGATTGAGTAGCCCAGTGAAATTATAGCCGGTCCCAAGCCCGGATTGAAGAAGAGGGTTTCAAGTAAGGCCAGATACAACTATAACGAATACGGCACAAAAAAGAACAAGATCGGATATACTAAGGATTGGCGCATGGAACTTTGCTTTATGAAATAAAAAAGATCAGGAAATTGTACAAGAATTGGAAACTCACGCAACCAAAATATGTGCCCTGAGAGAAACCAAAAAGAAAGGAAGAAGAAGCGTCAACACAACTAACTACATATTATTGTACAATGGAGTGGAAAAAGATAAACAAGCACAAAGTGATGTAGGGCTGCTGATAAACAAAAAATATGAACATACTATAACAGACATAAAGTACCTGGACAAACACATGATGCTCGTTACTCTAAAACTAAAAAACACCACACTAAATGTTATACCAATCTATGCACCGGACATCACAAAATCTAAAGAACATAAGGATTTATTTTATGAACACCTACAAGACCTTATAGATACCACAACAACGGGTAGTAAAACGATCATTCTTGGGGACCTCAAAGCACGAGTAGGTAATACTTCTATAGATGGGCTAAAACAAAAGTTCAATGAGGAGACTCTCAATGAGAATGGAGAAAGACTAATAAAAATATGTTTATTAAATAACCTCCAAATCAATAACACATATTTTGAAAACCCAATATAACACAAATCTACATGATCAAATACAAGAGAACACAGCTCCATGATCGACTATATTATAACAAACCGGGAAATACATCCGAAGGACATACTAAACGTTCGCATACTGTCTTCAGCAAACGTAGGATCGGACCATGGACTCGTATTAAGAAAAATAAAAATTGCATAAGCCTCGCAAGAAAAAAAAATACTACAAGAACGACTTAATAGAGAAAGCCTAGAGAATATAGGAACCAAAAAGCTCTACAGAAACAAAACTAAACACACACAATCTAGAAGCAGGGGGAGATATAGAAGAATCTTGGAAAATTATTAAAGAAAGCATGCTACAAGCAGCAGAAGAGGCATTGGGCAAAAGAAAAACAAATAGAAATAAGCGCAAATACAAAACACCATGGTACAATGAACAAGTTTAAATACTAGCAACAAAAAAGAAACATGCATTCTTAAACCACAAAAAATGAAAAACACATAAGACAAGAGAAGAATATGAAAGAACAAGAAACAGAATTAAGCAAGAAATAGACACCATAAAAAAAACAATACTGGGAAAAATTTACCAAAGACATAAAGCACGACCTCTACGAATCCCAAAAGAAAGTGTGGAAAATGATAAAAAGACAAAGAACAGATATGAACAAATTCATAAAAATAGACTATGTTACGAAAAAACAGTGGACAGGACACTTCACAAAACTTTATGGTGAAACGGAAGAGGAAAAGAAAGAAAATTATGGAAATAGCAGCAAAGACGTCAAAAATATAGATGAAATACATATATCAGAAGAAGAAATTAATACACAAATAAAACATCTGAAAAGCAAAAAAGCGCCGGGTCCAGATGGAATTTACAATGATTTTTGAATTATTCAACAACATAGTAACTACGACAAAAGTACCAAAAGAGTGGAAGGAAAGTTTCCTGATACTGATACTAAAAAAAGGTTACAGAAAATAGCCAGAAAACTACAGGGGCATTAACCTATTGAACAGTACGCTAAAATTACTAACTGCAGTACTGAAAGGAAAAATTTAAAAAGTGGCAAAGGAATAACAAGGTTTTAGAATAAATCAAATACAACACACGCAACATTCATGATCAGGCAGATAGTAGAAAAATCTATCAAATACAACAAGCCCGCATACATGTGCTTTGTGTACTTAAAGATTTGATAGGGTAAAACTAAAAAACATTCTGAAACTTATGAAAACACAAAAAATAGAAAGCTGCTTAATAGATCTAATTGAAAAATTAAATAACAATAACAAAACTAAAATAATAACACCAAACGGAAAAACAAAACACATAGCTTTAAAAGGAGGAATACGACAAGGCGCCTTGCTCAACCCACGGCTGTTTAATATGATCATGGACCAAAATTACCATAATATGCTTTGCAGAGGTTGCGGTACTGATGTACTGATGACTTGCAAAAACAACTGCACGCTTTTAACATTGCAGCAACGAAATACAATATGCAGATATTGGCGGAAAAAACAAAATGCATAGTGATTAGTAAAGAACCACAAAGATGAAACTAGAAATAGATAGCAAAATTATAGAGCAGGTGATGACTTTCAACTACCTTGGAACGGAAATCACTAACGCAAGAAGTCTAACAGCAGAAGTAAAGAGGCAAATTACAATAACGCTGCGAGTAAGTGAATGGCTAAAAGAATTTATATGGAGAAACAAATATATGTCCACAGAGAGCAAGCTGAGAATATATAAGACAGCGGTGAGGCTAATCCTAACATAAGCGGCAGAAACGAGAGCAGACACAAAAACAACAAAACAAAAAAATAATAATGTAGAGATGAAAACCTTAAGACCGATCATAGGACTGACACTAAGAGACAGACAAACAAACAAACAAATACGAAAGCAATGCAACATACAAAACGTCAACAAATGGATAAAGGTGAGGAAGAGGAAATGGAATGAACACGTAGATAGGATGATTCCAGATCACATCGCAAAGATATGCAAAAATAACAAGCCGTATAGTAGGAGACCAGTTAGAAGACCGCCAAAGAGGTGGAAAGACAACCTACAGTCAACAACAACAGAGTCTGGATAAGAAAAAATAAATAGACAAACAAAAGAAATCCTAGTCGCGCGAAGAAAAGAAGAAGACATAATTATTGATATAACCCAACTGGACTGTGTAAGCTTGACAATGTTTTGCAGTTATTGTGCAACCCTAAGGTTTCAACTGCTAGTACACAAGCATACCCTTAACGACTGTTACGTATAAGACCTCAATGCTTACCTCTAACACTTTTTAACAAACGATTTTAAAATATCAAGTAAAATATGACAAATAAAGTTTTTTTTGCGTTTTTTGCGTTTCAAATCACAATAAAATATACATGTATTGACTGCAGCCATCATTATATGACAATAAAAAACTTTTTTTTGCCACTTGGTAAACTTTTAGTTGTTTTTATATAAACTACTTATCAGGTCATCTCTGTAATTTTTTTAATAATTTCTTGGTTGAACTATATTATAAAGACATACAGTTCTTTCTATTATTTAAAGTTTGGTTAACATATAGTCATATTTGGAATATGGCAATTACTCAAAACAATGATTTTTTGCATCCTTGCTCTAAATGTTTATTTTATGTACAAGTTTCTAATCCTGCATAGTTTCAATTTTTTAATAAGATTACAGATGTAAAGAACCAAAATGTGCTAACTAAAAATTTATAATAAGGTAATTCCACTGAAGTTTGGACAATCGTCTTCACATCAATATCTCCAATTTTGCTCAAATTTTGTACACATGTTTGGGGTACCAAAATTTGTTGATTTCTAAAATTTTAGATTTTTAAATGCAATAGAGTGTAAATGGCTGTCATTTTAATTCTTTAAGAATATTTTAGTTTTTTTTAGTTTTTGCGCTGGAAATAAGCACAAAATAGTCAAAATTTATATTGGAATAGATGTATCTTATACGAAATTTTCCGTAGAATACGATCCCAGTCTTGATTTTTTGAAATTTCTTGCGGAAAATTGGAAAAAGACCATTAAACTCTTTCTATCCTCATCCCCATTTCTGACTCATACAGTATCGTACTCCTAACTAAACTATCAAACATTTATTTATAAGATTTTTAATATTTTGCCCATTCCGTTTTTAGTTTTTTACTTTTTCTCTCACTTTTTTTTCTAAACATCATAATTTTTGTTTTATTACATTAACTTTCAAATTTTTTTCTAAAATGTTTTTCTAAACTTTTCATAATTTCTTTCATTTTTTTTTTTTTCAACAATTACTATGTTGTCGGCATATGCTAGCAACCACATTTTTTCTACCAACTACTATCTCTCGCTTGAGTCAACTTTAGTTTTTTTTACATCTGATGCGTAAGTTGCAAACAAAGATAGACTTAATAGGCAGCCCTGTTTCACTCTTTTTGTTGTCCAAAACCTTTCACTTATTTTTTGTTAATTCACATTTTGCTAGCAGTTTTCTTATATACTTCTTTCATTTTTCTTACCAAGTGTTCGCTAATTCTATTCTCTCTCTCATAAACTTCCACAGTTTCTTTCTATCCACACTATCAAATGCAGTCTTTAGTAAAAAAATAACGCATATACCTTTTTTCTGTTATTTTTTTTTTACTATATGGTGTAAAATATATACGTTATTTATAATACCTCTTCATATTCAGTCTTTCATTAAACTTCTTTTCTAATATCATGGCGTAGATCTTGTATACCGTAACCAGTAGTTTTATTCACATGTAGTTATTTACTAGATTTTTGCTTTCACTCTTGAGTATTGGGCATACAACTCAAACTGACTCAAAAACCCTTCATCTTTCTATACTTTATTTATTAATTTCCTCAATCTCTCAAATAATTCTGCCATATCATACAACTACGCTTAATTTTGTATCCCATCCATATTTCACGCTTTTTTTTTTAAATTTTATATCTTCTTTGATATTGTTTTTTTTTTATTTTTTTGCTCTTGTCTTTTTCTTTAATATCTTTATTTGTTTATGTGTTTCCATGTTTTTGCTTCTATTTTTATTTTATAATTTTTTGTTTTTTTTATACATTATTTTTTAGATTTGTTACACTAATTTTTTTTGCCTTCTTTTTTTTTGGATATTTTCCTTAACATCTTTTGTTTCTAGCTTTTTCAGAGTACATTTGCTTTTTTTGATTAAAAAAAAATTAACGTTATTTTTTTCTACCGCTTTCTTGATTGTTTTCTCTAATTCTCTTATTATCTTTTCTACATATCGTTCCTTTTCACTAATTTGTTTCAGATTTGTTTAAACTATAGCACACTTTTTTCCGTTTGAATTACCTTTTTTTACTTTTTCTTAATTTTCCTGTTTTCTTTTTTTTTCAGTTAAACTCAGTTTTAATAGCTGGTGGTCTAATTCTATTGTTATTCCTACTTTAAATGTATCTACCTCTTCCCACGCTTCTTATTTACAACTACGTATAAGTAAATTCCCTTTTTTTATTTTTTGTGAAGTTTCTTCTATTAGTTCTTTTTCTTCTCTATTTTCTGTGATGTTTTTTGATTTTCTGTTTCTTGAGTGGTCATTTTATTTGATTCTTTCTAATTTTTTTAATAATAAAGTAACTGTACAGCGAGGCTATACTCTTTTATAGCAATAATATTTTTAGTTGTGTTTTTTAGAAATTTATTGTTATGACCTATTAATGTGATTTTATTAAGTTTCTTTTGCCGAGAATTTAGTGTTAATAATAGGCCAAAGGCTCTTTGAACCATTGAATGGTAGACTGCAAATTTAGAATGTACAAAGTCAAACGGAATGATTAAGTAATATGTTGTTAAGTCTAAAAAGTTAATTTTATTCTGAGGTTTGGTCTGAACTGTAATCTTAATATTGAGATAAATACTGTAGACGTTAGATATGTGTCTAATTGGCGTGAAGTACCTTGAAAGCAAGCTAGGATGTTATCAACATATCAATACCAAAAGAAAATATGTTTTTTAGCAACATTTGAATGTTTGGTGCTAATGGATTGCTATTGATTACAGTTAAATTATTTGGGAGACGAAATAAAAGTATATTATTGGATAGAAAAGATTAGAATTTGATTTGAATTTTCTTAGTTGAATCTGAACGTATTGCTATAAGATTTTTACCGTTAATAAATTGCTGAACTCTTGACTGATATACAAATTTTGAAAAAACTAAAACAAACATTTAATTTGTCATCTTTTTGAAAGTAAGGTTATAATTTTAAATTTTAAGTCGTAGTGATTTAATAATAGTTATGTTGGAAGTAAATTTATTAATTAAATTATAAATATTTTGAAAATTGCAAACATTTTGTAGATAAAATAAAATACTTCTAAAAAATACCATTTAGCTCTATCAGATATGCTAGTGGGTTAAGCCACTGTTGCTCTCATAGCCTCAATTAATTGAGCATTGACGCAAAAGTGCAAAAAATCACTTTAATAACAACTTTTTTCTCAAATAAAAATTTGATTGATTGTTTGTTTGAAGTTACTTATAAAGTTTTCCAACAGTTTTTGATAATTTTTTTGCAATTATTGGAAAATAGTATTCTTTAATTTTTCCAATATTTGGAGCTTATTTTTATAGACGCAAAACTTTACAAAATCTTACAAAAAAAATTGTAAACCGTTAGGTCAAGAGAAAGAAGTGGCTAGAACATATTGCCAAAACGAGAAATGATTTGTTCCTGAAAAATCTTTCTAGAAACTCTCATTGAAGCTTTTTTGTGTGTTTGAACCCTAGTTCTATTCTGCTGCTACACTTTTAATATCTTATTTTTGTATCTGTAGTTCTAGCACCGGAAAGTTGATTATAATATAAATTTAGCAATCTGAGCCAATTACGCCAAATTTAGCAACAGCATACCAGACCGTCACTCGAGGGCTAAGTTGAGACCTTTGATACAACTGTTGTGGGTTTTCCATGGCCCAATATCAATTTTAAAAGCAGCTATCTGATGCAAACTAATAGTGTGCAATGAATTCATAAAATAAGTAATAAAATTTAATTATCTTGAGTCGCAGTCAAAAAATTTCATAAAAGAAGTAAAAGTAAATGCTATCAAAACCTTAAAAATTTCCGGTTTACTAAAAAATGTAATATAAAAAAACATATATATCCAGACAAGGTAAAGATCTGTAAAACTTGTGTACTGCCAATGCTAACCTATGCCGCTGAAACCCGTGCAGAAACATCTAAAATCATGAGATAAATAAAGAACACAAAAATAAAAAACACTTAGAACAATAAAATAGGGGTAACCTCATGTGATCAAATTAGAAACAGCGTTATCAAAGATACTAAAGACGTGACTAGATAGGCAAAATTACAAAGACAACAATGAAATGAATATGTTGATCAAATAAACCACAACAGAATTGTCAAATGGTTAACGACCTTAAAGTAGAAGACTTCCAAGCAGACCACCAAAAATTAATTAAAAACTGGACGTCAGCATTAAAGAAAGTGTAGATAACAATGCAACTTGTTTTATTAAAATCAGTAAAACTTAATATAATAAATATTTATTTAAACATAAAATTATAATAATAAAATATTTTATTTCTATTAATATTAACTATACTTTTTCTATAAAACAAAAATTTATTATAAATTAATAACATAACTTATGGAATCAATAGGTAAAATGTAAAACATATTTTATTTTTATTTCTTTTCTGCTAATAAGGTAAAGCAAGCAAGATTACGGACTTTTGCACTTGTGCTATAAGTTATTGTTACTTTAAATTTTCCTTTTGGTACTATTTTTAGAATAACATTATCATCAAGATTCAGATTATACCAATCTGCATAATGTTTTCCCTAAAATCATGGATAGTTTATTATGTTATTTAATTCCAATACATCACCATACCTTAGGGATTGGGCCTTGATTTTTTAATTTAGCAGCTTTTAATAATGCATTTAATATTGGTCCTGTATATTCCTGAGCAGCTTTGCATGCACCAGAACCTTTTATAGATGTCAATTTTATTGTTCTTCCATTATTGAATACTCTTTCAATATTAATATGAAACTTTAAACAAATAAATTAAATTATTTTATAATAAACTTGAAATAATACTATATTACATACATTGTTATCGTCATTTAAGGGCATGTCAAACGATAGATTGCATGAAACTTGTTGTACTTCTTGTACAAATCTTGGTTTGCAAGTTATTTCGTATGTATAGTTCTTTTTATCACATTGCTTTAACTCTATTAATTTGATGTCGGCCGAAAACACAATCTAAAATATTAAATTAGTGTTAATTAATTTGTATACATTATTGTCATCTTTACCAATTTGTTTAATAATAAAATAAATTTAATACTTTTGAGCTAACATGCTGGCTTTAGATAATTTTATGGGTTTTAAATTTATGTTATATCAATTAATTACAACTACTGGATTGCTATTTTTTTGGTTTACACATGAAAGTTAACTGATATATCAATCATTTTGTGACTAACTTAAGAGCCCTCAATACCCCCGGCCGGTATAGGGATATACATGTATACGGGCATCAAGATAACTAATGCATCGGTTAACATAATTACAATCAAGGCCGGATTTAGAAAACAAACATTTATCTACGATTAGATGGAAGGGTTTTATGAATAATGTTTTTATTACTTTGTTATCATCAATAAAGCTTACATACTTTTTTAATTTCATTAAAACTTATAAGTGTATAAAAGTACGCAAGCTTCATCTATCATAACAAACTAATAACAACATTATTCTTAAAACTCCCCACGATCCAATCGTAGATAAATGTTTAAGTTTTCTAAATCCGGTCTTGAATTGTAATTATGTTAACCGATGCATTAGTTATCTTGGCGCCCGTATACAAAAATAACAGTAATAAGTTAAACAAAATTCAATACAACTTGTCCGTAATCATATTGTCCATACTAACCAATGTTGTTATGGCAACTTTACTTCTATTATTATGAAACTAATAGTTTTAACAACCAACAATTAAATAGTGCAGTGAACAGTAAAATGTTACTTAATTATAATAGCTGCAAAAAGCGTTTTAATAAAACTAGTTTAGAAATCTTTTTAATCTGAAACCATTAACCAGATGTTTTTTGCTATCAATTACAACAGATCTACATTGGCTTGACATAATAGACCCACAGACTCTGTATCGCATAAAATTACCCGCAATTCTTTAAAAAAAAAAACAATTCAAAACACAATAGTTAGAACTTGTAATTGAACAGTATAAATGAAGTAACGCTGCATTGTTAGGCAATGTTTAAGTGGCATGCGGTCAAAGTTCTATTCAAAATCTTTTTCAATATTAAAGCAGCAGTATTTGGGATAAATAAAAAAAGTAACAAAAACTGTAGCAGAAAAAGGTTGTATATACTTTTTTGTTCATTTTTCGTTTTTTTCGTGGTTGTGCATAGTTGCATGGCTTGCCAATAGAACGCTCAATTTAAAATGCATAATAATAGTCAAAGTGATAAGTAATTTATTTATAATTATTTATAATAGTAAACTTTATTTATATATATGGCCATGTATGAGTCAAGTGTACGGAATAAAAATTTGTTAAAAGAAAAAAAATATTGTTATTTTGAAAATTCAAAAAAAAAAATTGTTATAATTTTTTCCTAAAAATGCAATCCTGAGAAGTTACAAAAGATCAAAAAATAAAAATTTAAAATTTAAGCTTTTTTAAGTATTTCTGTAGATACATTGTAAGATATCTCGGAGCGTAGCATACTTTACTTCCTGAAATTTTCAGGGTATCTTTTGCACACATAAAAGCACGTTTTTATTTATTTGAGAAAAAAAATACTCATCATCTTTTTTTAAGAAAAACTGTCGTTTAAAGTTCTGCAAAATATTAAAAGTTAAAAAAAAAAAATATTATGAAAACTTATTTTTTAAATAATTTAGAAGAAAAAAGTTTTTTTCTAAAAAATGCAATTCTAAAAAGTTACAAACGATCAAAAAAAGTAATAAAACTCAAAAACCTTGATTTTTTCAAATTTTGATTCTTATTATTCGGAAAAGCCTTACTAAAAAAGTTTGAAAAAATTTACATAACCAGAATTCATGTTGAGAAAGGCATTTTCAGTGGTTTGAGTAAAAACAAATTTTTATTCCGTACACTTGACTCATACATAGCCATATATACATTTAAATCATTTTAGCTATATATAGAACTAATATTTTGAACAAATTTAATAGTACAACTTTTTAAAATTTAATATTTATAAATAAATATAAATTGAAATAAGACATATAAACTTGCCAAATAAAATTTAAAAAAGCAATTTCAATTTTTTTTTTTAATTTGTTACTAATTATTGAAATAAAAATCACTTACGTTTAATATAGTTAATAATATAAGCAACAAACTTTTCAAGTTTTCCATAATATATATTTAATATTGGTTGTTTAGTAATTAACTTATAGAGCAAACATTAATGATTAGATGTAAAATTACAAAATAATGTTTTATATGCCAAATCTGTTTTGTAATCTATATATTATCCGCCTATATCAGATTTATGATTCAATTCTATAAAACTCAAACAGATTGCTTTATTTTGTTATATTGCATTCATTATTGTCATTATATTATATTCAAATATGTAATACAAACATAAAAACCTTGTAGAGTTCAACTTTATATGATGTTTTTAAATAAGCTATTCAATTACAAATTATTAAAAAAACTTGGTATTAATAAAAAGCAAAATAAGTACGTTTCAACACAACATAGACAACTGTTTTGTCTTTTATAAATTCTCATCAGTCTATTTTAATGGTACGGCAACAGTAAGAGACATACAGGGTAGTCAAAATTACCGGAGTATTTAAATAACTTTTTGGTATTAAATGTTTAAATATTTTTTAAATATACAATGTATTCATTTTATTGTGAAATGTTTTTAAACTTTTTGGTTTCAAATAGAACAACCTGTATATTTTTTTATTTTTTTATGCTAAGATTAAATTTTGTGTATTTTTGTAAAACTTTTCTTTTATAAAATGCTCAATTTTTGAGTTATAAGTAAACTGAATCCTGAATTTTAAATAAAAAACGGTTTTCCACAAATATACACATTTATTTTAACCAAACGGATACAAATGTTAATGCTGGCCTGTTACTTTTTTAACTATTTCTGTTTTTGTAGTTTTCAATATTTCTTTTATGTTGAAGAAAGTGTTTTTAACATGTTATATACCTTGTTCATACAATTTCTTTCTTTCTATAGCAAAATTTGTTGCATGTACACTTCTATTTCTACTAACTTTATTATTTTCTTTACTAAACTTTCATTGCTATTTAAAAAAACTTTTGATTCAAACTTGCTGTTGCTTACCAGCTATTTTCTTACAGTTGGTTTCCTGCAAAACTAAATAGTCAGGTGTTGAAAGCTGTACTCCTAACGCTCGCTTTAAGAATTTCAATTGTACTTTTTTGATCAATTGCTCTTCTTTCACACTCCAGACTTCTACTTTATATAACATAACACTTCTAATACATGCATTCCATATTACCATTTCCACTTTAAAACAACTCTTGAATAAATCTTTTAGCTGCTACTCATGCTATCTTACTTACATATTGTACATGCTCTCTATTAAAACTATCACTGGCAAACATAAATCCTAAATACTTAAACACTTCAACCTGTTAAATCAATTGACCATTCATCTTAAACTCTTTTGTTTTATTACATAATCCCATTCATTTATAAACTCCCTATATTTTCTTGTACCACTTTCTCGCCGTGTCTTGTTAAGTTAGATTTTTTTTTTTTTCTTTAGTTGTTTTCTTGTTAGTTTTTTTGAATCTTTCACTTGTTTTAGATTATTTATCTCTTTACACATCTATACACCAAAATAAAAAAAACAATAGAAACAAATCATACAACTAGCCACATAACTTCATAGAATAATAAAAACCAAAAAATTCTCCTAAAGCTAGATAAACATTAAATCTAAAACACATTCCTGATAGGAAACCTCAACTTAAAAATTGGCAACACCGCAATTTCAGAAATAGAAAAATATTAATAACAACCTGTTTACAACATAAACTCCAAATTATTAACACATACTTTGACTACAAAGTGCAATATAAATGTACTTTCAGAAACACAAAAATTGTTTATAGTCCTTATAATAACTTGCAAATGCAACAAAGCAACACATAATGTCATTATGCAAGTCAATCAATTAATTTCCATGAGAAGAAGCTATATGTATACCATATCCAAATTCAATAAACACCAAAAAACCTAAAAACATTATACCAATGGGTAATTCTACGATAGTTTGGACAATTGTCCTACATTGACAACTCCAATTTTGCTCAAATATGACGATTACTAAAATTTTAGATCTCTAGGTGCAATACAGTTTAGAAATATTTTGTTTTTTTCAGTTTTTGTGCTGTAAATAAGTAAAATATTATCAAAAATTATATTTAAATGGGTGTATCTTATAGGAAATATACCGTAGAGCACGATCTTTCCGTTTGTTTTTCAAAATTTTCCACGAAAAATATGAAAGTTACCATTTTATTGAAAATTTAATATCTTTGATTTTGCTACACCTGGAGACTTAAAATTTAATGATGATACTCCTGAAACATAGTACTTTTGATCACAAAAATAAAAAAGCTAAATTTGCTTGCCTTAGGTTAAAATATAACACAAAATTAAGAAAAATGGGTTACTTTTACTGGATTTTTTTCAGATTTTTCGTAATTTTACTAATATTTCAGATTTTCAGGAAAATTAAAAAAAAACGGACATAAAGATTGCGTTCTACAAAAAAATTCTTTTCAGTTAAACTAATTCAATATTTTTTGATTTTTTCACCTTAAGGCAAGCAAATCCAGTTTTTTTTTTATTTTTGCGATCAAAAGTACTGTGTTTCAGGAGTATCATATTTAAATTTTAAGTCTTCAAGTGTAGCGTTATCAAAGATATCAAATTTTTAATAAATTGGTAATTTTTCCATTTTTGCGGAAAATTTTAAAAAACCAAGTGCAGGATTGTGTTTTACGGAAAAATTCCTATAAGATACAACTTTTTAAATATGATTTTTTACTATTTTTTGCTTATGTACAGCACAAAATTAAAAACAGACAAAACATTTCTAAAAAATTAAAATGGATGCCTTTTACACCTAGAAATTTAAAATTTTATGAATTGTTATATTTTAGTTCCCCAAACATGAGTAAAATCAGAGATATCAATGTAGGGACGATTGTCCAAACAATCGTTAAATTACGCAAAAACGACTTGAAATTGTGAATCAATACTATCGTAGAATGTGACAATGTAAACTAGGTTTAAGGAAAATTAAAAAACAATCATTCTGCCAAGTGTCAGAAAAGCTTTAAAAACTAGTAAATCAATCAATCAAAACATCAATGATAGAAAGAGAACAATAAATTCTATTTTACAAAGGAAGTGAAAGGTTAACCAACAAAAAACAAACTTTATTTTAGAATATTACTAGAAAAATACGACAATTACAAAAAGAACCAAACAATCAAAAAATTTAAAACAATAGTTTCTATAAAAATGCAGCACGATCTGTATAAAGAGTAATCCAAATTTAAAGAATGCTTAGAAAAAATTTAAAACGAGAAGTAGATAAAATCAATCATGAAGACAATATAGAAACGGCTATCAGATTGCCGTACTAATCTGAAATAATACGTGCAGTCAAAAATAAAAAAGTTAAAAAATATTAAAATTAATGAAGCGTTTACGCAAAAAATAAACTAAAATGCTGAAATCAAAAAAATATATACATATATAAAGATAAACAAATTATTTAAAAAAACTAAAAAAAAAAACAACAACAAATTTTCTGTTAATATCGATTATATTTACCTTTCCCATACATGATAAATATATTATAAATTAATAACATAACCAATGTAATCAATGTGTAAATTGTAAACACACATTATAAAATATTATTATTTCTTTTCTACCAATATAGTGATGCAGGCAAGATTACGGATTTTTTCACTTGTACCAGATATAGTCAATTTAAATTTTCCTTTCGGTACCATTTTTAAAACAACATTATCATCAAGATTCAGATTAAACCAATCTACATAATGTTTTCCCTAAAATCATTGATAGTTTCTTATTATTAAATTTCAATAAATCACCATACCTTAGGGATTGGGCATTGATTTTTTAATTTAGCAGCTTTTAATCCTGCATCTAATATTGGTCCTGCATATTCATGAAGTGCTTTACATCCTTCAGAACCTTTTATAGATGTCAATTTTATTGTTCTTCCATTATTAAATACTCGTTCTATGTTAACATTAAACTTTAAACAAATAAATTACATAATTTCATCATAAATATGAAATAATAATATGTTACATACATTGTTATCGTCATTTACTGGCATGTCAAGCTTTAAATTGCATGAAACTTGTTGCACTTCTTGTACAAATCTTGTTTTGCAAGTTATTTCGTATGTATAGTTTTTTTTATCACATTTCTTTAACTCTATTAAATTGATGTCGGCCGAAAACACAACCTAAAATATTAAATTAGTGTTAATAATTTGTATATATTTTAAATAAAGCGGGTGACAATGCTTTTTGTATTAGCATCTTTAGCAATTAGTTTAATAATAAAATAACATTAATAGTTTTGTGCTAAAATGCTGGCATTATATAATTTTTAAGGTTTTAACATTTTTCTTATACTAATTAATTTTAACTATTGAATTGTTAATTATTTTGGTTTACACATTAATGTAAATACATCAATCATTTTGTGACTACCTTAAATTGTATTAGTTTAAATAAAATTTTGCCCTGGCACAGTAAATATAGTAATAATTTAAAAAAATCCAATACAACTTGCTCGTAATAATCTTAGTATTAAACTAATTAGTAATGTTATGGTAACTTTACTTCTACATTATAAAACTAATAGTTTTAACAATCAACAATTAAATAACATCGTGACCAGTAAACATTACTTAATTTTAGAAATCTTCTTAATCTGAAACTACACTACTTATGTACTCTACGTAGAACAAAATAACTGCAATTTTGTTACAAAATACACATAACATGACGCTATTATTCACATCAAAGCAACAAAAGTTAAACTAAAACACAAGAAGACGTTCTTGACTATCATTTATAACAGACCAACGTTGTCAATTGACGTCAATAGACCCACAGAGCATTGCATAAAATTACTAGCATTTCTTTAAAAAAAATACATGCAAAAAACTTTGTTTCGCAATATTTAAATGGCATGCGGTCAATGTTCCAAACAAATCTATCTTTCACTATTAATGCAGCAGCATTTAGGATTAAAAAAAACTTACAGCTTAGTTAGAACCACAATTTAAAAAAAACAATATATGCAAAAATCTAAACTTAAAAGCTGTAACAAAAAAGTTTATAATAGTAAATGAATATACTTTTTTTATATAATTAAATTATTTTAGCTATAATTAAGAACCGGGATAATAATATTTTGAACAAACTTAATGGTACAACTTTTAAAATTAAATATTTTTAAATAAATATAGAAATAAAATTTAAAAAGGCAACTTTAATTTTCTTAAATTTGTTACTAATTATTGAAACAAAAAAAAACTTACGCTTATTATGCTTAATAATATAACCAACCAAGTTTTTAAGTATTCCATAATATATATTTGATACTGGTTGTTTAGTAATTGACTTATAGAGCAAACATTAGATGTAAAAATACAGAATATTGTTTTATATATCGAACATATTATGTAATCGAATTATTATCTGCCTCAATCAGATTAATAATTCAATCATATAAAACTCAAACATATCGCTTATTTGGTATTATTACCATCATTAAAATTGCATTTTTTTCATTAAACATAAAAACCTTGTAGAGTTTAACTTCGTACATATATAGAAAAGATCAAACAATATTTTAAATGCTAGTATATTGACATGCTCAGTCTGTTTTACAAATTATTTTATTCAAATTTATATTCATCAATTTTTTACAGATAAAAATTAACTCTAAAAACCATTCAAATACAGATAATTGTTTCGGTTTTTACAAATTCTCATTAATATATCTTTGTGATACAACATTGTTCGGTAGTATAAGACAGCTTTGAGTAATTAATTCACGTGCACGCAAAACACAAATAATAAAATTAGTAATGATTAATTAACTTACTTATACTATTCTAAATATTTATATTATTGTACTTACAATTCCGGCAAAAGTGTCTTCCTTTTTATAGTCTACTTTTTCATTAATGTCCAATCTGTCAAAAAAAAATCAAAATATATTAATAAACAAAATAAGTTTATCTCAATTACTCAATATAGATTTTGATGAAAACGTTCTTCTGACTTATAATAGTTATAAATGGAATTATATTTTAGGCAAAAGGTATGGCATCCTAACTTTATCAACAAACTTTGTTGTATAAGTCTTTATAATAAATCTATAAATCTTATTAAAAGTTTTTTTGAAAATAAAAAAATTATAATTAGAACTGCTGGTTTTTAACTTCAACTCTGACCCCAAAATTATAAATGCTGGTGTTTTTCTTTCACCGACCTTATTTTTGATTTATATTAATGACTTCTTCAAATAACTAAAAGTCTTGTTTGGGCAATTCCATTTCAAACGGATCAGAGCGGAGGGTGCATTAAGAAACTTGCTTATGTATTTTTTTTAGTTTTTATAACTTATTAATAGTCCTATTTTTTTTGTTTAAAAACCGGAATTTTAACTCAAAAAAATAAATTTACTAATAAAATCAATCAAAATTTTTTGTAGAATTTAAATATGGCGCCGTTTCAAGTCTATACCCTGTCTATAAGCCGCAAAAGCCACAAAACCATGTTTTTGTTGTGGGCTGAACAAAAAAAGCATGTTTTAATTTTTTATTAACCGACAAAGTTGGCGTGTTGTGAAGTAAATTAATTGGAAAATATAAATTTGTTTTGTTTAGTTGGGATTTAAAGGTCTAAAACTCAAAAAAATTGCAAAAATAAGCCTATTTTTCAACATAAACTTTTAGCAGTTTTCAGAGAAACTATACAACATACATATTTTGCAAACAATTGTACATAGAAAATAGTCAGTGTAGTGTTTATCTGGCAAGGAATTTGTTCAATATTTACTTAAAAAAAAAATAATAATAATTTTTCTTAAAGATTATTTGGAATATATTTATTTAAGCTTATTTCAGAAGTTTAACAAAGACATCTTTTGTCGCTTGAACCAATTTTGGGCCATTTTACTCTTTGTTTGATAGTTTTTGCGCTTGCGGCACAAATTTAGACTCGATCTATCGGCGCCAAAATTTGAAAATATTATTATTTTTTGCATTCAAACATAAATCCTCCTGGAACTTATTAAAATTTGAAAAAAAAGTTTTAAACTACACCTTAGTGTGTTTATAAATTTTTTTGTAAATATAAAAAAATAATTAATTTTTAACGCATTTTTTGCCTGAAAATTTTGTAAACATTTTTTTCTAGATAGACTTTTTTGTAGACGATAAGTACAACTATTACTATTACTATTATCCATGTAAAATTGTCCTCAGAATTCAAATTTTTAATAATATTTGGTATATTGTTCCTCTGAGCGCGGCTAAACGTGCATTTTGTAAGAGTTTATGTTGAAGAATAGGCCTACTTTGCAGATTATTTGAGTTTTAGACCCTTAAAACCCAAATACACAAAACAAATTTATATTTTCTAATTAATTTACATCAAAATATGTCAACTTTGGCGGTTAAAAAGAAATTAAAAAATGCTCCTTTTTGTCCAGCCTACTGAAAACAAAAACATGGTTTTATGGCTTTTGCGGCTTATAAACTTGAAATAGCGCCAGATTTGGATTCTATGGAAAAATTTTATTTGATTTCATTTGTAAAAATCAAATAATTTTAAAATTGCGGTTTTTAAACAAAAAATGCAATTAAGTTAAAAAATGACAAAAAACTATACCGTTACTCATTACCTGTGTCTTGGCTGCGTTTATTTTAAAACCTACTGCCAGTGACTTTGTGACAAACTTTTCAAACATCTGCTGTAAGTTTTCTTCAAAATTGGCAAATATAACTACATTGCCGGCAAACCTCAAGTGTTTTAGCTTCTTTCCTTTGATGTTTGTGCCGTTATTTTCATCATAGATGCAGTTTTTATGATGATTAAAGATGTTTTCTATAGCAGTTATAAGTAAGGGAAATAGTGTATTCTTGTCTTATACCTTTTTTAAATCAAATTCTATTCAGTTTAATATTTATAGTGGCTATTTTGTAAGTATTGTCGAGCAAAGTTATATACCTGTAGTCTATTGCGCTGTTATGTGGGCATTCTTGGTTTTCCCACTGCTCTACAAATGCTGTATACAGGGTGTCAATCTACATGTCTTCTACTAACTATTACAAAATAAGTATATATTTACAACTTAAAAAACATATAAATTAAACATAAAACAAGTAATACTAAAAATAAGAATAAAACTTAAATAGTTACAAAATATTAAAAAGGTCACATATGAGTGACAAGTGCACGTCGCACAGTATTAAAAGAATCTTAAAAAAAAATCCATTTTGACTTCGTTGGCATGCCGTTAATTACGTGTAGATGCAGAGTGCTGCGCATAATCTCTACGTTTGTACGGTATATAAAAAGCTCGAGCTGGGACATTTTATAACTTTGTTATTTTTATGATACAGAGTTGGTTAAATTGGTTAAATTCTAGAAAAATATAATGACATTTTTAAACTGGACATAGATCTTCAACTTTTTTAATTATTTTATCAAAATTAGAAAGGGTAATTATTTTAAATTTAAATAACTTTTTGTCTATTTACTTTACAACAAAACTGTAGATATTTTTGTGTAGAATTCAAATAATATAAACCAAACTTGCCTTTTTTAAATAACAACCCTAGTTGGCTATGGGTTCATTGAAATGCTTATTTTTTTCTGATTTCAAAAATGTATAGATTGTTATATCTGTTTTAATTAGTTTTTTTTAGAATTTGCAAAAAACAAAAATAAATTGTTAAAGCAATTATATATACAAAATATTTTTCATGAGTTTTTTATCAAAGAATGGAATAAGGGAAAAAAGATAGCATGGGTAAGAAAATATAAAAAGAAACAAGTTAATTTGAACCCGAGTGCATGAGTTTGAGTACGCAATGACACTACTTGAAAGCTGGACCTATCTACTTGAAACCATAATTCTAATCACAAAAAGAGAGACCCAATCCGCATTCTGAAGTAGTACCTGTGCCAGTGTTTAAGGAATCTCCGTTATTTGAGGACTTGGTAGGTTTTACAGATGAAATTGACAAGTAAGATGCTGATAAGGATTTTGAATGCGGTTCTTCTACATAATCTACACCTCATAGATTTAACCAGGCCGAATTAAATCATTTAGTGAATGATTTAAATCTTTCAAAAAAAGCATCAAAAATGCAAGCTTCCAGGCTTAATTAAAAAAATTTGTTCGGGCCAGGTACTAAAGTTGCTGACATTTAGCGGATTGAGTTTATTGCCATGATGTCCCAGGCTTATTAACTTTCATGGATGTGACACTATATGATCCAAGTGATAGCAATTGTTTTAGGCAGTTTGAATAGGAACTTGAAGTGCGTTTTGCTCCATAATGGCAATAAATACGGTTCAATTTCATTTGGGCATTTAGTACTTCTCAGAGAAGACTACGATACAATTAAAAACTATAAAGATTATAAGTGGATCATTTGCATGAATCTTAAAATGGTCAACTATTTACTTAGTCAACAAGGGGGATTTACAAAATATCCATGTTTCTTGTGTTTATAGAACAGCAGAACCAGGTACAAGCATTGGATTTAGAAAGATTGGCCGGCAAGAAGTGGTATAAATGTTGGGGACTCAAATGTAATACACCAACTTTTAGTAGAGCGTTTACTGATTATATTTCTTCCTCTTTACATAAACCTGGGTTTAATAAAGCAGTTTATTAGAGCTTTTAAATTAGACGGTCAATGCTTTAAACACATATTCGATAAATTTTTCAAACTAAGCTTTGATAAACTAAAAACTGGCATTTTTGATAGGTTATAAATTAAAAAATTAGTCAACAATTCAATTTTTTTTAGTTTTATGAATGAGGTAGAAAAAAATGCATGAAATTCTTTTGTAGGAAATAAAAAAGCAGACAATTATGTTGAACTTGTTCAAAGATTTATAAAGAATTTTCATCGTCTGGGTTGCAACATGAGCATTACTGAGATACTCACATGATAGCTAACTACTGTTGGAACATTAAAAGAGCTTGTTTGAGAATAGTGCACTCTAGAAAATTCTACAAACAACAATTTATTCCTTAAAAATTAAAATTATTTGATTTTCTCACTTTGGACAAAGAAAGTATGTAAATTGTATCATTTATATTATACTGTCAATAAAAATTTATAATTATTTTTAACTTAATTAGTTCTATTGTTCCCTAAATTTCTATCAATTAAGTTATTAAACGATAAAAACATAAAAATTGACTAAAAACGGCAATTTGTTGTAGAACAAAAAAGTATCAGATCTAAGTCAGCAAAAATTGTGTTCATAATCATATCGCAATAGTTGACCTACGTCATACATTTACACTACCACAAGGGTACCAAAAGTCCCACTCAAATACGCTTATAGTATTAATTTTTTTAGATTAACATCAAATAGCCACTAAAAAACAAATAATAAACTACTGATTCAACCAAGATCTGAGATAAAAAAAACAATTGTACAGAAAATGGAACAACGTCGTAAATATAAAACACATAATGGCCGCACTAAATATAAACTTGGAAGAAAATCCAAAATGACATCAAACTAGCAAAATAAAGGTGAATGATTGAATAATCTGCAAAAAATCTATATTATCTTAGTGACAGCACAACCACAACCACAAAAAAATTAAGACAATAGGAGAACTTAATAAAATATCTTAAAAATTAGTAAAATGAACTAATTGTGAACCCAAAAGAAATAGCCAGATTGTAGAAAACGTACACAAAAAATCTTTTTAAAAATGATAGATTACATAAACCATAGAAAATCAAACACCATCTAGGCTTACCATCTTAGACCTTCCAATTATTTAAAAAAAGTAACACAAAAAAACCATAAAAAAAATTTATAATACCAAAAAAAACAAAAGATTCCACAAAAACGTGGAAGCAATATCAGCTCATAAGTTTCATGCACCTAAATTTTCTAAAATTATTTTTACGCGTTTTACATACACTATACTAAAATTGTGAAATTGTTAGTAGAACCACTCAATTCGACATCAAAAACAGCCTTAGAACTTAAAAAGTTAATTTCAAGATTGGAGCTCGAAGACCGTAACCTGTACAACTATAAAAAAAACTATCTTAATAAAAAATACAGTTTCTAACATCCTTATCATACAAGGCAGGCAAAATTAATGGAAAGAAAGAATAAGACAAAAGAAGCTTTGTAGGTCTCTACGAAATGCAGCACTTAATCGTCAGATATAATAAGTCAAACAGTTGTATCTATAATATTTGTAACACTGACTATTTCTAGTTTCTAAATAAACAATTTGCCAAAAGAAACTCACTAAAACAAGTAATCAACAAACATTTTTTTTTTATCAAGTCAAATCAAAACTATCTGTACTCAATTCAAACAAAACAGGCGTTATTAGAAAGCAGAAGATACTTAACAAATTTTTCAGTAATTTTTTCGATCAAACTAGTCAAGTTTATAAAAAATTAAACGTTGCAACAATCTAATACAAACTGAAAATGTTAAGGTTCTGCCCTTTTGTTGACTTTCATAAACAATACATTAATTCATATAAAAATAAATAAATAAAAAGTTTTAAATATTTATTTGAAATGTTTTTATTTTTTAATAAAACTAGCCTGGCAAAATAAACCGCATTTTTGTAGGTATTAAATTAAAAATCTATTATTAAAAATTATTTTTATCAAGTTTATTGTCTTGGTTTTATTAAAATTAGAGATAAATAAATAAAAACTAAATTATTGGTCGTTTATGACATTTTTCATTTTAACTTCCATACTTTCTAAATAATAGCAGATTTAACCAGATCCAACAAGGGTCTTGCACTGGTGATAGCGTTCACTGAAAGCTTGTGGGAGAGCACCGTTACATCCGTATCCGCCCAAAATGTGAACATGCACGTAGTCATCACAATCGATTTTTCCATCACCATTGCAATCCTAAAATTAAAAATAGAATTAGTTTATTAAAAAAATTATTTTAATTATTGTTATTGTATAAGCAAAAATTTAAATTAAATTTCAAGAATTGCTAATTATAATCAAATAAGCTGATTATTGTTGAACTAATTATCAATTATTAATCTTGAAAAACAAAATAATCGTTGGGCTTGGTCTTTGTAAGACGCGTATGCACAAGCCCAACGATTATTTCGTTTTTCAAGATTAATATTTAATCACTTGTGTCATGTATTAATAGACATTTGTTCTAATGTTTACATGTAATTATCGCTAGGTAATTAGTCCGAAAAATGTGAGATTTCTTAATCCTTCATTCTCAGAAGTCATTAATCCTTCAGATAGTATAAATAGTTCACCCTCTTTTTTATAAATTTAGTTTAAACGTTGCTACGAGACCGAGTTGACTAAGTAAGTTAATTTATCTAATTTAGAATTATGTTTAAGTCTAAAGTAAAGCCATACTGATGAGAAATAAATTTCGAAACGCGTATATGGATGATTTTAGACCATTTTAATATTTACATTTTGTAAGTTCAAGACTGTTCGACATTGTTGCAGGTTACATTTAGTAAACTTGAGACACTGTGTGTACATTTATACGAACATGTTTTACCTGTTCTAGTGTTGCATAGTTTAGATATTAATTGATTTCCAATTCATTTTTCCCTTTATCTATAATTTATTTTCAAAATACTTCTTTTTTGTTTAATTTTAATTTTATTATTATAATTTTTTTTTTTTTTTTTTTTTTAATTTTAACCACATTTTTCAATTTTATTTTTTCAATGTTGCAGTATTAGTAGTACTAACTGTAATGTGCAAGTTACTTCATTTTCTAAGTAACTTGTTTTCGTCTTTGTAAGACGCGTATGCACAAGCCCAACGATTATTTCGTTTTTCAAGATTAATATTTAATCACTTGTGTCATGTATTAATGGACATTTGTTCTAATGTTTAATTATCAATTATTTGTTCATAACTGTTTTTTTTCTTTATTATTTATTACCTTTTGGAATTTTTCCATATATCCTTGCACAGACAAAGCAGCACAATAGATATCATGTGCGCAATTGGCATAAGCAGATTCAGATTCTTGGCTTTCTCCATTCAATGTTGGCTTTCCAGAATCAGCCCAATATGCCCATGTCATCTTAAATGGTCCGCAAACATTACCAGTGCAAGCTGAGGTTGTATTACAACCAGACATGGCTTCGCAGATGCATCCCAAGCATTGTTGGTTTACTGGTCCTTGGGACAAAACACCTGTAAAGAAAAACAAATATCAATCACTGCGTAATGAGACAAAATAATTACATTAATAAATTCATTTGTTATATAATTAGGTGTAATTAATCTTGAATGCAATTTAAATATGATTAACCTTTTTCATAACAAAGAATGTAATTTAAGGAAGCAATATTGGTGAATGTTAATCAATTTAATGCGCAATCATTTCGGTTAGTAAATGTTTTAATATAATTATCACGATTCTAATAAATAATTTGGATGTATGTTTGACCTTAGATTAAAATTTTATTACAAGTTAATTGGTCATAAATTGTGTTTATTTACATTTGATGCACTGATTTGTATAAAACATTTATAAATTACCATAAAAATCGTATCACACAAGCGACCACAGTCAGAAAGATAGATCTTTCTGATTGTTTTTGGTTTATATTTTATGATAATATAATTAGAATATAATTAATAGTTTAAATAAATTAATTATCAATAACTAAGCAATTTTAAATAAATTGTTATTAAATTACAATATAATAAATTAATATTGTTTAATTTGCTTATAAACTGGTTCTGTTTATTGAAAAAAAGGAAACGCAGCAACATTTACTGTAAATGCATTTTTTATTATGCTAATACATTACCGATTATTTTTAATATGGCTAATACCGTATTTAATTTCCATTTAACGATGACGTACTTATTAATTTTGATTTGCATAAGGGTAATTACTATTGACCTCCTGTTTAATCTTTAAGCAAATAACAGGATACAGAAATATAATATATAGAAAAAATAATAACAGTTATTATTTCACTAGGGAAATCCCAATTCAGTAAACTTGTTAATCCGGTCTCCATCGGTGAAAAGGTTACAATGTTAATACTATTAATTGTAGGTTTTATTATCATGCTAAGCCGAATAAATTAGTATCATAAATCTTTAGATACAATTGAAATAGGTTAAAATTTAACAAATATTACAAATATAATAAGAAATAGTCAAAACTTGTTTTATTTAAAATATTAATCAATAATGTATAAATGTTATTAGTTTAAGCAATTCAATTTAAAGTTTCATTTAAAGAACTGATTACAGAAATTAACAAACCTAACTAAAATAGATATTGTAAACAACATGTTATGATAATTATAAATTTTGCAATATTTTTTATAAATGTTTTGCTTTTTAATTCAATTTTTTATTTTGTCTAATGAGTTTCCGCTTATTGCAACAAAAAATCTGCATTTGAATTTCACATTGAGAAATGATAAGTGTATTACAAACATTTTATCTATATCATTTCAATTGATCTGGAAGAATTTTTTGTTTGTTTGCATCGTTATAGAATGTTTTATCACATTATTTTGTCGATGTTGCTAATCAGATAGAAGTCCAAAAGCATGCATTTTTTTCTTGGCTACAAAGTCGTGACTTTTCTAAGAAGATGTTGCTTTATGCACTATGTCGCACTATCAATTATTAAGCATATGTATGTTTATGCGTTTTTAGTCTTAGTATATACACAGTTTATTTGACTATTAGTCACCCAGTTGTTCCGTTCTTACTGTTTACAATCAGTATTTTTGTTTTTGCGTGCTTACTTTTTAAGTGTTTGTACTTTTTTGAGTTTTTGCAAGCTGTCGTAGTCAAATACTAACATAAAACTGCACCGACAATGCCCCAAACAAAATATTCTAACAAATGTCTAAAAGTTCCTAAAGAGTCAATTTAGGATTCAAGAAAATGTAAGAACTAAGATCCAGCATCCATTACAGAAAACAAAAAAGACATAATAAGACGTTTCCAACCATTCCAATGGTCTCAATATAACGTTTTGAGTCAACAATCAACAAAACGTAAGATAAAAAGTAAGTAACCACTTGTCTCAGAAAACAAACACTAAGAATGTTTGCCATCCCATCAGCATAGATGTACTTTTTATAAAAATACTAACAAAAAATCAGTTTCCGTTAAACATTTGATGTGACCTTATAGCATGTATGTATCCATTAAAAAAAGTATATGTTTTTATTTTGAAAAGTAGTCCGATCGTTATTAGTCTCTGCATGAGTGCATTCGGTAAGTAATGAGCCGGAGCAGCATCCGCAATTTAATTTTAAAAATTATAGTAGGTGTGGCTGTTACTATTATTTTAGATATCAAAATGTGTTCTCACACGCTCCTAATTAATATTATTTAAATAAAACATTATCAAACTGTAAAGCGGCAGAGTGAAATAGGCGTTATAAAGCTTGGCTTTTGTACGCAATAAATTATTTGTAAATTTGTTCAGCAGTAATTGCTTTGTGGCATTTTTAGTTTCAGCAACAAGCATTAATTATAAATTAATACTTTCTAGACTTTTCTGGAATAGTATATTGTACACACACACGTATAGATACCAATTTCTTACAAATATAAACTTTGCGGCACCATATTAGATTTTCTACAATCACAATAAATATAAAAAATAAAAAAAAAAAAATTTATATGTTAAACGTTGTTTTGTATCCTAGCAATATAAACAATCTTAGTCATGACCAAACACCACTGAACAACGTATACATTTTATACTCTACGTAAATATTCTAGTGCTTAAAATCGACCTTCCAAACTCTAAATTTAAAATTTGATCTAAAAATTTGAGCAAACTGGGTCAGTTCTAATGCCAAAATGTTCCTCAAGTGTAACTGTAAAACCAAGAACTTCAATTTGCCATTGATCGCAGCAACTGGGTTTTGCGTAAATCACTAGACAACAAATTTTGACTAAGGATTTAGTCTTACATCTTTACAAAATCCAAATAACATAAAAGCTGAAATCTAAATATCATATAGAGTCGTGAGTTTGCCGAATAGATGCAGCATTAAAAAAACAAATTTTTAAAGATCTTTTATAATGATAAGGCGTATTTTTATCTAAGCAGCTATGTAAACAAGCAGAACTGCCGTATTTGAGAATTAAAAAATCCATTTTCAAAAAATCTCTGTATTGTGTGCTTTGCAGACTAGTGGCATAATTGGCCCGTATTTTTTTAAGACAATCCCAAAAATTTAACAATTAATTTAGTATCAGATCATGATACAACAAAGTTTTTATAGAACCAATTACAAAATATTAATATCAAAGATTTTTGGTTAGAAAATATTAATATTAAAAATCTTTTGTTTCAACAAAACCACTAGTCACACAGCAGCAGGAACAATAACGTTATTACACAAAAAATGTGTGGGGCGTGTCATCTCAAGAAATGGTGTCATCCCTTGACCGCCAAGATTGTGCGATATTATTCTCTTAGATTCATTCTTTGGGGTTATTTAAATAGTAGAGTTTACAAAGCAAAACCTGGTCCTACCCACTATGTTTTTAACACTTAAATTGTCTACTTTGCATTAGTATAAATTGTAGACTTGCTAAATGCTTGTAGAACAATGTTTTAGTTCAGGAACTGGTGACAAAAAAGTGCAAGAGTTTTAGAAAGTCTGATATTTTCAGATCGGACTGTATTTTACCCATAGAACGCCGTCAAATTACGATATTAAATTCATAAAACAAACAGTCAGACATCGTTTTCATAAAACCCAATCAGTCAGCAGCCAATTAAAGTCATAATAAGACGCAAGTATTCATTCATTGGTAGAACTAAGCAGCAGATGCAGCATAGTCAACCAATACGTCATAGTTGCCAAATACGTCACGGCATCAGTTCGATAGAACTACTCGTTCCGTTGCCATGTAGAGAAAATATCATCAAATCATTTGCATTGAGTTAGTTCTTGTAACATGTATGCAGCTGTGACGTTTGATTATTAAACTGCCTGACTGCTTGATTAAGGTTTTGTAATGCATCAACTATCTGCTGATAAATGTTTAGCTTTTTTAAAACAATTTTTGAGTACTAATTTAAATTTTACCTTTCTGAGGGTGCCAGCGCCAGGTGTCCCAACACCTAGCGTGCTGACTCTACAGAAGTGTTCTTTGGCCAAAATACAGTCCGATCTAAAAATATCAAACTTTCCAAAACTTTTGCACTTTTTTGTTGCCAACTCCTAAACTATTTGTATCATTACATATTAAATGTTTAATATAGTACTTTTGTAACAATAACAATCACACAAAACGTCATTGCATTGATTTAAAGCTATTGAAGGTTAACTGTAAAACTTAAATAACGTTTTTTATAACTTTGGCTAACTACTACTTAGAATATCAATTACACTATTCACATTAATTGTTTTGCATTTTGTAAGATTAGAGCACAACAATTTGCATATCAAATCGGTAAAATTAAATATTTAACTACCATGCACATAAGTAGCAACCAAATAACTGATTATAAAACAGCTGCTTCGTACGCCAGTATAGCTCCTCCGCATCAAATTTGGTCATATATATATATATACTCATTGATAAACGCCCTACACTATATAACTTTATTTAAACTTATGATTAACTATAGTAATTCTTGTTAAAAGAAGATAAGAATACTTGGTCAAAATTGAAGATAATACAAAAAAACAATTACTAAGACAAGTGTGAAATAAAAAATATTGATTTTTAGTTGATTGTTTCATTGTTGTGCAAAACTAGCAAAATTGTACATATTTATTTTTTTTTTTAAGTTTTATTCTTAAACTTTATCAACTGCTTGTTTAGAAAGTTTTGCAGATGTACAAACAACCAGTCTCTCAAGTTGCAAAGCTAATAATTTTTTTTTGCCAAACATGTTTGCCTTTAATTTTGCTCAGAATTATTGGTGTTATGTTGTCTCCTCTTAAAACATATCCTAGATATTCTAAATTTTGTTTTTGGCGTAGTATATTTTTGTGTGTGTAATGCAAACAGTACACACCTTTGTCTAAAACTGCAACATATCTTAATCTTTTTGCTTAGACATTCTTCGACTTTGATTCATGCTATTTAGTACTAATGAAGATTGGATAAGATTTGTACTTAAAATCAATGTTTTTTTGTTTTATCATGACTCATATGTAAGCACTTTAGTTTCAACTAGTACAAGTAGTATAATAAATTCAAAAAAGCCTTTTTTGTTCCTACGCCATTCTTACATAAACTACATTCGGCTATTCTACTCGACTCACTCTTTTCACTTTCCGACAGTTTGAGTATTACTTTTGGAATGAACGGATTCAATTTCTTACAGTTGAGTTACTACAGAGTAGAGTGAATAGAGTTAACTCTATTTACCGCGTACAAATTTCAAATTAGTAAATTCGAAATATACTTTACATAGTAAATTTAATGTCATGTATGCATTTGTAGAGTAATCATAATAATTATTAACTTAGTCAATGAAACGCTTAATTTATTGTAAAAATATAGATTAATTTACAATATAATAATAAATAAATAAAATTATTATAGTAAATAAATAATTATTAAATTAATAAATCATTATTATTATGTAAAATTAATATAATTATTTTACAATTAGTGATATAAGTAGAATCCACCAAATAAAAGGTGTCCACAAAATAAGGACAAAATTGAATTTGGCGCCATTTTGTCTGTGACTGTTGGCAGCCGTAAGTTTTTCATGTTTGTTATCTGATAACCTTCCTATTAAAGCCTGATTGTTTTTGTTTGATGAGCATTGTTGTTAGATGTTAAATTTTGTCATGGAGCAGATGTCAACTGAGCAACGTATCTAATAGTGCGTTCCGTATATCAACCGAAGCGACCGAAATCTCGGTTATCCTGAAACAGGTTTATATACGGAACGCGGTTACATGAAAAAGGTTACAAAGGTTGCGACCGCACTCACCATGAACTAACGTCGGTGAATTTCTATTAATCGTAGTTATACATAGCGGTAAATTTGAAATACAATCAAAAGTGAACAAAAGCGTCAAATGTTGCTCGTGTATTTTATTAAATTGTTAATTATAGGTTATAATGTATATGTATGTTCCTGTCAATGCTAAAACGGGCAAAGGCATGAGTGCTACAGAGCAAACATTATTATTGTGTATAGTTGCCTGTTATACCTGCCAACCTCTACTGGGATTACTGTATTAGCAGGTAGATAAATACATACAATCATCTAATATTAAGCACTGAAATTTAAAAAAATATAACACAAAAGCTAATAATAAATAAATTCATGAAGTTTGAGCCTATAATATTTCAGTTTTGTATTTTGACGTTTCTATAACCGCTGTCGTTCCGTAAATCAACCAAGATTTTCAGCAACCGATCAAAGGCGTAACCTAACCGCCGGTTACTTCGGTTGATACACGGAACGCACTATAAGTGATAAGAAGTTATTTCAAAAACAGTGAAAGTCCTACGGCAACCGTTTGTGATACTCAAACGTAACGTTGCTCCAACCGAATCCACAGTTTGTAAATTAATCCAAAAGTTTGGGATCACGAGTTCTGCTTCAAATGTTCACGTTCTGTTCGAACACAAGAAAACATTGCTGTCGTGTGATAATGCAACCGTAAACCCCAGAAAATCAATTGAATTTATCACAAAGTTTACTGCATGTAATCATTTCAAAAGATCTAAAAATATATACGTACAAGATTCAACTTACACAAAAGTTGAAGCTTGCAGATCATAGAATGAGACATCAATTTGCTCAGTGGATTTTGGCTCAACAAGAAGAAAACAAAAACATCACAACGAAAATAATTTTTACAGATGAGACGCAATTCGACTTCAGTGGATTTGTCAATAAGCAAAACTGACAACCGGCAAGTGACTGTGAAAAATGAGATGCATCCACAACGCAAGACTGTGTGGTATGGGATCTGGGCAGGAGGAATGATTGGCCCGTACTTTTTGGAAATAATGAAAAAGCTGCCGTTACTGTGAACGGCGACCGTTACAGAAACATGCTTTCTGATTGGTTTTTCCCAGTTGTGGATGAAAATGACAACTTTTGGTTTTAACAAAATGATGCGATATGTCACACATCTCGTGAAACAATTGCTTTGCTGAATGAAAAGATTACTCAAAAAAATATCTCGTTGCGTGGCAACCAGAAATGCCAGTCAGATTATGCAATCTTACGCCTTGTGACTTTTTTGTGAGAATTTGTAAAATCAGAAGTGTACGTGAACAAACCACAAACAATATACCAACTGAAAAAAGAAATTCAAAGGGTTATTAGCAGCATTATCCCACCAGATGTTAGTAAACGCGTCATTAAAAACGCATTGTTCATTGCCGCGCGGCTTTGGCTGATCATATGGAGAATATAATTTTTCATACATAAATAGAATATGTTACTTAATATGTTTGCAAAAAATTTACAATTTCAATAAATTTTGTAAATTTTATAACACATTAATATTTGTCCTTATTTTCTGGACACTCTTTACAAACAGAAAATATTTCCATTTGTAAGCATACTACAAATTTACCTAAGAAAATCTATCTGATTTTTTTGTTAACACTTAATAAATCTGATTTTGTTTTTGTCAATTAACGCAACAAACTTGTGGTAAACTTTTTCTTTTAAATAGCCTCAAAAGAAAAAATCAATAGATTCAGATCTAGAAAGCCATGGTGTGTTTTCGCCTCTTCCAATACACATGTTAGGATCATTTTTACTCAGAAAATTTCTTACTTGTATACTATAATGTGACGGTGTGCCATCATGTTGGTACAAAACATTTATTCTGTCTACTAATAGAACTTCATCAAGCAGTGGTAGTAGTAAACTTTTTGTTTAAAATTAAAGATAGAACGCTGAATTAAATCTATTTAGTAGAAGTTATAAATCAATTAAACAATTATTTAATAACCCACACCAAATGTTTAATGACTTTATTTTTCCATAGGGAAAAGATAGTATTTTTTATCTCTTTTCTCCATTGACAATGGTATCTTTGACAAAACTAATGGGATTGCGTATTCCTTAACCTGTGGTTTTAATTGAGAAAGAGGTCTCCCATCTTCGTAGCAAAGCCCTTAGCTAGTAAGCAACCGGAGGCAAGGTTCCATACTAATTACAATTACCCAGTTGCGTAGTAGTCAAGTTTCGGCTTTGTAAAAGAACAACCAACGTGTTTGAGCCGTGCGTAAAAACCAAAAAAGGAAGATGAAAAGAACCTGATAGCTGAGTCTCCATAGAAACGTGTCTCTAGGGCCTGGTAACACTCTACTTTGACCCGGACTTTTTTTTAAACAAGTGGTTGAGACTAACCCACCTTGATCAATTGGGTGCCTTGTCTAGTCAAATAGCCAACAGGGTAAACTTTTGGTAATTAAAGTACGCAACGAGCTGCACACTTGGTGGTTTTTGTATACCCGTTTGTGTAAAACCCATTTCCAAAAACTACACTTCTCTAGTAGCTCTAACAATCAATTTTCAACGTCACCACTGTTGCAAGTTTTGTGAAAGATAAGGAGATAGAGAAGTAAATAATTCTGAGAAACATGAAGAATAAAATCTAAAAAAAAAACAATATCAAGTGCGTTTTTGGATACTTTGTGGAAAGCTAAAAACAGTACAAACGCCTCTAAATCATACACCCCACTCAAAAAGTTTGCAATGCAGACCCCACAAAGCTGCTTTAAGAAACGACTCTGCGGTGCCAAAATTAAAAAACAATAAAAGGTGGACTTGGCTGCTACAGGCAAATTTTCTTCCAAGCAAAACGGACACTATTTGTTTTGGAATGACAACCCCTGCTAACCCTACACAGCCCCAATCAAGCCAAAAACTTACTTATAAAAATTTAAAACTTGCGGGCCACAAAACCCCTTCCAAGAAAATACTTTCTTTTTTTGAAGGATAGACAGGCACAAGAGAAATCTTTAAGATCACTTGTCCACACATCCTTAACTGAATGGAACTTTCCCTGCTATTTTGCAATAGGCAAGAATATTATTCTAGCCAAACTGGTATGAATCTATGGGGCATATATTGCTTGCTGCAACATCACTATAACAAGGAGAGTAGTAAAAGTTGTATTTGTACCAAGACCAAGACGCTGTGCTTACATCCAACAAAACTATATTGCTCGATAAGTTTTACGTATTTTCTTCTAAAGACATTTGAAAGATTGTGCAAAAGATCAATTCGAAAAACGCCACTTGAAAGATCTACAAAATCGTATTTACACAACAGTGCCTGTTAGGGCAGTAGACTACATGCGTTACATCCAACAAAATATAAAACTAACCCGGCATCAGGAGTGCATTTTGTTAAATAAACTCAGTGGTAATAGTCTACAGTAGTAAGCAAAGTACAGGTTTCAAAATTTGTGGCATTGTTCTAAGAGAAAACGGCACTTAAAAAGAATAAACATTAATTATGATAAAATTACAGTCTAAACTCTATCGATCTTATCCAACTAGTAGACTTCTATGTGTAGTGATGAAATATTTCTTGTTATTATAATTTTAGCGGTAAAAATTATACCAATTCCGTAGTATTTTAAGTTAAGTTAAAAAAATTGTGCTAAAGTCTTAAACAGACAAAAACTATTATAATTGTAAAAAGGATATAGAGCTAATTTTTTTTTTACAAGGGCCGTTATTTTAGGTATCATACTTGTGATACTACCTCACAAGCTGCTTTTGAATATATACCTGTAAATTAATTACATAATTTATATTATCAAACCTAGACTAACATCTTAAATTAATAAATGCCATAATCTTTTAAAAATGCTCTGCCGGAGCTGGAGCTCATGCAACATGCAACAATTTATGCGCCGAGATTAGTTTTTATTTAAAAGTTTTGTCAGGTCTTTAAGTAATTTTAATAACAGATGCACTCTAGCTTAAAGTATTTTATTATTTTTCAAAAAATATAAAGTTGTAAATTTTAACAATTAAACATAAATTGTCTATTATTAAAATAAAATCAAATTAGTAATAATTTTATACTTATACATTTGTTTCGAGGTGTGAAAGATTGATTATTCTGAAATGTTTGTTAATCTTGACACAAATAATAACCATTAGACCTTTAAATTTAATCAACAATTCATGAGAGATGAACTGATGCAAAAATAATCTTAAATAAACTCAATCTTGTTTGTTTTAATGCTAATGTCGATTGCTTAATTAAATATCGATTACAAATAATTTCAACAGATGCCACCGATATGATTAGAAAGTTTTGGCATTTTATTGAGCCAAATAGTAAAATTGGTGTTACCAGCAAAAGTCAACCCTGAACATCTTATTCGTAACAAATACATATTGTTCTTCTACATTCTTACTTACATATTTTTATTTAATATATCATTATTTATATTAGTTATTAATTATTTTATCTCTGGTTTGCAATGACACATTTTATTATAATTCATTCAGTTAGCTATGCAATAATAATACAATAATTTCAATAAATAATGTACATAAATGTAAATAAAAAATTTAAAAATAAAATTTATAATCACCATTAATGTTTGCACAGCATTTGACCTCTTACATTTTACAATATACCTTCATAAAGTGCAAATCCAAATTAAATATTCTTAAAATGCACACAGTATATTATTATTAGTTATAAATAACCGCATATTATATTTTATTATAAGTATGTATTTGTTAACAGACATAATTATTTGATTATATTAATTATGACCAATTAATTAATAGCAAAATGCCAATTATTTATAAATATTGTTATCAGCAAATCATTTAAAAAAAAATTAATGTATCTTAAATCAGATACTTAAATTATAATTTATTACTACTCAATGACTAATATATCCTATTGCAAAAAAATCTCTAAATGCATTACATAATCCACACCAAATCCTACTACACACAATTATATTTTCCCACAAAATTATATTAAATTACAAACGCCGGATTCCGCATATTTTTTGTATAAAAACAGTGATGTCATTCGGTTGAAAATATGTATATGTAATGAGCCAAGGTCTGCGTATTAGTATAATTGTCATTGGAAATTAATCTTTTTTGTTTTGCTGCATACAGCGAGATGTGATTTAAATAAAAAAATGGATCTGGCGTGAATCAACAATGCGCGACTAAATACCTACGTGATGGATTGTCAAAAAGTTGTATAATAATAAATACTCATTTGCATTGAATTGAATTAACATGTACGTGAAACATTTTTTATTTTGGTGCAGACTTTGATTGATTTATTGTATGAAATGTTAATGATGTTGACAGAAAGATCAAGGTTGCATACATAGCACTGGAAGAAGTAGTTGTATGACAAATATTTGATAATGTTTCCTTCATTATTTGTTTAAATAAACGTAGATAAAATATATCTACTTACGAGAAACTCAGTTTCAGTATTTGGAATTTGCTTTTTACTCAGAATGTAAAATAATTATTTAAAGATTAAAAATATCGCTTTAGGTCAAAGTCAATGCAGACGATTGTACATATGTACATATTAATATAAAGTTATACTTAGATAAAAACCACAAATCACTCAAATTTGCAAAAATATACCATTTTAAATAATAAACTAAATATTTAAATATAATCATATAATATATTAATAATTGCTACACCTACTAAACTAAAACGATGGTTTATTATACTATTTTAATATATTCCGTCTATTGTTTTTATATTATTGTTGTACTTTTTTTATAAATTTATGTGCTTCTTCAATTGTACCATAAAATTAAGAATGAATGTTGTTGCAATAATTACACTTTTAATTAGTTTGCATAAATAAACTTTAATGACATAGTAATAACTTAAAACAGATATCGTGACTGAGAATTTTATGTTCATTATAGATCTGTTAAATTTTATTTATAATAAAGTAAAATAGTTAAATTTATTGTATTTTTATGCTCAGCCCGAAGCATTTTAAACCAATTAAATAAAACTATGACTTTGAATTTTATCCAAAAACATCGCATACAACGTATACTCGAAAGTCATTTTGAATTTATCTTCAGGAAACCTAATAAATTGAGCTTGACAAACTACATAATTACTCATCAGTAATTAAATTGAACTAATTTAGAAAATCTATCGTAGTATCAGACGCATATCCCCAACGAATAAGTTTCACTGTTGAATTAAAAAGTTTTAGGCGTTCTTGTGTTGCAAAGTATACATTTGAATATCCTCACCAGACACAAGCTATAGACTATCCAAAATTTTCAAATAATTGAACCAATTTGATACCACCAATATTGGCGGTAAATTTAATCTTTTTTTTTTCATTTTTGTCATTCCATTAATAGTACTCGTAGTGCCGTTTTTATCTCACCAAACGTACACCACAGCACAAAATAATAAGAACGAAAAGCCGTAAAACTTGAGCATATTATACCTACTTTTTGATAAGAGCAATAAATAAATGAACATATAACATTAAATTTATTTGTGATAATCAACACATTTATAAATTTTTGTAATCTAAATTATTAGATATGTTTTATTGAATATTCATAATTATAATTATTTTTTGTCTCACATTATATATAACATTTTTATTCACAAAAAGAAACATTACAAGAAATATATAGCATTATTTACAATACAATTACGAAAAAAAAAACCTTTTGTGAAATAGCCATCGACCGTAGTCTTTCAGCCTGTCTCACATTATTTTCTTGGAATAAACAATTTTTAAAATGCAATTTGGTGTTTGATCAGAAATAAAAACACTTAGAAACAACGCTTACACTGTAACTGTTTGGTGAATATTTAAATTAGTTGGATTTGTTGAAGTCAGAAAGATCGTGCTGCACACATTCTTCCACACTTTGCTGAACTATTGAATAATCGATTTTAAGTCTTTTATCAGTATTTAAGTTGTTATACTTTCAGCTTCATTTATAGCCCTCAATAGTGCCCGTTAAAATTCGATAACAGGGCTATTCCTTATCTTTAATTCTATGTTGCTAAACTTGTATCAAACAAATTACTCCACATCGACTTGTTTAATAATATTGAAAAATTACGTTTTCTATCTTCAAATATGCGTCAATATTGAATGAAATGAAAAATACTACTTTAAAATTTCAAAAAGATGTTTACTCTAAATTTTCAATATATTACAATTAGAACTGTTGCTATACTTTACGCACAGCTGTGCCTCACAACGGTATTGTGTAGACTAGCAACAAAGCGCATCTTTCCAAGACAGGAAAGAAGCAACATTTATTATTTTGGAATCTTGAAAACCACCGGAAATTTTACCAACTTCCAAACAAGACTATGACAAGTTGAAGAATTTTACTATTCAAAATGAAAAAATACAATGATGCTTTCTGGTTTGAACAATATAGAACCACAGCCTATACAACCTGTCGTTCTTGCGCCACTTTACAAAAGATGTTTTCCAGTCGACTTATCTCCTTTCTAGAAGCCGTTCAATTACCCTTTTGCGTCTCTGATTTGAGTCCTTGCAAATTTTTTTATAGTAACTCAAAACAAAGTCTACTAACTCTACTAAAACACAAGAAAACCATGCATAAAGAAATTGCTAGGATTTGTCCAGATATAATGGTAAAATATTATTCATATTAATGAATTAATGATTTTATTTTATTTATTTATTTTATTTTATTTTTACATTACAGACATGTTTCGATGAGTTATATCATCATTATCAATGTATATATATATATTATATTTCAAACTGATTGAATATTTAAAAAATTGTTTTTTCCCGCTACCCTGATATCCGTATTATTTATTTAAATTTCTATATTCCCGCTGACTTGAATTTTGAAATTGTCATTTATTAGACGTTATAAATTTAAAGGTTAGATAATCTATCAAATATATATAAATATTTACATTATAATTTAAAATTTCTATTTAACTAAAATTTATTTTTATTAACATATCTAATAGTGGTGAATTATATATATCTAATTGTTCATTTATTACTGTATAATTTTGATTTTTTAAATGTTTTTTAATTTCTAAGCTTTCCAAAAATGTTAAATTTTTATCCGAAATGTGTAGAATATTTAATGATGTTTTTTGATTCGAAATATTATGTTTATTCAGAATTAAATGTTTAGCAAAATTTGACTTTTCTAAATCTTTATATTTTAAAGCTCTTATGTGATCTTTATATCTAATATCAAAATTTCTCATGGTTTGTCCAATATACGTTCCGTTGCAATTACTACAATTTAGTTTATAAATTCCACTTTTATTGAAAATTTCTGTTTTTTCTTTAGCATTTATTAATTTTGTTTTTAAATTCATATGTGTTTTAAATGTAACAGTAATTTGAAATGTTTTGTTTAAATATTTTGAAATTTTTTCAGATAAATTGCCAAAATATGTTATCGAGCAATATTTCTTATTTACTTCTTTTCTAAATGGATATATTTCATTTATGCAAATTTTAAACTGTTTTTTACTGAGAATTTTATAAATAGTTGATTCATTATAACCATTGTTTTTTGCAATTTGTTTAATTATATTAATTTCATCTTTAAAATTTTGATTATTTAGTGGAATTGAAATAGCTCTATGTATTAAACTATTAAAAACTGATAATTTATGATTAATTGGATGAAACGAATCTTTTGGTATAATTGTATCTGAAAAAAATTGATATTAGATATAAAGATCACATAAGAGCTTTAAAATATAAAGATTTAGAAAAGTCAAATTTTGCTAAACATTTAATTCTGAATAAACATAATATTTCGAATCAAAAAACATCATTAAATATTCTACACATTTCGGATAAAAATTTAACATTTTTGGAAAGCTTAGAAATTAAAAAACATTTAAAAAATCAAAATTATACAGTAATAAATGAACAATTAGATATATATAATTCACCACTATTAGATATGTTAATAAAAATAAATTTTAGTTAAATAGAAATTTTAAATTATAATGTAAATATTTATATATATTTGATAGATTATCTAACCTTTAAATTTATAACGTCTAATAAATGACAATTTCAAAATTCAAGTCAGCGGGAATATAGAAATTTAAATAAATAATACGGATATCAGGGTAGCGGGAAAAAACAATTTTTTAAATATTCAATCAGTTTGAAATATAATATATATATATACATTGATAATGATGATATAACTCATCGAAACATGTCTGTAATGTAAAAATAAAATAAAATAAATAAATAAAATAAAATCATTAATTCATTAATATGAATAATATAAAAGGATTTTATAAAATAAAAATAGAAAATATAAAATATAATGGTAAAAGTTAAAAAAATTGATAATATATTTTTTTAAATGTAAAGAAAAATTTAAAAAATTACTGACAAATATCTTTTTATGTTGATATTTTTGTCAAAACAATTAAGATATCAAGCAATAAAAAACAGCACTTCAGTAAAATTAAACCGCAAATTACTGCTAATAGTTCTGCTAAAGACTTAGGAGTAATATAAGATTAACTTAAATTTAAAAATTTTTGCAAATTTTAAAATACTATATGGAAATCTAACTAACAATATAAATTCTATTTTAAGAAATCTTGCTTGCTAGCAATGAACTGTCATTTTAACAAAACTTGATTTCTAATAATATGAATGAAAAAGGTATCTCCGCTTTACACAAAATCTTTAATAAAATATACGATACGGGTAAATACCCTGCACAGTGGCTTACGTCAACATTTATCCCTCTCCTGAAAAAGAAAGCCGCCAAAAAATGTGAAGAACATAGACTGATTAGTCTTATGAGCCACACCTTGAAACTGTTCCTAAAAATCATATATCAAAGATTCTACAGAAAATGTGAAGACACAAAAAGTGAAACTCAATTTGGATTAAGGCAAGACTTGGGCACAAGGGAAGCAATAACCGCAATACAAGTCCTCGGGCAGAAATGTTACGACCAGAGGAAAAGTGTATACCTAAGCTTCATAGATTACAAGAAGGCGTTTGATCGCGTTCAACTTCACAAGTTTATCAAAATCCTTAAAAACCTAGATATTGACCAAAAAGACATCAGATCTATTAAAAACCCTTATTGGAACCAAACAGCACAAGTTAAAATTGACAACAAAGTAACCAAACCAACACAGATTTGTAGAGAAGTCAGACAAGAGTGCGTTCTATCACCTCTCCTGTTTAACCTATACTTAGAGAAAATATTACAAGAAGCACTTGGCAATATCGAAAAAAGCATTAAAGTTAACGGAAACTGGATAAAAAACATTCGATATGCGGACGACACAATACTGATAACCGAAAGCATAAAGGATCTACAACAATTAATTAATAGCGTAGAAATACATAGTAGACAAATAGGATTGAACATCAACACTGAAAAAACAAAGTTTATGGTAATTAGCAGAGACAAAGATGCAACGAGGAATGACAGATTAACATTTGACAAGTTACCAATTGAACGGGTAAACAAATTTAAATATTTGTGTACATGGCTCACTAAAGAATGGACATCGGACAACGAAATAAAATGCAGAATTGAAAATGCACGTAGCGCATTTATAAAGTTAAAAAAAGTCTTAACCAACACTGACTTTGATATCAGCCTCAAGCTACGGCTCGTCAAGTGTTATATATGATCGATTTTCCTTTACGGTATGGAGGGATGGACAATGAAAACAGCATCAATGAACAAACTTGAAGCCTTTGAGATGTGGTTGTACCGCAGAATACTTAAGATCCCATGGACAGCAAGAGTCACAAACAAAGAAGTGCTCAGACAAATTAGCAAAAACCGCAAATTATTAATTACAATAAAAAGAAGGAAAACTGCGTACCTGGGTCACCTAATGCGCAACCAAAAGTACCACATACTGCAATTAATAATCGAAGGCAAAATTGATGGAAAAGGGGAATAGGAAAGAAAAAGATGTCCTGGTTGCGGAACATAAGGCAATGGACGGGACTCCAAACTGTAGAAAGTTTGATCCATACAGCTAGGAATCGAGTAGAATTTGAACTTATGGTCGCAAACTTCTATTAATGAATATGCGCAGGATAAGAATAAGAATAATATGAACTGGCACTTTAAACAAAACATAATTTTATATATTTTATTATTATTTTATCTAGAAAATTGTCAGATTTGCCACGCTTTCTAATGTAATATCCGTTTATATTGTTAACAAACAATATTTGTTTAAATGACAGTTTATATTGTTAGCAAAAATTGCTAAAACGACAGTTCATATTGTTAGTTAGCAATATGTATGTTGCTTACTTCTAGCAATGTTCATAAAGAGTAGCCCAGTATGTATTTTTTTTTTAATTCTCAAAAATAAAAAGACGATAAATGTTTATTTAGTGTCTTCCAAAGTTGTTTCTCAACTTTAAATTGCACATTAGCCAAAAAAAGTCAAACTGCCTATAGTTAGGTTAGGCGCTTCAATAGTTAGTCCATGGATGTGATTTCAGACATCACAAAGTGCAACTTGTAGAACAGAAGTTATTCCTAAAGAGAATTTGCAGTTTTGGAGTTTTTAAAACGGGGTAACTCAACTGCAAAAATATGGTTTTTATGGTTACTATATAAGTACCCATGTTCCTCACAAACCCTTGCAATTAACTTGTTACTTCGATTTACAAACGTACGTCACAGTTGCACTATCAAAATCTAAATATGGACAAACCAAAATTGCAAGCTAGTCAAAAATTTTCTACTTGTTGGAAAAATGCATTTATATACATTTTGGCCACAGTCACTACAAAATTTTACATATTACTTACAAATGAGCATTGTTCTAACAAAACTAACGGTATCTATAATACTGTTTTATTTTTTAAAGAAAGAAAAGATTCGTTTGGAGATGGAGAACTTGCCACATCTTCAAGTCTATTTTTTTAATTTTTATAATATTGTACCACATTGACTTTTAAACTGAAATGTTACGTTTTTTTTTTTTTTCATTAGTTTGTAGTACACACATTTATGTTTCTAAGAGATTTGTATATTTAGTCACATTGCAGGCTGCAAATCTTAAATTGCCATGTCCTACTGCAACTCATCTTCAAATAATCAACTAGTATCTGTTTGTTTTACAAATGCAAAAAAGCACGCAATACGAGATAAGTGCTTGTTTAAACTATACTTAAACATTGAGAGTTTATTGGAACTTGGCTCAAACGTTAAAAGTGTTACTAAAGAATATTATAAAATTCAATGCCAAAAATAAAAAAATGGCAATTACAAGTTATCAACCCTACAGCCACCAAAGGTTTTTATTTCAATAGACAACAATCTACAAGAATATAAAGAGTGTTTTCATGCCAATACAATTTTAAATAAAAAATGTGAGCAGCGCTTTATAGTGCGCACTTGCCTGCTTAAAGACAACCGACATATCTTGAGCTTTTGAGTTTTCCGGCAAATTCACACATTCAATACTACAAGATTCCAATATACAATGTGTCCAGCTAATACACAATTGCTAAAAATGATAGATTTAAACTTCAGCAGCAAACTAAAACAAGACATCTTGCAACAAGACTTGACCCCAATTAAGAAATGTTATTATCAAAATCACAAAACGCAATACCGCCACTAATAGTAGATAATATTTAAATTTAAAAAAATCAAAAACATAAATAATTAGGCATATGAGTTAGCAAAACAAACGACCACTTAATCAAAATTTGCCAAAATGAAGCAGTTCTTTACAAGCCATAGAAATCAACAATAACATCCAAACACAAATGTTCTAGTGCTATATATTTCTAGTCTTTTTATATGGAATAAAAGCAACTACACTAAAAAAAACACGTACGTTAATTGAAAGCCTTCGAGATATATTATGAAAATTATGAAGATATTATAGAAAAACAAGATCACAAACAAAAACAAGAAGGAAGGATAAACAAGGAGAAAAAAATTACCATCAAAATCAAAACTAGAAAACTAAAATATTTAACCAGATCTCGATATTAATTATTGCCTAGCTATAAGCTCACTCCTAAGTTTCTTGTAAGCTAAAATATTTATGGCTTCATTAAAAAAAAAAATTTAATTTGGACTTTGCTAAGAAACATATTTCTTTTTGGTATCAACATGTTAATATCTTAGCTTGCTTTAAAGGTACTTCACGCCAATCAGACACTTTTTTAACTTACATGAATAGTATTCATCTCACTGTTAAGTTTTCAGTTGAAACCAAAATTCAGAATAAAACTAACTTTTTAGACTTAACGATATGTCACAATAATAATTATCTTTGATTTAATATTTTCCGTAAACTAACCTTTATAGACAACCATTCCGTTTACACTCTAATAGTCACAAATTTACAGCCTACCATTAAATGGTCTATAGAGCCTTCAACCTATCATTAACACCAAATTCTTAACAAAAGGAGCTTAGTAAAATAATATTAATAGGTCATAGCAATGGATCTTCAAAAAACACCATTAAAAATAATATTACTAAGAAAGAGTATAGCCTCACTATGCTGTTATAAGTTATCCTAAGTGAAAAGTCATAAAACTCATAAAATACATTTCAATAACATATTTTGATAACATATCCGAGAAAATAAGAAATATTCTCCGTAAATAGGTTATCAAACATTTTATAAAGACCGTACAGATACAATTTTAACATCAGGAGTGTATGAGTTAAGTTGTATGTTCTAAACTAAAAATAGTTTTTTTAAAACCATAAAATCCACAAGATTTCCCTCTACATTTGTTTTTAAAATTCTAATTTTGTGCCTTAACTTGTGATATACAAAAAAAAGAAAAAAAAAATCATTTTAGTTTATATCAAAGCTTAAAAATTCTCAGTTTAACTTTTATCCCCGATTAGCATTGCAAATTAAAACGCAAAATATGTTCATATTCATATTATTTATAGATTTTAAGATGGTATTACCAAATTATTTAGATAATATATAAAATATAAATTAAAAATGTACTAAATTGGTCAATGACATTGCTTATAGAAAATTTCGTATCAATCGGTAAGCTATTTTATACTTTCAAGAGGTTGTTTCCTAAATTTACTTTTAAGTAAAGCAGCATCTAAAAGTAATCAAAATAAAATAAAAAAAGTTGCTATTGTATCCTTACATTGTTGTATAAGTCATCATATAAGTGATTATAGTTCTAAAAATTAAAAAAAAATATTTGTGGTAGTCAAATGTGCAATTGCATAGTAATGACTACTACATATTTTGAAAATTATAAAAATTGTTTTTTATGTCAAGCCAGGCCTAATATTTTCTTAGAAAATGAAACGGATCTCTCTGCAGTAGATATAATCATTTTTACTAAATATATATTTTCAACCCCTGCATCCTTGCCTAACCACTGAATATACCTGCACTTATTTACAATAGTCATAAAACGTTCAGCTTCGTTCTTAAACCTCATTAAGTAATTGCAGATTTTATTTTACGACTTACTCTGAAACAGTCTATACCAATTTTAATGATTGTTCAATACATTTTTATAGATCTAACTCCGATTTAGTAATTATCAACATTAGACTAAGCATTTAATTAAAATTAAAAAAAAATAAATTCAAATTAGTTGAAAACTTACAATAATCATATTTAGTATATGTTTTGGATTAAATCAGAAAGTTGACAATAATGTTTTCAGTACATCATAAAACATACTAATTTTATTAAACACTCTCAAACAACCAATAGTTTAAAGAAGAAGAGATTTGATTACATCCTTGATAAACATTTTTAAATTTAATCCGTTTTCCATTTATTTTCTACGTAGTAATATTTCTACCATTCTCCTCGAAACAACTACTTATTTTCCACTTCAACTACTTCAGATATAAAAATACTATTTTAAAGAAATACTAGTCAATCAATACTGTCATATATTAATTATTTACTGCAGAAAACACAATTGATTTTATTGATTAGCTTATAATTAGGGTCGTATACTTGAGCAAACAAATTGCACATATTAATATATTTGCCAATTTAATTAATTACTTGCAATTATATTAAACATAAATGTACTTGAAACCATGACAAAGAAATACTTATACAATTATTAAATATAAACTTTACATCACACGTGTGAGATGTGGTAAAAAATAAATATGAACAATGTGGGCGCCATGCAATTCATCGAAATAAATATTGTTATTCAAAATTGCAACATACTCAAATATAATAATAATAATGATAAACAATTCGTAGAATACCAATAATTAAAATTGGTAGCAATTATCACCAATATCAGATCAACTGAATATTTTAGAGGTCAGTACGATGTATTCCAAGAATTATGCATATTAGTGAAAGACGACTTCTTTAAGTTAATTAAAACTAAGTAAGCAAGAAATTGCAACAAAAAAGTGTATAATTTATGTTAAATTCTGAAATTGCATTAAACGGCATTGAATTTAATTTAAATCCTAAAATATTTTTTTGTGTTATGACCTATTTTTCAAAACTGTAACAGAATAAATTGATAAATTGTATATCATTTAAATTTAAAACTTATAAATAGATATCAAATGCATTTCTATCTAACCTTTAGCTTATTGAATTTTGCAAATCAACGACGTATATAACTATTTTTAGTAAATCGGCACGTTTCGTTTTTTTTTTTTTTGTTTAAATTTACTTAGATATAGTAACCACGCAGAGGGTAAATACCATATTAAAATTAATTAGTTTTCAATTAGCTACACTATCTCTATATAAATCATGCTTCTTTCTGATATGCTGCATGCATTCGGTAGTAATTATATTTTTAGTAATAACCAGGAAATATTTTATACAGAAATATACAATGTCAAAAAAACTTATTCTAATGAAAGCGAAGTTAATTTGACATTTTTTCTTATATCTCACTTTCTAACCACACAGTAATTACTTTATAATAAAACCATATTCATTCATAATAACATTAATTAACACCTAACAAACTATAAATAGATAAACCACTTACCATAAATACAGAAAGCAGCGACAACACCAACGGCAACCAAATATTTCAACATTGTTATTATTATTGTTATTAAAAATCCGACAGTAAATCAACTTCGAGAATCAACTTAAAACTAATGCAAAATGTAGTTCGTTCTCTTTATATACATGCCATTCAAGATAACATTTAAGTAGCCAGTCTGTAAAACCGTTGCTCTATGGCGGTGTAGTGAAGAGAGATGGCAGCAGACAAGTTTTTCCTATCAGTTGCGTCTGAGCTAATTCCTTGACCCCGCGAGTTCTTGAATCCATGCATTAATTTTTAATATCCTTGTTTTGGTGATTTCTGTGAACAATAGTGGTGGGTGGTGGCGAGGTATTCCAAGAAATCCAGACGAAAGCATACTTAAATTACCACCTATAATTTTGAAAATTCAAAACATTATTGCAGCCATAAATTTTGAAAATTGTTTTGAAGCTAATTAAATATACACATACAAAATATAATCTAGTTGGCCTATTTAACAACTCATTATCAATGGAATAAAGCAATTTTAAAGTTATTATATTATTATTTATATAATCTATTTTCCTAGTATTTGTTGATCCGGTGTTTGGGAAACTTCTCTTATTATGTGATTCTATGAGTTGGAACAATAATTGCAAAAAACTAAAATGACAAAATTAATCGTTACGAGTTTAATAGAACTGAATTAATGTTGATTTTTTAAGACTCTTTTAAAAAGATGGCAATATGTTAATACTTTTTATGTTCTGATTATGAAGAGCAGTTATGGCATGCGTGTCTCTAATAGCGTCACACTGAGAATTAAATTACCAAACTAAAAAAAAAATCACAAACAGGTACATAATATCTGCTTTTTAAATATAACATTTCTGGACCGGTCAGTTAGCTTAAAACTATTACATTTTTTTTTTCAAATAATATTTAAAGAAAATAAAACTGGCGTTTTTATATTAATAGACCATAGTCAATCTGGTTTAAGCAAGCCGAATGTCATTACATGTCAATAAGAACGAGGGATAAAATCAATAATGTAAATGTAAAAATATACATTAATCTTGAAAAACGAAAACTTTCGTTTTTCAAGATTAATATTTAATCACTTGTGTCATGTATTAATGGACATTTGTTCTAATGTTTAAAAATATACAGATGCCTTAATGTTTTTTTAATGCCAACTAGAATATCATCTACATATCCATACCAAAAATTAATATATAGTTTAGTCAGCCAAGATGATAGTATTTTTTCCAAGTGTGTCATGAAAATGTCTGCTAGAAAAGGGCTTGTTTGTAAAGGGTTGGTCATGTAACTTTTGCAATTTGATCTACCGTTTATTTTGTTTTTTGAAGGTATCATGACATTTATGAGTTGACAGAAATTTAGTTTTATGTTTGACATTTACGAAATGAAACGCTTTACATTAAATAAAGTTGGGAAACAATGAAAACTTACTTCTAAAGTGGTGAGTCTTCTACTCAAAAGGTAAGAAATTTACGAAACAAATTTGATACACAGTTTGTGAACCAATTTGTAAAGCGAGTTAGCAAAACTGAATCGTTAGTGGATAAACGTTCACGTTAATAATAATAATAAATAAAGCCTCATGACTATCTGATGCGTTTTTAGTTTGCCCAATGAGCTAAAAATCGTTTGGCCAAAGATGAGCATATTTATCGAAAAATCGTGTTTTCCAATAGAGCTTATTTTCATCCCTGAGACTATATCAATAAGCAAAATTGACTGAAAACATGACTATTGAACATCCTACGCATCCACAACTAGTAACTGTTTGGTGTAGTGTTTGGTCCGGCGGTATTATCAAGCCATTTTTCTTCAAAAATTAGCAAGGAGCCGCCGTTACCGTCAATAGCAAATATTACTGTGCTACGTTTCCAAAAATTGAAGAGTATGAAATGGATAACATTTTGATTTTAACAGGACGAAGCCACTTGCGATACAGCCAACATAACCATCAATGTTTTTGGAAATCAAATAATCTGCCGAAATGCTGATGTCAATTGACCGCCTAGAAGCTGTGACTTGGTTTTGTCGGATTTTTTTGTGTAGAAAGACCTTAAGGATAAGTGTTACGCAAACCATACAGAAAATCAAACTTGCTATTAATGCTATTGAAGCCCAAACAATCAAAAATGTACTAAAAAATTGAATTAATTAGATGGATTACTGTTAAGCCAGCCGTGGCAGTCATTTAAATGATGTGTTTTATTCTTAAATAAAAATAATTATAATAAATGTGTTGATCTTATGCATATATTATTATATAGGTTAGGTTATGTTTTAAATTTATATACTTTTATATGCTAAATGTTTTATTTTTTATACAGACCGGTTTTGGCTGTAAGGCCATCGTCTGAGTAATATATTAGTTGTTGTTATAAATTAATTAAATGAAAATGTCCAATCTTTCTAATAAACTCATAATTTTGAAAACATATTTATTAGTTTTTATTTATAGCCAATTCAAATTCCAAAAGTTAGATGGCTCACCCTTTACTAATAGGAAATAATTATAAGTATTCAATCATCTGAATTAGGCAGTAGATCTCACAGCTCTGAATTTGGCTTGCTCGTCCGCCTCCACGTCTGTAAACTGCTCTTCTTTGCTGGAAATTTGTTACATCTTGGTGGCATAAGACTTTTCTATCTAACTGATAATTATATGACCCATTGCTTAACCAGCAGAACCCCTTGCTTTACCACCAGGACTCCGTCGGATGGTTTTGAAACTGCCTCTTTGTTAGTGAGCGAGATAATTGCGTTTAATGATGGAGTAGGCTTGGTGAGCTCATTTTCATCATTGCGGCTTCCATCTGCGTCTTAAGCAATTGCATAACGTCTTCCTGGTCAAGTCAGATTTGATTGAATTTATCTTCGTGGATGTCAATCCTTTCTTTATTAAGTAAATTATGTCGTAATGACAAAATTTTAATTAAAAATTCTTAACTTAACTTAAGTTAAATTTATACTTCATTTTAGAATTCATGTATACAGGGTGTTAGTCAAAAAAACGTACGGCTGAAACTGCGTTATTTTTGAACCGGTTTATATGATTCAAAAACAATTTTGAGTCATATAATGAATTGACTTGAAATTCTGGGTAAATATTCTTCAAACATGTATAAGTAAATTCTGAAAGTTTGGATAAGGAACTCAGAGTTTGAAGTAGCTAATATAAGGTCTAAAAATTTTAAATATTAGGTCCTGCATCACATTGTTTTTTGAGGTTTTAATCAAGAAGTATGCATTTTTTCAAAACTAAGAAAACAAAGTTGTAGAACGAAAAATTTCCTGATGATATAAACTGATGTGTTTTATTCAAATTCTGCGTAGTTTTATCTTGAGAGAGCACACAGAGAAAAAACTACGAATTTGACTGAAAGATAACGATAATCTATATTCATAATTAAAATGTTCAATGATTTAAACAAGAAGAATTGAAATTTCACGTATCACATCAACTCAAACGGTAAAGCAGAACACTGTACTGTCGACAGAGATCAAAACAACGCTTGATTATTACATAATATATTATATAAAATTAGATGACAGATGACAGATGACAGATGACAGATGACAGATGACAGATGACAGATGACAGATGACAGATGACAGATGACAGATGACAGATGACAGATGACAGATGACAGATGACAGATGACAGATGACAGATGACAGATGACAGATGACAGATGACAGATGACAGATGACAGATGACAGATGACAGATGACAGATGACAGATGACAGATGACAGATGACAGATGACAGATGACAGATGACAGATGACAGATGACAGATGACAGATGACAGATGACAGATGACAGATGACAGATGACAGATGACAGATGACAGATGACAGATGACAGATGACAGATGACAGATGACAGATGACAGATGACAGATGACAGATGACAGATGACAGATGACAGATGACAGATGACAGATGACAGATGACAGATGACAGATGACAGATGACAGATGACAGATGACAGATGACAGATGACAGATGACAGATGACAGATGACAGATGACAGATGACAGATGACAGATGACAGATGACAGATGACAGATGACAGATGACAGATGACAGATGACAGATGACAGATGACAGATGACAGATGACAGATGACAGATGACAGATGACAGATGACAGATGACAGATGACAGATGACAGATGACAGATGACAGATGACAGATGACAGATGACAGATGACAGATGACAGATGACAGATGACAGATGACAGATGACAGATGACAGATGACAGATGACAGATGACAGATGACATATGACATATGACAGATCACAGATCACAGATGACAAATTAATCTTGCCCTGGCGCGCATCAGAGTCCATCAAAACGTAATGGAAAAACGGCTAATATTAGGCTGTTTCCTAAAAAACGCCGGAAGCTATAATTTTCTTATTTTAAATTTTAGACCCAACAAACTATATATTCTTAAATGGCAAGAAATAAGCTATCTTTTGACGTTCACAGTTTGTAAATATATTTTACCAGTTTCGAGTAACGATATCCATCATCGTTATTTTAAACGGAACACCCTCTATATTTTTACATATTTTGATTCAGGGTGAAATTCTGCATACAGCAGTGTATTTTATTTATTTATTTGTAGACGAAAATATTTTTAAAAAAATTATGAAATGTGCAAGAAAAACAATCGTAAATACTGAAATATTTTATTGAAAAAAAAACTACAAAACATAACATCTACAAATATTGTTCAAATTGATTCCCATCGTGCTGAATACAGAACTGACAACTTTTAGTTACTCCATTACTGGCATTTAATATCAAATTGGGAGATATTTCGTGGCAAGCATTGATAATCCTAAGCCTTAGTATTTCTCAAAAGTTAAACATTATCTATGTATATCATTAATAAGGTAATGTATATATTTAATTGTTCCATCGGTTTAACAAACTTGTTTTTAATGACATACTTTAAGAGACTGGTATAATATAAAGTCAATATAATCTGGACGCTAAAAAGTATAAGGTTTGAACATGATATTTTTACAAAGCAACCACTGAGAACTATTTTTTAATAATTTTGCTAAAACAGCACCATATCTCAACACAAAACACTTTATACAGATCACGTAAAAATCTATTAGTAAGGTGCGTGCGCGAAGAGACTGAAGAGAGCCGCAACAAATTATTCGGCATACAACTGATTCAACTCGTGTTGTGTATGTGAATGTAAGTATATATTACGAATATTAATACAGAAACAAAGCGAATTAGTATGTTATGTTACATATTAATTATAACCGTTGTAAGTAAATGGTTTTGTGTAATTAATATATTTGAGGTTAGTTTAAAGTTTTCGACACACATATTAGTCAAGGTATTGCGGGATTGATAATGATTGATCTTAAATAAACTATAACACCAGAGGTTTCATAACATAATAGAATGTATTACTAGTTCATGATTATTCTTTTTTGTTTTAGTGTTATTGAAAGGTATTATTCATAATCAATATTATTTGAGGTAAAACTAAGTTAACAAACAACTGTTTTTAATTACTTCTTACATAGTGATTATATTTGAAATCTAAAACCAACCAAATAAATGTATTTTCATGAAATGTATGGTTTTTAGTTATAATTAATTGTAATACAACTTATTTGAAACAAATTTATATTTATATATTTAATCATGTAGATTAAAATTAATGAAACTATTTTTTTATATTATTCTTTAATATAGTCAAACTGGTTCAAATCAAATATTAAATATTTTTGAACGTCTAGAGACTGTAAATTGTGATCACTGTGTGATACTTACTAGGTAAGAAGAATATTATTAAAAGTGTTTCCAATTCACCTTACAGTAGATCAAATTTAATAAGTACGAGTCATGCCATAGCTAAGTATTATTGCAGTGCAACTAGCATTGCGTGGAATGAAATTAGCTTTGAAACTCATATTTTCCAAGACGTAATTCGCAACTATTTAAAGTCAATATTTGCAGAATGCATAAATCTTTTCTTTTGTGACATTAAATAAAACTTAAGAAAAACATTTTGAAATAATTTTTTTTTAATGTAAAATGAAAATTGTGTTTAATGTCAAAAAGGGTTGAAAGACGCTATGAAAACAAGATTTAATGTGCTCAACAAGCTCAAAATCAAAACCTGAAAAGTATAAGCAAACTTTAACCAAAAAAATGGCTAAAAAACTCAGGGTAACATAAACTTGTTGGCTCAACTCGGAAAGATGTGATAAATTGGATGACACCTTCTACTATTCTAAAGAGAAACCACAGGAACAAGTACAAATGGATCTCCAAAGACCTACAAAAGTAAGTTAATTATTTTATTCATACCATTATGACATATTAACACCAATAATAATCAATACCAAACATATTAACATTATCCAAGTACAGCGGAAGTAAAAATGAAATGGGTATATCCTAAATTAAAAAAAACCTATAACAACTATAACCTTTCCTCTTCAACCTAGAGTGGAGGCTATACTGTCAGGTTCTTTTGACAGGTCCGGCTAACTACCTGCGGCGTAGGTCGTGGTTCAAATCTTTTTACAAAAAAACTTATATCTGGATTTAGAAATTATTTTTCTTACCAGAGTATCCTATCGGGCTCCAATTGTTTTAATATAATCTTATTAAAAAAATCTGATTTTCCTAGTTTTAAAACAATAAAAAACTAAAGAAATTTAAGATAAACTTTAAGTTTTATTAATTAACAAAACATATTCTACATAAATTTTCCCTATTCTCCTACTCATTTACTACATAAGTGGATCAGTTATTATCTTGATCTCACTCCCTATAAGATGGATCGGTCTTTATCACGATCTATCTTCCCTAGATATTTTATTATTTATACGGATCGGTCTTTCTCTCGATCACGTCTACCTTAATTATCAAGTCAATGGATCGGTATATCTTCACGATCACACTGCTCACTCTAAAAATTTAGATCATAACCTATTTGGTTACAGCCTACTTAATTTAGCGGATCGGTCTCTCTCTCGATCTCGCTCCCGAATGAACGTTTGCACGCCCTTATATAGTGCTGGCATAGGAGTGGGGTTTGTTTACGTTGACTACATGTGGTATCTTTGATCAAAAAAATAATTTATACAGTTTTCTCAGCTGTAATATATATAACAAAAGTCACTAGTATTATAGATGTGATCAACCTTACGGAATGAAATTTTGAAGTGTATATTTTGACTGTCATAAATTGGTGTTATAGGTTAATAGTGTGATGTAATTGTGTGTATAGTATCTGTAGTGTTTGGAGAAGGAAATTTAAGGTAATAACATTTTTAATTATATAACATAATAACGATAAATACTTTAAACATTTTCTATTACTAATTCTCATTTGTTGTCTCCAACAATGGCGAAGAACAATTTCTGGGAGGCGTCCTCATGCCCAACAAAGATGCTATTTTAAGGGCATAAACCGCCTCTCGCTCCACTGATCGCCCTGGAGTCGCAGGCAATGACATAGGTGAGTTTTCCAGACTCAATTCTTCCATGGTTATCTGAACAAATTTTAAAATATTTAACAGTTTATATAAAAAAAACTCTTCCAGCCATAATACAAGGTAATATCATCAAGAGTAGATAATAATAATGAAAGTTTGTAGATAATATAAGGTATTAAAACTACTTTACCTCTAAAAATCTATAAATATAATCTTATGATATCATTCCCAAGATTAATAACAAATTATAGCAGTTTATTACATATAATAACTAGCAGTCAAAATTAAATACATTTTACCATATATATTTACTTGTTATAGCAAACAAATCCTTAAATAGAGGTGTATCAACATCGATTGCCAATGGTAAGTTTATATTATCCATATACCGGATGTTACGTTAGTTGTCTGAGGTGATCAGTCTCGACAAAAAAGGTATATATTTCCAACTAATAAATATTTGTTTACTAATTTTTGTATTTTTTTTTAGTAAAGATGTGCGTGTCATTTGGCACGCTACACACCCCTCTTACCTGGTAAAAAAACTTTTCATACCACTGAAATGTTGTTTTTAATTCGAAATAAACCTCTCTGAAATTATTTTACCTGCAATATTTCTTTTTCTATAAAGCAATTACTCAATTTTAATCCTATACAGTTGAAATCATGTCAGCGCTAACACTATTCGATGGACCTGAGTTTTTACGTTTTGAATAACTTTAATTGATTTATTATATTAAAGAATTTATGACATATTGGAAGACATCTAATGTCACAGTGTAAATCCTGTCATTATTTCTAGAAATATATATCTGTTTAACTCAATGCTTTATTTGTTATTTCTTTTATTTAGCACACTCCTATATCGGTAAGTACATAAATGCTATTTATAAATTGTTCAATGATGCATTCTATTCTACATCACCGTAATATGGCTTTAAATCTTTTAGATGCCATTTCCCTATTAATTTTCCGTCTTCCCTCTTTAAGGAATAAACTAAGGTTGAATGAACCTCTGTCACTTCACATAGCACGTACTTTGGTGCTAACTTTGCTGCAAAGTCCTCACTGGCTTTGGATAGAACATAATTTTTCTTCCACACCAGATCACCTACTTTAAAAGTAATGTTCCGCTTTCTCAAATTATAGGTGTTGCTATTTCTTTTATATGCCTTATCTAAGTGTCTTTTAATCTCCTTTTTAATCTCCAAAAATTCATCTAATTTATCTACATAGGTATCACGATTGGCTGCTCCTATGTTTGTCTCGTCTAGTTTTCCATAATAACTTCCATTCAGGGGAATTGTCCTCCCAAATATTAATGAGTTCGGGGAATGTTTGGTAACTTCATGAATAGAAGATCTTAGGGCATACCCTATTTTGTCAATATTCTTGTCCCATTCTTTATGTTTTCCCTCTAGGTAAGATCGTATGGCTACTCCTATGGTTCTATTGGATCTTTCAGTAAAGTTTACTTGAGGGTGGTAGTTGGCATTATACCAGGGGTTCACTTGATACTTCTGGCATAACTCTTTGAACTTTGTTCCTGCAAATTGAACTCCGTTGTCTACCATAATTACTGACGGTACTCCAAAAACTAGAAAAATTGAATTTTCAATATATTTACAGACCTCGTCTGCTGTAGCTTTCCTCAAAGCCTTCATGAAGATCCCTTTAGTAAACCAATCAGTTACTACTAATAGGTAACAATTTCCATTCCTAGACCTTGGTAATGGCCCAATTAAATCTGTTGATAACAACTGGAAAGGATGTTCGACCTTTTTCTGCTTGCCCATCGGACCAGCTCTAGCTTCATTTGAAGCTTTCTGTGCTCCACATACTCGACAATTTCGAATATATTTGTGAATGTCTCGTCTCATTTGTGGCCAATAGTACTGTTCTTGAATCCTTTTTACTGTTTTATAAAAACCCAAATGTGCTGACGTAGGATCATCATGGCATGTTTTTAGTACCTTCTTACGATCGTTCCTCTGCACAACAATCTTCCATTCTCTCATATTTACTGGTATTGGTTTATCACTGCCTATCCATTTATACAGTAAGTTGTCTTCTACTTTCCAATTACTGTAATTTTCTGGATCATTTGATACTAACTTGCACATTTTAAAATACCATTTATCTTCAGGTGGTTCATCAACTTGGAGGACTGCTATTGCCCTGGAGAGTGCATCTGGTACAACGTGTTGTTTACCTTTCCTGTGAATAATTTGCATTTCAAACTGGCTTAGTTTCATTGCCCATCTTGCTAGTCTTCCGGCTGGATCTTTTAGGTTTTGCAACCATAATAAAGAGTGATGGTCCACGATTGCAGTGAATTTTACTCCTTCTATATACATTCGAAATTTTTCAACCCTAAACAGCAATCCTAGACATTCTTTTTCTGATGTATTGTAATTGCGCTCTGGTTTTGTGAGTGCTCTACTTGCATATGCAATTACATGGTCTTCTCCATCATCCAAAAGTTGAGTAAGGACAGCTCCCACTCCCACGTCTGACGCATCTGTATGTACTGTAAAAGGTTTAGAGAAATCGGGACTTACTAGAATTGGTGCAGATATTAACGCCTGCTTAATTGTCACAAAAGATTTCTGTGCCTCTTCCGTCCACTTGATGGATTGCCCTTTCTTTCGACCTGCCACCACACGACTAATCGGAGCCATAATATTAGCATAGTGGAGAATGAACCTCCTATACCAAGAACACAATCCCATGAATCGTTTTACTTCAGTCGTAGTGGTAGGTTCTGGATAAGATACCATGGCCTTTACTTTTTCTGGATCAGTGCGTATCCCATTCTGATCAATAACGAAACCTACATACTTAATCGAGGTACGGCAAAATTCACTTTTCTTAGGGTTGATGGTCAAACCAGCCTTTTTCAACCGTTCATGTACCTCTCTTAAGACTTCTATGTGTTTCTGAAATGTACTAGTCACAATGACTATGTCGTCTAGGTAAACGTACACATGAGGCTCCAATTCATAACCCATTATTGAATCCATCAGTCTTTGCTGTGCTTGAGCGGCATTAGCAAGACCAAACGGCATAACTGTAAACTCAAACAGTCCCCTTCCAGGTACAACAAACGCAGTTTTTTCTGCTGATTCAGGTTCCAATGGTATTTGCCAAAATGCACTTTTTAAGTCTAAACTAGTGATATAATTGGAGTCTCGCAACTTACTTAGTATGTCGTTTAGCAAAGGTAAGGGGTATGCATCTTTCTTGGTTACAGCATTTAACTTGCGTCCATCAAAACAAAATCTATATTCACCTGTTGGCTTTTTAACTAGTAAAACAGGAGAAGCCCATGCACTTTTTGAAGGTCTTACCACTCCCAGTTTTAACATGCTGTCTAACTCATCATTAACAAGTTTTAACATATAGGGAGATAAACAGTGGTGACGTTGCTTTATTGGTATAGTATTGCCAGTATCAATTCGGTATTGTGCTAGATGGGTTTTACCTATCTTGCCAGTCCCTATCTCCGCATACAATTGTTTGATGTCTTCTAATTTGTTTTTTTCTGTCTCCGTCAAAGAATGTTCGTTATGTAACGTAAAAATCTCTGGACAGTCAGACAACGTTCTTTGGTTAGTATTAGATAATTTCCAAGTATTTCCTTCAAAGTTTAATTCAAAATTCTGTTTCCTTATAAAGTCTATTCCTAATATTATTCCTATTGGAAACGACGGTACAATGAGAACTTCAGCTTGTATTCTTTTACCAGAAATTTTGATTGGAATTTCCACCTTACCCGTGACCAATTGTTTTGATCCATCAGCGGTTGAAACTTCTTTAATTTGACTTCCTTGTATTACTATATTTAGTGCCTCCAGACACCACTTCATTTCATGACCCATTATGGACACACTAGCTCCAGTATCTAATAACGCTAAAACTGTTCTATTTAAAATTTCAATTCTTACATATGGACGATTATCAGATGGTAAGTTAACAAAACAAGGACAGATCTGCTCTTTCGTGCAAAATTGTTTCACTACCTTTAACCATTCTTTCCACATCGTCGAATTTCTATCGGCCGGATGTATTCTAGAGTGACTACGGCCGAGGGTCCCCACTCTCTCTACAAGTTTTTTGTACAAACTTTACAGTTTGTTGAAACTTCGCCAAGTGCTCCACATCGGAAGCAGAATTTGCGACGTTTTTCCTTGCATTCCCGAAAGTTGTGTCCTAATCTATCACAGTTCCAACATTTTTTCTCCGGTTTGGGACTACTATCATTGATTTTAGCTACAGGTCTCGCCATAGGCATCGTTGGTAAAGTCTCCTCAATCATTTTACAAAGTTGATTCAATTCTCTTATCGATGTTGGTTGTATTAGACTTAACCTAGCGATGAAAACTGGTAATAGATTTTTTCTCACCTGTTTAATTTGATAGTCTTCATCAGGTACAATGCTCAATCGTCTGAATAAATTTTCCATCCCGGCAATAAACAAAGTGACCTTTTCTCCTTTTGTCTGTTTCCTGGCTCTAATAACTTCCCATACTTCTTCATCATGACCCGATGGCAGAAAATCAGACTTAATTTCCTGGACAAGTTCATCCCAAGACCTGACGCGTAGTCTGACACTTCTAAACCACGGCAACGCTTCACCGGCAAACAGGTCTAACGCTGAATCAAACAATTCTCTCTTGGAACATCTTCTTGCCACTCGTAGTTCTTCAACTCTTTCCAAAAAAGTCAGCACTCCTTCGGAATCACTATTTCCTTTAAACTTTAAATCCCATTTGAAAACAGGTAATGCACTTCCTTGATGACTTCTGGGTATCTCAGGTGGTTGGAAATTTGACGCTGCTGGAGGTGGAGTATACGATAGCTCAGGTTGTTGAGGATCAGCTAGTCTGGTCGTCATGATCGTTCTAGGTGATGAGTGCAATATTGGGTTAGGACTTACCGCAGCAGCTGGAAGGCTTAAATCTTCCGATAGGTCTGATTCTGACTCTGAAGATGATTCTTCGAAATCAGCTTCTTCACCTACAATTTCTTCTTCAGCTTCTGTTGAACCTTGTAGTACTTTTAGCGCTGTTGCTATTGCATTAGCTAATTTCGCTTCCAGTGTGACACAGCGATTAGCAAGTTTATCTTGTTTTTTCTTTAATCCAGTTTCATCTTCTTCTGGAATTTTAATTCGGCCAATCCTATGCTGTACATGGGCGATTCTGGTCCTAATTTTATCTTCAATTTCTTTTGTGCTTTTACTAGAGAGTTTCCCTATTAGTGTTTCTACACTCTTTAGAGAGTTCTCTATTTCTTCTTGGTCATTCTTTTCAAACTCATTATCATATTCTGATATGGGGACTATATTCTTTGCGTTAAACCGCTTGAGAACAAACTTTAATTCCGAAACGTTTAAATTAAGGTCTTCATATCCTCGAATATGGAGTTCATAAATTACCTCGTGCTTCAGAAGTAACCTTGGCAACATTTTGTTGTAATTCTTTTCTTTGTATAATTCTTAACGTTCAAAAACTTTGACTTCACTTAAGTCACACAAACCACACGGCTAATAATAGTTTCCACAACTATCAAAATTCAGTCACTTAAGACGCACAAACCACACGGTTAATAATAGTTTACTCAACTATCTAAATTCAGTCACTTAAGACACACAAACCATACAACAAATAAACAATTGTTTACAATTGTTCATACAAAATCAGGATATAATAAATTAGTGACTCGACAGGTGTAATCGAAATTTGAGCTTAACTCCTTAAATCACTACAGTATTATACATATCCCTACCAAGACAAATTTTTTAAGTAAATTTCCTAACTTTCTATACTTGAACTATTTATATATCTGAATCTGTTCAACAATAATTTTTATCTAATAATTAATTATTACTACTTTCTTAAATCGGGCCCCACGCGTTCGGCTCCACTTATAACCTTTCCTCTTCAACCTAGAGTGGAGGCTATACTGTCAGGTTCTTTTGACAGGTCCGGCTAACTACCTGCGGCGTAGGTCGTGGTTCAAATCTTTTTACAAAAAAACTTATATCTGGATTTAGAAATTATTTTTCTTACCAGAGTATCCTATCGGGCTCCAATTGTTTTAATATAATCTTATTAAAAAAATCTGATTTTCCTAGTTTTAAAACAATAAAAAACTAAAGAAATTTAAGATAAACTTTAAGTTTTATTAATTAACAAAACATATTCTACATAAATTTTCCCTATTCTCCTACTCATTTACTACATAAGTGGATCAGTTATTATCTTGATCTCACTCCCTATAAGATGGATCGGTCTTTATCACGATCTATCTTCCCTAGATATTTTATTATTTATACGGATCGGTCTTTCTCTCGATCACGTCTACCTTAATTATCAAGTCAATGGATCGGTATATCTTCACGATCACACTGCTCACTCTAAAAATTTAGATCATAACCTATTTGGTTACAGCCTACTTAATTTAGCGGATCGGTCTCTCTCTCGATCTCGCTCCCGAATGAACGTTTGCACGCCCTTATATAGTGCTGGCATAGGAGTGGGGTTTGTTTACGTTGACTACATGTGGTATCTTTGATCAAAAAAATAATTTATACAGTTTTCTCAGCTGTAATATATATAACAAAAGTCACTAGTATTATAGATGTGATCAACCTTACGGAATGAAATTTTGAAGTGTATATTTTGACTGTCATAAATTGGTGTTATAGGTTAATAGTGTGATGTAATTGTGTGTATAGTATCTGTAGTGTTTGGAGAAGGAAATTTAAGGTAATAACATTTTTAATTATATAACATAATAACGATAAATACTTTTAACATTTTCTATTACTAATTCTCATTTGTTGTCTCCAACAATGGCGAAGAACAATTTCTGGGAGGCGTCCTCATGCCCAACAAAGATGCTATTTTAAGGGCATAAACCGCCTCTCGCTCCACTGATCGCCCTGGAGTCGCAGGCAATGACATAGGTGAGTTTTCCAGACTCAATTCTTCCATGGTTATCTGAACAAATTTTAAAATATTTAACAGTTTATATAAAAAAAACTCTTCCAGCCATAATACAAGGTAATATCATCAAGAGTAGATAATAATAATGAAAGTTTGTAGATAATATAAGGTATTAAAACTACTTTACCTCTAAAAATCTATAAATATAATCTTATGATATCATTCCCAAGATTAATAACAAATTATAGCAGTTTATTACATATAATAACTAGCAGTCAAAATTAAATACATTTTACCATATATATTTACTTGTTATAGCAAACAAATCCTTAAATAGAGGTGTATCAACATCGATTGCCAATGGTAAGTTTATATTATCCATATACCGGATGTTACGTTAGTTGTCTGAGGTGATCAGTCTCGACAAAAAAGGTATATATTTCCAACTAATAAATATTTGTTTACTAATTTTTGTATTTTTTTTTAGTAAAGATGTGCGTGTCATTTGGCACGCTACACAACATACTAAAAAAGAAGAAGTAAATATAATTATAGAGATTAAAGATTTCAAAGCAAAATGAGACATAAGGGATATTAAAATCTGGTAACCTTTTTGGTCTTGGAGTATGTAATGAAAAGGGATTATATGAGTCATTATATCAGCCAATCAGCCATAGTTCGGGAGTCAGATGTTTTGCTGGCAGTTAGCTGCATCGCTGTTAAAAGGATCAAAATGTTAACATCGTTTTTAATCATATTCTTTGATTTTATGAACATTTTGTAACAATACAAATAGAATAAATAGAAAAACAATACTAGATAAATGAAAGTTTCTCCCCCTCCTCCCTCAAAATTAGTAATAGCACTTGGTTAGTAATAACCTACTATAAGATACAAGTTATTGAATAAATGAACTTATAAACAACTAACAATTTTAGTCAACAATAATTTCTATCCGCAAAATGTAGGTGTTACATTAAAAGAAAAACAACAAATTTAATTTATATAGGAACAAAGTGCCGCAAATTTTTCATAGTTCCCGGGTTCGAACCGCAAGTATAATCAACATTTCCTAGAAAATAAAACCAGGCATTTTACACCGTTGGTCACTTCGATAACGTATATTACTTACACAAAAATTGCTACAAAGAAGCGCAAAAAGTAATATAAGAACAAATTATGAAATATTGACTTACCCTATTAAAGTTTTGGACTTCTCCTATATCAAATATAATACATTCATTGTTTTTTAAAAAAGAAGTTTGACATATCATATAAATTAACTCAGTAAATTGCAAACAAAGTGTAAAATTAAACTAATGTACAAAATAAAATGTAAAAAATATCTACACTACTACTTTTTATAAAACTTTTAGTGTTTTACAATCAAAGAGACCATCAATATGTAGAAAAAAAACAACATGTGGTACTTATCAGTGTATTTAATGAACATTAATAAACGAAAATAAAATTTAAAGGTATGCGTTCTTCACTACCTATTGCTCATTCGACATTATGCACAGAGGATCAAGGTCGCTACTGGGTTAATTTGTTTGTTTTCGATTAAATGTTATTCTTGGGGCAGATTGGTGTGTGGTGTGTGATTATGATTCTAAGTGCTGAAGATTGTGCAAAAACTGTTGCTCTTGTGGCAGATAGAAGAAACCAGCGGTATGTGTCCAGATTCCTTCATGTCAGTCTTTCTACCGTTCAAAGAGCACTTGAGCGGTTTAGGGAAATCAATGGATGCCTGCACCGAATTGATTGTCATTGATGGAGAATCGCTGACTATACAGCGGTATATTGAGAAGAGTTTAAAAAATTACGTAGTCCCATTTACTCCATTTATCGGCGATGGCTTTATTCTGATGCAGGATAACGCAAGACTGCATTCTGCAAGGTGCGTCACAGAATACTTGGTTGCAGTTGGAATAAGAAAATTTATCTGGCCTGCATGTACCCTAGATGGAAATCCTATAGAACATGTTTGTAACATGCACCAACCACAATAAATGAGTTTCGTGTGACACTTCAGGAAGAATGGCACAATATTCCACAAAATGATATTCGTGAGCTCATAAGTGGCATGGGCCGCCGTATGCAGGCAATAGTAAGGGCTCGAGGAGGCAATACAAAGTATTAAAATTTTATTCAACTGAAATTTTCATTATTAATCTCTGTTAACTTTATTTTGCAGAAATGCATTTTTTTTCGTTTTCATTATCGTAAACTGAAAAGATCATCATGTTACGCCACTGTGTTTGTGTTATTGTTTTATTTTATCACTAGTGCAGTTTTGTGTGTAATAAGTGTCTTTAATTTTAAAGTTCTTGTCTACTCTGTTGGTAATTATATAGGCAATTAATTACTGTATATGTTTTGTACATGTATTAGTACAATTTTTGTTAATGTTTATTTATAAATATTAACCTTAAATTATAGACATACACGCACTGGTACTTCCGCGCCGTCCATGGCTTAATTTTTAACTACTTTCATTAGTGGCGTAACTTACATTTTTTTAATTTAATAACTATAATATTTAAATTGTGATTTTAATTATTTTAACTTCGTGTTCCATATCCTATTGTTTCTTTTGTTACCTTACCGTGCTCTACCTGTGTTTGTTTTTAGTAAGTCAACAGGTGATCGACCGCACCGGTGTGAAGTGTATCCCTGTATTATCTATTTTCCTTAATATTTTTATCACTTGTTATTGTTTTATTTTATTACATATGGTGTGATAGCTCAATGGTAGAGCACTTGCATATCATGCGAGCAGTCCGGGGTTCGATCCCCGAAATATGACTGAAATGATAACTTGCTCTTTATCCACCAGCGTGGTTCGGAAGTCACGTATTAAGCTGTTGGTCCCATCAAACCACTTTAAACAAGTCGTAGACTTACTGTGGCGATGTAAAATAGTCGTAAAAAGCATAATAATAATAATAAAAAATATCATGCCTACTTGCAAATGCAAAAGCGTTGCACAACCTGGCATAATTTGCACTAATTGTGGTATTGTCTTTCAATATAATTGTGCTTTAAATTAAAAAAAATGCATTTGTGGCAAGTTATTTGATTTGGACGATTCAAATTAGCTAGAGTTAGAGAAAGTGCGATCTAACAATAAATTATTAACCGAAAAAATTATCTATCTTGAAGAGAAGATTGCCGAAAAAGACAACGTAATTCTAGAATATGCAACTCGTGATGAGCAACAAACCGCTCCTAATATTGCTTTACCCACTAATGTAACGACTCAGTTGCTTGAACCAACTGCTTTTCTATCTTTAACAAGTTCAGTTGTTAAAACTAAAACTAAATCCAACCAGATAGTTCAACCAAAAGCAAATGTTATTTTTGGCAGTGGTCCTTATAATGACAAGCTGGAGGAATATGTACTTACTGCATACATTCACGTATCTAAACTAAAACATAGGACAAAAAATGTGATATAGTTAATCACATAAAAAATATCGATTGATGTTGTTGACTTAACTGTCAAATCTGGAAGTTACAGTGGCTTTAAAGTTGCTATTCCTGCTGATCATGCGCGGTCCATTTTAAGTAAGGAATTTTGGCCTGCTGAAGATTTTCGGAGCCTGGATCCAGCCAACAACCTAGACCCTACTGTAAAATTACCAACGGCCTCAATCTACTACCAAAACGTTGGGGGCATAAAAACTAAACTTAAGGAACTAATGTTGGCCGTAGCAGTTTCTAGTTACAACTTAATAGTGTTTACCGAAACATAGCTCACCCTGGATATTGACGATTCTGAGCTTAAACTACGTGGTTACGAGTTATTTAAGTGCGATCGTTCAGCATTAACTAGTGCTAAACTGGATGGTGGGGGTGTATTAATTGCAATTAGATCTCATCTTAAAGGTATATTACTGCACCCCACGTATTCAACCGTGGAACATGAGTATGTTCTTGTTAACTTTAAGTCTGTGTCATGTCAATTAGTGCGGTATATACAATAAATACGCCGACCATTGCTACATTGTTGAATCATTAGCTGATATATATCCCAGTTGTAAACTTATTCTACTGGGAGATTATAATCTATCTGCAGCGTTGTAGATAAATTATGAGTTAGGAATTGGAGTAGTCTGCAATAAAACTTACCCTGCATATTTAGTAGCCAATTCTTTTGGGTTTTTAAACTGCATTAAATGCATAAAAATACCCAATAGTAGGGGTGTGTTTTTAGATTTGTGCTTTACAAATGATCGTGATATAAAAATAGCAATGGCTGTTGATGTTCTGTTAAACACAAGCCAACACCACTATGCTTATGTTATAGATGTTAAATGTGATACCAACTGTGATATTTTAAAGTGTAACTACGTTGTTAATGATTTTAAATTTTGCAGACTTTAGCGCTATCAATGGTTTATTATTGAGTCTTTGATTGGTCTTTACTTTTTTATAATTGTGATAATAATGTATGTGTTGATTTATTTTATTCTGTTTTGTATTATGCAATTGATTGTTACGTACCTAAAAACTGTGGCGTGAAAATAACTTTCCTATTTGGTTTAGCAAGGAACTGATTTCACTTACTAAATTGAAAAAAGTTGTTCATAAACGTTTTAAATCTTCAGAACTTCTATCTGATTATAATGGGTTTGAATCTATTTGCACTTCATGTATCTTAGCGCTCGCCTTTACAAACAGTATATTGCACGTACCGAGAATACTATTCAAACAAATCCACAGCATTTCTGGAAATTTGTCAACAAAACCAGAAAATCTAATTAATGGCTTTCCATCTACAATGTACTATAGAGACTTAATCTGCACTAATTGGGATGATTATGTCAACGAATTTGCAGAATTTTTTTCTTCTGTTTACGATTCTGAAGTTCATACAGCTCCAACGTTTGAGTTTCAAAACATTGTAATACATTCAAATTTTTCAATTAGTTTGTTTAATGTTTTTAAAGGTATTGAATACCTTCAAAGTAACCTTAGCACTGGCCCAGACGGTATCCTTTCCATGATGTTGAAAGAATGCATTTATTTACTTTTTAATGCTTCCTTAAGCAAATCTAAATTTCCTGATATGTGGAAACAAAGCTACATTATGCCTTTATTTGAATCTGGGACTAAGGAAGACATAACTAACTATAGAGTTATATGCATTCAATATTCATTCATTCAATATATAAATAACCATTCCTAAATTATTTGATTAACTTGTAACTGAACAAATACAAAGGATGTGCAAAAGTATTATAATTAATGAACAGCATGATTTTCGTGCGAGTCGTTCCACACTTACTAACTTATTGTGCTACGAAAAATATATTTTGAAGGTTTTTGAATCAAGAGTACAAATTGATTCTATTTACACCGATTTTTCAAAGGCTTTTGATCGTGTGAGTCACAGTATTTTATTAGCTAAGCTTCATGCTTTAGGTTTTCATCATGCACGTGGTTTTGTGGTTATCTAGCTTTTTGGAAAATCGTACTCAATGTGTAAAAATTTATAATTTTCTTTCACAGCCAATTCCCGTATCTTCAGGTGTTCCCCAGTGATCACACTGCGGTCCAATTTTGTTCCTGCTTTTTATCAATGATATTTCTCATAGTAAAATATCATCTGTTAATGATTGCCATCTGTTACAACGATATTTAGATTCTGTAAATGCTTGATGTCATAATAATTATCTTTTTCTCAACCTTCACAAATGTTTTTCAATTAGTTTTAATAAAACACTGAATAAAATACCTTACGATTATTATATTAATCATAAATCGTTGAAACAAGTTTCTCAAATAAAAGACTTGGGCATAATCTTTGATCACAAACTCACATTTGTTGAGCATATTAACTATATGTGTAACCGGGCTATGAAAATGCTGGCTTTTGTTTACAGAATGTCAGCAGACTTATCCCCAAGTACGCTCAAATTACTTTATTGTTTTTTGGTGCGCTCTCATTTAGAATATGCTCCTTCAGTCTGGTGCGCCCGTCTTACGAAATTCATATACAAAGTATTGAACGAATTCAAAACAAGTTTTCTAGATTATTATCTTATAAACCGTTGATTTTAACGGTTGATTTTGATCGCAATTACACTACATATTTGTACAATTTGCCACTACTAAAACTTCGTCGCAAAAAGGTTGATCTTTCGTTTTTGAGTGGACTTGTGATCTCTGAAGTAGACTGTCCTGGGCTTCTTGCATCTCTACCATTCAGTATTCCTATTAGCGATCGACGTACCAGGCAGATGCTATTGTTTAGAGAATTTACACGTTCTACAAATTACGAGTGCAACAACCCACTTGTTAGGATGTGTAAACTGGCAAATTGTTTGCGCAATTAAATCATATTGATTGAATTGTGTACCTAAAATGTAGATTAAACTTATGTATTTTTTTTTATATTATGTATATTATTTTAGTTGATGTAATATGTTTATTTAGATATTATAGTGTAGATGTGAATGGTTTAACTTTTACCGTGAATAAAGAATTATTATAAGTACCGTATATTGTTTTTTTTTTCTACATCCTGTTTGTCTTTTTGATTGTAAAACACTAAAAGTTTTAATTAAAAAAAATACCCGGGTTTTTTTGCAAAAAATTACCCAATGAATGTATACAGGGTGTCCGGAAAATACGTGTACAACGTTTGACGACAGACTCCTGACGTCAAAATAGGTCGATCTAAGCCGACTTAGTTATATCCAAAATTGTCTCGTTTAGCCGGTAGAGGGCGTCAAAAATTTGTAAATATTAAAAAGAAATTACCTGTAACAATAATTTTTTAAGTGACCTTGTTGCTATGGCGTTTTTGAGGTTTTATTCAAGAAGTATGCATTTTTTCAAAAAAATTTCCTGTTGATATGAACTGATGTGTTTTATTCAAATTCTGCGTAGTTTTATCGCGAGAGAGCACACAGAAAACAAACTACGAATTTGACTGAAAGATAACGATAATCTATATTCATAATTGAAATGTTCAATGATTTAAACAAGAAGAATTGAAATTTCACGTATAACATAAAATCAACTCAAACGGTAAAGCAGAACACTGTACTGTCGACAGAGATCAAAACAACGCTTGATTATTACATAATATATTATATAAAATTAGATGACAGATGACAGATGACAGATGACAGATGACAGATGACAGATGACAGATGACAGATGACAGATGACAGATGACAGATGACAGATGACAGATGACAGATGACAGATGACAGATGACAGATGACAGATGACAGATGACAGATGACAGATGACAGATGACAGATGACAGATGACAGATGACAGATGACAGATGACAGATGACAGATGACAGATGACAGATGACAGATGACAGATGACAGATGACAGATGACAGATGACAGATGACAGATGACAGATGACAGATGACAGATGACAGATGACAGATGACAGATGACAGATGACAGATGACAGATGACAGATGACAGATGACAGATGACAGATGACAGATGACAGATGACAGATGACAGATGACAGATGACAGATGACAGATGACAGATGACAGATGACAGATGACAGATGACAGATGACAGATGACAGATGACAGATGACAGATGACAGATGACAGATGACAGATGACAGATGACAGATGACAGATGACAGATGACAGATGACAGATGACAGATGACAGATGACAGATGACAGATGACAGATGACAGATGACAGATGACAGATGACAGATGACAGATGACAGATGACAGATGACAGATGACAGATGACAGATGACAGATGACAGATGACAGATGACAGATGACAGATGACAGATGACAGATGACAGATGACAGATGACAGATGACAGATGACAGATGACAGATGACAGATGACAGATGACAGATGACAGATGACAGATGACAGATGACAGATGACAGATGACAGATGACAGATGACAGATGACAGATGACAGATGACAGATGACAGATGACAGATGACAGATGACAGATGACAGATGACAGATGACAGATGACAGATGACAGATGACAGATGACAGATGACAGATGACAGATGACAGATGACAGATGACAGATGACAGATGACAGATGACAGATGACAGATGACAGATGACAGATGACAGATGACAGATGACAGATGACAGATGACAGATGACAGATGACAGATGACAGATGACAGATGACAGATGACAGATGACAGATGACAGATGACAGATGACAGATGACAGATGACAGATGACAGATGACAGATGACCAAATATATGTATTTCCATGAAATAATCTTTATTAATAATAATCTTTATTAGACATTAAAAATGATCGTGTACACGATATATGTCAAGTCAAATATGTATGTATATATGGTAAAAAGTACAAATAGAATGCTATCTATAAACTACAATAAATTAAAATTAAGTACAATACAATACAAATAAAATACAAATACAAAAGTATATTTCAATACAACATGATATTATATAATTCCTAAAAAACATAAATAACATTTGATAAATAATCACTAAACAAAAATTAAGTATTAAAATATTCATCAAGAGTATAAAAACACCCGTCAATGAGAAATGATTATAGTTTACATTTAAATAAATTTAACGTTTTGACGTTTTTTTATATCAGATGGCAGTTTGTTGAAGATGGTGATGCATGATAAATTTGGTGATTTTTTGTATGTTGACGTATGGTGTCGGGGAGTCCTTAGTTCCTGGCCGTGCCTAGTATCATATTGGTGGTTAGCTGAATTTTTTTCAAATCAATCTATTTTCATGCACGAATAAGTAGCACATTTGTAAATATATACTGATGTAAAAGTTAATATTTTGTGAGTTCTAAATAACTCTCTACATGATTCAATGCGCTTCAGGCCAAAGATTAGTCGTAATATTCTCTTTTGCGCTATTTGTATTCTTATTGATTCAGAAGATTTTCCCCAGATAATTATGTTATATGACATATGAGAATATGCTAGAGCATAATAAACTTGTATCAAATAGTTTTGAGATATTGTTTTTTTAAGTTTTAAAATATCATAGTATGCGCTGTTCAATTTGTTGGCCACATGATCGATATGAATATTCCATTTAAGATTGCAGTCGATATAGCATCCTAAGAATTTAGTATGGTTAGCACTAAATGGGATATTTATATTTGGAATTTTGTTTTTATAAAACTGAACACTGACTGTTTTATCAGTATTTATAATTAAATTATTTTTATTACACCAAGTTTGAATGTCTACCATTACAGTTGCTGCCTTTATTTGTAAAGTTTCTTCTGACTCTGCATCAACAATGACGGATATATCGTCTGCAAAATTTATAGTATAACCGGAAGAAACACAGCTTGATAAATCATTGATATAAATTAAAAAAAATAAAGGTCCAAGAACTGAACCTTGTGCTACGATTAATAATACATCATGTACCTTTGATTCACTATTACCTATATTTACAGACATTTTCCTTTGAGATAAAAACGACACAACTAACTTTAAATGGTTTTTAGTTATAATTAATTGTAATACAACTTATTTGAAACAAATATATATTTATATATTTATTCATGTAGATTAAAATTAATGAAACTATTTTTTTAATATTATTCTTCAATATAGTCAAACTGGTTCAAATCAAATATTAAATATTTTTGAACGTCTAGAGACTGTAAATTGTGATCACTGTGTGATACTTACTAGGTAAGAAGAGTATTATTAGTGCACCACAATTAAGGAAATTTACATAAAGCTAAAAAGTACCTTTAAAATTTTGTTAAAAGTGTTTCCAATTCACCTTACAGTAGATTAAATTTAATAAGTACGAGTCATGCCATAGCTAAGTATTATTGCAGTGCAACTAGCATTGCGTGGAATGAAATTAGCTTTCAAACTCATATTTTCCAAGACGTAATTCGCAACTATTTAAAGTCAATATTTGCAGAATGCATAAATCTTGTCTTGAATGTCATAGTTTTAACGAATATTTTTATGTTTTTGTGACATTAAATAAAACTTAAGAAAAACATTTTGAATTATTTTTTTTTAATGTAAAATGAAAATTGTGTTTAATGTCAAAAAGGGTTGAAAGACGCTATGACAACAAGATTTAATGTGCTCAACAAGCTCAAAATCAAAACCTGAAAAGTATAAGCAAACATTAACCAAAAAAAAAAACTCAGGGTAGCATAAACTTGTTGGCTCAACTCGGAAAGATGTGACAAATTGGATGACACCTTCTACTATTCTAAAGAGAAACCACAGGAACAAGTACAAATGGATCTCCAAAGACCTATAAAAGTAAGTTAATTATTTTATTCATACCATTATGACATATTAACACCAATAATAATCAATACCAAACCTATTAACATTATCCAAGTACAGCGGAAGTAAAAATAAAAAGGGTATATCCTAAATTAAAGAAACCTATAACAACATACTAAAAAAGAAGAAGTAAATATAATTATAGAGAATAAAGATTTCAATGCAAAATGAGACATAAGGGATTTTAAAATCTGGTAACCTTTTTGGTCTTAGAGTATGTAATGAAAGGGGAGTATAAGAGTCATTATATCCTCCAATCAGCCATAGTTTGGAAGTCAGATGTTTTGCTGGTAAAGTAACACGCAGTTAGCTGTAACGCTATTAAAAAGATCAAAAAGTTAACATCGTTTTTAATCATATTTTGATTTTATAAACATTTTGTAACAATACAAATAGAATAATTAAAAAAAAACAATACTAGATAAATGAAAGGAGAAACTTTCCCTCAAAATTAGTAATAGCACTTAGTTAGTAATATCCTACTACAAGATACAAGTCAATAACTTACCAATAAACCAATAAATGAACTGATAAACAACTAACAATTTTAGTCAACAATTATTTCTATCCGCAAAATGTTGGTGTTAAGGTGCATTAAAAAAAAAGAGTTTATCAAAAGTTAATAAAAACAAATTTAATTTATATAGGAACAAAATGCCGCAAATTTTTCATAGTTCCCGGTTTTGAACCGCAAGTATAATCAACATTTCCTAGAAATTTTTTTGCAAAAAAACCCGGGTAATTTTTGTTTATAAAACTTTTTAATGTTTTACAATCAAAGATACCATCAAGATGTAGAAAAAAAAAACAACATATGGTACTTATCAGTTTATTTAATGAACATTAAAAAGCCAAAATAAAATTTAAAGGTATGCGTTCTTCACTACCTATTCTCATTTGACATTATGCACAGAGGATCAAGGTTGCTACTGGGTTGATTTGTTTGTTTTTGATTAAATGTTATTCTCAGGGCAGATTGATGTGTGGTGTGTGATTATGGTTTTAAGTGCTGAAGATTGTGCAAAAACTGTTGCTCTTGTGGCAGATAGAAGAAACCAGCGGTATGTGTCCAGATTCCTTCATGTCAGTCTCTCTACCGTCCAAAGAGCAGTTGAGCGGTTTAGGGAAACCGGCAGAAATACTCGGAGGCCTGAATCTGGCAGGAGACAGAAAACGACTGCTATCGATGACCGATTTATCGTTCTACGGAATAGTCATGTGACTTCAGTGGAGACCAGAAACCAACTCCGTGAGGTTTGTGGTACAGCTGTGACTGTATGGACAGTTCGTCAAAGGTTGCAAGCAGCTGGTCCAAAATTACTCCCACGTTACCGAGTAGTCGGACTCCAATTTTCTTGCAAACATTTGAATTGGACATTGGCACAATACTGTTTACTGACAAGTTTAGATTCTGCCTACATTCGCCAAATGAATGAGAACGAGTATGGAAACGAACAGGAGAACGATTTGCGGAGTGCACCTTTAAGCCCCGGCTGAGCCATGGTGGAAGTTCCCTGATTGTGTGGGCAGAAATATCAATGGATGCCTGCAGCGAATTGATTGTCATTGATGGAGAATCGCTGACTACTCAGCGGTATATTGAGAAGGTTTTGAAAAATTACGTAGTCCCATTTACTCCATTTATCGGCGATGGCTTTATTCTGATGCAGTATAACGCGAGACTGCATTCTGCGAGGTGCGTCACAGAATACTTAGTAATAATAATAATAATAATAAAAGTTTATTGGTCTAAAGATCAAAACATGATATAAGACAAGTCACGTACACACAAACATAAATTCAAAATAATGTCAATACACTACATAATAATAAATTAGAACAAATAAGTATACAAACATGGTACAGTAAATAATAAAAAATAAAACCAACATTATTTATAATAACAATAAAATAAACAAAATAATGATATTTGACAATTTACATTTATATTGAGTTTTCAAGAAATTCACTTACTGAATAATAAGCCTTGTTAAGTAACATTTCTTTAATTGACAACTTAAATTCTTTTGCGTTCAATAATTTTAATGCCACAGGCAACTTGTTGTATAATTTTATACCTACATATCTAGGACATTTCTCAAAGAAACTCAATTTATGTTTTGGATACTCGAGCAGAGTGCTACCATGCCTTGTATTATATGTTCTGTTTCCACTATTTAGTGTTGTATAGGTGGCTAGATTTTTTTTAACGTTTAACAAAATTTGTAATATATACAAGCTATAGACAGTAAGAACTTTATGTTTTATAAATACCTCTTTACAATGAGTATCGCGACAGCTTGAACATAATTCTAATCATTCTTTTTTGAATTTTAAAAATACGGTCTACACTACTTGAACTACCCCAGACTACAATGCAGTATCGAAGAGCGGACTCAAAATAAGCAAAATAAAACAATCTAAGTATATGATCGTCCCCATAATTTATAAGTTGCCGTGATACATAACAAAAAGTGGATAATTTTTTTGATAACATGTCTATATGCTCATTGAAGTTACATCTTTGGTCAAGATAGATGCCAAGAAATCGAGTACTGTTGTCTTGTTTAATTAAAGAATTATTACACCTGATTAAAAACGAATAGTCTAAAATAGTGTTATTTGTGGTAAATTTAATAGAAATAGTTTTGTTTGTATTTACATGTAAGTTATTATTTTTGAACCATTGATTTATGTTATTTAACAACTGAGTCGCTTTGATTGGAATATCACTTGCTTTTTGTGATGAAATAAGCAGTGATGTGTCATCAGCATATAATACACTATTTTCAATCAGCATGTCATTTGTGTATATAATAAAAAGTAATGGACCCAATAGCGATCCTTGTGGAATTCCTCTTTTCATATTTAATGCATTGGATGTTGTGTTTTACGTAATGTGGTCTATTATTAAGATAGCTTACAATCCACTGCAAGCTTGTTCCTCTAATGCCGTATTGATATAACTTAGCAACTAATAGATGGTGAGAAACAAGGTCAAACGCTTTACTTAAGTCAAGAAATATTCCCAAGCAATGATCTCCTTTGTCTAAGTTATAATAAACGTTCTCCAAGTAATCGAGGATGGCACTTGTTGTAGATTTATGTTTCATAAATCCATGTTGGTGTTTATTAAATAGTTTGCACTGATGACAAAAGTTTGTTATTCGCTCTGCCATAACATTTTCGATTACTTTGGATATTGTGCTTAGTATGGCAATGGGCCTGTAGTTATTTGGTTCATTGTTATTATTTTTTTAGGTACTGGTATCAGTTTAGTTTCTTTTAGAATAGTTGGGAATATTTCTTGACGCAAAGATTCGTTTATAATAGAGATAGGTTCAATTAAGTAGGGTATACACATTTTTAAAAGATTGGCAGTCATGCCATCTACTCCCGCAGAATTTGAGCTTTTCAACCGACACACAATATTCATAATTTCATTGTCAGTAACTGGTTGCAAAAATATTGATTTTGAATTAAATGGAATGTTTACGTGATTTTCGTTAATGCATGTTTGTGAAAGGCTATCAGCAACCGTATTAAAATAATTATTTAAGTAGTTGGCAATTGATAATTGGTTGTGTTCAGTGTGACTTTCAGTTTTTAAAGATGTGATTTTGGTATTTTTATTTCCTGCAATATTTTCATTAATTATATCCCATGCGGCTTTATTTTTGTTGGTTGAATTTGCTATCCTGTTGTTATAGTACATTCTTTTTGCTAAAATAGTAACATTTTTGAAGATTTTTTTATAAGTGATATAATGTTGTTTTACATTTTCATTTTCTCCTTTAGCAAGTGCATGTAATGTTTTTAGAGTTTGAGAGGAGATTTTAATACCGTTTGTTATCCATTGACAAGATTTGGCACGAGTGCTACTTTTCCTTAAGGGAAAAGCAGTCTCAAACATAATAGATAACTTATTTTGAAAAAGATAATATTTTTTATCTACGTTACTTGATAAAATCACAATATTCCAATCAGTTTCTTTTAATAAGTTTGTAAAATTATAAATATTGCGTGTGTTTTTAATATTTCTGTAGTAATTTGGCTGTTTATTGGTATCAACATCATATGTTAATTTAATGCTAGCTAATTGCGAATTGTGATCTGAAGAGCAAAACTCTGATACTGTGCAAGTTATATCTGGAATACTATTACTAATACAGATATTGTCAATGCAGTTCAATAGACGCGTAGGTTTGTTAATGCGTGGTTTAACATTATAAGAATTTAGAAGGTCTAATAATTCAGTACGCTGTTTAGAAAATGTAAGAAAGTTAATATTGAAATCTCCGCATACTACAACTGTTGCATCTGATTTTTTGCATAACATTTTTAAAGCTTTATCAAGTAATTTAATAAATATAGCAAAATCTCCTTCAGGGCATCTATAGAAACACAATACAAACATTTCATCACAAATTACATTTTTTACCGTGTTTTTACTTAAATCTAAATTTATCGCACAGCATTCAAAATGCTTTTCGACTGACATATTACCAACCGCACTTAAAATATTCGATTTTATTCCATTTTTGCACATTATCAAAGCTATGTATTTGATCCTTGAAAAATGGGCTCCAGTATAGTAACCAGGTACAGATAGATTGTTATTGCTATTATGAGTATACCAGTGTTCACTTATACATAAAATATGGTACTTGCAGGTGTCTAGCAGAACTTCGATTTCATCAATTTTGCTCCCTAAACCTTGAACGTTTTGATGGAAGATATTTAAATAAGATTCGTTCTTTCCATTGTTGCTGTTCCTAAAAAATATTTTGTTGGAATTTTTTCGACGTGTGGTGATCCTGGATTACTTTGGAGATTATGATTGTGCTGATTTTCTGTAGAAATGTTTGATACATCTGTTGATGACGCCCGCTTGTTTTGTGTGTTGTGTAGAGGACTGTTATTACCATTTTGTATTATATTGCATATTTTATACATTAATACCCTCTTAGCCGCGGAGTTGAATTTAATTATGTTATTTTTAAAATGATTCATTAATATTGTATTGGTATCTAAGTAAATAACATGTTTCATATTTTTGCTGTTATGCAGCATCTTGCAAATATTCAAATTTTGTTTGTATATAAACGCATTTACATTTGGTGCATTTGTATACGGGCATCCTATTATTATAACATTGGTGTGAATTGCTAAATTAATTACTTTCAATATATGTACGGCTGACAGTTTTTTTTTTCCTTGATTGCGTCTATTTTTCCACCAAATATAATTAAATAATCATTTTTATAGAAATGTTCAATACCAGTAACGCTGTTTTTAGGTTTTTAGGTTTTATAATGGTGCTTACTGCGTATGCGTCCTTGGATAAGTACGTATTTAGTTGCAGTTGGATTGAGAAAATTCATCTGGCCTGCATGTACCCTAGATGGAAATCCTATAGAACATGTTTGGAACATGCACCAACCACAATAAATGAGTTTTGTGTGGCACTTCAGGAAGAATGGCACAATATTCCACAAAATGATATTCGTGAGCTCATAAGTGGCATGGGTCGCCGTATGCAGGCATTAGTTAGGGCTCGAGGAGGCAATCCAAAGTATTAAAATCTTATTCAACTGAAATTTTTATTATTATTCTCTGTTAACTTTATTTTACAGAAATGCATTTTCTTTCGTTTTCATTATCGTTTTCGCTTAATAATGTTCATTGGATAAACTGAAAAGATCATCATGTTACGTCACTGTGTTTGTGTAATTGTTTTGTTTTATTACTAGTGCTGCTTTGTGTGTAATAAGTGTCTTTAATTTTAAAGTTCTTGTCTACTCTGTTGGTAATTAAATAGGCAACTAATTACTGTATATGTTTTGTACATGTATTAATACAATTTTTGTTAATGTTTATTTATAAATATTAACCTTAAATTATAGACATCCACGCTCTGGTACTTCCGCGCCGTCCATGGGTTAATTTTTAACTACTTTCACCAGTGGCGTAACTTACATTTTTTTAATTTAATAACTATAATTTTTAAATTGTGATTTTAATTATTTAAACTTCATATTCCATATCCTATAGTTTCTTTTGTTACCTTACCGTGGTCTACCTGTGTTTGTTTTTAGTAAGTCACTAGGTGATCGACCGCACCGGTGTGAAGTGTATCCCTGTATTATCTATTTTCCTTAATATTTTTATCACTTGTTATTGTTTTATTTTATTACTGCATTGATATCATGCCTACTTGCAAATGCAAAAGCGTTGCACAATCTGGCATAATTTGCACTAATTGTGGTATTGTCTTTCAATATAATTGTGCTTTAAATTAAAAAAAATGCATTTGTGGCAAGATATTTGATTTGGACGATTCAAATTAGTTAGAGTGCACTTCCTGCAATCTAACAATAAATTATTAACCGAAAAAATTATCTATCTTGAAGAGAAGATTGCCGAAAAAGACAACGTAATTCTAGAATATGCAACTCGTGATGAGCAACAAACCGCTCCTAATATTGCTTTACCCACTAATGTAACGACTCAGTTGCTTGAACCAACTGCTTTTCTATCTTTAGCAAGTTCAGTTGTTAAAACTAAAACTAAATCCAACTAGATAGTTCAACCAAAAGCAAATGTTATTTTTGGCAGTAGTCCTTATAATGACAAGCTGGAGGAATATGTACCTACTGCATACATTCACGTATCTAAACTAAAACATGGGACAAAAAATGTGATATAGTTAATCACATAAAAGCGCAGTTTTCGGCAATATCGATTGATGTTGTTGACTTAACTGTCAAATCTGGAAGTTACAGTGGCTTTAAAGTTGCTATTCCTGCTGATCATGCGCGGTCCATTTTATGTAAGGAATTTTGGCCTGCTAAGGATTTTCGGAGCTTGGATCCAGCCAACAACCTAGACCCTATTGTAGAATTACCAACGGCTTCAATCTACTACCAAAACGTTGGGGGCATAAAAACTAAACTTAAGTATTAATGTTGGCCGTAGCAGTTTCCAGTTACAACTTAATGGTGTTTACCGAAACTTAGCTCACGTAGGATATTGACGATTCTGAGCTTAAACTACGTGGTTACGATTTATTTAGGTGCGATCGTTCCGTATTAACTAGTGCTAAACTGGATGGTGGGGGTGTATTAATTGCAATTAGATCTCATCTTAAAGGTATATTACTGCACCCCACGTATTCAACCGTGGAACATGTGTATGTTCTTGTTAACTTTAAGTCTGTGTCATGTGTCATGTCAATTAGTGCGGTATATGCGATAAATACGCCGACCATTGCTACTTTGTTGAATCATTAGCTGATATATATCCCAGTTGTAAACTTATTCTACTGGGAGATTATAATCTACCTGCAGCGTTGTAGATAAATAATGAGTTAGGAATTGGAGTAGTCTGCAATAAAACTTACCCTGCATATTTAGTAACCAATTCTTTTGGATTTTTAAACTGCATTGAATGCATAACAATACCCAATAGTAGGGGTGTGTTTTTAGATTTGTGCTTTACAAATGATCGTGATGTAAAAGTAGCAATGGCTGTTGATGTTCTGTTAAACACAAGCCAACACTACTATGCTTATGTGATAGATGTTAAATGTGATACCAAGTGTCATATTTTAAAGTGTAACTATGTCGTTAATGATTTTAAATTTGCAGACTTTAGCGCTATCAATGATTTTTTATTGAGTCTTTGATTGGACTTTACATTTTTATAACTGTGATATTAATGTATGTGTTGATTTATTTTATTCTGTTTTGTATTATGCAATTGATTGTTACGTACCTAAAAACCTGTGGCGTGAAAATAACTTTCCTATTTGGTTTAGCAAGGAACTGATTTCACTTACTAAATTGAAAAAAGTTGTTCATAAACGTTTTAAATCTTCAGAACTTCTATCTGATTATAATGGGATTGAATCTATTTGCACTTCATGTATCTTAGCGCTCGCCTTTACAAACAGTATATTGCACGTACCGAGAATACTATTCAAACAAATCCAAAGCATTTCTGGAAATTTGTCAACGAAACCAGAAAATCTAATTAATGTCTTTGCGTCTACAATGTACTATGGAGACTTAATCTGCACTAATGGGGATGATTATGTCAACAAATTTGCAGATTTTTTTTCTTCTGTTTACGATTCTGAAGTTCATACAGATCCAACGTTTGAGTTTCAAAACAACGTAATACATTCAAATTTTTCAATTAGTTTGTTTGATGTTTTTAAAGGTATTGAAGTTACCTTCAAAGTAACCTTAGCACTGGCTCAGACGGCATCCATTCCATGATGTTGAAAGAATGCATTTATTCCATTTCTACGCCGTTACATCTACTTTTTAATGCTTCCTTAAGCAAATCTAAATTTCCTGATATGTGGAAATAAAGCTACATTATGCCTTTATTTGAATCTGGGGCTAAGGAAAACATAACTAACTATACAGGTATATGCATTCAATATTCATTCATTCAATATTCATTCATTCAACTGAACAAATACAATGGATGTGCAAAAGTATTATAATTGATGAACATCATGGTTTTCGTGCGAGTCGTTCCACACTTACTAACTTATTTTCTATTTACACCGATTTTTCAAAGGCTTTTGATCGTGTGAGCCACAGTATTTTGTTAGCTAAGCTTCATGCTTTAGGTTTTCATCATGCTGTGGTTTTGTGGTTATCTAGCTTTTTGGAAAATCGTACTCAGTGTGCAAAAATTAATAATTTTCTTTCACAGCCAATTCCTGTATCTTCAGGTGTTCCCCAGTGATCACACTGCGGTCCAATTCTGTTCCTGCTTTTTATCAATGATATTTCTCATAGTAAAATATCATCTGTTACGACGATATTTAGATTCCGTAAATGCTTGATGTCATAATAATTATCTTTTTCTTAACCTTAACAAATGTTTTTCAATTAGTTTTAGTACTGAATAAAATACCTTACGATTATTATATTAATCATAAACCGTTGAAACAAGTTTCTCGAATAAAAGACTTGGGCATAATCTTTGATCACAAACTCACATTTGTTGAGCATATTAACTATATGTGTAAACGGGCTATGAAAATTCTGGGTTTTGTTTACAGAATGTAGATTATTATCTTATAAATCATTGATTTTAGCGGTTGATTTTGATCGCAATTACTTTACATGTTTGTACATTTTGCCACCATTAAAACTTCGTCGCAAAAGGGCTGATCTTTCGTTTTTGCGTGGATTTGTGATGTCTGAAGTAGACTGTCCTGGGCTTCTTGCATCTCAACCATTCAGTATTCCTATTAGCGATCGACGTACCAGGCAGATGCTATTGTTTAGAGAATTTACACATTCTACAAATTACGGGTGCAACAACCTACTTGTTAGGATGTGCAAACTGGCAAATTGTTTGCGCAATTAAATCATATTGATTGAATTGTGTACCTAAATTGTATTTTAGATTAAACTTATGTATTATTTTTTATTTTTTTTATATTATGTATATTATTTTAGTTGATGTAATATGTTTATTTAGATATTATAGTGTAGATTTAATGGTTTAACTTTTACCGTGAATAAAGAATTATTATAAGTTGGTCTCTTTGATTGTAAACCACTAAAAGTTTTATTAAAAAAAAATTACCTGGGTTTTTTGCAAAAAATTACCCGATGACCCGGTTTTTTCCATCTGAGTGTATATATAAATTCTTGATTATTTTGTATTTTACAATTATATTTTCTAAAAAGAATGATATAGGATATAGTAATAGACATCACTATCCTATTAGTATTTTTATTATATTTTATTGATATAATATGCATACACAATTTTTAACATATACAATAATAAATATAAATTTGACAAAAACTTTTTCACATTTCTTGGTACAGTTTTTGTCAAAAATAATAATTTTCCCTATATTTACCTACAGTATTTTCTTCTTAATTTTACATAATACATATTTTTTTATACATTTAGCTTTTTTCGTAAGCGTTTAGCATAAAGTGTATTTAAAATAAAAATTATAACTATATAAAAATATTGATTTTTATAACAAGCAGATAACAATAAATATATTTTATGAATTGCACATGATTAGAAAAATTATTGGAAAAAACTATTTAATTTTTAATTAGCGAACAAAATTTACTAATGTAAATTAAATGAGAACTTTTCCAGCATGGTCGTTTCAAATAGGGCGATACCTAATCACGCCAGCTTTACGAAATCATTATAAATAAAATGTTTCGAAATCAACTATCTTTTTTTAAATAACTCTTCAACAATTTTTAATTCTCTTAATAGCAACATTCTAGTGGGTTGTTTTCGAAACACTTTAAAATTTTAATATATACTTTTTGCGTGTGAAATGGGAATTGAAAAATTCGATGATTCTCACCACACTATTAATAATTAATTAAAAATAACATTTCATACGTATGCCGATCTGAAAATACACCGAATTATTCAATGGAATGGTTAGTTTGTGCACAATTTACTTTCCTTATATACAAATTGATAGCAAATTTACGTTACTTGAGGATTTTACAATTCAAAAGAAGCATGATTTGTTTTCCTTTCTTCTAATAAATATCAATCAAATCCATTGTCTATTCAATTTTTCACACACCAGATAAGTAAAAATTTAATTGTAATCTAATAAGAAAAAAATATAAATAAGTTCAATTACAATTAAATTTTACTCGGAAATAATAGCGCGGAAATATTCTGAAGGATATATTTGAAGAATGACACCCTGTACATTATAACATTTATTTTTAAGTGTGCCAAGTAATGTCCAGCTATCTGTTTAAGTTTTTTTTTTTTGGAAAGCAACAAGTTGGTTGATTTTCTTTTTCATAAAATTTGCTATTTATATCTACTAAATTTTCACATCATTTTTACTAAGTTTTGCATATTTGAGGCCTTAAAATTTAAACACTGTTTATGAGATTACTTTTGGAATGTTTGTTAAATCTATACAAGCAAACATTGAGATCAATTAAAATCAGTACTGGTATAATAAAATATTTCGTTATTAAAAACACTGAAATCTTTTAAAGAAAGATAGAGATTTTTTTTATACATTCACATTCACTTTACATTATTTTTTTCTCCTTATTCCAAAACTTATTATTTATTGGTTTGTATTTATGTTTTCTTTAAAAGGTCTAGCTTCATTTTTAATGAGACGTCCGTAATCCTAAACGTCACGTTATATATACTTCTTTTTTATAGTTTAAACACGCAGGAATCAATAAATTTCCTATCTACAAAATTAACAGGACCTAATAAAATAAATGACTAGATTCAAATACCTCTATCTTATCCGCTATTTGTTTTTAAATCGTTCGAAAAATCTCCAAGTATGAAACCTGTACTTGAGCATGAAAATTGGATTTTATCACAACCCACACCTGCCATGTCTTCTTTTATTTATTCTTAAATCAAGTCAGAAAATATTTTGGTTTAAAATTATGGATATTAAATAAGTGCACACATAATCTACAAAAGGATATTTAATATTTCTACTGTTATTATTAAATATCAATTTGTATTATTTTCTGGATATACGTCAAACCTAATATACAAGTACAGATTCCATATTGAGTAATTCTCATTTGTTAGTAACCGTTATCTCATTACCATCCTGTTTGACTGAAACAGGATTGCGGCGTGCTGATTTAGACCGTATTTGTCCAGCCAAGAGGGGATTGATGGCATAAAGCCAGTCATGGACTTCCTTCTCGTGTAAGGTTTGGAGTAAATAACCACGGTGTTTGCTTACAACGCTAAAGGTGTTGGGCAGGCGAACCATTGCGGATTGGTCTTCGGAATATTCCACCTGTGCTGTTCCCAAATTGATGAGTGCACGTTCTACTGGATCTTTTTCATCTCGGAAGATGAATACGTATGGTCGTCGTACAGCCTAAACAAATTAAACAAATTTGTCATTGTCATATTTATGTCAACATCACTGCAACACTAAAAACTAAAACCTCAAATTAAAGCAATTTATGATTAATTCTTTTTATAAAAACAATTTTGTTAGTATTAGTTCATTAAAGGCTCCTTTTCTAAAAGGTCGTCTTAAATTCAAGCGCTAGTATAAAAGTATAAATTCAATTGTATAGATTTTTTTTATAAATTAAGCACTTCCGGTTGCACTTTAATAGGCAGGTCAAATTCTGCATCACACACCTTTAAAGTTGGAAACCCAAAAAAGGATTACCAGAGAAATCATAAAAAGCGGAAATTCACTCAGAACTCCGAACAACCACTTTTGCAATATTTTTTTAACATTGCTTGTTCCTGTGTTTTTATGCCCTTCCGTATTGCAAACGTTTGCATTCAGGTAGCTCCGCCATTGAATTTGAATACTATATTCAATAGAAGATGCTCACTATAGTATATTCAACTTTAAGAAGCAATAAAGAACAGACATTGGCGATGATCACGTTGACAATTCTATCGCCGCATTCTTCCCTCACTTCTATATACTATACACCTTTAGGATTTTTAGGTTCACTCAGGAGTAGGAGTAGGGGAGTATAGATACTATATTCTAATCTAATCAAATAACTAGGGTGCTCCCTGAATCAGCAATGGGACCAATCGAAAGAAATTAGATCCACAATGGAACAAGCTCGCACGGCCTCCAATAAAAAAAAAACCTACGACAGTGGTTTGGGTTCAGCACTACAACTCTTTTTCGTAGAGCTGTCAACAAGACCCAAATAAAGTTGATGATCGCCAACGTTCGTGGAGGACAAGGCACGTAAAAAAAAGAATCTAAGATAAAGCACTGATAAAGCAGTACATGAGATTCATTTCGTGTACTTCTTTATTAGAATTGAATATAATATCTATACTCCCCCCCCCCCCTCCCTTGTAATCACAAGCTTGCATACAAAATTTTAGATAAAGGCGAACATGGCAAATATGAAATTAGTTTGCAATGTTAGTAAAACGTTTCAAGCAGCTCTTACTGTTTCCTGGTATCAATGAAACAAAGTACAAAGATTTTCACTCGCATATTGTAATGTTATTGTTGAATCTTCTATAACAGCCGCCGCTTGTTGTATGATTTCTCACCCACCAAAGTTTAAAGAAGCTGAACTGAGATCATATTCAAACATTCATGCAGCATCATCTTTCCATAAAGTCAAAACAACAGCCTGAACAATAAGACCCATTATAAAAACAATCAGAAAGTATTGACATACAATTCTAGCACAATATTTCTAACAATCGTTACCGCTGGGTATTTTTACAGTTTTAAGAATGTCAGTAAAACACAAAGGTGCAAAAAAACTCTCATGAAACTTAGATCAAACTATTTTATGTCAAAATCGATTAAAATTACAAGAAGTCGAACAAAAGGTATTCCAACTTTTGATTTTTGTACCAGCGAACCGCGACTCCTAACAAAAGTTAGAGAACCCACATATGGTGTTTTTAGACAAGCAGTTTAATCAGCACGACTAACGTACATCCATTAGGCTGGAACGATCTTTCTGTGTATGCGGATACACCGGCGCAATATGTTCCTACCAAAAGACAAAACTTCCACTTATTATAAGTTAAAACTACTATTCTTAACTCTTATTTAACTAAACAAGGCTAACGAAAATTACATAAAACCCGTTTTATAGACTACGTTGAATGAAAACTATACCTACCAATTGCTCCAAACTGGTGCCTTACAAAAATTTGTTGGATATATACAAATTTCCATCAAACTGGAATTGAAAAACGGCAATCGAGAGACTACGTCAACATCACTACAAACAACCGTAATGATGAGTATTATTACGTGCTCACTATGAAACCCAAACACAACAATCGACCTCTGGCTATACATGGGCTTAACTACAAAATACTCCGAAATGCCGAAATAAAACTGTCCACCTACCAACTGCGCACATTTTGATGCATATGCCAAACTTTATTTTGGTACCTGGCCAAACTGCATCAGACATGATATCCCTTGAAGACAAAATATTCCACCTACCGACTGCGCCATTTCAATTTCTATGCCAAAGACAATTTCCTAAACAAAGAGAAATATTAACCATTTAGTTTGCATCGAGTTTGTGAGTCATCAGAAAAACTTTAGCTCTTTCACTTTACAAGCTTGATTGACAACATAATTTTATTCAAAGAATTCAAAGACTAATTGGAATCACGATGTAACACTCACTTCAACTGGTACCTAGCCAAAATTCTTCTTCCATAATACTATCCAAAGCGGAAATAAATAAACTGCAATCTACAGAAACTTGTAGAGCGTTTGGTGAACTGGTAGCATAGCTAGAATTTTTGAGAAGGCCCTTCTCAGAGTAGGTTTTGAAACAAATTAGACTTTCCGCATTGCAGACTCTTGCATACAGGTAGCTACGCCACTGTCTATAGTCCAACATCATGAAATTTTGAAGAGATTAGATACAGATCACACTGGAATCAAAAATTTGGTGAAATTGGCAGCAAATATAAAAAGCCGCAAAGGATCTATAAAGGAGGCATCTGCAGAGCGTGACATCGGTATTGAAGTAAATGACGTGTGGATCAACAGCATCCGATATGCAGACAACGTACACGATTTACAAGATCTTCTCAATTTGATTGGTGAACACAGCAAGAATATGGATTTCAGCATTAATAACAAAAAAATGATAAAATATAAGAACGTACAAGTACGGGCTTCCACGCAAACCTTAAAATCAGATTTATAAAATGGTACCGCTGATCAGTGCTCCTGACTGGACACTAACTACAATAAACAACTTCGAAACCTTTGAAATGTGGACATACCAACGGATCCTTAAAATACCGCAAGGAAAACAAATGAAAAGGTCCAAAAAAATAGTAAGTCCGCGAACTGCAAACCATCGTTAAATGTAGAAAAATCGCATATCTCGGTCACATAATAGAAGAGAAGAACCAAGGAAAGAGAGGAATTGGTAGGAGAAAAATGGCTTCGCAACGTCAAGCAATTAACAGAACTAAAAATTGTAGCAAATCTTATACATTACAGAATGCAAACATCCATTAATGGATAGGCAGCAGAAGAAGAAGAAGATACTAACAGAGTTGAACAATTTTTTTTTTGTATTACAACAATCACACCCATCATTACGTACTGAACTCTCCTATGGAGTAAAAACAATCAACTTCAAGAGAACGGTAGCCAAACTAGGTAGTACAAAAACTAGCATGTCTGATGGTAACGGGAACAATAAGAGCAACTCCCACAGCAACCACAAAACACTGCTCTTGCTACCGCCACTGAACCTAGTTGTGACAATGGATACAAGACAAGCAGCGTACCGTTTACAGACCGAAAATAACAAAGGTGTTACAAAGACGACACACTAAAGATAATATCAGACTAAATGAAAGTTTAATAGTTACTTGATGTGGTAATACCTCTGCAAAACAAGTTGACAAATAAAAAGAACAAACAAATTATCTGATATAAAAATAGGGCAAAAAAACAATATGGCAGAGGCCGGTGGACCCTCGAGTGTACTATCTGCTGCCATTGAAAAGTAAGCTAGAAACATGATCGAGTCAAGACAACATTTCAACAGACCGATAACCATCATGTCCGGCAACTAAGTGGAACTACAGGTCATACGCTTGCCAGCATTGAACTCTAAATTGGCGATAAACTGCATTAGTAGTCTGGAGGCAATGGCCTCAAACAACAAGATATGTCAGATCTGGATATCAAAGGCAAAGAATACAGAGCTAAGTCGGCTTAAATTCCCTCTTAAGGCGGGTCGGCTAGTAAAAAAAAAAATCAAAAATACGTTTATTGGACTGAAACTGTTTTTGGATCTCATACGAAATCGGCAATCAAATAATCTGCAAAAAATCTGTCATAATAAAGCTCACAAAGCTATTAATAACAAAAACATTACACACTGCCCAAACCAAGGTAATACCGTTGACAAATATACTAAGATATGCAGCCTGGAATAATATTATGTTCATGACTTGTAGATGGCGTATACACGTCAAAATATTAATCAAATTAATAATGAAACTGTAATAGCATTTATTTTGCAATTATTATAAATATTTTAGTTATACATATCTCCATTATTCACTATAATATCATTGCGATTGTAAACAGAATTTACGTAATATAATCGATTATAAATGTTTGTGTCAGTGCCATCTATATCACGTGAAACTTATTTTATTTCAGGTTACGTATCTTAGTAAATTTATCAATCAACAGTAAGCCAAACAGATAAACCAAACCGAACCGCAAAGATTTACAGTATTGCGAAGTGGACACTGTAGCCTGAAGAAATATATGCATAGAACGAAAATCTAAGCGGACTGCCTATGCTGTGAATGTTTCCGCTGCATCTGCTGAGCAAGTGCGAGGCAACAATACAAAAAAAAGAACCCTACAATAGTCTCTCTGAAAAAGTGTATAGACTTTATAGACATACTAAAGAAATAACAACAAGAAGTTCAGAATAGAAGCAAGAACCCACAGTGTAGAGATGCTAAAAGGAATAGAGCAAAACAAGGAAACTAACTTTGTAACTATACAAAAACGTTGGCATTAAAAATTGTGATTAAAATCTGGATATCAAGCATTCCTATCCTCGGACACAATAGGCATAACAGATCATTGGATAATCTCTAATCTCCATAATAAGATCTAAAGAATCAAATTAACCTATCAGTATCGAGATTAAAATGATGATGATATCTGCAACGTAACATCTACAATCATCTTACCACAGTTGGATGTTATGGCATCCTAAATATTATTGGTATGTAACAACATAAAAGTATAAAACCTACACAAAAAAAAAAAAAATTGAAAACTTAAATTGTAATGCCAAGTGAATAGTGCTTCATTAGTTTTAATACAACTCGGCTCACCAACAAGGGTGGCTTGAGATAAGTTAAATAAACTAACCCATATACTTAGGACAGAAACTCCATAATACAAATAGTTTCAGAAAAGTCAAAATCAAAAATAGTAACGTTCCAAATATAAACCCGAGAATCGACTAAAAAATAGATAATAGACAATTCAAGAAAATCGTATGAATAATATTTTTGAAAGAATCCAAACATTTAAAGAAAACTCATTTATATATGAATATCAACCGGAAAAACCTACTAACGTCCATAAGTTATTTTTCATCGACATCCATCCTACATGGTGATTGGGTTAAATTGCACAAAAATATTCTAGGAACTTGTTAATAAAGTCAAAAATATAAAAAAAAATTATAATAAATCATGTTGCAAAATGTTTTGTATTCAAGATATTTATTAGCAATAGTTACTGGTACGTTATTAAGAAAAAGCACAAAGCGTGTTTGTGTATGCAAAGTTTAAATCTATCTGTATTGCTCATGCAAACGCTACCTCTATCCGCCATCTCCAAATTTCGGTAACACCCTTCAGCAAAGTACCACAATGTTCGGAATAAAAGTAACTCAGACACTTTTTATGGGATAAAGTGTCTGCAGATTCTACAGTTTAAGTAGGGTAATGGTTACGACCGCGATTTCTCAAAACACTGCGAGTGCTCTCATTCATTAATTTTGCTAATATCATTTTAATTATCACCCCTTCATTGTCTGTTGCGTTGCTAACTTTTATTATCAATGTCTCAGATTATCAAACCAACGTCATATTCATCTTACGGACTAATTTTGTTTAAAAACGAGTATTTGTAGCATTAATTGCAACCATAGATCATTTTTATCTATTACCAACCAATTCAGCGCCAACAACTCAAGACAAGAAGACAATACCGATATACGTTGCTAACAAAATTTTGCAAATCAGATACATCGTTAAATCTAAGCCAACTAATTATTAATAGTTGCTAACCAATCCGCGCTATTTCTGTCCACTACAACAACTCCGCAATCACAACTTCAAAATCCCTTTTCCATAAATCAAAACCACAAACAACCAACAAAACGCCCACCTTGATACTAAACTAACTCAATAGATCTTAGGGTTTTACATAGTCGCAGCAATACCTAAATTGAAGACTAATATTATATCAAAATTATTGTGTTTTTAGGTTAAATTAAAATTATCAATTACAAAGCTAATTCATCAAAAATATTTGTATTTGATTGTCAAAAATCACATTGAGCTGAATAAAATTATTGTAACAGCATTTGAAGTTACCCTCAACTGTCTTTACTATAGCAAAGAGTAGCAAATAAGTTAGATTTTGTCATTACAAATAAGTAAAAGTTAAAAATTAATTAAATAGAATTTCAACCAATTATATTATCGAGATATTATTTATTAATAAAATAAAATAAAATATTAATTCTTGTATATCATCCAAATTTTAGAGTTTTTTCTCAATTTCATAAACTTCTGCAAACAATATTTTTGAGTAAAATAAAACAGTAAAATATTGTGCTTACCACCCATCGCTTCTTCCACCCATGTGTCTTATGCTCCAAAACATTGAGGTATCCCTTTCTAGCAACCACTGGCGATATCCTAATCTCTTCCATATCTGGGACGTATAAAACAAGTTCAGGGTCTCTTGGTCCTGGTGGGGATGCTGGTAGGGGAGGGAAAGGTGCACATTCTCCTGGCAAGGCAGCCCGTTCCGGTGAGCATAGTTCCATTGAAGAAACCATACTGGACATCATGCTAGCACTCATTTCTGTCATTTCCTCAGATGGGCTGGTGACTTCAGTATCTTTAACATTGTTACCATTCTCACGCATTCGTCCTTGAATGAGACGGACGCACTTATTCAAAAGATCGCGTTCACGGTCGGAATATTCATACACCTCAGTAGCAGCTGCAATATACATTATTAAATAATAAAAAGATTGAAACTAGATTATGAACATACCCGTCAAATTAATATTGTTATTCTTGGCAACCATATTGCAAACTTCCTTTTCGCTCTTAGTATATTCCAATTGCAATTTATTGACAGTGCTGCATCGATCCAATCCCAATCGTTCACGTAGCAGCAACGTATGCCTAACTCGTTCAACTTCCTCTAACCTGGTCAATTTTTCCAATTCCCATTGATGGTCAAATATTAATGAATCACCCCTTGGGCGCCAGCCATGCAAATTTTCCTCACCTCTGACGTATGTAGAACTAGTATCCAATACTCTTCTCTGTCTTCTTTGAACACCTTTTAAATATTAAATTCGGATGTACAGATTGTTTATAAATAGTGTGATACTAATAATTAAGCTAAGTTGGAAAGAGGACAAACAGTAACAACATAGAATTGATTTAAAGCATACGGGGTGTGCGAGGATTGTTTTAAAGACAGAGAAAGGATTCTAATCTAGGGAACTACCTGGACTACCTGCTTCACTGGCGCGTCTAAGAAGAAGTTCATAGACTCCGGACAAGCGATTGGCCTCTGCGTTGCGATAGTTTCCGGAAAATAGGTGTTTCAAAGAACGTGGTCCTGTTCGCGCATCTCTTCCATAAATGACCATACTCAAATCTTTGGTAATTATTGCTGGTCGTCCACAGTTTTCCATCTTAAAATTAATTATTGCAATTGCAGTGTTATTTGAATATTTTATTATTAATTACCTCTAAATAAGCAGATATGGTCATGAATATTTGTTCGCCTTGGGAGGTGACCCTATTTAAGAGTGCTGAGTTGTGCAGAGAGCTGTCCCATGCAGCCTCAAATCGGAACATTGTCCTATCGTCTCCCGGTATTTCCAAATATTCTCCAGGGAATAAGCCCAATGACAATACTGAGTTATCATTATCCTCATCGTCTTCTGATTCTGGTGAGTTGCGGATTCTGCCAACTACCAATTCGCGAACATCTCGCCATCTTAATTCTGCAGCCTGGTCGTGAACTATGGTTATGCGGATACGACGTTGGATACCCTGTTAAATAAATAAACAATAAATGGATTATAATAAAATAAATTACATGTGATTAAATAAAGAAACAACAAATTTTTGAATAATATTAATAGTAGCGTCGAACACGAATAGTCTGAAATGCAATGACTCTCAAAAACCTGCACCAGACAACTAAAATATGAAACATAATAAAAATACAAAAATAAAACTTACTTGATGTAATAAGAACAATCCCCTGCATGGCAAATCATCGCTGTGCTCAACAACAACAGGAACATATTCTCCATTAGGAGCCAATTCACAAATTTCAAACCAAACGAGTACGTCGACTTTGGCGTGGATGTGAGCAGTGCAAGGTGATGGAAGAGCTCCAAATTTACTAGAACGTACGGGCTGAGAAATTGGAATAGATGGTGGCAACATGCGTCGAGGTGGTTGACGCACTGAACCTTCCAATTTAGCATCCTTGTGCAATGGATGTTGCTGATAATGACCAAATACTTCAAATACAATTGGTTGCGTCTTGATATAATCAATGTATGATTTTGATGTGGAAACAGTAATCTGAAAAACATTAATTATTTTATTGATTGCAATTTGTTTATTTAATATACTTACATTTTGTACATGATAAAAACCGAGTGGTGTGCCTTTTCCGGTATTTTTTACAGGTTCAGTTGAGAATGCTTCATCATGACGATGCAAGAAACTAGAATTAAATTGTTTAATTTGTGTCAAAATTATATTTGTATTGATTTACTTAAACTGGCAGAAGATATCTGCGTATTCTGTAGAAATTCCAACGGCCTGTAGTACAGTGACTCTAAATGTGAATTCCTTTCCAACAGCCAAATGATCTGGTATATCTTCTTCTTTAACATCAGATGATACTGAGCTATCTCCACGGCCGGAATCTGCGTCGCATTCAATTAACTCGTCCAATTTTATAGGATCAATAATATTTTGACCTTCAACAATGCGTTCTTCCAAATTATGAGCATTTCTATCCATTATAGCTAAAATAATTAAATGTTAGTAAGAATTTACTCAATCACATCCGTAGTTTTGCTACTTACATATCTTATTGCCTTTAGGAGATTCAAATGCAATTCTTGCACTTTGCCTAACGCCGACTTGATCTGAATTGTCTTCATCCATGACAGCCTGTACGGCAACACGTAAGTAACCACGCACATCACCCTTTTCGCTTACGATTGCAACCTTATGTATTAGTGTGACTGGATACAATAAATTGCTCAAATAAACAAATCCTCTCCCGACCATTCTGAACCAAGGGAAGCGGTCATAGAATGGATCTCCCCCGGTCAACGATTCCACATTATAATCTGGTGAAGTTGGTGACATTTCAGCTTCATTGTGATACATCTCTCTCATCAATTCCAATCTTTGTCTGTAAATTTAAATTGTGTTAACGAGTGTTGGTGATTTATGTTGTAACAATGAAAAGATAGAGAGGTATCGGTGCCACCATAGAATCAAAAAAGCAAAATTAAAGTTGTTTGCGCATACCACAATAAGAAGCTGGAAGTAAAATAATAAATCAAACAAACAATAATTCAGGCACAGTTTCGAGATGGGGACTCGGTTGGGGAAATATTCAGGCGTGACATTTATATGGATCTCTTGGCGATGGTGGCACCAACCTCGAAGGTATTAGGCTGGAGAGTGAGAAGCGTGTTGTGGGACATTGCGTGAGACAGCGTAGTAGAGATTCATCCCCCTTGGGGGTTTCCGGACTATCCAAAACCTCCTCGTTATTGTACACCAACCGCATCAGTTCCAGTCTCTGACTATCCATGGTTACCATATTTATATACAAAATAAATTACCATAAGATTATTATTACAAAAATGATATGGAAATACACCAAGTGAAGATGTATGATATACGAATTATACAAAAGAATTTAAATATTTTGGGAATAAGTTGGAGCAAAGTACTGTAACATTGCTGGCATGGTGGCTTTAATCAATTTGGTTTGGAATGTTATATAATGATGTGATGTGGTTATGTAATAAATCATTTGGAATCCAATATGTGGGACTTACCGCAATTTATCTAAAGACCAGTAGTGAGTAGCTCCATTCTTGGTATCTTGAACTTCAACGGCTACGATGGTTTTAGGTGGGGTACAATCTTCGTCTGCGTCGTAATCAATCACTGGTCGTAAGTCTGGTGGAAGTGGTGAGTAAAGTGTGTCTGTGAGTAGGGTGAATTGGAATTGAACCTAGAATTAAAATAATGTTAGCAAAACATCCAAATTTTTTTATAGTTATTATAAGCAATACATGTAAGATTAATTATATCTTATTTAAAAATTTAGAAAACACTTTCTTAAATGCAATAGAAATCTAAATGAAGCAACAGCTTTATATGTACAGCAAATATTTATTATTTCAAATATTGTTGATCAATGGTTATTAATCAATTAGTACTTACTCTCTTTTTGAGTTCAACGGATATGGCGTTGGCTTCCTTCAAGAATATGGCGTTTCCCCAAAGGTCATCTCTCAGCGATGTGAACTGGTGATGCTTCCATTTCCTCCAGGCAGTAGCGGCCAGCTCGTATTCCCTTTCGCTCCAGTTGCACTCTGCGTCAAATAGAGGGTTCACTGCAAAAGCGCTCCCTTTCAAATTACAGCCAATAGAAGCGCAAACGTGCATAATAATTTCGACTTATGAGATATTTCACTGTATTCAATTATTTGAAAACTATCGCAATGCAATTGAAGTTTATAAACAATGTCATCAGAAAAACAAAAATACTCCTATTTCAGACCGATGCGTAATATACAAGTAAAATATATTTCATAATTTTTATAAAATTACTATTTTATCAGAATCAGAAAAATAACTAAAATTTAAAAAATGTTTTAGATTTCAATTCTAATTTGCCTTTTCATTCATGTACAATTTTTGAAGAGAATATTCAGCCAATCAAAATCAAAAAGAATTTTTAAATTCATTCTTCATAATAGATATAATAATCTAATCAAAATATTCTGTAACTAAAACACTATGAAATAAAAATCAGTTGGCTGTATTTTGAAACTTTATTTGGGCTTCTTTGTCTGTGTTATTTATATTAAAGTCTATTTCTAATGGCTATAGAGGTGAAAAATAAATTTTGACTCAAAATCAGCGTACACGTACGGGTGCTAAACGCTACTAAGTGTCAGTTTATGTTAAAATTGCCTGTATTTATTTTTCCACGTTCTATCTTAGATATAAATAGATTATAGTTAATAAAAAATATAGCAAAATTACTTAGTAAATAATTTTGAAAACTTTTGAATGTTTATAATTGCAGGATATCAGAAAGACTTGAGAAAATGAGTATTACCTCATGCACTAAACTCATATATAACACTGATAATATTTGTAAACTTGTCAAACAGCAATGGTAAGACTATACCAAAAAAGTGCCCATCTCTAGTGTATATTCGTTAAATTTGCACACACAAAAATACTCTGTTCGTGTAACACAATCTGTAGGTAGCAATATATGATTTCAATCCCAACAAATAACCATAATGACCGCCTTCCATTAAAAACCATTAAAAAACCAATATGACATTTGTATTAGAACCACAACCTACACCGCCATGTTTTTAGTGTTTAAAAACCTCCACTACTAAGGAACAAAACATTTAATTTGGTTCGCAGCTTTCTGCATCTAAGAAATTATCAAAGACTCCCTAGACATTAATTTCCGACCATACTTAATTAGATTTTCTAAAAAAAAAAACAATTAAGCCGCCCATAGTACAAAAAGTGTTAGAACAATTACCACTTTAGACCTAAAAAAATGTTTATAGGCAAATAACAATTAAAATGCTTGTAGCACACCTGACGAAGGTCACTACCAATTCTCATGATCAAAGAGCTACTTGCGGTATACCTCTACACGTTTACAATCCATGGTATTCTCCTCAACAATATAATTATCTACTGTAAATCTTACAAGGTACATTTACAAAACTTATCACTAGTGCTTAAAAGACTATAAAATTTGGCAAAATGCAAATTTGCCAAATCCTCGATTGAACAATGTTGACATTGACGTCACCATGCACAAAGCACATGTTCAAGATTACTCAGGACCTTAAACCCGTAGACAACTACATAGATGTACAGGGTAACAAACTTCTAGGGTGAGTAGAGGACTTTTTATTTATAAACTCATGGACAACCATGTTCACCCTATAAGCTTTTTTTCAAGTTGGCTATGTTTCATGTCTTAAATCGCTTATGATTTTGACGTATAAGTCCAATTGATTTTCCACCACGTATTAACTTTTCTCGTTGGTTTGGAAATCGCCGTCGCTTACAGCCTCAATTTCCACGGTATGATCTTTTTACTGATAAAGCAACATTTAACAGAGACAGCAATATTAACTCTAGCAATATCCATATTTGGGCCGACAAAAACCCTCATACTATTCGATAATCCAAATTCCAACACAAGTTCGGATCAACGTGTGAACTGGCATTGTTGACGGTCGTTTGAGCCATACCTTCCACCTTTAGAATTGTTAGAGGAAGTACCAATGTGGGATCGCCGACATATGTGGTTGCAACATGTCGGTGAGCCGGCACATTACCTACCTCAACAAACAGTTTGGGGATAATGGATTGGGCGAGAGAGGCCGTCACGTTCCCCGGATCTAACGCCTCTAGATTTCTTTTTGTGGGGTTACATAAAAAGTATGGTGTACGGCTGGCCAGTCAAATTTGAAGAAAATTTGTTAGCGAGTATTTTGGCAGCTGCGCAGGAAATTCAAGAAACGCCTGGAAGGTGCAATGTTTGCATCGAAGTTGGTGGTAGACATATTGAGCAATTATTGTGAGCAGTTTAGATATCTCATTAAAGTTTCAAAAAATGTTCCGCTTAGCTAAGCCGCTGCAATTTCATCGTCTCGTGGCTAACCTACCATATATATAGTACAGATGGAGGCACCACAAATAAGTATATCTGCGCGGTAATCCCAAAAAATCCACATAATGCCTCCATAATGCAAAAAACAAGAATGACTTGCACTAGTATGGGTATTGGAACAATACTGACCGCCACACTAGTTGTTATTTTACAGCCTAAACCGACTCAAAAACTCTCACATGGCTTAACAACTTCAACGACCACTGGTCTAAACTAGTAAAGTCTTTGTTTTGTTCTTGTGCAAGTTTGATCTCCTTGATAAGGGTCGTTTTCAAGAGACAAGCTTGTAGAGAAAGCATAGACTTTGTATCTAAGTCGTGTTTGGTTGTCGGGTAGTTGATTATGTATTTTCCGGCAGTGTTCAATGGTGAAATCAAATGATTGCAAGAATATAATAGTCCAAGAACTCGCGTCAAAAAAATGTAAGAGATTTTGATAGCTTGATATTTTGAGATTGGGTTCCATTTCAATCATGAAAAGCCAACCTGGAGTCAGCAGGTCTTCCGTCAGGACACCTGACGCTGAGACGCTCGAAAACAATTTGGAAATGTTAATTATTTTTACATCTTTGCGAGCGTCTCAGCGCCAGGTGTCCCAACGGCTGACCTGCTGACTATAGGCAGGTTTTTCATGATTAAAATGAAACCTAATCTCAAAATATCAAGCTTCCAAAAACTCTTGCATTTTTTTGACGCGAGCTCTCTGACTATAAGCTATTACAATTTTATTATGTGATGTTGCTTTTACGTACCCGCAAAATTCCACCTTTGGTCGCAACAAAACCAAAAAAATCATAAGGAGTCAATTTGAGTGCCCAAATATAACAAAAAACGTAAAAGAATACGTAGAAAATGCATAGTATGAAACGCTACAAAGCAAAGAAAAGACACCCACATACGCACCCCTACAAGCACTATTTAGCACCATTGCGGTGTTAATATATATGTTCACCAAATAGACCAAAATATTTGTGAGAAAAGACTAAAGCCGGAGCTATCATCAGCATCCTAAAAAAACAAGTGTTTCATCACTTCGGATATCCAGACATCATAATCGCTGACAATGACCCCCAATTCAAATTGTACAAATAAATGTAAATATGTCGATAATAGAGATACTAACATATTATACCCCAATCTACCATCCTCAAGCCAATCCGAAAAAGATATAGAACAAGGAATGGATTAAAAATACGAATGCAGAAGCACCCAGTAAAAACTTGAGCCCAACATTTCCAATCCCTAACATTCGAGCTACGGAACCAAAAAAAAACGCGGCCATCGGCTACACTCAGTCAGGCTCTAATCGAATTCAACCTAACCTTCACTAAAAATTATAAGATCCTTACAACCACACCGCCCGTAGCTCAGCAACATGACCATTGGGAAAACAGGCTGAAAGACATCCAACAGCTAAATCCAGATACGTAGAATGGTATGTCAATCCGATAAGCCCAGACCAGTAACATCCGACAACCCAGTCATAATAAAAACCCATCCACGTATCCACAAACAAAAGCATGTAAAAACATTTACCCCAAAATGGCTAAAGCCATATTCCATCCACAAATATATTTTCAAGAAGGCAAGGTGGACCCTGGTTATCTTGGTAAATCTTGTCTTCTACCTAACCTGTGCGGTGCCCGTCCAAAAAGAATAAAATCAGCTCAGGACTGAAAAACAAGAATTACGTCTATTTAGAACAAAATCTGCCCTTCGACCGTTTGTTACCGGCAAAATATCTCCAGTAAATTACGAGACAAAAATTGCCCGTTTAATGTATTATTTTGGTCGATGTCATGAGGCGCAACAGTTTAGGCATCCAACTGCTACATCAAAGATCGTAGGTTAAAATCTCACAACAGAAGCCGTCAGACGTTTATACGCTCTTCCACTCCCCGGCACACCTTGATAGAGTGAGGTTTTACTACTAAGTTCCTTCTCTGGTCCGGAATAGATTGATAATCTTTCCCGTGGTTAAGAATCCACCCAAAATTGTAGATTTACCCGTAATGTAAGTTGCCAGCATTACGGACAGAGACGAGGCTAATGCGCTAGCAGTGGCGTGAAAAACCATTAAATTATTAGTATCTTGGTCGGTTGTACATGTTGATATCTATTGTGGTATCACCACAAATTTATGTGCCTATAAAAACTTGTATGTGTGTGTGTGGTTTCAAGTTTGTGCTGTGCTTCAAACCATGAACCATTCACACCGATAACAAAACGTACCAAAACAAAAGTGCAAATACCAAAAAACATCTAACAAATTTGCTATAAATTAAAAAAAACATTATGTTTTACGTATTAGGGCAATTTTTTTACCATCCATGTAGTTTAGTAACTATTCTTAAACGTATTTAAGTACTTACAAACGTTAGCAACACTTTTCAACGTTGTTATTCTCTTCCCTCACTTTAAATGTCAGATGTAATGTTTATTTAACTTGTGGTTGTGTCATGTTGTTTATTTGTATATTTTATAATAACTAAACATGAGCAAATACATAACAAAAGTGATGAGACACAACGTAATAATAATTTAAAAGCTAATCATTACGTTGTAGTTAAAAATATTATAATCACTTCAAATTTAAATTAAACCATGCTTAAGTTTTATATTGAGACATTTAAACCTAACTTAGAAAGTAAAAAAATTAAGTCGTAGAAATTCGAAACTTTAGATGTAATACCAACTTAACATGCGAGATGTAATTTTGTGTTGGTGCAAAGTTTTAAAGAAAGTTTAAAATCTAAGCAAGTCTAAAGCTTTAGCTACAGCATAAGTTGCATTGGTGCAACCAAGCATTAGTAAAACATATATGGAGCTCTTTTTCAGTAGAAAAATATAACCTCTACTATAAATGAACAGCAGAAAAAATGGGTTAATTATTGCTTCAAGATAATCTGCAATCAAGCGAAGCCAATTAGCAAAAATCGCAAACGACTTTAGATGGCAAAATCGTCCAATCTTTTCGCACGATAGACATCGGTAGGACCTAATTTGAGTATTTAAATATAGAAACGTTGATGCCGCACATAGAGAAGTCGTCTAATAAGGACAATTAGAAAAAAACTTTTATTCTCTACTACTACAAAAAGAAAGTATTTTATGTTGCAGTAAGTAGGCGACCGGTCATTACCCGCAGTTTCCATTTCCGGAAATCCGTCTCCGTCTTTGGTACACTATCCATAAAAGCAACTTTCAACTGACCTGGCAATGCAAATCCCTACTATCGTCTTATGCACCAAGAATCTGTGCAACAACCTGAACCACTACCTTTGGCTTGCACACCCCACCAAAGATAGACTTTCTGAAAGGCCACTTTTGTCGTAGGCGCCATCACATCAGAATGGCCAAAAGCCAAATTATTTCACCACCCAAGACTGCTTAATTGCTCCTCGGGTGTGCGACGGCTGCCTCTCACCACCTCGTAAGAGTGTGCCGGTAACAAATAGCGCCCAACGTAAAGAATAACACCCCAAATAACGTTAAAAAAAAAAGAAGAAAACCCGGTAACAGTACATTCCACGTACCCAGAAACCGAATCTAGTTAAATGAGATTACTTTGAAGTAACCACCTATGAATATAATCACCCACCAGGTCCCCTGTCGATCAATACCCGGCTGTGATATCAGTTACCACCAGATAGTTAAGAAGTGAAGCGCTGCTCAGCAAGTGCGTGTCCCATCAATGTAAATATGTAATAAGTAATCGGACGAAGCCAAGTCTGGTGAGTAAACCGCAATCGTTTCCTTGACCAGTTTCGCTGTGTGTTATGGTGCATTATCATAAAGCAAAATCACTTTGTGTTGCCTTTTTTGATATTCTGGTCGTTTTTCACGTAAAGCTTGATTCAAATCGATTATTTGTTGTCGAAAGCGTTCAGTATTAACGTTTCGAAAGGATTTAGCAGCTCATAATAATTTTTTTTCATTTCAAACTTTTTCGGTGGTCTCCAGGTTCTTCGTTTCTCACGTTAAAATCGCCTTTTAATTTTTTTAAACCACCCAAAACATTGTGATTTACCAAGAGCATGCTCACCGTAAGCTACGACAAGCATTCGATGTGATTCTGCTGCAGTTTTCTTCAAATGAAAACAGAAAATTAATACTGTCCGCAAATCGTAGTTTCCAGGCACAAAATGTGACATGTTCAACGCTATACGCTGTTGTATGAAACTTGTAATATTGTGAGTTGAAAATCTTTGTCAGAGATGGTTAACAAGAAAATGGCGCCAATGCCGCGGTTTGACGGTAACTACATTGATTCTATGTACAAATTCCGGTTCCATACTTACAGACTTGTGAGCGTATAACGCAATAACAAAATACAAAAATTATATAAAAACTGTACAAATATACGTCACCACCATGAACAAAAATACTTAACGCCGAGTCTCTTTAACCCCAAAACTATTTAATTGCCGCCCAGGTGTCTGAAACAGCAGCCCCTCACCACTTCCAAAGAAAACGGCATCCTTCTTGGTGTTAGTAGTATTAATCCACCCGCTACAAACTCCTACCAACAAAAATAACAAAAAGCTTCCTGCATAGCAACACTGACAAAAACCACCATTTGTATTTAAAAAAAATCGCCACAGTGTTTCATAAATAAATACATATAAGCTCCGCTCTCTTGTAATAACGCCTTTTAAGCCACTTGAAAAAGGTAAAATATAGCGTCCAACGTATAGCAAAAAGGAAAAATTACGGAAAAACCACGAAAAAAAATTGTCATTGTGCAAATATCAAACAAAAGGCCGCTGACATGCGGGCATATTACTCACAACCATCAAACGTTGAAGCTTTCAGAAAAGTTTAGTAAAAATGCACTTACGTATCGTGCTGGAAATCACTAGTCATCATTTTCTATTTTTTATCCTACAACTACAAAGGAAAGACGTGGAAAAAATTACAAACTGGCACTCAAAACAACATAATTTCATGACGTAATAAATAGATAGATGCTACAATATAACAAATTTAAAGTCTTCATCAATAGTAAAACAAGTCAAAACAATATATTATTAAATTACTCAAACTTTGTCCAAATATAATTTTAAATAAAACCCATTGCTTTGGTGCTCATCTCTTCTAAAGTAGTTCATATGTTACATCGTTTTACCCGCCACTGCTGGCGACAGTCTCTTCTCTGCCCGCAATGCTGGCAACTAGGTGGGCCTACAGTTTTGAGTGGATTCCGAACCACTGAAGAGATTATGAATGAGAAAAGAATCTTAGTCATGAAACCTCACTCTGACAAAGCGGGTTGGGGAAAGCAAATAAACTTTTGAAATGGTTTCTGTTGTGAGATTCAAACCCAAGATCTTTAGTGCAGCAGTCGAATGCCTAGACTACTACACGCTTTCCTATATGTTACATACCAACTTATTATTAGTTAAAAAAACTTACTGCAAAATGTTTCATTTGCTCAATCTAGAGAATAAACACCAACTGATAGTTAAAAAGTGAATTGTTTGCATATTAAAAACAAAAATACACTTAAAAATCACAAAGTGCAAGATCATTGGCTACAAAAAACAGTTCAGTCTTGTTCAAACAGAAAGTTTACCATAGTAGGATAGTAAACCAACAATATAATCGGGGAATTCGTGCCTTTTTTTTTTAGTTTTGTAGTAAGTTAGTTCAGACTTTCAGCATATCTGCCCAAACAGTGGCATTAGGTACACTTCATTACATGAAAATTTTACTTAGCAAACCGTATTGGAACTGATAATAACTAAATACAAATATTAACAAACCTACTAAGCACAGTATTATAAAACTGTATCTTATGTGAATTAAAAAAATGTGCAAGTAACCTATTCATGTTTGATAATAATTAAACACGTCAAAGCAATTCTCCTGTGCAACTGAAGCTGTAAAATAATAACGTAAGTAATATTAATAAACGTATTTGATCTAAACGCATGTTAATATCATTATGAACTCAAGTTTAATTAAACTCGTCTGTACTAAAGTAGTCCAGAAACACATTTTAACTGAGCATATTTCCTGCAAACGCCACAGGGAAATAAATCGTTACATATGCACTCTACGGACCTCACGAACTACAGCTAAACGTGGGCTGAAGCCCCACTGCACTATATTACCTTCTATGAAATATCCCATATAACTTAATAAATTAAATAAAAACAAAAGCGTGCTAATAAAACATAAAAATAAAACTGTGATAACTACACAATTACTTTACTCTCTCTACAAATATATAAATTCACATAAACTAACTAGATGATGAGATTGACATAAAATTAAGTTTCAATCAGTGAAATATTGAAGTGAGTGTGAATGATGTACATTCAATTTCAAAGAATCAATTTGTACACAAAATTAATATATCGTCTGTGTGAACGTCTTTCATATTTATCATTCATCTTAACTGGCCTACATTGTAAAACTTGAATTGATACTTTATCCAGACATCAATCGATGTTACATTGTTCGCAAGCTGCGAAGAGTGCTTACACAATAGTGCTTTTGTAATCAAGATAAAATGTGAAAGCAGACAATGCTGTTTAAAAAATAGACTTATTTGGAACGATTCAAAGTATTGTGAGTTGTCATATTGTTACCAAAGTTTTGCATTATAAGAAACTTTAAGCAAGTAGTAGTTATTAATTTTTATATACAGTTAGTTAAACTTGCTCAAAATTGAATAAATAATCTTGTCAACTTATTTGATAATTCAATTAATTCACTTTAATTTTATTAGCTAAAATTAGGTTTATTAATTTTGTGTACAAAATTTAAAACAGATCAAACTATACAATCAATAAATGTCACATGCAAAGTTTCCAATGCGGATATCATTACCTCTAACGTATATTAGAAAATTCACATATAGATTTAATTAAAGTTAATTTAAATTATACACTTACCAAATATGTCGTCTTCATTATTGAAGTCTTCTGGTGTGTATGAGCTGTACATCGACATTGTCATGCTTTGTTCCTCAACTTGCTTCTGCAAAGCGTCAATCCTTGCTTCGTAACACTGAAATAGAAAATTTAATTATAGTATATGGCATATAATAATAGTATTATATACATTGTGATAATTTAATTAAATAAAATTATTGGATATGGGATTAAATAATAAGTAAGATTTAATAATATGTATATATTTATTATAAGTACGTTACTCAACGAGAGCCAGACTAATACTAATATACATTTACATGGTTGGTTCGTATAGCCGGTTGGTCCTTTGTTAAGAAAAGGTTAAACATAAATAGGGGAATTCCCTATTGTATTTATTTTGGTACGAGCATCTCATATAACAATATACAATACTCCCCCTCAAAATAAATCAACTTTACAAAAAAATAAAATATTCTCAACTTTACAAAAAAAAATAAAATATTCTCAACTTTACAAAAAAAATAAAATATTCTCAACTTTACAAAAAAAATAAAATATTCTCAACTTTACAAAAAAAAAAAAAAATTCTCAACGTCTATTATTAGTTTTAATATTTCGTGAGTAAACATAGGGGTACATTAATATTAATATGATTCAACATTTGTTGCTAGGATTTAGGAAAAACCCCTTTCTTTTTAAAAACCTAAATCAAATCATTATTACAGTGTTAAATATAATTATCTATTGATAATTAAATATACAAAAACAATAAACAAAATACAATAAAATTGAAACAAAAAAAAACTTCATTTTTCCAGACCAAGTTTGAAGCAGAATTCCTGGAATCTTGGACCTGGTACTTGCTTGGTGAACATATCTGCCAATTGTTGATCTGTTGGCATATATTTAAGAATTATTACTTGTTTATCAACTTGTTCTCTGGTAAAATGGTACTTTATATCGATATGTTTGGAACGTTTATGATCTACAGGATTATTAGCCAATGAAATACAACCATTGTTATCTTCATACATGGTTATTGGTTTTTTTATTTCTATATTAATGCTTGATAATAGAGATCTTAGCCATAATACTTCTCTGACCCCTTCAAACATAGCCATATATTCAGCTTCAGTTGATGATACTGCTACTGAATTTTGCCTTTTTGTATTCCAACAGATCAAATTTCCAAATAATTTAAAAATATAGCCTGTGGTGCTCTTTCGATCAGCTTCATTACTACCCCAATCGGCATCCACAAAACCAATTAATATTTCTTTATTTTCTGTTCTTTTATAAATTAACTTAAAATTAATTGTTTCTTTAATATATCTCAATACTCTCTTTAGGCACTGCCACAGTTCTTTATTATTTTTATTCTGATATCTACTTAGAAAATTAACAGCTGTACATAAATCTGGTCTTGTGCATAGCATGGTATACATTAGACACCCTATAAGATTCCTACAAGGTTTATTATGGCTTTCATCTGAATTCAAAGCCACGTAATCTAACTTGATTGGAAGTGGTGTACTAACAGCATTGCAATCAGTCATATTGAATTTAATCAAAATATTATTTAAATAATTTATTTGACTAATAGATATTTGATTCTCGTTTCTTTCTATCTCAATACCCAAAAAGAGCTTAACCTCATTCAAATCTATCATTTTGAATGTATTCATTAAATATTCTTTTAAATTTGACATTGTATCCATTTTACCAGTGACTATTAATAAATCATCAACATACAAAACTACATAAATATTTTCGTATATATGACCTTTATCTAATAAGTACAAACATCGGTCACTTGAAGAATTTTTAAAACCGTGTGCTTTTAACACTTTATCAAAACGTTCAAACCAGCATCTAGCTGACTGTTTTAAACCATACAAAGCTTTATGTAATTTACAAACTAAATTTTTGTTTTCAGTTTTTATACCATCAGGTACACGCATATAGATTTCTTCTTTTAAACAACCATTTAAAAATGCTGTTTTGACATCCATTTGATGTATTAATAAATTATGTTGGTTAGCAAAAACTATCAATATTCGAAAAGTAGCAATCCGGGCTACTGGTGCAAAAGTCTCATTGTAATCTGATAAATATTGTTGACTGAAACCTCTGGCAACTAGTCGCGCTTTATACCTTGATGGTATTCCATTAATGTTATTTTTAATTGTAAATACCCATTTACAATCTACAATATTTTTGTTTGGTTGCTTTGTAACTAAAGACCATGTGTTATTTTCTCTGAGAGAACTAATTTCATAATTAATCGCTTCTTCCCATTTATCTTTATCATCCCTTTTAATTATTTCATCATATGTTTTAGGAATTTCATTTAATAAAGATTGTAAACATATGAGAATTTCAGTATCACTTTCATTGAATGATATTTTATTGCGATTTTTTTAATCTTTCACTTCTTTTGGGTTCAATATTCTCAGACTTATTACTGGTGTTTAACTGATTTGTATTATCGGTTTCACTGACAGTTTTATTATTTTCTGTCATTTTGTGTATATCCTCATTTATATTTGAGGAATCTGTTACCGATTTATTATCAGATTTTAAATTAATAACACCATCTGAGTTTTTATTTGGAATCCCTTCTTCAAGTTTCAATATTGGTTTTGATGTTTTTGAATTATTATTTTTGTTCTTGTCACTGAACAGATTGCTATTTTGTTTAACAATTTTAATTCTTTGGTAGTTTTTATATTCAACTCCTTCATCAATTTCCAATAATGGTCTTGAATTTATGAAATCTGTCTCGTCAAAAATAACATCACGAGCTGTGATAAATTTATTATTTTCTGGATTAAAAATGTTATATCCATTTGGTACATATCCAAACAGTATACCTTTAAAAGATTTTTTATCAAATTTTGTTTTTCGGTTTTTATCATGTATATACACAGTAGAACCGAATATTCTTAAATGGTCTATTCTTGGCTTTTTATTATGCCATAGTTCATAAGGTGTTTTACCTTTTTTATTTGATTTTGTGGGGCTTATATTTATTAATTGTGTAGCAGTTAAAATTGCTTCACCCCAAAAATGTTTTTCTACATTTGCTCCATGGATCATTGCACGAGCCTTTTCTGTCAACGTTCTATTCATACGCTCCGCAACTGAATTTTGTTGCGGTGTGTATGGTACGGTTACATGAAAACTTATATCTTTATTCATGCAAAAGGTTTTTAATTCATTTGACATATATTCACGCCTATTGTCACAATATAAATTAACAATTTTCAAATTGAAATGGTTTTCACTTTTAATTACAAAATCTTGAACATTTTTGGTAACATCTGATTTATAAGTTAGAAGATATGTTACAGTATAATGAGTATAATCGTCAATGAATGTTAGAAAATAATTTTTATTGTCGATTGTGTGAACTATAAATAAGGGCCTCTGAACATGTGTTTTATCTTTAGCTTTAGAAAAAGGTAGTTTTGTTTGCTTTCCATATATGCAAGCTTCACATAATTCATTTGAGGGATAAATATTTTTTAATTTAGTAATATTACTTGCCATTTCTTTACTTTTTAATTCCAAAAATTTATTTTTACTTATATGGCCTAAACGTTCGTGCCAGATTTTATAGCTCTCATTATTAATATTAATATTGTTAATTTGGTGAAAATGCTTTTCAACTTTCTTATTAATTTTGAATTTTATTTTTATTAGATGGTTTAAACACTCACCTTTTACAATCACCTTACCACCATTTTTAATCGTTACTCCGCCATTTTTCTTAAATATAATTGTCATACCAGCCTCTTGCATTCGGCGTACCGAAAGCAAATTATACGGTACATCAGGAACGTACAACACATTTTGTAAAGATCCTTTGATTCCCATATTCGAGGTAACATCTATGGTTCCTTTACTTATAGCCATAACTGTAGTATTGTTTTTAGCTACTGATATTTTTAAAGGTGTATTCAATTTCTCATATGTCGTAAAGTAGTCTGAATTATTAATTATATGATCCGTTGCGCCAGAATCTAGTAAGAACATAATTTCATTTAGTTTATTCAACTTTGTTAACGTGCCATTATGGAGCATAAACGCAAAACTTTGTTCACTGGTTGAGCATGTTGAAACAGTTTGTGCTTGTCTGTCTTTGTGTGAATTAACAATTTTCTTTTTATAATAAAAACAATCCCTTTTTACGTGATTTTTTCTTCCACAATAGTCACATTTTAAAACACGCCGGTTGTCAAATTTTTTATTACTTTTAAAATGAGGAGCCCTTTGTTTCTGTTTATAATTTCCATTATATTTCCAATTTTTCTTTGTTGCCTTATTTCTGTTGTAAACCACTTCCGTTTGTAGAATTTTACCACTTGTATCTTCACTTTCATTTCTTAATTTTATTTCATGATCTAGCAGCCTAGTTTTCACAAACGCCAGATTTAAATTATCTTCGTTTAATGTTTGTATAGCTGTAGCAATTCCATCATAAGCCGGGGGTAATGTTAATAAAATGTGGGCAATTTTTCCCATTTCATTTAGAGGGGCTCCAGCTGCTGTTAATTCTATGAGCATATTGTCGAATTCGTTGAAATGGTTTATAAGTGAAGTTTCTCCTTTCAATTTAAAACTTAACAGTTTCTTTTGTATTGAAAGTTGCGTAGCCAAACTCTTGCGTTCATAAATTGCATCGAACTTTTTCAATATGTCCCTCGCCGTCGCATCCTCGGTGACAATGCTAATTAATGTATCGCTCAAATGTTCTATGATACATCCTTTAGCGGACGTCTCTTGTTTCCGCCATTCATTGTCAACTGTTTCAGGGGGGTCTTGAGTTAGAACCCGAAGAGCACCTTCCTCGTCAATTAACGCCTTTAATCGCAATTTCCAGATACTATAATTTTCTCCATTAAACGGTTTAATATTACGTTTAACCTTTTGATTGTTCGACATTTTCACTTTTATTTCATTTATATTTATTAATCACTCTTAGTTTATAATTAGTTTATTTATAGAAAGAACTTTGTTATTAGTCACTTTACACATGCACACAAATAACGTTCTGGGCCCATAACCTATTGGATATGGGATTAAATAATAAGTAAGATTTAATAATATGTATATATTTATTATAAGTACGTTACTCAACGAGAGCCAGACTAATACTAATATACATTTACATGGTTGGTTCGTATAGCCGGTTGGTCCTTTGTTAAGAAAAGGTTAAACATAAATAGGGGAATTCCCTATTGTATTTATTTTGGTACGAGCATCTCATATAACAATATACAATAAAAATAATGTGCGAATATTTTATTACATAAAAATAATTATATATTAAAAACGTCTATTATTTAAGTACTAAAATGGACGCAAATTTATCGCCGGATGTTACCAAATACCACTTAGTCTGGCTGTAGTCTGTATAATACTCTCTCATAATGCTTCATAAATGAGCGATCAAAGGATAGACTAATAATAAATAGTATGCATACTTCTTTATATAGATATAGTGTGGCATTTTAAAATAAATTCAAAACAAAACTATTTACAGGCGATTGTTTTTACACAATATAAATTTGCTCATATAAACCTTTTAAAGCCCAAAAAAGATAATCAGTAAATTAATGTTCACCAAAATCATATATTAGCCTGATAGTTAATAATTTTATTAAAATAAATATTTAAAACGTTGGTTAAAAAAATATTGAAATTATTATTAAATCTTAAAATTTGAAATTTCTATAACAATAACAAAACTTTAAAAATCCTAACAAACTTTCATCGAAACCATATCTGTCAAAGCCTTTCAGCCAATATTAAACTTTTTTTCTACTTTAGAATATCGTAGTTAGTTTTTTTAATTTTTTCTTATGAAGAAACACGGCACGTTTGTTTTCAAACATTGGCGATCATCATGCCAGTAATTCTTTGCATCACTTCTGGGTTCGCAGCTGCTCGAAAAAGTTCTTCTACTTGCAGGGTCTTCCAGCTTCTGATGTTTCAAAGTTGTTTTCTGCCCAAGGTCGTCCTGTCACCTTTTCTTGTAAGATCAATCTTAACATATTATATTTTGAATTACCATGTGGCCAATAAAATCTTAATTTAACAATAAACGCTTGCCGTTGAAGTGGTTTAAGTGTCTAGGGGATTTTAACCCTAAGGAGGTAGCGCCAAATCTAAAAGACCCTGCGTCTATAATATTGCTTAGCAATTTTCGCGTAAAGAAAATTAGAAAGTTATTACAAAATAAGTATGAAAAAAATAGCTCCACCTCTGACGATATTTTTTATTTATAAGATTTAATTTTAATTGAGCCATTTTCGCTAAGACATTAATAATAATAATTTGATTGATTTTTAACATGTTTTCTCCTATTTAAGTATGTGTTCTAAAAAAGAGCAAAACAGATTGCAATGTATGTGCAAAAAACTTAACGTCGAAGAAGATCCCGATGATGCAGAATCAGATCTTGCCTCAGAGAATAATAAAATTGAAGAAAGAGACTGTGATAGTCCATAAGAAATCAGAAATACTGTTCCTCCATTGTACGTACGAGGGGCACTGCTAAAGTTTGCAGAATCAAGTACTGCCTGTATTGCCAGCGTTCTGTGATTGTCATATTCGTAAAATTTGACGTTTTTTACCTATAATTCAGTTGACAGTTCGATTTCAAACTGCTCGGTTTCGTTTCAACAAAAGTTAACGAGAGTAATAATTGTGTGAAAAATAGAAATTTCAAATCGTGACTTCCGAGTAATGATTTTTTATGATTTTCGATACGGTTTAACACCGCAGCAATTTGTGGAAAAACTTAGTTCGTTATTTCGGGATGAAGCACCATCCAAAACTATGGTTTATAAATGGTTTGCAGAATTCAAGAGTGGAAGACCAACGTTTGATGACGATCTTTGCCAAGGTCGTCCATGCACCTCTGTTGTCGCAAAAAATATTGATGCCAATGCGTGAATAGATTTTGTCAGGTCGGCATGTGACCAACAGTGAGATATATTGCAGCAAAACAAATACATACGATTTTGAACGATCATTTGAATGTCAGGAAGCTTTGCAGTCGTTGGATCCCACACAATTTGAAAGAAGAACAAAAACAGGCAAGTGTCAAGTGGTGCAAGGAAATGCTAAAGAAATTCAAAGGGGGTCGTTCAAATTCGGTATATAACATCGTAACAGGTGACGAATCTTGGATATATTCATATGAGCTTAAAACTAAACAGCAATCGACTGTATGGGTGTTTCAAAATGAACCTAAACCCACAGAAGTGGTGCGTTCACAAAGCGTTTCGAAAAGAATAATTGCTTGTTTCTCTGGAAAAACGGGTCATGTTGCAACTTTGAATTAGAGGATCGAAAGACAGTAAATGCTGACTGGTATACTTCAATTTGTTTGCCGAAAGTTATTGCTGAAATCAGAAGGAACAACATAAACCGGCAAATCATTGTTAATCATGACAATGCAAACGCTCACACAGCACGACGAACTGACCAGTAACAACATCCAATTAATGACTCATTGCCCATATTCGCCTGATTTATTGCCCAATGATTTCTTTCTATTTGACATATCAAAAGTAAAATGCGTGGCGAGCGTTTTTCATCGCCTGAAGAGGCCGTAGAAGCATTTAAATCACTTGTTTTGGAGGTACCTCGCTCAGAGTGGCAAAATTGTTTTGAAAATTGGTTTCATCGGATGCAAAAGTGAATAGATTTTAAAGGAGAATATTTTGAGAAGCAATAAAGCGATTTACATAACGTAATTTGTGTTTTGCTTAAATTTTCTGCAAACTTTGGCAGTGTCCCTCGTATCAAGAGTTTTTGGTTTCATAAAAAAGATAAAACAACAAATTGAAAAAAAAATTAAAATATCAAGAATCAGACAAGAAAATATAATTGCTCATTTTCCGAGAGTGAGAAAATGTACAAAAAATGCTACCTCAGTAATAGAATGCTGGTCTCGAGACTAGTTTCAAATATGTTGTTAAAATATTTACTATGGTTAATGCTGCTATAATATACTGCACATATTTAGAAATTTATGTTAAACAGCAGCCCGAAAAGCTTCAAATTGAACAATAATCCATGTAGTATTGTTCTTAGACTGCAAGAACCTATTTCATAGACGAATATAAACCTGACATGTAATAACTGGTTTAACCGTATTGATCTAGTCAATATGTTATTCGATCAGCATGAAACAACATTTGTGAGAACCATAAAAAAATAAACAAAAATTTCGTCTGGAATTTAGAAATACAAAAAATCGCCCAAATATTTCTTTACTGCCTTATATTCCAAAAAAAGTATAAAAATATTATCTTCATTTCATCTCTACATTATGATTACACAATTAACGGTATTACCGCTAAAAATGCAAACTTGAGATTATAACGTTTTATAATAACACTATAAGCAGAGTTGATAACTAAACAAAATATGTGCAACATATACTTAGACAATTTGTAATAAAACTAACCCAAGACCACATTTACCATCGTTTAGAATTGAATGTGCAACAAAAAATATGGAATCAAAAGCAAATTATGCTTCTGCTGTTGCTAATCCACAACCATAAATAGTTCCAGAAATACAAAAAGGTGCTTCTTTTGGCATAAAGTTTGAAAATTGATGTAATTTTTAGCAATTTTTACCAAAAGACTCATATTTAAGTTTAAACTATTAAGTTTTTTGGGATTTCACATTTTCTTTTCTTTTCTTGTTTTTGACAAAAAAACACCACATTTCAAACACTTATAGTTTATTTAAATAAATTGTTTTTAGGGTCCAAGTATCGCAACCATACAACAGAATAGACCACACATAGCATATTAGGTATCGTAGGCGTTTAGTTATTAAGAGGCTTGGATTACACAATACGGGTCTCCATTTTATAAAGATTTTTCTTGCGAGTTCTACTCTAGTTTTAAATTCTTCATAGCTGTTAGAGACAGAATTATTGCATTTGGCCTGATATTTAAAGTGTTTTACTTTCTCAATTATTTGATCATGTAGCATTAGTTATGGGTTTACAGTCAAAATCTGACCAGCCACCATACATTTTGTTTTGTTGACGTTGATATTTAGTACTCTCGCGCAACCTTTTTTTGTTTTGTTGTCGTTCATATTTAGTACTCTAGCGCAAACTTTTTTGTTCACAGCATTCAGTAGAGCCCAGAAGTCTTCACAGCTCTCTGCTACTAGCGCTGTATCGTCTGCGTATCTGATATTACATAAAATCTCACCACCTCTTCTCTGTTATATAAAGCTTGTGCAAAGATTGGTTCCAAATATAATATTAATGCGTGTGAGGTAGAGTGTGCATCCTAGTCTGACCTTCCCAGTTTATTTTTATGTTAGTTTTTTTGTTGCCCTACCCGCTGCCATGTTTATTATTTAACTTTGGTTAAATATGGTAAATTCGTTACAGAAAACGTGAATGTATGAGAAAAATATAATGATACTTAATAGTTTAGCAAATAAATGTACAGAGTAAGCAAAGCAAGAAAATAGAAGCTGAAGATGGGTAAACAAAAAAACTCCGGCATATATTGTAATAAAAATAGTAAAAATTGATAAATTAAAAATAGAAACAGAGAAATTTGCAACAAAGTACAAAAAAATGAATGTATAATACTAAATGAGAAGATAAAGAAAAAATGAGAAAAAACATTCAGCAAAAAATATTTGAGCAGGAATGGATATGCTATTGAGGAAATAGAAAGAATGAGAAGAAATATCAGAAATATGTGAAAGGAAATTATGATGAGAAGTAGAAATATACAAAAGCAAGAGCAAAAGAACACGGAATAAAGAATATAAGTACAATGTAAATTATGTACATATCATAGCGATGCACCAATAAAGTACCTAGAAAGTCGAAGTTATAAAAAAACAAATAATTGCAAGATTCAAATGTAGAAATGAGGAGAAAGTGTGCAATATTGGATAGACAAAAAAATATAGTATGTGAGCTAAGAAAAATATCGAACACATGTTAAAAGAATGCAATAAGATGAGAAGAAAGCAAATGGAAAAGAAGGAGATACTGAAAAAAAAGAAATAAAATAAATCATAGCAGTAACAAAAAGAAGTAAATAAATCAAAGTTGAACTTATAAATATATAATTAAACTGATATAGTTGTTTGTATCAGCGTATCTTGGACCCATGATCGTAATGAAGTGTGACCAGTAATAGTATAGCCCGTTTCGTTTTGTAGTAACCAGACAGTTTTTTTATTGCTTTTTGGGAATTTGTCTTTGTAGAATTTGTTTCGTCAATAAAATTATCAGCAATAATAGATAAGGTTGTCATGTGCGTATCTCCAGAAATTCCATCTAACTTCATTGTTTCGATACTGGCTTGTCTAAATAAAAACTTTCTATATTTATAGGTCCAGACGCAGAAACTACCTCCCAACGCTTAAAATTTCCACAACTTGGCTATAGCCATTAATATAAAGTATATCAGGCTTATAAGATTATCTTTGACAAATTAGAGTTAGTTCTGCTGAAGTTGTACTTTTTTAAGCAATCTGTCATTAGTCGCTGCTCTTATGCGCATCTTAACAACATTGCCCACCTACTCGCTAAACTCATGTTCTATCAAGGATAACTTTATTTGTGATCACTTGTAGATAATCATTTTCTTTGAATGTGGCTTCACTCTCGCTGTGCCAAGTTCAGTTCCAAGAGAAGCTCGCTGGATGTCTGCTCAGTGGTAGTAATTACAATTTTTGTAGAATATTGTTAAAAAAATAATTCATCCCATTGTTTGTAGAGTTGTGGCTCCATAAGTGTTCAAATACATTCTTTAATTCAGCGTATCAACGTTCCATCGAGTTACCTTCTAGATGGTACGTACCGGTGATATGTAGAGAGTTATCAAGCATTTTGAAAATAGTGACTAAATGATGCCCTTTGTCCAAAACTCTGCCTAAAAGTTAGACATTCGCGCAAACAGTATTGAAAAGTCAAACTAATGATTTACTATTTTTTGAATTTTTTGTAAATTTTTAAATAAAATTATTGAAATTATTAAAACATTTTTGTTGATTTGTATGATAAACTGTTTAAAATTATTTGTCTGAATTGAAAGTTTGTATTACAATATTTACAATTTAAGATTGTGTTTTTGTAAGAAAATGAGCGTGTAACTAATACATAGAAACTTAAGCTTAATGCACGTATTGAAAAAAAAGAAGTTTCGTAAGCAGATGCAAAAAAACAGTAAGTATGTCACTGGCCCAAGTGCTAGGAAATGCATTGCAGCGTGTTACTATTTTACTAAGACTTCGAATGATAGTAGTCGTTCGATTTGATTATGAATGCCAAGACTCATCTTCAATACCACTGTAGAACAATATTCTAATAAAAAGTTTAATTTTAAACTTTAAAGTGTATTTTTTGATAACACAGATAACATATTCGACATTTGATTAGAAACTATTCCATTAACAAAAATGAACCGCTATAACATTGAACATTGCATAAACATAATAAAAAACCACTACAAAAACAGTGAATATTTCTTGAATTAACTATACACTTAACAGTTAGTAACCCTGACCAATAAATTTCAGTCGGACAAGTTTGTATTGTGATGTACCTAAACGTAAAGCCAACTCAAGTAAAATTATTGCTAATGCTTCGAAAAAACCAGATTGGTCCATTCAAGAAGTTCACAAATCATAGAAATGAAGTTTTTTCCAAAAAAGGCTCATTTTACTTAACAATTTTAAAAGCATTCTTAAAAAGTAACTCAAAAATTGCCGACAAACCGTAAACAAACCATTTTTTTTTATTGAGCATTAAAAATTTAACGTATATTTTCCATAATAATGGACAAGGCCCATTTCTATCTGCAAAAACATGTTAATAAACACAAACCTAAAAATAATTTAAAAAAAAAGTTATCTTTGGAATTTTAAACTATTTACTTTAAATGATGTTTGTGCCATAGTATAAGTTAAGGTCTCTTTTAGATACAATTTTTAATTATAAAGGTGTCCCTAGACAATCAATATTATCAATAATATTGAACAATCTATTGCACAATATATTGCTAGGATTACCTAGATGTTGCAATATAGTTGCGCAAACTTTTTGTTAGTTACTGACACTGCATTCAACATGTAGAATAAAATGAAGCAAGTTGTGTGATCATTGCTTTAGTTATATCTTTAAAAAAGGAGAAAAAAGGCGCATATGGATAAAGGAATGGTTAAAAAAAGAAATAAATACTTTTAGGTTAGATTGTACAATAAAATCAAACTCTTTCTGATTGACTCAATGTATTGTGCACTCTTTCAATATGATCTACAGACGGTCAATATTATTGTATAATATCAATTATTGTGCAATACAATGACTATAATATTAAAAGTCTAGGGGCCGCTTAAGACATTATAATGAACCGTATTTAGCTCAGCTATTAATATAGATATTAACTAAAAAAATAATTAGTTTAGTAGTAACAAGTATTACCTCAAATACAAATAACAGATTGTACGTCAATGTAAATAATCTAATCGCTTTGAATTTGCGCTGTATTTTATAACAAAATTAAAATAAAAACAATCTAATCTAGTTATAGTCTAAGATAGGGCAGCAGAGACAAAGTAGATTGGTTTTTTCCTGTAAATTTGTAAGAACGTGCAGAAGAAGGGCTCAAATGAGTAATAGTAGATAGTGCGCTGCGGTATCGTTTAAATTAAAGTTGAATTTTTAGATGCGTCGGCTATATTTGCTGTCCATGACATTTTTTGATTTGTTCGGATGTTTGAATAGTTCCAGTTCACAACAAGATAACAAAAATCACACTTGAAAATTCAACTATAACCCGCTATGACCCGTCGTTTACAGCCTCTCCTGCACCTACTTACAAATTGACAAAAAAAAAACTATTAAAGAATTCTTAACAAAAACGGACTAGACCTAAAGATCAAGAACTGTTTTGGGATAGATCTATTTCAGTTGCACTTTTTGGAACTAGTTCAACAAAACTACTACTTATTAAATAAATGTGCAGTTTTGCATTGTAGCGGTTCAGACTCGTAAACTTGTCACGCAGATAAAACGGTTCGTGTATGGCAGTAAATGATTTAAAACCGCGGTGCAAGTACGTGCTTTGCAAAAACTCAAGTTTTTACAGACCGCAAATAACCCACCCTATTTAGGCAAATAGAAAGTGAAATTTTTTGTTGACTAAATTGCTAGGTCTGTCCATATATATTATAAGACAAGCGTATGAACTCTTCAAATGCAATAGTAACATAACTAAATTCCAAATAGTCCGCATATTCTCATGTAGTAATTGTTAACAACATTCTCTGACTATCCGACTAGAAATTTAGACTGGAAATTCTACCAGTTTTTTTACGTCGCTACCGTAACTATTAAAATTAGTGGTCAACGCACCCTTCAAATCAAGACTCAATGCCATGAATGTATATAAAGCACGCTCTTTCTAATCAATTTGCTGCTGATTGCATCAATACCATTAGGCATTAATAGTTTAAAGCGTAATTTCATGTGGTCGATTTTACGATACAGTTGTTTAATGTTTTACATACCTACTCATTTGTAATACATTATTTTACAGCACATCAATTTTTAATAAATTATTTGGGTTCCAAATCTATGTATGTATAGTATAAGCTTAATAAATTTAAAAAAAAAATAATTCCTGTAATTTTATTTAAAAAATCCTACCTTTCTCTGTTCTTCAAACAACTGGTCTGCAGTTTCCTTCTCCTTACGATACTGCTCCTCCAAATTCAGAAGCCTCTTCTCCATCTCCACCTTCAAATCAATGCCTTGCTTCTCCAACAATTCAATCTGAGCATAATTCCAATCAACCGGTTCGGATGGGCTGCCCTTATCACGTTTTTCACGTGGTGCATCCGGATTATTGAAACGGAATACATGATTCTTTCCAAGAATAACACGTGATCCAGTTTTTAAGACAATTGGCTCAACAACCTGATAAATATTAATAAGTAAGAAAACAAAACAATTTAATTTAATTAAATAACAAACCTCTCGTCCATTTACGTAAACTAAAGCGGCATTAAGAGGTGATAAAGTGATGATACCCTCTTTGTTTTCAAACGTGCAATGCTCTGACATGATATGAGAACCGGACAACTGGACATCTTGGGGCATATTGGCTTCAGCTGAACCTACTCGTGTTACACCATCCTATAAAAAAAAAACAATAAATTAGATTGTGTTTGAGTATATTTTGGGGTTGTTTACCTTGATATAATAAATGAGACATTCTGACATTGAGGGATCTTCATTCAAGTTGACAAGATGTGGTGTTCGTTTCGGGGAGAATACACCCACTGTTATGCCGTCTTCTTTTACAGCTACACCCATTTCCGCAAACACTGCCTCACGTTGTATTCGAATGTCTTCTGTACGTTTCAACTTTTCCTCCCAAGTTTCATTCAATTCTAATTTAAAATAAATATGTATTTTAATAAATATAATTTTCGAACTCAGTAGAGCATCAAACGTCACTAATTAGTTTATATGGGCAATATCTTCTTCCATACCATAACGGAATATTTTTAAGTGATAAACAGAAATTACCAATATAAACAATATTTTGTAACGGATTAATTAGTTGAAATATCTAATATTTCTTTAAAAGTAAAATAAATATACATAAATGAAAAAACTAATAAATATAGCAAACAATAAACAAATAAAAGTAATAAAATTGACTATTTATTAATATATCTCAACAATATCAAGGTTGCAAACAAAATTAGACATTGCTATTGTATATAATGCACAAAAAATATAAAATATTCACCTATATTACATATTATAAACTTGTTTTGAGTTTTGTATTTCTGTCAGGTTGAAATAACTTTGCTACCACTTTTTAGAACAATCATTTGCTGACCTAGTTAAAGTTGCCATTTAGCAAAATACCCAATATTTAATTTTGTCAGCTTCAAACAAGGTCAGATATAATTTTCAATCACTAAATTGTGAATAAGCTATTGTGCTTCATCAGAGACATGTATTATATACAGAGTAGAGAATACTGGAGCCTCATATTTCAAATAAACACTAAAAGAGCCTCTGACCCGGTAGAGCACGGTCGGTCACGTTTAGGTGAAGTAAATGTTGCTAAGGTTTCAGTGGTCATTATGTCGTGGTAGGATGAACAACAAAGCTTTGTGGAGGCTTATTTCAAGCGCGATGAGTTTGTGACTACAACGTAGAAAGTATTTCTTCTTATTGAATCAAAAATATTCCTAATCAAAAAACAATTTTACAATAAATTTAAAATTTAAAGACAACGATATTTGCAAATCCTAAAAACTGTTCGTCTCAAATCCACGAAGACACATGAAAACATCGCTGCAGCCAGAGTGTCAATAAAGCAGTCTCTAACGCGTTTTGCTCGGAAACACGCCTCTGCACTTTGGATATTACACCCTTATAATATTATGATTGTTCAAGAATTTTTGTACAGCTGTTCCTCCCAATAGTATTGTGAACTAACGACAAAGCTCATTTACATTTTTCCGGGTCAATAAACATGCAGAATTTTTGATACTGTTCTGTTTATAGCCCCGGAACTTCACCAACAACATCTTCATAGCCAAAAATCATCGTTTGGTGTGCTTTGTCCTCTGTAGGCATAGTAAGGCATTGTTTTTTTTAAAGAAGTTAGCGTTACCGTCACTAACATTTTCAAACAATACGATACAGATGCCTTCTAGTTTCTACAGTGTAAAGCCTTACGGCCTGTCATTCTCGCGTCACTTTATGAGAGATGTTTCCCGGTCAAGTCACCAAGTTTCCTCCAGATATGCTAAAGTCTATTCAAAACCATGCTACAGTAACAGAATGTAAAGAAAACCGCGTGAACCTTCATCCCTGCATGCAATTGATCGTTTGCTGTGGTCTCGGCTGTTCGATCCAAATCCCTATAGCTGTATTAGAGCTGTGCACGTGAACAACGTGTGTATTTCGATTATAATATAAGCATTGAAAAGTGGTTACTGTCAATATAAATATTCTAATCAGTTTTACAACGGACGACCATTCCAATAGAAGCAGATAACCTAAAATACAAAAAAGTAAAAATTGAAATTGAAATTGAAATTTGACGAAACAATGCAATTCCCGGAGACTAACCAAAAACAATCAAATATTGCGCCGAAGTAACACATCGTATATAACTACAAAGTGAGTAACTCAGAGAATAGCCGTAAACAAACCCAACTCTACAAGTGACCGCAAGATTTGCAAGTTGCAGTCGGTTGGCATAACTTGATTAAAATTTTTCTCAAAACTTAAAAGTACAAAACAAGCATTATGCAAATCGGATTCCAAACTAAATTCAGTAAAAGTAATATATCGATACTAAAAAAAATACTGCAAAATAGGGAGCAAAGATTGTTTTGATCAATTAATTTCTTAAATGTTATCACTCAATAGAGCTCACCAGTTACAAATTAACGAGTCCGCTCAACATCCACTGATTCGAGTTTGCCGTTATTTTATAGTGTTTGAATACAGCAAGCTGACAACTAAGTAGCCCTTAAAAAAAGACTTTTTCACACACCAAGTACACAACCTGACATGCTTACTGGCGGATTTTGAGGTTCGCGATGAAGTCCTCTTGTTGTATTGGTCTGCTTGCCACACATCTACCGATGGCTCGTAAGATCCTCAATAGAGTTTTTAGTTGTAAGTGTTTGTGCTGGCAGACAGGCGTTCCGCATGCCTTACAATCTTTCATTCGTTTCAGTCGGGGTTGCCTCCAACCGTTGTGTTAGCCAAAGACTAGGTCCGTTGCCTCTGACTCTGTTGATGCTACTTCTCGCTATCAAAAATTAGACCAATAGCAACTCCCTTCGTCACGGTCCCTTCCGGGAATCCAAAAGTGGCCGTAGAGCCAGTAGTGGTTAACTCCGAGTGTTTACCCCAAGTTAGTTCACTGTTCACCTTTTTTACTATCCGCTATCCCTTGTTATCGGAGTTTTCCAATTTGAGTGTTTCCCTCAAACTGCCGTAGAACCAGTAGTAGTAGTTAAATCGCCGGGTGTGTTCCTCGAGCCGCACTCTTTTTTTTACTTGCGTATAAAATTGTTATCTTATGCCGGATTCCTATTTATGTATGTCCAAGTGTAAAAGCAAGGTGCTTGAATAAGAACCTTTTCTGCATGTCTGACTATTTCTAGTCGGGGTGCTGCACTTTGCACTCTTTAGATTGTCTGTAGCAATCTGTGCTTTCTATGGCAGATTAATCGTAAAATATTGGTATGCGTCTATCGTTTGCATGCACTTTCTATTATACATTTACGCCCGGATTCTCCAACATGTCTCAAGCCCTAACTAGACCTCAAGCTAGGCCTTAAGCTGAAAGCCGAGCAGAGCAGAGCCAAGCAGAGCTGAAATAATAGATGCCGTTTTTGAGAGCTCAAGCTCTGCAACTGTCATCAATATTATTTTGTATGCAAAGCATATTAGTTTTGATTTTAATATTTAATAAGTTACAGTATAATTGGCTTCAAAATATTCTAATTAATGTGTTCTTTAAAAGTATAATTATTTGACACATACATAACCATAATGTAACAGTTTCTGACATTTATATTTTATAATAAATTAATGTCAGTAAAAAAATTATTAAGACAAGAAGGTTTTTTTACCAATTAGAAAACAGCATTGTGAATATTGGCGACATTGCCAAATCTATCCGGATCCTAGCAAAGACCTCGTTTCTAAATGCATGGTGCAACACAAACTCGACATAAGCTGGGCTTGATTCTGAGCTGAGCTTGGTCAAGTAACGTCTTAAGTAACGGTGGAGAAACCGGGCGTTAAACGTATATCCTTCGAGAGTACAGCTTTTTTTATATTGGATGCTTGGTTAATAGATCGGATTAAATCCAGAAAAAAAATCGTGATTGCGTCAGTCCACTATTTCAATACACGTATCAGCTATGCCAATACACATCGAGTGTCTATACACCAATTCTCATCATCATCATCATCCGTCAGCCATTCCTGGCCACTGCTGAACATAAACCTCTTCTAGATTTTTCCACTGGTTCCGGTATTGAGCGGTGTTGAGCGACAGTTTATTACTATCCTGTTTACGTCGTCGCTCCAGCTGTTTCTCCTCTCTTGGTGTCCACTCAAATATTCTTTTTATCCACCGATTGTCTGTTGTGCAGGCTAAGTGCCCATTTGCACTTGGATTTTGTGATGCGTTCGATAATGTCAGCAACTATAGTTTTGTCCAATATCGATCTTTCCATTGTTCTTTGCACAACCTGGAGTTTGCTTACTGAACGCTTCGTTAAGGTTAGTATTTCCGCTCCATTCGTCAATACGAGTTCTCATTTTAGAATGTTTCGTAGTTTACCAAAAGCAGCCAAGCTCTATGCGTCGAGAAATTTCATTATTTTGATTGTCACTGCCAATTTTTATTTCGTGGCCAAAATATATGTATTTGCATGTATGCCCTATTTCATCTCCTTCGTATGTCACCATGTTTCCGCTGGCCACCAGGTTTGTCATAAACTATGTTTTATGAAAATTAATGTACAGTCAACTTCTGCGGCCGTTTGTTTTAGATCTTTCAGCATTCTTATGCGTCCCGAAAGACCGCAAAACAAAGGTAGTTTAAGTACTCATTGTCTATGTTTATACTTTTATTCTGCTAGTTCAATCCTTAGAATATACATTCCAGCAGAGCGGTGAAAAGTTTGGAGGTTATAGTTTCAGTTTTACGCCATATATAGGTCAAATTGTAGCATCTCATCCAAAACGAGCGGCCACAGACAACGTTTGTCTCCCAAGTTAAGGGCGGCTGAAATAAAACTCTTTAACACGCACGGCAAGCAATATAAAATCAAAAATAAAATGTCAATCCAAAATCTTGCATTGCAACTTCAGTCTCATAAACTGTTAGGAGAGGAGAGCATAAAATTGATAATTAAAAATCTCCACAAACACCAAAATATTCAAATTACTAACGTACAATGTAATATCGCTGCTCACAATAGAGAAATAAATAAAGCTGGAAAAAAAGTTAACCAAACCAGTTTATAGTACAACATAAAATTATGCAAACTAAGAAAACGCGACAAAAAACTAATTACATTAAAATTTGGCCACACACTGGAGGCAACACCGACAATTCAAACGGCGGCATTGGATTCCTCTTCCACAAAAAACACACAAAACGTCGCCAGCATAAAATAAATCTCAGAGCGTGTAACATACCTAATAAATAAACACTACAACATAAAAATAATACAAGTGTATGTCCCGACATCTGATCACAAAGATGAAGAAATACTACAACTCTATAATAAAAAACTTTAACGCCAAAGTCGGCAAGCTGAGACACCACTGCAACCTCCACCTAATAAATACTTACTTAAAAAAAAAACTGCAAAGAAGATGGACGTGAATAAGTCCCGACACTCAAACAAGAACAAAAATATTCTATTAACAGAAAATAAGCGTAACATAGCGGACTTCACAGTACTGAACAAGTTCGATATAAGACTGAACCCCAGGATAACCCTAAAAAAATAAAATCTCGTCTGCTCTAAGCCATTCAGGAAGTCAGGAGCAAAACAACAAAAAAGTCCATTATGAAAGTAATGCGCATTATTTTATTGTGACGCGACTATCCATCCCAGCTCGGTAAAACCGGTCGAAAAATGTGGTGGAGAATCTGCCCTTTCAACGCAGCCCGTCGCCAACTTGCTCCGACTGTTCGACATTGTAACACGGCGCAATTTTGATTTGTCAAAAACTTTTGGATTTGATTCAAAATGAACCGGATTTTCTTAACTCTATCGTAACCATAGACGAATCCTACATGTTCGAGTACGACCCAGACCCGAAAAGGCAAAACAGCGCGTGGCACACAAAATGATCCCCCCGCCCCAAAAAAGTGCAAATGAGCAAGTTTCGCATAAAAACGTTGCTCATTATCTTCTTTGACGTCCTCAAAGAAAAACAGTCAACTCAACCTTTTACCTCAAGGTGATCAAAAGATTAAAACGCCGGATGTCAAGGTCAAGCTCCACCATGACAATGTCCCCAGTCAAACGGCCGCCATCGTTACCAACTTCCTGGCCCAATGCAACATTTCGGTAGTCCTCCAGCTCCATTACAAACCCGACTTGGCTCCGTGCAACTTTTTGTTAGTTTCGCCGACTGAAGAGAGAGCTGAAAACAAAGCATTGGAAGTCCGTGGAAAACATCTAGAAACATGTTACAAATTTATTAAAAAACATTCCTGTCGAGCAGTTTCAGGGTGCCTTCCAAGCATAGCAGACACGTCTCCGAAAGTGTATTGATGCAGGGAGAGAGTATTTCGAAGATTTTTTTCATAGAAAATGCGCCTTACTTTCATAATGGTCCCTGTATACGACTCAGGAAAGTTAACACATTAGGAGTATTATGTAAGCTATTTCTGCTGTTTCTTCTTCTTCATGTACCGTCTCCATTCCGGAGGTTGGCTATCATCATTACTACTTTGATTTTGGAAACTGCCGCCCTAAACAGATCAGCTGACGTGACCTTAAACCATTTTCTCACATTACTAAGCCAAGACATTCTTCTCGCTCCGATAGATCTTTTTCCCACGATTTTTCCTTGGATTATAAGTTGGAGAATCTCATATTTCGGACCTCTCATGATGTGGCTAAGATATTGCAGTTTTCTTTTTTTCACTTCCAGTAGGATCTCTCTGTCTTTCTCCATTCTTCTCAGAACCTCCACGTTGGTCGCATGTTCTGTCCATGATATTGTCAACATCCTACGGTAGGCCCACATCTCAAAGGCTTCTAATTTCCTCTCACAATACACGTTTGAATTAGAGCAAAAACGTAGGCTTGTCCAGTGTTAATCTAACCTACCAGTTGATGTGTGCCAAAACAATGCTTGGAAAAAATTCTCTTATGCTAGCAATTTAAACCAGCATCTCTCTTCCAAATAAAGGGGATAATTAGTGCATGCTTCATCACTTCGTTGTTGATTTCCCATTTCCTGTATGTTAAGATACGTGCAACTCATAGCATTATTACTAGTAATACCTTGTAATAATTTTCTAGAAAGTCACAAGTAGTGGTGCTTTGGGATGTATAGTAATCATTGTCTTATCTACAGGCCTAAATGATGTACCAGTATACGGTAAATGTTTAAAATGTCTTTTAACTTAGCAGATAGCATTTACTTGTAGTAGACTCAAAGGTTTAACAACACACATGTTAAAAGTTAGTACCAAAAAGCCAAAACCCAAGAGTATCTGGCTGCACATCGTAACCGAATGAGCTTTTAATCTATCACCATATAAGTTCTCCCTCGCCCAAGATTTACAATTACAAAAAATTGATTAAACTAGTATAGAAGCTTAATACTACCCACAAAAAAAAATGATTCTTTTAATAAACAAGCAACTTCAGAAAAGCTTAATTTTTAATAATATCTTATCTATTGATCGCATAGTACAGTATCTACTGAATGACTCACAGTCCGATCAAATTCAGTGGAGCATTAAACATAATTAATGTATATAATAAATTCCTTTGTGCATTATATATAACAAAACATTCTAAATCATTCATTCACATCAAAACAATTTAACTTACCAGCAATCAATTTCTCGCTAGCTTGTAACTGATCGACAGCTTCTTCAGCGATTGTAGTAGATGCTGTGCGAATTCTAGCCGCATTTTCTTTGTTATTTCTCGTGACTTCTTCTGATCCTGAGAAAGAAACAATAAACATTAATATATCTGCCTGTAATTTGTATTGAATAAAATAAGCATTACATTCAATAAACATAACATTTAAATAAACAGAACGGTAACATAAATAAAACAATGGCAGAGCCAGAAGCAATATGTTTACAATAACAAAATTAAATTAAAAAAAAACAACAAACGTAAATACAGATTGTGATTACTCATACAATAAAAATTATTTAGAAATACTAAATAAGTTACAAAGCTCTTCACATTTTTTTTTTTTAATTGCTTATTAATATTAAATAAATGTAATTCATTTATTTAATAATTTTTGTTAATTTCTTTTCTTTTTTTTTTAATTTTGGCTCAAACATATATTTTGGGTGGCCGACATAAAGATTTATGAGTGATGCCGTATAAGCCATAGAAGCTCAATGTACTTACGGGCTGGTTCTTTCTTTTCATAAATAACTTTACCATCAGGGCCTACAGAGAGCGGCAATAATAATAATACAGAACACACTAATCAGCCACCAGATTTTAATGAGGAATTTGCGGTACGTGTCAGCGTGTATGTTATGTTTGTATAGATTGTATATGTGAGAGTATAGGTAGCTGAATAATAGGGTGCGACAGAGACCGTTCTACGATTCAATTTATTGTACACACTTCGGTCATATCCGGAATATTATGTATTGCCAATATGTTTCAAATTTTATCGTTGGTGCGTAACAGATGCAGAATATAATGTTATGTTATCGATAATATTGATTAGTCATTGTTTTTGAGGCGTTGGTGCTACAATACAGATTAAAATATTCATTAAAATAATTGCGTATGCTATTTGAATTAATTGCAACACTTAAACTATTATTTTTAGAAAACCAAGAAATTGTTTGCATGGATACTGAAAAATTAATATATTAGGTAATTTTTCTACTTTCTATCTATTACTATTGTGAAATGTATCAATTATAAAACAAAATTGTTGTTTTATTGTGCACTAAATACACTAGATTTATTATTGAAAAGCTACAATTGACTTGTAAATAAAGTATAATAAAACTGATTATAATCAATTATTGGATAAAACTCAGTTTCATTTTATTTTCATATGATCCAATGATAAATTCTCGCACTAACTCTAGAAAATCCCCTCAACAAAACCATAAAACTATGTAATAAGAACTTAGCTGTTTACAATTTTCAGAGTTCGTATTAATTTTTTTTCTTTACTACTTTTAAAAGTTCATTGCATAGTCTAGAAAGAACTAGATTTTTCCAAAATTACAAAATCTCTTCAATCTTTTTAGATACCACAAATTCCTCTAATACTTCTCAAAGCCTATAATCCATACAATAATCTTCAGAAGAATTTAACATCTGTTTTGTTTCAAATTCTTTTAAAATGTTCTTGTTTTTTCGTACCTCTTATTAGGTATTTTAAACCTCTCAATTGTATTCTAAAATCAAAAAACCTCTGAAAATTCTGGATCGGTTAGGTATAGCACCTCTGTATTTAGATTAGTCGCTTCCCAAAGTAGGATCGTTTTAAGACATAACTCTTACTGTAACTCCAAGAAGTTGCTAAATCACAGAGAAGAAATACTAATAAACTACATATATATAAAATGACCTCTAATGTATGAACACTTACTTTACAAAAACTTTAAAAACCAAAGAAAGGTGGACCTGGAAAAACCGCAATGAAAATGTCAAACGAAATTGATTACATCCTCACTAACAAGCGAGGAATATGCATAGATCTATCGGTACTACACAAATTTAACACTGAAAGTGACCATAAAATAATTAGAGGTACATTCTAACTAAACACACAAATAGAACGTAAACATTTAGTACAAAAACTTCAATATGTAACAACGGGAAAAATTGTACAAACGCAAAGACAGTACCAGAAGACACTTAATAAAACTAAAAACCACAACCAAGTCATTACAGGATATGAAAATAAACGCCCTTACGCATAAAATAACAGAAAGCACCCAAATTGCTACTAAAAAATTAATCATGCAAGCAAAAAAAAAACGGTAAAATCAAACCAAACACGATTAAATCAATAGATAAGCGGAAAAAACATGAGCAGAGAATCGAACAAATATAACCAAATAAGCAAAAAAGCCCGAAATGATGTAAGGGCATACAACACCAAAATAATCCAAAACACCATAGAAGATAATAGGAACATAAAGATACTAGTATCCAAGCTGTCGCAAGGTATAAGCAAAATATGTAATATGAGAAATACACAAGGAATAATCATTACCAATAAAAATACTATAAAAAAGAATGGTTAAAAACTATTATTTAAACCTATACCGTTCAGTAACTCTAAAACCAAAAAACCAACAACAACAACAACAAATTGTGCAAAATGTAAAAACAGAGAAGATCGCAGATATTGATAAAGAAGAACTAATATTTGCAATCAGACAAATGAAAAACAGAAAACCGCCAAAGATACATGCAATCAGAATACTCCTTAATAAAAGCCTTTACTAAGGAAAAATCCCAGGTGCATGCCAGAACACAGAAGTTATACTGCTCTTTAAAAAAGTAAAAATGCTAAAATAAAAAACTACAGGCCAATAAGTCTACGAACTTCTAACAAAAATCATCACAAACCGTCTATCCAAGAAAATGGATGTTTACCAGCCGGCCAACCATGCAGAGTTCAGAAAATGGTTTAGTACCTCCGACCACCTACAAGCAATCCGTAACTTAATAGAAAAAAGCCCAAATATAACATGACCCAAGGCATTCAACTCAGTAGAGACGTGGGCAATGGACGCAGTCAGGACAGACTGGAGATACTCTAACCTTACAAAATACATATACAAAAACGCAACATTCCAGGATATAATTGACAAAGATTCAATGACAAATCGAATCGCAATTAACAAAGAGGTCCGCCAAGTAGATACGATCTCACCAAAGTTATTTACCTTGGCCATGAAAGATGTATTTAAAAAGCAATCCTAAAACACAAAAGGTATAAATATAGAAGAGGTATACCTAAATCACCTGCGGTTTGCGAGTGATACTGTCTTAATAAGCAGCGACCCTAACAAATTAAAATTGCACGAAGTATGCAAATTAGTAGGATTAAAAATCAATCTAGACAAAACTAGGATTATAAGCAATATATTCGTAAGCCTTAACATTTGTAATTAAACTGTGAAAACTTTGCCGAAACAGTTCGCAGAGTTTGTAGTGTTTTTGGTCAGTATGAATCACCTTCCCGCAAAGCCATTGTAAAGCTTATCGCAAAATTTTTGCAAAATACTAATGTAAAATTGCCAGTTCATACTCGTATTGTTAGGTCAGCCCAAAAGAGTGTCACAGAAAACCCAGATATGTTTCCCAAGAACTTACTTTTTTACAGAACGACAAAGGTGCTACCATTACAATCAATGCCGATCGCCACCGTAGAACGCTAACTAATATTGGACAAATTAAGCATAGACAATTCGTATTTTTATTCTACAGATTCAGTGCTGCACGAAAAATTTTCTAGAAGCATTATTTCGCAAAATTCCAACACAGAAGTTAGAAAGCAAACCAAAGTAAATGATATCAAAGATCATATAGCTGAACTCAAGTAAAAATTGTTGGGACACGTAGATAGACAAGATTATAACAAGAGTAACAAAAAAGAGCAAAAAAAAAAACAAAAAACTAAATGTTATAAAACAAACTACGGAAAGAAACTGGAACCAATGCTGTACAAAGAAGAAGTCTTTTAATCTCCTGTAGTAACAGTCTTCTATAATGTAGAATATAAATTCTCAAAAGTGTTTTCAAATCTCAAGTTGCTAAAGTTGTTTTCAATATTTTCATTTCTCGTCAGACTACCAAGAAACGGTTCCATAACACTCACTCACTTTGCTGTTTATGATAAACCAGATATTAAACCTCATTATATCTACAAAATTATTACAAACACAAAATTTGAACACAATTTATGTATCCTATAAATTTACGAAAGAAGAACCGGCTAGAAACAAAAAATCAATAATAGACTACTTTATAGTAAGCAAACAAAAATGGAAAAATGTATTAAATGTAAAAGTATCAAGAGAGGCAGAAATCAGACCATTACCTGGTAAAAATTAACTTAAGAAAAATAAAAGAAAAAACAAATAAGAGAGGAAGGTAAAAGAAAAAATAAAAGACTACAAACTTAAAGAAAAAGAATACAGAGATAGATTCGAAGAATAGTAAAATAGTAAATAGTAAAAAAAAAATGTAGTAAAGTTAGAGAAACAAAGAAAGTAGAAGAAAAATGGGAAACATTCAAGAACACCACACTAGAAGCAGTAAAAGAAAGCTGTAAAACAGCAAAAATAGAGAACAAACACAATAAAAAAACTAAATGGTGGACAAATGAAATAAAATTGAAAATTAAAAAAAAAAGAAAAATGGAAAAAATACATTAGTACAAAACAGAAGAAGACTATAAAAAATACAAAATTAAAAGAAAGGAAGTGAATAATAAGGTCCAAAAAGCTAAAAAAGAATCATGGAATCAATTCGGTAAAAAGATAGCGGGAAACTATAGAGACAACCAAAAAGTATTCTATGCAACACTAAAACAGATAAAAAGGAAGAAAGAATATAATATGAACAGAAGATAAAATAATGGAAAGGTGGAGAAAATATTTCAAACTGACAGAAACAGAAAACCTAAGCCCGGAGGAACATAAAGAAGATGATACCGACATGCCCGAAATTGAGGAAATAAAGGAAAAGAAAGTTATAGATAGACGTCATATAAAAACTAAAAATAGGAATAGCACCAGGTATAGACAACATAATACCGGAAATGATCAAATACATGGGCAAGGAAGGAATAGAACAATTAACAGAACTACTCAATGACATAACTAAAAACACAAAAATACTAGCAGAATGGAACATGGAAATAATACTATTTATATACAAGAAAGAAGATAAAAGAAACTGCAATAACTACAGAGGAATCACGATCAGTAGTGTACCGGGAAAAATTCTAGCAAGAATCATAGAAAAAAGAATAAGAAACAAGATTAAAGATACCATACAAGACACACAATGCGGATTCAAAAAAGAGAGAAGCACTCAAGATCTTATATTCATAATAAGACAACTAAGCGAGAATTTTTTAAATAAGAAAAGGAATATCCATATCTGCTTCATCAATCTAGAGAAGGCATTTGACCGGATAAGAAGAGAATATATATGGAAAATACTTCAAAAACTGGCTATAGACGGAAAAGCTATAGAACTATTAAAAGCTTTATACAAAGAAAATAAGAACATCGTTAGAACCAACAATGAAGAATCTCAAGAGTTTGAAACCAAGATCGGGCTAAAACAAGGATGTGAAAAGTCCAATACTATTTACAATAGTGATAGATGAAGCCATAAAAAATCAAAGAAAGGTATGAAGACTCTAAAAGTAGGATATCGGAAGATGGAAGCAACGAAGATCATAGAATTACTATTTGCAGACGATATAATAATAATAATAATAATAATAATAATAATAATATTTTATTAGTATCACTTCCATATTACATATGGATATACACGTCAATAAATAGAACATTACAAATATCGGAAATATACAAATATATAGAATAAAAACAAACAAAAAATAACACTCATACAACCACAGTTACAACAAATTTTCATTAAAAAACATATTAATATTATAATAACCTTTACGACATAGTAGGAATTTAAGTTGTTTTTTTAACATGTTATAGTTTAATGACTTTATGCCCGTATGACACTGATCTATAATTCTTTATTGAATTATATATATAAAAATATTTAAATCTTAAAAAGTCTGTAAAATGCACAAATAATCATCAATCTTATTGTAGATTGAAATTTTAAGAATATTTTTAGTTTTTCTGTAGAATTGACACAAAAAATGTACGAATTAACAGTTTTTAAAAAATAGTTAGGTTATATTATAAATGCTATTACTCACATGTTATGTGTTAATTATAAAGAAAACCTAAAAATATTCTTAAAATTTCAATCTACAATAAAATTGATGATATTTTGTGCATTTTACAGACTTTTTAAGATTTAAATATTTTTATATATATAATTCAAGATATAATTATTGACAGTGTAATACGGGCATTAAACATGCTGGCAGATGATTAAACATTTTTACTCCTGCATAATTAATTGATTTTTCATATTTTGCTGTGCGATGTTTTTCAAGCACATAGAAACTACTACTATGTCTTGTATTGTGATTATGGATATCACTATTCTTAACATAAAATACTTCATTTTTTTTAATAATTAATATAGTTTTAAGTATATATATATACAAGGTAACGTTAATATATTTTGATTAATAAATGTTCCTCTACAAGAATTGCCATACTGAATATTAAAAATCAATCTTATAATTCTTTTTTGAATGATAAATATACGGTTAGCGCTTGAAGCATTGCCCCAAAGAGACACATGGTACGATAAATGGCTATACACAAGACTATAATGATATGGCAATAATGGCAAAAACGGAGAGAAGATTTACAACACAACATCAACATAATAGACATGGAATTAACAAAAATAAACATGAAAATCAACATAGACAAATCCAAAACAATAATAATATCAAGAAAAAACAAAACCCATAGAATAACACTACACGGAAAAAAATGAACAGGTGGAAAACTTCAAGTACATAGGAACAATAATTAACAATAAAGAAAAGATAGACAACGAAATAAATGAAAAATACATTTTTTGGAAGAAAAGAAATACCAAAGAACATAAAAACAGATATAGTAAAGAAGGTAATAAGACCAACAATAATGTACTCCAGCAAAACATGGACATTGTCAGAAAAACAAAAACGAAAATAAATGCAACAGATATGAGGTTCCTAAGAAAGATAAAAAATAAAACAAAAAGAGACAGAATAAGAAACGATGTACACAGACAAAACCTACAAATAGAACCCATAAATGAAAAAATAATGGAGGGATAACTAAGATGGTTTGGACATGTATGCCGAATGAAAGATACGCAAATAACGAATAGAATATATGAAATAAGAGAAACGGGAAAAAACCCCCGAGGAAAACTGAGAAAAACCTGGAACAACAATGTAAAAAAAGAAGCGGAAAAAAAGGGAATACCGTAAGAAGGGATCAAACAAACAACTCAAGACAGAAAAAAAAATGGAGAGAACTCTATCAAACAAAATAATGTAAAAAGCCATACACCGAAAGGTAAAATGGCATATGTTTAAATAAGTAAATAAATAAAATATCTACAATGCTATCTAATTATTTAGGACAGTGAAGTAGGTATAAATTCACACCTGCTCTTAAATATGTATAATCTATAATCGTCAAAACATCCTTTAATACTTTCTTGTCTTGTCTTTGGCATCATCAATAGCTATTTATTTTTACCCCTTGATCCACTCATTTCATTATCTTTAAATATCTACAAAAATTTTGTTTGTCTGCTAATAATTTGGTTAGGTTTTTACATCGTTTCAAAGTTGCAACAAAACAAAACAACAAGCCAAGATGGAGTATCGTCAAAAATGATCAAAGAAGAAAAAAGAAATCAATTATCTCTAAAATGTAGTAGTCGCATATCTGTTTTAATAGAAAAACTCTCCTCGAACAAATTCTCAACAAGCATTTCTTCCTATCATGAAAGTACCATACAAAATCTGTGTTAAAACAGACCTAGTGGCTCTAATAACTAAAGTAAGCATCATTTTTTTTCAGTTCAAAATACCTACTATATTTAGAATAGGTTTTTTAAAACCAATTTTTCTTATTTATTCAGTTTTTTTTTTAAGTATTTTTATTGACTTTTTTTGCATATTCTAAAATTTCTTTAAAACAGCTCTCCTTTCTCAAAATGGCCACACTTCAATAGTAGCAGCTCTCAAAGTTTTTCAAAATCAACGTCTTAACCCTTAAAAGTACTAAAACTTTTTTAGCCGCTATGGTAGTTCTCAAAAATTACAGCTAAGAATTTCAAACCTCTTAAAATGATCTATATTATATCAAGTATGAAGAGCCAAAAATAGACTTTAGCAGCCCGCCTCAAGAAGCAAATCTTCAAAAATCTTATAGAAATAGGTAAACTTTATTTAATCTCCTTTCGTAACTCTAAGAATCTTTTACAATCGTACAATATAAATATCAAAACTTCTAGCATTTTTCAAAATCTCTAGTCGCTGCTAGTATTATATAACTATTTAAACACTCAAGTATATACAAAAACAAGTTCACCCTTCTTTTAAATATGCGTCTACACCCTTCTACAACCGCCACAATATTCTCTTAACTTTCCAAGTCAAGTCATCTCTGGCATTATGTGTCATTTTTTATGCGCCACTGAAAGTAGCTTTAAATATCTTTAAAAATGTTGTGTTTCTACAAACAATTTGGTTAATTTTTACAGCATTTTAAAGTTGAATAAAAAATAAAAGCAGCAAACAGACAGAGTACCGCCAAAAGTGAATGAAGCAAAAAAAAACAGTAAATTCAAAAATTTTATAGTCTTATACCTCATAAAAAACTGTTCTTCTATTCTAATTAAATAGTCGATCAACAAAATCGACATATGCGTACTTCTTAAACAAATTCTTAACATGCAATATCAAATAGAAAACAAGTTGAGTTTACCGTAGTAAATGTTGAAAAAATCCAACCTAAGCAGATAATGCTTACAATTATGTAGTAAAACAAAAAAAAAACAAATAGTTCTATAGTTAGGTTAATTGATTTCATGACTATGTTGGCTATAGTCGCCAACGGCATGTTACTATTGAATCTTAAATAATTGCTTGCATGACTCCACAGGATACTCTTTTGGGTCCAACATAATAAAACATCATATGTAACAATCTCCAAAAAACGTATCAAAAGACGTCTACCTAGTCCTTGCTGGCCATGCTCTCTATCAACATAGACCTCTTACGTAAAAGAAAACCAGGCATATGCATAATACATACTCGTCATCAAATTCGCATTTTAAGCTATTTTTAATTCATTTCTAAGTTAACAATGCCCTGCCAAGATCCTTCTTAATATATGCAGCTTCATTCTAGATAATCGTAGTTAATAGTCGGTGTAGTTAGAGTTTGGGTATTCATAGCCTCCTTTGCATATCTACAGCCTGGGCTATTGTTCCACCGTACTTTCAATACCAATCAGCCTTCCTACTGCATTGAAGTGTCCTCTCACCAAGCACAGCTCAAGAAACAACAATAATTGGCTAGCTAACAAAATCAACAAAACAGTCACCTAAAGCTACAATATGTACGCAATCTCATGTGATACAAATATACACATAATGCAAAATGGAAACCGCAGAACAAGGCATCCTTGAGAGCAATGCAAGCGGCAATTAAAACAATACACTTCATTGTACAAAACAACCATCAACAAACACGGAGATAACGGATAACGGATAACGGAGAGGACTTTCAAGCAATAAAAAAAACAAATAAAAAAAAACACTGGAAAATAAACAATGAGGCTGATGCCCAATGTTAAACCGTATGCCACTAAAAAAACATAAAAAGGTAAACTACTTAATAATATAAATTCTTAACAAAAATGACTGCTTGTTTAAGGTTCTGTAATGCATCGACTATCTGCCGATGAATTTTCAGCTTTTCCAAACAGTTTTTAGATACTAATTAAAATTACACTTTTCTTAGCGTGCCAGCGCCAGGTGTCTCGACGCCTGGCGTGCTGACTCTACAGAGGCGTTCTTTGGCCAAAATACAGTCCGATCTGAAAATATCAGACTTTCCAAAACCAGCTCCTGGACTATTACTAGAATACAAAACATAAGAAAATCCAAAAGAAAAAACCAAAAAAAAACGTTAAATTTTGAAAAGGTATCAAAAATATGATAACAAAAATAATTAAGTTCTAATATTTTGACTTCTTTGCAAATAAATTTAATAAATCTTACTCTTGCCTTAACAATCCTAACCTGCTTCGTATAAAATAATTGAATTTTTATAATTTATAAATTTTTTATATTAAATATAAAATCATCTATCTGCATTTGCATCTTTATTATACTCCATTGGTGTGAGATAATGGACCTATAGTCCAAAAAATATTTCTGAACTAAAAATCTTTAAGCTCATAGAAGCAATAAATCAATCAAAAATAGAAAAAGTTCCGGTACCAGACGAGAAAAGTGCTAAAACAGCTTTTAAAAAAGCAGTAATTTCTCTCTTGTCTCTGCAATTAATTTTCCAACAAATTTTGCATAAAACTGATCAACAAAAGCAAAAAGTATTGAGGCAATACAAATTGTGGCATCACCTCAAAAATATAGTAAACAGCTATTTCAAAAGCAGAACTATACAGATAACACAATTAAAAAAACTGAGATCCCACATGGATATGTTGAACCACATACTAAAAACAATTAATATGCTCTACAACTGGGTCTTGCAAATAAAGCTATTAGAAAGAGCGACGACAATTACTTACTTGAACAACCTCGCTAATACAGCATAAATCAACAGATGGATGAATAAAAATAACCTGATCCTTGCAAAAAAATAAGATGATCCTAAAACGTCACCATAGAAGGAAACAACTATCGTTGAAATTTAAGGGCGTATGGTTAAAACCTAACAACGCTATAAACTATCTTAAAATCCAACTAAACCAAAAGCTCACTTTTATTCACTTTCTTAGATGTCATAAGTCCCAACATTACTAAAAACTCTGCAATGACAAAGATATAATACGCTAAAATGCTCCTTAGCAAACTATTGAAAGCGCTACTAAAAATTCCCAGCAGATACCAAACAATTTTTTAAGCGGCATTCCAGAATTTTCCTCAACTGACATATGAATAGAAAAAACACAACTAGTGTGACGGGTAGAGAAAAGAAGGCCACCCTGCAAAAATTCCAACAAACATAAAAAAAAAAGTATCAAAACGGCGTAGACAAAAAGATTCAATACAGATCAGAAACATAGATAAAATGTCCCAACAAAATATTGGATTACTACCTAATTCAATATACCGTTACCTTAAAAAGCTGGTATTAATTCAAAAATTAAAGTGCAGTTCGTTTTTATGGCCTAGAGCAGCCAACATTTTGGCCATAGAACTGTCTTAGAACTTATAACGCATTTCTTGCCAATTGCCAAAACCAAATTTAAAGTTTCAGAGTTTTACTCGGCCATTTCTAATTCCATTCCTTAATTTATTAACAAAATAAAATTTTATATAATTATTTTTCCGTAATCACAAGTTTAATTTACACTAGTTTCATAAGTTTCAGATTTTTTGCCAGAAAAATATTTATTCTGTCCCACTGTGTGCTGTGTCTTTTTTTTGTCAAAGTTGTGACTAAAAACTACTGGCTGAGTCAAACTAGCAAAACATACACAAAAAAAGAAGCAAACGAGATCCAGTTGTCTGCGTAGTAGATGTAATTTCAAAGTATGAGTACATTTCAGTTTACACAAAACAAAAAATGTCCATAAGAAAAAATCGCTTTAAAACATGTTCCTTTGAAACCCATCATTATCTCTCAAAACAGTTTGTAAATAATATTGATCACACAAAATACAATAACAAGTTAAGAGATTTCCTCGCTTTCCCAAAACTGACAAAGCATTCAATCAAAAAACAAATACAGTAAGGCTTCAAACAAAGATCACTATCTAGATGACCAAAAAAATCTATACTGACGTCAGAAACCTCGTTAAAACGAGATGACTTAAAAAAAAAGGTTTTCATATACACCCAAAAAAATCTTGATTAGTATCAGAAGCCTCCTTAAAGAAAATGACTTTAAAAAAAGTTCTTCTCTACACCTAAAAAAACATAATTGGTGTCAGAGGCCTCGTTAAAATAAGATCTACACCCGCAACACATAAAACGTTCGATCAAAAAGTAAAGTATCGGTTTTCAAATTAACAACATAAATTTCTTGTAAAACAAAGAGCTACAAGGTGGCTGCCGTTTTAAAAAACTGGATTTCAAAGAAAGGTCACCATTTTGGTCTAGCCCCAAAAATCTTGATAAATCTCGTTGAAACAAGATGACTTCAAAATAAGGTTCTCCTCTGCACCCAAAAGAACTTAATTGGTGTCAAATTCCTCGATGAAACAAGATCTACATTCAAACGAACTTAAATAGATTGCCATGCTTGGCTGTGATGTAAAAGTTAGCTATATCGCACATGGATTACCATTGATATACTCAGAATTAACTAGTGTGATACCTAACACAGCATTACCCTCTCAGTTAAAAAAACTTCATTAAATTGACAACCAACCAAAGCCAAATTTAAAATAGCAATGGTTGGTAAGTCAGTAGTGATCTTAGCTAACACTACTGCATCAAAATTTAATGTAAATCAGAATCATGAAAAGAACGCATTTGATAACTCACTATACCATTAGGAAACCTCACGGATAATTGCCCAACTTAGTTCAGCAAATCGATGAGTGAGGTTAACTTTACCTGACTTCCAGAATCAATTAGTAATTCACATTGAAGACACCGTCCTTTTTTATAGCAAATTTTAGCACGTGTTGTTCCTAACAGTGCAAAGTAATTAGAAATAGAACTTCGTTAAGGAGTTATAAAGAGTTTTATGATAATAATTTGAATATCAATTCCTCACATGCTTTCGTGATATTAAGATACTTTTTTTTACAAGAAAAATACATTTCAAAGAATGATGCATACCTAAGCATAAAACACAATGTGTGTGCTTTGAGTGCTTTATTTGTTGCCCTGTTGACTGCCTTACATAAAGAACTGGAAATTATAAATGCTTTCGCTTATCTTATTGACCCCAATTTAACTCTTTTTAAATAATCTTTGGGATTAGAATGTAAAATATTGGATCTTGGCGATAAAGATAAAACTTTTACAATCATCTCCAAAACAGCTAACTGATTAAAAACCAATCAAGTCTTAAAATGTTAAAAAAATCAGCCCCAATAATCGTAGGCCTAATTCGAGTAGAATGAAGTCATTTATTCAATTTCAAAGATTTTTATAAACTCGCACTAGTATGTAAAGCACCTAAATGTAAACTACGGACTTGGGATTATTTAATTTAGCATAAAGTCATTTCAGAGTATTTAAAAAATAGTAATTTGCAATTATTCGTTTGTTAGTAAACGTTTTACCAAGAGAACGTATCTAAATAAAAATGTGAAAGTAACCGTTTTGACTAATTGCAGAGCATTCTTCCAAGTATGAACTACCCCATAACATTCTACAACAATCTATTTTAAAGTAAGCATTTTGATCAATTTGAAAAATATTTGTAAAATTACGTTACACAATTTACGCAAAGAACATTATATCGAGTAAAAATAAAACTAATAATTTAATCATAGTAGCGTGTAGCCAGCATATTTGTTATAATAAAATTGTGCACGGCTCCAGGTAATAATTTTCATTGCGTGTCATCAACATTTAATAAAAGCTCTGTCTATATATTGCAATATTTTAATCAAACATTTTATTTTAATGAAATAATTACGTAAAGTTAACAGAAACACCACTTTACCTACAAAATTATTTATTTTCTTCTTAAACTATGAACTATATTCCATCTAAATTAAATTTATTTTACAGTTATATATTTTTTGTACTAAATATTACTAATTATAAAAACTAATCAATAAGTTATCCGTTAATTCTAACAAAAAAAATTATGTAATCAAGAATTATACGCGTTTTTGCTCTAAATCCCTTGCTCGTTTATAATTCCATTATGATATTATCATTCAATTATAAATCTATAAAATTCGATCACGTTTTCAAATTACAGCAACATTACACAATCAGTTTAAAACTTTGTTTGTTAACATTGGCACGATTCCAATATTTAACTAGATATTGGATGCTACTTGCACTGCATTTAAAATAGTAAGACGATATGTACAGTAGAAAGACAAATGTGTGGGACAACTTGACTATTGACCCGATTCTCCGATTTCTCCGTACTTTAAAACAAAGTATATGGTTTCCCTATCTGAAATATCTGCAGAATATAAAGTACCAACCGTAAAATATTGTGTGACAGCTTATAACAAATATAACGACTATTTATTGCGCATGAAGCAATTCCTTGGTTACGTATATTCCCCAGCTCTATATTAAAACGAGCAAATTGTAATAAATAAACCTTATCAAAATTTAAGCCAACACTTAACGTTCTCCGTTTATGCAAAAAAGGCTTATTTATTAAATTTTGAATCACCCACAAAATGGCAATTAACAAGACTTAACAATGCAATTATTTTTGTAATTAGTCCCATCTTTCAGACGGGGCACGAACGTGGAAAATTATAAGTTGAAATTGCTGGGCCCCGTTGACTAATCCCTGTAATGGCCTAGAAACGATCCGATGTAGTGTGAGGGATCGTTATAACGAGCCGGCTTCTTGGAACAATTTTCCTATGTTTTATTTTGTCGCTCGGCATGTTATTATCACTTCGTGAGGGTATTAAACGTCCCGGCCTCCCGTCGAATGTCCCAATTTTATTCCCAACCGAATTATTCCGGATATGACGACCCTGTTATTTTATTTTTTGGCGCATGAATGGGTCACGATAAAAGCATGGTGGATTCATAAAAATAATATAATAATGTTATTGCATTAACTCTTATGTATGAAAATAATAATCCTCATATGAATCCACCTTTTATTTGTTTTATGTGCAAGAGCCAATTACAGAACGGTTCTTCTAGTTTCTCCATATATTTTATAGCAATAACCCAACTACCTTACAATGTAATTATCACTGCGTTAAATAGAATTCCATCTTCATTTTCACTTAGGTTAGGAAATGGGCTATTATTCAATTTTATCTCTTATTTCCTTTAGCAAATTGCTACTTTTTCGGGACAGGGGGAAATTATATCGAATTTATTTCTTATCGATTCCCAATTCATTAAATGGAATTTATTATTAGACGAAATTCTATTTAACTACTCTAGAGAAACTAATTTACGTACCCAATGTTGTTTTTCACGCAAGTATTTAATGGTAATTGATATAAAATTATAGCTCACCTTCGTGTACTTCAATTCCTTCTGCCTTGAGTAGTTCTCTGAGTTTTTGTATTTCTTCTTTAAGTTCTCTGATGAGTTTGGCATTGGCATCTTCATTGACGATGGCTTTGCAGACGATCTGTTTAGCTCTGTCAGCATATCTGTAAGGGACATATAATATTTAGTCTAATAAAATTATTAATTATAAATAATGCGCAATTTCGTACTTTTAAAATATGATAATACTCAAAGATAGTCAATATTTTTTTTAGTTTCTTATGAATTCAATAAACAAATATTGTTACAATCTTATTTGAATGTATAGGGTGTTTTTAAGCCCGATATAACTTCAATTTGAAAATATTAACAAAAAAATAATCTTGTATAAAAAAAAATACTGAAAAAATATAAATTAAATGAGGTAAACATTTAAAAATTATTTTAGTTATTCTGGATTCTTGATTTAGAGTTAAAAGGTAAAACTAATTTTACTGCACGTAGGCCCTTTGTACCTGTTCTAGTGGTGACTTTACTCCGTTGTCGTCGCATTCAACCACATTGGTTGCGTTCAGAACGACTCATCAGTTGCCAGCGCTGACTCATCAATCAGCTGAGCCCGTCTGAACGTTATATTTGAGACTGTTGCCAACCGTGTAAACTTTTATCAACGACATAAACATAAAGCTCATAAGTTTTGAATTTAAATAAATGATTTAATTAGTATATGAAGCCGCTACTTAACGAGATATAATATATTCTCAATACTCGATAATTTTTAACATTTTTTTTTTAATATTTATTTATTCCTTCACCCAAGTGTTGCACGTTGTAATCCCATATATTTATTAATTACTTATATTGCCTTTCTCGATTTTTTTTAATAATACCTAAATGTATATGCGCCGATTAATTGCCGAGTTGATTTGTCAGCAAGCAAGCGAACCTAAAATGTATGATGAGTAAAATGACAAGCGCTGCCAGCAAACGATGACTCAGCGGTAGTCATCAATCGCGTTCAGTTCGCATGATGAGTCGTTCTGAACGCAGCCATCTCTCCATCGTATGAGAAGGCCGGTCATGTACATAACATAGCAGTCTGGTCATTCATTTCACATCCTGTATACGTTGAACTCTATTCTCGGTCATATGATGTATTTAACAAATCGCATTCTTGATCAATTTTGGGCCAGTTTCTCAAGAACTGCTAATAATTTGATTTTTTTGTCTTCCAAAGCCTCAATAGTTGCTTGTTTATTAACATAAGCCAATAACTTTATGTAGCCCTACAAGAAGTAATCGAGGGGTGTCAAATCGCATCATGTTCAAGGTCAATTTAGAGATCTATTTCTCAAAATCAACTTATTTTAATTTCAGTAAGTCGATTGTTGTTTTTGCTGTATGACACGTAGCGCCATCGTATTAAAACAACATTTCAACCGGATGTTGACCATATTTTCAAACAAAAAACTATTGATAATTTTCCGGTACCAAACTCCATTAATCGTAACGCAAACTTTTTCAAGGTGTAATAGAATCTCTTCTGGATTAGCTTGCATATACGGCAATTTTGTCTACTAACAACACAATTTTGCAAAAAAACGCGAGTCAGTATCCCGTTCTTTAGCCCAATTGCTGCAACCAAAGACGAATTGATAATCTGAATCTTCTTCCAAACTTTCATTAACAATACAGAGTAGAAAACAAGAGAAAAGAACACTAGAAAGTCGACTGACAGCAGCCGTCCCGCCAACATCGAAAGCGACCACTTCCACCAGACTGAAGCAAAACCGGTCAAATGCAATTATAATTGCAAACAAAACAAAGTACAGATGAATTAATTGTGTATTAATTTGCCAATAAAAGCCATAATCGCAATTAATTTAACTTAATTAATTAATAAAGCAATTAATTAATTTAATTTTATTTATTCTAGTTATTTGGTTAGTCCTCAGATACGTTCTTAGATTTTTTAGATTTCTTAGATCTTCGTTCACTTTTTCTTCTTCATCCTATCCTCTCTCTTTCATGAATAGTTTATCCAGTTCCATTAGTTGTATTCCTTTTGGTAGTCCTAAATTTGTTAGTATTACCTCCAGTGATATCCTTGTATCTCCATCTGGAATTACTTTTTCGTGTCCTCTTGTTGCCAGGTATATTCTGACCATCTCAAAAGTTGCGTTATCCGTCAACCTCAACGTATCTACCATTTGGTATTTGCCTCGTTATTTCTGTTATTCTGCATTCTTTTAACATTTCTTTTCTCCATCTCCTTATCTCTGCAATTTCGTTTGGTATCGTAGTCTCTGTAAATATTCTTCTGTTTTCTTCTATTTCTTGGTATGCATAATTGTCCAGTCCTTCCTTATTTTATTTCTTTTTGATCTTTTTCCCTGTTTTTTTGTTTCCATTTTGCTTCTCTCGTTTCTCTCCTTTCTCTTCTATAGCTTTTATTTTGTGTTTGTTTTTTTTTTTCTATATCTTCCATTGTCAAACTCCTCATTTTTTTCTTAGTACTCTTGTTGCTAAGTTTTTTAGCTCCCTCCAATTATTTTCATCTCTAAGGTATTTTTTAATAATTGTTGTTTTATCCACTTTGCTTTCCAGTATATTTTCTAGTTCTTTTCTATCTTTCTCCCACGCTTCGCATTCTACTAAAGTGTGACCTGCTTTATCGTGTGTTTCTTGCTCCATGTCCGGTCAGTATTTGTATTAGTTCTCTCGTCCATTCTCCTTTCTCTCCTATATTCCACTATTTCTGCCATCTTTCCATCGTCTTCTCTCTTGTTCTTAACTTTGCTTCCCTTTTACTGGTTCCTTCTTTTATTAATTTCTTTATTTCTATCCTTTTTCCGCCATGATATTCGCGGGCGGTGTGAGTCGCAATCACCTCTACTGCCTCCTGTGACACCGTTCTGTAAGCCCTGCTGATCCTTAACGAGCTAGCTGTAGCTCCTCTTATTTCATTCCTGTTTTTTTGTCTTCATGGCGTTTCCCCATGTTTCTGCGACGTATAACAATTTGTTTCTTACTGCTGTTGCTATTAGCTTTTTGGCTTCTTCTCCTGGACCTTCGTTGTTTGGCAAGAGTCTACCGAGCTTTCTCTCCATTTCCTTTGTTCCCATGACCGCTTCCTTAACCTGTACATTTCATCCCTTTTGCTTCAAGTGTCACTCTGTGGTATTTGATTTTTTTTTTCATAGTTTTGGTCCTAGGACTGAGCCCTGTGGTACCCCTCTGGTAAGTTTGAATCTTCCTTTCTTGGTCACTAGGTTTCTACCCTGTAAGTAGCTCCATGTAATCTTGATCGTTTTTCTGTTCAGTTCTCTTTTCTTTGCCGCCTCTATAATTGCTTCCCATAACACGCTGTTAAACGCTCCGAGAACAAAGAGCCAATGGAGATCAAGCTGGAGAGTAATATCGCCGCCCACAAGGAAACCTTATCATCAAAAAAAGAATTTACCTCACACATCTAGTGCCTTCAACTACAATAAGGCCAATAGGTTTTCAACCCATCCAGCCCCTAAAGCGTAGGCGACCAACTCTGGTCCAACCATTGGCACCCTTACTCCGCCAACACCTACAAAAAACGCTAACATACACCGCCCTCCGCCCATCTCTATTCGGGACAAATCCATTATGAGCTGTTCATTCACTACACATATTAATTAAGGTCTGAAAAGACCTTAAAGTACGTTATCAGAAATGTACCTGACTGCATCACGGCTGATGTGGTGCAGGCTAAACTCATCGCTCAAGGATACAACCTTATCTCAATAACACTCATGTAAAGGAACAAAAAAACATTCCCACTGCTGTATTATCAGCTTTTTCAGGAAGCTTAAAGCAGAGCGATCCTGTCTCTCACTGAGTTATGTAGGCTTTACGTTACCGTCAAGTATACGCAAAAGACCGCAGATATTTCATAATTCCACCGTTGCCAACACTACGGCCATAACTGAGAACTAACCGCAATAGCTATGCCCACAGTAAGACACCTGTTTCACCCAAAAGCACACCCAACGCTCGCAAAAAGCAATCCTATGCGCAAGCAGCGAGATCGGCGCAAAGCGCATAACTTTTAAATAAAAGTCAGCTTTTACTCAACTTGTATTAAGCAAGAGAAAAGATTTTGCAAACATAATTATATCTTCAGCCAACTAAATAGACAGTATAAAACCCGGACATATACATAGTACAAGTTCTCGACAAAACTCTATGTAACGCCTATACGGCGGTAACTACGTGCAATATGTAATATCAAAACCCTCAATAATACATTAGTTAGACAGGAAAGTCCATTCACTCTACAGGTGACAAACTTTCATTATTCATTATTGGGAGGAGAGAGGGTGTTAGTCGATAGGCGTTTGTGAGAGTAAGTCCGACTCTTTACTAGTCTTTAGAAAGATTTCCTAGCCCATAAAAAAAAACTTTTATTTACAGAGATATTCTTTTCAGTAAACACAAGCTTTAATTTTTTTTTTAATTTATCATTGAGAGTATATGGTATAAAATACATCCACAGTTTGGCGGATAGCTTGCTCAAAAGTGTATGAGTTGCTCAAATCAACATCTAATTTTCAAAACAAATTTGAATCTTTTGAAAGCGTTGTTTAAGCATGAGTTTATCCATAATAATTTGAAAGACTTTACAAACTATAACCTTAAAAAAATAAGCCTAATATGATAGCTAGTTTTACAACTAACTGTTATAAGTTCTAAAAGGCTTAATAAATAACCTGTATGTTATCTTTACGGTAAGATATCTCAGTGATAAAACGCCAAACTAACTTACTAACAATTGATGGTTCAATACCTAAGTTATGACCAAATAAAAACTTGCTCCATATCCATCGAAATTATGTGAAATCAGCCGTTGATTGCAAAGACCCTCTTCAAACAAGTCCTAAAACTTCTAGGGCAATGTGAAATGGTATCATTAGTTTTCTATTTTTTTACAAGATCCGTCGTTGTCCTCTTTATCACACTACACTTTTCTCTAATTTTACATCTCCTCCTTCCTCTTTTCATATTTTCTTTTACCATACTAAAAGTATATATGTCGTCATTTAACAAACAACAAAACTTGCAATCCCTTCTTAACTATCCACATTCTCTTACTTGTTATAGTTGCATTTAGTTATGTTCTGCCCTTCACTTCTTCTTCACTTCTTACTTCTACGCTTTTGATTTCTCTTTGCAATAGTCCAAATTTCATATCCTATAAAGATACACTCCAAACAAATCACTAGATTTAACTCCCCCCAGTTTATATATATTAGCGTTTCACCTCTTCCTAATATTCGTTCATTAAACGATCAAACCATTCAGTTATTTTGTCATGTAACCTGAATGTAAATTTTTGTCCAATTCACAAATTACCTATCAGTTTATCTGTCTAATCGATTCCTGTTTTCAAAATATTTAGAGTTTCTTTCTCAAATATATTCCTACGCTTTTAGCAGGTTTACAAAACACAGACTTTTCCTTCATCCAAGTACCTTTCTCCAATTGTTCCTGCGCCGTAGTTTTAGTAAACATATCAAAACTCCACTATCCCTACCATCAAAACATTATCAATAAATTGCAAATACTGGTCAAAAGTGCCCTTTTCCGCTATTCTAAATCTCTAATATTTCTAAAACACTTTTTTTGCTTGTAGACTACCATTTTCTTGGTCTGTCCAAAATAAAGTACTGTTGCAATATATAAAAGTTGATACTTGCCACCAACTTTTCTTAGCACTTTAGTAAACTCGTTATGTAGGCTATCCAGAGTGTAAGTCCAAGTCATACATTACATTAGGTACATGCAGACTTGAATTAATTATATATGTAGTTTACCATCATCATAACAAAAACTAAATATCAATACTTTCCTTCTTCATCATGTACCACAATCTTTCAAAAAATGCGTTTTTTAATTAAATTTTGTTGATAACTAATCTAAAGATCGCATTTCTCCGTCTTTGTACCTAGATCGCTATATATACTTGCATCTTCAGTAAACTTTCTAGAATAAAAATACTTTATTCAGACGTAGAATCTGTTGATAATGCAATTCATAAAGCTATTAAAATTCTCATTTAACAGCACATCGCAGAAGCCTAAAATAGTTTCACTTCATTGCTGTTAATAGCCATCAAATATAATATAAAATAATAACATCGAAGTAGACTAATGTAGACTAACTACTGCACAATATTTGATATGTTACCAATAAAAAATTGTAGCCAACAACTCTAATAACAGTCAACGACTTCACCCTCCGTAGCATAAGAAACAAAGTAAAGCTCCAGTATACGTCATCGGGCAGAGGTCAACAGCAAACTGCGGCATGAGCCAAATTGCTCCTGCAGAGAAAATATACAGTAAACACCACCAAAAGCGATGCACTCTTGTGACAACTAACTCATACAATTTGTGCAGCATATAAAAATATGCAAATAAATATTCCGTATTTAATCCCGCAATAATAGTTGAACAAGCTCACACAATTTCAAAAGAATAAAGTACAAACTGGTACAGTAAATAATACAGTAAAGACCCAAACTAGAAACAATCAAACTGAAACAAAAAATATATACGGTCAGAATTAAACCCATAATTCAAGAACAATCCTCGTAAAATAGCACCAGAGAATCCAGTTAATGTAACTTAATAACTGTAGCCCGGAGCTAACCGCTAGCTGGCTAAATAACTAGACCCTGATTGTGGCAAAAAAACAGTAATAATGACGATGCCAATAAACATTTATAGTCACCCATGCTAAAGGAAACGCAAGCCAGAACATACAATTGTATCTGGCAGCAAAGAGTAACCTGGTAAAACTAACACATCAACAAGCCCCGCAAATGTTAATCAAAAGCTGACTTGACTATCAAATAAAAAACCACAAGCAAAAAATCCAGTTACTTAGTAGGTAGTAATCAGATACCCCACCTCAAGTTAAAAAGAAAAGAAAACACTTGTTATTAAACATGCAAGCTTCAATAGGTGAGCAAACACTGTTATTCAATACAAGTAAAAACCAGTGAGTTCTTATACAAAGTAAGGTATAATAGAGTCCCACATTTCACTTAACCACTAAAGGAAACCCTGACCAGGTAGAGCGGCGTAGTCGGTTTCAGTAGTTAATATGCTGTGGTCAGGTAAACAACGAGACTTCATCGTAAAGATTTATTTCAAACACGTTGAGTAGAGCAGTCATCAACGCGTTCTGCTCAAAAACATGCATCTGTGTTTTTCAAATATCGGTTCAAACGGTAAAACAAATTTTGCATTCTAACCTTAAATTACACCCTTATACAACAATAAATGAACAATGATTGCTCAAGAATTGAGTCCAGCAGATTGGGTAAGATGTAGAGATTACTGTAATACAATCCATACAACTGTGCTTCCTATCAGTATTGTGAGGATTAGCGGCAAAGCGCATTTTTATTTTTACGGAACAGTAAACAAGCAGATATTGAGCTGTCAAAAGCCTGAAAACTCCACTAACAACCTCTTCACAGCCCAAAAGTATTTGTTTTTAAAGAAGGTGGTGTTACTTATTACTGTGACATGTTTAAAAAGACCTCAATAATTTGAACCGTAGCAACTTTTTCTTATGGGAGTACCTCAAGCAGAAGTTTTTAAACATCATACCAAAACTCAACAAAAACTCTTGAAACCACCAAGATTCCTTCAGATGTGCTGATGAAAGTAAAAAAACAAACAAGCTATGTGTATCGCATGTCAAGAAATTAAAAAAAACCAAAAATCCAACTTCTACCGTTTTTTAGAATTCACTCAAAAATATGGGACTCCACTATTATATTAACTCAAAAATATTATTACTACACACCGCCTGTACACTGCTATGTATAATTTGTAAAATAATTTCTCACTGTACCACAGATATTCAAGCTTCCCTTTCAAAAACCTCTAAAACTTAATCATAGATTTTAATCCATTATTCTGTAAAGCAGTACAAATACGTAGCAACAAAGGTACAACTTTAGTATTATCATTGCGTTGACAAAGCCGATTTACTGTTGGTTAGATATCAGATTTTTCATTATCATAAAATCAAAACTTTGTGTTACTGATTTATGACGTCCGCAAACTTTATATTGTCCAGTCTTTCCCCACTGAGAAATAATTCAAAGTATGTATACTTAAATAAATGTTTAATATTAAAACGCTTCTCTACATTTTTAGTTATTACTTGCATCAAACTCCTAGGCAATGAGTAATGTTTTTAATTAATTAATACACTTAATTATGTTTAGTATGTTTGCAATTCTGTTCCTTGCTACATTATAATTAGCTTAACTTATATTTTCATTGACTACAATCTAAATTAATGAGTTCATTAGTGCATTCACGGCTACGCGATGCATATACGCTCTTCAAATCAGATCCAATCAAAGCACATAGCAGCAATATCGTATTGAGTAGGTTGAGTAGTGTGTAATCAATTATGTCGCCTATTTGAAACACTAAACACATAAACTAGATACGCTAGTACTGCATCATACATTAGGCTTAACAATGCATACCTACCGCTGCAGGGCAAGTGTGTCCGTAGGAGTAGAATGATATTATAATATATATAACTAATAAAAAATGTATTCATCTTTTTACAGTCTACCTTTCTCTCTGCCATGAGTAAATTAATTTAAAATAAAAACTCATCTTAAACTAAACTTTGGAAGTGTGCAGACGACGTAGTGTTTTCAATTCTAATTGTTTGTACAAACTTAATTTAAATTAAACCATACAATTGCGACCAGTGGCCATCTAAAATACTCTACATACCACGTTAGTTTACATTTTAGTTTATCAAGAATTACATTTCAAAATGTATGCAATGTCGTCGGTCCAACTCGTTGAATTCTTCTGTGTCGGTATGCATTTTGATTTGGTTCATTCTCTCTTAAAAGTTAAACTCGTTAATAGTTACATCGATAAGTTACACTATTTTGTATGGAATTATTTTTATTAGATATGATAGAATAGTTAAGCTCTTTTCGCTTAAAACTGATGTTGATATTGGTCTTAATGACATTATTAAAAATGTCTATATTTATGGGAGGTGGTTTAGTGGGTAGGGCCTCTTTTGAATAAGAGGAGGAGTCCCACACTACATCCGATTCCAACTTAAGCAACAGCCGCTCCAGCCACCAACAAAGTGATGCAGAGCGTAGCGTTCTTTCCAAATAAATCCGTTACTTCATATAGGCATCCAAACATACATATGTCTTCTCTATGGCTCGGAGTTTGCTATCGTGTCATGTTGCAAGACTATTTTTGGCCAGAATTGGTTAAACAAGATGGCTTCCACATACCACACAGCTGATCGAACAATTGATCTAATAAAGCAAAAGTTCGGTAATCGTGTAATCTCGAGAAATGGTTCGGTCAAAAAGCCACCTCGCTTGAGCAATTTAATGCCGTTGGATTTCTTTTTAAAGAGTCACGTTAAGTCGTTGGTGTATGCCAACAAGCCAACAACGTTAGAGAAACTCAGGAACAATATGAAACGCAAAGTTGCCAACGTTGCGGCCGATGTGTGTGAAAGAGTGATGGAATATTGGCTTCAAAGAATCGATCGCTGCCATCGTGCTCACGGTGGTCATATGAACAAAATCGAATTCCATACTTAAATTTTACGTGTGTACTCCACCTGGAATAAATTTCCGCCCAATAACTCGATTATTATTTATTTAAATACTAAATTGTTATGTCCTTATTGAAAACTCCTTTCTAAAGCTGCCCTTAAACGTTTAATATTATAGTCAATATATTGCACAATAATTGATACTATACAATAATATTGACCGACTGTAGATCAATCAGAAAAAGATTGATTTCTATTGAACAATCTAACCTAAAAGTGTTTATTTATTATTTTTAATCATTCCTTCAGCTATAACTAAAGCAATGGTCACACAACTTGCTTTATTTTATTCCACATGTTGACTGCAGAAGTGTCAGTAATTAACAAAAATTTGCGCAATTATATTGTCTAGGTGGTCCTATCAATATATTGTTCAATATTATTGATGTTAATATTGATCGTCTAAGGGCACCTTTACAAACGCAAAGTTATAGTATTTCATAATAAATCTTATCGTCTTAATTTTAATCGTATAAAATATTTATCATAGAGTAAAACCATATTTTTAAAGTATTCGTATTGTTTATAATAAAAATAACAAAAATCGTCTATCTTACCTTAATGTAGAAAGAGTTTCATCGTAATTAATATCAGCTGGTGAAATAGCAGCAATCATAGCAGTCTTGCTGTTGCCGCCAAGATTCTCACGTAACAGCCAGGTCAACACAGAGTCGCGATATGGTATGAAGTCCGCCTTCTTCGACTTCTTATTCTTCGACGCCTATAACACAACATCATAAGTACGTGTATACTATAACATTTATGAAGCGCTCTAAATAAAAAATTATATGCCAAAATGATGCGAAACAGTATATATTATCTGCAATTCTATGGCATTAAAATTGCAGCGATAAAAAAGTTTTATAAAAGAGGAAATATGAAAAGCGACAGCCTGATAGTAAGTTTCAGAAACAATATGTACGGTAAATTTTGTATACTTACAGACTGAAATTATAGACCGAGCAAATGCGTGAACATGGAAATGAAATAATAGTGAATTAGTTTAAAATTTATATTTATATAAAAAAGGATATAATCAAATAAACAAAAAAAAAATATATGAAAATAAAAAGTCAATGTAAAGTGAGAATGATGCCTTCAACTAGCCAGTAATTATATAATAAATAATTTTAATGAACCGGTATTATTTATTATTATAAATATGATACGACTTGAAGAACTAATACAACAAAAATTCAAAACTCATTTCAAATTTGAAATTTTGAAACCGCTTATAAAATCAATGTTAGCACTGTACACACTTGTATTTACAACAACCAGTAAATTATTAACATTTAGCGGACTAAATAATATCGTTTGTACGTGCTTATACCCACATCTAATCTCAAAAGTGCTTGATTAATTGATGTTACTCGCTCTTTTGTGGGAAAATATTTCTCATTTAGTTTACATGTTACTTCTTGAGTTGGGTCATTTCCGACAATGCTATGTTTGATGTTGTTTTTAAAAGCCAAGGTAAAGCCACTAAAGCATTCAAGTTAGTCCCTCCTGTACAGTCGTCATTAAGCATACTAGTACATATTAAATTTTACTGTAAATTATGCAAAACTGCAACAAAAACTGGTAAATGTGAAAATTTCAAATAGTTTTAAACATAAAAATTCTTTAAATTATAGAAACAATAAAAAAAGATTAGCAAAACACTACAACTAAAATATTTAAGAAAGATGTCATGCTACCTAACAATGTATCTGCCTTTCTGCACATTTTGGCATCGTGTCTCTGTGATTGAAAAATTGAAACAAAAAAGTGCAATGTAAAGATGAAAGCTGAATACAAATCAAGATATCATTATTTATTTATGACATATTTCTTTGGAAAAGGTATTTTGCAAGAATCAAAATAAAAAAAACATGATTCTTTTTATAAAGTTACATATACTTTTGGGTAGAACAAACTTAAAGCACTTATAAAATCATCACCAATCTATTTAGTTTAATTAGTCTAAACTAAAGGCGTTTTCAATGTTCCGATCCAAGATCGGATGGCAGGTATTACATCCAATGACGCAAGTGCATATCAAATACACTTCAATCCGTCAGGTTGATCCAATATAGACAGTTCTTAATTTCAGATGTTCCGATTGGACCGTTGACAAACATTCAAAACTTTTGAAATTACTATTTTCTACTATGAAACAAAAACTGCTCTCCAATATTATCAAACAATGTTTAGACTCTAGAAACTCAAAAGCCTTGAACTACTTAAAACCACAAAAGTAACCAAAAATATTCAATCAAAAAGCAAGATTTAGTGTCCTCACCATTTTCAAAAGCAACATGGAACGCGCGCGCCGGTTACCAGAACAGAAAAACACTAAAGCAAATCTACTACCTTAAAATAGACAAAACCTACATGATAGAGTATATCAATACTCGCTACAAACCAAAGTTCAAGAAACCATTTTGCATAAGGAGTTGCCTACAATGTGGAACCAAATACAAGCGCCAAAAACGCATCCAGCCAATAAAATCCATCTACACATACTACACTGCAACCACTACGACCAAAAAGTCTCTCTTTGATGAAAGTGGGTGTTGTTATACCAACACATCCAGCAAAGAAGGACCAAAATCGTAACAAAAAAATTAAAATATACAAACAATAAAATTGTGCATTCAAAAACTAAAAAAAAAAGTATAAAATAATTCAAAAACAAAAAGAACTTTTGCCTACAATCGGTACTCCAGTCGATAATCGAAGCCGACCTTCAAACTGACTTTTATTTTACAGAACCCAAACAAACAGAAGATGACAAGAAGAAAGAAGCCATCAATCAACCTACACACCTACAAAAACATAAAAAAACTATTCAAAAGCTACTAGACAAAACTGCAACAAATGTTTAGAAAACCTGGAGACGTTACACCCGACTAGCACTAACCAATAGAGTGGAAAGAAGAAAAAAATTAAATAAACTAAACTGCTCAATAGCGGCAGTCTAGTCTCTTAACAAAAAGCATTCAGAAAACAATAAAAAACCTAAAAAAAAACCTAAAGAAGAATGCGAGTCGACCTAAGCAAGCCAGCCTTTACTAGCAAACTAAGTCGCTTGCCTGCAGAAAAGAAGTAATCCTGACCAATAATTCAGAATGATGACAAACTTGATCACGACCGACCATGATGCCTTGACAAGCCATCGCAACACATTGCTGCAAACTCCGCCACTTAAATGGATAAACTATTTCAAACACAAAGGACGTGTCAAAAAACATCTCAATAGCACCAATCATACACTATTGTAGCGTCAGAGAGAGAACAAAATTTGACTGCCAGTCGACCCATCAACACTGAAAGCAAACCACTTCATCACCCAACTGAAGCAACCAAGAACAACACTCTGAGCGCCCCTGCCCAGACCTCCTTCCAGAGGCATGCCAAAAACACGTTCAAATCCAGCCCCTCCAAAGACAAAAAGTTAATAAAAATCCAACAGGACAGCAACAGCACCGTTCACAAAAAGACTTTACCGTCATAAATAATAAGAAGAAAACCAAGAAACAAAAAAAGAAATCAGATGAATCGCCTGCAGTTTCTGTTCCTATTAGGCCATCAGCCGGCCTATCACGTCAGGTGCCGTCAGTGACACCAAAGACAACAGCCAACAAGGCCAAAGAATCCACGACCAGTCGGCCACTAATACCCAGGCAACATCTTTTGGTGAGGTCACTAGTTTCCTAGAACCTCCAACAAGCTACCCGATCTCAACAGTATTCACTGAAGATGCTGTCACGCAACGCCCATCAGGCCACATTCAAGAATATGAATGTAATTATAAACCGCGCCGTAAAAGTAGTCGATGGCATCCGCATGCACCCTCCTACGCATGCGGATTTTGAGATGCAATAGCTTACTGCAAAAGCAAAGACGTGTTTCATTACACATTTCAATTAAGAACCAAAAAGACCCTAAATAGGTCATTAAAAACGTACCCAAATACATCGAGGCTGATCGGTGCAGTGCTAACCGCTCTATTATCCGTCAAACGCATAGAAAGGTATGGGAAACCATTCCTAATGTTCGTGAAGAGAGCAATTCTCTCATAAAGTTGTGTGAACTCACAGTTAACATTGAGTACAAACGCAAATTCGGAGATAATGTCCAACGCCATCGTTGCCAGCGTTATATCTTCTCCAAAAGCTGAACCCAAGGCACCGGCTTCTCAAATACAGTCTTCCGCTAATCCCTAAAGCGCTTCAAACGCCCGCAAAAAAATCGTATAAATAAGCACTTTCTAGCCTTAAAAAGCTAGAAAAGTGTACCTTAGTCTAAATTTCAAACAAAGTCAAGAAAAAAGTTTTCTACAAACAACAGGCAACTCCTATATATCTGGCACAACAAATGCACTCTTAAAATTCCTACTAAGTCAAAAGTTAGCAAATAATACATACTTTATGCAAGGTGCTTAATATTGTCTATTTGTCCACAATTAAACCAACAACATCTACTCACGCAGACTATATTCAAAAGCTGCCAAAACAACACCGTTGCTATGAGTGCAAACAGACATAAAACTATTCTGTTTTGAATTTCAAAAACCCTACAATGTTCAAATGCAGAACGTATATAAGAATAAACTCCTAAGCAACAATCTACTAGCAAAATATAGATACCTCAATATATTTACAACTGGAAAAGCGCACAACTATCTTTCAAGCAGAGATAGACGATATCATTTCTAAAAAATAGAAACAGAACCCAAAAAATATTTAGCAAAATATGCAAATCCACACGGGCAGCAAAGCAGCAGTCCCAGTTATAAATAAGCGCAAGATTACATCAAAACTAATATTAGAATGTCACCCTGTCCTCAAACTAAAAAAAAATAACATCGAGCTGTGCTGGGTGAAAAGACAGACCAATACTTATGGACCTATACCATGTATGGACCTCTCAAAAGCCTTACCACTCTACTAGTTATTTGTAGACACTAAAAGCAAACATGTACCACACATAAAAAGTACAGTAGTACCCCAGACTTTAAAATAGCAGACTATTAACTACAATTCTCAAGAAAAAATAATAACAAAAGTCTTAACAGGAGATCAACTTAAAAATCAAAAACAGCTCAACAAGTGGAGGATGCAAAATTGAGCCATGTACTATGCACATGCCATACTCAAGAAACTTGCGTATCTTGTTAAAAAACAGCTGGCTTGACATAGCCCGCACAAAAAAAGCTCCTCCAAGCATTGTCCTGGCATACATCAATCATATAGGATGATTGTGCGTCATAGCAACGCAGTGAGGATACCACTGAAAGATGTACAAAAAGCCTATTGAGGCCAAAGTACAGTGAAACTCGTTTCACCCTACACATATTATTTAAGAAAATTACGAGGATTAGATTTAATTTATTTGCACAGATCGTGTAACTTAAAACATCGCTGAAACTTGTCCTTGCGGACAAACACGAGTCTTCACACATTCGCAACCTGAGTTAATTAATTAAATTAAAATGAACAATCTATCATGACAATAAAATTATTCCTTTATTTATATTATTATTTATAAGCTTTAACTAAAGTTTAGTTATACGTTACATAATAAAATTCAATAAGTTAATTAAATTACAGCAACAACATAATACATTTTTTTAAATTTATTGATCTTAAAATGAAAATAATGTATGAGCTTTGAATATTCTATGCATTAAAAATAAATAATAGATTTCAAATCTGAAACGCAACTTTAAAGTTTTTTGTAAGTCTGGCTAGTTTGAGACGGCATTATATCTATAAATTCAAAGAAAACAACCTACATAAAATCTAAAAGAAAAAAAATAGTTGCACACTCACAATTTCAGCTAATGCCGATATAACTTTTCCGAGAGTTGTCAAACTTTTATTAATGTTCGCACCCTCCTTCAAGCGTGTTCCTTTTGCTCCAGTCGAATCTGCACGCTCGGATCCGGCCAAGTCCACTAATGATATTTTAGAAACTTTTTCCGTGCATAAATCAGTCGTTTCGTCGTATCTGTAAAAAATATATACACATAAAACTGATATAAGCAACGTTATTTATTTTTATTACCTCTGCTGGGTGAAAAATATGGTGAATACAGCGTGAGATCTGGAACTGGTCTCGTTCATATTTGTAGCAGCGACTGTCCTCGCTTTGTTCCCTTCATCTATCAAATCGTGTATGTCCTGATAACTAGTTACAGCTAATTTACTTAAGTCCTCTACGTAAGGTCCCAGTAGCGGATGTTCGCGCACCCTTAAGTTACCCTTATTTTTCGGATTGAGGAGATCGCGTACGCGTTCGCAATATATCTCCATATAACTGACTTCAACTGAGTATTTTACGTCGGAGGTGGTTGTGTCTTTGATGCGATAGAATAAATCTTTGCATATTTGTGGTATTATGCCTTCTTGGCCGTCCACTTCCTGCTTTCCCATCATTGTATATGATTTTCCGGCACCGGTTTGGCCGTAAGCGAAGATGCAAACGTTGTATCCCTCAAACGAATGCTCCAACATTTCTTCGCCGATATCTTTGTACACCAATAGCTGGGAAGAGAATTGTGCATCGCTTTCCTGAAAAACAAATCAATTCATACATTAGTAATACATATAAAAAAATCATGTATTAAATTATTAAAGTTTATGAATCGTATGCTAACAAATTACATTCTATTTCAATAACTTGTAGTCGAGTATAAATAAAAACAATAAAAAGAAACATTTTTGCGTTCGTCAATCAAATTGTTAAAAAGAAGTTAATACTTTTTAATAGGTTTTTATTTCGATTAATTTTTTTTTTTTTTAATTTGTTGAAATATTGACAAAAGTAATATTATATGCAACAATTCCATTTAAGTTTTTAACATTGATCCACTAGTACGCAAAAAACTATAATAAATAATGGTAATTCTATACCAATAATAATCTTAAGTAGTCTCGTCTAGACCAACCGGTCTAATCTGTAAACGGGTACCTAACCTATGTATCATTGTCAACTACTTATTCATAAATATTCTAGAAATCGGTAAAATCTAGCAGCTTTCTGAAACCTTTCACAATTTTCTTTATGTGTACTTTTGTTCATCTTGGCAAGCAACATTTTAATAAAATTGTTTAATAAATATATGTCCAAACATGCTTCCTGCAGGCATTAATAAAATGTTAAAAAAAATATATGTAAATTTAAAATAGTTTTTACAAATTCATCATTTATCTCCTGCAGCATCAATACAAAGTCTAGCCCTGCGTACTGCAAAACTTTTCGGCCTAAACTATTAATTTCATAGCCTCCCAAAAAAATAATCACAAAGTGTTAGGTCAAGTGACCTCTTAGGCCAAGACATTGAAAAAACCTCTTCCTGTTCAATAATTACAATATAAATTGTTTAAAAACGCAGTGCTGAAACCAAATGTAAACTTTTATTATTATTTATTCTTTTTTGTAAAAAACAAAAATAAATCTCGCTTGTTAAACACCCAATTACAACAAGAAGTCCAATAGTTGATTGTTAATAATTCCACACCAAATATTTAACGCAAACCAATGCTGAAAATGTTTTTCATTTGTATTGTGAGAGTTGTTAATGGACCAGCAATGTGAATTTCGGTTATTATTGATACCATCTCTATTAGAGGTAGCACCGCCAGTAAACAAAAGGTTACCGAAATGATCCGCAAATCACAATCCGTTGGTAACCAAGCCTGCTTCTTCTTTATCTTTTTAACCTTCATATTTCCATTGTTCGATATAGGCCTCTTTTAAATGTTTTTTTTGATTTTTTGTCCTTTGGTGTCCTCATCCACAGTTTCCCCGCTATTGTCAATCCATATCGTTTAAGGTTTTCTAATATTTCTTTTGGTTTTCTGAGGTCTCCAGAAAGTGATTTTATAGCTCCATTGATTTTTACTTTATCTAGATTCAATTTTAATCTTACTTGCTGAGACAGATTGTTTACTTCTTCTACTCCGTTGATCTTTATGATTTCTTGTCACAGTTTCTTCTTCTTTCCGTGCCTTATCCGCTGTGGATAATGGCGATCATCATGGCTATCTTCACCTAGTCGACGGATCTTCTAAACAGTTGGATTGAGGTCACTCCAAACCACGGGCGCAAATTTTTAAGCCAAGATATTCTTCTCCTCCCTGGACGACTTTTCCCAGCACCTTTCCTTCCAAAATAAGTTGGAGTGTTCTACACCTTTCTTTGTGTCTCATAATATGTCCAAAGTATTCTAGTTTTTTTACTTTCACGGTCATCATTATTTCGAGATCCTTTCCAACTCTCCGAAGAACCTCCTCATTCGTCACTCAATCCATCCATGTAATCTTCAGTATACGTCTGTACGTCCACAATTCGAAAGCTTCTAGTGTGCTTTCCGAGTCCTTCGTTAGTGTCCAGGATTCTGCGCCGTATAGCAGAGTGAAGAAAACATAGCATCGTATCATTCTGACTTTAAGTTGCAGAGTCAGATCTGAACTGGTTAATATTTTACTCAGCTGTGTGAATGCAGCTCTTGCTCTCTCAATTCTGCATTTTACTTCTCTAGAATGGTCCGACTGTTGGTTTATGCAGGTGCCTAGGTAGGGGTATTTGTGGTAGATTGTTTTTGGTGACTACCAGCATTTGTTTTTTTTTTATATTTAAAATATTTTTCCGTGTTTCTCGCTAGTGGATTTAATCTTTTCTATTATAAGTTGGAATCCTTCGGCACTACTGGCCATTATGACGGAGTCGTCTGCATATCTGATAGTATTGAGAAGTTTAGCGTTGACTACAATTCCGTCCTCCACTCCATCCAGTGCTTCTTTGAAAATTTCTTCCAAACATATATTAAAAAGCATAGGTGAGAGCACACACCCCTGCCGCACAACTCTACATATTTTTATTTTCTTTTTTTTATGGTCTTTTTTACTTCTGCTTTTGTTGCCAGTATAGTTTTGCTATGATGTGAATGTTTTTGTCGTCAGCCCCCGATTTCTTAAGTATCCTGATCAGTTGTTCGTGTTTTACCTTGTCAAAAGCTTTGCTGAAGTCAATAAAACATCGCAGTTGACGTCTCTACATCGCTGAATCAGAACGTTTAATGCAAAGTGCTTCCCTGGTACCTAAGGCATTTCGGAACCCAAACTGTGTTTCCTCGATGTGTGCTTCACATTGTTGATATATTCTATTATGTATAATTTTAAGAAATATTTATATGTATTGTCCGATATTCTTCGCATTGTTTAGCTGTTGTTTTTTTTTTGGAATAGTGACAAAAGTGGAGTGCAGCCAATCTGTGGGTACTTCTCCCGTATCATACACCACATTATACAGGGTGTCCGGAAAATACGTGTACAACGTTTGACGACAGACTCCTGACGTCAAAATAGGTCGATCTAAGCCGACTTAGTTATATCCAAAATTGTCTCGTTTAGCCGGCAGAGGGCGTAAAAAAAAAACAAAAGTATAACAAAGTTGAAAGTATCTATTGTAAGAAACTAAGTAAAACAAAAACATTACTTAAGCAAATGTGTAAAATGACCGCCTTCTTGCTGAATACACTTATTAACACTCTTTAAAAAATGATATTGGACCCTATCTAATGTCACGGGATTATTAAAATGGTTGCCTGCATTTAAAATCCGCTGCAATAAATCAACGCGTGTGTTTACCGGAGTCTTGTAAACTTCTGTTTTAATAGCGCCCCACAAAAAGAAGTCACACATATTTAACTCAGGAGAACGTGGTGGTCATTTTACTGGTGCATCATTGCCTCTTCCAATCCATCGGTTGGGATATTGATGATGTAAGTATTGCCGAACGGCAACGGAAAAATGGGGCGGGGCACCATCATGCATATACCACATTTCCCTCCGAAGTAAAAGGGGCAAATTCTCCAGAAGAATTGGTAATGTGTCTTGCAAAAAATTTAAATAAATATTTCCATCTAACCTGTCTGGAATAACAATGGGACCAATAAGGTAGTGATCAATAATACCTGCCCAAATATTAATTTTAAATTGATGCTGATGATGTGCAACTTTAATGGCATGTGGATTTTCATCGGAATAAATATGTTCGTTGTGCAGATTGGTTACCCCAGATCTTGTAAAGCATGCCTCGTCAGTAAACATAATTTTTCTACAAAAATTGGGAACAAGGATTCTTTTGTTTCTAATAAATTGACAAAATGTAAGCCGCATGGGGGGATCAGTCGGTAAAAGTTCCTGGACTTTTTGTATGTGGTAAGGGTGTAACAACTGTTCTCTTAAAACCTCATTGACAATCGTTTTAGGAACATTTAACTCACGTTCTAAGAGACGGGTACTGGTACTTGGTTCTTCTTTAACTCTTTCCAGAATCATCTCTTCTGTTTCCACAGTTCGAGTTGTTCGCATACGACCCCTGCCTTCAAACTTTTTCTCAAAACTGCCCGTTTCCCGAAGATGACGCTCAATATTGGCAAATGTTTGGTGGTTTAGTATTCGACGGTTAGGAAACCTCTCCATGTAAACCCTAACACTCTGACGCCCATTTCCTTGACAAAACCCGTATACCAGGAGCATGTCAACTTTCTGAGAGTTTGTATAATTTTCCATTTTTAATGGTAAAATGAACTTGTAATTCAAGAATATTGATCGTATACTTGAGTAAATTTCATAGACTGGTGACAATTTGTCAATAATTGTCAAATTATTAAACGCCATAGCAACAAGGTCACTTAAAAAATTATTGTTACAGGTAATTTCTTTTTAATATTTACAAATTTTTGACGCCCTTTACCGGCTAAACGAGACAATTTTGGATATAACTAAGTCGGCTTAGATCGACCTATTTTGACGTCAGGAGTCTGTCGTCAAACGTTGTACACGTATTTTCCGGACACCCTGTATATACATGTAAGAGTGTTTATACCTTCTTCGCTAAATAATTTAAGGATCTCTGCTGGTATTTTATCTGGACCTGCTGTCTTTCCAGGCTTCGCTGGGTCTATAGCTTTTTGAACCTCTTCCTTCGTAATATCAGGTCCGGTATCCGTGTTATTCATGCCGTGATGTTCTGGGCAATCGTCTTTAAATAACTTTTTAGTATATTCTTCCCATGTCGTTATTTTTTCTTCGATCTCTGTAATCTTATTTCCAGTTGCGTCTATCAATCTAAAGCTTTGCTTCTTCTTATGTGTGCCTGCAGCTTCCTTTATTTTGCGGTGCATATTGAACAGGTCATACTTTCTCTGCTGGTTTTCTATTTCAAAACATTTGACTTCATTCCTTCTTCTTTAGCTTTTCCTACGCTGTTTCTCATTTGTCTTTGCAGATCAGTATATCTTCCCTGGTCCTTCCCTTTCATTTTTTCTTTTATCGTCCATCATTTTAAGAATATCAGATGTCATCGATTCTTTGTGTTTTTCTTTTTCCTTTAGTGGCACGTGTTTCTCAATTGTTGCCTCAAGTTCCTTTTGTAAACTTCTCCAGTCTTCTTCTGCTCCTGAACTTCCTCCGTTTTTCTTCTTGAAGTATTTTGTTATTGATTCGAATACTGTTTCTCTGAGAGTGCTGTCTTCTCTCATTTGTCTTATATCGTATACGGGAGGTTTAGTTTTTTTTTACTTTCTTAAGTTTTGTCTGAAGTACCACAATAAGGGGGTTATAATCAGAGCCTATATCGGCCCCAGGATAAGTTTTTTCAGATGTTATGCTGTTACAAAAACGATGATTAATTACTATGTAATCGATCTGATTCATAATTATTCTCCCCACAGTATGTGCCAGCGATGTCGAAGTGAAAGTTTAAAAAATGTATTCATAATTGCCATTTCTTTTTCTCTGCAAAACTGGACAAGTATATCTCCTCGTGTGTTCCGTGTCCCAAGGCCGTATTGCCCCAAGCTATGCTTTCTTCCTTGCCTTGTCCAATTTTTGCATTGAAATCCCCCATTACAATTGTGACTTCGTTGTGTTTAGTAGATTTTAAAATCAATATTTTTATTGCCCATTTCGATTATAGCTGTTGTCATTTCCAGAGTAGTATACTGAATGATCTAATATTTTGCTGTATCCTGAGCCCTACTTTCAGTCTGTTCATTTCTTGTATGATGTTATGGATTTTCCCGTCTTCAAAGCACTTCTAGCGTTCCATGTACATATTCTTATTAGTGTTGTATTCTTCATTTTAGACTCGGAGATTCTTCGCACCACTGTCCCATCTAAAAGACGCCGATACTCAGGGCCATTCTTTTGTTTGCCAGTCATAATGATTGTACTAAGAAGTACGCAGTACCGACACCGGGAGAACTATTATTTAGTCGTCGCTGCCGATATTCTGGTGTTAAGCTGTATCAAAGCCTCTCATCATCTCCTTAACCCAGTACAGACGATACTGCTGCCCATCGTCCAAGAATATGCTTATTTACTGGCGACAACATTCGCCATGTCACTACACCGTCAGTAGATTTCTAAAATATTTAATGGGGTAGCCTTTCCCAAGGGTTAGTCCTTTCATCCTGATAGTGTTGCCGCTATTTGGTCGGGGACTGCTTATTCAATATATTCGCAGCTGCCCCCCATAGATCAATATCCGCTACCTGTGATCCCGTAGGTAGCCTATACGCTGGTAGCCTATAGCTCAACCTCAGTTTAATTATTTAAAAACCTTTTCTGTAGTAAGCTCCTATATCAGCGATTAATAATTTGAATGGGATCGAATCTCCTTGCTGTGTCCCTTTGTTGAGATATATTTTTTACGTAAATAAGTCGTCATTTATTTTTGCAAAGAAAGCCACCTTTGTAGATGTTTTTATAAAATAGCTTGTAGATTCTCTCCAGTGCAAATTTTGTCTTAACTCGCATTTAATTTTCAAACCATTTGATGTAAAAGATGATCAAGCGGCGACAATCCTTGTCTTATATCAAAATCTTTACTTAACATTTTCCATAAAGTGTGCCAATATGCCAATTGTGCTCATGATGCCAAATCAAAGGTTTTCTTTGATTAACAGCAGCAAAATTTTTGCCAATTCGCACTATTTCTTATCACTGGGTAACATCAAGTACAACAGAGAGCACATTCAATCCATGCTTTGCCTAATTTTTGATTCTTTCTTCAAATTCCAGTGCTCATCTCATAAGCATATCAAATGTAATTGCGGCAGAAGCATCTCTTATTCGTTGTATCGTGTTTTTGCAAATAGTAGGTGTTTCTCCATAAACGGCATCTTTTAGGTACCATACAAAACAAAATCTAGGAAGATAAATTCTGGCAATTTGGCTATTGCTATCAAGATCTAATACCTAGTAGCCCGCAAACAATGTGCTAGACAACCATCATGTTAAAACCACATGTGCTTACGTTTTTGAGCAACATTGACACTTCTTCTTCAAGAATGTTTTGGTATTTGTTACCATTCAAACTGCAATACAATATAGTCCAATAAGTTTATCACCACACCAAACATTAACCAAACGTGACAAAGCGTTAGTCTCTTTTAAAAGTCATCGCCTGTTAATTCCTGATGCAAAAGACACATGATACGGATCAAATTTATAGAACTTCAAACACTCATACAATGAGTCACTGCAGCTAGTACTGATATTTTATCCAGAAACAGTAGTTCTACAAGTTGCGTAAGTAAAAAACTTATTAGGAACTGTAAAAACCATGTTCGTAATCTTTCAGAATTCAAATCGTCAAAATTTCTACCACATTAGCCATAAATAAAAATCATTTAGGTTTTTTCTTGCACAATTACATTTGAAAAATTGATGAAGCACTTTTTCTGATAAGAAAGATGAGAGTCTAATATTGATCAAATTGTCTTTAAGCACGTACGATGAAGAAAAGACACTTACAAATTAATTATGAAAAAAATATTTTAAGTTTATTATATTTGTTTATTGTGCCTTGTATATTTCATTATCATTTAGTATACTCGTTTATGATAGTTTTGAATATAATCGCATTAGGAATTTTCGGAATGTGACCAACGCAAATGTAATTACTATCGTGTAAATTCTATGCAGGTACTGTTTTCCAAAACCCATCGGTATAAATTCGAGTGGACCCACTTAAAGACGCTTATTACATTTTTATGGCATATCATTACAATTTGTTATCTCCTCGATTATAAGAAACTAAGACCTCGCCATCTTATATTATTGGTCAAAATTCTACCAACGTTTCCCCCCCATGAACGCCGTTTTTGTTTTTAAACAATGTATTGTAAATTGAATAATAGAATTAAATTTAACTTAACAAAAAGAATAGAGCAATACAACTGACAACGAAAGTTATTATTTTATGTTTAAATCCCGAAGTTCCGTCCACAACACAACCCGATAAAACATACATTTTTGGTCCTTCAAACCGGATTTAATCAGCAATCCTCTAAGTGAGTTTAGAAGGGTTAACAGGTGTTTATGTAAAATGGGTGAAGAAGCAACTGCCACCAAGCAGTAATCTGATTTGAAAAAAGAGCGGCAATATTTGAGAAGCGCGTTGCAAAAGAAGTTGCAAAAGATGATGTTTAAACTAAGCGACAACAGCGAAGAAGAAGAAAAGCAATATAAGCAGGTAATAAAGGACATGTATTTTAATATTGTGCTGCTGGTAGGATGTATTAAAGAAGATACAGTACAAAGTTACCGCCAGTTCCCGAAACAAGAATCTATCGAATAATTCGGTACCCCAAAATATTGTGTCAAGAAAAAACAATCAAGAAGCAAGCACTAGCAATTACTACCTAAAATCACATACAATTCCAAGTAGGAATAATTCGCTGCGCAAACTACAACCATTAGAATTAGCAAAGTTTGATGGTGACGTCAAAAAACAAGACAAGCAAAGCACCAGAGAAAAGGAGCACACCGCGTCTAGCGGAAATCAAACGGGAGTTTAGCAGAGAGTTTGCGAGTCGATATTCATCACTGACTAGACTCATACGTCTCGTCAGATGAATTCAGCAATTTGCCAACAAATTTAATCGATGTCAGAAGACAGGAGACACTAAACAATGATAAACTTCTTGCGGCCAAACGAACCATTGTGAGAAAGGTGCGGGAGAAAGTTTTCATAAAAATCAATCAAAAAAAACTTTTTTTACTTTGCGACCATATCACGACGAGCATGGAGAAAGATTAAGATACTCGAATTTGGACAAGAATCATAAAAATCCTGCATTACTTCCAAAGCAACACCCACTTACAAACCTGTTCGTGAATACGGAGCATCTACAAACTTGTCACGGTGGAGTAGATCTCACTCTAGCTTCGAAGAAATTACTAGCCAATATCCGGACGTTCAGTGGTATGATCAGCATTAAGTAGATGTATCACTTGCTTTTAAAACAGTCCAAATCGTCCGATAGCCGCCAGCCCACTTATGGACAACCTACCTAAAAATAGAGTAGTGCCAAGCAGACCATTTTCTCGGGTTGGAATTGATTATTGCAATCCAATCCAGATCAGGGAAAGGTCGAGAAGAAATTGAAAGCTAACTAAGGCATATACCTGCGTGTTTGTGTGCTTAGCCACTAAAACAGTACACATTTAAGCTGTCAGCAATTTAACTACGAACGTATTTTTGGCAACATTAAGTCGGTTCACAGCAAGGCAAGGTAAAGCAGAACACATATATTCGGACAACAATACAAACTTTGTACTAGCAACGAGTTGCAAACATTCTTCTCGGATACGGACACAACTCGCGCAATTGAAGAAAGAAGGGCTACTAAAAAACAGCATCTCGTGGCATTTCATACCTCCCCGTGCCCCACATTTTGAAGTACTCTGGGAAGCGGTCGTAAAATCTATGAAAAAGCATCTGATTCAAGTTATAGGCAATAAGATACTAAATTACAAAAAGCTGTCCACAGTGTTGATCCAGATTAAAGTAGTTATAAACTCTAGACCACTAACCCCGCTTTCAAACAACGCAAAAGACTTAGAGTGCCTTACTTCAGAGGATTTTCTAATCGGCAATGCATTATTAAAATATAAAAACTATACCCTTAATACGAATAAATGCTTTGCGCATGCGGACAATTATGTGACATGCGGACAACACCTACTGCAACTATAGCGGCAATGTTGTCTCTACCGCCCATCAACATTTACGACGAAAAGATGTCGACAGTGACAGCTTTCCGTCTAAATGCAATTGGACTTTGGCGCACTGCAGAGAAAGAGGCTGCTAAGAAAACATCTCTGTTAGAAACAGATAACATGTATATGTCTTTCAAAAACCCTACAACGTTTGAACACATGATCAAAAAAAGCATAATGTGATGAATAATTCAATTAGAATCTACACTGATGATTCAAAACCCAGTAGGTTCTGGAGCGGAAATATTTTCGCAAAACCTGGATCTCAAAATATCTTTATCACTAGAAACGCACACGACTATCTTCTAAACAAAAGTAGTTAGAATAACCTACGAGGTTATGAAAACAAAATATTTGGCAAGAATGTCCAAATTCTAGCGGATAATAGAACGGCACTAATTGCTGTAAACACGCCTAAAATTACATCAAAGCTAATTTTTAAATGTCACCGTGCCCTTACTTTAGCAGCCTCTAGAAATAACATCAAGTTACTCTCAGCAAACAGATATTCCGACAAAGTAGGTAATATTGAAGCGGACCGGCCAGTCCTGACTCTGAACCACTTTACCGTTCAATAGCTTTAATAACTTACTAAAAATAAACACACTCAATGCACTGAAAAAGCGTCAAAATAACACTCCGAGCTGCAGACAAGCAAAATAAGCAACAACTGTACCAAACGCCAAGACAGAGCCGATTACTACTTGCGATTGTCCAGTAAAAAACTTGAAAATTATGACAGGACACTGCCAACTAAAAAAACACATGCACATGATTGGTACAGCTTAACGTGTAGAGAATGTAAAATAGATGACAAAACAATCGAGCACGTGCTATGCACATATTTCGGCTCTTTCATACGATAGAGAGTCCATGTTAAAGAGTTACTGATTTGACATGGCCAATATAAGAGATACCCCTCCTAGTGTTGTACTTGTACACATCAGCCACATAGTATGGTTGAATCTCAGAACCACTAAAGGAGTTAAAAAGAGCGTAATGAGACCTATGTGTAGTAAACTTTGGTTTCCCCTTCAGATACATTTCTTCTAACTTTAGCTTTTTAGCGTTATCCTGTTATCAAATCAAATACTGAGTATTATATTAAATTTATAAAATTAAAAAATCTTAATTCAACCTGTCTCCCCGCAGATTTTAAAATCACCAAACCAAATTAAAAATGTTTAGATAGTCAAATGTTAACTTAACATATATATTCATAATAAATTCCGGGTTCTAAGACATCTTGTATATACAATATAATGAAAACTAAATATAAAAAGTTATTGAAGTACTGTATCACATTGTGAACAATTTTGAAAGCATAAAATTGATGTATTAAAATAGGTAGAAGTAGACGTAAGATAATTCAATATTAAACTTTTCAGTCAACAAAGCACTACATCACAAAATCTCATAAAATAAACTTTCTAAAAAAACTAAATCTTCATAATTCTCAACATTTCTCCAGACAATGTGATAAATAATTCATACATAAAAAGTTAAGCCCCACTGGAAATAAATTTAAAATTCACTTTGATTCCTTCTTATTTTTAATCTTGTTAAAAAAACTTCATCCCTTACTTTCCAAAAGCACGAGGAGGTCGTATTTTTCGCATTAATTGGATTCGTTTAAAAAAGCATTTAATGGAACGGAGATTAACTAATTCCTTTGTATTCAATATTCAAAGCATCGGCTGCGTTATTTTAATTACAAAAACTCATCACCATTAATTTAGAAGCAATTATATCATAACAATGTAATTTATTAATAAGTGGTATATATTTGAGTTGACAATAGCATCATTATTGAACTAAATTGAACACTGCACTTGACATGAGCTAGACATATATAGGTTGATATGGAACTAGCTTTGATGTTCAGAATTGTAAATTATTTTAGCATGAACAGTACGTTGATTGTTCTTATATGCAATCAAAATATGCGTGGGCGCACTTGCTATTCATTCTTGTTGTTTAACGAACTGAAGGAATCAATATGTACAATGTTTACAGCTGCTAGAAATGAGCTCAAAGCATGTGATACAAATTGTGAAACTAAATAATAATTCTTTTTATCGAGGAAATTATTTACATAATTCTAAATAATATTTTCAGTTGAGTGCTCTCGTGTCTGTCTTATATGTTAACCCAAACAGATGCAGAAAATCTATAGACGTTTTCTTTATGATCGTGGAATTATATAGCTCCAAGCCAGACCGAGGAAATGTCAACAGCGGTTTACTGTCCTTTCGAGTGAATGTGATTCAGAATAGGGGGAATGTTGTGGTGGAGGAAAGCTTTGTGTTTCGCATTTGAGTTGAGGTTTGTTTTTTATATATTGTTAGATTTTTCGACCGCATTTAACCGTATTGTTAGCTCACATGTATAATTAGTAAAAATATAACAGATTGTTCGGAAAATAAGATAAAAAGCATAAAAAGGAATGCAATGTTGATAGCAATCTCGCATGATGGGATAGTGTAATTGAGAGTTATAGTAACTTTTATATAAAGCTATACGAAGAGGAAGTGCGTAAAAGATCTGAACATCATAAAAATAAATAGTCACCGTTCAAATGTAGGAAGTTAAGATAGCAGTTAGCAACTTGCACAATAGCAAACAGAAGAATTGAATAATAGGTTTCCGCAGAAGCCTTTAGCAAGTGCTGCAACTTATAGTTGTACATTATACTTTTTCTATCATATCCCTATCACAAATAAAAAAAAAATTTACAACATATTGATGGTACATTGTGCAACACGCACGGTATGATACACATATTCCATAAGTACCAACGCTGCATACAATCCTAAACAAATAGTATATGTTTTTGTTTACGTTTCGGTGTCTTCGTGCGTAATATTCACTTTTTGCATGCAACATGAATGCGTAAAAAAAACGTATAAAATAGGATACTTTCCGTAGCAATAATAGTTGCACAATAAATAGTAACAAGTAGAAAAAATAATATGTCCATTGCGCAACTGAAAAGTATATATTACTCACAAAGTCATAAACAAGTTTTTGTATTTATTATAAATAATTTAATCATAAAAACAACTTGCACAAGTTTCCATAAATTGTAAATTTTTCTTTTATTTATTATAGTCGTAGAAAAAGTCTAGTGTTCAACTGACACGTAATGTCCATTTCGCACTAGTTTTGCAGCATTCGCCAAAAGCTTGTGCAAAAACGTTTATACTCGAAAAAAATAAGAATCATTAGGTGCTAGCTGTACAATACACTATTTAATGCTATTCAAAGTATCCAGAATTGAAAAAAGTAGAAGTGTATAACTCTTTAATATTTCAATTTTTTAGTAGTTTTGTAGTGCCATGTGTTATCTGTTTATTACCATTCTCCTTCTCAATTTGTTCAGCTAATTTCCTTCATTACATTTTTTCAAAACCAATCACTGATGTTTTTCCAATCTACTGTTAATGTTATCGATGATGCATACCCCAAATAAGTTAGATTAAACAGAGTGAATAACAAAAGTAGCATCTGGTATACTGATAGAGCAAAAAATTACAATAACACCAAAGCTAAAATAATTGAAGAAATTGAAAGACGTCAATTACCTTACCTTACGAAAACATGCCTCAGTTTTTCAAGCGGAGCTGGCAATGAATAGACTGCACAAGCAGTCTAGAAGCACTAGCCATAAATAACAAAGCACGGCCAATCTGCATACCAACTGTTCAAAGTATAAAAGAAAACTTTAAGGCAAACTATTTCGTCAAAAAAAAATCCACAAAAACGTTAATTAAACCTAAACCGGCTTTCAAGACCCAATACAAGATTTAAAAAAAATTAGCGGACTATAACTGGACACTGGGACCTAAACAAGCACATGCATAAATTAAAAAGCCAAACAAATACCCTATGTCTAAAAAAAAACAAAGTTACATCTGCTGAACAAGTGCAATTGGACAAACACAAGCTAACCAAAAAAAAACTTAATTATTAAAACAAAACAAATGCAAAATAGGAACAAAATCCCGCAATGTAAGAGCAATAAACGTATTACCTCAAAACAGAAATAAAAACTGGTTAAGCACTCAATTCGTTGCACTACTCATACTACTGTTCATTCAACATTCGCCAATAAAAGTATGATCGACCGCGCTGTTCTTCCACTTTATTTCTATTAATAAAAAAAAATCTTTAAATAATGTCTACCAACTACCGACTTTTTAGCTGTATGTCGTGGTAAAACCACGCTCGTTGCTTAGGCAATACCCTGTGTCTATGTGCAGCTGTTACCGACCAGGAAGCGTACCAGGAAGAAGAAAAGAACTCTACCATCACGGGGCTCATTCGAGCGGCGTTCCGTATGCGGACCTTACTTTAACTCCAAATTTTTCAGAACTTTCGTACTTTTGTGGAAACCGTCCAGAAAACTAAAAATAATAAAATATTTTTTTAACATTTATCTGATAACAGACAACAACCAAATTTCGAAATGAAAAAACAATTATCAATAACCATCACCCTCCTACAATTTTTTCACATCTGAGAAAACAATACCTGGTCACCCAAGCAGCCGTAATGCTAGTGCACTCGTCCAGACTAAACAAGCTTTCAATAGTACAAACCCTTCAAAAATAACTGGCATGGTACACACAAAAGCGACTTAAACACAAATGCTTCTCTACTCTAAAAAAACTAGCAAAAACTGCAAAGAAAGTTGAGATAGAAAACCTAGCAGGACTGCAAAATCATAGAATACGCCCGCCGGATGCCACAAAGCATGCTGCATAACAGAATATATCAAGCTCAAAAACCGTAAAACACAGCTGAAAAGTTCCTGCTGAATCACTCAGGTTCGAGACAAATTCACTACCCGCAGATAAACAAGAAGTACATTGCACGATCGCTTCAACAATATGTACTCCCAACCGCAAAACAGGACTTAATAATAGATATGGATTTACCTACAATAAAAAAACTGGTCGCAGCTTAAAAAGACATACTAAGCCGCAGACCAAAAAAAGTATCCGGATATTTAGTGCATGCCACAAAAAATGATAACCCCACCGCACCGATTGTCGCCATCGCCAAACCGATTACCACAACCACGTCATCTGCTGCAAACGCCCTCATAATTTACACGTAAGCTGTTAGAATACAAGTGCTAGAGATAAAAAAATAGCAGCACAATAAGGTCACAAACAAACCTAACAAAAAAGTAAAATCCCAGGCAATGCTGGAGAGCAAATCTCAAAGTAATATTCACCCTTTAGCAATCAAACCAACAAAAAACAAGAAAAAGAAAAATGCTAACTAACCCGAGGACACCTGTCAAAAAGCAGAATAAACCCCCAAACAGCCAAGTCCAAGACCTATTCAGACACCACTGGACAACCCTCTAGGCGACTCTGGTGGAACAGCACCCGGAAGATAAAGCTGATAACGCAAGACCACTCCCAATCATGATAAATCAAACCCAGAGGCCAAGCTCCAGCAAATGTCTAGACACGTATGACCAAAGGGCAGTTAAAAAAAAGAATCTTTAACTGTTTCCAGCAACCCAACAAAAGATTACACTAAACAAGACTCAGAATAAGATAGCAAAAACTGACCATCCTCGACCAAACCAATCCAATCGTCCAACACCAGCGTCAGCCTGTATCCCCTAAACAAATGTCCAGGAAACGATCTAGGAACGACAAAGAAAATAAAACAAAAATCCCTGAGACGCATTGCGACTCCCACCTCAGCAAGAAAGTCCCAAAAAAAACGAAACAAAACTTATGCCAGCATCAACGCCACAAAGATCAATAAGCCACCCGCAGACAAGCTTTTACGCAAAAATGGCAACTTCCAACCACCAGCTCGAATAGAGAAACCAGACCTCGGGTCCAAGGCAACCAATAGCCCATAGATAAGCAACCCGCACAAAAGCTTTTTGGCAAAAATTGCAACTTCCAACCACCACCTCGGATAAAAAAACCGGACCTCTGGACCAAGGCAACCAGGAACCCCTCGCCACATAAGCTCCGCGTAAAATCATTGCATCAACTATCTTGAACACCTCAATGGAAAAACGCGACACCTTTCAAACGCCATCCCACTCTGATGAAAAAAAGAAGTTCTTTCTTTCTCATTTTTTCCGCAACACTCACTCTGAGCCTCGATGTCAAAGTAGTAACATACTTGAAAAAGAACACGTTACAAAGAAAACCTAGAACAGCCGTTGCAATCGCAACCTACCGCGCAGCACCTCTATCACTAATGACGGACCCTTGACTTCCAGACTGCCAGAAATCAACCACGAGGACGGCTCAAAAGAAGGAGGATTTGACAGCTGTTTAACGTCAACCTCAAATTAAAACCTCTTCAAGTCGCTGCCCGGCTCAATCATTTCAGGCCAACGACATGCTCCATAAACAAAGTGCAAGTAAGCAAGTATTTAAACTCCACTATTTTTTTTTTCTACAAAAAAGCGTCACCACCCACGCAGAACCAGGAAGCGGCCGTGACTATTTAACCCTACACCGACAGACAACACAGTGTCCTATGCCTAGTCAACCGCCGCTACGTAAAAACGTTTTTCTTTCTAATTTCTTGAGTTTAAATAATTTAGTTAAAAAGTCTTTAACTATTTTTTTAGGCACCATAATCAGTGTCGTCTACAATCAGTAATAGGTTTCCTTTTATCATCTCTTTACAAGTATACTATTAAATACAAAATTCCGTGTTCTGATTACCGCAGCATACGCAGTTGCTTCCATAGCCGATTAAAAACCAAACACCTTTGTTATTAGTTTTCGTATCTGTAGTTTATGTCCTCTCCTGTAAAGTGTTAAAAAAAATGCTTGAATATTTGCCAGCATCTTCTGCAATTTGTCTTATCTCCTCTATGAAGACTGGTCACCTCAAAAAATATACCATCAGAACTAGTAGATTTAGTACGTCAAACATTCTTCAGGCTTGATTTGCCCTCTTACCTGGGCTGTATATATTCTGTACAGTCTCTGCTTTGTCACACCTTCTGACGTTGAATTTGGTAACTCCCGTTTGCCTTCTTCTTTTTTTACCTGACTTTTTGTCCGTTAGCCAATGTTTGCATACATATGCTATTGTTTCAGCAATTTTTTATTTTTCTACTAGTGCGTTGACGTTAGCTGGTCATTTGTACAAAAACTATCTATCTACCATTGCCTACCTTGCTTTTATAAATTCTTTTTTTTATTCTATCCATTTATTAATATTATAAATTGACACAACGTTCCAATACTTATTTCCAATTGAAACTCTTGTTTTGTAATCACATTATGTCATCCTAACATTATTTAGTAGCATATATCATCCCTGAAATTATACTGGCCTTTGCTTTACCTTTTTATCCATGTGCCACATAAAATAATTTTGCAAACTGTGTGAAATACAATGTCTAGAGCATTCGTATGTCTGTATCCACATAAAGTAATACTAGTAATTTCTCCATAAACTCTAAAAATATGAATTACGTTTACAACATGTTGAGTTGATATCTTGGTTGTCCCAAATTTATCATACGTCAAAAAATCAATTTCCCATTCTTACATTATTTTTTTTTTATAAATTCTATACAACAAATAAAAGAATGTATGAGTTTCCAGTGTACAAAACAAATGTATTTAAAAAATCAAAAATAATATTGATATTATACGAATACATTAGTACTACCTTATTCAACTAGTCCTAGTCATTGTTCACATTATGTTTTAAAATGGTAGTCGACTGATGCTAATAAACTAGCATAATTCCAAAGCAGTATTGTAAATTCATTAGTTAGTAAGTAGCTAATTTCTACTTGATGATTTCCGTAACAGGTTTCATAAAAAAAGTTTATATTAATACCATTGTCTAAATTGATACATTACTTGTCAATAAATAAAAATATATTCCCTTGTCAATGTTGATTTATTAAATAAAGAAATATCTAACATAATAAGTTAAAAATATATCATTGATTTTCAATCAGAACAAAAATAATTTGATGTTTTGCAGCAAAAAAGTATAATGATAATAACTTCACTTCTACTCTTAGTTTTTTTATATGATTTAAATTTTAGAAATAAATGTAATTTGTATATTCATACGATTCTTCAATATTATTTATAATTTTTGTTATGTACTTACATTATGTGACCAATATGAGTAGTCGAAATTGAAACTTTTTATGGCTTCCTTTGATCCGGGTGGTGCTTTGGGATTTGCTATTGCTGCAAAAAGAAAACACACGCACATCAGTTTTTCAATAAAGACGAAATAGAACGTAATAAGGAAAACAATAAAATGGAAAAATGCATTTCACACGTACATATAAAAAATAAACACATATCACAATTAAAAAAAAAGTTTAATTGGAATTAATATCAACTAGTTAGTATACAAGATGCTACAAGGTAGCCTAGAAAGTTTATAATTTGCATATCTCATTAATAACAAAAGAAAAAACAAGATTCATAATTTAATCAATTTTTAATATTTGTTTTAAAAACTTATAATTATATGACATAGTAAGCAACTCTTTGTAAAGAGTTTTTCAATAAAGACAATTTTATATTTAAATATGAAACAAACCCTAAAACTTTTTTCTAATCTGTCAATGTCAAAATGCCAGTCGAAGCTAACAAATTTATCTTGATAAAGTTCATGAACGAGTAATCGCAACTTTAAGAAGTTGTGGATAAATTCAAATCAATATATTCGCTATTAAATGTTCCTGTGTCAGTAAGACAACGCACCGGTCAAAATACCAAAAATATTGCAGCCGTAAGTGCTTCAGTTCAAAATGAGCCAAATCAGTCCACATTGTGGAAAATTTTGCGAAAAGACCATTGCCTACACCTTTAGGCTCGTTTCACACGTATACGGTTTCCTTTCGGTTCGGTTTGATTTCGGTTTGTTTTAGATTCGTTTTCGGTTTGTTTTCGGTTTGTAAAGTGATGAGAGGGTGCTCCCAATGAATTCCTCCTTTGTTTTTTTTTTTTATTTTTCTATAAAAAAACAACACGGCAACAACTTAATTTCTCTCCATTATGATTACTACTGAGCCTATGTACGAAAAAAACACAAAACCTGATACAAACCGTGTATGTGTGAAAAAGTTTCATTCGTTTTTGATTGTAACCAAAACACACAAAGTAACCGTGTGGTGTAGATTACATGCTGGAGGTGTGATTGACCGTACTTTTTCATGGATAAAAATGATCGCCATGTTGCGGTCAATAGAGTTTGCTATGCCATGTTGCAAGACTATTTTTGGTCAGAATTAGATGGACTTCATATCAGTGATATGTGGTTCCAACAAGATGGCGCCACATGACACACAGCTGGTCAAACAATTAACCTAATAAAAAGAAAGTTCAGCGATCATGTAATCTCGAGAAATTGTTCGGTCAAATGGCCACTTCGCTCATGCGATCTAACGCCGTTGGATTTCTTTTATAGGGTCACGTTAAGTCGTTGGTTTATTCCAACAAGCCAACATCATTAGAGAAACTCGGAGCAATATCAATCGCAAAATTGCCACCGTTCCGGCCAATGTGTGTGAAAAAGTAGTAAAAAATTGGCTCCGAAGAATCGATCGTTGCCACCGTGCTCGCAATAGTTGAACGAGATCAATTTCCATACTTAAATGTAGCATGTGTACTGCACCTGAGATGATTTTCAACCCACTATCTCATTTTTTCTGTTTTTTTATTTAAATACAAAATTGTTATGTTCTTATTAAAAAAAAACCGCTATATTTAAGTAATTAGAATACTCACTATGAGCCATTCTCCACAAAGTTGTTATGCAAACATTCTTGACCCCTATAATTCGGCTAAAAGACAATTAAATTTATAAATATAATCCAATAGCAGCGTTAAAGAACTCTTTGCATAAATTTTAATTCAAACTGCAAACTGCTAACTGAAGCGTAAGTGTAAACTAATATTATTGGCAGAGTAAATATATTAAAATATTTTTTTTTATAAAAACACTCTTAAACTATCGTTTATTATAGTTTGCAATGATCCTGTCTTTAGATTCTAGATTTAAAAAGAAAGGTGAAATAATTTCCACTGCACTTTAGCCTCATTAGGCTCTTTTTACCTCCTCTGGTGATAACCTTCCTCCGTTATTCCAACACAAAACCAACCTGTACTTAACGCATGCTAGAGATCGCTTCAAGAAATTGTCCTGATGTATGTAAAACAAATAATTTAACGTTTCTTCTAATAGGGGGCATTGTGTTACCACTTTTGACATACAAACATATGATCATAAACAAACAAGGAACCGGTAGTCGACTATACAATTCAGACTCGTGGTAAACCGCTAAGAATATCAAGTACCTAAGATGCATTATAAGAAAAAGTGAAATCACTCGTTGGAGATTCGATGCCGTATAGAACAAGCAAGAACTGCTTTCATCCGCATAAAAAGGTACTTACAGGACATATCTTAACCATAGAGCTGCGGATAAGAATGGTGAGGTGCTATATTTTCTCTGTTCTTATGTATGAGGCTGGAGCATGGACGCTGACAGAATTAACTCTTAAAAAGCTTTTGAAATGTGGTGCTATCGCCACATGCTTCGCATCAGCTGTATGGATAGAATAAGCAACAATATCGTAATAAAAAGGTTATCAAAACCCTAAGATTAGAAAACTCTCATACCTCGCTCATATTATCATGCATCCAGTGACATAATATCTTGCATTTAATTATCCAAGAAAAGAATCATAAAAGGCGCAGCGCTGGAAAACGTAGAACTTCATGGTTAAAGAACTTACGGTAATAGTTCGACGCACCACAGAAGCACTGTTTAGAGCAGCAGTAGCTAGAGTTAGGATTGTCAACATAATAGTCAACTTTCGCTGAGCAAAGAAGATTGATTATACTGATCTTATAAAACAAAGTTTCGTTCAATGCATTTAAAAAAAAAATTAAGATTTTTATTTAACTTTGCCTCCAATAATCAACTGTTTTCGGATTTAAAGCTATGATTCTCTACAGCCAGGATTGTTGTATCACTACTTTAAATGCATAAAATGTGTTAGTAATCTTGAGCTGATTATTCATTACCACATTGTCTTAAAGAATAGTTGGTCCTGTCCATAATTAAGATGTTTTAAATAATAAATATAATATGTGACATAATGCCTGCACTCCCAGTAGAAGTAATTTTTTAAGAGTCTCTTCTAGAAGAGAATAGTGTTCGTTGATGTTGACCAGCACACTAGTGTCCCATAGGCAAATCTTAATCTTATAACTAAATACTATCTACGGAAACAGTTCTTAAGTGCATTTAAGCATAATCTCAACATAAATATTAAATAGTGGCAAAATAGCATTTCTTCTATAGCTGCAGTTAGCGTTGTTCACATGAAACCTGTTATACTTAAACATGCCATTTGTTATAACTGGTTTAGTTAACTGCGGAATTTTTTAATTGAGTCTTGGTCACCAGACTACTTTCCCATAACTGAACCTTTGTCTTCTAACTACTGTAATTACTATCATAACAAATAATCCAAAATAACATGAATACCTTTTTGCATTCATGTTTAGGTGTGGTCCCAATGAAAACGTGTTGTCAAAAATCTTACATTGTTAATGAGGTAAAGTTTTGGTAGATGTTATTTGACAATTTTTCTTTTTCTACCAGTTCATTTTGTAAAGAACAACCAACCGTAAAACCCTCTCACAATATTCCAGGATTTTCTGCATTAAGTTACAAAGTATGCCTTTAAATTTGCCACTCAATAAGATCGTTACATAGTCTACATAGCCATTGTATAAAGTCCGCCGTCATTAAATCGTTTAATTAAACTTGTAAATAGTATAGAGTATTTATTTTATTTACTTACACAATAAGTAAGAATAACTGTCTGTGCGTGATATGCAATAAAGCAGTAACTGACATCAGATACGCAGATGATTCTGTGAGCTAACACTATTAAAGATTGGCAATACCTTATTGATCAAGTGCACCAAGCTAACCCAGAATATGGACTCAATGTAAACATCGCAAAAACTAAACTAATAATTATTAGCAACAACAACGTCGCAAACAATGCTGCATTAACTATTAACGGTGAATCAATTAAACAGGTTCAAAGATCCAAGTATCTGAAAAGTTGGCTCAACAAACAAAAAGCACGAATTAGAAGAGCCAGAAGCATCTTCCAAAAACTATAACCGTTAGTGTCTAACAAAAACCTTTCATTAAAAATCAGATAGAGAACCGTTAAATATTACGTCGTCTTGGTTTTATTAAGTAGGGTATCTTCTATGAATAAACTCAAAACCTTCAAAATGTGGTTATATTGGAGGATGTTAAAATATCAATGAACAGATAGTAAAGTAAAAAACAATAAGATAGGTACTAAATGACTGGACAAAAATACAAAACTGCTCACGACGATAAAACGAAGAAAAACGGGATACTTTGGTAATTAATCATGAAAATTAAAATTTAAAAAAAAAAAAACAAGAAAACGGAAAAAAAAGATTCTGAAAACCTTTGACAACAGTTTGGAATCAAGAATGCTTTCTACAATAACACGACTCGTACAAGATCGAGACGAGTTCAAACATATCGTCGCCAACCTCTGTAGATCTTTTCCAAAAACAAAATGTTTGTTCAGTGTAGGTAATAAGACCTGTCTACTTCCAAGGTTTGGTAACTTAAGATAGGGATTATAATTTTACTAAGGTTTTCTGCAAAAAAAAATCTCTTTGTTTCTTTGCTTCAAGCTTCAAGATTCAACTTTTTCTTTATTCTGCCTCTAGTAATAGCTGGAGATGCATATGCGTTCAAATTTGCCACTCAGCAAAATAGCCAATTGTGTCCGCGGTCATGGAGTCGTAGAATTAAATTTGTAAATGGTATAGTTAAGCATTTATTTATTTTATTTTATTTACGCAGCAATCCTTCCACAACCAATTTTAACTGTCTATAGTTTGTTGCACAAAAAAGAAAAGACAAACAAAAACTAAACTTTTCTAAATAAATTTTATACAAAGAAACAATAACTCAGAATATCTACAAACGTTTCGCATGCAATAGCGTCGCATTCTACATGTTGCCTTTTTATAAAAATAACTTATTTATAATATAATCTGAAGCTAGTAATAGAAGTAGTTGATCAAATCGTAAACTGCAAAACGACGTATAAACTTGGGAAGACAAACTAAATTATTTAAACTGCAGTAAATTCTCATCAAATTAAAAAATAAAAAATCAGTAAAGTTACCACAGATGATCATTTATGATACGCAAATATATAAAAGTGGTCAACTTATTACCGCTTCGATAGCCTAAAAGAAACTGTAGTTTAATACGACAATGTAAAACATACCAGAAAAACCTTTTTCTTTAGAAATCATTTCCCTATCTATATCTGGTACAAAAGTTTTTAGAAATTTATCCTACTTTGTGAAAATGAAGTAATACTACAAATGTTTTATAGAACTTATATGACAAATTGTATCACCTAATTGATCAAAAATTTATCTATAACAATAATGTTTCTTTCATGCCTACTAGTCTGGTTTCATCAACATCGCTGCTTCAAGAAATAGATCAAAAAAACTCAGCCACACCATAACAAAAACTGCTCAAAAACTTACAAGACAACTCAACCAATAACAAATGCAGTTTTTGGTCTAACTAAAATGAAATAAAGCAAAATCTAAATTAATCCAATAAAAAATCTTAAATAATATTTTTTTCAAGAAAAAAAATACGTATAACTCCATATTCTGTTTCATTAATGCCAACTAGTAACATCCTACAACAAAGTGCACCACCTCAACCAAAAGTTCATTTACACATTTACGCTGAAAAATCTTCACAAGTTTTCACATATAAAAATGTTCTAACAGCTAAATATATTTTGAAAAATCAGTTTGGTGAGCCATATCATAAAACTCTTTAGCTTAAGTAAATTATACTTTGCACAAACATTGCAACTGCAGTAGTATATACTTAGAAGTGCCTTCCTAAATTTGTCAATATGAAACTAACGATTGATAATAATTTTAATGAGTTGTAATTCTACTTAATCCACCAGATGTACATTTTTTGCCGTTTTTTTGTTTTCACAAAAAATTACCCTTGAAATTAAATATATTCTATGTTCAAAAAATCCAAATATCACAGGCTATTAGAAATTTACATTTACAAACAAAACTTGATTTTGGGATAATGGAAATTCCTTTAAAAAAACATTTAAAATAAAGGATCCTTAACATCAATTTATAGTTCTTATTTTAAATAGTAAATTATAATGTCTTTTTAGCTAAATATTAAGTTATAAAAATTGCAAAACTTGTAATATTCAATCATTATTTTAGATATACTTGTACCATTTAAAATATTTTACTTTTAGTAAGCTTATTTATCAATGATTACTCTAAAAACTTTAAACAAACTAACAAATCATTCCATGCAAAAATGTAGATATCTACAACCTCATCAATCATTACATCATATGATTCTATAATCAATAAAAAAACATATTTTCATATGCAATATGACATCATAATATTAACAAGTAGCGGCCATTTGTAATAAATTAAAGCAAGCTTTAATCAACATTGATTGGTAAACTTTTACCTTATATATAATTTCCTCATAAAACTTTGAAATTAAGTAGTCCAATCTTAAGTTTAAATTAAGCCATATATTTAACTAAACTACCACTAAAGCAATACATCCCTCTAGCAAAAGGTTCTACCGAATTTAAGCAAAACCTAGTTAGAAAATTGATGATAGTTAAGGTTCCGTTTAATTTATCTAGCAACATATTGATTTTGCACGCGTACACACTGTTTTATCAAATTAAAAGAGCCGCGCCGCTGCAGAGTTAAATTAGTTCCAATATAGCGATGTTAATTGCATTACGTTTGTTTCGTAATAGGAGCTGAAACGTTTTACTGGAGGCGGTGTTTTTACCCGCCTTCTCTCTTCATTTTTGCAATGTAATTTGATTTTATATTGCGTTTACTTGCACTCAGCGAGCTGCAGCTATAAATAAACGGTAAAGTAATTACGTAATAATTGTAAGGGAGCAGATATGGGTTATATATTATAAATTTAGAGACTCGATGTGGACATATTTCGAGAGCGTTGGCGTGTCAATATTTACTGACTAAATTTACTGGGTCATTGATGTGAACAAATAATTAATCAGCACTATAAATTTCAATAAATCATTAACAAATATTAATAATTCTAGTTATAAAAGCAAATTTAAATATAAAAATATATACAGTGATTTCACAATTTAGTAAAAAATACCTTTCTTTGTTTTACTACAATTTTTATTGAGAAAAGACAAAATTAATGTTTTTCTGTATTTGCATGTAATGTTCGCTATCATAATTGGTAATCGTAAGTTTCTTTAGATTCTCAAAAATCATTATGGCTCAATCAGCAATCTACCAATTTTGAAAAAGAGAAAAAAGGGCAACTTATTAGTTTAGTAGTGTGAGTGAAATCCAAGATCATATTTCAAAAAAATCAGAAATGCAGTAGTAACTTATGGTAAACACAAAATAATAATTCAATTCCAAGAATAAGCGCAGATCATATAACGCAAGTACGTTGTAAATAGCATGCGCTTTTTATAGATGTATCCACCATTGCACAGTATAGCTGGATGCACAATTAAAGAATTGATACACTTAGTAACTAACGCCCTTCGTATGCGTCCGTAAAAAAATAAATTCCTTGCATCAACAGAGGTAAACTTTCCATTGAAAATAAGTACATTCTGTGTCAAATCACAAAAAATCAATGTAGTTCATGATATAATAATATTAGACCATCAAATTGGGTTAAAATATGTAAGCTAATATGCAGATGACACTGTTCTTATAGCAAATACTGTTGGGAGACTTCAGAGACGAATACAACTAATACCAGAAATAAAAAATTCGATATAGAATAAACCAGCGACGTGTTACTATACAACACAACTACTCACCGGACATGAAAGCTTTAGTAAGTATTTACATAAAATAATTAAGATGGAGAAAGAATAAAGATTTATATTCTGTCAAGAAGACACGCATGGCGAAGCAGAACACACACACAGAAGTAAAAAACATCTCAGTACACCTGAACGCTTTTCGCCCCGTATACGAAGAGTTTCGTCAATTTCCAACAAACTATTCGATAACAAAGTTGATATCTCCGAAGAACAACGCAAGTTTAGATGTCAATATTTAAACATTATTGCCGCAGCACAAGCAAAGATTGCTTGTGTATATTTCCCACAAGGCTCGCCAACACCACCAATCGCTGAAACTTCAACAAGTATTCAAGTTAAATTACCGACTATCGAGATTCCATCATTTGAAGAAGAATACGACGAGTGGCCCGGCTTCTGTGATTCATTTAATGCACTAATTCACAACAATCTTACCCTGAGCAATATCCAAAAGTTTCATTATTTACAATCCGCGTTAAAAAATAAAGCGGCTATGGTCTTAAAGTCATTGAAACTCTCAGACTCTGGATATAAACTTGCCTAGAAACGTCTCCACGACAGATATCAGAACAAGCGTTTTATTGTGAAAAAACTTGTGCAAAATCTATTAAAGCTGCCGCACGCCAAGAAAGACAACCACGCCAGTTTGCAAAATTTAATCGACACAGTTGCTCTAACTATTGCATCACTAGAAGCAATGAACCGCAAACCTCATGCGTGAGGTGACATTCTTATCAAACATGCAGAAAAAATGAAAAGGTAACACTTGCGATGCCATACCGAAATACGCCGATTTAGAAAAATTTCTTACTTCAACATCTAAACAATTGGAAGCTATAAAAAACAATACAAATAACGTAACAACACCTGAAGTAAGACCGCACAGAAGCAGAACATTAATTGTAAATAATGTTCCGCGTAAAAATGTGTTATATGTGAAGGAAATCACATAATTTTGAAATGCGACAAGTTTATGAGTTTAACTACACAAGAACAAATAAACTTTGTAAAACGTGAAAAGCTCTGCTACAATTGTCAAGGACGAGCTCATGCAATGCGAATGCAACAAACGACATCACTCGTTATTGCATCTCAACTACATCAATCCAAGGCCTGGTACTTCAAGACAAAGCAATGAGATTGAAACTAATATCTCTTCAACAAATGTTACTTACACTCCATCTACTGTGTTACTATCTACTTGTTTAGTACTAGCAAAAGACCAAAAAAGAACATCACATCCAGTGCGAGCGCTATTAGACTCAAGTTCTCAAGCAAATCTAATCACCGCGACTTGTGCCAAAAGGTTGGGCCTCAAGCAACGTCTTTTATCAGCTCCAATCGTCGGAGTTGGCGGAGCTAAGACAGACATTTTTAGCTTTGTCTCAACCCACATCTCATCACGCGTTGCTTCGTATACCTGTATGCTAAGTACTCTAGTGATACCTATGATCTCTGACAAACTGCCTTCTCGTGTGATAGACAAATACGCATTGAAAATACTTAAAGGAATAACGCTAGGCGACCCTGACTTCCACAAACCACAAGACATCGATCTATTAATTGGCGCAGGTATTTTCTATGACAATCTATGTGAAAAAGAATATTGATAAAACCATTAACCCTTCAAGAAAGCAAGTTTGGGTGGATAATCTCTAGTCAACTACCAACCAAAATAGAAAGACCGCAAGATTTTAATTCAATTGTTTGCTACGTAGGACTAAATGAATTAGTGTCTCAATTTTGGGAAATAGAAAAGTACAGTCAGGATAGAGTACTTGCACCTTTCAACCAAAAATATGAAAAACATTTCAAATTGAACACAACTCGTGATGCTACTGGTCGCTTCCAAGTCGCGTTGCCATTCAAAAAAAGTCCGAATAAATTATCGAACTCCAGTATATCCGCTCGGCACAAATTCTTTGCTTTGGAACGCCGCCTTGCTAAAAATGAGAAAGTCTATGAGCAATATAGAGACTTTATGCAAGAATATGTAAACTAAGGACATATGAAACAAACAAATGGTGATGTAAATTCCGGATATTAATTACCTTATCATTGCGTAATCAAAGAAGCAAGTTTGACTACAAAACTACGTGTGGTATTCAACGGCTCTGCCCCCAAGCATAATGGTGTAGCATTGAATGACATACTCATGGTAAGACCCACTCTTCAGGATGATTTATTTGCAATTATGTTGAGAATGAGAACCAAGCAATTTGTTATCACGGCTGATATTGCTAAAATGTAACATCAAGTTAATGTGCGCAAAGAAGATCAGAAATATCAGAAGATTTGGTAGAGAAATTCACCTGAAGACGAATTGACATCATATGAGTTCACCACCGTTACTTATGGCATGGCAAGTGCAGCATACTTAGCAATTCAATCCCTAAGAGAATGAGCAGAAACCGAATCAAAGAATCTCCCAATCGGAAGTCAAAGGTGTTTACAAGACTTTTACGTAAACAATCTTATCTCGGGAGCAGATACCATTGAAGAGTTAATTTTGATACAAGATCAGGTGACAACACTTTTACAAAAGGGTGGTTTCAAACTGAGACAATGAGCCAGTAACTACAAAACTGTTTTCAAAGATTTTAAATTCGACAACTCCACAACAGTGCTAACGCGTGACAAAAGCGAAACAATTACGACTCTTGGAACAGTGTGGAACACAATCACAGATACGATCAGTTACCGATACAAAGATTCACCTGTAAACTCATTATCTAAACGGAATATTCTCAGTGCCATATCAAAAATCTATGATCCATTAGGACTGATTGGACCGATAACAGTTACAGAAAAATAATGATACAAGAATTGTGGAAATTAAAATGTAGATGGGACGACCCATTACCCGACTGTGTCATTAGCCGCCGGCTCAAATATGCAACAACTTTATCCGATGTGACAAGAATCAAGACTTCTCGCAATGTAATTCCTGAACATAAACAACACTACATAAAAATTCACGGTTTTGCTGATGCAAGTGAACACGCATATAGTGAGTGTATATATATTGTCAACGCCAAAATAGGTTAAAAAAAACTACCAGCCATTTATTATGTGCAAAATTTAAAGTGTCCCCTGTAAAGGCTACAACAATACTCCGGCTCGAGCTTTGTGCCGCACTTCTGTTAGCGGAATTAACCAAACAAGTATGCAACTTTTTAGTGGATAATAAAGTCGCGCGACGCTTCTATTACACCGACTCGACTATTACGCTGTCATGGATTAAGTCAGAATCAAAAAACTTCAAAACATTTGTCGCAAATCGTGTAGATGATATACATAAAACAACTACTCCCAGTGATTGATACCACGTTTCAACAAAGGAAAACCCAGCTGACATAATATGCCGCGGACTTAAAGCAACTAAGCTGAAAGACAATTTATAATGGTGGCACGGACCCGATTTCTTATTAAAAGATTCTACAGCAGTAAATTTTGAACCGATCCTGGACTTGCCGGAAAGGAAAAATGTGCTAATCTCCACAAAAATAAACATTTCAATTTTAACAGTGTTCATCTTTTGAAAAAACCAATTCGTGTTATAGCCTATGTTTTACGGTTTATCGCAAACATACGCAGCCAAGAGAAAAAAGTAACTTTGAATGAAGTTCATCTAGCAACATTGACTTTACTCAGAAACCTTCAACGTCTACATTTTTCCCGCAAATATAATCTGCTTCAAAGGGGTGCTTCTGTACCAAAAAGTAGATTGTTAACTTTAAAACCATTTGTAGACTAAAATTGTTTGATACGTGTAGGAGGTCGTTTGATCCATTCAGATCTTCAATTTGATAGACGCTGTCCGATTGTATTACCGTGTCAACAACTAACAAGACTTCTAATTGTCAGCATACACCGATCTCAGCTGCACGCCGGTGCACAAAGAACTATCGCCGCCATGAGATTGAAGTATTGGCCATTAAATGGACGTAATCAGACGCGCAAGGTTACACGCAACTGCATACAGTGTTTACGTACCAAACCACAATTTGAAGCTCCACTTATGAGCGCTTTGCCCAGTTATCGTTCTCAGCAATTCCGACCCGTTTTAAAGACAAGAGTTGATTACGCCAGACCCTTTATAATTAAGGAAGGAACTCGAAGATCAAAGAAAACCACAAAGGCGTATATGTGTGTATTTGTATGCTTTTCTACTAAAGCTACACACATTGAATTGGTATCACAATTAACAACTGAAGCTTTTCTTGCCGCATTCTCCCGGTTCATAACCCGACGTGGCTTTGTTGCAGAAATCTACAGTAAAAACGCCACAAACTTTATTGGAGCTAAGAGACAACTTTATGAACTTTATCTTTTTCTCAACAATCCTAATAATACAACCATACTTCAGGATTCATTAAGAACCAAGAAGATAAAATGGCATTTAATTCCACCTCGTGTTCCTCACTTCGACGGACTATGGGAAGCAGCCGTAAAAAGCATAAAAACTCATTTGCATCGTATCGCAGGTAATGCTTTACTCACCTATGAAGAACTATATACATTGCTAACTCAGATTTTTTAATATGTGAGCCTCTCACAGCACCTGCCAATCACATACTCCACAAAATTCCTGATAACCGATTATCTCGTTGGCAACTCGTGGAAAAATTGAAACAACAGATATAGAAAAAATGGCCCAGGAACTATATATCGGAGCTCCATAAGAGGACCAAGTGACAATCCAATAATACTGCTCTACAAACAGGATAGCTTGTCATCATCAAAAAGGATAACATCGCACTTCTTCACTGGCGACTTGGACGGATCAAAGCAGTACATCCAGGTCCCGATGGTATTATCAGAAGCGCCACCATTCGTACGACTACCGGAAATCTTCAACGTCCCGTCATGAAACTATGCCCTCTTCCCAACAGCAATTATAATGAAGAAATACTTTAATTTGTAATTAAATGCAATAGTATTTTGGACAATTATTTTGTAAAAAGAAGTTGTTTAAAAATAAAACAAAAAACTCTTTGTCAAACGGCATTTTCTCCACAATACCTATTTAGTCTAATCCAGTGCTTTAAAAATTCTACCAAATATACATTGCAAAGAAACAAACTCGTTCGCAATTTAATATTCTAAGCAATTTACAGTAACTATTATAAGCCGTGTAAAATGACTATTAGAAAAAACACACTTACTAATTTAAAAGTAAACATGTTTCCCCTTAATATAATATTGTTAGATGATCATGAAAATTTAGAAGTTGTAAATATTTTTAGTCTAATGTTATTGTTGCGTGCTACGTTTATAAATGGTTATATCCCGGCGCCTCCACCATTCCATTACGTAACGTTATATAAGTATGCACGATTATGCATTTGTTGGAGTGTGCTAATTCAAATAAATAACCGACCCAAAAGCGGTTGGTACATAATGATTTATATGTCTAGCTTGTAAATGTAGATATTTGGTATGCAGTAGGGTACAAAGATTTATTCCTACAACTAATCTTCATAGAATTTAAGCTGATAAAATCTAAATGGCATATTTATGTAGATATTTAATTATTAATTTTAGTGAAATTAAGAAGCAATTTGTATTCTGTGTTGGTATGCGACATGCTGACTTTTTTGGTCATTGACCGAATGATTATTTAATTCGGTCATTTTCTTAATAGCATCCACGTTTACCCGTTGTTACATTAGTATTTTCATTGACAAACCACACGCAAGAAATAGTATTATAAAATTGCGTATATTTCAAGTTTAAAGCAGAAACTTTTATTTACCATTGCAAATTTATTTTTTAAATAAAATAGAAATATATTTAATTTTTTTAATAATAATTACGTAAGTCAAGAGCATCAATGTTCTTTTACGCCTACTGCATCTTATTTTAGTAAAATCAATTTTTATTTAGACTAAAATCTAAAAAAAAGTATTAGAATTTTACATGAACTAGTTTGTTGTCCATTGTCTCCTAACCACTGTGATTTAAATTACTTAATCAAAACAACAGCTATAAAACACCCACAGCATTTATACTATTAGGGTATATATCATATTTATAAACCAAAACTACAAACTCATGAAAATATATTGTGGCTCTTGCATCCCATAGGACTGTGGTTTTTCTAGTAATGCTTTGAATATTACTACTACTACATGTTATAATAAAAACTATTAAATAAACAATAATTTGTAAAAAATTAACAAACATTATTTTTCAATACTAATCCAAACTTAATCTTCCCCAAATTTAAATATCAAGTTTAACATTAAAAAACTTTATATTTTCAACGTATTTATTCTTAACAAATTTTTAAAATTTAAAAATATTAAATATATCAAAAACTGATATAAACATTGTAATTCTAAATTACTAAAATAATCTGTAACTCCCTCACCCAAGCTGTGCATCCATAGCATACATTTTAGAAAGCGACAAAAAATCAATACAGCAAAAAATTAATTAAATTAATAAAGGGACCATGTAAATCTTATAAGATTTATGCGTGTTTGCCCCCTAGTATAACTACTGTAATATGTTAGCAATGCGTTTAACGATTGTTTTAGTTGTTATAAAGACCCTTACTAAAAGTTGGGGAACCTCCAATATTGACATAGTAGAGAATGTGGTATAAAATTGGTTTATGCTGAGGGTTTAATAAAAGCCACAAATAGACAGATATGGTGAAGTTATATTAGTTTTTATCTGATTTACGACTCAATTTGTATCTATGGCCCCTATGCAACACGCGTAGATAATGACTTTCTTGACTTTTGTATTTACTCCCCTCATTTTACACACATTCCTGAATTAATTAAACTACTTAAATTTTGATGCAAATATTTAGCAATTTTAAGCTTTATCGGCCATAAAATAATTACCGTTCTTATAAATAATAAATTTTTAAAATTGTAGGATATAACAATGTTTTTTTTAATCGATTAAAAAAAACAATTAATGCCGATAATAGATACTACCAACCTCTTGAATATTAGCTTCTCTTCTCCACTACATTTAAACAAAAATTGATACTTAAGAAATATTTAATGTCACAACAACATAAAAATACCGTTGAATTTCATAGAGTAAAACCGCATTAAAGACAAGTTTTAAGCAGAACACTAACCATAAATAGTTGCTAATAGATATAAATCTATATACAATAAATAAATTTAAAAAATCTATAAACAAATAAGATTAATCTCTACAATTATTATCCAAACCCCGGCTCCCAACAATGTGCTCCATAATACACTTCATAATACTTTACCTAAATATGCTCAGAATCCAAACAATCTCAACATTCTGAGCTGGTATTTCAATTACCAATTTTACCATCATAATGGGAGACTTTAAAGCCAAAATAGAAGAAAAAACAGCAGGACCCACCCTACGTAGGAATACATGGTCTGGGTGTGAAAAACCCAAGAGGTCAAACACTTCCTCAACAAAGAGAAGATGTACTGCTTAAACATTTTCTTCAAAAAACACCCAAAACGTAAAACGGACTTTGAAAAGTCCAGACAACACGACAAAAAATAAAATAGTATCAGTCTTAAACCGGTTTGACACAGGAAGTGACCACAGAATAATAAGATCCAAAATACAACTCAACGTCCAGCTAGAGAGGAAGCGACAAATGGAGAAGAGAGTCCGACCCACCATGTCAGAACTTAAAGAGAAAGAAGAAAAATACAACGCCCAAATCAGCAAGAACCTACATCCAACCAATAAACTACAGAGGTTAGAACTAGATGCGTTAACAACAAGAATTACTACAAGCGTCAGAACAGCAGTAAAAAAAGTCTGCTCACCGCAGCAAACACAAAACCACAAAATTAGCATGGAAACGAAAGTTCTGATCAAGGAAAAGAAAGCAACAGACAGATACTGTCCGGAATATGCAACTTTGAACAAAAAGATCACAAAAGCCATCAGGAAAGACTGCAGAAAATTCAACACAAAAAAAATGAGCTATTCAAAACAACACCAACATGAGAGTTTTGTGCGCAAGAAGATCAAAAGAAAAGGCAGCAATACCTAAGATAAAAAACGACAAAGAAGAAATTGTCATAGAAAAAAACAAGATTGTAGAAACCATGATTCTACGTAAACTTATATAGCCAAGTAGTTCAATAAAATTGTAGGATACAAAGAACTCCAAGAGGTTGATAAAACAGAACTAAGAACAGCATTACACCATCTGTAGAACAACATAACACCAGGCAAAGATCAAGCAAAATGCTGAAGACTAGAGAAGAGACTCTAGAAAAAGCAATCCTAATACTCTTGAACAAATGCCTTAAAGAGGATCAAATTCCTTACTCATGGCAAAACGAAGCGGTAATTCTCCTTTTTAAGAAAGTTGCGTGTGTTGTGTGATTTACGCATCCATTGATAGACACGCTATACGCCAGCCAACATTGCACGTGTTCTTGAATATTTTTTATGTTTGAAGAAAGAATAAATATAAATAAACAGCTCAATTGATAGAACAAAATTCATATGTACTATGGCGGAGCTTATTTTTTTTTGTCAAATTTTGAGCGCCTGGCGGGTTTAGGTTCAAATGCCAAAAATAATAACATTCTCAAAATTTAGCGCCGATAAAATAAGTCTACACAGGTGTCCTGAATTGAAAAAAGGTTTGATGAAAATGACGACGCTAGAACTCATCGTTTCTGGTCAGGGTAGCTTTCGTAGATTACAAAATGCAAAATATTAAAATCGCATCTGCTCCTTTTTGGAAACTTTATCGCCCAAAAGTTTAGAAATATTAAAACTTATCGAAAAACTGGTTATGAATCAAAATAATGCAAAAATTAAAATGACGACACATTGAGTAGCATGGAAAGATAAAAAAATACTAAATACAAAAATTGTATTTGCTCCTTCTTAGAAACAGTGGTGCCCAAAAGTTTTAAACACTGAAAATCAAAAAAATTGTTCAATCAAAAAAAGTTTTTAAATAATTTCAGTTTATGTATTATTTTCCAAAAATGTCAAGTGTATTACTCAAAATAAATTAATTAATTAACATATATTTGAATTACAATAGAAATATTATTAAGTTTGCAAAATTAAATGTGGCATGTATTAAAGTCGACAACCGCGTTTTTTAACCTCTCCGCATAACTTAGATCATCAATTATATTGACATAATAACGAGACCATACAGTTTTAAATTCATTATGAATAGTTTCACCAGCTTGTTCCGACCATCAACCCAATCCTAAATTCAAGTAATATAATGTAAGTGGTAAATGGTATAAAGTAATATGAAATTTTAGCGTTTCGCTAACGCCCGTTGCTTCAAAATATTTTCTCAAATTAGCAATTTCTAAATTTAAGATTTTTTCATCCGGTTTTGATGTAGAGAAACATAGATTTACAATTTAATCCATCAATTTAAAACATGATACGTATGGAATAGTTATCAGTGTGCTGATATTTCCTAGTATATAGTCACTAACAAGAATATCAGAGTTTTTCAACATTGTTTGGCAAGCATTTCCTTCAAAAACTTTGACATGGTAATTTTTTGATATTATTTTTAATTTTTTTAGCCAAAGAAGAGCCTTTTCAAGACCTAAAATTTTTACTAATCCGTTCCAGAACAAATGATTTACAAAACCTTGTAATAAATGAAGTTCTGGAACTTTGCACTTTTCAATAACAGTTACATCATCGTCTTCATTGAAGAGTGGAAGATTTACTACTGATTTGCTTAACATAGCCAATTTTTTATTACTTCCATTAGATTGAAATATTTTGTAGAAATTTCTTAAGTTTCCATACGTCTTCAGTCTGAGGCATTTGTTTTTTATTTACAAATTTGCAATTTCAACAAATAATTTAAGAAATGTAAAATTAAATTCAATTAAACTGCAATCAAAACTTACCACTGTCATTGTTTTCTTCCTCGTTGCTATTTTCAGTGCCAACTATTAAATCCTCATCATCGCTTACCTTTTCTTGCAAAATTACATAGCAGTATGGACTAGGATACTTTGCAGAAGCGGTTTGCTGACCGTTTACAATAAGATTTTTTTTTAAATCGCCGATGAACTTGCATGAGAAATCATTCAAACCTATTTTGTTGAACATTAAATTTAGATTTTCTTTCAAATCGGGAACAATACATAACAAAATAATCCTTTTTTCACTTGCAGCTTTACCAAATTTTTTAAATCTGCCACCATTCTTATACGTAGATCTTGACAATCTCTCATTTGTGTTATCTTCTAGCTCAGGTAATATGCTAAGAGATATTTAAAAAAAAACCTTGTCCGCCATCTGCCATAATTTTAATGTCAACATTCTCTTTTTATCCACGTTTATTACTCTTCATATCATATATTTTAGAAACGTTACCCCACACTATTAGTCTTTTAATTGTTTGGGTTGAATTTTCATTACCAAACTCAAAATCTAGAAAATCAGTTTTTAAATAGAATCGAAGTCTGATTTCCTACTCTTCATTTTTTCAGAGAAATGTGCAGGAATACATTTGCGTTGACCAATTAATGACCGAAGAAAGTTAATCATTTTTTTCATATGTAACGCAGACACATATATTCATGCTAGATTTATAGTTCAATAGTTTCTCTGAACTGATCTGAATCATTTCAGTTTGTTTGGGATTGATAGCAATTCTCTTCATTCTTCCTTTAGAGCGTAAAGTAAGTTCTGGCGTATTATCATTTCTTGGCTGTTGTGTTATTGATGACGCAATTTTTTGCTGATCAAGATCAGACAGTTCCGCAACTATATTGTTTGTTATGTTACTGCTTGCTTTTCTTGGAGAACATTTATGAGATTTTCCCTTTCCTATAGTCGAGAAACATTTTTTACAGACAATTGCAGTGTTGGATTTAGGAATCTTTTTTGTCATTTTCTGAACTGATTTTTTATAAATCACTAATGTTATCATACTAAATGTAATTTTTTTAGATACTTTTATGTGTCCTCTACCTATCATTACTGCAGATTTAGAGTTTTTTCTTGCAGTTATACATATATAAGTCAGATAATTTGTAAAATTTCAAGGTTTATAAATTTTGGGTACCACTGTTTCCTAGAAGGAGCAAATACAATATTTGTATTCAGTATTTTTTAATCTTTGCATGCTACTCTAATCATTAACGAAGAGATTTAGTGTCGTCATTTTAATTTTTATATTATTTTGATACAGTACTAATTTTTCGATAAATTTTAATATTTCTAAACTTTTGGGCGGTACTGTTTTCAAGAAGGAGCAGATACAATTTTAATATTTTGCATTTTGTAATCTACGGAAGCTACCCTGATCAGAAACGATGAGTTTCAGCATCGTCATTTTTATCAAACTTTTTTTCAATTCAGGACACCTGTGTCTAAATAATAGCGCAAGCGCAAAAATTATCAAACAAAAAGTAAAATTGCCCCAAATTGGTTCAAGCGACGAAATATGTCTTTGTCAAACTTCTAAAATAAGCGTTTTCTACAAGATATTATGTTTCCAAATCAAATGTCACTAACAGTTGAAAATAAGCCAAATAATCTCATAAAATGAATTCAATTAGTGATTTCTTAATATTTTAAAAATCATTTGCTCTAAATTTCCAACCGAGATAGCGAAGACTAAAACATTACAAAATTTAAAAAAAATGATTTTTTTTTAATCATGATATGATCGTATTTAATATTTGAACAAATTTAAACGGGAATATTTTTTGCACAAAACATGAAGTATCATAAAAACAAGTATTTTGCTTCAATTTTGCTTTTTGAACAATACCTTTGTGCGGTATTATACTCGCTTTATCGCTTAAAACAATTTCGGGCGTTTTTACCTCTTGTTAGTTTTGGCACTTGCTGCATCATTTAGACTCAATCTATCAGCACTAAAATTTGAAAATGTTATTTATTTTGGCATTTAAACATAACTCCGACCGGCGCCCATAAAAATTTACAAAACAAAATGTAAGCTTCGCCTTAATATACACATTACGCTTTATGCTACACTTGTTTACAAACAGCAAACAAACTCCACATAACAAAAACAAATAAACTATTACCACATCTACTATTCATAAGAATGGACGCTTCTTTTTATGTGGATGGATTCAACAAGTGGTATAGCAATATCCCTTCCATTAATATATACTCGTAGTTAAGCAGATTACAAGATTTACAAACCAAACGCCTGAATATTAACCAAAAACAAGCGAGTGGAATCTGTTCTCGTTTTGAAGAAGATGCTTTTTTTAAGTTGCATTGTTGCCATAAATAAAACTTGGGTACATTTCTACAACCCAAAAACAAAACAACAATCAATGGGTTCTTTAAAGCCAAAGAAGATCCACGTCCAAAAACCTACTAAATAAATTCTTGGCTCCGTTTTTTGGGAAGTAATCATGATCGATTATTTTGATTAAAAAAAAACTTATATCTAGGCAATATTATTTAACTTTATATCCTCTAAAAAAGTTAAAGAAGACACAAAATAGCCAAAAAAGCCTTGTTTTTTTGCAACAAAAAGCATCGGGCATTGCAACAGAAACAGTATATATAGAGTTTAAATTGCTAAAACCCACTTTAATCACCTTATCCCTCGCATCAGTTCTTCCTATAAACCAAAAGATGTCTTAAAAGTAACAACAAAAACAGCAAGAACTCTTGACCTTTGGTATGCTTAACATGTCGCAGATATGTTCAATCAGATATAAGCCCAAAAAACATGTCGGCCATCTCATGTTTGTTATACCCATTTGGTTTAAAAAAGTAATCACACAGCAAACTGCGTACAAACAAGCATTGTCTTACATTATTGTAATTTTTTGTAAGCCAAAAAGCACCACATAGTCAGTCGTGCAGAATATCAATAGTATCTATGTACCTGCGCCTTCAATAAGAACTAAATCTGTACGTGTTCCTAAACATATGCCGCTCTTACACCATAACTAAGTTTCCACAAAAAAAAAACATTAAAAATAAAACTAAATTGTGCATTTTGTTGTCCTTGACATTGATACAATCTTTCCATATCTTCAATCAAATTTACACAGTTATTACTCTCATCCGCAAACAAAACTTGATCATATTGATCATAATTCCAATTCTAGTATTCATTTATTGGCACTTTAAAGAAACTTCTTCTGACTCAATGCTTACTCATGATAGATATATAAATTTATTACACAACGTTTCTTGTTTAAACTGTTGGCAATGCTGTAAATCAATTACCTATAGCAATTTCTTTAAATTTGCTTATATGTATATATCAATACCCATCGTATCTGACACAATTCTTGTTCTTACATCCATATTCCAAGCAAAGCCTTAGAAGTTATAACTACTATTTAATACTCAATACATTTTTTATCAAAGAAAATCTTCATCTTCTCATATACTTCTTTTTCCATTTATATATCTTTCTTAAATCAGTCTCAAAAACTTTTATTTATCTCCTTTCATAACTGAAAAGTACTGCACTTTATAATTTTTAATAGTAACTATCACTTCTTCATTTTTTAGCCCAAAAAGTCTACAGAAGATAAAAATATCGACGTTAATACCAACCAAGAAAACATCATCATCATCATCATCCCCTTTTCATACATCTACAAGCGCATTAGCCTCTTTTCTGTCCGTAATGCTGACAACTTACATTACAATATACAGTTTTAAGTAGATTCCAAACCACCAAAGAGATTATTAATCTACTCCAGACCGAAAAAGAATCAGAGTTGAAGAGCATATCAACGTTTGAAATAGTTTCCGTTGTGAGATTCAAACCCACAATTTTTGGTACAACAGTTAGATGCCTCAACTACTGTGCCACGCTCCCCCAGGAAATACGTCTTGGTTTCTGTCGATGATAAAAGACAACGTAGTTTAGATATAGACTAAGACCGTTAGCTGCCTGAGAGGTTTTTACGCCGCCTTGTATCTGCATAAATAAATATGTGCACTATTTTTTCTGCCTATAGAAGGCTTATACTTGTATTATATTGTGTTGTTATCTAAAACCTTTTTTTTTAATATACAGGGAGTTTATAAATGAATGGGATTATGTAATCACTTTAAATATGCCGCCTCTTTAAAACTGTTTACTATACTACATATGTTTTCATATGTTTGCTTGACAGCTGTCAAAGTTGATATGTCAAAACAAATAGTATAGTAAACAATTTAAAAAAAGCGGCACATTTAAAGTGATTACATAATCTCATTCATTTATAAACTCCCTGTATTAGGTACTCGCGTATTATCAAAAGATCTTGTGACTCTTACTGAATTACTAATCAAATCAAATTAAGTTGACTTTGTAGTAGAAATTTTATTAAATCCACAATCATCCACAAAAATAGTAATGTAAATGAAACTTGATCTCTGATCTAGAAAGAACAGTGCTAATAATAAAGATTTTTGAAAGATTATAAATGAATTTGAAAGTTCATTTTAGACAAAATCTTCTTAATTTTTTGTTTATTTCAATATATTACTTTTACTCTAATTTTTGTGAGTTTAAAAAAACCAAACAAATTGAGTTTTAATGCTAAATATACAAATATTAAATTAAGTAAGTATTGCTTCTGACTCCTTTAAATTAATTATTATTATGTGTTTAATTAGGTTCCGTTATAAAAACTAGTTAAGCTTTATTCTAAATATTATACACATTAATCCATTTTAAGGGCCCTTTTCTTATGCAGAAAACATTCTGTATTTTCATCTCAAGATAAACATTAAATAAAGCATATTTATTAACTCAAACATAACAAAACAAAACAATATAATATAAATTATTAACTCATTTAATGCAATAAAACATAAAATTTACTTTAGAAAAGCCTGTATTAACATAGAATAATAAGATCTCAGAGATGATAAGTTGAAAATTATGACAACACAAGTTTATGTCATAAACGAAATGAATATCTTAACAAGCAACTGCCAGTAAACAGAAACTTGCTAGACTTTACCTTGGAACAGAATAATTTAGAATGAAAGACGACGTATTATGCATCAAAGTCACACTATTATGCACCATTTTCACAATATGGCAGAATAAAAGTCTTACGAGTATTACAACTACATTATTATGATAATTTATAGACTACGTTACGAGTTCTTAAACTTCTAAAGTAGTTCTTACAGTTATGAAATGGACATTTTAGTTTAATAATCATATAGCAATCCTTTTATTTCTTATTTATGTATAAGTAAAAATTTAAAAAAATCAATATTTGTTGATTTTATTTCAACCTACAATATTCTTAATATTTCAATTCAATCTTAATTTTATAGCATAACAACCTATCACTCCATAACTAACAGATAAAAATACGCAAGCACAAATTAAAAGCCAGACATAACATCGTAAAGATAGCAAATTATGTGCTCATTGTCTGGAAAGTAGTATCCATGAAATAATAGATGTAAACTTGTGGACATCCACATAATCCTTAGATTAACAAGGATACATCGCAGTAACAAAAAGCGCAAAGCAAACGATCTCATGATTATCACTGTGCACATGATAATATTCTGCTGCGGAGGTAAAACAAGAATGTGTAAACGGAATTAGAAATTTGCAGACTAATTCCGAGATTATATATTAAATAAAAATAAGCTGCACTGTAATTTAATAAGTAAGTTTTTTTACAATGTATTCATACGTAAATCATGATATAAGATCAACACATTTTATTGCACACTACTAATACATTAATTCTACCAAACTACTAAGTTTTCATGACAACACAAACTGTATTCATAACTGTAATGTTGCAAAAAAGCCCATGTACCGTACATGCAACTGTATACAAGAAAGTATAACTTAAACCACACACTCAATGCAACTAGAAAAATATTGCAATCAGTTATATCTATTTGCAAAATTGAAAAAATAATATTTATATTTTTTAAACCTTATAAATACGTCTATACATACATAAGATATAAAACGTAGATTCAAATTCTATATTTCATAAGCCTTTCTTATTACAATAAAATTGATACGCTACTACTAAGAGATTTAATATTAACAAACAGTGTCGCATTAATTTGAAAACCTTCAGAGTCCAGTTTTAGTAATTTGTATCAATTAAATGTTTGTAGACTAATATCCATTTACTCTCTGAAGTTGTGTGTGTAAACTACAAAATAGTTTCCAAACCATTAATAAATTAGATTACTAAACTTCTATGTATGTACCATAGCTCTATATACAAACTACTTAATATTAATATTTGAATTATATGATAGAAATGGCCAAGAACATCAAATGAATTGATTTTTTTCAATAAAAAAATTGTCCAATGGTTTTTTATAATAAAAAAAATACAAAAAGAATGATGATGACATTGCAAAAAAGTCAAAGTTAACGACGATTCTGAGCTAAGATACACAGCCGTTGCTCCCGGAGGAGTGCTATATTGCAATGTAATCTTCAAAATGCGAGGGAACCTCTATCTGTCCCTATGGATACGATTACAACTGCGTCCCCAAATAGAATTATATTCAATAGGCAAATGCTTTTCAGATCGATTATGTAAAGATCAAATAGTTCCGATAAAAGTCAAGAATATACCAAGGTTTAAAAATATTAATAATTCAGACAAATATTAAGTCTAAACACTTAAAATTATTAGTTACTAGTATTTCTATATTTCATTAAATGTAGTTTTAACTTTAATCTCGCTATAGTAAGATATAATTAGTTTTACACATAAAGTTATAGACTTTATAAGCAAAACTTTTGATTTATGTACAGAATTGCTAATATGTCCAACTCCCGTGTGCAAGCTTTAGTAAACTTAAAACAATATATTATAAATGTGTACAAATAAAATAATAATAAACAATGTATTCAATCCTATACTAAAAAGATCAATGTAAACTAAGTGATAAACTAATAAATTTTAAATTCAAAGGTAAAAAGCACACACAAGCTAGCTACTAGTTTGTGTCAGCTTAACAAATACATTTGCATAGACAATACGCCTCAACGTCAAAACGTATCCTAATCCTATTGTAACACAACGTCCATAATTTAGTTAATTCGTGCAATAAACTATTATTTTCCATAGTATATTAATAGCGCCTGTAATTATAGTTTGTTACATATATCTTTTATCTGTATAATCCCTCCGTATTCCAAAGCTTATCAATACCCCCCAATATGACCAAAAGCCGTGAGATATTTAGTATCAAATATCTGTTCGTCCCAAACATTAAGATATAGATTAAGTCGAGTAGCGTCAGCCAGTACCACAGACGTTAATAGTCAGAATTACAATGCACATCTCATCCTATATACGGCTGTACCAAAAAGAGCTCGTTCCTCCTAAAGATGCCATAAGTCAAGGAGCCCACACTGTTAGCTTTAAAGAGTACTCAGTGCACAAGCAATCTTTGGCTCGTTTTAATAAAAATAAGATATCAGCTCCCCAACCAGACAATAAAAGCAATGTCTGACGCTCAGTAATCAACTTCGAGTAAAAAAGTAACTGCTAAATTATTGGTAGATACCCGCATAAATTACTTATTAAAGGCGACCAAAGAAACCAAACTTAATTCAGAATCTTTTCCAACATGCACCGCAAACAAGCAAAAGCCAGATTATGGGATTGATGTATATCCAGCTCCAGAAGAAGGACCTTTCAAAGAAGCAAGACAAGAAAATCAACGGATTTAAAAAATATATCATTAGCCTGGTTGAGTCTTAGCGGATCGATATCCACACAGTCAACTTCAAACAAATCAAGCAGAGCTCCTCTTCGAGATGTAAAAAAACATTTCGCCCAACATCTTCCCCAGCAGCAGCACCATTCCAGCCAAACAAGACTTAAGTCGGAACAGAAGAACAGATAGAAGTTATCTAGTCGGACAGCAACGTCGCCGCCCACCACAAAGCTTCGCTCCTAGAGAAGGTATTCACCCTAGTGGACAACAAAAAAAACAAATCCGAGAAGCAAAAGAAGAAAGTGGTTCCCCGTCTGTTACTTTAACTAATAGGCCATTAGCTAGCCCATCACGTCATATGGCTTTAAGCACCAAAACCAAAGAGTCTTTAACCTAGCCAGCCCCTAAAGCCCATGCGGTTTTCAACAATGTGCAACATGCGCGCGTAAAATAAGCCGCATAAAGCAAGCTACAAAAGCTGTCCAGCTTATCTCAAAAACTGAAAGCCTGCCAAAGTCTATCTAAACCCCGCTCCAATGCACCTGCCTCTCAACGACAGAATCCAGCTCCTCCCCACAGCACTCCCAATGCACGCAAGGAGAAATCCTATGCGCAAGCAACGTAAAACCAGATGCGCGACACTTTTCAAGTCATTAGAAAGGAAGTTAGAGGAGACTCCTAATCCACAAAAACAAGCACACAGCGGCTAAAAACCTGTTGCCAATTCATCAACATAGCTTCAAACATGAGCTCAACTTAACCCATCAACTAATCAAAGTTACTGGTCAAACCAAGGCTACTAATTTTACGTTTAAAACAGAACACTGATGTTATCTTCTTCAATACTAAAAATGTCTTCAATAAAATCCAACACTAAGATTCAAATTAAATGCAATATTAATAAAACTCATTCTTCAAACTAAAAAAAAAGACACTGATCGTAAAGTTGTTTGGGCTCGTATTTACCGCCCGCACAACTATGGCAAGAGTTACTCAAGATTCAAATTTATCTTTTAAGCTTGCATGTCTCTAAGCATCACGCCTAGTGTCAAAATTGCTCAGTATGCTGAAAATATGCCGTATCTGCTGTACATTTCAAAGCACCCAAAAGTCATCACTAGAAATCAAATTAGATAAAAGTATCACTTTTAAGACGCATATGCCTTGCTTGGTAATGTCAAAATGACTAGCAATATTCAGACTACGCCGCTTCACAAGAACATAAGTACAAGCAACAAGTTACGACTTCTTAAAACAATCATACGCCTAACACTGACATACGCATGTATAGCTGCTTCTTTTTATGTCACCAAAAAGATGTAACAGAATAATTTTAAATCAAAACTGAGATAGATTCTTAAAGCACTTATTACGTTCACAACAGCTCAGAGCGCACTTCTAATGATCTTTCAAAAACGTCACAGATAAGGAACACAAAAATGTGTAATACTACCTCAAAAAAAAAAACGTTCGTAATACTGTTGTAAGTGAATTCGACACATTAACTCCTTAAGATTTAACCTCTCACTAACCAAAGGAACTTATCATTGCAACTTTTAGCAAATTTATGTTCATGCTCCAGTTTGATACTACATACAGCCTTATTTAGTTACAGTTATTACCTTCTAAAGCCGTTAATAGTTTCAGCCAGTGTATGTACAGACAATATTCCCTTATTTTTAACACAGTTTTGAATTCTCCAAACTATTTCAAATGTACATTTAAGTCCTGTTCAATAATTGCAAGCCTATAATAATCTTTATTAGCGTCCTGCTAAAATCTCTAAAACCCCCGTTGGAACTTCCAAACGCACCGCGTGTAGATTAATTAGGATCCTCCTAAGCTTCCTAACAATCTTTTAAATTAACAGAACCTTTTGTTAACAACTTTCCAAAAAGCATAAACGCTTTTATTTAAAACCATTCCTAATCCTTAATACGCTTTTATATGAAATTTTCGACTCATCAAAATTTCTTTTAAGACACTAAAGGTCAATAAAAAAACTAATTTTGCGTTACAGCGTAACCAAATCTACAGTAAACGCAAATACACTAAAATGTTTAACCCATCTACAGAGTCTATCCCAAATGATGAAAAGTGATGCTTGAGTAAAGAAGATGCTTAGCGCAAAGTGAGTCACCATACCCTCGTTAAAAAAAAAAACATAAACGCAATTAAATTTTGCGTTAAACTGGTGGCACAAAAAGTTCCGGAAATCTGTCAACAACGATGAGCGCTCGAGGCGCCCGTTAACGGCAAAAACTGACAGTACGTTCCAAAAAATGCAACAACTTTGAATAGCAATCAACAAATGAAAGTCCGGGTGTTAGCTGAAGAAAGTGGCGGACCCCAATTGTTCACCAAAGATGTTGATATGAGAAGAGGTAAGATGTTGCCAAAAGTTCTCACCGCCGACATAAAGTACCAGAAATTGCTCAACCGCTACAAAACTAGACTGAAATTTTAAACAAAATATCAACAAGACAAAACATTAATTTTTAAGTGGGTGAGTGGCACACAAAAGAGTCTCCTCATCCAAAAAAGCTAAAATTAGCAAATCGCAAAACAAGACAATGCTCATCGTAATTTTTGACAAAAAAGTGTGAATCACAATAAGTTCGTACTTTAAAGACAAAAAATAAATAGCTAATTTTACAGTAAAGTGCTCAAATGATTGAAAAACGGGATAAGACGCGTCCGAAAAAACATTTGTGACAACTGGATTCTGCATCACAACAATGCACCAAGTTGCAAAAATTGGCTTGGTAATTGTACTTTTTTTGTTTCCTAAAATTTAAAAAACCACTACAGAGCGCTAGAAAAAAGTAAAAAAATGACGGAATGTCTACAAAAGGTTAAAGTCGTCCAGGGAGGGGTAGTTAAACGTTGAAAAATGTGCATCAACTCTGGAGGAGATTACTTTGAAAAGTTCTAAAAACAATCTAAATTTATGTTCAAAATTATTTATAAAAAACTTTTTAGACAGACGACAAACCCTATATAAATTATCTACGTTGTTAAAAAACTTATACAATTTTGTTTTTCTTCCTTCCATTTTTTTTTTACTAAATTTGCCTTGGCTTCCCAGATAGATGATGCAAACTCGCTTTAAACTGATATTAAAAGATATTAGAAACTCAATATAACTTACTCCAATTCCGGTCGTAATAATTGTCCCACCAGACATGCTGTGCGTGCTATAGTAAATACATTCAAGTCAACATATTCACTATTCAATGTTCCTGTGCCAGTAAAAAAAACGCACCAGTCAAAATACCAAAAATATCGCAGCCTCAAGTGCTTCAGTTCAAAATGTTAGTCGACTGATGGACTCCACAATGTGGCAATTTTTGCGTAAATAACTTTGCCTACACTATTACAAGATTAAATTAACTCAAAAACTGAAGCCTCTTAATCATTTGAAGCGCCAAACCTTCTCCAATCGAGCTCTGCAAAAGTTTGAAAAAAATCCTGATTTTCATCAAAAAACTATCTCTCAAGTTTTGGCTCAATGGCTTTGTCAATAAACAAAATATGCGAAATTGAACAGCAACCAACCCATATGTGCTTCAAGGAACTTTATTGCATCCACAAAATGTCACCGTATAGTGTGGATTTCATGTCGAAGGTGTGAATGGACCGTGCCATGTTGAAAGACATTTTTGGCCAGAATTAAATAACTTGATCTCAGATATATGTAGTTCCAACAAGATGGCGCCACATGCCAAACAGTTGATCAAACAATTGAAATATTAAAGAAAAAGTTCGGTAATCGTCCAATCTCAAGAAACGGTCCGGTCAAATGGTCACCTCACTCATGCAATTTAACGACGTTGGATTTCTTTTTATAAAGTCATGTTAAGTCGTTGGTCTATGCCAATAAACCAATAATGTCAATAGAACTCAGAAACAATATCGAACGCAAAATTGCTAACGTTCCGTCCGATATGTGTGAAAGAGTGGTAGAAAATTGGCTCCAAAAAATAGTGGTCATATAAACGAAATCAAGTTTCATACTTAAATGTAACCTGGAATAAATTTTAGCTCGATATCTCAATTAGTCTGTGTTTTATTTAAATATAAAATTGTTGTCTTTATTGAAAAACCCTATTAAACGTGTTTCCGGACTACACCTATGAGTATATAACCTCAGGTTTAGTGAGCTCTACTGAGTTAATCGGTCTTGATAGTCTAGATAACTCTCAAGCAGTCACCGTCACAACCTCAAAAAGTCTTAGTCTTATAGTAAAAGTCAAATTAAATTTTGAACAATGCTAAACAAATACGTCCATCCCCACAAACTATAAAAAAATAGTCAAGCAAAACAAAACACAACGTTTAAAGCTATAAGCACAAACTAAAGAAATCCGAAAGAAAAATTAATTCCTGCCACTAACCGTGTAAAAATATAAAAAACTACCACCTGAAGCCATAATGCTGTTTGTTCAACATCTTTTTCCTTTTTGGCAAGGTACCAAAACTGTACTCTAATACCAAACAGTAATCTTAAAAAAAATAGAAACAGCCAGCCAATTACCGACCGATTACGATCAGATTAGTAATACTAATAAACTTCTCATAAGGTCATAGATCTCATCTAGAAAGTTGGTTGTTTGATGTCAGACATGAAACTCTTCGGATAAAAGTTGAAAAAATATCAGAAGACTTCTATATCCTTAAAAAATGCTGACAGAACATAATCCATATTGACCCACAAAATATTTTATAAAAAAATTCGGTTCAGTCTCGCAGATATTTAATTTAAAGTCCAAACGTTTACCAAAACGGCCCTAAAAATACGGTTTGGTAGGTTAAAATTAAAAATTTCAGAACACCAATTTAAAACCATTTCGGGAGGTTTCCTAAAACACATTCAGATGCTGTTAAAATTTTTCTTTCCAAATATTTGTGTTGTTAAGTTAGGTTAAATTAAGTTTAAAAAAATTGTAAAAATATATACCTGTAAGATAAATTTACAAATTGCACACTGACATCTTCAGATAATTGACAGTAAATTTCTTCTAGACAAAATTGTTTGAGGTCGTATTGAAACATGTAAGCTGATCTGCAAAATGTCAATCCAAAGGATCTGACGTCCATAGGAACACAATTCCTCTTCGCCTTGTATGACGCTGACAAGCATAAACAAAAAAAACGACGACAAACAAACCAAAGACTGGAACCGATTACCAACACAGCTAAACCCACGCCTTCCAAAGGTTTAAAACTTATATCGTGCAAATACTAAAAAAAATGTAAAGCCGCTTATGCAAGTGCAGAACAGGTATTATGTGTTCTATTATATGCCTACATTCCTGTGGACAAACACAAGAACATTACTACAGGACTGCCGGATTCTTATAATTTATCATTTGATACATTGTCGCGTAGCTCGAGGTAACATTTCGACCAATAATAGTTGGGTCAGCTAGTTTAAAATTGTGTGAATATCCAATAAGATCGCTATAACTTTCCACGTCACAGGCGGTACACAGTACACATCAAGCAGTTCTCCAAGTATATTGTTTTTAGGACAAACATGCAATGATTCAGAAGATGCAGAAGCAATCCAAAAAATATCGGTTAAAGAATCTCCACACTTTGAAAATATTTTCAGCAAAAAAAAAAAATGAATACTAAAAACGAATTATAGATTAGGCCTATTAGAAATACCACATAAAAAACGCGCCTTAAACTCTACTTTCATAGTGGTGTATAATTTTTGTTATCTTTCTCGTTCAATAGCTCAAGTCGCAATTTTTGTATCACGTCGGAAAGTCTAGTTATCGCTTTTTTGCTTCTATCAAGATGGCAAAAAAAGTTCATTTTGGTCAACAATTTGAGGTTAAGCTTTTCTAAATTTTTCCACCCTACATAATATAAAAAAAATTGCATGCAAAGACAAAAATTTACCCTATCACCAACCTAAAATTTGCAAAAAAAAAATAAATAAACACAATTGGTACCTAATTTGATAGTAATTTTGCCTATTCAATAATACCGTTCTCTTGAAGTGAATATATTATAATAATTAGGAACGCCACCCAATTTAATACTTGTATTAGCTACACCCTGTATAAAAGAATGCCATTTATAATTCGTAAGAAACCAATGTAGCAAGTGCAATCAATAAATTGAACCGCATTTGTTTCACCAATATAATAGAAAATTTCAGAAATTTTGCATAATGCGCATAAATTTCAAATTTGTTTATTAACATCTACACTTCTAGATTAGGTTTAAATATAATCAAAAACTTCTTCAATAAATCGTCTTAATTTAATTGATATTTCAAAAACATATAAATATCGCTGTTTGGTTACAATCTAAGAAAATGAATAATTATATTCTACCCCAAATAAATCACAGTAATGAATCAACTAAATCTCTTTTACTGTCATTTCTGCGCTAAGCAATTTATATTTCTCGCCAAGTGATAAACGAGTTCTGACAGAATAATCAATAATAATTTCCAAGAAAATTCATGACCATCATTCGTGCATTCACCTTAATTACTTATGCCATACATAAAAAATACAGTCAAGGAATACTTACTTGTGGTGTTTCCACCCATATCTATGATACATTTGCAATCTCGTGATATTTCTCTATTGTTGAATGGACGAACACGCACTGCCACTTTTACCGAAGACATGTTGCCGTGCTATTATCTGCAACAAAAAAAAACAATAATTAATATAAAATGCAGCAATTTCATTAATTGTGACAATAGAATTAAAAGGGCTTCAAACGTCAGAAGAAGTGAAATATTTGCTAAAAGTAAAAGTTTGGAATGGATTGGATAGGCGCTTTGGGTTAAAGTTGCGTGTTGAGAATTTTCTTGAAAGTTATGCGTTTGATGCTAACAAATTGTCTTTATGGGATTATCGTTGAGTCATAAAATGTAGACCAAGGTCTGGTAAACCTTGAGCTATTTTTATATCGTTCCACTTGATTGTTGATAATATATTATGTAGCTAGATTTTTAAAGGATAATTTTATAGTCGCGGCGACTTGGGCAGTTAAATTAGAGCTGAGCCTGTTTTATTAGATTTTTTATGTTTGCAAAATAAAATTGTTGTTACATATGTTTTTCATTTAATTTATTACCAAAGACTATTATTCAGCATAAACATTTCCGTATCTTTTGCGGTTAATCATTTTTTTAGTTGTCATGCATTATTATATTATACAACAAGCCTATAATGACAGCTATTATTATCATTTAAACCGTTACAACACAATTCTATTTTTAACATTTTTGTAGTAGTAGTAGTAGTAAATATAATATTTAATCGGTATGTATATAGCTACAATCATGACATTATACTTTGTTAAAAGGCTGTCAATCAAAGACTTTCTGTTCATTTCAAATATGTATAATAAAAAACAATTATAATCACTATATTTATTACTATATTTATGATGTAAAATATGTTAAATATCAAACTCAGTTCTGTAGAAGTCTGCTGTGCTCATCGATGCAAAGACGTTCAGTATCAAATTGAATTTTATGGTTTCGGTTTGTTAGCAATAAATATATTTACTTACAAAATTATGTTTGATGAGATAAAGAAAAAACAAACATGAATTAAATATTATTCCCAGGATCTTGTTAGTCGTGGGCAAAAGTATAGGCGATATTTAGGAATAATGTATGAGCCAGGTTAAAGGTAAAAACGGCACGTGAACATTCTTAATACGGAATGTGACCGTGGGGAGTCGGTTGCACTAAATTTCGTAATATTTACGACATATAAACGTTTAAATAAACTACACTTGCAAATGAATATTTTATAAGGCGTCTTATAAATGTTCTCATTTCAAACTGCTTTTTACTTATTGCAACTAAAACTTAGTAGTTAGAAAAATATAAACCCTTGAAACTTCTTGGATACATGATCTTAACAACATTACATTTTATTTTTATTATTAGCTGAGATGTTAGTTAAGCTTTAAACTTTTTAAATAAATTAATTTGTTATTAATTAAAAATAATTGCATTTACAAATTCCATGTATATGGACATTTTAATAAAAGTTTCGTTACAACTGTAATTTTCTCTCAAACTCTAAACTGCAATGCTCTCTCAGAGTCAAATTGAAAAATATTCTCTATAGAATATATTTTAATACAGAATACATACAAATGCATACTTTTTTTTACATTTTAATTAATGTTGAAACAAACCCATATTATTTTTTACTAAATATAGTACGTTGGTAAATTTTCATTAAAGTCAACTGTGCTTGGATGACAATTCCTTTTCTTCGTAGCTTTTTTGTCGTAACGCGGAAGTAAACCTGGTACATTATTATATGGAGCAAAAAGTCGATAATGTCATGCGCAGTTGAGGGTGGGACTTTGGGGTAAATGCTTTTAATGTAATATACTTTGCTGAATGTAGGGAGCGTTGAGTTGTAAAATATTATTTAAATAAAATATATTTGCAATTGTATCAATTATTCAAAGCAGACGATACATTTACAAATATAGATTTTAAAAAATTGAATAGTGTGGCCATTACTATGTGATAGTTCATTTTAAGATACATATAGTACATAGTAAATGTGTTTTACTTATCTTTAAATATAGATTTATCGATTAAACATATTATTTTTGCTAAATAAAAATATTTTTTATTCATTTTCATAAATTACTTTCTATACAATTTTATATTGAGAAAACAAAAATTTGAACCTGTTCTGTTATTTTCCATGTTATAAGAAGAAAAAATTGTTCCTGGAGATAATATGACATAGAACTACAAAACTAACATTACAAAAAAACTTAAGTGTAGAAAAAAGAATTGCAAAACAAATAAAAAATAGAACAGTAAGCAATTAAAAAACTGCTAGCAACAATCCCATTTAGTACTTTTCAATGTTAGTAAAACCAAAATAATGACAAAACAGTAAAAACTGATTATATTTTTTAAACCCACCTAAAAGCACTTCTTAGCTCTGATTTCTTTTATATGTTCAAACTAGCTTGATCAGAACAACAAGTTCAAGAGATCTTTATTTTCTAAAACCTGCAATGGTTTCCAAAAATACTATCAAATCATCAAAACTCTCGTATATACGTTCTAAACTTTCAAAAACTTTTTAATGTTAATGTCTAATCTCTAAGGCATGCTAAAGCTGCTATTAAGTATTTGAAGAGTATTATGCTGCTAATATCCTACTTAATAATAAATAATAATAATAATGGCAGAACAAAAACAATCAAATAACAGAGGACATATTATACCTGCTAAAACAAAACCTAACCGTAAAACCAATCGGCCAAAAAAAAAACCACTTCAGAAAACACCAAAATATATTAAATTAAAAAAAACTAAAAAACACTGTATAGAATACTTAAGGACACACCTGCACAAAACAAACCAATCGGACAAGTGACTCACCAACTGCTAAAAAACTCTGAAGCAATATATGGTGTAAAAACGTAAAATCAAGAAACTAGCAAATTAAAAAAGAACGGGACAAGACAATATCAAAAACTTTTACTTCTAGAGATTTAACTTGTTCCATGCCACATACCCAAGATTAATTACATCTATTTCATCCACATAGGTAAATTAATAAAACTTGTAAATGCAGACAAGAGAACCAAAAAGTGGATTTAAAGCACATCCACCAAAAAATAATTTTGGGAGGACAATAACCTTCAGATAATTGGTTTGAGAAAACTGCCATACACAAAAAAAAGGAGATATAGGTATCGGGGCCACAACTAGAACCAGCTACCCTGGACTCAAAGTACAAAACAACATATGCACCAAAACTTCTTCTTCTTAGCCTTCATATTTCCACTGCCTCTTTCATTTGTTTACATGAGTTTTTATTTCGTTTAGTTTCCCGAGGTCTCTAAAAAATGTATTTTTTCTAGCCACATGTCCAAACCATTGCCATTTAAGTTTAGCTGTTCTTTCCATAATGTCTGTTATTTTTGTTCATGCACGGATATTGGTGTTGCGTATTTTATCTCTTAAAGTGATTCCTAACACTGTGCGTTCCATAGCTTTTTTAGTAATTGCCATTGTTTCTAGGCCATAAATGGCAACTGGCAAAATGCAGATATTATAAACTTTGCGTTTCAAACACAACGGAATATTTTTATCTTTTAGAATGTAGCTCAGCTTTCCAAAGGCGGCCCATGCCCGTTGAGTTCTGCGTTTGATTTCGGCAGTTTGGTTTTCTTTGCCAATTTTAATTGTATGCCCTAGATATATATATTAATCTACTTTTTCTATTGTTGTGATTTCTATAGCCACCACTTGCAGACTGCTGGTCATAATTTTGGATTCATTTTTAAACCTATTTGCTAGGACAGATTGTTCAGTTCTTCTACTATAATTTAGAACTTTTCGATGCTGGTGCTTAGCAGTATTATGTCGTCTGCAAATCTTAAATGGCTTAGGTATACTCCGTCAATCTGTATGCCTTTTGTATCCCAGTTTAGTTGTTTAAAAACCCTTTTTATAGCAGCGGTGAATAATTTGGGAAATCGGATCTCCTTGCCTTACCCTTTTGTTGATATTTATTTTTTCAGTAAATAAGTGGTCATTTATTTTTACGAGGAAAGTGGCTTCTCTATAGATGTCTTCTATTAGCGTAATATACCTCGTATCTATTCTTGCGTCGTCCAGTGCTACCAAAAAAGCTCAAAACTCGACACTGTCAAATGCTTTATGATAGTCTATAAGTGCTATGTGTATTAAAATGATGTATTCTGTTGTCTTTTCTATGAGTGTTCAACTTGTTTGCAGGTAGTATAATGTGCCAAAACCTTTTCGGAAGCCCGCTTGTTCCACTGGTTCGTAGGAATCCAGTTTTGTTATAAGTCGATTTGTTATAATTCGCATCATAAGCTTATATAGGTGAGATAATAAACTTATTAGGCGGTAGTTTTCTATATTTGTAGAATCTCCTTTTTTGTGCAACATAATGACTCCCGCGTTTTTCCATTTTGTTGGTATTTTTCCTTCAAATATACATTTGTTTGTAAATAATTAAAAAGTTTGTAGAAATTTGCTGCCTCCCATTTTTAACATTTCTAATGTTATTTGGTCCTCTCCTGGGGTCTTTCGGTTCTTCATTTAATTTAAAGCATGTATAACTTTAAATATCAATATTTCCGGCAGTTTTTCTGAGCCTACGTTTGTAATATTCTTTAATTCTTGTTGGGTTTGGTATAGATGATGTGTATAAGTTTTCATAAAAACGTTAAACTTCCGCAACAATGTCTGTTTTGTTAGTAAGAACATTTCCTTGAAAATCTTTTATTTTAATAATATCTCGTTTTACGTTTGAAAGCTTTGATTTGAGTACTCTCATATTTTTGTTTGCTTCTATGGTTTCAATGATTTGATGGGTTTTATAAGCTCTAATGTCTGCGCGTATCTTTTTTTTTACTTTTTTATTTATAGTGCTGTAATTGGGTTAATCACGGCAAGTTTCTGTATTAGTTGTTTTATTTCCAATAGTTTCTTTTCCAGTTTTTAGTTTGCTACAAATTTTCTTTGTAACTTCTTCTATGTCATTTGTTATAATTGTTGCAATATCATTTATGTTCATTTCTAGTAGTTTTTCTAGTGGCCTTATTTTCTTCTTAATTTCCAAGACTTGGCAAGTGGTAAACTCAAAACCAGACAACAACAAAACCCAACACATCCAATAAAGAGCAAATTGCGCTTGGTTTTCTGTAAAATATTGCTCCGAGAATTGCCTCATCCTAAAAAGAATATAAACAATACAAAAGAAAAATTTAAAAACGACAACAAAAAAATGATGGTAAATAAAATGTTGTAGGTTGTGAAGATCATTATACATACATTATAAAACATAACATTGACATCGCCCTTGTTCGGGAACCCTGGATTAACAAGTAAGTAAGATACAAAAGCTAAGTATTCCGGGTAGGAAACTTTTATCGGCCAAACCCTCATGCATTTCCCGTACATGTTTTATAGCAAAACATGAACTAAACCATTATGGATCCTTAATTTTAAAGACCAAGTAACCTCCAAGAAGGCTATAGTAAGAAAAGAGATCCAGACAAAAATTATTCTCAAATCAAGATACTTTCCCTACGATAAGCAGGATTTCCCGTCACCAGAATGAATCCAAAGACTGATTAGTAGCAAGTCGACATAAACCCAGTTAATGAAAAACTTTTTGAATTTATTTTAAAAACTAATATTAACAATATAAACAAAAGTAACGCAAAATGGAGTTATCGGCCTAATATTAACAAAGCAAGTAAAGTAATTAAAAAGTAGCATGTGTCGGATTAGCCCTCGCTGCCAGACCACGTATACGTTCGACTCAACAACAAAATTAAAAAGAAAACGTTCCCACAAAAATTAAAGAACCCAAGGTAAACTGACTGGGATGTATATAATAAAATACTAGTTGGTCAAATTGAGGGCTGTCTTAAAGCAGCAAGATCAATAATGATAGACATGTTTGTTAATTCCATGAAAGAAGCTTCCCAAGCAATTACTTGGTAGAATAAAGAGCTTGACAGAGCACTAGGACAACGTCAAGAGAAATGGTCATTGGAATTATACAGAATATAAAATACAAAAAGAGACTTTGGAGAAAATATTGTCCGTCCAAAACCAACTCACTTGCTATCGCCTTCAATAGACTCTCATCAAAGATCGCATTTCAAACATTAGATCCCTTCAAATAAAATAAAGAAGTTAAATAAGAACAGTTAGAAGAACTCTACAAAAGTTACTGCAGAAACAGAAGCAAAAGATCCTTAATATGTCAAACAAAAGGAATTGGGCGGAGACAAATGCTATAATAAATAAAAACATCTTAGAGTGGGAAATCGATACATTTAAAACATTCAAGTCATCAGCAGCTGACCACTACCCACCATATCATGTTACAAAAAAACTGGCTGTTCTAAAAAAGCCACTATGTAAAATCCTTAGATCCCGCTTAGCAGTTTCACATATACCAAACTGCTAAAAAGTAGTTAAAGTATTTATACAACCCACATATGCCCTGGCTAAACCCTACAGACCAATCAGCCTGACATTCTTTATGCTAATTCTATTAAAAAATAGTTGACAAACATATAAGGGATAAATCATTAAAGGCTCTGCCTCTGCACCAATACCAATATGCATACTAATCAGAAAAATCCTAAAAACTAGTAGATGTGAAAAGACTACCCTGCAAAAAAAATTACCTTAAAAACCTATTTATGTATAAAATAGGCCTCTCCTACTGTCACAGCAACAAAAAACAGAAAAATAACATCTTTCGTTCAGTACTGAGTAAACTCTATGGTAAAGAACCAAACTGTAACAATCACATTATGTAGTAAAGAAAACTAAAACTGCAGGCGGATGCCCACATGGCAATGTCTTATTACCTCTGCTGAGGCGTCTTGTCATGGATAGCCTACTGCAGATTTTGAATAACAAATACGTCTTTGCTTTAGGCTATGCCAATATCCTCACTATCCTGGTAAGTGAAAAGAAGAAAGTTTAAAATAACTGTATCTAACATAATGCAAAATGTTTTGAAGACTTTCAAGAGACAGTGCAAGAAGAAGAAAATCCAAGAAAATCACTGCACCCAACCAAAACGGCAATCGTGTCTTTTGCAAAAAAAAAACCAAAAAATATAAAATCACACTCACAATAGACACCAAACTAGCTTTTCATTTCATCTGGAAAATGTGGCTACAAAGACCATCTTTGCAAACAAATCAATAATCGGACAAACATAAGGATTAACACCCAATATAACCGGATGGTTATACACTGTAGTGATTAGACTCATCATTACATACGGAGCACTTGTATAGAATGAAAAAACCATTTTTAAAAACCACTGAAATAGGTAAAATATAATGATTAGAATGTCTGCTGATAACGGGAACAATGAGAACAACTCCCGCAACTGCCATCACTACCACCACTGCAAGACAAGACGCGTACCGTCTGCAGGTTAACAAAGAATCTGTAAATCGCGGTATTCACCAATCAAGAAAATCAAATCCTTTGTATGCATTAATATTTTATGAAATCTGACCAATAGATACATATTGCACATGGAAGTCATTTGATCTGATAATACCTTCTCAAAAAGAGTAGATAAACAAAATGCAAAAAGTTTACAGGACTGATAACTGGTCATTGTGGCTTAAACAAACACATACATATAATGAGAATCCAAAAAAATCTCCTATGCCGCAGATGTCTAGAGAATAAAGAAACTACTCTATCTGCTGAGCAAGAGTGAAGACTGCAATTTATAAACTTCATCTCAAAAACTAATCATCTAGCCTAGATCCCTCTAAGTACCAAACTAAATATAAAATCTAAGAATCTAGAAAAAACATTACCCATCTAATATACGATATCAAGAGTTGCAGTTCTTACAAAAACTTGAGCAATTTTAAGTCTAGACATCAGCATATAACTTGGAGTAGATAACTAGAACATAAGCAAATATCAAGAATAAAACTTGGCAAAAAGTACCTCGTGTTCGGACAAACTACTAAGCTCGCACATCAGACCATTAAAGAGAAACTAAAGAAATACTAACAGCAAAAACAAAAACCAAGCAATCATCACATTTGCTGCGCCTCTACTGACTTTTACCTTTAAAGTTATAATATAAACCCAAACTGACTGAACTAAATCACAAAATCTGCTTTCGTAACCGAAATGCTAATTCCCCCAATAAACAATGTTCAAGTCGTCTCTGCTACCGTATCTTGGACTATTAGTGTCCATGTAACCATAAATACATTTAATATTAAATGTGGGTGAGCTAATTACTAGACCTCGTCAGAATCTACAATGTCTCCATTCTCTCAACTAGTGGATTCGAGTAAGTATCTATTTATGTTAAGCGTAGGGCATCGGCAAGTATCAAATTATTACTTAAAAATGCAAAAAAACTTAAAAACACCACAAGATCAATTTAGTTTTAAGACACCAGTTCTGCACATGCCATTTGACCAGTCTCCTAAACGTACATAAATTAAGAGTGTTAGGCAAAACCATTTAAATTCGTACATAAATCAATTGACGTATCGACTATTAACACACAAGATAATCCACCTCAATCAAAATTAAATTGCGCCTCTTCTAAAACTGATTCTAAGTCAATATGTTAATATTGTATTACTCCACAAGAGTGGCAAACACGATATTTGCATTAAAAGTGACAGGTTTTTTTTTGCATTTTACTCAAAAACTTTGTACTGGGCCTATATAAACCAAAACAACCCAACAAATCTACATTAAATTGCACATCTTTAAGACTAGCCTCAACTCGATACGTTGATATTTAATATGTGAAGAAAAGAGACAAACATATCACTTGCATTAATAGTGCAACATTTTATTGCATTTTATTAAAAAAACTTTGTACTGGGTCTATATAAACCAAACCAATCACGTAAATGTCTGGTGTACAGACAAACACAACATTTGTGTTTCTGGCAGTTTTTCATATTTTACTCAAAAACTTTGACATTCAATGTCTGAAGGAAACAATCCGTTAAAATAAAGAAAAAACACTATCAATCACGATACGATAAGTAACAGGTTCAATTAAAGATATTTGAAAACATTATGTACACCAAAGTAATCACCAGAACAGATTTTACCCAGAAGTTAGTCAGTCACCACACACAAGCTGTAGTTTTAATATAATTGTTTTATTAGTTCATAAATTGTAGTTTTCATAGAATATTTTTTGTCGCTAAAAAAAAAAAGGATCTGATCACTCAAAAAATGTAATAAATAGCCAAACAAAATGACATCCATTTTGTGGACAATACGGCAATTTTCTTAAGAAAAATCCACCAACCAATCCAAACCAAACAGTCTCAAACTAATTATAACTAGATCGGACAGCAAATTAATAAAGCATACAGACCAAATCTCAATTTAAAACCTATACAAATGCCCACTTATAGCTTTAGTTCACTCAAATGCTACTCTCTAGAGATTTGGAAATTCATCAACAAAAATCTTATTAAAAATGCTGAAGTATCTAAAAAGTAAACTTTAAAAAAGTAACCAAAAATCTAAAAACTATAAATCTGTTAAAGAAGAAGATTGAAAGATACAGTTCAAGACAGAATTGATGGATTAGATTAAACATTAGAAGTAACTCAATAGAGCTATGACGTGAGATGTTTTAAACAATATATAAATTGGCAACTGAACAAAATTGTGCAACAGCGTAGGTTAGTTGCGTAGGTGCTTGGCTCACTGGTAAATTTGTTTAACGCTTTAACGGCTTTGACATTAAAGATTTCAACAACAAACAAATTTAATCTACAACTTCTTTACCGTTAGGTGTCGAGGTGTTGAGCACACCAAGCCACAGAGAAGAAATTTGTATGTATAGATGCCTATATAAAGTAACGGACCCATTTGGAAAAACGCTACGCTCTGCATCACTTTGTTGGTCATCCCATCCAAGTCTTGGCCGGTAGTTGCATACTTTTTGTTAGCGCTGTCCTCCATGTCCTCTCTGCCGTACTACCACCACAAATTTAAAAACATTTATCATCTCGTTTCGATTCACCCCTCATACGGCCTTTTAAATCGGGCTTCTTAAGTCGATAGAGTATAGTATTTAATGTTAAGTATAATTGATGGATATAACTAATTAATAAAAGACTCTAGTAGTGCCAAAACTAGTAATGTATTCGTAAGATTAAATTTGAGATAAAAACATAGTAAATTGTTTTATTATTTCATAGTTATGTTAAATTGTTATGTACCTGTATATCGACATTTTCTTAATATTTTTATGTGCTCTAATTTATTTTAAATAATTAATTTAGTTTAATTAAAAGCAACTATTCAGTAGCTTAGATTTAAACTATATTAAACCCGCCTTATAAGACCAAACCATTCCTCATTAATTTTCACGGTACTCAATTTTCATGAAATTGCATTTAGCAAGTTATAATAGTTTATCCGAGAAATATAATTACATAATCATTAATCTCTACAATTTAATTTAATTCCACTTTCTTAAGTTTCATGAAGTCATGTACTGGGTGCAAACTCACAACTAATTTGATTTCGTCGCATGAATTTTGAGAGGCAAACAAGGTAACTTGATTCGATTAGATCCTCGTAAAATGCGACCCTAACAAAAACAACTTAATTATTTACTTTGGAAAAGATTTAACGGGAACCTTTTTCTAGGTAATGGTAAATTGGCCAAACTAACAAATAAATTAATTGTTAATGCAAGTAAAATACTTGACAGATGTTCTAAAACTGAGTTTGATTTATTTGATTATTAATATAAATAAAATATTTGAGATTTGTTTAAAAATAAAGTAAGTTGTAACATCTACTACATGTTTATGAAATAATAAAACAATTTACTTTATTTTTATCATCTGTAGAATGTTTTAGTCGAGCCAAAACTAGTAATGTATTTGTAAGAATAAACTTGTGATTAAAAACATAGCAAATTGTTATTATTTCATAAAATAGATTTCATACAAATTTGAGTAGACGATAATGATGGATGGTGTTAGTTTGCACCTTAACACGCAGGACACAATAAAAATTATAGAGGTTAATAATCTCGTATCAAAAAAATATATCTAATGTAGATGTAATTGTTTTGTAAGAGTATATTAACGTTGACTAATTAATTAATTAAAAAAATGACGGATATACTTTACTTATAATTAATAACGTAAAAACCTTCATTGTTTCCTAATATACGGTAAAAGCGTATTATAATTAATGCATGTCGCCAACTTTCTCAAAATTGATAAAGATATTGTAGTCCTTGAATAATTAGGAACCTTCAACGAGTTGGATTTAATTTACTAATAGAAGGTACAAGGTCAATTACGCACTAATGCATATGTTATTGGAGAGGTCGTCATTGATCGATAGAGGGTTCACCTTTTAGACTCTGTTTTTATCTACATAAAAACCCACTATATGCGGGCAGATTTTGAGATTTAATATTTTATAATGGCTGCATAAAATATACTCAGGAAAAATGGGATAGGTTTTTTTTTTGGGGGTATACAAAGTTTTTGCTTCAGCAATCCAGACGCTATTATATTAGAGTTAACGATTAAAGCTCACCATTATATTTTATTATTGTACGAGACAAGATACATTCACCTTGAAACACTAATTGATTAAGCTACTTTGTAATTAGATTTGGTTTACTTATAACAATAATAATAATAAACTGACTTTTTCAAAATAATACATAATTGAAAAAACAAAAAATATAATTAGACTTTTTTACTTCTTTATATAAACCTACAGATTCGGTTACTAAATGTATAAGCTATAATAATATTCCACAATTTCTTGTAAATAAACTAATTTGTTATTAATATTATTTATTTACCTTTTGCTAATCTAAAACTTATGTACAATCCCGTATAATATGATATGTTTTCATCGAGATCCATTAAGATATTTACGACCTGCCTTACTTAGCCGTTTGTTAGAGATTTTGTAAAGCTTCTTTGCGTTTTATTTTCAATAGCTTATATATTTCTTGTTTATTTTTATACGTCTTTATGTTTTCCCGGTATCTCATCGCAAGGAAAGTAAGTAAATAAACTTGTATAAAGTTTATAGATTTATCTTCTCTCTGTAATCACATCTAATGTGACTTTCATTTCAACTTGTAGATAGTATCTTTTTAAAAGAAGAGGTTTCATTACCTTGGTTTTGTAGAATGTACTTATATATTACATTGTAGTTTACTATACTAAAGTTTGGATAAAGTTTCCTCTGATAATACTAACTAATAATATACAATGTGTATTGTTGTTCATTTATTTAATGAATAGAGAGTATACTGGGTAAAACATTTATTTTAAGCTGAGAATATACATATTTAAAGTTTTTAAAGTAAAAGTTGTTAATTTCAGGTGGAAAAGTAATATTAATTATTTTTTGTTTGTTCACTATAAAAAATATTTTTTTCTCTCCTTATTGTGACGTGTCAATTATACAACTACTGCTACAAGAAATTAATATTAAGCTCAAAGTTATTAAAAAGTGACAAATATTATTATAACATTTAACAAATAAATAAGTTCGTATTGCATATGTTATGTAAGTATCTTAGTCGTAAAAATATAATATACAGCTTACACGGGGTTTCTATTTTTCAGTTGAATGAATTGCACCACTTTCTAAGCTTTATGTGCAATGCTTATACTTGTGGAATTAAAAAATAAAATGTTAGTTTTTTTATTGTAATCTTAAAACAAATATAGTCCAATTTACACCAACGTTTATCATTAGTTTTATGCTTATTGCAAGTCCTACGAGTCTCTCCACTAATTTTCTCGACTATACCTTTCTCAGTGCCTTAGAACATCAGCCATCCTGCATTTTATACTTCCTCTTTTCGTATTTGCATTCTCCATTCCTTCAACCACGTCCTTCAATAAACAATCTCTTCTCAATGCATGCTCTATCCATCTTTTCATTCTTCTTATAATTGTACCTATTAGCGCTCATTCCTTATCTGCTCTTCTCAACGCTTCTTCATACCAAATCATGCCCAACCATTTAATGCCTATTCATTTCCTCCAAAGCCACATTTCAAATACTTCTACGCATTTTTGGGGTGTAAGGGGTGATGACACTGACACTGATACGTCAGCCCAAATGACAACCTCACCTGCACGTGGTACACCATGCTAGATAACCAACAAGGCTCTGTCGACCAAATAACTACCGGTATAAGTAGTCCCTCTTGCCAGCCAACAGCTTCGGGTGGAAGAGCTGGCAGGAGTGGGGCAACTCCATGCCCCGGGAGTGAGAAATCACTCCCAAAGACGGATGAACCGACAAACTGGTAAACGACATGAAGATGCGGAAAGAAACAGTAAATGAAATGCATAGAATGCGTATAAATATATTGGGAATAAGTGACCTACGATGGCCAGGTTCCGGAACACACTAAACCGATAATGGCATAATGTACTATTCAGGTAGCACAGACAGCAAAAATAAATACGGCACCGCAATTATAGTCGATAGAAAAGTATAAAAGTCCGTAACAAGCTTCGTACCATATTCAGACCGAGTAATGTTGTTGCAAATACAATCCACAACTGGCAAGATAAATCTCATCTATGTGTATGCACCCACTAGTGATAAACCAGATGATGAAATAGAGGAATTCTATCTACAAGTGGATACCGTTTTGAAGTCCACTAATAAGCACGACGTCACAATCGTTATGGGAGACTTCAATTCAAAAATAGGAGAAGGACGGGTAGAAGACCTTGACGGAGACTACAGACTAGGCATGAAAAACGATAGAGAAGATAGGTTAATAGAATTCTGCCAAAGTGAAAATTTAGTAGTGACAAACACGCACTATAAACTACCACCAAAACGTCTATATACGAGAGCGTCTCCAGCTCATACTAAAGAAAAAATAGTTAAAATCAAATAAGACTATATCCTAATTACAAAACAATATAGGAATAACATCACCTCAGTCAAAACCTACCCAGGAGCCGACGCTTCATCAGACCACAATCCAGTCGTAGCCAATGTTAAAGTGAGGCTTAAAAAACTAGAGTCAAAAAGAAAACCAGTAAGAATTGAAATCGAAAAGCTAAAAGATGCTGAGATAAGAGAACAAATCAAAAAAAAAACAAAAGCAAATATCCAGAAAATAAGCACATCAAATACAGATAACCCCAATGAGAAATGAGGGAGCATCAAAAAAGGGCTACTGGAAGGAAACAGAGATATGCTAACACCAGACAAAGTTATACCAAAACAACAATGGATGACAAAAGAAATTTTAGACCTTATGAATGAAAGACGGAGAAATAAAGGGAACCAACTAAAACATAAAGAGGTTCACAAAACCATCAAAAGAAAAATTCGTGAAGCAAAAGAAAACTGGATGTCTGAGAAGTGCAAAGATATCGAAAAGCTGCAAAGTCAATACGATAGTTTCAATCTACATAAGAAAATTAGAGAACTAACAGGAACTAATAGGAAACGAGTGACACCAATTAACGCGTAAAACTCAACAACATCTGCATAGCCATAGCTCTGAAGTAACAAAACACAAAGTAGAGCAAGCAACAAAGAGCGTGAAAGGGGAAAAAGCTGTAGGCCCAGATGAAGTGCCCATAAAACTATTAAAACTAATAGAAGATAAGAAAATTGAAATAATCGTTGACCTATACAATACCATATATAAAACAGGCGTAATACCAAAAGAATGGCTTGAATCTACATTTATTACGATTCCGAAGAAGTTAAATGCCCGAGAATGCAGTGACTATAGAACAATAAGTTTTATGAGCCGTACCTTTAAAGCATTCCTGAAAATAATACATAAAAAACTTTACACTAAACTTGAGCAAGATATTAGCAACACTCAATTTGGATTCAGGAATGGCTTAGGAACACGAGAAGCTGATGACACGGTGATAGTAGCAGACAACATTGTAGACCTGCAGAAGAATGGTGGAACGCACAAAAACTGTCAGCTCAAAATATGGATAAAATATGAACCTCAAGAAAACAAAATACATGATCATCTCAAAAGCACGTATACCACCTAACGCAAATCTTTTTATTGATAACACCTATATTCAAAAGGTAACCAAGTACAAATACCTAGGTACGTAGGTAACAAATACAAACAAACAGACAGTAGAAATCAAGTCCAGAATAGAAATAGCTAGAACTGCCTTCCTCAAAATGAGAGATCTCTTCTGTGATACGCTAGAGCTTCGTGTTAGAATGGTAAGATGCTACATATTTCCAATTATACTGTATGGTATGGAAGCATGGACACTGACCCAACACCTCAGTGACAAACTCCAAGCTTTTAAGATGTGGACGTATCGGAAAATCCTAAAGATCTCATGGACGGACAAAACCCCAAATGCCAAGGTCCTCACAAGAATGGAAAAAGACCTAGAAATCCTTCACATGATAAAGATCAGAAAGCTGAAATATTTAGGAATACCATGCGTGAGGATAAATATAATGTACTGCAGCTGATTATGCAGGCAAGAGAAGTGTGGGAGGACGCAAAATGACCTGGATGCGGAACCTAATAGACTGGTTTGGCTGCACCTCTAAATATCTTTTCCGAGCTGCTGTTTCAAAGATCAGAATAGCCACGATGATAGCTAACCTCCGAGTAAGAGATGGCACTTGAAGAAGAAGAATGCATTTTTTATCTTTTTTTTATTCCTATCGTCCAAGTATAACATTTCAAATCCTTGTTTGCAGAATTATATCTAACTTGCTACTCAAAAACTTGGTCTTCTTTTCCATTTATACGTACCCTTATTTCTCTTTCAGATCATAAATCTACTTTTAGGTTGATTAGCCATTGAATTGCATTCGGAGTAAGAATTGTTATGTCTTCCGGATTTCCAATGTACCAATGAAGGGGACAGTTGGAAATTAAATTTAACCTCATTGCTACGTGTTGTCTTATACACAAATTACCTATCAGTCGTTTATACTCGTAGAAAATGAGTATAATTACGTGCTAGTTGTACAATATACTAATTCCGCTTGTATTTTAAATCAGAAGGTGATGTTTTGTAGCGCCCCTAAGGCTATAAAATCCTTTTAATAAAAATTTAATTCTTATTTTACGAAAAAAAAAATAAACAATTTGCGTATAAAACCATTCTATTGGTTTTCTGTGCACCTTTAGTTGTATCATTTCTCAAAAAAGAACACTGGCCGTAAAATTGATCGTCCAGTTGTAAAGTTTTCTCAGAGTGCTCTACAACTTTATGTCGCTGATATACCATCATCAAACTGTTATTTTTTTTTAATACATATTTATTGCAGATTTAAAAAATATTAATAAATATAAAATATCTGCAGTACCGCCATCCATCCGTAAGGATTCCTAGAGCCTGCTATTGGATTTTTTTCTTATCCTGTGAAGTTGAATTAAAAATTAAATCTAGGCTGTTGTAAATTTTTCAACATTTCATTCAGGTTGTGATGTTATGCTCTGTGCAAGTTTTAGTTTTTAAGTTATTTGTCAAATGTTCTTTTAGTTTGATCTTAAAATTGTTGCCTTTTAATTTCTTTCGGTATATTATTAAATTCTTTAATGCCTTTGACAGTTAAACTTTGAATTTTTGATGTTGATCGGCTTACTTCTATGTTGAAATGTCATTTTCTTCGTGTGTTATATGTATGAATTTCATTTCTGTTAGTTTTAGTTCTGTTTTAGTTAATAGACAATATAAAAAGTTAACAATACTGCATTTATATATACAAGGCACCCAAAAATCATTACATTGCATGCAACGTAAACCCAAAGAAAAACAAAACAAGACTCTCACAATAACGTAAATTTTCACTGTTAGTGTTCTGCTTTTTGCAAGTTCTACGTGCCTATCCTCCAGTTGTCTCGGTCCTCTGTTCTTTTTTCATTTCACTGTCCATTTCTTAAAACATCAATCATCTTGCATCTTCTTCCTCTTTTCGGATTTGCATTCAACATTCCTTCAATCACATCCTCAATAAACAATCTCTTCTTAATGCGTGCCCTATCCATTCTTTCTTTTTATGATTGTACCTACTAGTGCTTTTTTCTGCCTGAAAATAGATAAAATCTAACCTAACCTCTAAACTACAGTTTAAGACCACTTTGGACAAAACCAGAGATCAAAACTTTGCTATAGTACTCACGGAATTCAAAGAAAAAAAACAACCAAATTTGTATCTGATGCCGATTAAATTTGAATAAAACCAACGTAAACCTAAAAAAAAAAAAACAAAAACAACACTTCTCTTACAAGAATATACTCTTTCACTAATTGCCTTAAGATACATAAACCTAATCTAAGTTCAAAGTCCAGAAAAAGACTATGTATAGTACATACGGAATTCAAAAAAAAGCACACAAAAATCAGTAAATTGCAAGCGGTATGTAATGTAAAGATAAAATAAAAGATAAAAAAAATATCCCGATAGAAAACAAATAACTTGGCTTAAAAATCTGCACAATAGTCAAACTATTTCGTGCTGCCGCCAACAAAACCTCGAAAGCAATGATAATTGCCAACGTCCGCTAAGCGGATAAAACACTAAAAAAATGTGTCCATTAAACCTAGCTTCAAGACTAAAGAAAAAACGTAAAAGCAGAAAAAAACATGCCATACTTCTGTCCAGCAAAGCAACACTTCTATGCTATAAAAGCAACACAAGTCAAAACTTTCTGCCTTAAGAAGAAGATGACCTAACCTTTAAACTCCATTTTAAAACCACTCTAAATAAAACCAAAGAGATACAATGCTATAACACACACCAATTTTTTAAAATTATTTCTAACTGTACTTTGACAAAATATAATTTGGTTTTTCCTGAATATATAAATGTTGAACCAACTTGCAATTCATGACAAAAAGTCACTAATATCTAGAAAAGATTTGCCAAGTTGGTTATTCTTCTTCCTATCGTGTCTCGCACACGTTCAATAAGCAAAGAATCGGACAAACATGATCTTGCTAAAAAAGTAGAACTGATAGCAACTTTAAATAAGAATGCACGTAAAGTTCCAGCACCTCATCAACATATTGCCAAGCGGTTAAATTTTCTTGAATAAAAATTGAATGAAAGCTAGAGAGACCTACTTCCATAAGCAATTGCCCTCCATAGCATAATGCCCACAGATAAATGCACAGACATTGTAATTGATAATTTAACATTTCGTCGTTCACTAAATCTTCAACAAACACTCATGCAACCATCATGCATTTCCAAACAGAACCTTGATTCATCGCTAAACACTTCAAACGGTGCTGTCAATAATGTACATTTGTGATTGCTAACACAAATTGTGATCTGTATGAAAGATCATTGACCAGCTATTCACTTAGCACTAGTTAATCAACCTCGCACAACCATAATGCAAGAGTGTCAATCATGAGTTTCATTTGAATGTATTTGGCCTCCGCTTCAACTCCTGCAACGTTCCAGATCTTCTCTAGTCCAAGCCAACATCTCATTACGGTAGATTAGTTTCGGGTAAAACAATTCGCAATTTTTCTATAAAAAAATATATACATTCACGTAAGCCAACAACTCTGCCTCTATCAAATTTGCTCAATTAATAATTTTTTTTTTCGTTTCTTACTCTAGGTACAATCGAAACTTCAAAACACTTTAAACAAACAAAAACTTCAATTAATTCAAACTTTAACCAAATGTTACACCATTACTGTTTTTTCAACAAAAAGTGATTCCTCCGCCCAGATGCAGGCGCATAACAGTATGGGTAGCAATCGTACAAAGTATAATAGTACATACACAGTATTGATTCATCATTGCCAATTTGTCACTTACGTCTATCCATTTATTGCTGTTGGGCCCTCTCCTCGTCTATGCTACTGGTTCCTTCTTTTTCGTTGGCTATGACGTTCCAGCCGTTTGTGGTGCCTAGCATAGTCTCCATTATGTTTATAGTCGTGATTACCTTGTTTATTTTTTATTCTGCCGTGTTTCGTTTGCGTTTCCAGCAAGGGCGTTTAAAGATGGTATGTTTGAATCTATATATGTGGGTATGCCTCAAAGCATCAGCATTTGAGTTAAAAAATAATTGGTTTCCCAATGTTTCCTTTGTACCCACTGATCTATATTTAAGATTGAATTTTCAGTTTAATGACCCACATTTTTCATTTTGTCCATTCTAATCAACCAGTTTCAAAAAACGTTTTCACTCTCTATCTGCCTTGCTGCTTCATCTTTCCCGTACCCCCTTTTCCTCTCTTCCACCTAGAAATCTATGGGCATCATGCTTGCCACTACAAGTAAATTGCGCTCGTCGACACCGTACAGTATGCACTGCATACATATATTGCCATCTTTCTCTGCACCTTTAGTAACATTTTTTGGTTGTTTTGCCACCTAAAACCTCTACACCAGATGGCCGCAGCATACATAACTATTAAAAGAGTCACCCCACATAATATTTTCCTTTGCCGTGGGCATAATTCAGCCTTACTGCTTTATATGTGCCAAGTCATTTTTGTTTCAAAATCAAAAGTCACTTCGAGGTATTTTATTTCGTTTTTTAGTGTTAAAATTTAATCTATGACTTCAATTGTTGTTTCCTTTTAGATCCTTGTGTCACTCAAAAGCACAGCTGCCGTTTTCTTCGGGCTACCTCTAAATTCATTTCTTTCATTCAATCTGTGATTTGTTGTGTAGATGTTGAATGATTCCATAAAAAAGGTCCTAAAATTGACCCTTGAGATACACCGCACGTGATACTCATTTCTTTTCTGCATGTTCCCCACTAGCAATGTTCTTTTGAAAAATAACTCTTTACCATGTGCAACAAATACATCCAGATTTTCTTGTAGAACATCTGCTACCCCTTTACAAGGCGCAGAGTTGAACAAATCCAAAGTGACTAGCACACAAAGCTATGTCTCAATGTTCCACTTCGTGCCTTGTCAACTTCTTCCAGCACTCTGTTCATTGCATCAATCTGCCCTTTACAAAGCCATACAATGTAGAAGCTAGTCTTCCCTTTTCTTTCAGTTCCCCCCCCCCCTCCCCATTTACAGAAATCAATCATTCTGATTTCTATTTTTAGTACAATCAAACTTTGTATTTCAAAAAACACTTTATATCAATCTTAAGAAATAACAATCCTACTAAGCAATTAACTCAAAAGCATAATTTGCAGCTTGATGCAAGAGGCTTTAAGAATAATTGAAAAGAAAATCGGTGCAAAGACCAGGCTCTTACGGTCAACCCATTGAAAACCGAACTAGTTCTCTTCACAAAAAAAAAAATCTACAAAAAACTCCTAAATATCCCACTACCGCTATCAACCGAGGTAAAACATGTTGGAGTGTTTTTTGACAATAAACTCACACCACATCTAAATATAAGATGCAAAAAAGTAGTTAATATGTCTTTTTGGCAATGCAAACGAGCTGTAGGAAAAACATAGAGACTGTCTCCTAAAATAGTACACAGTCGTCATAAGACCTATGATCACATACGGGGCACTAATATGGTGACTAAAAGCTAGACAAAAAACGACTGCAAGCAAACTGAATCAGTTGCAACGAATGGCATGCCTAAGTAAAACAGGTAGCACGCAAACAACATCAACTACAGCTATGGAGGCAATGTTGTGTCTGCCGCATCTCGACATTTACGTCGAGAAGATGGCAACAATATCAGCTTTGCGTCTAATTGCAGCTGGATTTTGGCACACTGCAAAGAAGGCTGGCAAACACAGTACTCTCCTGGAAGAAGCAGTTAAGAAAACACCTCTGTTAGGAAACGCAAACAGATAGCAAACGTGCGCACACATGAACATGAGAAGCAGAACGTGGTCAATGATTCGATCAGAATCTACACGGATAGCTCAAAAACCAATAAAGATTCTAGAACGAGAGTCTTCTCGCAAGACCTGAACCACTATGAGCTCACAGGACTATCTTCCAAGCAGAAGTAATTTGGACAAGCTGGCGCGTAAAAAGTCAACCCTCATGGCGCGTGGACCAGACCTCTGGACCGCTTTAATATTCAAAGGCTTAAATAATCTATTAAAATCAACACACGCAACGCATTGAGACGGCGTTGAGATGACCCTCCGGGCTGCAAAGGAAGCAAATACTGCTGAAGCAAATACTGCTTCAAACGCCAAGACACACGATTACTACTTGCGACTGTCCAGAAAAAACTTGCAAATTAGTACAAAAATCTTGACAAAACATTGCCAACTAAAAAAACACATGCACACAATTGGTATTGGAGACAATCCAACGTGTAGAAGATGTAAAATGGAGGACGAGATGATCGAACACCTGCTATGCAAACGCCCGGTCCTCTCATACAATAGAGAATCCATGTTTTGGAGCTGCTGGCTTGACATGGCCAGTATAAGGGAGATCCCTTGAAGCGTTGTACTTACATCGGCCACATAGAGTGGTTGAATGCCAAGACAACGGAGTGAGGTCACCAATAGAGGAGGCACAAAAGACGTAATAGGGCCTACGTGCAGTAGACTTTAATTTACCTTCCAAGTTTCAATCCAGAATCCAGCATCTTAATAAATTTAAAAAAAAGATACTTTATCAAATCCACTTGAATAATTACCCATTAGCATAGACTACGTCATACAACAACAAAAATCGCCTAAAAAGATAACGCACGACATTCTTCCAGAGATATTATCTTTGTCACTATCCAGGCCAAAAACAACATGATTAATAATATTACTGCAAGATGTTATCAACAATTAAAAAAATTTAGATGCATAAGAGATATCAACCCACAAAAGTTCCGCCAGCAACTACAAATTTTTCTCAAATCCTAATGGCATTTCTCGGTAACACCTTATGTTCTCATAAAGTAAAAAATCGTGTTTAAAGTTCTTTTGTAAGAATTAATTACCACCGTTAATTTGTTCAAAGTTGTCTGCAGTAATTATTGTTTAATAATTATCACACAACCTAGAGCTTCGTTATTTGCCAGCTGATGCAATCCATTACTAAAGAGAACTTTATAAAACTAAACGTATGTCGTTCACATCTGATCAATTAAGATTCGTTATACTATAGTAAGATACTATTGAACTTAATATTCCTTATACAAATGTTTAATTAGATAACAAGTTGCAGCCTTACTTACTTAATGAGTAATAGTATATAGTACACAGTATACTAATTTCTTTCATTTTCTACAAGTATACAAGTTGCACACATGCATGCCTAATAAGCATGTATAGCATAAGTTTCTTTAGCTTTAGTTAGTTTCATAAATTACTAGCGAGTATAAAAAAAATATTTAGTGTTATACAAGTCCTTTAATTATACATACTTCTGAAGTTCTAAACTCTATACGCACCACACTTATTTTTATATATTAAACTTTAACATGACTTGTAACTCGCCAGAGTTATAAAACCTGAAAGAAATTAAACTTAAAACGACCAACTCCCATTAAATAAAACTTGAATGTAATACGGCAAAAACACATCTGAAACTGGAATTTTTCTCTCATTTTGTTTTATGCAATAAATCATGCATGCAAACACACTTTCATGTTTGTAGTGGCAATGCAAATGCGGAGCGCGCCAAAGTGGTTTCAGTAATATTACATAAAGCACGCCAGGACCATTAATATATTTTTTGCTTTTTACATCTTTTTTCTGTTTCTGGCAAAAGGGGTTTCGTGCGGAAGAAAATGTACGTAATTTTTATAAGAATAAGCTCCCGGCTTACAGGCGAGAAATATTGTTATAAGTTAATTAAGAAATGTAAGCCAAAAGTATGAACATGAATTTATGTCGCATAATTTTAAAAAGTTTTTGGCAAAGATTTTGTAAAAATTAGGTGGATTAAATTAGTAATTGGATTCTTACTGAATACACATATAAAGCCAATATTTATTTCATTCAATCAACTTGAAACGAAAATAAATTCATTGTTGTGATTTAGTAGATGGGGTTTGTCCGAGCGCAAACATTGACCAGACAATTTGCTTTGTCAGTTGTTGATGATATAGGGTCCATAGATATGAGAAGTCATTTAACATCATCACAGTAAAGCGCTATTATTTGCTCTCTACAGGGTGTTGAAACATGTTATCTAATTTATTCATAACAAATGTTAACAAAATACGATGATTTAATTAATAAAATTGTATAACTTATACGTTCACGCAAATTTATAATAAACTGACAAAATTGTAGCGTGTGTTTATGCTTTTCTACTACTTACCATAAATGTGTACTGTTATTGTTTAGGAAGCGTATGCTATTTAATACTAGCACAAAATTCCCATTTTCCGCTTGTATGAATTGTACCACTTCCAAAGTTTGTGTGCAACGTTCATATTTGTGAAATTGTAAAATATGGCTGTAATTTCTTGCTTTTTGCACAATATACTAGTAATAAATTTTTAATTCTTCTATTATTTATTGTAGTAGTAGAGAAAGTATGCATTGCCGCACTCAAGAAAAACACTTGCAATGGTAGTACTTTTAAATTTAAATTAATTAATATTTATAGTAATTGGTAGAATAACTTTAACAAATCTAGAATGCAACAAGAGCATTATCAATTATATTGCTCACTCATAATACTCCGGTTATTATGGACTTCCAAATCAAAAGTATTCCCAACAAATAATAGCCAAATAAAATATTTTCACGCATACTACGTAACAACTCTTATCAACACATATTCCCTAACTCTAATATCACAATCAATGAAATGAGCAAACTATTTCACCCTGGCATAACATTTAGGCTAATATATAATTTTATTAAACATATTACGTTACAATATTATTCCATTTATTTGTAAATGTGTGTAACCTTCCATACAAAGAAAAATAACAATAGGCATTTATTGTTATTACAAGGGTAGAAAATGTCTTAAAATAACTGTTCTTTTATTTAAGCACGTGTGTATTCGTAGCTAGGGTGAAATCGAATGCACGCAACTTAACAATAACATTATATACATATAAAATATTTAATGCAGGTTTTATAGACGTATCTAGGGAATAACATTTCCTTGCTTATTTATAAGTGTTCTTGCCATGTAACAATTAACAATTGAGAGCTTTTAAAAGTGCTGCTTATTTAGTAGTTTTTAAAAGTTTTGAAGTGAAATATCTGTTTAATTTTGCTTGCCAATAATAAATATCAAACATGATCATTATTTTATAAAATATAATTGAAATAAATCTACAGGTCATGGTCAAAGATATATTAAATTTGTTTGTGACGGAAGTAATTATTAATAAATGAATCATTAAGTAAATTGTACTTGTAGGAATTCGTATGGTAAGAAATTGGTTGTTAAATTAAAGAGAATTTCAAATGAGAATAATACAGTGCAATAAAATGTTACAAATATAGTAATAAGTTTTAAAATGTTTTAATCAATAAAAATAACTTTAAATAGTAGCTTAATTCATATTTATTTACAAACAGAATATCAAAGATAAAAACAAACTTGCATGTTATGAATATCGAAAACTATGTCTTGACGCTATTTATAAATCTTCTATAAATAAAACCAATATTAATATATTATTTGCTATTCTCTTTTAGATAGCCAATTCTAATTATTCAAGCTGAATCTAGAAGCTATTGTTATTTTTAGACCTTAATTAAAAATCTATTACGAAATATGTGAATATTCTGGAAATAAATGCTACACATATAGATGGTGGCTCAAATAAATAAACTCTATATAGCAATGTAATATTGTAATGGAAGATTTTATATTTACAATAATTAGATGCCAACTAGTGTAACTGTTTCTATAATGTTTGTAATTTTAACATTTTTGTTCTCACTCAGAGTTTTCTCAAGTTTTTAAGATTAAATGGGTTCTTTATAAACCCACTAATAGTTTATCTTTCTTTATTTCAAACTGCTAACGTCTATCAACCAGTTTGGTAACAATCTACCGAGTCTTTTTTTGTCCCTTTTGCAAAGGATATTATCAAACATAACTTAAATGTGATCTTTGACGTTTCATTATTAAATAAAAATGTTCATCATGTAATACGACAAACAACAGTTAGCTGCATTTATAGCCTCGCTAAGTCAAGTATCTGTCATATCTCGGCCATAAACGCTTTGCTACCGGTTTAATAATGTAAAACTAGTAAAGATTCATATACACATAGTTACTTATATAGGTATATTTTTTTATTTATAATTAATCTGTCGCATCAAGATTAATAATTAAAGTTAAAGCACGCACATATTTCGATTTGTCGCAGCTCACACATAACTTAAAATTTAATCAAAAGTTTATTTTTTTTTTTGGCTAATTTAAAAATTGGTTGCAACTAATCTAGCGCAATTAATAGATATATCAGCAAATTTCATAATTTCACATTGATTGTTGTCACGGTATAGAGGTGAAATGAAAACATATTGCTTCTTATCTGTCACTGCAGTTGTTTCAAAACCTAAACAATAAGTATCATTAATAGCTTAGCAATTAAAAATAAAACCATTTCTTAGAAAAAGCTAGTATAGTGGCTACAGAAATATTATCCCCTCCTTAAGTGAAAATGTGTAATTAGTTAAAATGACCACCGGTTACGCCACAATCTCTAACCATCATGTTTTCATTCAAAAAATTTGCTACTAATAACAAAAAGATTTCTAGGCAAGGCTGTAAGCACATTATCGCTTGAGTTGAGATCATCTTTAACAACAACGCCCATTTTCATGTTGATGTTTGCGTAAACAAACAAAACTGCCACATGTGTTTCATGAAAATGAAATGCGTAGAGTGCATTATTTGGTATTTGGTGTAGATTTTGAGCTGCAAGAATCATTGGACCATTTTTCTTTGAAGACAGTAGCAAACAGCATAAAAAATAATGAATTGATGGCTAGACATGACGTGAGCAAACAAAATTGGCTACCTAGATCTTGCAATTTAACGCGTTTAGACTTCTTTATCTTAACCGTAGTTAAAAATGTTGTCATATGAACAAAAATGTACCAACAAAGCCGACAAAACGTTTATTAAATGTGTTGTTCCATACATAATACATAATTCCCACATCTATTTTACGATTAAATCAAAATTTCAATATTTTTTAAACAAAAAACTGTGTTTTCATTCAGAACTTGTCTAAAAAGAGCAAGTCTTTAATTTCTTGTGGAAGTTAATAATTTGGATTTCAAGATAATCAACAATTTTCAAAATATGGGTCAGAGATTTTGTTTTAGATATAAAGCTACTGCTCCACTTAAGAGTAAATGTAGTTAAGTTTTACTCAAAATAAAAATATGTCAATAACACAACTTCAAAAAATATTTTGTTAAGGCAGTGTAAATCAACTTATAAATAATATGCAGGCTAAAGATCTTTCAAAGTATAGAGAATAAATTGAAACAGAAAAAATGAGTAAAGACTAAGTCAAAAAAGTTCATTGCAAAGACTTTAGTACTTTCTAAAAATATTTTATTATTTCATAGTATGATTTAGCTGTTTTTCATAAAAAAAATTATGTTCATGACCAAAATTGGGTGCATTCTGACAAAATTTTCATAATTCATGGCTGGAACTACTGTTGGTATTCCATAAAAAGAATTTTGCACATTTCGACAGTTTATAAGCAAATTTTGAATTTTTCTGAAAATATTTTAAAATTTTGTAGCCAGATTTTGCTATTTTTAACAGTTCATAAATAAAATTTTGCAATTTTCTACAGTTTATGGACAGATTTTGCCAATTTTGGCTATTCATAAAAAGAATTTTGTAATTCATAACAATTCATGACCAAAACTTTGTACTTTCTGACAATATTTTCATACCTCATGACCAGATTTGACTAATTTTGGCATTTTATAAATAGAACTTTTCACTTTTCAACAGTTTAAAAGTGGATTTTAAATCGTTTTAATAATGTTTTGATATTTCGTAGCCGGATTTTACTATTATTGATAGTTCATAAATAAATTTTTGCACTTTTCAACAGCTGATGACCGAATTTTGGTACTTTCTGACAATATTTCAATTTCATAAAATTTTGCTATTTGAATAGTATTTTACACATTTTTAGCCAAATTTTGCCATTTTCATAAATAGAATTTTGCAGTTTTCAACACTTTATATCCTGATTTTGATACTTTCTGACAATATTTCAATATTTCAATATTTCGGATGTTGCTGTTTTGAATTTTTTGAATAAAGTTTTGCACATTTTAACCATTTTGGCAAAATTTTGTTATTTTCGACTTTTCATAAAAAGAATTTTGCAATTTAGCCAATTATTACTATTTTTAACTTTTATGAATAAAATTTTAGACTTTTCAACCTTTTTTAGCTCAACTTTGCCATTTTTGACTGTTCATAACCAAAATACCAGTATAAATCTGCAAGTTTACAAATCATTCTGTTAATGTTACTACTATCAAAATGATTGTTCAAAAACAACCTGCTTTAAAAAAAGTTTAAATCTGGGACTCAATATACACTTACTAAACATCTTACTAAACATTTATCTTAACTACATCAAAAGTCAAAAGTAGCCAGTACTAACCAACTAATTATAAATCCAACATTGCGTATTTATACTTTATCAACCTTACCCATCCAAAATTAAGCTGCACAATAAGTATAAAATAAAACAAAACATCAAAACCAACTAAAATTCATAGAATCATTTTGTTAATGCCGCTAAAAATTCAGCAAAAAGCTTAGATAGCCCTAACTAAAAGATTTTCTAATAAAAAGTCCCATTTTGATATTATAATATACTCAAATTTCTGATGTCAAATTGCCAGTTTGAATACGTACTGTCAGATCAGCCCAAAACATAGCTGCTGACGCTAATTGTGTCGCAGAAAACCCAGGTTTGTCTATCTTAAGACGATTACAGCAATTTTACAGTCCAGCTTTCATCGTAAACTGCATTCAAATTTTAGACTACATGTTTATAAAATGTAGCTGACGCAGGAATTAAATCCGGCTAATCATAAACAAAGCTAAACATTTCGTTTCTTAAGTGCTAAAAATGCAAACAAATAAAAAAATCCAGACTTTTTTAGAAAAATTATCTTTATCAACAATTTCCAACTCAGTGGATCTGTCAATAGATAAAACTGCCGCATCTAGAGTTCCAAAAACCCTAGAACAATAGTCGAAAAACCTCTTTAACCTTAAGAGTGACTGTTTGATGCGGTTTTTGGGTCGGATGAGCCCATGACTTTTCGAGAACAACAAATGTAGATCGCTACCGTAGAATGCTTACTAACTTTCTTTGGCCTATATTAAGCAGTTTGGAAATAAACAATTTTTATTTCCAACAATATAGAAACAATTGCAGTGCTGCAGGAAATTTCCTAAGAGCATTATTTTGCAAAACTCAAACATTAATAATAAGAAAAGGCGCAAAAGATACTCATGTATGCAAAGTATATATTATTATTATTTGTCCTCACAAACGCTAACAATTATCCGTCATCTTAGAACTTCGGAAATAATTCAAATTGGTCAGCCCCAAAATTTAGAGGTAGCAAATAGTCAAATACACAAACTTCGCCTCTTCTTAATATTCCTTTACTCATCGATACAACCGTCTACCACGTTCGCCTAAAAGTTATTCTACCCTCAACAGACTCCAGGATAAGTAGTAACCTTCCATATACTCTCTAGACTTTCAGTACTTTCATACTGCACGTATGTACAATTAACACCAAAAAGCAAAAACCATGTTATTTCAATCTTCAAATTAATCTTAATTGGTGAAGAAAGATTTGCCAAAATTATTCTGATCGGCAAAGACTAAAAACCACACAAGTATAGCTACCACACAAGGTCTCGCCACCATAGCACAATCTCATTATAAATTTTCAAATGACTATTACACTAGTCAAAAATTAAACTATTAATTAAAGAAACACTTCTTTGAGTCTCTATAACTTTTTAAATAAAAGCAATATTTAGCATTCAAACTCTTAAAGGTAAATATTTTATTCTGATAAATAAATGGTCAAATAATAATTTATTTATAAGATATAATTAATAATTAAAAATATTACAAAAAACAAAGTAAATGTAGAAGCATTTTCAATTAATATTGTTGCAGTACTGAGATTGTTTAAGGTTCAATGCACACATAGAACCTCTTTCGGTTGCTTCGTATGATTCCTCAAAAATTTTCCTGGAGTATATATTAATTCTTCGATTAACGTTTCTTTTAACTGCTGAAAAGTATAGGCTCCTTCCAAATACGTCTATCCAACAAACCTCAAACATGTTCGACAGGGTTTAAGTAAATATTAAGGTTTGATTCAATACTAAGTGCAGACCAATCCATATTATAAGTACCTCATTCTTGTAGAAAGTTAATAGTGATAGCTTCATAATGTGGCTTTCTATTATCTTATATCAATATCCAATATTGACCAACACCATATATTGCAAGTACAACATGTTCTTCTAGTACTTTATCAATAAAACTTTAAGCGTTTAGACTTTCTTGCATTGCTACAAGCTTAGCTTTTCAATCAAAACCTATTCCACCCCAAACCAGGATGAAAACTATATCTGACTGTTTCATAAAAATAACGTAATTTGACGTATTCCTAAATTTTAACTTTTCCAAATCATTTGCATTGTGTTAGTTCTGGTAACATGTATGCAGCTGTGCTGACGCCGTGCGTTCAATTATTAATCTGTCTGATTGCTTGATTAAGGTTTTGTAATGCTGAATTTTCAACTTTTCCAAAACAATTTTTAGGTACTAATTAAAATTACACCTTTCCTAGAGTGCCAGCGCCAGATGTCCTAACACCGGGCGTGCTGACTCTACAGAAGTGTTCTATGGGCAGAATACAGTCCGATCTGAAAATATCAGACTTTCCAAAACTCTTGAACTTTTTTGTTACCATCTCCTGGACTATTATAGACCCTCCATTAACTCGTCGGAATTCTCGTACTGCAAAAACAGAATACTCTAAAACGTCTGTAAACACTTACTGAAATATCACATCGTGTTAGATGGAATATTAGCTTATTACCCGTATAGTGGCGCATAATTTGTCGCAGTTAGCTCTAGATATTTAATATGAGAATGTGGGTAGACCAGATACTTGTCTTCGTCAGTATCTACAGCGCCTCAATTTTCTTAACTAACAGGTGCGATAGTATATATTTGTCTATCTTTTCAGATACACATTCAAAGGCAGCTTGTGAAGTAGCAACACAAGCGTAAGCCATAAAATATCGGCCTTTGTAATCGACAAAAAAAGAAATAGTGAAAAGTACGTGTGACATTCTTAATGTTGCTATTTTAGCACGAGTCTTTTAAGTCTCAAGTTGCCTTGGACTATAAGGAAGCTGGGGGCCACCAAAGTGTTGCTTTGGGTTAGAAAGTTGGTAACGATTACGGCTTTGCCATGGTGGAGCTTGACCGTGTCTTTAATGTTGGTCCTCACGCGCGCGATTCGTCGTTTCAATCTTTTGATCACCTTGAAGTAAAAGGTTAAGTTGCCAGTTTCTCTTTGCGGTACAAACTCAAAATGGACAATTCCTCGGACGTGAAAAATTATAATAAGCAACGTTTTGATGCAAAACTTGCTCATTCGTGCTTTTTGGGGCCTGGGGGGAGGAATGATATTGTGTGCCATGCGCTGCTCTGCTCTGCCTTTTTGTTTTCGTACTCAAACATCCAGAATTTGTCAAAGTCAAAAAACACGCTCAGAACAGTAGGAGCAAGTTGGCCGGCTCAGTTGGAAAGGCAGATTCTCCACCACGTTTCCCGACCGGTTTTACCGGGCTGGGATGAATATGATTTCCAAAGTGTGTGTAATTTTTAGTCAACCAAACGCACCAAAATTCGAAGACTAATAAAGAAATTTAATCAAACTGGATCTTGTAAACAATAAAATTATCTAGTCAAGCCGGTCCATTAAAAATATAGTCTTAGTGACTACAAGTGTTGGTAAGAGTCCAAGCACATTGCCATAAAATGCCATTTCCAAAAACAGTTTGCAAAGAATTGAAAATTGTGCGTTATAACGCCGTAAGATTTTACTTTGAAATTTTATAAAATATTTTGTCAATGCAGCACACCAATTTCAATTTTTAAGCTGGAAGAATACAAAACAACATTGACGAGAATTGGCAAAATTGAAGAGAAAAATGTAATCAGCACTAGAAGAGCAAGAGTATGTCAGCAGAGTCATAGCGACCATGTGTTGGATGTTCTATTAATAATATTTTTTAATAAAATATTAAACCTTAAACACCCTTTATAACAAAATGAATTCGTTATACTTGCTGTGTACAGTAACACCATGTGGAAATTATAGTAAACTTAAAGAAAAAATACATACTATTCCCCAGATCTAAATCAAATGCTCAAGTCTAAAACTGTCATTTAAATGGTTACAAACAACAGCTTATATCTTCCAAACATACTGCTAATTTTGAATGCAGTTATAAAATACCAACACTTCAGTGAGGTGTAAGTCAATGCAAATGCTTTTAACTTGCTCACCCCAAGAGTCAATCACAAACAAGGCAAGCTATCTTAATAACAAATATGACCAATCATAAGCTTGTTCCCAAATCAATAACTCTAAATATCTTTATACTAACAGTAGTGTATTCAGAAAAATTGCAATCTTGCTAGAAAACTTCTCTTATGGTGTGATAGCTCAATGGTAGAGCACTTGAATATCATGCGAGCAGTCCGGGGTTCGATCCCCGAAATATGACTGAAATGATAACTTGCTCTTTATCCACCAGCGTGGAAGTCACGTTTTAAGCTGTTGGTCCCATCAAACCACTTTAAACAAGTCGTAGACTTACTGTGGCGATGTAAAATAGCCGTAAAAAGCATAAAAATAAATAAATGATAAAAATTAATCAAGACAACAGAGGCAATAGAAATTATGCAACGCAATCGCATTCTGCCTCGCTTTGCGACAAAAGTCAAGTGTCGCAAATTGTTGCCTGTCGAATATATATTGGAAGAATGCATTTACTAGAAAAAAATCACATAAAATAATGTCGCACGTTAAATTGTGCCTTCTGTTGAGTTAGTGTAAAGACGCCTTTAATTCCTATCCCGTAAAAATCGTTTGGATATGATTAACATAAACAATTAAATGTTTTTTTTTTTACTTTATATTGATAAGTTATGTTACTTTCAAAAAATAACCTTAAAATAAATATATTATATTTAACTTTTCTTTGAAAATCAAATTTTCCGTTTTGCAATGACTCCATTACGATACGCGTTAAAATAATAAAATCTCAATAATCAAATATTTCGTATCGTAATGACTTCATTACAATACACATTAAATAATAAAATCCAGTTTTTAATAAGCTTCATTACGATACCCTATATAATAACGTTTTTAATGAGATCATTATGAATACAAAATATAAAAACTATTTATCACAATGAAACAAAACAATATATCTACCTTTAACTTATAAACATTTGGTTATAATTATTTTGTTATTACATTCCACAATTAATTGTTCATTCGTGAGCACTGTACGTGAGATTGTAAATTATTGGAGACATATGTCTAACCGACGCTTAATGCTTGGCCAATATGGTGTAAGTATCGTTAGTCGTATCATTAGTTGGATAATTACTTCGATCACTCACTACCGTTATATTGTGGCTTGTATCTAGTCAAGTTAAATTAATACAAATCGCTGCATGCTAAGTGCACTCAGTCTAAATTCTAAAGAAAAAAACTGATTTCAATTATTAAATAATTCAATTTAAATGCCTCTAAACTACAAAGCTAAAACGATAAATTCCTTTTATATTGTTATGAAAAGTGGAGAAAAATATATTGAGAAAAATGAATAGTTCAGAATTTCAAATAACTTTAAAATTGCACTGCATGCACAATATGCGTATAACATGAAGCACGGTACAAAAGGCATTGAAGTATTGAGGCTATATACGAGATATATAGATGAAAAGAATTCGTCAATAAAGATGTTCTGAAATTCAATTTTTAAAGTTAAGAATAGTATAGAATATGAAGTTAAATTCTGCACAGTTTATGTTTATTAATGTCTTTTCAATATTTAAATAGTAAGTCAAAATATTATACACTAAGTATTTGATAAAATTGATTCAAAAATATTAAACAATATAATAAATATTAAATAATCATTTTTAATTTAAAAATAAATACTTTTTATCAGTATACATCATTCAATTTAAATAATATTTATCACATTATACACAACACATTTGCATGTTGAATTATTTGTTTCAGTTTCGTGCAACGTAGTCACTTAAAATTACCTTAATCCATGAATAACACACACAAGCACATCAACCTCTGTACAGATTTTAGCACCAATAAAAAAGACCGTACTCGACATTTAAATGTTTGCACATTAAACTAATTTTCAAATTACAACGGAAAGGACTAAATAAATAAAAATGTTTACTTGCGTAACAAACAAAGAGTATAATAACTCACAGTGTATGTATGTGTAATGTGGTTCCCGCTCTGCATCCCCTGAATAATGGATAAAACCACTTCAATAATGCAGCATCACTGATACGTCCTTTTAAATTTGCACGAAACGCGTTAACAATTCAATACCGAAAACGAGCGCTCACTAACAGTAATGATTCATGACTGAGACTTCATTTGTTCGGTCGGTGAGAGCTTTGCGCATCAACATTGTGTGGATGTTATCGAATTATATATTTTTTCGGTGGCTGAAATGCAGCAGACTAGAATTGTTGAGATTTTTGTCATATCAATTATTTTAGTATCGGACAGACGTATTTTAATGGAAAATGAAACAATGATTTTTTTTTAATTTCTGATGAAATGTTTCAAAATAAATGAACAGAATCATACTGTATTACTTAAGTAGTTAAAGTAATAATGTATTAAATTTAGTGTAGTCACCGAAAATAATTGATTTTAAGTTATTTTCAGAATAAGATATACAAAAAAATGATTAATGAAATTGTTATTTATACTCGTAAGAGGATAAAAACCTCGAGACCCTGGTAAGAAAAAGACAAAAGAATAAAGTAATTTTTTATAACTCTCTAAAACTAAATTAATTAATAATATTCAAAATTAAATTAAAATTAATGACCGAAGCGCGCATGTTGAGATTGAAAAGGTTTCTGAAACATTGGAGAAGAAAAATTCGAAAAAGTTTATAAAAGAGAAGATTCGATAGTACTTCAAGATGACAAAGCAGGTTTCAAAACCACTTTGCAAAAATCGAGAAAACTTTACAAACTATATAGTCTATTTACGAAACCATGCAATGATGGATGTATACTTAATAAAGTACCTGTACTGTAAAATGAAAGCAAAGTGTTTATACTTTATCGGCCTTATCTGCTGGTTTAAACAGATTTATGAGTTTGTAAATTTGTTTGTTGTTATCATGGTAAACAAATCCACAAATATTTGTTGAGCAAAATTTGAACTTTAAACCTCCCAACATAGAAATCCATCTGGTTAGTAAAAAAAGTAGCCTGCATACCTAGCCGCTTTTATACTAATCTTAAAAAATGTCCGTTAGGATTGTTTAAAAATGTAGAGTAGAATTATCTTAACTTATCAAATAACCAAAACCCAAATATCTAGAATCTACTCCTGCTTAAATTCGTTTCGTTTGTACTGTTAACTATAAAAGCGCGGATCAAGTCCTCCACTTATGTGCAAACAATTTTTTTTTTAATCAAGACAACAAATGCTTCCTCGATGCTAAACCCTGCACCCCTTAGGCCATCTAGGGCTCACTAACGCAAAGCTCAAATCACAACCTCTATCAACATAAATTAACGGTGTCTTCGACAATATTCCTCAACGAAAAAAACCCTTGACACGTAGGAAAAAGAAAATGCAAAACTAATATAAGTAGCAAAAGTGCAAAGATCTCTTCATCAGAGTTATTTGCCACATTTATCAAACTGCCAAAATATTTTAAGTGTTCCACGCCTTCAATAAATTACCCCTTCAATTAGTAGCCTGCTGTTTCCAACGTTTATTTTTCCAACAATGTTGATCTTTAATCCCTTGTTGGAGCTTGTCCTGCTGACTACGTTAAGTAGACTTTATAGGGTTTCCAAGATCTGCAAATCTTATGTTGTTAATGTTGTCCCCTCTAATCTTCACGACTTCAGTTCTATCGTTTACAAACTCTTGAAGAATCTTCTGAGAATAGATATTAAATAATGTTGCCTCTCCCCTTGGAAATTCCTGTGTCAATACATCGCCGACACAGGAAATCCCAATTAAACGAGGAGTGAAGCATAACTAGCACTGCTATTAGTAACAAAAATTGCCAAACACTTCTAATCATGTAATAAATATCTACATCTAAAAGCTGTCATCTCATCTCAAGATTTGTGGTCAACCTATGCATGCATTTATGTGTGCATAACGTAATTTATCGATCGTTAATGTATTTAACAATCTTATTCAATCTGAAAGCAAGATTTAGAAGTCCAAAACGTTAAGTAGCCCTACATACATCTATTAACATACCACAAACTTTATCAATATCTAAAATAGAACAAACTTTTTGAGAAATCTGATAAATAAAAATACTTCAACCAATAGATACATTGTAGTAATCATATTTACCATACAGACTCACCAATTTCCCTCAAACTCTAGACATAACCATCAGGCCAATTTATTACCACTATGGACTTAACTACTACACATCTCAAGACTTTATGGAGTTCTGTATCATCTGACAAACAACTAAAAAAAACTGATTAACCACTTAATCTGTAATTTTCGCATTAAAATTGCAAAAGTCTAGTCCAATGCAAAATCCTACTCATTAAAATTCTTTCAAGAAAATGGTGAAAAACTCCGAGAAATGAATTCAGATGTTGCAAGCACGTGACTGCAAAAAGCGTGGCACCTGCGTTAAAAAAAACCATGCAGCGCCAGAACTCGCTAGACAGTTCCACCGCAACAAGGCAACAAACACCACTCTGCTACCACAAAAACATCACCAGGAACCAATACTGCTGAGATGAAACTACTGGCCGCAAAAATCCAAGTCATCTGATCCAAGATGACCCATTCCATAGATGGTGATTCCGACAACCTCCGCCAAGACCCAACAGTGTCTTCATACCACTAAGCAATTGGCCGCAATGGGCCTTAGCTAGTCTGGAAATAACCGAGAGGACAACTCTGTCGACCTCCGCAAAAACCTTGTGATACCATGTTCCATTTCTAGAACGCAATTCCCTAGACAAACAATCCCTAGCATTGTTCCACTTCCTAAAGCATTCTCAGTGGAAACAAGCCAAAAACCGCCATTATTAACAGCCTCCGACAAAAATTACACCATGATACAGAAATTTCAAGTCAATCTTCCGAGAACCTCCGCACGTGCATCATCCTCCCAAAAAAAGCAAGGCAAGATCTGCCCAAGAGGCCACCGCTAGCAACCAGGCAGATTGGAATTCTATCTCTACTGACCCTCCAGCTAATCCTACCACTCTTTGTATCCCTCATCTCACGCAACTTCCGCCAACAACAATTAATGCACACTCCTGCTTGTAAGCGTGAACACGTCACGCGTGCGACCAATCCGATAAGAATTCCGTCACAAGGTTAACCGCCAGACAAGTTTCGACTTGCACACAGACACGTGCACTCACAGCCGTATCTTATCATTTAATGCGGATGACTTTGTCATAGAGAAAAAGAAAAAGATGGATGATGGAACTAATGCTTAACTCAAGTGTAATTATCGCCAGACACAGGCAACGCGTATCAGTTTCAACTTTACCACATATAAAACCTCGCCCATGTGATTGTTATTCAAGAATTAAATATGTTACATCTTGTCTTAACTTAGAATCGAGTAACATTCATAGAGTGTTTTGCCCATATACTTGACACTCGCAGATAGAATAAGATCAAATCTCTGGATAACTAACGCATAGACAAGTGGGCGGGGTACTCTAATTTAAACCAAACGGCCACTATTTATAAACTTAGAGCCCCAACCACTCGCCAAACCGTTTGTTATTGAGAGGTTAGAAACGTTACATCAAGAAAGAAGATACATTCAATCTCTGGATAGCCAACCCTTGAGTCAATTAATAAACCAAGTAGGCGGCCACCCACTGTACTGATTGTCATAAAGAAGTTAGATCTATCACCCTTATCTCTCAATTTATTGACTATGATGACTAACAGGTGGGGGGAGGTACTCTAATATAATTTAGGCTACACGCTTAACAGTTTTATATTGGGTGCTCGCCTATTCCCTAACTGTTTATCTGAAAGAAGATACAATCTCATCTCTGCAAAGTACTTCATTGCATAATTGCAAAGAAACAGTTTGAACTGCCGAGTGCTCTACCTCTGCCAGCCCAAATGTTTGTAATCAAAGAATTGGAAGTTTCATCCTGTTGCAAACGCCAACAATCACTAAAATCCTGCCATTCAAAAACTGTAAATGCATCATTGTATTTTTTTTAAATGATGCAAATGACTTCGTGACTGTCAATAACGTTCGATATTGTGACCTGCTATCAAACGTTTTTAGCAGAAATTAAATAAAAAGTACGTGAATAACATATAATTTCAGTAAGATGGCGTAACCTGGCACACCGCATACAAAACAATGGCGTTATTGCAAACAAAGTTTACAAATCGTCTCATTTCTCGATTTTAGGACCAAAACTTAGACAGTTTTGGTCTTGTCAAACATATTTTATTAAATCATTTACACTACTTCATTTACATTACTGCAAAGTTCAAAAAATATGTTTAATCCTCGCTTAAAAAAAACGAATTATAATATTATTATAACTAATATTTTCTTCTTTTATTTTGTAGAAATTTTTTATATTTAACATTTTTTTATTCAGAAATAATAAAATATTCTACTATATAATTATTATTTAAACATGTTTGCCATTAAAAAATAATTATATAGTAGAATATTTTATTATTTCTGAATAAAAAAATGTTAAATTATTATAACTAGTAAGATTAGATCAATCTGAAGATAGTAAGAGTGCAACCGTCACACAAGCCAAGTTGAGGTTCTTCCTGCATCTTAGAACATTGTACAACATTTATAATTGTTTTTAGAGTGTGGGTCTAATTAAAAATCTATTTTGTTTGAAACGAGCAACAGTAGCCGTGCAAAAGTGTTTTGAAGAGATGTGCAAGCACAGCAACTTAAGTGCTTAGTTATCGGTTTATCTATCAAAAGATCTAAACTAGTAGTAGAACCGATGGCACCAGGCTGATGGTCGTCCATTAAAAACTGCAACGTGACTCAAAGTGGCACAAAACGGTAAATCCAATCAATGATGTACATTAATAGTCTTTTTAGGTTAATATGCCAAAAATTTAAATTAAGAGTCTATAATGTGTAACATTGGGTATTGTCCGTGAAATGTCTGCTTTAGCCCCAAGACTCAACTAACTGTTAAAAAAAAAAAAAAAATTATAGCAATGGTAAATCTATCGGCCGCAATTTCGTGACACAATAGAAAGTAACCGCTACATCCATCTTCCAGGAGAACAACGACGCATTTTCGAATAAAACAGCAATCAGAATACTAAACTCCGCATAAGCACCAGAGTAATAAACCTATTCTCAGGCATCAACATCAGCCCAGAACCCTCAATACCACCACCTAGCACAAAGAAGCTGAAAATCAATTACAGCTGCATACAGTAACAACTCTGATCTCTGTTACTGAGGTCAACCATGCAGCAAGCAATCACACCGACTCCTGGACTTGTGACGGTCGGGACCTTCCTCAACAAAACCCCATTCCGTTAACAAAACCTCATCGTGCCAAAACTCCACAGTCAGTTCCACCGTCAACTTCAAAGCCACTACATTCAACTCTGAGTCACCAGTCAATAAACCACTCAAAAATATCTTTAGGTTGCAATGGGCCGACACCACAGATTCCGCTCTAGAGGGTATCTTCGACAACTTCCGCCAAGACCTAGTGATACCCTATAAAGTAACTGCACATCTCCACTTCCTCCACCAACCTAAAACGTAACAAACGACACAATCGCATGAAAACAAAACGGCTATTCTCCCCTCAGTCTAAAAATATATATGTAATGTTGACTCTTTTTTCGTTTCCTTTATTAATGCAAACGCCCGCGCAAACCGAATTTCTATAACCTACAAAATGTAACGTTACCTTCATAGAAAATAGTTAATTTGTTCATATCGCATTGCGGTACTAATACTAATCTACCCACAAAGCGTTCTGATAATTAGCAAATTCCAGAACGCGTTTTGAGTATAAAGTTCTGCTGCTTGGCTGCAATTGAGCACAGCATATTATATAATCAAATAAGATACAGAAAGGGCAAAAAACTAAAAAATATTGAAAAAAAAAGAACTCCGATTAAATTTAGTAAATCTTAGTCAAAACTAAAAACCTCATAAATAGATCAATGCATGAATAAAAATATAATAATAAAGTTTATTAATTAGAATTAAAAATACAACATATGAAGGATTAATTATAAGTTAACATAATTCCAATCCATAGAATTATTATTCAATCTTGATGATAATCCATTGATATTTATACCTCACTGATGTAACCACCTACTATAAACATATTATTCTGCGCATAGAACAAGACGAAATTTATGTTTGTTTAAATCAAATATATGCAAACTAATCTCATTTTCATCCTTAACAAACAAACAACTTCTATAATAACCTTCTTGCACAATTCGTCTCTTGTAGTACACATGAATAAACACAAACAACTTTTTTTTTATTGTAATCCCAAGACAACAATTTCAACAAAACATTCAAACTCATTTTGAAGATTAAATGCGACTTAGAGCAATCCTTAAAGACTAAATTAGCAAGCTAATTAAACAATTTTCTTTGGTGCAAATGTTCCGCAAGTCAATATTTGAATATTTCAACTACACAGAAGTTCTGTAATGATGTTGACCTTAGAAAGCATTAACGGTAATTTGCACAAATACAAGTAGAGTTCTTGCTCTGAATTTAATCAAAAGAATAATAAGAGAGTAGAAACGCTTAATTAAAACTGATCAAACCTTTAATAATTTTTATTTAATTTGATTTAAAAAATGTGAAAGAATTTTTTTTATTACGTAGAGAAAATTTAATTAAGTTAAAATATAGCTGATTATATTATTTTAAATTAAAAAAATTCCAGGAAAGGAAGGATTTTACACTAAATAATTTATTTAAATAAGATAAATGCAATATTGTCATTAATTATTGTTGTTTTATATATATACAATAACAATTTATTGATCTGCTTAACCATCCGACTTAATTACATCCCGAAATCGATTATTCCACTTTACAGCATGATAATTAAAATTAGATTAACGGAAATTCAATATATAATTCGATTCAGTCTCCCTAGAATTTCCGCCCATATAATTTCGAAGCCGCAAATATCGAACATTGGATTGGTGAGTCATTATGTTGTTGGCCCTTCAAGTTTAAATCAAGGGAGCGAGATTAATAAATAAATTCATAATAAATTGAAGAAGAAATATAAATTTCAATCTTTATTAATAATACATAAATTGATCTTCAATATTTGATTATAATGAGTAAAATCATTAGAATGATCTTATTTTTTACTTTCAAAGAATGATTTTGGAATTACTTAATATGTAATAACAACGTAATAGCAGATTTAAATCTAGGATAGTAAAACTCCACTTATAAAAAAAATAAACTAAATTTAAAAAAATCAATTTAAAATGTTTTATGCAGCTGTAAGGATATAAATTTTTAAAACAGTACTTTTCTTTTTATCTTAAAAACAGTAATGTTAAAGTTGTTGGTGTTATCTAGTTGGCAATTCAATTGCAGTTCTGTTCCAAGTATCGTGATATCGTCGTAGATAAATGCTTTGCAGTTTTATAAAGTTACTTTTATCCAATTCAATCAGTATTAATGACTTATTTGCTAACATCCACTCATTCAAGTTGTATTTAGAACTGAAATCATTTTATTTCTGAGTATTAAATAATGGCTCAATTATCTAATAACTAGTTTTATCAGCTTAAGGACTATTAAATTTATTGAAATCTTGGTATAACATGTAACATATTAAAAACGTGAGCCTCGTACGTGAATATACAAAGCATTTACAAGCTTCGTAATTTACAAAAGAATATTTAATAAATAAAATGATGATTTATACTCTAAGGTCTTACTCAACTTGGTCTTAACCATTAACAAGTTTGTACGCAGCAAACGTCATCAGTACCATTTAAAAATTTTGGCATTAATTGGCGCTGTATTCATAACAAAATAGATTCAACAATTTAAGGTCCTTGAAGTTTATTATAATTGTTGACCATCTCATATTTTGACAGCTTTAATTAATCATAAAAATATTTAGACATTTTTATTTTTAAGTTGATTACTTTCATAAGCAAATACAAACATAGAAAACACACACTACGTAAACAAAAAAAACAATAAAGCAGTACTACAATGTAGTAAGAACAAAATACATATAATCAGCGTATATGCAGAGACATTAGACATCAGAGATTAGTTTAATTATTAATCTCATGACAACTAACACTTGGGCGGGCGAACAAGCACCAAGTTGAATATGCGGGCAGGCACCAAGTTAAATATGCGGGCAAGTAATTTCTTCTAATGTGATCCATCCACCCACCCAAGTGTCAGTTATCAAAAGATTTATAATTTCTCCAACCTCTTGTGTTTTTCTAGCTACCATGTACAAGAGAATGATACTTAGATGTCACTTAGATATCAGAGATTAGTTCAATTATGAATCTCTTGACAACAACACTTGAGCGAGAAAGCAAACACCAAGTAGAATATGTGGGCACGAACTTTCTTCTACTGTGACCCACCCAAGTGTTAGTCATCAAAAGATTTCTCCCACCTCTTGTGTTCTTCTAATTACGATCCGCAAAATAATGCTACTTAAATGTCACTTAGACATCAGAGATTAGATTAATTATTAATTTCATGACAACTAACACTTGAGTAGGCGAGCAAGCACCAAGTTGAATATGCGGGCAAGTAATTTCTTCTACTGTGTCCCATCCACCCACCCAAGTGTCTGTTATCAAAAGATTTATAATTTCTCCAACCTCTTGTGTTCTTCTAGCTACTATGTACAAGAGAATGATACTTAGACATCAGAGATTAGTTCAATTATAAATCTCGAAATAACAACACTTGGATGGGCGGGCGGGCACTAAGTTGAATATGTGAGCAAATAGTTTCTTCTATTATGATTTACCCACCCGTCGAAGTGTTAGTCATCAATACATTTCTCACTTCTCCCACCTGCTATGTCCTTTAAGCTACTATATACAAAATAATGATACTTAGATGTCTCTTAGACATTAAAGATTAGTTTAATTATAAATCTCTTGACAACTAACACTTCAGCGGGCGGGCGGGCACTAAGTTGAATATGTGAGCAAATAGTTTCTTCTACTGTAACCCACCCACCCAAGCGCGTCATCAAAAGATTTATCATTTCTCTCACCTCTTGTGTTCTTCTAGCTACTATACACAAGAAAATAATATTTAGATGTCGCTTAGACATCAGAAATTAATTTAATTATGAATCTCCTGACATCAGTTGGGCGGGCGGGCAGGCACCAAGTAGAATATGTGAGCAGAAATTTTCTTTAAAAGCAACTTAGGTAGTAACACAAACGTAAATCCTAAAATATCGGCACTTGCAACTAAAAAAAAACTTGTTCTAGAGAAAATACAACTATTTGTCCAGCAAAAGAAAAAACTACAAGACATTTACGTGAATAAATTTACAGTGCCTAAACAACAGAACAGTGCATGAATATGCTCAATATAAAAACTGTGTGCAAGAATAAGAAAATAAAAAACTGAGTTTTAAGCCAACTTCACCGCAAAAATGAAGAAACAGCTACTTATATAGATTGCAAAAAAACATATGGAGCCTACTAAAGCGCAGAAAACAAGAAACCAACAAATGCGCACAGTCAATTAGTAAAAACACCTGGGTGGCATACTTTAAAAATCTGTACTAAAAACAAAAAAACACTGTAAATCACACTTCACCCGCAGAAAAAATAAAACACTAAAATTAACACAGCACTTGTAGAAGAAACTATCAAAAAGCTTAAAAACAAAACAGCGCCAGGCCTGTATAAGATACCGAATAAACTGCTCAAGTGTTGTGGTCAAAAACTAAGCAAACAATTAGCAATTCTCTACCAAATAATCCTCAAAATGGGGACCGTTCCAGAAAAACGTTAAAAAACATAACCATCCCAATCTTCAAAAAAGGGAACAAAAAACAACTCAAAACTACAAAGAAATTACACTACTAAGCAGTATCATAAAACTATTAACCAAGATCATTGTATCCATCCTCCTAAAATATATAGCAATAAGTGAAGAACAACAAGGCATTAGAAAAAACAGATCAATAGAGTATAATAAACCAGCATTCGTGTGTTTCATTGGTCAAACCAAAGCGTACAACCAAGTCAAACTATATTACGTAAAAAAGTACTCAAAGATAATAACATACCCAGAGAATTAGTTAACATAATACTAGTGAATAACAACAAAACAAGAGATCTACCCATATCAACTGGAATTAGACAGAGAAATTCATTAAACCCTCTCCTATTTAACGCCATTATAGTTCAGATAATAAATGACGTAAAATGATCCAGCCGAGAATTTAAGATAAACAAAAAGAAAGATAAAGATAGCATGCTACGCTGATAACGCTGCGATAATGCAGAAAACAAAGACGACCTACAGAAAATACTGTTTTATCTGGCAGCGACTAATATAATATAGAGATCTCAACCCAAAAGATCGCAAATCAAGATCAAACAGAAAGGTAAGGTAAGAGACAAACCACCAAAGCGGTAAAAACCTCAAGTCTTAAGAGATATAATATGGAATAACAAATACATAAACAGGAAGGCCAAGGTACAAATATAGAAAATGTAATGACATACAGCCCGAGCAAAAGCCATGAGAACAACAACCAAACTTAAAACAAGAATAATGCGGGTGCTAAGAAACATAACAGGACATACGCTAAGGAACCAAATACCAAGTACTGAAATACGACAAAGATGCGACACATAAGCACGTAACAAAAATAGAAAATCAACAAATAGTCAAGACAGCAAGAGACAGGAGACCAAGAACACGACCACTCAACAGACTACCAAAAAGATAACAAAAATGCTGGACAATTGAAAAGTAAAGAATAAAAATAAAATAAACAAAATTGTGCTTTATATATACTTTACCTGAATAACTAGAGAAAAAAATGGCTCACAAAACTGAAGATACAACGTAAACAAATTGGTGAACAAAACCGTAAACGCCACACATCACATAAATCGCCTGCTACAACCACAGAACACTGTAAATATCCTTAAACATAAATATTATCTGATAAGCACGTATGCACCTAAATCGCGTTTACATTTTGCGTACGCGCCTATTATCGCAATGGTGATTCAATAGTCACAAGTCAAAATTTAGCAAACTTTCACTTAAATGGCCACATAAACAAACAGAACAGCCGCTACTGATCTAACAAAAATCCAATCTGAACAACATAAACAACCACTACATAGTCCAAAAGTTATTATGTGGGCTGCCATGTCAAGTGAAGGCATCATTGGGACTTATTTATGAGACGAGCGCTTACGATAAACAGTGAACGGTATTGCAACATGTTAAGGAACTTTTTGCTGCCAGAACTATAGATGTTTGATGGTTTCAACAAGATGAAGCCACTTGACGCACCTCAAACCAATCACTTGAGGTTGTCAATCAACTATTCCCGGAAAAAGTGATCTCTCGTCCAGTCACCATCAACTGGCCTCCAAAAACTACTACTTTAAAGAAAAAGTTTATAAAAACAAACCATAAACTCTACTGCAATTGAAGCAAACATCCGCACCAAATGGGAGCCGTTTCCAAAAAAATGTGTCAACGTGTGACGGCTAATTTCCGTTTTTGGTTAGAAGAGTGCCAGAAGGGTCAACATTTGGAAAACATAACCATTGGCACTTAATTTTCCAAAACTTTGCCTAAAAAAATTTAAAAAAATGTATTTTTGTTTTTTATAAATTTACCCTTTCTGGACCGTTTTTATCAGCAAAATTTATGTACGCTGAGATCTAAACACACGCATCAGAAACAATGTAATACCAAAAATAAAGCTACTTTTACTTTATTTTTGATATAAACAACTAACAAAAAAAGCAAAACTTTAATAGTCTTTTGCGCCAGAATTGAGATAAAAATATTACAAAGATCTCAGATTCATCACCAGCATTTCAATCAAAAAGCTAATATCAATGTCGAACAAGAACTGTTAATAGTAAAATGTTTTCAATTTGTGACACTTACAACAGTTGGCTTATTGTTGTGTCTAATGCGCAATAAATTGTCGTAGAATTTATAATTTTTCACATTAAAAAGTAATTAAAATTGAACAATTAGTTCATAAACACGAACATTTTTACCGAAGTTAATAATATTCTCAATAACTGCTTTCAAACACAAACATTTTATTGACACAATACAAAACTATAGGAATACTTTGTTCGTATTGAATTTTAAATATCCACTTCCATGATCGAATTTTGTTTGTATTTTATGTAATAAAAACCGCAAATTAATATTATATAAATATTGATCCAATATAAAACAAACTGTGACAACGTCACTATATTAATTTAATCATTTTTTTAATAAAAGTTTCACAAAATAATATTTTCAATTAGCTATGTTCACAATGACAAATCAAAATGTCAATAAAGAATCTAAAAATAAATATAAATTAATTCTCGGTGATACAATTTAATATGAATTATTGTTCTATAGAATAGCTTAACATTTATTTTATTGAGCGTAATAAAAGTGAGTCACCGGCCGAAATAATTATGTTCCCGTCAGCACAGCTGTATTTATGTTTCTTTTATTGTTGGGTGAACCGAAGCCAGATTAATCCATACTGCGTTTTGTTCCAATTGCATGTAGAATAAACTCTCTAGAGAATAAACAGAAAACATACAAATATATAAATATTATTACAATGTGAACAGAATTAGCAGTATCAATAACCACATAATCTCTTTCATTTAGTTTATTTTTTCATATCGATGCGATATAGTACAGAACGCCACCATACAAATAATTTTTAGTTATACGTGTATTGGCAAATCATAATACACTACTTCTAAAATAACAAGTTGTAATTTCAACACCGATTAGTTAAGTGTTAATAAAAAATATTAGTTTAGACAAAAATTTCAACAAAAAATTAACATTTTACATTTTAATTTTATAATTTAATAAACAATTAAAAATTTTGGATTCCCATATATTTTTTTCTGTCACTAGACATTTTTTTTGTATATTTCAATGAAGTTATCAATCCTAAAACTTTTTAAGCCGCTGACTACTAGGCCATATCTTTTTGAAATAGTAAATGATACTCTAGTATGTTTTGTGGTGTTACGATTTTATTAATGTGACAACATGTTTCGACAATAAAAATTTGTCATCTTCAGGCTCTGCAAGGTAATACACAGAACATATAAACATAAGATACAGTTGAGAGTGGTACATATAGATTAAAAGTTAAAATTGCAAAGCATATAAAAATATAAAGATAATGAAAAACAAATTTACAATTTTAACTTTTAACCTATATGTACCACTCTTTTTAAAGCAATGCAAGTGTTCTGTATGTAAGACTCTGATCACCACCGTATATAGCCATATTAGGTGTCAGTCCCCATGACAAACTATCATTTTGGTCGTAAAGCGTTCCCGAATGGCCTAAGTAGTTACATTTTCCAAGTAAGTGTTAAAGATTTCTTCGGGAATGTCCCAAAAATGTTACTTCCTTTGTCACCATAAACGTAGCTCTATACGTCTTCAAGTTTTTGATGTTTTGTCGGCTTGTAAAAAGAAACAATTGCCGTTTTTCCTAGCTTCACTGATAGCCCCTCCTTAGTTGCCTAAAAATAACATGTAGTAGCTCAAAACGTGTTAAAGTTTAGACTCTCCAATAAAGTATAAAAAAACCAAGTTATATGTTACGCTGCTACATTATGAGTTATGAGCAACGTCTATTCTTGGTGTTGTTTAACTCAGGAAGACACAGAGTTTAAAGACGGATATTCAAGTTTAGTTTTTACATATAATTTTATAATTTATTTATTTTTTCACTAGTACATTTAGAAAGGATCAAACTATATTTTGTCATAGTATTTTAGTAAAATTATTTGCAAATAGCATTAATAGATTCATAAGTATCGCAATGATTTCTATATTTGAATAATTTTTGGCTATTTCAGTGGCGTTCAATAGCTGAAAAAATAAGAAGTAAAAAATAATCGGTTTTGTAAACAGCATCGTACCTCTAATTGAACACACCCGCCAAACAAAAACCGAGTGTTAGATAGATTATATAGGGTGCGGCAGAACGGATTGAGCAGTTTTAATTGTATGTATAAAAAAAACTGTTTTTAGAAATAATATTTTTATATTCTGTAGGTTTTAATAATAATGTTCTCTAAATGGTAGCCGTTAGCAGCAATACAGTGTTAGTGACGTTTTCTGAAGTTTTAAACTGCACGTTCACACAATTCGCAAAGTATAACATTAATCCATACCCTTAACTCTGGTAAGGTGCAAAGACATGTTCTCAAATTGCAATTGGCTTATCTGGTGACCGTGCAACCACTCAAAAAAACCTTAAAACTTTGAGTGATTAAAATAAAGACTATGTGAGCTACAGACCCGTCTTGTTAAAACCATAACTCCCCCAATTCCTCTTTGTTTAACATTGACCTCAATAAAGTACAGCCCTATCATTCCAAATTGTGACATGGCACACCGTAATGTTAGTTTAGGCAAATGTAGCTTTCATAAATCAGTCAAGAATTATTTTTGACACAATAGCAGAAATTTTGCTTATTAATAGCTCCACACTTAAATAAAAATCGCTACTGAAAAAAGCTGCTGCTGGTAGGATCTGTGTCAGCATGTGTTCACACAGATTTCTGCGGTTGGGGTAATCTGGTTTCAGTAATTTTTAAGTCATCATTATTTAGTACAAATGAAATCATACATCCAAATGAAACATTTTCCTTAAGCTGCAATCTGACATTCCCAAAGCAACAGAATGCCGTCGAGCAATACGTTTTGGTCACTGTCAATTGCTGCTTTCACCTCTGCTAAGCGTGTTACCAGTTTCCTCCAACTGCTCAACCCATGACAAAACTATCGCTGAAAAGTTCGTTGCAAGTGACAACAGACCTGTTATTTTAAAAATCAATCCAGAATAACTGCAATTAGTAATACTATTTCATGACAAAAAAAATCTTGCCGCTATCCCAAAAATTGAGCCATCTAACTAGCCAATCACATCTAGCTAAACAAACTACTTGATTGCCATTTGTGTCGCAGCTAACACAAAAATCAAGACGCTAAATGTATCACAAACTCCGACAAAATGCAAAACATATCCTTGTTTTCTATTTCATGTATATATTATATTCATAATACTTGTCAACAGACACATTTATCAAGATTCAAACATTTTTAACTCCGGAAATTAATTCACAATCCACCAACTTCACCAGCTGTCAAAAGAATACGATCTGTGTGTTAGTGCTATTAGTAAATATACTTTTAGGCGTTAGCTCTATTTTCTATATACGTTGTGACAATGCAAACATTGATACCAGCCGTTGACCTAGTAAGGTAATGAAGTAAAATAGTATATCTCCCGTAGATCAACAAAATTGCAGTCAAAATCTCAAAAAAAAAAAATGACACCATAACTCGGTATTTCTTTTTAGGATGATATGGATTCATCCTAAAAACTCCATTCTCGCAGACTCCTGCAGGCAATACCTGCCAGCAAAAAATCCTCCTCCAGTGACAACCCCACAAATCCTAAAGAAAGCAATAAAACAATAAATTATAAGGAAAATGTTGAGAACAGAGTGAACAAACTGGGTAGTTCTACTAAAAAAAACTTAGAAGGTGGCCTCTTTGTGTAAGACCGACCATCGATTATAAAATGTCTTGTGTTCTTAGCGGGAACCCCAAGTTCCAGATATGAAATAGCCAAAGCTCATAAACGTTGTTTCGCTTGTTTGGGTCCGCATCACACTTCAAGATGCATTTCAAAGTTTTCCTGCAAAACTTGTGGTCAAAAAGATCACAACACCTTGTTGCATTTTGACCAGACATCTATCAAGGATTCACATCCGGTGGTAAACAGAAAAAAAAAACTGTTAAGGCAATTAATAAGTCTCATTTAAATTCTGTATTTTTGAAGTCCTCAACCATTCACAAAATTCTGTAGCTCTTTTAAGAACTGCACAAGCAAGAATCTGCAACATTGATGGATTTTGGGTAGAGTGTCTTTTGATAATTGACTCAGACAGTCAAGTGAACTCCATAACACAATAATTATTTGAGAAGTTGAAACATTCAAGAAGAAGATGTCCTTTTTCATTAAATGAAGTGAGTCAGTCTTCGGTGGGTTCACCCAAAGGAGTAGTGAACTGTCATTTAAGTACTAAATTCAATAAATATTTTCATTTAAATTTTGAAGCTGTAGTGTTACCTAAAATTACAACTGATTTGCCCACTGTTCCTATTTCTGATAAAGCTAAAAGTGGATTTTCAAATTTAACAGATCCTTATTTTTATATAATGTCACCAGTAGATATTTTGTTGGGAATAGAAACTGTTTTGGATATAACTCCACTTCGTCCAACACATATTAAGGGAAATCCGAGTGCTATTTTAACCAATTTAGTTTGGATAATGATGGGTTCTGTAAAAAATAAAATTAAGAACGAACTAAACATAACAAACTGGTCCCTACCGTGGAATTGTCTTATTCTGTCAATCACAAACATTCAATCATTAACACATCTTTTTTGGATGCAGATGAGAACGATTTTAAAGACTCGTTACTCTGTCATCAACACATTTAAGAATGCAGAAGAGTACGTCCATAGAGACTAGTCTTGTTTCAACAAGGCCTTTGACATCAATCTCGGTTTGCTGCCTTTGAAGAAACCATCTTGTGTTTGCAGTTTCTAATACAACTTCTTTTCTTATGTATGAGTCTAGCAAACATTGTTCAAACACTTTACCTCCGGACAAGATTATTAGAACCAAATTTTCTTTGAATTCGGTCATAAACTTGTTTGTCCTTCTCTTTAGCAAATGATTCGTGCTTTTTGGGAGATGAAGGAACCTCTTCCCGTTTCTTTTTTATCACCAGTAGAAATTCTGTGTGAAGATTACTTTTTAAAAACTATTTTTAGAGATAAAAATAAATACTACATTACTCGGTTACCTTTCAAAGCAAATGTTCGTCCTGTTTTAGGTAACAATAGAAAACATGCTTTGAAACGTTTTTATCAATTGGAAGCTCGTTTTAAACAAGATAAACTTAAAAAAAAAAATTATATTCCTACAATATACAAAATTACATTAATCAAGGTTATTTGGTGTTTACAAAACAACAAACAAGAAAAGCCGTCTGGTATGGCTGTCAGAGTAGTTTTTAATTCTGCAGGGAAAGGTTCTAAAGGTATCTCTTTAAATGATCTTTCCTCTGGTAGAAAACTTCAGACATTGGTCAAATATTGACACGTATTTTTCGTGAGGTAGGTTTACATGAAGAAAATAATGCTTTCCAACATATCTTTTGGCGCTTTAATTCTAGCAATCCTATCAAGAAATTCGAAGATACTAGATGTAAAGTTCGTGGATATATATTTAAAACTGCTGGTTGAATTAGGAAAAGTTCTTTATTTAATCTCGGCACATATGTACGCGAGTGAAACGTATAACATAAGAGAGCGAGTACCTTGCTACGCGTTCTTTTATACATTTATATTTAAACAAAAAATACATTCCATAAAATAATATCTATACAATATAAATAATAAATATACATATTTAATACAAAATAAAATAATGTCCATACATTACAATACCCTTCCCTTATCCTAACAGAATATATTCCCAATAATTTTGTTAAACAATTCTAATTATCTAATTCCGTAATTAACCTTGATGGAGGTTTTCTCACTCTATTACTTCTTCGTAACATTTCGTCATTACTAACATCTATGACTTCTTCAATTTCGGTACCATTCGTACCTTCAGAACTAGTACCGTGAAAAAAACTTACAATTTGATTAATATGTCTTTTCCACGTTTTCTGTAATTCAGGTATAAATACAAGATAAGTTCGAGGTCCTAAAATTTTATTTACAATAGCTTTAATCCAAGTCGGTTTTTGGAATCTAAAATCCCTAACAGCTACTTGCGCATTTACATCAAACATTCGTTTTGATTTACCTTTATAATTTTTTATTTGTTGTTTTTGCTTATGTTTTACTTTGCTTACTAACGGTTGATTGTCCGTTGAGTTATGTTCTGGTTTTAACGAGTCAAATCTGGTACGCAATTTTCTACCAAACATTATAGCAGCTGGACTCTTTCCAGTGGTACAATGTGTTGTATTACGGTAGTCAAACAAAAATTGATTTATTATCAAATTTATATTTTCTACTCCACCTTTCCCTATAGCTTTTAATATTGCCTTTTTAGTTGTTTTGACTGCATTTTCGGCAGCTCCGTTAGTTGCCGGATGGAATGGAGAACTAGTTTTAAATTCTATGCCATTGGAATCCAAAAACTTTTTAAATTCTTCAGATGTGAATTGACTGCCATTATCTGATACCACTAGTTTTGGAATTCCAAATCGTGCAAACAAACTTCTTAAAGCTTCTATAACATGAAAACTATTTGTACTAGGCATACTAAATGCTTCAATCCATTTTGTGTGTGCATCAATGATTACCAAAATATTTTTGTTACGTAATGGCCCTAAGAAATCAATATGTATGCGCTCCCATATTTCCTTTGGATATTCCCATGGAATCAGTTCATTTTTATTTGGTGAATCCTTATACATTAGACAATTTTCACATGCTTTAACTTTATTTTCAATGTCTATATTCATAGTTGGCCACCACATGTACGATCTGGCTAAGCTTTTTGTTTTTACTATGCCCATGTGTACCTTATGCACTTCATTTAACATAGTATCAATTAACGCTTGAGGTATAACTATTCTGTAGCCAAATAAAATTATCCCATCTTCATAGGTTAAATTGTTCCTTTGTTGGAAATATGGCTTAATAATATTCGTAACTTTATTTGGCCACTTATTAGTTTCGATATATGTTATAATTTTTTGAAGTATCCCGTCTTCTTTAATTTTTTCCTTTAATAATTCAGAATTTATTGGAATGTGTTCATTATTAATAACATAATTTATAAATGAATTTTCATCTTTGTGAATCATTACGTCATTCAATGGTAGTCTTGATAGACAGTCAGCATTATTTGCATTAGATTTAACATAAATTATATCATATTGATAGTTATTCAAGATCAATGCCCATCTTTGTAAACGATTTGCTGTTATTAATGGTATACCCTTCTTGGGTCCAAACAGTGTAACCAGTGGCTTATGATCGGTTAATAAAGTGAATTTCTTACCATATAAATATAAATAAAATTTTTGAACACCAAACACAATTGCATATGCTTCCTTTTCGATTTGTGAATACTTACATTGAGCTTCATTTAACGTTTGTGATGCAAATGCAATTGGTTTTTCATCACCATTTTCAAAAACGTGTGAAATCACTGCACCTACGCCATACTGAGATGCATCCACAGCTAATCTAATTGGAAGATCTTGATTATAATGTACTAACACATCTGCTGATATTAAAACGTTTTTAATTTCTTTGAATGTTTCATTACATATATCAGACCATTCATATTTAATATTTTTCTTTAATAAATTGTATAACGGTTTCAACAGCGTTGCTGAGTTTTTTATAAATTTATTGTAATAATTGACGAGACCTAAAAATGATTTAAGTTGTGTAGTATTCCTTGGAATGGGTGCCTCTTTAATTGCTACTATTTTATCTTCACATGTATGAAGTCCATGCTTGTCAATTTTATAACCTAAATAGGTAATTGATTCTTGAAAAAATTTACATTTATCCTTCCTAACTGTAAGTCCATATAATTGAAATCTTTCTAATGTTTTAGTTAGTCTTTCAATATGTTCTTTCTTATTACTTCCTGTTACAAGTACGTCGTCATAAAAGCAAACAACACCTTCTAATCCTTGAAGTACATTCTCCATTATCTTTTGAAATTTTGCAGGAGCACAACTTACACCAAAAGGTAACCTAGTATATTTATATAACCCCTTATGAGTGCTTATGGTTGTTAGTTCCTGCGAATTTTCACTTAATGGTATTTGTTGATATGATTGAGAAAGATCTATTTTAGAAAATTCAACACCATTTTGTAATCTACTAAATAATTCTTCTATTCTTGGTATAGGATAAGAATCTATGATAATAGCTGGATTAATTGAGATTTTGTAATCTCCACACAATCTAATTGTGTTATCTTTTTTTAAAACTGGTACTACTGGTGTACCCCATTGACTATAATCCACTTTTTCCAATATATTTAATTTAACAAGCCAATCGATTTCTTGCTCAACTTTCAATCGCATTGCAAATGGTAACGGTCTAGCCTTGAAATACTTTGGTTCTACATTTTCTTTTGTTTTTATATCAATCTTACCCTTATTAAATTTGCCTAGCTGATCCGTAATAACATTATGAAATTTGTTTAATAAATTATTCATATTCATATTTTCATTAACATTTAATTTATTTATGCTTAAGTTAAACAATGAAAAATAATCCCTTCCCAATAATGGAGGTCCACCATTTTTCACAACATATAACTTTATTTCTCTGATAACATTTTTATACTCAATATTTACAGATATAAAACCTACAGTTTTAATTTCTGTACCGGTATAGCTAATAAATGATTTATCTGTACTAAATAATTTATATTTTGAAAAATGCGTATTTTTAAATTGACTTGAAATAACGGATAGACTTGCACCCGTGTCCAGTTCAAAACTCAAAGGATTTCCATTAATCCGTACAATGACTTTAATTGGATCAGCAAAATTATTTGTTTTTAAATTATAAAGGTTTACATTTTCTTTAATAAAATTATTTTTATTTAAATTCGTTCGACAAACATTTGATAAATGTCCTGGTTTTTTACATTTATGACATTGATAATTTTTATATCGACATTCACTTGCCTTATGATTCCATTTTCCACATACCGTACATTTTTGTTGTGATACGGCTCTATGGTCGCTGCTCCGTCCGGAAGGTCCCGCTTGCAGACACGCCGTCGTCCCGTGATGCTGGCTCGGTCTCCCCCGATCCTCACGGCTTCCTCGTTGATGTTCTCTCGTTCCCGTTCGGAATATTTCCTGCGGCTCCTTTTTTATGTTGACTTCTGGGGAATGCCGACTGCTCACTTCCTTGCTAATAGCAATTTCTATTGCCCTGTCCAGTGTAAATTTGTCGGTAATTTCTTCCTCCAAGAGTCGATCCAAAATTTTTCCTTCTCCCAGCCCCATGATGAAACGATCCCTCAAGATGACTTGCAATTCTTTATCGAATTCGCATTTTATGGCTAGATTTTTAATTCTAGCCGCCCAGTCCATGATGTTTTCAGATTTTGATTTCACAGCATGATAGAATGTGAAACGATGTGGCATGGCGGTTCTTTTCGGTGAAAAGTGCTTATTTAATAGGAATACCAATTCTTTATATCCTTTATCAGATGGTTTCTCCCCGACACACAAATTACACAATAATTGATAACTTTCTTCGCTGCATGCATTGATTAATAACGCACGTTTCAAATTATCGTCCTTCGTTTCGTTGGCTATGAAATATTGTTCCAACCTGTCTCTATACAAGGTCCAATTGCTATCCTTGCAATTAAATTCCCTTAATTGTCCTATGTACGTGGACATTGTGCACGTGTCTTCCACTTTTCACTATAACACTTCTTTTTTGTAATTATACACGCACTAATCACGTTCACGTTTATTTTGCGTGAAATAATTGCACTTGTTAATAATCCTCGTCGCCAGTGTAAAGTTCGTGGATATATATTTAAAACTGCTGGTTGAATTAGGAAAAGTTCTTTATTTAATCTCGGCACATATGTACGCGAGTGAAACGTATAACATAAGAGAGCGAGTACCTTGCTACGCGTTCTTTTATACATTTATATTTAAACAAAAAATACATTCCATAAAATAATATCTATACAATATAAATAATAAATATACATATTTAATACAAAATAAAATAATGTCCATACATTACACTAGAGTAATTTTTAGAGCTACATTTAACCCTTATTTAGCTCAAAAGTCCATTCTTCAGTTAGTTTAAGATAAAGTAAATCTTTTTCCTTTAGCAGTGGAAGCTTTGAAGAATGGAATTCATGTCGATGACATTTTATGGGGAGCTCCTAATGAGGATAAAGCTTTAGAATTAAAAGCTCAATTGATAGATCTTCTGCGTTGCAAAAGATTTGAATTGGCAAAATGAGCCAGTTCACATCGTTCTATTATAGAATCTGAGAATCAGGTAGTTCTTAAATTTGAAAATGTCTCTCTGATTCAATAAAATTATTGGGAATTTCTTGTGATTCTTCGCGAGATGCATTCCATTATATAATAAAATCAGATAACAAAATTTCTTCGAAGCGAGGTATTTTGTCTAGGGTAGCTCAAATTTTTTGACATCAATAAATATTTGAGTTCTTTTGTTTTTCCATTAAAGGTTTTATTACAACAGCTTTCGTTGTTGAAAGTTAATTAGGATGATCCGTTGCCAGCAGATATTTTAAATGTCTGGGCACAAATCATAAATGAAAAAACTGATTTGAAAGAAATTTGGATACCACAATGCATTATTCAAAAAAGTTTTATTAATCTTCGTTTGATAGGTTTTTCGGATGCTGGTATTCGTGAATTGGGAGCAGTAATTTACCTGCAAATTGAAATTATTGATTTTGTTGAGGTTAATCTAGTAGTGGCTAAATCTCGTGTGGCTTCTCTAAAAACTTAGACAGTACCTCGTTTGGAATTAGGAGCTGCTTGGTTGTTATCTAAATTGTTTCTGTCGGTTTCTGCCACTTTTGAGCGTTTTCCAATAAGAGATCTTTTTTGTTCTGTGAATTTAATGATGGTTTTGGCATGGATTCACACTCCTTATCTGTTAAAAACTTTTGTAGCAAATCGTGTTGCACAGATTCATTCGGGATCTGTTTGTTTCTGAACTTATTAAATGTTCGCCTTAGTGGAAAAGTCCAGATTTTATTCGGAAACCAATGGTGACTTGGCCAAATTTGATAATACAGGATTTACCTGAATTGAAAAAAAAATCATTTGTTCTCTAATGTAGTGAATCAAGATTATTCAGAATTTATAAATTTGTTTGACAAAATATCTTCCTTATTGAAATTGCAACAAATTATTGCATTTATGTTGCGTTATATTTCCCAAAAAAAGATTACGAAGAAGAAGATGGTTCGATCAATAGTTCATGATGAATATGAAAATGCAATAAAAATAATAGTGAAATTAACTCAAAAGATATCGTTAAATAAGAAAAAGTTCCAATTGAATAAAGGTTTAAATAAAAGATTTCAAAAAATTATAGAGGTTTGATTCCTAGAGATCGTCCGATCTCAATTAGCACATTTAAGTCCTCATTTAATCCCAAATAAAAGTCGTTTAGCAATTTTGTTAGTAGACCATTTTCATATGTTTTCAAGACAATGGTAGTCCAAAATTGATTCAATCTTTACTTTTTCGTAGTTTTTGAATTCCAAGAGCACAAGGTTTAATTCGTCAATGCATTTTTCAATGTTTAACTTGTTATCGTTTAAAGGCAAAGCCTATTCAGCCAATCATGGAAAAATTGCCAGCATATCGAATAGAACCGACTTTTAGTCATGTTGGTATCAACTATGCAGGTCCTTTTTCTATTAGAGCATCACTTCTTAGATGTAATAATGTAGTAAAATTTTATTTGGTGTTGTTTGTTTGTATGGTGACTAAAGCGATACATCTAAAATGTGTGACCAGTCTTTCATCTGAAGCCGAAAAGGTTTATCATTGAAAATCTTTTCAGATCAAAGTAGTAATTTTCGTGGGGCACCAAAGAAACTCAAGAAAATGTTTAATAATATGTCTGTTAATAATAGAGTTTTGGCTGACTATATTGCAGTTCAAAAAATTGAATGGATATTTCAACCTCCTTAGGCTCCAAATTCTGAAGTAAAATCATTCAAACATCATTTTCAAAGAATAATTGGAAAACAGCTTTTATCTTATGAAGAATTTAAGACCATAATTATTAAAGTTGAAGCTATCTTGAATTCGCAGCCTTTGTGTGAACTCTCAAATAATCCTTAAGATGGATTTGATTACTTAACTCCTGAGCATTTTATAGTGAGAGGTCTTATTTTGTCAAGATTAGAAGAAAACTTATTAGATGTTAATATAAATCTGGTCAAACGATGGAAATTGTCCAATTATTTATTGCAATCTTTTTGGAAACGTTGGAGTAGTAAATATATTCATACATAGATTTCGCGTTCTAATGTTAAAACAAGTCGTTCTTCACTTAAAAATGGTGATTTGGTGTTTTGGTTCAGTCCTGGTTTGCCACCTTCAGAGTGGCAAAGAGACGGATTATTAATTCGTTAATGTTTAAAAAGATCATTACTACATTGAAGAAAATATTAAAACATTACAAGTTGAATTTTTAACAAATAATAAATAGGCAATTCCACGTCAAGTGAGCAGTCAATTTCACGCGACCCTCTCCGATTTAGCTCAAATTTTGTACACTTATTTAAGTACCCAAAATATGACTTGCCAAATTTCAGATCTCTACGTCACATAGTTCGCCTCGTAGAGCCAATTGAATTTTACGGCAATTTTTAAGTTCAACTTTTAACTTTATTTATCTTAATTGCATTTCAGCCTGGAAATTTTAGAATAGTCATAACCGATGGGAAATTTCCCAAGGAATCGAATGCAGCGGTCAGATTTTTGTTATCTTGTCCCGCACGCGCAGAAAACGCAAAAAACAGTATTTTTTTCAAAAATTCATTTCTCAAAAGTTACCACCGATTAAGACTCCAAATTTTGGGCAAAGGCAGCTAAAAGTATGTACTTTAAGAGCTTAAATAAAATTTTCCCACATTAGTAGTAGTTTTTGCTCTAGAGCCTCTTGAACGCACAAAACCATTTTTGTGACCTAGAGGTCCAAAATTTGGCATAAAGTCATATATTGGTTACTCAAATAAGTGTACAAAATTTGAGCTAAATCGGAGAGGGTGGCGTGAAATGGACTGCTCACTTGACGTGAAATTGCCCAAATACAGACCACAGTTTTACCAAACACTATACTCGCTAGCGCACTTGGTATTAATGTAAGGAGCCTAAATATGGAAAAAAGCACTTATAATATAAATATACAAGAATATGTTAATTGCTCAGCAAGAAAAAACTGCGCTAAAAATATCCTGTGGCTAGAGAACCATAACGTCGGTTGTGGCAATGAATCATATCTTATAGTCATGCAAAAAATTCTCTCTATAAATAGAAACAACAACCAGAAAAATGTTAACTACAAAAAGATGTTGAACAAGTGAAACGCAAAATGTCAGCAAGACTCAGGCAAAGCCATTACGCAATAGGAAACATTGAAAAACAGATTACAACTTAACCAAATTCTGAAGTAAACTTGGCTGCTTCAAAGTCAACAATAACAAAAATTCATTGGAGAAACAGGCTAAAACTAAAAATCAACGTTAAAACACCATAGAAAAAATTTGGAAAAGTAAAAGAAAATAAGGTATAATCCAAAGACACGTTAAAAAAGTAATCCACAGAAATAAGTTAGAAAAACACTTAAGATCAAGTTCATAAAAAAAAACAACAAAAAACTGTTGAGATGATGACACATAAAAAAAACAACTAAACTTCAGCGTTTCTGCTATTACTTTATCTGAACAAACAACCAGTGACCATTTTAAACTCATAAAACTTAAACACACCGTAAATGTAGTAATCTTAATCTAAGTTTGTTAGTTTAGATTTTTGGAATGTCAGCCTAAAAAAACTATTAGTAATAATCTTGCCGTTACATAGAGAGTGTATCTACAAAACTCGACAAAAAACCTATACATATAAATTTCTTCTAGGAATCAATTGTCTATTTAAGCTGATACTCCAAATAAGTAATTTTTATACAAAATAATGCAAAGCGGTATAACAGCTAAAAACTAACTAAAATGTTGCAAAATCTCCTCCACAGCTTGGAAGGTCTACAACTTTATTCACAACTTTTTTTACTTTAATTGATCTCTCAAGAAAATATTGACAAACTCAAAAAACATGTTACAACAAATCAATAAATGTGCTAACAATCGGAGACCTAACAAACTATTAATTATACTCGTATCTAAAAAAGACTAAAATGAAGCAAAGCACTCATTACGCCAACAACACATTTGATTTGACTCCAGTCTGTGTATTATTACACATGCTATAAATAGCAAACAATAATAAAATTAATTAATAAATATTTGCAAAAAGTGAGTCAACACAAAATCTATTTCAACATCAAGCATACAGCGTAATTTGCGATTAACGTCATAATAAAACATGCATAAATTTATGCTATATTTAACATATAAAATATATGTTAAGGTCAGGTATGTACATGTGTCTACTATATCAATATCCCTCCATGTCGTTAGGCCATATATAAAATTCACATCAATCGTCCTTATGTCAACAAAATTTAACTAATATACGTGTCAAAACAATATAAAGTATAACTAGTTAATTATCGTTTGCGTTCAAGATTGTTATAAATAATAATTATTGTTTCCTTCCTATAATAAAACATTATTTTAATACAAAATGCAAATGTAAATAATAATTTTTTGCTAATCAACTCCATCTCATAAAATACATTTAAATTAATTAATTATCCTACAAAATGTAATTAACAAACAAAAACAATAGAATGCTACAAAATAAATGACAAAAGTCTCTCACTAAGTTTAATCCATTGTTTACTGAAATACAAAACGTAATACTCCACTCAAATCTTTAATACCAAAAATAATCCTTTCAAAATTACAATAATGATCTGCAGAGTTTGCAAATGTAAAATACATTCATTCGGAATTAAGCCCTAAGCCATGAATCAATTTATGTCTGAACAATAATCTCCATGTACTCTAAAAAGGATTTAATGATTTTGGGATTCGAATGTAGCAGAACAGTATAAACCCCAATTATTATCAACATATAAATAGATGTGTTTGTTAATTAGGTCAAAGCCATTAGTATATACGCTTAATTTGAAATTGTAGTGAAATTGTTAAACACCTTCAGAAGTTTGGTGAAATGAAATTAAATGCACGCCACTCAAAGCTAATATTTATCTATAAATGCAACTAATTAGTCAAAAATATAATTCTAAGTACATTCATCAAAAATACAAAATAATCAACTAATCTATTTTGTCTGCGATAAAAAATAGAGTAATGGAATAACTAAGTTGTGAAGATATCTCTATATACAAAAATATTTTATTACGTACATTTTTTATCGGAATGTGTTGCGTAACTTTTATTGACTAATAATAAATTTATTATTAATGAAGGTCAGTATTTATGCTTCACTAGTTCTTTGTGACGTAACACGTTTTTAATCTGTATGTAGTAATAAAAGTATACATAATAGACAACAAAATCTTGAAAAACTATATGATTCAATTGTATTCTACATTAAGCTGTGGCGATCATCAAATCAAGTTTACTTGTAAATTTGTAAATATCATTAAAATGATAAAAACTGTCGACATCCGGTGCAATTAGGAATCGTACTAAATGAAGCCAAATCGGATGTAATGTATTTTTAGTTATATTTCTAACAATGCTTCTTTAAAGCTGCTCAATTAGTTTCAGAATATGCGCTATAATAATAATAATGTAAATATATCAACATCAACTGTGCAACCGTTTTTATTTATTTCTTCACACACGACTACCACAACAAGTTTACTTTATTCTCCACAAGTATAGTGTATCCTGAAATTGATACATGTTGTGACCAATTATATCAAATAAATTTGATCAATACTGTAGACAAAAACATTCTACAGCATGCATCGTCTAGACATCCTCAGTGGTTTAACAGTGATTTGTGTAGTGTAAACTACAAGGCAAGAGGATTTATTTACGGAATAGAAGACAAATTACTATCGGAAAAAATAAACAGTCGTGCTATGTAGTATTAATTAAATAATTATATCACATTTCAAAAACGCGAAACAAAAAAGGTTTATTGTGTTAAATTATATTAAATTCAAATCGAAAAAAATCGTTTAAAACGTGCTTTGATGAAAATCTTAATTCAATTTAATAAAGAATTGAAAAATTCAATTACTTTCATTCCAAACTCAATCCTTTTTTAATTAAACTCAATTCTTTTATATCTGTTGCTTACTTCGATTTGATTTCATTTCCAACTCCCTATCAAACCCAAATTTCATTTACTGTTGTCAAATGCAATTAAAACTATGTTGAATTTAAAACATTTTATGTAATGATATATGTTATGTTCGTGTATTTCAGGAGTCTTTGCTGCAAATATGATGATATTTTTTGTCCGCTCGTATAAGTTTTTATGAAAGATTATTAAATAAATTTCAGTTTGAACGTCAGATGTGATATAAGAAATTGAGCATTTACGATCCAGCAAGTCTAGAATGGTTTTTGCATAGATGTGCCGCTCGCATCAAGTATGAAATGAAAAATAAAGTAAAAATAAAATATATTATTAACTAAAAAATATGCCTAGCGTTGAGAATTAATTTCATGAGACTATGGCACTCTTTTAATACATTTATATTATAATGTTTATTTCCAGAAATAAACATGTAGAGTAATACAAAGGTGTACAGCCCAAACCATTAATTTAAATCACAATTCAGTGTATGTGTTTTGTTTATAACTTCATTGTGATATTCATGTGCATCGTTAGTTTGTAATTTGTATAACTCCATCTAAAATTATAGTACCCTGTAAAGAACCATGACCCCCATCTAAAAATTACATTTTTTTTTAAACTGCAATATTTCTATGGAATTTGGCACTATTCTAGGATTACAGTCTACTTGTAGTGATAAATTAAGGTCTTTAATTATCACAAAAATCAATAATGTTCCTTTTGGAATTTATTATATTATACTATAATCACATCTTACATTCTCATCCTTCACTGCACTTATTGCTAGAAGCAATTAGTATTAGTGCTCTCTCTATAGCGCCATAGCGTCTTTTGGAAGTATCATTCTACATCTACAAAAATAAATTGCTATTAGACAATATTTCATATTTATTGTTAAACATTTCAAAAACGAAGACGGTTTGACTGCCACAATTAGCAAATTGCATAAACTTTTTTTGTAATTAAAATGTTCCAAATATATCAAATAAATTAAAAAAAATAAAACTGAGTCAATTACTGAAGTCAGTCCATCAACTTGGAGGTCGTTCAGCAAAAAATATCTAAGCCGGAATGTGACCAAGAGTCCGGAAACATCCATTCTGCATCGTGCTCAAGAATTGAACATTTTAACAAACATTATGCATCAAATTCTTAAAAAAAATTAGCGCCTTAATTCTTACAAAATTCAACTTACGCAACAACTCAAACTTACAGACCATACACGGTAAAAAAAGTTTGTTAATTAGTTTATTGAAGTAAAAAATCTGCAAGTTTTCCAAAAAAACCTTCAGCAATAAGATCCATTTTCATGTTGATAGGCTTCGTGAACAATCAAAATTGTCGCATTTAGAATCAAAATAGCCCACATGTATTTCATGAAACGGAAATTTATGTCAAACGTGTGAAATGCACAAACGGTATGAAAGTATCATTCTTCCAGTTTTTGTGACTCAAATAGATGGTATAAATCTCAAAAACATGTGGACTTGCCACATATCAAGTAAAATAATGGCATTATTGCACAAAATATTCCCCGGTAGTGTAATCCCGTTTAGGCAACTAGAATTGGCCGCATAAATCGTGCAATTCAACGCTTTTTTAAGTCAAAAGCTTTACGTCAATAAGCCCACAACCACCCAAGCCTTGATTATTACCAAAATCCAGCCACAATTATGCCAAACAATAATTCAAAATTTATAAATTATATTTATCAGATTAATTGTTCCATACTTAATCTCCTTTATGATTAAATCAAAAACCACATTTAAACTAAATAAAAATTTGCTCTTTATCTACCAAAGTAGTTCAAAAATTACTTAATAAATCAACCCACTTCAAACTAAACGAAAGACTTCTAGGGCGGTATAAAATAGATGTAAACGCACAATAAAATAAAGAACATGGTAAAAAAGTTGTGTGAGCAGTTGCAACAACTATTACTGTGGCATATTCTTATATATTTATTAAATCTGACTGTTTGTTCCATTGGATGCTGTATTGGCTTATTGCAGTAGATAATATATTAGTCGACATTCGTCAACGTCGTCATTGAATTGTTTTTTTTTTGCATAATTTTATTTGTAATGACAATAAATTTAAAAGTTTCGTTCAGGTCCTTATATTTATAAAGCACACGCAAAGGAATTGATGCGCATCAGATATAATTTGTACAATAATTTGTGTTTTTTTTCTTTTGTGTAGCTCATCATCACTAAAAATATCCTTTGCCTGCACGTAAAAAATATACATTATTAAAACAATTACTTAGACAAAAAAAACTTTAAACACTACTTTCTGTACCTTTCTGATGCTGTAGTGAGTGACTTTTTCAATTGACAAAAATAAAATAGGCAATTTTAAAACTTAATTTTGCAGTAGCAATGGTATTTTTAACACTATGCCAAACTTAAAAGAAAAAACACTTGGTAGAAGTGTAGAGTGAAATAAAACACGATAATCTTTTCTTCAAACAAAACTTTAAAAAATGCTCTATTTTGTGAACCTTAACTTAATAAAACTTATCACTTTCATTAGTCAAAATCAAATCACAGTTTTCAAATTTGTTACAATAACTTTGTCTATTTCTTTATCATCAAGCGCCTAAAAACAAATACTCTAAAAGTTGAAAACTACTAACTACATCTACATTTTATCTTTTAGTACTATAGACGTTTTGCTATTCTGTGAGAGTTAACTACTTTTTTAGCGTCTATTTACCAACTTAATAGCAAGTTTGGTAGGTATATTTGTATGAATTAAGTCTTGTACCAGTTCCATTCCATTCAAACGGAATACAATTGCTTAAATTGTCGCTTTTTTTTAATGAAATGCTTTCAAAATAAAATATTTATAGCTTTGAACAACGTATGCAAATCATCAAATTTTATTATCAAAAAGAGAAGCGTTCAAAAAACGTTCCGCGCATTACGTGCTTTTTATCCTCGCCACAATCGTCTTGCCGAGTCAACAATTCAACGTTTGGTCGTCAAATTCGAGTCATCCGGTTTGATTAATAAGTAGCCAACATCCGTACGTTACCGAAATGCAAAATCTGCTAACAATATCGCTGCTGTGCGTGAAAGTGTACGGGAAAACCTGAGGCAGTCAATTTCTCGTCGTTCACAAGAACTTGCCTTTCTGCGACTTTAACTTGGCAAATTTTACGTAAGGAATTGGATCTGTACCCGTTTAAAATCCAACTAACCCAGAAACTTAAAATAAACAACCATAGACAACGGCGTGTTCGTTGATTGGGCTCTAAAGCAGTTGGAAGTTGCCACAAATTTTGCCAAAAAAAATCATCTTTAGCGACAAAGCCCATTTTTGAATTAATCGACATGTAAACAATGCAAAATTGTCAAATTTGGAGAAATAACAATCCAGACGAGAATACACCAGCACTAAAGATATCCCGAGTAAGTCATCGGTTTGTACTTCTTCCAAAACAAAACTGGCCATGCCATAACCGTCAACGGCAATCGCTACAGGTCGATGACAAGTAACTTCTTGTAGCCTAAACTAGATGCTATGGATACCGACAACATGTGGTTCCAACAAGACAAAACTATGTATCACACAGCTCATGTCACAATGAACATTCTGCACAATTTGAGGGCACGGTTATCTCGCGCGACAGCGACGTGAACTGACCACCATGATGGTGCGATTTAAGACCTTTGGACTTCTTCCTTTGAAGCTATCTTAAATCACAGCTCTTTGCAAATAAACTGCAAACAATTGATTCATCCAACAATAACAAACGCCATCCAGCAAAATTAGCCAGATTTATGCGACAATGTAAATTAAACCTCCCAAATACGTGCCTCCAAGCAAAGCCGCGGCGGACATTTGAACAACGTTATATTCCATATTTAAATATTTGGTGCCATAAAATATTCTTTCAAATTATTATTTTTTTAATTTATTATTTATTAAATTGTTTTATTTACATTTACAATATTAAAGTCATCAACCTTAAATTCTTAGATCATTGGTAAAGTAAGTATGCAATTAACTATCACAAAGTAAACTGGGCTAATACTATGTACGGAATAAGATCACAATTAATTTTTTACACAAATACAAGATGTTCGTTAGAAATTCATAATTAGTATATTAATAACTCTCATAGTACTCAAAAAGCTATGTGGAAAGTTATCAAAAATAAAACATGATCAAAAGAAAATCTTGGACAGCCAAGATTTACAAATTATAGAGTTTCTTTACTACAATCAAACTGCGACCATAAGCATTGAAAAAGAAACATAAAAAAATAATCCAATTAAACAAGGTGTTCGGCAAGGGTGTGTCCTTTCCCCAATTCTTTTTAACCTGTACTCTAAATGCAGAAAGCTCTGGAAGATAAATGAGCTGGTATTGTAGTTAATGGTAGTCCCGTAAACAACATCTGCTACGCCGAGGACGGCTATTAATATAGAAGATCTACGTAAAATTACGAAACGCGTCCAAGAGGTCAGTAATGGACTTAAAATAAATTTGAAAAAAACTAAATACATGTTAATAAGCAAAAGCGCAACAAACAACAGCACAGAGCTAACGATCAACCAATACAACATCAAAAGAGTCCATAAATACAAATACCTGGGTACATGGGCAAACGATAATAACAATTTTGAGCTAAAAATAAAAAGCAGAATTGAACAAGTCCGCAGTACCTTCATCAGAATAGAACAATTTTTCTGCAGCAAATGTCTTAGTAACTCTCTTCAGATCAGAACGGTACGATGCTACATTTTTTCCGTACCTATATATGGTATAGAAGCCTCAACGCTTAAACAATGCCTAAGTGACAAAATAGAAGCATTTAAGATGTAGATATACCGCAGAATTCTGAAAATACCATAGACCAAGAGAGTTACGAATGAACAGGTGCTGCGGAGAATGGAAACAGATAAGAAAATAGTAATAACCATTAAAACCAAAAAACTCGAATACCTTGGTCACGTTATGAGAGGTGCCCGTTACAAGTTTTTGCAGCTCATAATCCAATAGAAGACAACCGGCAAGAGGAGTGTTGGGAGGAGGCAAATATCTTAAAACCAAAAAACTCGAATTCCTTGGTCTCGATATAAGAGGTGCCCTTTAGAAGTTTTGGCAGCTCATAATCCAGGGGAAGATAACCGGCAAGAGGAGTGTTGGAAGGAGGCAAATATCTTAGCTGCGCAGCCTCCGAGATTGGTTCGGATGTACCTCAAACTAACTATTCAAGACAGTAGTAAACAGAGTTCCAATAGTCATGATAGTTGCTAACCTACGTTGAAGTTGGCACACCAAGAAAAAGAAAATCCAGCATACAAATTTAAAGCTGAACAGTATAATATTCTTTTATAAATGTACCTCAAACAAAATCAAATAATATTCCTGTCAAGATCAACTTTCACAAAATACATAACACCTCGTGTAACTAATCTCCCATTTACATTTAAAAAAGTATCATATTAGTCCGGGAGCTGGTAACAAAAAAGTGCAAGAGTTTAGGAAAGGCTGATATTTTGAGATCGGACTGTTTATTGGTCATAGAACGCCTCTGCAAAGTCAGCACTCCAGGTGTCGGGACACCTGGCGATGGCACGCTAAGAAAGGTGTAATTTTAACACCTTACTTAGCGTACCTAAAAATTGTTTTGAAAAAGCTGAAAATTCATCGGCAAATAGTCGATGCATTACAAAACCTTAATCAAGCAGTCATACAGTAATAACCAAACGCACGGCGTCAGCACAGTTGCGTACATGCTACAAGAACTAACTTAATGCAAATAATTAGAAAAAGCTGAAATTTGGAAATATGTCTAATCACGTAATTAAATTCATAAAACAAACAGTCAGACATAGTTTTTATAAGAATCCAATCAGTCAGCACCCAATTGAAGTCGTGAAGGCGCACGTCAAGAAATTAAAAAAAACATTCATTCATTGGTAGAACTATGCAGCAAATGCAGCATAGTCAACCAATGCGACATAGTTGTAGTAAGTATTTTTTGATTGGTCAAAAACCTTTAATTACGACAAGCAGCGTGCGCGCCTTATCACGACTTCAATTTTTTCAGCTTTTTCTAATCATTTGCATTAACTTAGTTCTTGTAGCATGTACGCAACTGTGCTGACGCCGTGCGTTTGGTTATTTCTGTCTGACTGCTTGATTAAGGTTTTGTAATGCATCGACTATCTGCCGATGAATTTTCAGCTTTTCCAAAACAATTTTTGGGTGCGCTAAGTAAGGTGTTAAAATTACACCTTTCTTAGCGTGCCATCGCCAGGTGTCCCGACACCTGGGGTGCTGACTTTGCAGAGGCGTTCTATGACCAATAAACAGTCCGATCTCAAAATATCAGCCTTTCCTAAACTCTTGCACTTTTTTGTTACCAGCTCCCGGACTATATATTCAAGTGCGTGATACTATATCCAAACTAAAAAATACAAGCAGTTAAACTGTTACTCTCTAAATAAATCCTTTACTAAACTAAACTTGTAAACAATTCAATAAAAAAATAACGTACTTCCAACTATTTCAAAAACTGCCAAAGTGGTTCTATATTTAAAAAAAAGTAATGTTATAGAAAACTACAGACCCAACTCCTTTTTACCAATCTTAGAAAATATTTGAAAAGTGTGTAACAATTCAAATAAAATCTTACCTTAAAACTGAAAACATTTTCACTAACTGCCAATTTAGCTTTCATTCAAATTTGAACACTTCCTTAGCAGTTTAAGATTTAAACTAATGCTATGTTTTGTGACTTGAGCAAGGCTTTTGACTGTGTATCACATTCGATTCTTCTTAAAAAAACTAAAAATGTTTGTTGTTAAATGGTTTCCAGCAAACCGATAAATATCAACATTAACAATACGGAATAGTTTAGGTTTACATTAAAAAGTGGCTGAAATAACACACTGTATATTGACAATATATATATTTTTTTACAGTTGGAAAATTATTTAGGTTTTCCGATAATTTTGACTAACCCTATGTATTTTATATCTTGGCTAATTTATTAACTAAAATTTTACTTAAATTTATTCAACAAGTAATTTAAATACCATTTGGTAACAATAATAAAGTTTAAATTTTACTACTTTTATAGAATAAAGTTTTTACATTATTGACGAATCAGTATTCAATTTTATGCATAAAACTTGTAAAATCTTATTTAATAAAATTTCTATTATTCGCCATTCCAGACGACAAGACGAGACAGTTTCTTACTATTCCAGGCTTACGATGAGATCATTAATTTAAAAGGAATTAAATCCATCTAAAACCCTTAATTGCCTAGTAATTGGATATAAAATATCTTTTATTCATTATTGTCTCAATAAAACGCATTCGGACTGTTTAGTTGTTTTTGAATTTAAATATTTATTATTATTATAAATAATTTTTTGCTTTTACTTAAACATTATTTTTATACTTTACACGGATTAAATTTAAAAAAGATTTGTTTTGGAAAAAGTTACTGTTGTTCTTGTGGGCTACTGCTATAGTATATATAAGGTGTTTAAAAAAGAATGTAAAATATTTAAGGGGGTGGCAGCGTGGTGTGAGTTTATAGGTGTGGCAATGCGCATAATTCTATCAATCTCTGTCTAAACCGTGACGTCAAGTGGGTGATAAGCAGTGTTGCCAATGTGCGGGTATTTACCCAAAAAGCGGGTATTTTTTATCAAAATCAAAAATATTTAATGTGCACCCGTACACAGAACAAGATGGTTTAATGAAGTTTTTGATAATTATAATTTGTTTGGTCTTTTAATTTTAAAGCAAAGCATATATTTAATAATTCACTGACAACGCCAATAACACACTAATCTAAGAGCGATTTTAATAATAAGTGTATGAATTGCGCGTTGCCAAAGTTTCTACCACCCACCTGACGTCATGCGCAAACTGAATCAAAATGCGTTCTCGAGACGGACACACCATTATACTCACACCACGGGTGGTAGTACAAACCACAACAAACAAAAAAGTCTTAACAAACATGGGTTGTCATAGCAACGGTTTTGGAGATTGAAACATTATTTATTTTTATTATTCTTTTTCCCTCTATTTTTATATTGCAAAAACGTGCATTTTCTTATCATAATTGGCTGATGTTTTGTGAAATAAACATTCAGTATTTGACAGTTGTTGTTAGTGCACAAGTTTTCATTGCTATGGCTGATTACTCTAATGCAGAACTACCCGACATGCATTTCATGTATAATCGTGCTAATAAAATTGCCACCAAAGCGCGACGTCTTTATGTAGAAGCTTATCTAAATCGCCAGATTCCTTCACATCGTATGTTTAGAAAAATTCACCAAAGATTGAGAGATACAGGTTCACTGCAAAAACAGTGCTATCTTTCCGGCAGACCACTCCTAGAGCAAAACAAGAAATTATAGCACGGATAGAGCAGAAACCAAGAACGAATGTGCGGAAAATATCAGCCAAAGTAAGAATTGATTCTACTCTTGTTTGGGGGACCCTCCACGAGCAGCTGCTCTACCCATCCCATGTACAACGAGTACAGGCCGCAAATTTAACTAATCATTAGGCACGTTTAGTTTTTTGTCGCTGGTTTCTAAGAATGCTGAAGACCCGCAATTTCTTGCCAAAATTCTTTTTACGGATAAAGCCGGGTTCACACAAAATAAAGTTGTTAATTTTAGCTTTCTGCAGAACACAATGTATGGTCTTTTGGATGACATTCCTTTGGTCCACAGACAACAAATGTGGTTCCAGCATGATGGTGCTCTAGCTCATTTTTCGATTGCCGTTAGAGAGCATTTAGACCAAATTTTTCCACATAGGTGGGTAGGAAGAGGCGGACCAGTTTTATGGCTAGCAAGATCTCCTGATTTAAACCCTCTTGATTTTTTTTCTTTAAAAATATTTAAAATCATTAATGTATGCTACTTCTGTAAATGGCCTCAAGAAGCAGCAGTTCAAAATTAATAGAAAGTGCCAAAAAATCCGAGGGGGTTTTAGGAACAGTACGAATATCCTTCAGATAAAGATATCGTGCCTGTTTGAAAATAGAAAAAACGCACTTCGAGCATTTTCTATAACTCTGTTCTTTGTAAGAATATATAAAAATAAAAAATGTTCCATATCTCCAAAACCGTTGCTATGACATCCCATGTTTATTAAAACTTTTTTATTTTGTTGTGATTTGTACTTACCACCCCTTAAATATTTTACATTCTTTTTTTAACACCCTGTATATATAGTTTAATCTTTATTATTATAAAAAAAAATCTGTGAATCTATCTCTGCCGTCCGTGGGTAAAAATATCGTAACTACTACTAACGTTGTTTTGAGAAATATCTATCGTTGTTTGTGCCGTCTCAAATATAATTAAATTAGATTATTTTTTTACAGCAATAAATCTACATCTCTAATTTTTAAAATATTTAATAACAAACATTTTTGATGATTATTGGCCTTAAACCGTTTTATCTAACAAAATTGCTGAAACGTTCAGACTAACTAGACATGCATTTTATAGTTTTTAAGTTATTTTTGGTAAACTTACAGATTTCATACTTTAAAAATTAATTCAAATGATCAGTACCAAACCAATAAAATTAAAAAAAAAAAAAATTGAAACTGTAGTTATAGATTTTTTTTCTAAGAACGGCAGATCTAGCCACAGCAGCCAAAAGTCACAAATGCTATTTTTAATTTAGTTTTTCATATTATATTAACTTTAGAAAACAGAATATACTTGATTTAATGTTATGATACTGCCAATCTTTGCAATCGTAAGGTGAATATCAAAATTAATGAAAAACACCCAAAAACAAAAATTTGCTATGTGCCCGCCGGAAACTAGTGACAAAGTTTCTGAAAACTGGTTCAAAAACAAGAAAAAAAAACAAACGTCAGCAGCGTCAGTTTTAGTTCCTCATTCAGTTGAAATAAACCCCTCATATTTCACTTAAAAATAGTACTGTATAAACTAAAATATCAAAATTATTTATTAAAAAAGAAAATTAAACCGTCCAAACCCCAATTTAGACAATATGTTTCGATGATTTAATATTTTCTACCTATAAAGTAGCAGCATCACAAGATTTCGTATATTAAACTGAGAAAAATACAACATTGCAACACACTCGGTGCATAAATAGCCTGTCGGTAACATTACTCCTTCAGGTTAGAATATGCCGGGCTCCGGGCATTATAGTAATTACAACACACATAACTAGTATGCACCAAGTGCGTTACTAGATAATAATACCCATCGGCAACTTCAATCCCTCAAGCCATAGGCCGTAACATATCGCGCTCCAGACATTTAAAACTATTAAGTTAAGTTTAAATATCTAAACTATTAAGCTAACTTTAATAGTTAGTGTGTTTCAAACAACTTCAAAGTTTAATCTATAATAAAAAAAATTTGTTTGCCCACTCAACACATATACACACACAATAAGTTAAAAAAGAATCAAAAAAAGTCTAAACTAAACTCCAAAACAAAGACATTAATTTCAGAATAACTTCAATGTTTAAAAACATTTAAATGCAGGCGTCTTCATAATTGTAATAAAGACCTTTATTGGCATAATCATACATACATCAGTAGTATTAACACTCAAATAATAAATAAACAACATCCTTTTTTAGATTCCAAGTAACTACTCCATTTTTACAAATCTCACACTTTTTTATATTCTTCAGTCATCCAATATTTATTACCATTCTCTTCACTACCACACCTAAACCTTGCAATCAATTGCTGAACATCCTCTAATTGGGTTTCCTGCAAACAGGTTTATTGTATTCTTAAAAACATTTGTATGTGGCATTGTATCTGCTACCATCAATTTTTACTTGCCTATCTTGCTGTTCTACCTCTTCTAGATTGTTCAATAATTCTTCGTCTATATTTTTTACCCATTCTTCTACTCTCTATTACTTTTTTCACTGACATTCCACCCCTTTCATACAATTTCTTTCTTTATATACCAAAATTTGTCACACTTCCATTCTCTTCCATTTCTACTAATTTTATTATTTCCTTTACTAAACTTCGCTCATCGCTCCTTAAAAAAACTTTTGATTCATATTTTAGCAGTTAAGCTGCATCCCACCAGCTAACTTTCTTACAGTTGGTTTCTTGCAAAACTATATAGCCAGGTGTTAAAGACTGTACTCCTAACACTCGCTTTAAAAATTTCAGTTGTACCTTTTCTATCAATTGCTCTTCTTTCACATCCCAGACTTCTGCTCCATATAACATAACACTTCTAATACATGCATATATAAATTACCATTTTCACTTTAAAACAATTCTTAAATGTTTCATGCCATATAATCATAAATCTTTAAGATGCTACCCATGCTTTCTTACTTGCATATCGTACATACAATACAATACAAATATCGTATCGTTTTAACCGTATACACGCCACTGCTGACGTATTAGCCTCTTCTGTCAAGTGCCTTTTGGACTCCATAACGCCCCCTCTAAGTGCCAACGTCTGATAGACCAAGTGTTAAGACCTGAGCTTGAACCTTTTGTGTTCGTCTATCAACACAATATTATTATAGAGGCAGATACATTTGAAAGGCATTTTGAGATCTTACGGGAAGTATTTGCTCGCCAAGTCGACGCTAAGCTAACTCTCAGTTGAGTTGCTATTTAGGCAATACATTTTATTTTACTTTCTTTTTTGTCTTGCTCTGTAATTAGGTATTTATACCCGATTGATTATTATTAAATAAATAAATTATTGTTTACACCCCTAAAGACAGTCAAAAAAGTTCAACCTCTTGATACCAACGATTAATTAATCCTAGTTGCGCAACTATCGCAGGACCTTTGCAAAAAGTAAAGTTTTTATGAACAAAAGAACGCCAAAAATAGTTTAAACTGTTGAAAAATGCACTAGTTAATGATTCAATTTTGATTTACCGTTTACGGTACAAATTGATGCCAGTGAATATGGAGTAGGTGTCGTTTTAACACAGACGGAAGCAGACGGAGAGAATGAAGTATATTATCTGAGTAGAACCTTGTCCAAGGCAGACAGAAATTTACAGCACCACAGAACGTAATATGGTAACTTGATCAGTTTTGTAGATTTTATATTCTATAATAAGTTTTATAATTGAAGCAACAAACCAACCAACCAAATCAAATCCTCTGCAAAAACGTTATATCCAAACAATGTAAGCGGATTATAAAAGCTTCGTCATATTTTACAATTTCCTTTTGTTCAAAACAATTTCCCTAAAAACGGTAATATATGATTGGAGTAGTAAAAGACCTGCAGAGGCAACATATATTGAAATGTGCAAGTAAACAAAAGCTTTATTCTCGAGTATTGTCTAAAAATCTCTACCGCTTATAATGTATTGAAAATCTTGTAATCTGTTATATTTCATATGAGTATACGCAACAATACAATACGATACAATACAATAGCCTCGGTATGGTACTGGTAAATATGTATTCATATTCCTAAAATAGTTTTGAAGCCAATATCAATCAAGTACAATATAGAATCAATATAACATTTTACAATATTTGTACGTTGTGACATTGATATAGATCCAATGTTTCCTGGGCTAAATAGTTCAATGAAATAAAGAAGGTAGCGCAAAAAATTATAAAGTTTGATCTCATCTTTAAAAGAAGTATAATGTTACTAGTTACTTACTATTACAACATTTCGGTAATTAAATTATAAATCTTTATATGTTATTTATTAATGACTATATAAAATATTCTTTGCTACCTTAACTCATACAACTTTCTATTTGGTATAAAAATTTTCCTTAAAAAAAATGAATATAAAGAAATCACACAGAGAAAGTAATATCAGATACAAGGAAACATCTGCTTTGGTATCTTGTAACCAACCAATAGTGACTATATAAAAATTGATTGTGTGGGTTAGGTCTGCTCTGCACATATGCGTCACCCTTTTACTCATTTTGGGGATGTGTCATTTTATCAAGAAACTATAAAAAAACTAGGATTCTATGAATGAAACCCTCTCGCTTCAATTTCAAATAATAAAACAACATAAATCAATCAATTTATAATACAGTAAACTATTGTACAATACGTAATTATAAGTTGTACTAATTTTAATAATGAAACTGATAACAAAATTTAAATTTTTAAACTTCTGACATTTAAAATGGGTGTCATTCATTGATTCAGTTAAATTGACTAGTGCGTAACTAAATAATTTCTAGGAATCGGACGTCATTCAGCAATCAATCAATATAATATTTTGAATTACCTTGCAGTTTCTTATTTAGCATAATAATATGCAACGTCACGCACATTACAACAATTTGACATTGCATGTAAATAATACACTTTCATGTTTAACAACTAGACCTTAAAAAAGTAAAACAATTATTTTTGTAAATAGAATAAATCGAAATGTTATTAATTGTTAACATAAGCACCTCCACCATATACGCGATAAAAGCTGTGTACACATGTAATTTAATATTATGATAAGATAGACAAATCTATATTGTAACCACATGCATCTATTGATTACATGTGTATTAATGCAAACCAATGAGAGAAAATTCAATACTGAACAGGTATGTATGTAGGTGGTTAATAATTTTTAAATTCTTACCTTCGTTCGAACCTGATGAAAAGTACTTTAATCACACGCGATTAATTAACCAAACCGACCGTAATTACTGCTGAGAACTCGCGTTAGATGCTGTATTTTCGTGGCATCTTATAAAATTTCCGCAACCGACGATGGCGGTCATTTTACTTTTTGCCTCCCTATGACGTTAGGGGGTAAGTGTTGTGTGGGCTTGCGCTGCACACCGGGCACGTGACCGAATCAATAAACTAGCGCCAATGTCGTACAAGTATAAAACGAATCAATATGTTTATATAAGGAAGCGTTCGCGAACGCCCTGTATGCGATGCTGGTGGGGTCGTGCGCGTGTGATAGTCCTATAGACATGACCTTGCGTACTCGCAACTCCTTTAAGGGGGGTGGGCTATTAAAAATTACATGACACCAAAATATATATGTTAGGTATTAAGAAGGGGGGCTTACTCGTTCGGAAATTTGTTTGTTTTGATTGTATAGGGATTAGGAAATACGATATAGATGTCTGAAGACAGGTCTATGACACTACCTGGATGCATTATGCATGAATAATATTCAGAAGGGTTTATTCACCAGAAATCACATGCATTATAAATCACTGATAGAAAGACAAGGGCGAAATTGAATGGATTTAATTTACTATTCGTCTTCTATCTTGTCCATATGTCTTCGCACTCAAATATGTTTCAATGTTCAAGTATGTGACTGGCTGTGTGAAATTCAACAAATTTAAAATAAAAATTTCGTACATAGTATATTTGTATACATGTAAAACCTTTTTCAAATAACCTACGGCACACAATGTTTCAAATACACAAATACGACTAGGACAACAAAAAAATATTTATTTTTCAAACATTACGCTGCTCAATGATTGTTTATATTGCAAAAAAAACAATTTATGACAAAAATATTTTATCTAAAAAAATAACCGCACATTTAATTCAAAATTGTATTTTACTAAAAATGATAAAATGATAAAAAATATTGCGTTCGTACTTTAATCTAATCTAATTATTGTTCGCCTCTTGATTTATAAGAAAAAAATTGTATACCTTCATATTTTATAATAATGTACTGCTAATGTAATATTTTTAATACATTGCTCAAACTCTTTTCTATATTATTTCTATATTTTTTCTATATTTTTTAAATATTCTGAACTATTTTTGTACATCTTCGACAAGTCGACAACCACTCGTTGAAAGAATAGTTACCTCAATACTGCTCTAAAAATCTTTAATTAATGGGTGTCAAACTTGGCAGGCCGACGTGAGTCTCTTCATCACCAAGGGCCCACCATATTAATTTAAACGTTGGTATAAAAATAGTAAACCCGTAATAATCAAGAAAATAAAATCAGAAAAGGCAGGCGTAGACAGATTGCTGAATCCAAAAACAAGACTTTAATTTCTTATAAGAGTTGATGCAATAACATAAAACTTCTGCATCCTAAAAGCTGCTCTAAAGGAAACCACCTCAAAGTAGAAAACAATTCATATTGAACCACTGAATATTTTAAAAGCTTCCGACTCAGTATCAAGTATCTGCGATAACAAAAATAACTGCATACAAGCTGCCATAGATTATTAAGTTTACTTTACTAAGAGTGTTTAACAAAACAGAAATAAAGTTCCTTTGCAACAAAAATAAAAGGCATTTTTAGACTCACAATCAATGTTGTCTTAAGAAAGCTAAAAAATGTAAAAATAATATCCAAAACAAAAACACAATTTGCAGCTTCTGCAAGAAATAAAGTTCCTTTGCAACAAAAATAAAAGGCATTTTTAGACTCACAATCAATGTTGTCTTAAGAAAGCTAAAAAATGTAAAAATAATATCCAAAACAAAAACACAATTTGCAGCTTCTGCAAGCAGGAACGATGCTAGCCGGTAAGCAAGGTAAGTGCCGCTTCGGGGCGCAATACGTCAAAGGCGCCGTACCCTGTAACAATTTACATTACCATTATATTAATGTAAAACCATTTTTTTAAATAATTTTTCTTAAAATAATACTTATTTACTGCAATTATTGCAGAGTTAAAAAAAAATTATATTAAAAATATAAAAAATCAGAATATTACTATGACAAATAAGATATGAGATCACTATTTACCTAGTTACCGTCCTCCTGACCTTAAAACAAACCGCTAAAGAAAAAACGCCCCAGAAATTATGCCGTTGATACACCAAATCCAGCCGATAAGTCTTAAATTTTTTTTTTGTGTTTTGTTATTCACCGGGTCTTAAGCAACTACTTGGAGATGTCCTCCAGATGTGGAGAAGCCTTGGGGCTATTATGGTAGCTCCTTGGTTAAGAACTTCCAGATGCAACATAAGGTTTCTTAGTAAATCGGCGTTGAAGCGGCGCTAGGTCCGTCCTAGTAGCTGCCTAAATTACAACTTCATGGGCGATGTATGCAATGCCCATGCTCATTTGGCGTAAGACTGGCAAGTTCGTTGGTGTGAAGGTAGATTTCATTACTCTTGTTAACCAGTCCATTGCAGCAGTCGTTGTTGTGATTATGTTCGTATGCTGGTCCGTTGCATCAAGATTTAGTCTTGATCTTTAAGACCATACCGACCGCTACCTTGATTAGTACTATTTAATAAAAACGGCAACTTTGACTTCATTGCTGTTTCTACATATAATTTGATAATCAATTTATTTTTTTACCTGTATATTCAGAAAAGAGTGTGACAGTGACAGACTTTTCTAGACCCGGATAATAATTATTTCGTTATCTAGTTTGTTTGATGTTGTTACTTTTTTTGTGGGTTAGGAAAAAAACCTTGTAAAAACTGTCTGACTCACCCTCTGAAAGAGAGTGCCTACAGACTAATCTCCCCAGGATCATGCCTGAAAGTTCAAGACAGTAAGGCTCATATACCTTCCATTTGAAGATTTTATTTGGAAGGGGTAAGCCACTTTAAGAAGTAATCATAGTGATCGGTTTTCTATAAGAGTATTCATCTTTGTTTGGCTCATCAAGTTATCAAAGTACTTCTCGGTCAAAATTTTAATGTGTTAGCGCAGCGGAGTTATATTAAAAATGTGACAAATTTCATTGTTTTAAGTATACCATAAGACAAACAAGGTGCGTGTTAGCAGCCGTTTCCCAGACTAAAGACGCAAAAAATGATTTAGAGTCTGATAATGATGAAGTGCATCCAGATTTTGTTCCATAATACTTAGAAACTACTTAATATGTCATACCAACATAAAAATACCTTTGAATTTCAACGAGCAATCTGTGAACATTGACCTTGAATATTTGCGGCTTATAAGTCTCGGGAAATACTAAATTTACAAGTTTATTCTATGTGTTTTTTCTCGGTTTAAAACCTTGCACATGTAGATTGTCGGTTTATTTAGTAAACTACGGCCTAGTTTATTTGACAAAACCCATGTTGAAAGGCAGGTAAAATATCGTTAAAATTTGCGTGATCTTGGATTACCCTCTCTATAACTTTACTCTGTTTGGAATTCTGTCAAAAGCAGCAGATTGAGTTTTCAGTTTTGAAATTAATTCTTTGTTTCAAAAAAATCGCTATGTAACAATGCGTTGTTGTCAGTATAATCTAAGAAATCATTGACTTCTTAGTAAACCCTTTCGACGTGCTCAAAATCAGTGCCTTCGTCAATGAGGGGGAGAGAGAAGAATGGAATTTGAGGCTGTTTGTACATACTAGTAAAATATCGCCCTTTTATAGCAGCCCGGATGAGCTTCCACCTCGTTGATTGGCTTATTCCAATGTTCAACTACACGATTGCATAGAATGAAGCCGGCTGTATATGTAATGTCGACTTTCCGTTACCTTTGCTACCAAGACTATACAAAAAAAACATTTAAAACAATAAAAATCGGTGCCAGACAAACTCCAAAAAATAAAAAAGCTTCACCTGTGTCTGATAGATATGCATAACTCACAAAGTATGATAAAATCCAAATCGGCTGTCATCAGCTGACCAAAAGAAAAATACAATATCTAAAACTAACTCTCATCAACGTTGATGTTTACCTAAATCAATTTAATCATTATTTTTATGTAAGATAAACTGACCAAAAAATTACTTCTTTTTCTTCTTAATGTAGGACTAGTTAATTTCCAACTATTGTGCCTCCTGTGATATAGACGTCCAGCTGTCTTTCCATCTTTTAGGCAGTCGTCCAAAGAGCCTCCTTGTGTTCTTAGTACGTGCTGGTTCCATTCTTGTTCTTGTCCAACGTACAATATCATAAACTCCTCAACTCCTTCGTATTTCCTCGCTGTGTACTCTGTCCCTGATGCCCGATATGGTTCGGAAAGTCTTCATTTCTGTTGTTCGTAGAGGCCCTTTCGTCTTCTTTGTGTCCGCTCTGATCTCGACTGCATACGTCATAACGCAGTTTTACATATGCGTACTTTACTCTCTTTTTGCATGAATTTGTTTCGCCACACTATGTCACGTAGACATCCCGCAATTCACGATGCTTTATTTATTTGGATTTCAGCACCATTGTATAGGTCTCCTTTACTGGATAATTGAACGCCTAGGCGCATTACCTGTTCTATAGAACTGGCTTCGATGAAAAGTTTGCATCTAATGTGGTCCTTTGATAGCACCATTGCTTTAGTTTTTGCAATGGATATCTGCATATTAAATTAATTCGCCTTTGTGTTGAACCTATAAAGCAGTCTCTGTAGATCTTCTTCATCTTCCGTCATAATTATTAAGTCGTCCGCATAACATATGATACTAAATTGTTTGTTGCCCTTTCTGAATCCAATATCCATGGTCTTCACGTCTTCAATAATCTCATCCATAATAATGTTGAAAAGTGTTGGGCTCAGACTGTCCCCTTGTCTAATCCCCACGCTGACGGGTATTTCGTCAGTCAGTTTTTTATTTACTGTGAGCTTTGTTCTATTGTCTGTATTTAAAACTCTGATTAGTTTGATCATTTTGGGGTTCACGCCTTTTGTTTACAAATTCTCTTTTACGTCATGTAATTATTTTCTACCAAATGCCTGCGTAAGGTCTACCAAGCAAACAAAAACTGGTTTGTTGTATTCAATACTCTTCTCTGATATTTGTCTTAAAATAAATATTGTGTCCTATCCTATCCTATTTGTTCCACAATTTCATCTGCGATAATTTTGGTAAGAAGTTTCATGATTGTGTTGAGTAGGCAAATTCCGCGGTAGTTGTTGGGGTCGCTCTTGGTTCCTTTTTTAAACAGAGGAATAAAAATACTGAATTTCCACAGTTCAGAAATTGTGATAGAGAATAATACCTTCTGAAATAAAGATGTTAGTTCTTTTACCAGCTTTTCCCCTCCAAACTATATCATCTCATTAGTTATGCCATCGGGCCCCGGCAATTTCCTGTTTTTCAATTTCGTAATAGCCTTCTTTGCCCTATCTTCCTTTACCTATACTATGTTGTTCTCTTCTCCCTCCGTGTCCTCCGTGTTCTTGGACATTTCGCATGTCTGTTTATATAAACTTTTAAAGTAATTTATCCATGTTGCTTCGGGTATGGACTTTCCTTGAATTAATTCGTTAATTAGTTTAATGTCGGTCGTATTCCATGTCTGTTGAAATTTTTTCCCAGAAACTACACTTCTTGTAAAAAATTACAAATATTTAAAAAAAGATCGACCAAAGTCGTCATACTCGCCATGATACAGATAATAAGAAAAAATAATACACTACAAAACTAGCATTCATGTACTCAATAGACCTGACTTCTAACACCAACTACTGTCAACGACAGCCCAAAAAAAATAAACATAAACAATAAAATTTATATATGTTAAATCAACTTCCAAAAAGCCTTTGACTGAATCCAACACTCAAAGTTGATAGAAATACTAATAAAGAAAAATATTAACAGCAGAGATATAAGAATAATCTCTTCTTCTACTGGCATCAAACAGCAAAAGTTAATGTGTACAGTAAAAGTATCTTTGAAGAAGCATTGTTAGAGAAAACAAGAAGTATCGTCATAAACGGCAAAACGATCATAATTAGGGCCCAAGTCCAGATGCCTACAATTATAAATATTTTCTTATTAACGACAAATATTTTACTATGTAATCTCACTTTAATGAAGTCTAGATTGAGCAGTCAAGCCCCCTGCTAACGACCAATCGCATGCAGGCTCGCAAGTGTTCACGTACTGATCGCGCGGTTTTGGTTGTATAAGTTTAGTGTAGCGTGGTTTTGAATTGATTATAACTGACAACACAAAAGATCTCCAGCACCTAACCAGTAAACACCACAACAGTCAAGACATGGCTTAGATATAAACAAAAAAGACCAATTAAAAAAATTCTCTGTAACCGTAATATAAAACTAGAGCTCAAAACTAGAGTATTGAATTGCTACATATTTCCCACTTTATTATATAGAATAAAAACCTAAACAACAAAAGCAAAAGCATCAAACACTTAAAAAAATTTAGAATGTGGTGCTAAAAAAAATGCTCAGAATTTCAAGGTAAGCAACATAACAAAAATGCGTCAAATGAGTAAAACCTGAGAAGAAGAAACATAATAAACAAAAAAAAACTAGAATACCTTGGTCACGCCCTAAGAAAAAACATATTATAAAACATCCGTAAACTTAGCTAAAAAAACTAAAAAGAAAATTAGATACGTTAACAATCCAAACGTGAAGTGGGTAATTATTAAACAAAACATAGTAAAAGTTAAAGAAAACTACTTAACAAATGACAAAAAAAAGTGAATAACGGACAAATTAAAAAAAATACAAATCAACAAATGCTGACAAATATAAAAAATTACATAAAAAAACAATAAAAAAAAAACGCAAACGAAAAGAAAAATAGTAGAGAACTAGAAAGTTTGCAAAAATCATACCTTTAATATATTAAATTGTGTGTATACACAAAAAGATAAAAGGAATAGCTGTAACCTCAAAACGTGGCCAAAACAGTGTTTTAGTTGACACAAACGGTAATGTCCAAGCCAGACTGCGTAGATAGCAAAAACAACTATTTAAAGATGTAATACCTAAAGAACAGAATAAATTGCCAACAGTAGAATTATTCAAGTACATATATAACATCGGTAACATACCATCAGAATGGCTTATATCAACTATTGTAACAATTCCCAAAAAATCCAACGCAAAAAAAAACACCGAACAATAAACCTGATGTGCCATATACTAAAAATCCTTCTAAAAGTAATACACAAAAAAATGTACAACAAACTAAACGGAGTGATACCCAGTTTGGCTTCAGGAATGGGGGCTAGGAACACGTGAAGCACTACTCAGTTTCATGGTCCTTGTACAGCGTTGCCTTGATGTTAACCAAAATGTACATACATGTTTTATTAACTACGAAATAGCGTTTAACATAGTACGACACAAAAAACTAATCCAACTGTTACAAAGAAATGGAATGGACTGCAGAGATTTACAAGTTCTAGAGTCTCTTACTACAACCAAAATAGCCATAAGCATTGAAAGAGAAACATCTAAAAACATTCAAATTAGACAAGGTAATCGGCAGAGATGTGTCGTATCCCCAACTCTCTTTTACCTATACAGACAATAATGCAGAAAACGTAATGCCAAAGATACCGTGCTGATGACTAGTAATATAAAAGACTTACGTAGATTTATGGAACACGCCCAAGAAGTCAGTAAAAGCTACAAACTCAGAATAAATACTAACAAAACCAAATTCATGATGATTAGCAACAATAACAACACACAGCTAGTGGTTAGTCAAAAAAACATAAAAAAGTCCATAAATACACATACCTGAGTTCATAAGTAAAATAAAATAGTTCTTCTGCAGTAAATATCTTAATAACTCTCTTAATATAAGAATGATACAATGTTACTTTATTTCTATTTTGCCAAGCTGATGATTGCAAACTAAATGCACTACTCACAATAATACAAGCTCGAGTTATCTTTAATCTTGTAATACAAAGTGACAGAAGTTTAAGAATAAATAATTTAAACAAAACTGTAAATAAAAAATATCCTTATGCATAAGGTGGTTCATGGTGTTTCTTTTCGATCATTTTTTTAGGCAAATATGCCAAAAATCTGAACTTGTCAGTTCTTCTATCTGTCTATGAAGTAATTTGTGAACAATTTGGTTGATAGGGTTTTCAAGATCAAAAATTTCTTGTTTTTCTCAGTCAGAATCAGTTGATAACGCTTAGACAAAATTAACAAAAACAAAAATGAAATATGGTGTAGGGGAGAGGAGAGCGCATGCGGGCAGTAGGTGCATGTGGACAACATTGATTTGACAGGTATTCTATGTCCTAAAAAATCAAAAACAATCTCAAAGATGTCTCTACTTATAACATTATTCATGCTGTATCCTCCGTTGACGTAGGTTGGTAGTTGTAGTTATTGTCACCAAAAAATTGTTTACCACGTGCAAACGTAAAAGTTTTATTGTCCAGTATTTTTATCCTCAAATAAGTACAGTAAACTAAATTTATATGCAACATCCCCTAATTAAGATGCTTCAAATTATCAATTACATAAACGCTCGGTGTGATGATCTGGTAGTTAAGCGTTGCGTAAAAAAACAAATGATAACTAAACATAACACTATATAAAACATAACCATTATGACATCAAGGCTAGTATTAAAATGTCATGGTGCCCTTACACTTCTGTAAAAACATCAAGCTGCGCTTGATAAAAGATGTTTTGATATATGTAAGCAATAAATGTCAAACATAATTGACTATTTTAAATTTCAACGTATATTACGCCTACAATATGAGAATGGGATATATTAATACCAGACAATATTCTAGAAGCGTAAAAACAGAAGATGTTATAGATTCAGCAAAAAAAAATTTGAATTAAATATAGTAAAATTTAAAAGTTAAGTAGAAAATCAGTTACGTTACTAAACTTTTTCTTTATGCAATTCAAGACATAAAAACTATATTATTATTATTTGCCTTAGCGTACAAATAGTAAACCGTCAAAAGCAAGTAATTGTATTAAAAGTACGATAGTAGACATGCAGAAGAGACAATTATCACTAAACCTCAAGCCGACAATTTTTTTACTTTGCTTATTGTTATCTGTTAAATTATTTCTAATAAATTAATATTTTTTAATACCATAAAATATTATACAAATCTAAATCTACAATTTATTTCTCAAGTTTCTTATATAATCGATAAAAATGTATAACAACCGGAAATTATTGCATATTTTGCAAAAATTTTTTCTTCCTGAATCTAATCGATTTATTCAAGGTTTGAATCAGAAGGAGATATAAAATAATAATAACTTCTTATTCTTATAAGAAATATACGCACAGAATTTAAAATAACTATATTTTACCATAATATGATTAGATGCATATTTTATGTTAAAATGTGTGCATATTTTTTAATAATAATAATAGATATTCTAGGAATATTTCATAAATTTTCTTTATGTTGAAACATGCAAATAAATGTACAGTCAAAAGTACACGCAGTTAAAAAAAATCGTCCGTGAAATATAATGAATTTCGAATGAATGCTGAAAAATTCATGAATGTGCTTCAAGTTTTTTTTTTGTAAATAGAATGTATTTTTTGTAAATAGATTACATGTTCCACTGTGAACAAATTTTGCCGCTGAACTAAACTCTGCCACAAATGAAATTATAGTGAAACAGACAAACGGGTGAAAATGCCTACTACGTTCGAAATACATGTTTTCGGCTGAATTAGTCCTTGAAATTCAGGGCTGGGTGACCTAATTTCATTGGGATATTCCCTGCGTATACAATAGAAGCAAAAAGCTCAGTTTTTTTTAATAAAAGAAATATAAAGCAGATACAAAAATGCAGGATAGGTATTGGTAATATTTTATTTTGATATTGTATATACTATGAAATAAATTATAAAATTTATGCTATTGATCATTTTATTGCATAAGTGTAATATACAGGGTGTATACCGATTTTATACAGAGCGTAGGTAACTCAAAAATAAGTTGATAATTTACCGCTATTCCCATCCATTACAGAATAATAAATAGTAATTTTTAATTGTACGAGTTATAAAGTAATTAAATAAATTTAAAAACCCAGTAGTAGAGTAATATCGAAGAGTATACGTATTTTGATTGAGACCGTCAATTATATACTAAGTAATAGTAAGAGCAAGCCATAATTTAAATAATTGTAAAATTATAAACTTACCTTAAAAAGATAAAACAACAATTGCCCGAAATAAAATTAAATAAATAAAATTATAATAAAAAGGAATATAAAAAGATTCAAAGCCAAATGAAAGCAAAACGAGAAAGAGGATTGTCTTGCAGAGGAGACGACCGCATCAAAATATATTCGACAAATTAGATAATGCCGCTGCCGGGAATCGAACCCGTACCATTATGCTACGGTCGCCTCTTAGAAGTCTATTATAAGATTTAAATAACGGTTTTTTAGTTTCCACTTAAACTAAGATTGGAATTTAAACTCAGTTCAAATCAAGTTTATGTTTTTCAATTAAAAAACTGACAGTTCAAACGTAGATTTTTAAATGTGCCAAGTTGGCAGATTAAACTTTGTGATGTCATAATACATTATATGTAAATAGGTTGTGTATAATGCTCTAATGCCCGTTTGCACCGCTTCCACTTATCTCGGCTTATCTATCAAGTTCCACTTAAGTAGACCTTAAAGTTTTAAACGGTTAGCACGGCACACAAAGTAATACTTAAGTATTAGTCAAGTTAAGCCTTAAAATTGTAAGGCTTAAGGTGTACATAAACATAACCTAAAATGTCAGTTTAACAAATTCAAAAGATGGATTTTATCTTTGATCTGGCTGCATTAGAATTAATTGAATATTATTATTGAATTCCTCGTCAAATTGAAGTTTTAAACAATTATTTTGAACTTAAAATATTCAAAACAAATATTAAGTCAATAATATACATTCAAATTTATTCAAAATATTTTAATAATTTTTATACTACATATTATTTTTTATGCCTTCCGTCGTCTCTTTTTTGATATTCAATTCTGCTTCCATAATACAATGCCCATAATAATGAAAAGTATAAATAAGGGTGAAGTTAGGCACATATACTATCAAATCGAAAGTTAAGAAAACAAAATTATTTACACGTGCAAACCAATTTAAAATTAGGTAAACCTTTAACTTAAGTGTAACCTACAAATAATGGTATCATTTATATTCAGCTACCAGATAGAATTTGGTAAACTTTTAAATTTGCTTAATTATTATTTAGATTTTTTAACTTTGCTAAACTAAATTGTAACATACACTTTTTTAATTTCCGGAAATTCTCTTTCAATTTTATATACACAGAAAACAAAACTAAACGTTGAATGGGTGTTTATGTTAAATAAGTACCTGGCATTCAATCAGCAATGTTACTCACCTGAAACATAAAGAAACATATATTAAAACTTACAAGTAATAATCGTAATAATAATATTATTTAAAAATGTTAAAACATCAGCTGACAGAATTCATGACTAAGACTAATACCTATTTGTTAGCTTGTCTACCGAAACCATCTGTTTCCGCCTAAAATCGTTGTTTTGGCCCGCCAAAACAACGATTAGAGGCCTATCGACCAAAAAATTATTTCCGGTATTTGATTGGCTGTAAATCACATGACAATTAACTTTATAATTTTCTGAAACAATGTTTCTATTTGAGGCAAGCAAACAAATATTGAGTCTTAGTAAGTTAGTTTTAACTTTTGGCACATCAGCCCACGTTTCCTCTTTATGATACTCTTTTCACGCGGTCTCTCTTAAACCTGAGAAAGGCAGCGGAAGAAGCAATCCCCAGAAATAGGAAAGGAGGAAGAAAGAGGCCGTTCTGGTGGTGCAATGAAATAAAGGAAAGCAGGAAAAAAGCAATACAAACCGGAAGGAAGATCAAAAAGCAGAAACGAAAAGAGGAGGACACTGCAGAGACAGAAGAAGAATTAAAAATGGTCAGAAAAGCACTGAGAAAAGCGATAAAAGACAGCAAGAAGATATACTGGAACGAAATGATAGATTCCATAGATAGGGACCCCTAGGGAAAGCCGTACAAAATTGCAATAAATAAACTGGGAAGAAGATTAAAGAGAGTGTGCTTAAAGGAGGAGGAAGGGAAAAAAAAATTAAGAAATTGTTCCCCAAAGAAAAAGCGGTAAAAGAACCAACAGAGACAAGTGAAGAAGAGGAAGCAGATATGACAACAGTGGAGGAGATAAAACAGATCATAAGAGAACTACCTAACAATAAAGCACCAGGTCCGGACGAGATAACAGCGGAGATAGTGAAAGCAGCGTTAGAAAGAAACAAAACAAAACTAACACAAATAATAAACAGATGTCTAAATGAAGGAACATTCCCAAAATGTTGGAAAGAGGCAAACTTAGTGCTGATTGAGAAGAAGAAAGAAGCAGGTAAATCAAAGACGTATAGACCGATTTGATTAATCAATACATTAGCAAAGATAATGGAAAAAGTTATTGTGAGAAGAAAAGAGAAAGAAATAGAAAAAAGGGGTGGATGGGAAAGTGAACAATACGGATTTACCAAAGGGAGATCGACGCTAAGAGCTATCAAGAAGGTAAAAGCGGTAGCAAAAGAAGCAAACAGCGGCCCACATAGGAAAAGACAGCATTGCATCATAATGCGAGCAGTCCGGGGTTCGATCCCCGAAACATGACTGAAATGATAACTTGCTCTTTATCCACCAGCGTGGTTCGGAAGTCACGTTTTAAGCTGTTGGTCCCATCAAACCACTTTAAACAAGTCGTAGACTTACTGTGGCGATGTAAAATAGCCGTTAAAAGCATAAAATAAATAAAAAATAAATAAAATAAATATACAAAACGCGTTTAATAGCGTATTATGGGAAGCAATTATAGAAGCAGCAAAAAAGAAAGAATTGACAAAGAAAACGATCAAGATAATATAGAATTATCTACAAAGAAAAAACTTAGTGACCAAGAAGGGTAAATTTAGACTGACAAGAGGGGTACCACAAGCCTCAGCACTAAGACCCAAATTATGGAACTTAGTATATAATGAGCTTCTCGGAATGCGGCTGCCAGACGGGGTGACAATAACGGCATTTGCTGACGACTTAGCTTTAGTAGGTAAGGATGCAGACATAGAAGTACTAAAGAAAAGGCTAGAGTTGGCAATAAGTATGATAAAGAGATGGATGAAAAGTAAAGAGCTAAAATTAGCACCGCAGAAAACGCAAGCGGCATGGTTATCGACAAATAGAAGAACCGGAAAAACACAGGTAGGTAAACAAATAATAACCATAGAGAAGAAGATTAAATATTTTGGAGTTACACTGGAAGCAAAAGAATGGAACGAACAGATTTAGGAAGCGAGAAGAGCAACAAAGAAAATGGAAGGAATGCTTAGTAGGCTTATGCCAAACAAAGGAGGACCAGGACAAGAGGCAAGAAGGCTAATAGCAACGGCGGCCAAAAGTAAACTATTGTACGCCGCAGAAACATAGAGAGATGCCTTAAAGACAAAAAAAAAAACAGAAAAGAAATAAGAGGAGCCACTAGAGCAAGCTCGTTAAGGATATGTAGGGCTTACAGAACGGTGTCGCAAGAAGCGCTAGAGGTAATCGCAGCGACACTACCCGCAGACTTGATGGTAGAAGAAAGATTAAACATAAAGAAACTGGTAAATGAAAGAAATAGTAAACAAGAAACAAAGAGACAAGCAAGAGATAATACAATAAAAAAATGGCAGACACAGTGGAAAGACAAAGAAAAAGGTGAATAGATAAGAGAGTTATTACCAGAAATAAAGGAATGGATAGAGAATAAACGAAAGACGTGTTACTATACAACACAACTACTCACCGAACATAGAGCCTTTGGAAAGTATTTACAAAATATAAATAAAATGGAGAAAGAAGAGAAATGTATATTCTGCCAAGAAGACACGTATGACGACGCAGAACATACGCTAATAGAGTGCGAAGCGTGGGAGAATGATAGGAAAGAGTTAAAGAATGTATTGGAAAACAAAATTGATAAATCTTCAATAATTAATATTTGCCTGAATGACAAAAACAAATGGAGAGCATTAAGAAACTATGCAAATGGTAGATACGCCATTTCGAGGTTGACTGACAATGTAACCTTTGAAATGGTCAGAGTATATTTGGCAACCAGGAGTCACGAAGAAATAATTCCAAATGGAGACTCAAGAATATTCTTAGAAGTGAAATTGGCAAATCTAGGATTACCAAAGGGGGTACACCTAATGGAACTCCACGAAATATTCATAAAAGAGAGAGGATACGCCAACAAAGAAGTGAATGAAGACTTAGAAAAACTAAGAAAACATCTAAGGACAAATCAAACAACTAGGCTGAATAACAATAGAATGGCAGAAAGAAGAGATGAACGTCAGTATAGAACAGACAACAAATAGGGTATAGGGAGAGATGAGCCGGGGACACATGCTGTTGCCGCAGCAATCTGTGTGAATCCCACAAGGCCGGAACCAGCTCATCTCAAACTAATAATAGACTAGAGACAGACATGATAAGGACAAAATGACAACAGAACTAACGTAGAGAAAAAAACCGAAAGGTTAGTTATTCTCAAGGGCCACTTGCTGAAACCAAAACCTCACTACGTCCTAAAAAAAAAAAAAAAAAAAAAAACGCAAGCTTGTGCAAAAAGTTCGTGAGACTGACATGCTAGTATTGCTAGTGGCCAACACACACGGTCCCCGCCGTCATACCGTGCGCACTAACGATAATGTGTCTGCCGTAGACAAGAGTATGCAACTCAGTCGTGGAACATCGACTCGCCATCGATCTCAACAACTCAACATTTCACGCAGCAGCCTGATGCGAACCTCGCATTATTCGCTAATAAGGTCCAATTGACTCAGCAATTAAAGGCACACAACCATCCGGTTCGTTATCGTTTCTCAGTTTGGGCCTTAGAGCAGATTTCAAGCTAACAACAATTTGGTGCGGATTTTGGAACGGTGGCATCATTGGCCCATTTTTCTTTGAAAATGGTGCTGGAAATGCCATTTCGGTCATCGGTGAGCGCTAAAAAGGCATGATAAACAATTTTTTGTGGCCAATAATTGAAGACATAGACTTGGACAAGTTTGGTAATCATGTTATCAGCCGTCTCGGCAATGTCAATTGGCCACCTCGAAGCTGCGATTTGACGCCGTTAGACTTTTTTTGTGGAATGCTGTAAAGGACCAATGTTATGCAAATAATCCGTTAACAATTCAGGCCCTTAAAGCAAATTTCAATTAATTTTTGTTCATTTTTTTGAATTAAAAAAAAAACTACTAAATGGACCTTTAGCACTCTATGCCAAAAACTGCCGTTAATCCAAGAAGATATGATAAACAGATGATGAATCTACACAATTATCACATACTAAAGACTCCTAAGGTGCCAAAAAATTTCTGTGCGTCATCAGTAGTAACCAATGTGCAGTCCCGTTAAGATAACCTACATTAATAGTCTTTTTGGGCTGATGCCAAAAATCAAAAAATCAAAATAACCGCTCCATCTGCCAGCTGGACAATATCAATTGATGTAGTACACTATAAACATCCCAAGCACAACCCTTGTTCTTAAAATTTTCTGCGTTAGTTATCGCCAGTTTTGCAAGCTCGTCAGCTTTTTCATTGCCTCTAATAAAAAAACTAACCGACTGAGATCCAGACAAAGAAACTAGTAAAATTTATTTCAAACATTTTCTGAATATACTGGTACAAAAACAAATTGATTATCAAATTATATGTAAAAATAAGAATGACGCCAAAATAGCTATTTTCACTACAATACTGGAAATCAAGGTAGCGGTAGGTATGCTCTTAACAAGTACTGATCAGGATATTGATCATTATAGCTTATATTGCACTCAATAAATCTGTACATATAACATAAAATATACTTGCACTTAGTTGAATAAAAAAACAAGCTTAATAAATAACATACAATTCTGCAGTTTAGTCAATGCTAACATTTGGCAAACCAAATGTAAATTGCAGCTCAACTACCACAAATGCAAAATCCACATATTCATTACTTTTTACCACCGGTAAATATCCAAATAGCATTTAAAAATTTTGACTAAATTTCTGCAAATTCACCCCTTGCTTATTCTCGTCAATGCAGCATTTAACCTCAGCTACCAAACGACCAAAGAAGATCACAATAGTAAGACAATCGGTAGACTACTAAAGTATACGGTAAAATAGTCAAGACCATTATTAAACAAGAAATGATGCAAGTGTTTTGCTTTTAGTTTCGCGGTTTACCTAACAGTCAAAATATAGATAGTTCAACAGCCTCGCACAAAACAATAGCAATACAGTTAGTGCAGAATGCGCCAGTAGTTAGTCGTTAAACAAATTTCTGCATGATATACAGGATTCACAATACGTAGGGTAGATAGAACTTCTGAGACATATATTATGTAGCCATAATTCAGTTTTAAACCAAAAACGCAATGCAAAAATAGTAATGTTTTCAGAGATCGACCCTACAACTTTCCACTCAACGACCTGAGCAAGTTTAAAGCCAAAACATATTTTGATCTGAAACCATTCAAATAAAGACGTAAGCCAAGGTCCGATCAATTGTTTCTCCTCTAAAATTTAATCTAGAATCACCAAATAGCGTTTGCATTCTACAAAAACGTGTTTACCATTCTGTTACGCACGCACGCCCGTCAAGGTATCACCTTATTCAAAGTACTTGTATCCTTGAATAAACAAAAATGTTAAAAACTCTCAAAAGAATGCAACAATAAAATAACGATTTTGTTAAAAAATCAACAAAGTAATTAATCATTATAAATTAAACCTCTTAAATCTAAAAACCAAGTAATGCGTATTAATTTAAGAAAGATTTTTTAACCGTGCAACGACACATAAAATTAACTTCCTAATTCAATATTTCTCGAGACTTATAAGCCGCAAATGAGGCAAAAAAGAGCAACAGTCAATTGCCAGCAGCCAAACCATCAACATCAAGTGCAACCAATTCAATCATCACCTGACTGCAATTTTTATTTCAACAACTAAGCAAAGTACAAATAAATTGTATAAATAAATTTACCAGACAAAATAATTTTCACAATTAATTCAACTACATTAATTAATTAATTAATTTAAATTCTCTTTTAGCATAAACCCCAAACTGAGTAACAACCTAATTCTAAAGAAACAAAACAAAAAACTTAAATGAATTCAAGAATTTCATAGTCAACCTGATCGACAAAAAGTCTGAAAAGCGACATTCCTGAAGACAATCTCAAACAGATCAGGCTAAATCAGCAAAAACTCCGCTTCCAGCTGCCTCCACAGTGTCGACAGTAAAGCAAAGTCGACGCCCACCTCAAAGCCTTGCTCCAAGAGAAGGGATTCACCCTGGATGACAACAAATAGAAGAAGTTCAAAAAATCAAAATAAAATCGGGTGGATCCCCATTCTGTAACCTCAACTAAAAGGACATCAACCGGCCCATCACGCCAATTGCCTTCAGCACCATTAAAGCCATCAACCACTAAGACCAATCTCAACAGCACCCACAGAGAAAGCTGGCACACAACGTCCATATACACAAAACAAATGGAAAAAACTTAACAAACTAGAATAGTATTCTTCATTTTCGATTACTTTTAGCTTAATGATCCTATCACCGAGAAGCCAGGTTTCATTTTACTAACACCCTGTATTAAACACCTTTCGTTTGAGACTTGATCTCGGCTCCCGCATAATTTGAACATTAATACAGAACAGAAAAAACAAATTATCATCCATGCATATGCAGCATTAAAAAAACAATCCAGCTTTGCTTTATGATCAGCGCAATATTGTGATCAAAATGTGCTGCACCTACATATTTTGATTTCTAATTAATTAATTTAATTGCTCCGAGACAACTCAGTTGAATGGAATATCAAACATTAAACTTGAACGTAGAAATGTTGCAGATTCGATCCTCATCTCTGAAATGTGAGGTAACAATACAACACAATTAATTATGTGCATGTATCATGCTATACAACACTTACAGTTCAATTACTCGGTTGAGGATTGAATATTACATCTGCAAGTATCCTGACCGAATACAAAATAAAACACGTAAAATGCTGTGCCAGCACCTTTTGTAAATTGGTGAACCACTCAATGAGTCACTTTTATCATATTTATCATGTTTATTATACTTACTACAAATATAAATACAAACATCTAAAAATGTAATGTTAAATACTATGTATTGGCAGAGATGACGCTTTATAACATTTATAATCGATTATATGTTCCACGAATAAAACTAATATTCCATTAGCAGAAATCAGATTTACGCTTAATTGCGTCCAATTCTATTGACCCACTGACACTACAAACAGATTTTATCCGTGCTATTTCCAACCTATATATAGACTTTGAATGGCATCCAATCCACTTGCCAGAAGATAATAAATATAATCCAGACAAATGTGCTTATATTTATCGACTGCATGCGAAATAATGAAAAGAGTTTGATACGAAAGCTGGGAAAGTATTTCTTCCATTCGGATGAGCCACGTGTAAACAAGTTATTGAGCTCGAAAGAAGTGTAGGCGAGATTGACGTCAGTAATTTCGTTCCAAAATTGAAAACGATGCACCACACATCCGCCGCACGTCCTATTGGCGACCGAGCACAAACGGAATTTGTATGCAATTGGCAATTTTTTACTCACTCATACATAGTAATGAGGCGCGTATTAATGGGATAATGTAGTCAAAAGTTGGAAATGTAAATTCTCTTCGAGAAGTAAGAAAATTATTGATTGAGGTAGATTTAAATATAGAGTAGTTTCAGAGACATCGAGTTTTTGATCCTTTTTATTATCTGTAAAAGTGAACGTGGATATTCCCTATGAATGTATAAATCATTTCAAATGTCGGTGTTATTCATAAAAAAAAAAGATGCGTGAATTCTTGGAACATATTTCTCAAGGTTAACTTTATGATAAGTAGGTTTTTCAATCAAATGTAATATACATACATTAAATTTGCGCATTATACTAATAATATTATTAATATATCGCACTAGTTAATTTGCTTAAGATAGACCTAATTAAAAAAAATCTAATTCAATTATAAGAATATATAAGAAAGCACTACTTGTGTTATGATATACGTTTTATACCATTTCAGGATATAGAAATATCAATACAAATAGTTGCAGGGTTATGATTCATGACCTATCTGCCCTGTCGTTATAAAGTACATTAACCCTGCTGTAATAACGTGACTTACTACACAAATATTATTATATGCAATGAAATAAAATTACAATGTTGATCAATTTTTAATATATCAGAAATAATTTCTATTGTGCACTTATAAATGCAAAACATGCATACAATAACATTCATAAAAATCGCGTACATTCTGTATAATGTATGTATATGCAATTCAATAGATGCATTGAAATTTGTGTTTATATATTATAATATTATGTGATTTTAATGCTGTATACATTTAATGTTACAATTAGAAGTACTTTAATAAATCTGAACTAAAATATAATGTATTTACCAAGAACATTATGATGATGACAATGTAATGAGAGTGACAATGTTCCAGATCTTACCCCAAACTATATAAATCATTCAATCAATATTACCATTAACGCTCGTAGTGCATACTATTTTATTATTTTTTTACAAAAAATGCTCATTTTAATTTATATAATTATAGTTATAGTAACTATTGACAACAATGTTGTTCATTTATTTTATCCCTAATATAATGATAATGCCCGCCAGTATTGAACATTTCATATCTATCCGAATGTGCTGATCTCGCAACTCACAAGTTGTGGATTATTTAGAAAAGTGTTATAGCTATATAGATATACAAAAGTCTCAAAATTGAATCCCGTGCTCTCAAAATCCGATTCAATAGACCAAAACAAACAAAAAATTAAAAATAAACAATTTTCAAATTGTTAACAAGTGCACACAAAAAAAATATCTTGTTTTTTTTTACAAACTGCTCAAAAGTTAAACGCATCAGATTAAAGGTAAATTTAATCATAATGCCTGCTGATAATGTTTTTCTGGAGTATCTACTCTATATTAGCATTGACATTGTTGTGTTTTGTATCACTCATATAAACAAAAATAACTTTAAAAACACCCTTACAAAAATGGCATTAAAAATAATACTAAAAAGGTACCCCGAATGCTCCATCAATGTCAAAGAGACAATCAATTAAATCCTGCATCCTTGACAAATTAAGCCCATTTTCTAAAACGTACACCCATACAAAAAACTTCCCAAGAAACCTATGTGCTGACAAACCAACTTATTTTTGGACGTAGTGAGGTATTGGCCTCAGCAAGTGTCCTTGAGGACTTACGCATAGCAATACCTTCCGGTTTTCTTCGCAGCGTAAATCCTGTTGTTATACTGTCCTTGTCAAACTAGTCTAGTTTAGCACTACTTCAAAGTGAGCTGGTTATTGCCTCTCTCTCTCCATATAGTCCCCTACCTTTGTCTGTCTTTTTTGTCTATTTTGCCTTTTTGTATCTTTTTATCAGCATCCACCTCTGCATTCTCTTTTTTCTTCAAATCTTAGTTTTCTTAAATGTTCGTTCAATTATTCTTCGTAGAATCCCCTCTTCTTCATAAACAGTTTATGCTGTTCCATCAGTTATTTAGCAGTCCTAAATTTCTTTTGCCTCCAGTGATATCCTTGTATCTACATCTAGAATTACTTCTTCGTGTTGTCTTATTGCCAAATATATTCTGAACATCTCAAAGGTTGCGTTATCCGTCAACCTCCAGATAGCGTATCTACCATTTAGTATTTGCCTCGTTATTTCTGTTAATTTTCTCTCTATCTATGCAATTTCGTTTCTTTCTTTTTCTTCTATTTTTTGGTATGCATTAATTCCTTCCTTCTTTATTTCTTTTTTGTGTGTCTTTTTTCCTGTTTTTTGCTTCCATTTTGCTTCTCTTGCGTCCTTCCTTTCTCTTTTATTTTGTGTGTTTGTTTCCATTATTTGTTTTTGTATATTCTTCCATTAACTCCTCAATTTTCTTTCTTAGTACTCTTGTTACTAAGTTTCTTAAGCATTTCTTAATGATTGTTGTTTTATCCACTTTGCTTTCCAGTATATTTTCTAGTTCTTTTCAATCTTTGTCCCACAACTCGCATTCTACTAGAGTGTGTTCTGCATTACTCTCCTCTAATACGCTGTATCTGCCATTTTCCAACGTTTTCTCTCTTGCTATTATCGTTGCTTTCTTTTTACTGATTCCTTCATTTATTAATTTTCATATTTCTATCCTTTCTTCCACCATCAAATCCGCAAAAAATGTTGCTTCAATCACCTCTACTAAGCCGAGTTAATCCTTAACAAATTTGCTCTTCTTATTTCAATCCTCTCCCCAGGTTTCTGCGGAGTATAACAAGTTGCTTCTTACTGCCGTTGCTATTAGCCTTCTTGTTTCTTCTCCTAGACCTTCGTTGTTTGGCATAAGTCTACCAAACTTTCTCTCCATTTTCTTTGTTCCCATGACCGCTTCCTTATCCTGTTCATTCCATCCCTTTGCTCCGAGTGTTACTAGGAAATATTTGAGTTCTTTCCCTATGGTCATCACTTGATTTCTAACCTCTATTATTTGTGTTGCTAATTTAAACCCTTACTTCTCATCTATATCTGTAACATATCTATTACCAGCTCTAATTTTCCTTTTAGTGCTTCCATTTCCACGTTTCTACCTACTAGTGCTACGTCGTCCACAAATGCCGTTACTGACACGCCTCATCCAAAGTAAGTCATTATAAATTAAGATCCACAGTTTTCGTCCTAGTGCTGAGCCCTGGGGTACCTTTCTGGTCAGTCTGAATCTTCCGGTCACCAAGTTTCAATCCTGTAAGTTTAGGCATCTGTTAATTAATTGAGTTATTTCTACCTCGTTACCGTCTAGAGTTGCTTTTAGAATCTCTGTTGCCATTTTGTCCAAACCTGGTGCTTTGTTGTTAGGCAAGTATTTTATGATCTTTTTTATCTTTTCTATTGCCATAACTGTTTCTTCTTCTTTTTTTTATGGTTTTTGTAGCGGTTCTCCCTTAGAAAATAATAGATCAATTATAGCTTTTTCTCCTTTGTATTCTTTTGGGTAGACTCCCTATGATCTTCCTCTCAATTTGTTCATCACTATTTTGTACGGATTTCCTCAAGAATATGGAAATCCTATAGATTCTATCATTTCTTCCAGCATTTTTTTCTGCTATTCCTGATTACCTTCTTTAAGATTTTCTTCTCGTTTTTTAGTTCTCCATCCATTTGTTCTGTGTTTTCTCCTCATCTTACCTGTCTTTTGACTTTCCTCCCTATTTGTATTGTTTTTTTTTTTCATCTTCAATTTCTTCGCAACACCAGAATAGTCCTTTTTGTCCCTTTTCCCTGTACTTAAGAATTGCTTCATTCGCTATCCGACAAACCAACTAAAAGTTAGCATCTGCTGATAAAAAGCTTCTTTAGAAAAAAAAAAACTTCAGATAATTGGTCTGAAAAAAAAGATGTTCATATAAATACCAAGAGCACAACTGCAGTGCAAAAAAATACAAATACTGAAACTTGGCGACAAAATCACCCAAAGACAAAGTGTCCACAAAAAAACAGAAATCCTAGAAAGCAAACTGTACCTAGGTTTCACTTAAAAACCCTTCCGGGCACATACAAAAAACTACGGCAAACAAAGAGGCGCAAACAGAAAGAAGGCTTTGCCAAACAACAAAACTAATAGTAAAGAAAATGTTGAAGATTGTGCAGACGAACAATAAAAAGATAAAAAAGCCTAACCCTCATGCAATCCCAGTAGATGTATCATAGCAAAACATGTAATAAACCTAATGACATTATGAGATCTTTGCTCCAGAAACCATGTAACAGGTAGCCATAATAAGGAAGGAGATTATACACGGATACGGAACCAGAATCCAGTAGCTGATCAGTAACAAAACTAATATTGCATGGAAATGCACCGACAAAAACTAAAAAACTTTTGATATATATTTTAAAAACTAACATAATCATTATGAATAAAGATAACTCGCCCATGTTCAAAAACGCAAAACAGAGTAAAATTAGACCTAATACTAGCAAATTATAAAGCAACTGACGTGATCAAAAAGAGCTTTCTTTACTACTCATAGATCCAATTCAACATTGAATTTAAAGAACAGTCTTACAAAAATACATAAACACAAAAAAAACTAACAAAAAATTGTATAACAAAATACTACTTAGTCAAATTGAAGGCTGTCCAAAAGCAGTGAGAACAAATCACAAACTAGAAATAATGTTTTTTCGTTTTTTTACTCCATAAAAACAGCTTTCAAAGCACCGTCAAACATTGGAGTAAAAAGAACGACAGAGCAAAGCTTGTTCAATAATGCCAAAAAAAATGAATAAGGCATCGTACAGAACCAGTCTCACAGCAATTCACAATACAATAAAAAAAAGAAAAACATCACTTAAGAGAAAATATTATGAGAGCATTCAAAACAAACCCACATATGTTCGCCTTCAAAAGGCTCTGAGCAAAAATCACACTATAAATATTAAATCTTTGCTGACAAAAAAAGGATGCAAGAGCTATTGTATACACACTTTCTAAGCTCTTCAAAAAAAGTCGTTACCAAAAAAAGCTTTCATTTTAAATAAAAAGTTTGCTGCTGTGAGAAAACCTCTATGTAAAATCCTCGGATCTAGCCTAGCATTTACATATACACCAAATAGCTGGAGAACAGTTAAAGTGGTATTTACACCAAAACAAAGACGACCAAAAATATCTGTGGACAATTAAAAAATGTGAAAACGTAATTTGGTATTTTTTTAAATATTGCTCATGTGGCAACAATGAATTAAATGGTACATTACAATAACTTACACATTTTAATAAATTAAAAAAAAAATGCGGCCGTAAAAACGCTGCAAATTGTATGATTCGCACGACCAAAACCAGTAGAATGATAATGCAAAACAATCGTTTAAGAATTTGGTTGTCAGAATTTGGGAGTAAATATGACATACTCGTATACGCAACGCATTCCTGTGATTCGAGAATAACGGCCATGAGCAAATCCTTCATACCAAGCAGTCTAACATTTTTTTATACTAAAATACTTTATAAAAATAGTCGATAGATATATAGAAACATACAAAGCGGAGCATTAAAGGATCAGCCTATGCACCAGTAGCAATCAAAAAAATTAATTAACTAGCTGATGCATAACTAGATAAACATCAGCTAGTTAACAGGTGTGCAAAGACTATAAACTGCAAAAAATTGTTCTGGGAACCTTCCTAGATATTTATATATATTATATATAAGTTCATCAAAGTGCTTTTCGCAACTAAATCAATGTTCGGATAAACATATACATTAGCTCCCAATATGACTAAATAGTTATGTACTTCGGTGATCAAACCCGTAATCTCATACGGAACGCACACAAGAATACAATAACCAAGCTATTTAAAATACAAAGATTGGCATCTACAGTTAAATGAAAAAAACTAAAGAAAAGACTAAACTCCATAAAAAGTTACTACATACAGGTCAGTCATTTTATAAATTCACTGGACAGTAATAAAATCCAAACTCTTTACAAACAGCAAAAACAGTCTGAAGACATTAATTAATTATTATTATTATTATTATTATTATTATTATTATTATAATAATAATAATAATACTTTATTTCATTTAAGCCACATGTGTGGATATGAATAGTCAATTACATATTACAGGTATAAAAATAGTGTAGATAATAAAACAATAAATAAAAGTAGTAAACATACATACAAAAGTTACATATTACAATAATATAAAATAAAATTAATATTCAAATTCGTTATCACATAAATAATCACAGGTTTTATAGTATGATTTATTTAAAAGATTTTTTCTTATTGTTGATTTAAAAACATCAAATGACTGTATTTCTTTTACATTTGAGGGTAAATTATAAAATTTAATAGACGCATATTTAGGATTTTTTTCAAATTTTGACGTTTTATGGACGGCAGTTCTAAGATGATACTTATTTCTCGTTCCATATGCGTGAATTTCTTTCAAAATTTGATAAATTTTTCCTAACATATAAAATACATTTGTAAATATATACTGATGGTACAGTTAATAAATTATTATTGACAAATGTATTTTACAAGATTCTAATTTAGGTACAGAAAATATAAGCCTTATTATGCACTTTTGCAATATTAATACTCTTTCAATATCACTTGAGCCTCCCCACAGTATAATATTATAAGAAACAGCGGAATAAAACATGGCGTAATATAAACTCATTACTGTTTCTGTTGGTAACGATGCTTTAATTTGTAAAAGTGCGTAAAATGATTTGTTTAATTTATTGCAAACAACTTGAATATGATCGTGCCATTGTAACTTTGTATCAATTATTGTGCCAAGATACTTATAATTTTTTTCAAAATTGTAGTTGTCGCTATTTATGTTAAGTGAGATATTATCAAAAAATGTTTTTTGTTGATAGATTGAGAGTATTGCCGTTTTATCTGTATTTAAAATTAGACTATTTTTTACACCATATAGCAAATTCGTTTACAACAAGATTAAATTTATATTCTAATTCTGCTTCATTTGTTGCGGAAATAGATATGGCCGTATCATCTGCAAACATTACAATGTGTCCGGTGCTGATGTTTTGGTTTAAGTCATTCACATACATTATAAACAAAAGTAGCCCTAACACTGATCCTTGTGGTACCCCCAGAGATATTTCATGTTTGTTTGATATGGTACCATTTGCTTTAACAACCAGTTTACGGTGAGTGAGATATGTCTTTAACCAATCAGAAATAGGACCTCAAATACCAAATTTATTAATTTTTTCAATAATAAATTTAAGATTAATTGTGTCAAAAGCCCATGATAAATCAAAGAAAAAACCCAAAAAAAACTGCTTTCGGATAGAACACAGCTATTCCTAACAGAACCACCAAACTTTATCTAAACCATGGTAATCCAGATAAACCAAACAAAAAAAAACTTACCAAAAACATGCGTAGAATAGAAATCCAAACAACTGCCCTATGCCACAGAAGTGCGACGCCTTTGCCAAAAATGCCAGAATTTCATTAAAAAATCGAACTACTAAAAAAATAACAACTAAAACTGCACAAGATCCCGTAGTACACACACACTAGTCGTAACACCTAAAAAAAAAACACTTATGTGTGCTCTAATGTTGTATCTAAATCTTATTCAATCTCAAAATATCGTAATGTCGTATCTCAAAAAAACTTAGTTCGCAAATTGCATCGCAATAACTGTCTTATTGAGATAAAAACAACCAAAGTTGTTTGTCAAAGCACAATACCAACTAATAAAAAATGCAATTATGAATTGATAAAAAGTAAGCTTCTTATGTAAAAGTATTTAATAATTTGCAAATCCAAGTACCAAAAACCGCCGCCCGCGATTCAATTAGCGTAGTTGATATAGATGGTTTGCTTAGTAGAGAATGCTCCTAAAAATCTTTGCTTTTCCTCCGTCTCAAAACAGGAATTAAAATCAAAGTAATTGTCAGCCCGTAATATTGAAGTAAGAACAGGCACTACCAAAACTATAAGCTGTTTAAACAACAGCTTTCTTCTCATCAATAAAGTAGACAGCTGAGCATGTCATCCAAATGCTGTGCTGTTGCACGATTGTCTCATATTAGTGAAATTTTGTCTGCAATACACTTTTATCATTTTTAGAGCTCCATTCTTTTCTCTCGCTAGAGTTCAGTTGATGTTGATTCTCCACTGTGATAACTACTAAATGATTTCACTAAAAAATCTTAGCTTGCTTCAAAATGAAATTAATTCTAAAACAAAACCTAATACTACTACTAAACCACACCTGCAAGTTATTTCCTTGCCATTTTTTAATTTCAAATTACTCTTAAAAATTTCGGTCCTACATCTCTAAGCTGTCCGTAAATATTTGTTAGAATTCCTAGCAAACAAGTCTTGTACTACAAGTAAATATTTGTTTAAACGACAATATGTTTTGTATTTCGTTTAAACAAGGCCTATATCTATAGAAAATGCAAAGAACTGCAACATTACATTACGCTGGTGTTGTAAAGTATCTAAAGGCCTAGTTACACAATGCAAGCTAGCATCCGAGCTGGCCTAGTGAGTTACTTGCAGTGCAGCTACTCGCACCGTGTGACCCCATCAAAAACTTTTAATGTCAAGTTCGTTTGTATTTGCAGCATTTACTACAACAAACGTATCATCTGCTTACATAAATACTTTTCTATTTAATATAGAACTTGGCAGGCCGTTAATAAATAAGAAAAACAACAAAGGTCCTAGTACTGATCCCTGGCCAACACCTATGTCACGTTTGAAGATACTAGACAAAAAATCATTCAATGTTACATAATAAGATCTTTGTGTTAAATATGACTCAACCCAATCCAAATACGCAAAAGAAGTTTTGCACCGGAAATTTGCCGGTATGCAAGTATCTGTAAATGCTTTAAAAAATGTGCAGCAATGTCATGTCAAACCACTGGCTTAGATTTTTAAGCCATGAAATTTGGCGTCTTCCAAGGCCTCTTCTTCCCATCACCTTTCCTTCCAAAATCAGTTGACATAGTGATACATACAGAATCTATCACTATGCCTCATTATGTGCCCAAGATATTCCAATTTCCTAACCTTTACAGCTTTCAATACTTCATGTTCCTTGCTCATTCCCTGCAGAACCTCCTCATTACTAATGTGCTCTTTCCATGAAATATTCAGGATACGACGATATGTCCATAGTTCAAAGACCTCCGGTTTTTTCTCTGTATCCTTTGATAAGGTCCAGGATTCGACGCCGTAAATTAGTGTTAAGAAAACGTAACAGCGCAACATTTTGATCTTAATTTGCATGCTCAAGTCTAAGCTGTTGAAAACTTTTCTCATAAATATCGATAAATGTCGTTCTGGCTCTTTCTATCCTGCATTTTATTTCCACTAAATGATCCCAGAATATATTCACGCAATAAAATAATTGGTCTATTTTTCCTGGAAGGAAGGTTGAACGCAAATTATTATTTGGAATATTAGTGAACACTTTTGGCCTCAATTGGATGAAGAAAATTTAGAATTTAGAAAAAATATGATATTCCAGCAAGATGTCTGCCCAGCGCAAAGTGGGTAGCAATAGATTGATACACTGGCCAACTCGGTCTCCAGACTTAACCGCAATGGATTATTTTCTGTGGGGTTATCTTAAGCCTATAGTGTATGCCATGGACATGCAAGATAATATTGATTGATTTTTTAAAACAGAATGTTTTTAATGAATTTCAAAATAAGATGGAAAATGTGTGAAGTAGGAGGGTTTTATGTTAAATAAACCGTTACTTGTTATTATTTAGCCCACATTTAAGTTAAATAAATACAATTTTTTTCACAGGATAATCAATTTAAAAAAAAAAACTTTTTTTATTTGATCATAGTATTTATAACTCCATAAAAATATTTCTTTTGGATTTTCGATATTTTATTAAACGCTCATAATTTTGACGCTTAACAAATTTTTGATTTATAAAATTTTCGTTTTGCAAAATTACATTTTTATATTCTTTGGACACCCTCCAACAAAGTTAAATTTTCTCAACGTAAATCGTATTTATATAACAAGCAGAAGAAATGTTAAAAAAGCTTTTTTCAAAAAATATTCAGTTAAAATGTTTACACGTATAGTTAAGCCCATCCGTCGACACACTGTATATGCAAAAGCTGAAAAGAAGGAAAAAACTGTTTACATCTATTTATAGGTTTCTCTTTACGAACTCGAAAGAAAATAGAGTAAAAATTCTTCTAATATTAAAATCTATACAAAAAAGATTGTTAATTAAGCAAAACTAGAAAAAATCGGCATCTACAAGTGTGAAATAAAATTATAATATATAAAAATATTATCTCACAGCTGTCTAATATCAGTTATTTATTTATTTATTATAACTTTATAATATATCTACAACCAATTGTATAAAACATGCCAATCAGCAACAAATTAATCACGTTAATAGTTGAAATCAAATTTGTATATTAAGTTGCGAGATCAAATTATACTCAATCAGTAGTTTATCGCCTAATATACTAACGGAATTAATTTAGCAGATATGCAGTTGCTGTCAGGTGGAATGTTTGCAACTAGGACAAGAATAGTTTTCGATAATGAAATGCGCATATTCGAACAGTCAAACCAAGACGTATGCATTATCTCAACTAAAACTACTATTAATAGAACACCAATATTAGAACAATATATTCCTTAATGCTACATTACTTCATTTTAGTATTAATGTTATCGCAAAAATATTCATTCATTATAATGTTTAATATAATTTCACTTTTCATTGTGGAGTAAAATGTTTATTTTATAGTTTAGAAAAATGATGATTTTTCAACTTTTTAACTTTGCACTTACACTATACTTTTCCTACAACTAGAATAATTTTAATGTGTATAACAATGTATAGAAATCTCAGCTTCATAAATAACCCTTTACAGTAAAGAGTAGAAAATAGTATTTTACAAAACGTATTCAGTAAGTGCATTTTACAGGTCAACCAAAAAATACAACAATATTTGCTATTTCATCATATTTTCCAGTAGAATAACAAGTATGTCGGTGGTTGAACATCTTACTAAAATATTTGCTTCATATTCGATATTGCAAATATGATAAATGATCTTTGTATCTGCTTCTTTATGGGGTAATCACGAGAAAGTGTCATCTATTGTTTTTGTTACTACTCCATCAATCGCTTCAAATTTGTAGCAATAATCGAAATTAATGTAAATAGTTTTGTTCTCCATCTCGTTTCGGAGATGGTTGTATCAAGCTAGGTTTCTCTGAATTTCTTCCCCAGAGCTGTATATTTTCTATAGCATGTTACATGATAACCTTGAATCTCATTATTAGAATGTAACGGTAAAACTACATTATTGAAGGATAAACTATTATTTTGACGAATTTTTAAAATTGATTTGCATCTTGTAAGAGTACTTGTGGTAAACTTCAATATATTGTCTCCTCTCATACAAAATACAGAAATAGCACACAAATTTTCCATATTTTCTCCACGTGACACGTAGGAACGGAACGAGTGATTTTATTATACTGATGCCGTGACGTATTTGTTGCAACTATGTCGCATTGGTTGACTATGCTGCATTTGCTGCATAGTTTTACCAATGAATGAATGTTTTTTTTTAATTTCTTGACGTGCGCCTTATCACGACTTCAATTGGGTGCTGACTGATTGGGTTCTTATAAAAACCATGTCTGACTGTTTGTTTTATGAATTTAATTACGTGATTTGACATATTTTCAAATTTCAGCTTTTTCAAATCATTTGCATTAAGTTAGTTCTTGTAGCATGTACGCAACTGTGCTGACGCCGTGCGTTTGGTTATTACTGTCTGACTGCTTGATTAAGGTTTTGTAATTCATCGACTATTTGCCGATAAATTTTCAGCTTTTCCAAAACAATTTTTGGGTACGCTAAGTAAGGTGTTAAAATTACACCTATCTTAGCGTGCCATCGCCAGGTGTCCCGACACCTGGGGTGCTGACTTTGCAGAGGCGTTCTATGACCAAAAAACAGTCCGATCTCAAAATATCAGCCTTTCCTAAACTCTTGCACTTTTTTGTTACCAGCTCCTGGACTATAAATATTTATTTATAAAATCTAAGATTTTGAGTTTTTATTTAAAAAAACTTCGGTAACTCTTCTTTTCTTGCCGGTGAGTGTTTGATTAATAACCATTTACCAGTTAATATATATTTGTGTTCGCAAAATCTTAATAAAAATGACAAATTCTTAAGTTGTTAATTAAAAAAAAAAATCAAACAACTAAAAAAACTTCTTCAAGTGGGCAATGGCGTAAAAGATAATAACGCTGTAAACTATTTTTTATTTAATTTCGCCATGTGGTTCAATACAATTAAAATACTTATTTCAAAACTGCATTTTTAGTTTAAACAGTGGTCTTCCTATATAAATTGAATTCCCTAATTTAGATAAAATGATGTTTCAGCTAGTAGCCGTGGCAACAGCAACCAATACCATAAATGTCCAACTTTTCTCTTCTAAACAGGCAATTAATTCCTGGAGCAGAAGCAAAGAAAATTTCTTCAAATCAACACAGAAACACAACATAGACTGCAATCCTCCATCTTGTGCCATCTTGTGTCACAACCCCGACTACGATTCCATTGCGTAAACCAGTCTTCAATCACTCCACCACGCAGTTCCATCCTCGGGAACACATACCGAGCCAAACTACTACTCATACTCTATAATTTCACACCCCACCCCCACCAAGATGCAGAAAAGCCCCCGACATCTAGTGACAATAAAGTTACACAATGGCCTCATGTAAACAAAAGAAAAAGCATTCCTCAACTAAACAAATAAGCCAAAAGGTCAAAGCTCTCATAAACCAACAAGCATCCATGTAGTCAGGTTAAAAAGCATTTAACCCAACCTCACAACCAATAAAAAAAATAATCCGTGCGGCTGTATACCGGCGATCAAAAAAATAAGCAAAACAATAGCCCAAGCACAAGAGTACTTACCCAAGTTCTTTTAAAAACAAGATAAACACTTTTTCGTATTTGGCATTCCGGCTGATCTCAATCACAAATAAAAAATTGGAAGGTGACTATAACACAATTAAACAAGCCATGCTCCAGACAATTGCAAATCCCTATCTTAACCTTACCATTCAGCTTTCTTAAAAATAAATTAGACCAGCAAATTCATTAAATGATTAGAAACATTGGCGTTCCAAAACATGCACAACTTTATAAAAATTGTCGTCAGAATCAAAATAAAACTATAAGAGCATAGGCAACAACAATAAGAAAAATATAGTTTCAATCAAAAAAAAACCCGCCCTAAAGAACCACACATTGGAAAACAATACTCGTCATCAAATCACAAAACTAATCTTGTAAAGATAACCTGCCTAAAATACAACTTGATTGCGCGCAGTTCAACAACAATAAAGTGACAGTAAAACCACCCATAATTTTGTAAAATTCAAACTTCCAGAATAAATTCGGTTACCAAAAAAATTACTGCTCTAATTAAACAGCCTAAAGCAGCAAATGCATATTTTGCACAAAAGCCAACTGATGTTTGCCCCTATTACTAGAGAAACAGTGTCTGTAAGACCAGTGAGTCATCTTAAATTGCAATCAACACCATTTGGACTGCAGCCTTCACAACCACCAAAAATCCCGAAGTAATTTGTTACTACTAACCACTTTTCAACTGCAACCAAAATTGAACGCCGCCTCCAACCAGTAAAAGCTTACTGAAGACAATTATAACCAACCTCGGTCGGCTCAAAAAATGCCGCAAAGCAAACTACAAAAACCGACCGGCTCTTGTATAAAGTAATACAAAAATAAACCAGCCACAGAAAACGTCAATACCCCCAAAAGCAACTGTAGTCTAACAAACAAAACACCAAATCATGGTGCAAAACCAAAAACGCAAGCTTGTCACAAAGTAAATAAGATAGACTCCAAGAAACTGATCACAACATTGAGCAGATACTAGGTTAGAAATCCTCCTTCAATTTTCAATTAATTCACATTAATAACTAAAAAAACGCCAACACGTACTCGCGTGTTGTAGTGCAATTACAAAATCGCCATTCTAAATAAACTCCCAAAGAAGCACTAGCAATTGAACATGAGAATACCAGATTGACTCAGTACGCAAACCGCAACCTAGGTAAGACCAAGGTGATTAAACAATTAGAACCTAGATAGACTCTTCAGTTATCCCCAAACCTAGTCGGAAAAGAGAGATCACTGTTACACATTACTGCACAAGGACGTGACATGCTCATGGCTGCATAATAAACAAAACACACAACAAATTATAATAAGCTAATACAAGTCGACTACAAGCAGCCAACAATAGAACACCTCCAGAAATCACCGCAACCACAACTGACTTCAAAGACCCAGAGAAGAGTTCTGAGTCACTGATGATTGCTTGAACGAGTTACGCCATCAATCATCAAACTATTTAATTAATTAAATAATTATAAAAATTCTTCCAGTAACGACGACAACTTCAACGACTCCACCGACTAAAACACCAGCGACACCGGTCTCCTCCAGATGATTTCCAGGCAGCTAAAAAAGAATGAAAAGCTCATTTAGGCCACAAAGATCAACGCCCTCGTAGCCTACATCTTTTCCCTGGTAAAAGATCAAACCAAGAGAATCGTCGTTCATAAAAAAGCCCTATCCAAGATTAAGTGTAGAAGGCAGCGTAAAGACCGCCAGTGTCACGGTCGGAGGCAGTTGGTAACGATGGTTCTTCGGCTGATGCCAAACCTGATTATGATTATGATGATACTTGTCATAGTTGTGTTCAAGTTCAAGTTCTCCACAAACACTATGCAACTCTTATATGGCTAGCACATCACGTTCACACAATAAAATTATTCCTAAAGTACGAACGTGTATTATGAATTCATTAGTTAATGCTAATGAATTCATAATACTCATCATAATGGCCAAATGTTAAGCATTGCTAATTCTCCCTAACTTAAATAACTTCAAAATATCCAGTGGCGGAAACGTTAAGTTCAAAGAACCAAAAATATGTTGAAGAAAAGTAATATTTTTTCAATCTGCTATTTATTCAATATAAAAAAAAGCTATAATAATAAAAAATTGGGTTTTCCAATAAAGCTGTTATATCTGATCTAACCACGTATAACAAGTACTATTATATTTAATTTTCACAGATAAACTATATTTCAAACCATTCTAATTTCTTCTCTACTTGTCTCTTGAGAATAGAAAGTAATCTCATCTCTATATTGGCTTTTGAATAAATAACTCGGTTGCTGAACACAACACTCACATTTTCCTTTAATAAGATAATAGTGTTTGGATGCTATAATAAGTTATTAATTAACCATAACTTTGCAGTTTAGATATTAATTCTCTTATGATAATTGAAGTGATCGGTGAAACAACCAACCCACAACATTATTTAATTAGAAGTATATATTAAAAACGGCTTAAAATAGATTCCAAAGCACCGTGGAGTGCTGCTGTCATTTTCACAGAAATAAATGTTGACCATACTTCAAACTCAAGACCTTCAGTATGAAAGCTGAGTGTTTTAATACGAGTTTATTGAATCAACAGAATTTTCAATACATATATATTTATATATTTTTGTAAAAATTTATAAAAATATATAAATTCATTAGTATCTGTAAATAATATCTTTAATTTTACAGCGTTACTAATTGAATTTTACCTTTAACTAACATAACATAACAGCAAGAATTTCTTAATTAGAACCATCAATAAAACGTAACTAAATGCTCATTTAAAAACGAATCTGTATACAAGCGTATATTATGATATAAAATTACTATTCTAGATTGATTTTATCTTACAATGACAGAAACAAAATTATTAGCACAAGTGACAGCAGCAGCTCAAGCGTTTATGGATTAATCTAAAAATATGTTTTCAATATAAAAATGAAATATTATTTCTACGTGTCAACAATTTCAAAATAAATAAAGCTTGAATTAATTCAATCTCAAATTCTAATTATACATTCTCGCTATTTACATACATACATTATTATTCATGTCTTTTATCTCCAGTTCTCTCTTCTTCCTTCCGAGAAATAACCTTGAAGTTACCTACTCATTTCGCACAAGATGTACTATGTAATTTCAGCGAACATCCTGCGACGGAAGTGTAGGTTTACATAATAATTATATTTTACTTTTTTTGTAATTATCATATATTATATTCATTGTACACAATTATTGTCAGAAGTAAACTCTTATGCAATAGTAAGTAAGTAAAATATTAATAAGTATACTTTTTTAATTAGACGAAAGTTGGATCGTTCTAAATGAATACTGTAGGGTTAACAAAATTTATTTTTGTAGCGATCAGTAAAATGGTTAAAGGCTATGTGTTAATAAATAATGAACCAAATAAGGAATACATGAAGTACATAGATGACCAACCAATCAATACAAATTCCAAGGTGTAACAACGTTTTAGTCAGATGAATATAAAATATTAAAAGACTACCTATTAAAAATATTGCAAAAAAGAATACAATATAATAAACATTAGATAAAATAGTATAGTGATATAAAACTGAAATAAAAGAAGATATCTGAGACAAAAATACCAAAATCTATATAAATTTAATATGTTATAAAATACAAATTTGATTAGTGATGCCCAACTTGACAGAATCATATCAAATAAAAATGATTTATATACGTATTATTTAATCATAAATAATAATTTATGCTAGGATGAAAAGTGCCTAATAAATATTTTAGTTGCCTTAGACAATTTGTGATGGTACGAATTAAAACATGTATATTATTTAGAAAATACAAAACTAAACAAAATAATATGCACTAAAAAAAATTAATAATAGAAAATAATAAGATTAACGCAAATATAATTTTATTATTATTATGCAAACTATCTCTCTACCTGGCGCAAGACACATACATACACTAGCATTTCAAGATATAAACCTCTCATCAATATGTCAATCATTAGCATATAACAATAAAATGCAACGACCTCACTGAGAAACAGTTGTAAACTGCAATTGATTATAAAAAATTCATTAAATAAATTAATCTTTAAATCATGTATATTATTTAAGCGCATTTATTTGAAGTAAATTCAACTTACCTTTCCAACTAGTAATATGCTGAACACACTGATTGGTGTTCGAGTCTAAGGTCAGAGAAAGAGTTAGGTATTATTATTTTTAATTTTTATTTTTTATAATTTATAATTTCAAAATGCGATATTTAGGAATTACTTAATATGCCACAACAACATAAAAATAGCTTTGAATTTCAACGAGTAAAACCACACTTGCTGAAAGTATCACATTAAAGACTAGATTTAAGCAGTCTGTGAACATTGACTTTGAATATTTGTGGTTTATAAGTCTCAAGAAATACTGAATTTAGAAGTTTATTCCATGTGTCGATAGTCCCGTTAAAAAATTCTCTCTTAAAAGTTTCGGTCCTACACCTCAGTCTTCTTATGGTGCATTCTCTCTCTCTCTCTCTCTCTCTCTCCTAACGGCGGTTAGCAATCATCATAGCAATTTTTATTTTGGAAATTGCAGCTCTAAATAGTTCCACCAAAGTTTTTCCATACCATTCCCGAAGGTTTTTCAGCCAAGATGTTCTGCGGCGTCCTACGGATCTATTTCCCTGTATTTTTCCCTGCATAATTAGTTGGAGAGTTGAGTACCTTTCTCCTCGGGAAATGTGCCACAAATACTCAAGCTTTCTTTTTTTGATTGTAAGTAAAAGTTCTCTTTCCTTGTGCGTTCTTCGTAATACTTCTTCATTGCTTACAAGGTCCGTCCAGGATATTTTTAGCATACGACGGTAGAGCCACATTTCGAATGACTCGATCTTTTTTATGTTGTTTTTATTTAGTGTCCATGCTTCCATACCATACAATAAAGTCGAGAAGATATAGCATCGCACCATATGTATTCGCAGGGCTATATCGAGGTTTCTATCTACGAAAAATTTATTCATTTTAACAAACATTGCTCTTGCTATCTCTCTATACGTTTATTGATTTCGCTGGTCTGGTCGTTGTTCTCCCCTATTCGTGTTCCCAAGTACTGATAGCTTCTCACTCTTTCTATTATGGTATTATCTATTGCAACGGCTAGGATATTATTAGAGTCATTCTTTTTAAATATCATAATTTTAGTTTTATTTAAATTCTTTCTTAGTCCATAGGATTGGCTAACAGTATTTATGTCTACTAGCATTTTCTGAAGATCTTGGATGTTTGTTGCTATTATCGCGGTATCGTCTGCATATCAAATGTTATTGATAGTTTGCCCGTTTATAACTATTCCCCCGGAGTCTTTGTTAATGGCTTCCTTAAATAAGACCTCTGAGTACATATTAAATAGGACTGGCGATAGTATGCAGCCTTGTCGAACACCTCGGCGGATTTCTAATTCCCCAAAGTCATGTCCTTCAACAGTTATTTGGGCTTTCTGATTCCAGTACAAGTTTTTTATTATTCTGATGTCATTGTAGTCAAGACCTTTCTGTTGTGCTATTTCCATTAGGTGCTCGTGCTTAACTTTGTCAAAGGCTTTCTCGTAGTCGATAAATCCGATGTATAAGTCGACGTTCATATCGACGACGATCTTGTACCTAAGTTCTTACAAAATCCAAACTGTGTCTCGTTGATATCCGCTTCTAGCATCTTGTATATGCGACTATGAATAACTTTTAAGAACACTTTCAAAGTATGGCTCATCAGGCTAATAGTTCTAAAGTCTGAAGTCACTCCCTTGCGTTATGCTTTTTTGGTATCAGAATAAAAGTTGATTTAAGTCATTCTTGGAGTATGATTCCGGTTTTGTAGATGGTATTATATAGATTTACTAGAATGTTCAACTTGTCGTCATCAATTAATTTGAGGAGGTCTACTGGTCATCTAGACCTATCGCCTTCCTATCATTTGAGTTCTTAATAGCATGGCTTACCTCTTCGGAAGTTATAAGGGGGCCTTTCGTAGTTTCTTGTATATTTATCTCATTTCTAGTATCATAAAATAGTTGTTGTATGTATTCCTTCCACCTTTTGATTTTTTTCTTTATGTCCATTATAATGTTTCCGTTTGTATCCTTTATTAAACCATTTTGTTTTTTCCTTCCTATGCCAGTAAACTCTTTGACCTTTTTATGTAGATTAAATAAATCGTATCTCTGTTCTAGTGCTTCTATCTCTTCGCACTTCTGTCTAATGAATGTTTCTTTGGCCTCTCTAATTTTTCGTCTTATTTGTTGTTGAATCTCTTTGTATTTATCCCTATTCTGTCCTTTGTATTGTCTTCTATTTTCCATTAGAATCAAGATTTCATCAGTCATCCATTGTTCTGTGGGAGACCGAGTACTGCATTTAAGTTCATTCTTGCTTCCATCCAGCAAGGCTTCTTTAAGGTCTTTCCATGTCTCGTTTACATCTGAGTACGCATGATTAAATATTTGTTCAGATGGCAATATGTCTTTTATTTTGTTTAAACAATGTCCATTGAAATATCTATAGAAAATGCAAAGTTCTGCAACATTACGCCTGTGTTATAAAGTATCTAAGTCATTAGTCAATTTTGAATCGACAATGATCCGAATAGCTCGTTTTAGCGAGTTTAGAAGAGATAGTGTAGTTTCCAATGCTCCTCCCCAAACTTGGAAACAATATTCAATACAAGGACGAATTTAAATTTTATATACAGGGTGTCCGGAAAATACGTGTACAACGTTTGACGACAGACTCCTGACGTCAAAATAGGTCGATCTAAGCCGACCTAGTTATATCCAAAATTGTCTCGTTTAGCCGGTAGAGGGCGTCAAAAAAAACAAAAGTATAACAAAGTTGAAAGTATCTATTGTAAGAAACTAAGTAAAACAAAAACATTACTTAAGCAAATGTGTAAAATGACCGCCATCTTGCTGAATACACTTATTAACACTCTTTAAAAAATGATATTGGACTATCTAATGTCTCGGGATTATTAAAATGGTTGCCTGCATTTAAAATCCGCTGCAATAAATCATCGCGTGTGTTTACCGGAGTCTTGTAAACTTCTGTTTTAATAGCGCCCCACAAAAAGAAGTCACACATATTTAACTCAGGAGAACGTGGTGGCCATTTTACTGGTGCATCATTGCCTCTTCCAATCCATCGGTTGGGATATTGATGATGTAAGTATTGCCGAACGGCAACGGAAAAATGGGGCGGGGCACCATCATGCATATACCACATTTCCGTCCGAAGTAAAAGGGGCAAATTCTCTAGAAGAATTGGTAATGTGTCTTGCAAAAAATTTAAATAAATATTTCCATCTAACCTGTCTGGAATAACAATGGGACCAATAAAGTAGTGATCAATAATACCTGCCCAAATATTAATTTTAAATTGATGCTGATGATGTGCAACTTTAATGGCATGTGGATTTTCATCGGAATAAATATGTTTGTTGTGCAGATTGGTTACCCAAGATCTTGTAAAGCATGCCTCGTCAGTAAACATAATTTTTCTACAAAAATTTGGAACAAAGATTCTTTTGTTTCTAATAAATTGACAAAATGTAAGCCGCATGGGGGGATCAGTCGGTAAAAGTTCCTGGACTTTTTGTATGTGGTAAGGATGTAACAACTGTTCTCTTAAAACCTCATTGACAATCGTTTTAGGAACATTTAACTCACGTTCTAAGAGACGGGTACTGGTACTTGGTTCTTCTTCAACTCTTTCCAGAATCATCTCTTCTGTTTCCACAGTTCGAGTTGTTCGCATACGACCCCTGCCTTCAAACTTTTTCTCAAAACTGCCCGTTTCCCGAAGATGACGCTCAATATTGGCAAATGTTTGGTGGTTTGGTATTCGACGGTTAGGAAACCTCTCCATGTAAACCCTAACACTCTGACGCCCATTTCCTTGACAAAACCCGTATACCAGGAGCATGTCAACTTTCTGAGAGTTTGTATAATTTTCCATTTTTAATGGTAAAATGAACTTGTAATTCAAGAATGTTGATCGTATACTTGAGTAAATTTCATAGACTGGTGACAATTTGTCAATAATTGTCAAATTATTAAACGCCATAGCAACAAGGTCACTTAAAAAATTATTGTTACAGGTAATTTCTTTTTAATATTTACAAATTTTTGACGCCCTCTACCGGCTAAACGAGACAATTTTGGATATAACTAAGTCGGCTTAGATCGACCTATTTTGACGTCAGGAGTCTGTCGTCAAACGTTGTACACGTATTTTCCGGACACCCTGTATATATACAAAAGTTAAACAAAAGTAAAACACTTTTACATCTATTAAAAAACCCTAGTTTTCTAGATATTTTCAAAACTATGTCAACAACATGGTCGTTCCAGAGAAGATTATGTAAGATTGTAACCCCTAAAAAACAAATTGAAGAAGATTTAGATATGGATTCGTTGTTTAGTTTAATATTTAGTACTGATGATACCTTGGATTTTGATTTTGAAACAGTAAGAAGTTGAGTTTGTTTAGAGTTAAAATTGACCATGTTGGAAGAGAGTGAAGGATTCAGATATTGTTTTGTGGATTTCGTTTATAGATGCTACAGATTCTAACCTAGAAGATTCAAAATAATCTGTCAAATTTGCCAATATGGTCTTTGGAAAGTATGAAAGGAGCTATCATCTGCAAAACTATAAATAGGACTTTTAGTAATTTAAAGAAGTTTATTAATATAAATCAAAAATAAAGTTGGCAAAAGAACAGAACCTTGAAGAACATAATATATTATTTTAGAGTCAGAGTTAAAACTATTAATTTTTCTATTGTGAAGAAAACTATTGATAAGATCAGAATGCCATACCCTTTCAAATGCATTGGAAATGTCTAAAGCTACTGCAAAATTTTCTACCTGTTTGACTAATATAAGTAAAAAAACAAACGTCAGAACACTCAAAACCCTTATTCAGTATCTGGCATGAAATTATTTTGTTAAGTCAAATTATTGCTCAATTAGAAGCAAAGCTTACCTGCTGCTAGACATAGATACCATAAGAAAAAAGTTGCAAAAAACAATATACAATACAAAAAACTATTCCGGAAGCCACGGTTATCTCACAAAAAAAAACAAGCTAACGTTAATTCAATATCATACAATTTGAGGAACAACGCAATGTACCTCTGCTTTTTTTAGCAATAAGTCCAGATTGCGGTTGACACGTTGTGATGTAGTCGTTTTTAAATTTAAACACGTATAAGTAAATGCCATCGTAAAGAACTAATACAAAAAGTAAACAGATTTAAAAACAGATCTGACATGATATAAACTGTTCTTTTAATAGTTAAATAGTCAAACAGATCTTGTTTGCATTTCTGAATAAATGAGAGCTGCCTGATACATAAAAAACGTTCTCACAAACCATGTGGTACCTACTACAACCTTTATTAACCCGGATTTCTGTTGAAGTGTAATAATTCAATACCGCACGTAGCAAATCAGAAAAGACACTTCCTAAAAAACACCAAATCCCAGTAATAAATTGACCAACTTTCAGCCCAGATCTCAATCCTAATCATTAAGTACTTATCCCTTATTTAACCCCAGAAAGTCTTAAACCATTTATTCGATCTTCAGAAAGAATGGGTCAACATACGTCATAGAAGATATCTGAAGATTGTTTTAAAAAATGACACAAAAGTGCCAGAACGCCACTGAACTACGTGGAAGTCATACACGTCAATATAGTTTTGACTGTTTAATTGCAAATAGTGTTTAGAATTGTTCATTATTTATGTATTAATAATAAATAAAGTCGCTAAAAATTAAAAATTGTGGTTTTTGAACCCGTTTTAGTTAACTCATGCTTGACACAGAGGCCGCAGCAACAGTCGGTTTTCATCATTCTCTTAAAAATCCTTGCTGTTAGCTGGTAAATTATTTAATTCATTTATTTTAAAAACAACTTACCCACTCTAGCACCAGAAATATTGATTGACATTTATTGATTTTACTTTTTTTTTTATTTGATCATAATAAAAAATTTTAAAAAAAGTAAATTCATTTTGATCAAATTTAAAATGCGATTCATTTGACAAAAAAAAAATACCTTGTACTCTTACCAAAACCGGAGTTATTTTTTTAAATCAAAATTTGCATTAGAGTTACCAAAAATGATTCATTAAAACTCAAAAAATTGTGTTTTTTCAAAAATGTAAAACAAGGCCCCGATCAACTACCCGTAAAATTAATTTTAAATCAAAAATGAATATAAATTGATCAAAAACCCCCAACAAACTTTATGGAGCCGATCTGACACATTTTTGAGTTAAGCTTTGTTTTCCAGCGTGCCAAATATGCCATTTATAAGCATGTGCCTAGTCTAAAATGAAGAAACCATCATATGCCTACAAATTATTATTCTTATAATTTTTAGATACATACACAAACAATCCAAATTGACGATTCGCCAAAGTTTAAAAAAAAACGCAATTTTGCCTGAATGTATTGTTGCGCAATAGCCTATTTCTCCTACATTTTTTTTTCAGACAGAGATTATTTAAAATCGCAAATAGCAACAAACTTTTAAATTTTAGCCCACAACCTGAATAATAGTCAAAGTTGATTAATCTTCTTGTATAAGGCTCGTTTCACACGTATACGGTTTTCCTTCGGTTCGTTTTCAGTTCGTTCTCAGTTCGTTTTCGATTTATTTTCGGTTCGTTTTCGGTTCATTTTCGGTTTTTATGCGGTACCTAATAGAAACAGTATAGCACCAAATACTTCCTCGCAAAGTGATGGTGCTCCCAATAAATTCCTTCTTCGTTTTTTTAAATTTTTCTATTAAGAAACAACATGGCAACAATTTGACTTCTCTTCATTATGATTACTACTGAGCCTGTATACAAAAAAAACACAAATCCTGATACAAACCATGTATGTGTGAAAAAGTTTCATTCGTTTTCGGTTCAACCAAAAACGAACTAAACCAAATGGAAACCGTATACGTGTGAAACGAGCCTTAAAAAACAATAATGGAATATTTATCAATTTTTCAAACACCAGATTCGTGTTTTTGAAATCAAAATTAGTCACCACTCCTATATGCCATACATTTTTTTTGTCAATTTAAAAACTTTTTGCATCAAAAAACTCAAAACTCGTAAGAGATTGCTATTAAAAACACCGGTCAAATTCCATCATCTTTACAAGAGTGCAATTTATCTAATTAAAAAGATTTAAAAAAAAATTAAAACCTACTTGTAAAATAAAAAAGTAAAATTCATATTATTGGATACCATTTCTAAACGGTTCAATTTTTTAAATTAAGTTTAGCAAATTTTTTCAACAAAAAAATCATTTAATTTTGGTTAAAATACTAGGCCCTTTACTAAAAAGACGAAATGATTTATATAAGCGATATCAACAAAACAAAGTAAATAATTTAGTAAAACAGAACTATTATAAAACAAAAAAGGAAGTAGAAAAGAAGATTGAAGATAGAAAGAAACTTTACTACCAACGCAAATTTGAACGAGCAGAAGAAAATTCCAAAAAGACTTGGCACGAAATAAACCAAATAATAAAAAAAAGAAGCAAGAGAGAAGATATCACCAAAATAATGAAAGATGATGGAACACTATTAACAAATCCGGAAGATATAGCCAATGAAATAAACGACTATTTTTCAAACATAGGAAAAGCGCTTGCACAAAAAAAAATACACAACAACGCAAGACCAACAATAAATACACTCAAAACCAGAATCGAAACAAATGCATTATTCAAAGAAACAACAAACACTGAAATTACACAAATCATAAACAAACTCAAAGATCGAAAAGCACCCGGAAAAGACAAAATAACGACAGAAGTAATTAAAATAATTAAAGAAGAAATTACACCAATTTTAACTAAGCTCATAAATAAAGCTATTAGAGTCGGTGAATATCCAGAATGTATGAAAACTACTTTAATTAAACCAATATTTAAAAATGGAAATAAACAATTACCCGAAAATTACCGGCCGATTGCATTAATATCAACAATTGCTAAAATAATAGACAACATCATATACGACAGATTACTTACACACATTGAAAATAATAAAATAATAAATGAAAGGCAATTTGCGTTTCAAAAACATACTGGAACTGGATCGGCAACTATGGATTTAATTTATAACATACAAAACAATCTTGAACTGCAGAAAGAATGCCTGGTAGTTTTTATAGATATGAAAAAAGCATTCAATACAATATCAAAAACAAAATTAACAGAAAAACTAGAAAACATGGGAATAAGAAGAAAAGAATTACAATTAATAAAAACATTTTTGAAAATGCGATATCAACAAACAAGAATTGACAACACACTAAGTACCAAAACATATAGTGAATTTGGTATACCACAAGGAGACGTGCTTGCACCGCTCCTATACATATTATATATTAATGACATATTTAAAATTAAACTACATGGAAAACTATATATATACGCTGACGACACAAGCTTAATCCACACCTAAAAAAATAAAATAAAACTGCAACAAGAGATTCAAGGAGATCTAGATAAGATTAACGAATGGTATTGCAACAACTTACTCACGATAAACGAACAAAAAACCAACTACATGCTTATAACACGTAAGAAAAGAAATATAAATTTTACATTAAAGATTAATAACCTAAACATAGGAGAAGTAGCTAACACAAAATATCTAGGACTAACAATAAATAATAATTTAAAATGGGACAATCACATTCAAACTCTAATTAAGAAAAATACAAAGGCTATAGGCGCATTATATAAACTAAAAAATATAATCAATCTAACTACAATAAATATGATTTATAATGCACTATTCAGCTCACAAACAAATTACTTAATGAACATATAGGCAAATACCAAACAAAGAAACATAAACAAATTGCAAAGACAACAAAACAAAGCTATAAAAACAATTTGTCAACTGGAAAAACTAACACCTACTAAAGAGATACATGAACTATCTAAACAACTAACTATTAAAAACAAGATAAAACAACAACATATAGTATTAATTCACAAGATCAAACTCGGACAAATAAAAACGGAATTTAAATTAAAAAGCAGAAAAGAATTTCACACCTACAACACTAGAAAAAAAAATGACTTCAATATTGAACTTAATAGAACAACCACAAAAAATCAAAGCTTGGCTGTTAAAGGAATCCAAGAATACAATAAAATGCCTAATGAAATAAAAAACCTTACCAGCATTCAACAATTTAAAACAAAATTAAAACAACACCTAATGACAGAACAAACACAAAACTAAGACACAAACAAAAAACAAAAGAAGACAGCAGAAATTTATTTCCAATACCAGGCCCCTTGAGTCTTTAACAGATGGATGGCAGCACTGCTGGAATATTATATATTTAAATACAAATTGTAAATATGTAAATAATTATAATAAATAAAATAGACGAAAACCCAAAAGGTGTCTCAACTATTGCACATCTAACATAAAAATTTTCTGACGTGATAATTTTTTTTATACCCGGTAATAGTTGAAAGACAATATCTATATTTTTTTTTATGATATGGAATTCTGTATTGGAATTTTTTTCTCAAAACTGTTTTTTTTTTAATTTTTACACAGAAAAAATTGATAGATTAAAAATAAAATGTAATAGCGTAACGTAGTTTTTCTTTAAATAAATATATTCCTCTTTATAGAATAGAAAACGAGTGGATAACAACTCTAATACCTTTTCCTTCATTTCAAAAAGTTCCTAAGTCAACTATCTTTTTATACGGAATACAAGCATCCAAATGACCTAATGCAAGTATTTAAAAATCTACTAAAATTGCCTAAATTAAAATTTGTATAACCTGTTGCAACATTTGTAGCCATTTTGACTATATTTTTTAAGTGCATAAAAATAACCTTGTAATCAGAAATCGTACAACAACTACATTACAGTTAAAATTATCATTTAAATTTGTAAGAAAATTATCTATGCAGGTTTTGCTGCTGGCTGTGATGCAAGAAAAGTACGCAATATAATGTTTAATATCGTAGGTGTTAAGTAAAAGAATAAAATCGTTACAGCATTTTGAATTTGATAGAAAATCTATATTAAAGTCACCGGCAATAATAACTTTCTTTTGTTCTTTATAAAGAATATCAAGTAGATGTTTAAAAAAAAAAGTTTTTAATTGCTGTCTGGTGTTCGATATACTAATAATATTGCAATACTTACTGTGTTTAAACTACAGTCAACACCACGGGATGCAGTAGTTCTGCACCATGTTGATCATGGGTTAAATTCTTGTAGATTGATATATGCTGATTCGACGTTCTCTATCCAATGTTCAGTAACACATAATATATCCGGCTTGTAAACATCACAAAACAATTCAAATTGAAAAATTTGCGTATCAATACAGGTTGGTTCTTTTTATAAGTCGATTCAATACATGCATTATATACCCATTTCAAGTTTTTGTTAGTTTGAAGTATATTTGCATCAGATCTTTTAATGGCACATGATATATGCACGTTAGTATTACAACCAAAACATAAAATAAAATCCTGATCACTTGTAATTATTATAGTTATTATTTTTACAAAAAAAAATCCTTTCACATTTAACATTTGCTGTGCTGTATCCTTAGGAGTATTTGGACTGTCTGAAGAATATTCTCACCTGGCGCACACATGAAAAAGTGATTTTGGAGTATCAATTTTTGCGTTCTTTAATGGTATTTTAAAAAATCTCTATTAAAAGTTGTAGAACGGAAAATTTTCAATCGATATAGGTCATTTAATTTTTCCTAAAATTTCCCGTTTTTCCGCTAGAGGCCGCGGAAAATAAAGTATTAATAGCGTTTTTTAGTCGTATTACAGCCAGTAATTATGGAGAGTAATGAAATGTATCTCTGACATATGCAAGCCGAAAATGATGCTTTCTGTAGAAGCAGGCGAAAAAATTAGTTGGGTTATATTACAAATGTTATTGCTCACATGTTACGCATTATTTATAAAGAAAAACTGATTCTTAATCGTAAATTTTCAATCTACTGTAAAATTGATAATCATTTGTAAATTTTACAGACTTTTAAAGTTTTATCTACAATTATATATGTATATACAAAGTATTTCCTAACTGGAAGCAAAAAATAAAACTTTGGTACATTTTTTAATTTCAAACAGAAAATCTAATTTACTTTTTTGTCTATCTCGCTTTATTTTCGAGATAATAAAAAAATACACATTATTTAGAAAACTTTTTATTCAGCAAAAAACAAACAAAACAACATTACGTGTACGTTGATGCAAGCTTTTTATACTTGACAAAATTGTTTTCTTTGGTTCGGTTAGTAAAATTTGATAAAAATGCTGTTCAACAACGGAGAATACGCAGATATTATTTTTGTTAACGTATTCTGTAATGGTACTGCCCTAGCTGCAAGTTTTGAGCATCAATTAAGATTTCCTTACAGAAGGCAACCTTCTCGTCGCGTATTTTCAAACTCATTTCAAAAGCTCCGTAAATTTGAAATAAAAAATCGCCATAGTGGAAGCCCACATCAGTAGCACACCATGACAGAAGAAGAACAAATAGTTGACGCAGTTTTTGATAAATGGGGTCAGCGTTAGGCAACTTTCCGCCCGTTCACAACTATCTAAAAACTTTGTCTAAAAAACCTTAAATCTTAAATAGGAAAATTCTTCACTCATATTATTATCAAAAAGTACAACACCTACGCATCAACAAAATCCTAACTTCATTAGTGCAACATTGTGGAGCAATAAATCTATATTCACGAGAGATGACATTAACAATATACATTAGGTCATTAAGAAATCCGTACGCAGTTAGGGTACAAGCTTACCAATAAAGAATTTCGGTTAACACAAGTTATGGGGTTTTTAATGAGAAACTACTGCCAATTTAAATCTTACCACCTCGTTTAAATACTGATTTATAAGCAATGTTCCTTTATCCTACGTAACAAGATGTACCAACACAAAAAAACACTGCCCCATGTTGTGCGATATGTAGTTTAATAACTCAACCATACTTATAACGATAGGTATAACTGGTAGAAGAGGTCTGGTAGAGTTGCCTGCAAAATTTCCTGATCTAAATCTATTAGACTTTTATGTGTGGGGACAATTGGCTTATGCAAAGCTAAGAAACAACGTGGAGCAGCTACAAAAGATAATTGCAAATGCTGCATTACACATTCAAAACACAACAGATTTTGAAGCAGTTTATTATTCTCTTTTAGTGCGTTGTCAAGCTTGCATCCAAATTGTGGCCATGTTGAAAACTTATTAAAGCAATATTATTTGTTGTTACCATTGTTACAAATGTTTTTTTTTTACAAAAATTTTGCTAAATAAAAAGTTTTTTAATTAATGTGTATTTTTTGATTATCTCAAAAACGAAGCGAGATAGCCAAAAAAGTTATTTAAATTTTGTTTTGAAATTAAAAAATATACCTAAAGTTTCGTTTTTCGCGTTCACTTAAGAAACACCCTGTATAATTTAAGATATAATCATATATAGTGTCACACGGGCATTATACACAGATTATAATAAAGATATAAAATTAATAAAAAAATTATAAAAACTAAAAAAAAACTAAAAAAAATCTAATAAATAATATTTATACTTTTTTTTCGATTTTTTTGCAAATAAGTTTTTATCACTTTAACTATGACTAGTATGGGATTTGTGTACTATTGCGTAGTAATCATGTTTTGCATTAAAAGATAAAGCTGCTGCTTTGCACCGTGTATGGTATAAACCTTTTAATAACAAGTTTATTCGCTTCCCACCTATAAATTTGCATTATAACATTTGGCATTATTATTGATGTTCAAAATCAAAGTCTGTGAATTGTGCGTTAGACTTTAAATATACGTCAAAATATCTTAAAAAATACCACATAGTTTCGTTTCTAGTACCAAGTTTTTTTCCCAAGTTTTTGAAGCATTTCAAAATAATTTAATCAATTGCTATAATCTCCAAACATGTGATTTAGGTTGTTCAACATATCACTTGACAAATTAGATATTTTTTATTTAAATCAACATCTTCTGCTTACCTATGTTGCATTGCCTTGACAACAACATTTCAAAGTATGTCTAATAATTTCTTGGTTTTATGGTTATTTCTCTTAGTTTGTTGCAACAATTACGCAATAAATGATTTTTGCATTCAATTTTTTGTACCAACTTTGTTCCATATGGCTTTACTTGTAGTAATTTTTTTGTAAGACTGCTGTCATCACAGATTAGTTGGTAAAATTTAAAACTATGCATTTTAATGCTTTGTTTAAAACCTTCAACTGTTATCGTCAGACTTCATATTTGTCAACGTTCCTGTCCAGTTTTTAAAGCACTTGTGTTCTGCTAGAGTAGTATTTTTATTTTTTGCACGAGCACACATTACGCAGTACTTGTTTCTAACTTCAATATACAGGGTCTCTCTGTACTGGTACAAACGCTTAAAATTAAATATTCTCCCCCTGCATCAATACACTTTCGGAGACGTGTTTGCTACGCCTGGAAGACACCCTGAAACTCCTCGACAGGAATGTCTTTTAATAACCTTGTAACATACTTTTGGTTGTTTTCCACGGACTTCCAATGCTTTTCTTTCAGCTCTCTCGTCAGACGGGAAAACAAAAAAAGTCGCACGGAGCCAAGTCGGGACTGCAAGGGAGCTGGAAGACCACCAAGGTGTTGCTTTGGGGCAGGAAGTTGGTAACAATGACGGACGTTTTGACTGGGGGTATTGTCATGGTAGAGCTTGACCGTGTCTTTGATGTACAGTTCTAACGCGCGCGGTCCGGCGTTTCAATCTTTTGAGCACCTTGTAATAAAAGGTTGAGTTGACAGTTTCTCTTTGCAGTACAAACTCAAAATGAACGATTTCTCGGACGTCAAATTAATGCAAAACTTGCTCATTTGTGCTTTCTTGGGGTGGAAAAGATAATTTTGCTCTGCCTTTTTGGTTCTGGGTCGTACTCGAACATCCAGGATTCGTCTCTGGTTACGACAGAGTTAAGAAAACCGGCTCATTTTGAATCAAATCCAAAACTTGACAGCACAAAATCGCGCCATGTTACAAAGTCAAAAAACACACTTCACGTAAAGACACGTCTTTCCGCTCAGAACAGTCGGAGCAAGTTGGCGACCGGCTGCGTTAGAAGAGCAGATCTTCTACCACATTTCCCGACCGGTTTTACCGGGCTGGGATGGATAATAGTTTTCCTGTGCGTTCTCCTATTATACAACCTTAAAGATTAAAATTATATAATAACTTAATAATCTAAATATTCATTAACGTTTTCAATGTTGAGAGAACGATTTTCAATTATTTGACTAAAATATAAATTAATAATAGATTATACAATTTAAATGTTACTAATAAAACTATTACCTATCTAAATGTTTGTCAACAATATTAGAAGCATTCAAAAAAGTTACTTCAATTTGTCTGAAATATGATATACAAAGAGATTACACAATTAGAATAATAGTAACAAAACTAACTATCTATCGTCTTCAACAAAAGTTTTAGAGACTTCGGAACAACCTCTTTGAACTATTTGACTAAAATAAAATTTATTAATAGATTACACAATTAATAGTTTACTAAACAACAAATAATATAAAAGTGAAATGCCAGCATTAGCAAAAAAAATAAATTTCTTTACAAAACTAATATTTTTGTTTAAACAGTTTACCATGTTGTAAATGGCACGCACACACACACACACACACACACACCTTTTTGCCAACATTTTTCTAAGATTCATAATTACGTTTACTTTTTTTAAACTTCAATATTTGATATAAAGATTACTTACATTATTAATTACAGAACAACTTAAACATTGTTTTGAATTTCAACGAGTTTGTGTGTTGTTTATTAAATATAATACTGCGTACACACTTGCAACAATCTGCCGTACCGCAACACCGTCGCGTAACATCCTCGCGCAACATCACTCCGCAACAGCGTCCCATTGCTTGTCGGTTTTCTGACGTCGGATCAAAGAAAATGTTACGCGACGATGTTGCGGAGTGATGGTACGCGACGATGTTACGCGACGGTGTTGCGGTACGGCAGATTGTTGCAAGTGTGTAAGCGGTATAAGAAGTAAAGCCAGATGTACTGAAGCTATTATTATTATGAAGTAACGAAATATTGTTGAACGTTTTATTACAATTTGTATTGAAAAACTGCTATTTTAAAACTTTTGAATAAATTAACAATATCGCAGTTGGTCAATAATTTGAAGAATCGCTTTATATCTAGGTTTTGCAAATATTCAACAACTTAAAAAAGTTTTTTATATGTTTATTTAAATATATTGATCAAAATAGAAATTAATTTATTTGTTTTTTTTTTGTTTCAAAAAAGTTAAGATATTAAAAAGTCTGATGTCTTTCTAATATATACTTTAAGAAAATTAAGAACTTTTAGTAAATTCAAACCAATACTTTACTACTAAAAAGTGTATAGATATAATAGAAGGAAGTATTTACAAACTGATTTACAAAAATATAGTTTTTTTTGTTTGGATTGGCAATTATATCATTTTGAAAAGAAGGTATTGAAGATATTGTATTACTACAATAAATTATTGTTTTACTTTTTATGAAAACCTAAAAAAAATGATTTGTTTATGCCAAGAAATTAATAAAAAAGCAAACCTTTAATTATGTGTTATGATTTTTAACTATATTATGATTCATTTCATTTTTATTTTAGTCAAAAAGTAAAGTAATGAATGAACCTGATAAAAATAATATTTTTTTTTATTAAATTGAAACTAAATCTAATATTTTAATAAAATTGCAAAATTAATTGTTAAGAATATTTAATTAAATTAAATATTAAAAAAATATATAACTAATACTACTAACTATTAAATATTATATTGCGCAACCTGCAAAGAACGTACAATAAATAAATCTAAAATGATATCATAGAGGCGGGGTGAGATTCATCATCAGTTGTGTCTACTCTAGCTTTGTATAACGTTCAATTCTATCATATCTCGTATTGCATTGAAAAGCTGCAACACTTAGATTTTTACAGTGTACGCAGTTCGCGAAATGTTCGCTGTATGATGTCTCTAGCGTACAAGCCAATATTATCGCAATTTATTTGATAAATACGACTATTTAATAGTTAATTCCTGCAGTTTCTATTCATTATACTCTCATTATTCTTGCACTAACGCAAAGATAATATATTAAATTGTTGAATGACATAAAGATATTATTTTTGTACATATTATTATTTGGAATAAGCCCATTAATATGGCCATATTAATTAACCAAAACATTTAATTAAAAAATAATGTTTAATAAACATTGACGATGTCATTTAAAAATAGAACTCTTTATAAATACGACGGAATTTTTGTTTTATTTTTAACTTATATAATAAGGTCAGCATATAACTATTAAGGATGCTCTATTTTACGCAATGTAAAAGGCCCCGTAATATGCAAACGCAGGTAACTATTCTATAGTAAGACTATCTATACAAAAACAACTGAAGCAAAATATAAAACAAATCAAGTACATTAAAATCAACCCGCAATCCTCGTAAAAATTAAAACAGGACATTCTACATTATTTTTTAGCCTACCCACTCTGTAAAACCATTTTTCAGCTCATATTATGGATCTGCGGCCCCAGAGCAGCAACCCCAAGGCGGTAAAAACCTTCACATCCCTTTAAAAAAAATTAACAAACTAAAAATTTTGTTTAATTAAAAAAATATAGTCATAAGCACCACGGGCAAAAAAGCATGTGCACCACTTCAATGTCTGCCGCCCTTGGTACAAAAATATGCTCTAAAGCTGCCACAGTGCGCAGAAAGTAGCACATCCAAAAATATCATATTCTCATAGCATCATTAACTTAACTTAATTCAACGTACCAGATTTCGTATACAATATTCTGTATCCGAGAAGTTGATAGATGCAACTATGTTCCTGTATATAATCTGACAAACTACGCTTGAAACGCTTGAACAATCCACGTCTAAAAAGCTGTATTTAACATAATATAATATACCTCAGATATGGAATTATCGAAGTATTCAGACGCAAAAGTACTGCATAAAAATTCAGAATAAGTTGCAATTGAACGTATGTATGTATAAGCTGAAAGCAAAATACAAACTGTGACATACGAAATGTGATTGTAAAATAAGCCTTAAAAATAATTCCGACTGCTACCAACTTTGCATCTCGATATACCGTATCTCGCAAAAAAATTAATTTTCTGTAATTTTCTAGAATTTTTTTTTTTTTAAATATATCTGAATTTTTTTAAAAATATAACAACCGTTACTCACGTTCAAATCTCAAATAAAAACCCTCATTTTTCAATAGAGAATAAAACTTTACGTGAAATTTGTGTTGATACAATTTTTTTGATTCGTGATAGATATCGTAAAACTTGATTAAAAAACTACTTTTTGCGTTACTCAACGACAAAGACGTAGTAGTTTTCTGTTCCTTTCAAGGTGCTTGTTTTAGGCGAGTTCCCTCGCCTCTCACCATCAAGTGCTTGTTTTAAGTAAGTCCCATATCATTGCCTTTCACTGTCAGCCAAGTTGCATCTGGAGAGTAGAATCATCGTGCAATATGCACTGTACATTTTAGGCGTATTATTACGCCGTCAATATAATTTTTTTTTATCAAACTGATAACGCAGTTACTCTAACATAATACCTAGAGTTTATGACACCAACTAAACAAGAAAGATATCTTTAAAAAAAATTCTCAAATCAACCAATCCAATTTACTTCAACACAGTTTCTAAGTTCCATGATATCACAAATTTAAAACGTCAATTAGCTAGCAATTTTTTTGGTAACTAAAAAATGTATTATTGAAAACTTTGCGTAAAGAGCCAACCCTTGCGGCCGAAGTGTGATTTGTATGACATAGTTTGCCATATTTAATCAAAAACTGTAGTATTAATGTTACCAAAAAGTGAGAAATAAAACATTGAGAAAAATTATTATAAGCAAAATATATACCAGCAGTCTAGAGTTCTAGTCTATTTAAAAGGTCAGTTTTTCTGGTCCCATGCATCGTAGACTGCGCTTAATAAAAAAACCATTTTGATAAATTTTTGAAAAATATTTAATTAAATTAAATTAATGTTAATGGCCAAGAAACTGTTTCCCGCCCCTTGTATATATCTGCTGCATATAATTCAAAAAATATGTATAAACTGTCTATTGTTTATAGATACAGTATGTATACATACAGTTGCGTATACCTACAATATGTATTAATAGACAATTGCGTATACATACTGTATGTATAAACAGCCACAACCTACATTTAATGTTTCACAGAACAATGTCAACAGTATACTGTTCAATTCACAGAACTCTATAATTGCAATTTCTGTGAACCTGCCATATTTATGCCACAATATTTCTCAGTAGCACAGCACCCACAGGGGTAGAACAATTATTTGTAAATATTCCTTTCCACGAAAGGGATTGAGAAGAAGCTTCTTCACATAAGGATATCAACTTACGGATAACTGCGGCATTACGCCCAGCTTCAATTCAACATATAAAATATTATTGTGTAATTACAAATTTATTATTGATAATTGTAAATAAATTCTTGTTACGCTGCTGCCAAGCAAATTAGTGCACGTCATTCTTTCATAATCAGTAAAAGCTTTCTTTATATTTATCAATGCAAAATAAACAATAAACCATGACGTATTTAATATAGTGTCTCAACTTATTCGACTGCCAAAATTGTGTACTGCATTATATCCCATACCCTCCCAGCATTATAATACATCGTCTACAAAAAACTGTCTGCTAGTTATGGATTTATCATTAAATAATATATTCACTATTCTAGAATTAACCTTTCAAATCTGTTTCCAGTGAAAAAATAGTAAACAAAAAACATCACATAGACCTCGGTTTAATTTAATTAATTTCATTTTCCGATTAATTTTATCAAACAATACAAACATTTTTTGCTGAATAATTGTTGAGTTAAAAAGTCAAAAGCATTCCATTATGATTTTAAGTTCACGTAGCTTCATTGATTTAATGTTGGTAATATATTAGTCGCAGTGTAGTTAATTATTCGCTTAATTGAAGCTTAATTAAGAAACGTTTCATGATGCATAAGATGCTTTGAACAATCAACTACTTGTGCTCGGGACCTACATTAACTTCTCGTAAGAAACAAAAAAACATGAATGAAACCTTTTGAAAATAAAAAAGAACATTTATTAAATTAATTCTTGAAATAAAGCGACAGTTTCTGACGTATTAGTTATTAGATTACTCATAGAATTTGTATGTGGTAAATATTGCATTAGTAATTTTAAAGAATATTAAAAAGAGACGCAGTGCTAATGTATTTTCGCGTATGCCTCCGCTCTTCTATATATAATTGTACTGCTGACACCCTAGCGACAATACATTCAATAAAAATCTCAGAAAACCTTTCTGAGATTTTAATTAGCAAAAATACATTAGCGCTGCGCCTCCTCCAATATTCATATTTATTTTTTTAGTACATGATGATAAGCAATGTTGCTAAGCGTACTGAAATGCAAATTTGAATATTTAATTTATACATAAATTCCCAGAAGCTTATAAATATTTCGACTTTCGTAATTACATGACTTAACACATTGAAAACAAAAATAATTAAATCGCTAATATTAGACTTATAGTTGAGAATAACATGTTGACATTTTAAAAATTGCACCCGCACAACAATAAATGGAAGTTATGAAACATTAATGTTGTAGAGAACGCTAAACATAAAATAATCACACCCTTGCCAACACTACAACATTAATAAACGGCACACATTAAATCAACGTCTTTCAATCTACACCCAATTTAACATAATCAACATTAACGTGCGGGCTTTATTTATTCCCTCAAGATATTCTGGAAGGGTAATCCCACTCGTCTCAAGCTACAACGTAAACACGATCCGTTACATCGATCAAATTTATATATAATAAGGGGTCCTGGAATCATTTAATAAATGACGCGTATAACACGTTTCGGTATCGTATAAAAGTTGATGGAGTGGGTGAGAAGAAAACAATACATCGACTATTTGGCGTATAGGGGTGAAATTCCATACAACATTTCGAATTAATCCGGTGTCCCGGGACAAAATCGCTTAACGTGATATAAAGGATTGCCCGGATACTTTCAAGATTGATCTGATTTAATTAAATCTGGTGTCTATCTCATAGATATAAAAACAGTGATATATTTGAGGTTGTCATTAACTGTAATTAATATCAGTACTTTTTTACATTATAAAAAAGTATTCCATAGTTTTCAATAACATTATATTATCAGTACCTAGGAAGGTATACGATTCAATCATGAGACTTGACTATACAATGAACCAATTTTGACAAACGTTTAAAATTTATTATCGAAAGTTGGGTTTAAATACTATCGCGCAATCGTAAATATTATAATCAAAATACTCGTCCATTACATTTAAGATAAAAATGTGAGTGGAAAGAGTAGGATGGTAACACAAGTGTAAGCCCTAAAATATCTGCAATCAGTTCATTAATTGCGGAGCAATAGTTTCAACTGAAAGACCCCGTGCGTCCACCCAACCAAGTAAAATTGTGATTTATCCTCTTTGCAAATGTCATGTCATTAAATTTGGTAAAAAAGATTGGACCTTTTGATAAAAAACCGCCGAGGTGGGTAAACCTTGATTGCAGTATTTTCAACTAGTGCCCCACGTTGGTGTAAAGAGTAGTCCATATAGTAGTATCTTTTGAACCATTTGTTATTTTGGCAGTGACAAGTCTTTCCCGTCGGAAATCTTGAGAGAAAGTCAGTATCATATCTCCGCGGAACGAAATGAATAGCTGTACGCTTGAACAACGTTGGGAAATATTGCAAACTTATTTTCAAAGTCAATGTTGTGTAGCCCAAACAGTGCATTTATTCAAAAGAAGTTTTGGCCAAAATGAGGCCCCCACCGGGCGTGCTGTACGCAAGTATGTGCAAAAAGTTCGTAAGACTGGCATGCTAGTAGCCAACACACACGGTCCCCGCCTGAGTGTTCGACTCAGTCCTGGAACATAGACTCGCCATCGATCTCAACAACTCAACACTTCACGCTTCACTTCACTTCACTGATGCAAATTTTGCACAAAAACCTCGCATTATTCGCTTATAAGGTCCAATTGACTCAGCAATTGAAGACACACGACCATCCGGTTCGTTATCGCTTCTCAGTTTGGGGCTTAGAGCAGCTCGAAATAGACAACGATTTTGCTCAAAAAATCATTTTTTCTGACAAAGCGCATTTTTATCTCGGCGGCTATGTTAACAAGAAAAACTGTCGCATCTGGGATCGGAAAACCCGCACGTGATTGTCGACACACCAATGCAGCCTCAGAGACTTGGACAATCTTTGATTTCATCAGGATGGCGCGCCAAGTTCGGTAATCATGTTATCAGCCCTCTAGGCGATGTCAATTAGCCACCTCGGAGCTGCAATTTGACGCCGTTAGACTTTTTTTGTAGAGTGCCGTGAAGGACCGATGTTATGCAAACAATCCATTAACGATTCAGGCCCTTAAAGCAAATATCGAGCAAGCTATTTGTGAGATAAAGCCAGAAACTGTCACCAAGGTTTTCAAAAACTGGGTTAACAAGATGCGCCACTGCAAAGCCAGCCACATGAATGAAATCGTGTTCCATAAATAATGAGAATGTTTGCTCTTTCAAATAAACCAATAATATACCGAAAAAAATTAATTTTTGTTCATTTTTTCTAAAGGACCACTAAATAGACCACCCTTTATAGTGCAGTTTGAATTGGCCGCCATAATAGACAATTTATAATACACGAAAATATCGTTCCCTTTTTAACCTACTTTTCTACCCAAAAATATCCATGAGAGAATAGTGACAGTTTATAAAAAAAATAGCCCGTCCTATTTTCAAGTCAATCATTGGTGCAAACAGTTCAAATGAGGCAGGAAACCCATTCATAATAACCTAAAAACCTCTGAAAGCACAAATTGACAAAACCTTCAACAATGTTGAAAATTCAGTGTTGACCGAGTAAATATTTTTCAGATATTGCTAGAAAAATAAAAATACTAAACAGATGTTTTTAAAATTTTGCATGCATAATAGATTCCCAAGCTGCTCAGTCCCGAACAAAAACTGTGTCAACAAACTTGCAAAGAAAATTTGACTGCTTAATCCCAAGATGTCTTCGATTATAAAATTAAATTTCAAGATAAAACCTAGGTACACCACTAGGATCCCCCACAAAAGAAGTCCATCATACAATGGGTTCATTAAGGCTCTGCACGACCCAAAAAGGCAAAGACTCAATTTTCTGCGCAAAAAGCTGATGAGATTCTCTTAATTAAGTAAAGTGTGGGCTATCTAACTTTTGAAATTTGAATCGGTTATAAATAAAAAAATAATTAATATTTTTTCGAAACTATGAATTTATTAGAAAGATTGGACATTTTCATTTAAGAATGAAACACAACTTTGTTCAAATGACTGCCACGGCTGAATTGACTGTAACCCGTCCAATTAACCCAATTTTTTAGTACATTTTAGATTGTTTGACTCCAATCGCATGAATGGCAACTTCAATTTCGTGGCATCAATCGTCTCAGGATGGTTAGCAAACACTTATCCGTAAGGTCTCCCTACAAAAAAAATTCAACGGAGTCAAACCACCGATGATTATTCGATTCCCAAAAACAGTGCGCAAAAGATCAATGGTTACGTTGGTTGTCTGGTAAGTGGCCCTTTCCTGTTGAAACCAAATGTTATTCATTTCATACTCTTCAATTTTTGGAAACAAAAATTCGTTTAGCATGGCACAGTAACGTTCGCTATTGACGGTAACGGCGGCTCCTTGCTCATTTTCAAAGAAAAATGGCCCAATAATGCCGCAAGACCAAAAACCACACCAACCGGTTACTCGTTGTGGATGCATAAGCTGTTCAATAGTCATGTGTAAACTCTCTGATCCCCAAATGCGACAATATTGCTTATTGACATCTCCTCCGAGATGAAAATGAACTTCATCAAAAAACACAATTTTTCGATAAAAATACTTATCTTCGGCCAAATGATGTTTAGCCCATTGAGAAAACTGAGGCTTCATTTCTTGGACATGAGGCTTCTTTTTATTGGACTAATTGAACTTTGTAGGCTTTCAAACCGAAGTGTTTATGCAAAACTCTCCTCAGAAAAGTGCAAAAAGTGTTCAGTTCCTAAGAACAATGACGAGTTAATGTTGATGCATGTTCACGCACACTCTGAGCAACAGCATTAATTTTTTCGGCTGAGCGCACTGGACGAGAACGTGTTGTTTTATCCACTAACGATCCAGTTTCGCAAACATGCTTCACAAATTGGTCCACAAACACTTCTTTTCTATCAAATTTGTTTCGCAAATTTCTTACCATTTGAGTAGAAGAATCGCCACTTTAAAAGTAAGTTTTCATTATTTCCCAACTTTGTTTAAGTGTAAAGCGTCCTATTTCATAACATAAAACTAAATTTCTATCAACTCAACAAAACAACAAAATAAACGGTAGTTCAAACCCAAAACGTTACATGGCCCACCCTTTATATGCCAAAAGAAATTACAATAACAAAAATGTCTACAAAGAAATAAGTAAAAACTTAAAAGCATACAGATCAAATTGTTCAAGAAGAAGTCAATGAATGCGGCTTTATAAAATTCAATAATTCAAATTCACACATTGTTTGTAAAACTCTATTAAATTCAAACCAGTCGATATCGGGACTCCCTCAATTTTTGGTAGTCCAGTTTTGTCCATCCTGTCAATATGGTATCTCTACTCCCGTCTTCTATTACGAGCCCATTTCACAACACCTTATATGCCGCACTGTGCTCTAATGTCTTTGCTTCTTATGTGATTAAAATTCGTCCTCAGATATCAACACAACGTCGTCGGCGTAGAAACGTTTAATTAAAATTCTTAACTCGCTTTAGTTGTGTGTTCTCCAAATATGATTTTTTCGCTTTCATTGCATTTATCTTGATTAATAGTTCCCAGCTTGAACATTTACTATTTCTAGTTGATATGGTTACTTTACTGAATACTAATAATACCGCACTTAGAAGATCGATTCCTCTGTAGTTAGCTAGGGCAATTTTCGCTTCCTTTTTGTATACTAGTATTATTATACGGTACTTCCACTCTATAAGTATATCCTTGTATAATATCTCCTTATAAAGGATATCGATCTAATCTAGCTGCATTTTACCTTCGTATTGGATCTATCCCTGGCAACTTCCGGTTCTTCAGTTAGCCACTAATTGTTCTATTTTTCCCCGAGATACGGTGACCACGTTGAGGGTGTGTTATCATTAGTTTTCTATGATCTTAGTGTCATTATCAGCTTTTCCGTACAGCTATCAAAAATATTTTTCCCAATCCTCAATTGTGTTCTTTGTAGTTTGTATTTATCTAACGGTTTTTTTTCTTCTATATCTGAACATATTCCACACTTTTTTCTGCCCTCCATAAAGGTCCCTTTACCATGTCCCTAAAGAATTTTTCCCAATGCGCTGTTTTGATTCTTTGAATTTCGTTGCTGATTCTGTTTCTTACAACCTTGTATTCATTCATGTTATTGACTTTGATCTGTACTATAGATGACTTTCTTGACTTCTTGGGTAAACCACGGTTTGATATTTGGATTTTTTTCCTATTATACGTCTTCTTCCTAGTGCTTCTTCCACGGCTTTTATTAAATTAGACTTAGATTTTTTCCAAGCAGTTTCTGCATCGTCCTGCTCTTAGCTGGTATAAGTATCTTGTTCAATCAACAGATAGAAATTCCACATTGATGTTGTCAGTGCCCCTTGTTAGATCTCTCTTTTTTCTGTTTCAGAGTTGCCGTGATTTTTAACAGTACTAGGCTAAGATTACTTTCGGCACTCGCCAAAGTTAGTGTTACTACGTCTTGGATTCTGCGGGAGTTGATATTTCTGTTTGTAATTACAAAGTCTATTACGGATTTATATCCTTGTGTTTTCATATGTGATTTTGTGTTGTGGTTTGTGTGGAAAGATGATGTTGTTTATTCTTAGCTCGTTTTACGCACTTAGTTGGATTAGTTGTTCGCCGTTTTCATTATTGGCATCTTCATTGTATAGGTTTTTTTACACCTGGTCTCCAAAAATTATGATTTTATCTTGTGGTCTGATACTGTCGAGCACTGCTTGTAAGTTTCAGTAGACGGTATCTATACTTGCAGTATTCTGTCGTTGATATATTTAGTGTCGCTGATGTTGTTTTCAAGTTTCTAGTGCATTAGCATCGCAACACCGGATGCTGCTCTATCGTGTTTAACTTCCATCCAATTCTTAGTATTTTTGGTTTCTAAAACCGATTAGTCTTTTTTCTCGCCGAGTCGTCATTAGTTATTCCCGTTCTGTCCGAGACCGAATTGTTGGTTCTTTGACAATGTGTTCAGATAGTAGTGATATTTAAGTTCTAAAGCAATGTTTTTTAAAGTATGTTCCGCGTCAAGTTTGCGTCTTACAAAGACCGAGTACAAAAAAATTAAAAAAAATAATTTAAAATACATATAATTTTTAACTTCTACTAAATTAATTTAAAATATGTTTGTTCATCTCATAAAAAAAATCATTTATACTACTAAGAGATGAACAAGCTTAATGTTTTGACCAACAATCATTTTTAATTTGAATAAATATAAAGTTGAATATTATATAAAGAATCTAAATTTAATTACTGAGACTGCGGCCTACGGCTCGCTTAAATTTTGACTGGGGCCGTTAGTATCAGCCGCGTGCTGATAAAGTTTAGAACTACTGTTCTAGAATATTAGATTTATTAAATGTTAGAATGTTGTTTACTAAGAATAAATAAAAAAATTATTGTACCTACATGCCGGTTAGTGTTAATTTAATTAATCCAATTCATAAAACATACCATCTTACATTAAATACCAGAAAAGCATCACGTAAAGATGAAATTCCACCCTTGCAGTAGCTCTAGACGTTTCTAAAACATTTGATAAAATATAGCACCCTAATCTTATTAACAAGCTCCATTGTATAGGTCTTAATCACAAATCTGTAAGTCTTATCAATAGCAGTTAAAATATAGCTGAAATTAATAGTGTTCCTTAATAAACTTATATCGCCTCCTGGAGGCTTAGTTTTGAAATGTGTTATTATTTACCGCTAGCGGTATCCATGTCGGTATCTAAAAAGTGCAACTCGGCGTTCAAACATCATTCCATTATAATAGGAACCAATCACATTGCGTTTTGCTCGATCTATTGAGATTACTTTTTAAGTTCTTAGCGCCATAGTGGTTGAAATGTCAACTACATACATGTCATATGATTAATTTGTTTATTTGTTTTACGTCATTTTTGTTTATATTAGGTTATATTAAATGTCATGTAAACAATACATGTGTTATTCATATGCCAATAAAATTGATTTGTATGAACACTGTGCAGACGTGACTTGATGTGAACATAGTAAAATTTCAACATCGGTTTGTTGACAATCTAAACGCGGGAATTTTAAATTTATTATTACAACATTTAAATTAAAAATGAATACATAATAAATATCAATACAAAAAATCAAAAGCTAATGTAAAATAACACTCCGGACATTCGGTACTTTTCATAAAATCTGAAATATATTCAGTATATAACAAATTTATTTAGAAATTTAATGTAATAAATATACTTTCTTTTAGCCATTTTTAGTGCGTTGAGCTCAAATAAACATTTTAGTCATTGCTTGGCAAGATAATTATTTATTGCACTTGTAACTAAACATACTAATTTGATAACAGCGTGCTGAGACATTAAGGCTGCAGCATGATTGCCAACCAATAATCAAATTGATACTCAACTTAGGCATAAAATTGAAGAGTGTCAATAGTCTAAAATTCTATTTGTTAGCATTATACTGTTTTACCAGTGGTAGGTTGTGGTAAGAGTAGTGGGGTTAACATTATTTTTGATACAACTTCATTGATCTAGTAATATGTATTGTTGCAAAAATGGTGTAGTTGCATATTATTTTTATAAGATTATAGACCAATCATTCTTTTTAAATTATCTGATTCTACAAAGAAACAAATAAATATGAATAAAATTAATAATTTCAAATTACGTTTTTATTCATTTTTTATTTAATAATAATATTCTACTTTGATGTATTTTTATTTATTTATGGCACACATGTTTCACAAAGCAATTTGCATTATGAATGAAAAAAAATAATATAAATAATTTCTACAAAATTAATAAAGAAAATATTAATTACGTTTTTATTTTTATATTGTTTATTTAATAAAAAATGTAATTAACAATTTGTTTTTATGCATATTAACAAAATTAAATTGAGATTATTTAAATACTAAGTTTTATTTAATTATATTGAAATATACTGTCAAAAATATGACGATAACACGAGCAATTGAATAGTGTTATTTTTATGGCGGTATAATACCGATTTAACACGTGACGTCACAAACGTGATAAATTACCGCATGCGTTATAATATAACATATTTCAAAACTACCAATTTTTAAAAACGTGTAATAATGACAGGTGACGTTACGAAAGTAACGCAATGTGATTGGTTCCTATTATAATGGAATGATGTATGAACGCCGAGTTGCACTTTTTAGATACCGACATGGATACCGCTTGCGGTAAATAATAACACATTTCAAAACTAAGCCTCAGCGTCTTGAAATTTACAGAATATATATATATATATATATATATACAGGGTGAGTCGGAAGAAACGGGCCAAACTTCAGAATTGCCTTCAAGCCTTCATTGTATTGGTTGTATTAAATATTGTTCCCAAGTATAAAAAGAAGCATCTGATCTGATCTTCTAAACTCTATTCAAAATCAAGATATACATGTATTGCCGATTCAAAATTGATCAGCGTAATGTAGCAGATCTCTGCAGATGCAAGATATATGCATAAATATTGTTTAAAAAAATACTACGCAAATTGACATTTAAACCAAATATTTAAAGAAAAATAATTACTTACAAATAAAATAAATAAAACATCAAGACCTAGGTCAATATAGCTAAAGTTCTAAAACATTTGTAAAGTATAATATGAAAAATCATAGAAGTTATAATAATAATATTATTAAAAAAAATCAACCCGCACTTAAGTTTAGAGGTAAACATTCCTCTAAACCATTCAGACCTATCAACTTTCGCTAACAACACTACCGTTCCAGCAGTTAATAAAAACGCTTACAAATGAACCTGTATTATATTAAAAAAATAAATAAATAATATATAATAAACTCCAAACTCACAACTGCTACTACTAACATGTTTTAAAACACTGATCATAATATGACCGCTCCAGCGCCAAGCTATCTAATATAAACACCGTCCAGCAATCATAGGTACTAGAGTACTTCAAAATATCATAATGTATTCTAATATATTTACATAGATTTTTGCAAAAATCTATAGATCCAAATAATTAAGATTAATTTAAATAAATACATTTATTTTTATAGAGTATGTTAGAATCGCTTCTGCAAAGTTGCGTTTGGTCCATAACGCAACGCCTCAGTGCACTCTAATTGCCAATAACTTTAAACAAAATCAGAAAATAAACAAATAAAGCATAAAACTTTTTACTTTTATTGTAGCTCCAGAATGTTTTTTTTTTAATTTGTTGATTTAATCCTTTCCTTTCTACCATTACGGTGTAAGTCGTACGTTTTTTCATAAACGTTTTTCCATTCCATTCTGTTGTGAGTTATTGGTTTTTCCTTTTTGCATTGTTGGTCTTCCTATTTGGTTTTTCCCTGTCACTTATGTCTCATATATATTATTCTACTTGTGTTTCTATCTTCATTTGTCCTGCAGATATGACCAAACCATCTCATCTGTCTTTCTGTTATTTTCAAATCTGCAAGTTCTGTCTGTGTGTCTCGTTCCTTATTTTGACTTTTCTGGTTTTATTTTCTATTTTTTGGAAGAACCTCATTTCCATAGCGTTTATTCCTGTTTTTTGTTTTTCTGTTATGGTCCTCTATTAACTGCTGTATGTTTAACATGGGTCATATTACAGTTTTTACAATTTCAATTTTTGTACTTTTTCTATTTTTTTTGTTGTTAAAAAATGTGTTTTTCAACATGTTAAATATCTTCCCTGTTTTTCCCATTTTTTTGTCTATTTTAACAATGCTCTGTATTATTGTTTCTAGTTATTTGAACTGTTCTACTTGTTCGATCTTTTTCACTGTATTTTGATTTCGTGTGTATTTTCATATTAATTAGTCAGTTCTTTTATTAATATTTCCATATTGTGCTGTAGTTAGTAGCCTTCTTCCAATTCTGCTACAATTGCCATATCGTCCGCAAATAGTAGCTATCTTACTCTATTTTTAGTGTTTTCATCTTCTTTTTTGCTTCTTAAATTGCCTTATCAAGTACTATTGCAAATAATTCATAGGTTCAACATACAACCTTGTTTTACGCTTGTGTTGTGTTTCAAAAGCTTTTTCTAGATCTACAAAGCAGATGTGTATGTCTCTTTTCTTCTTAATGAGTTTTTCGCTTATTTGTCTTAATGTAACAATTAAGTCCTGTGCGCTTCTTCCTCTTCTGAATCCACATAAACTATCCTCTATTGTTTCTTCAAGTTAATCTCTTATTCTTGTTTCAATTATTCTTGCTAAGATCTTGCTGACCAAGCTTGTTATTGCGATTCCTATGTAGTTGGTGCAACTTCTTTTATCACTTTTTTGTATGGCTCCTATGTTCCATTCTCTTTAGGTTTTTTCCGTTCTTTATTGCTTCATTTAATAGATCTTTTAATTGTTTTATTCCTTTTCCTCCCATGTATTTAATCACCTCTGATAAATTTTGTTTTCGTCTATTCCTGCTGCTTTCAGGTTTGAGCTTTTTCACTACCTATAGACATATAGTCTTCTTCTATTATCTCCTCCATTCCTTTTGTGTATGTCTCATCTAAATTATTTTCTTCGTTTCCCCAAATCTCGATTTCTTCTAATGTTGTCTGTCAGTTCTTCAAAGTGTTGTCTCCATATTTGCATGATATTCTCTTCGTTCGTAAATAAGTTTTTAATTTTCCTTGTTTGTCTTTCATGTTCATCATAATGTGTTCTTTTTTTTGTTTAAGTTGCTTTTATGTTCCGTTGAATAACTTTGGTTGTTTCTGTAGTTCTCGTTCATAGTTTACCAAATTTGATCAATGATTCTTATTTTAATTTTTAGTTTCTCTGTTTACTTCATTTCTCTTTTTTATATTCTTTGTAGTACTCAATCTTACTTAAGTTGAGAATTTTTTTCCTTTTTTTGTCTTTATAGTATTTCGTGGTCTTTCGACCACCATCAATTTTCTTTATGCCTTTGTTCCTTAGTTTTTGAATGTTTCCTATTTTCTTTCAATGTCCTTAATATCCTTTGTTATTGCTCTTGTATTCTGGTCTGTTTTAGTTTGTATGTTTTATCTTTTTTTTTTTTAATAACTATAAAATTAAGCCAGTTTTTTTATATTTGTAATTAAAATAAAAATGCTAATACTAACACTAATTTGCAACAAGTAAAACATATTACATACTTTGCCAGTATTATTAATAACTAATAAATTCGATACAATATTATCAAAAAACACAAACTAAGCAAACCGACATAGCTGGTCAAAAATATTACAGTACCTAAAATCACAACGCGACAAAAAGCGGCTATTGCAGAATAGACCAGGATGTGTAGCATTTATTATCTCACTGTGAAGCAACTTATTCAAAACAAATCGAATAAAACGGGTACGGAAATCTGTACAAGCAATAATGAAATAGATAACACAAAACATGCATTTACGCAAGAACAAAAAAGTTAGGGCTTAAGTACAATCTTACTTAGAAAAACTTAATCAACCAAAACATTACATCAAATTAGCAAACATGGCACGCAAGTAAATTTACCCTTCTTTCACGCCTTTCCCAATGTAAAATGAAAAAAATTGTAAGACAAGGATCCATTCTGTCAGCAATGCTATTCAACTTATACAGCAAATATATAATTCCTGCCGTTATTCAAAACGAGCGGCAAAGTAAGTAGTTGTGTTGGTCCAGAGTGGCAAAAACAACAGATGCGGAGTTACAAAGACTAAAGCTACAAAAGCAAACAACTCCAAAAAATACCCGAAGATAACGCAAAAGTTCAACTCAACAAAGTTTTTACCATTTATGTTTTTAGGTATATTTGAACTTTAGTTTTCACTTTCAAGTTTTTTTAATTTTTCTCTAACTAAAAATCTACTTATATAAGGTTTTCCAATAAAAGGTTTCATTTTAATATTTAAAAAAATTGTAAAGAGAAAGGTATGTCATTAACATTTGAAAACGATATCAGTCAAATGGCCGCCATGGTTACGGTTGCAGTACCACATTCTTTTCATAAAATTTTCCATGACCAATTCGCACATTTGCGGCTTTATGTCCTCGATAACTTCACGAATTCCATCTTTAAGGTCTTGAATCGATTGTGAAGCATTGGCATAGACCTTATCTTATCGTCCACATCAATATCTTCCAACTCCGGCCATAAAAAATCATTAATCATAGCTCGGTAGCGCCATCCATTCACCGTAACAGTTGCACCAGCCTCATTTTCAAAAAAGTAGAACAATCGTGCCCCAGCCCAAAAACAGCACCAAACAGTGACACGTTGAAGATGTAAAAACTTTTCAACAATCATTCTTGGATTTTCTAAGCCCCAAATGCGACAATTCTGCTTATTAACGTAGCCTCCGAGGTAAAAATAGTCCTCATCACTGAAGATGACTTTTCGATAAAATTCCGGATCATTTTGATGCATTTTAAGGACCCAATCAGCGAAGATACGACGTTTATGGTGATCGATCGGCTTGAGTTCTTATGTTAACTGAACTTTAAAAGCCTTAAGACTTAAGTCTTTATGCAAACTACGGTGTAATGTCGTTTGTGGAATGTCTAATTCCAAAGATCAACAAGCAATTGACAAACATGGGTTTTCTTCAACACTACGGGCTACATCAGCAATATTCTCATGTGTTCTTGAGCGATGCACACGGTTTCGATTCTTCACATCACAAACTTGTCCCAACAGCTCAATTTTTTTCACCAGGTTTACTATTGTCGCTTTACGACGACCAAAAACTGTTTTAATTCTGCGAACTTTGACTGAAAAATGTTCACCATTTTTGTAGTAAATTTTAATAATTTCAATCCTTTGTTGAAGCGTGAATCGTTACATTTTTAATAATGGCGTAGTTTTTACTTGTCAAATGTCAAAAGATAATAGCTTCAAAATTGACAGCTGCCCAAATAGCCTGCTATTTAAAATAAATTTTTTATTGGAAAACCCTTTACTATACGCAGATATTTACTTAAAACAAAGTGTTAATAATAAAAAGTGTCTTGCATCCTTTCCTTTTTTTAGTTAGGTCAATTGGCATTGCTTTTATTTTTATGTTTTATTGAATTATTATTAAATGCTACTGAGAAGATTTGACCAAAATTGTAATTCATAGTATCTCAAAAACTAGTTTATAAAAATTGCGCAATAACTAACTAACAGATGTATGCAAAGCATACAAGATTATTGCTTACTAGAGTATAAACTAGAAGTTACCTCTATTTCCATTATTACTTCCTTATCTATTATTCAAACAAACTGTTTTGTTGTCTCTCTGGTACGAGGAGCACTGCTAAAGTTTGAGGAATCAAGTACTGCCTGTATTGCCAGCGTTCTGCGATTGTCATATTCGTAAAATTTGACGTTTTTCACCTATAATTCAGTTGACAGTTCGATTTCAAACTTCTCGGTTTTGTTTCAACAAAATTTAACGAGAGTAATAATTGTGTGAAAAATGGAAATTTCGAATCATGACTTCCGAGTAATGATTTTTTATGATTTTCGATACGGTTTAACACCGCAGCAATGTGTGAAAAAACTTAGTTTGTTATTTGGAGATGAAGCACCATCCAAAACTATGGTTTACAAATGGTTCTCAAAATTCAAGCGTGAAAGACCAACGTTTGATGACGATCTTCGCGAAGGTCGTCCCTGCACCTCTGTAATTTTGTCAGATCGGCATGTGACCTATAAAAATAAATACATACGATTTTGAACGATCATTTGCATGTCAGGAAGCTTTGCAGTCGTTGGATCCCACACAATTTAAAAGAAAAGCAAAAACAGGCATGTGTCAAGTTGTGCAAGAAAATGCTAAAGAAATTCGAAGAGGGTCGTTCAAATTCGGTATATAACATCGTAACAGGTAACGAATCTTGAATATATTCATATGAGCCTTAAACTGAACAGCAATCGACTGTATGGGTGTTTCAAAATGAACCTAAACCCACAAAAATGATGCATTCACAAAGCATTTCAAAAAGAATGATTGCTTATTTCTTCGGAAAAACGGGTCATGTTGCAACTGTTGCATTATAGGATCGAAGGACAGTTAATGCTGGCTGGTATACTTCAATTTGTTTGCCGGAAGTTACCGCTAAAATCAGAAGAAACAACATAAACCGGCAAATCATTGTTCATCATGACAATGCAAGCGCTCACACAGCACGACAAACTGTAGAGTTTTTGACCAGTAACAACATCCAATTAATGACTCATTGCCCATATTCGCTTGATTTATTGCACAATAACTTCTTCCTGTTTCGACATATCAAAAATTAAATGCGTGTGAGCGTTTTCATCGCCTGAAGAGGCCGTTGAAGCATTTAAATCACTTGTTTTGGAAGTATCTCGCTCAGAGTGGCAAAATTGTTTTGAAGATTGGTTTCACCGGATGCAAAAGTGTATAGATTTTAAAAGAGAATATTTTGAAAAGCAATAAAGCAATTTAAATAACGTAATCTATGTTTTGCTTTATATATTCCGCGAACTATGACAGTGTCCCTCGTATTGCAGAACCAACAAAGTTATTTCAATAGATAAAAGTCATCCTATAAAGTGGTCATTTAATTACTGTTTTAGATTGTGATTTTCTTTAAGCACGATTATTATATGCACGCACGCAGCAAATTATGTTCAAATGCAAATAATATTTTGCATTTGCCAACAATAAGCAGACATCAGAATCATATAGAGAATTCTGCAATAACCATATCGAATGAAGATGTCAAAACAGTAGTATTTTTGCAATAATTCTAGTTTGGAAGTACCAATTTAGTAAAATGCATAATACAACAGGACAAGCTAGCAACATTTACCTAGATCTGTGTTTCTTTTTTTTATATATAGACAGAACGCTGCGATAAAAGCTAGATGAAGAATTTTTGTTTTTTATAAAATCCTTATTGTAGTTAACTCTTTACGATTGTAGCAAAGCATTTATAGCCATTCTAGTACATCATAAAGCAACCCCGCCAAGGCCTACCAGACGTCGCCAAAGACCTAAAATGTTCACATATCTATTTTCAATATTTTCGAACAATCCAAAATCTTAAAAATAGTATATTAAACAAATAACAAAAAACAGTTTAAACACATAATTTATACTAGCGATTATTATGATTTAACGCACTAATTTTTCTATAAACCAGAATATAAAATCATCAAAGTCTCAAATTAAATTAATTCGCTAAAATTACTTTGCAAACCAGAAAATATTGTATTACCATTAATGATACCCATTATAATTATGTACATACATGTGTACGTGTATTGTATATATTCAGCTAATGATAGGAAAAGGAATTATCGTAAGCCTTTATAATCCATGTAGTGGTGGTATTGTGTATGCTAATGCTAATGTTGGCGATGGAAATAAAAATTTCCTGTCTGAAACGTATGAGTCACAGGCGCCGCTGACTCTACGTGGGTCGAGCACCGCGTGAGGGGGTTAAAGAAAATCAATGGGCATGACCTACACTCAGACGTCGCCACAAATTCTACCGCTGGGTGGATGGAACCGAATTGTTTAGAAAATTGGGTGTATTCAGTCATACTAAATCGATTGATGAATTAAATTATGGAAATGGTTTATATTGGATTTGCATCGGTGGCCCATATTATCCTAATTGCAGAATACTGAATAATAAGTATATTGAAAAATGCTAATTGAATTTCTGTTAAAAGAATCTAATAATGAAAAGCAATTAATATTCATTCCGAGTGTAACTATTTTGTTCAGCGCTCAGTGGCCACTATGAGAAAATGGTAATAAAATTTAAGTGGTAGAATAGTAATAGGACTGTTAGAGAAAACGTGCCCTTTTATCTATATAATACTCTATAATTGCTTTAAACTAAAACCGTTTTATGTAACTTTAATAAAAAATGTTAGAAATAAGTATCTGTTTCAAAAATATTTATTAGAATAATTTGTAACAACTATTTAATACCACAACTTACCTTGTATATTAATAATATATTGATTAGATGTTATTCACTCACCTGAAACAAAAGCAAAATTAATATTATAAAATATTATCTATAACTATTAAATAACAGTCCAATAAAATTAACATTACATTAAATAATGGCTGTTATTATTAAAATTAATCGATACTAGTATCAATAAAATAATGCATATTTTCAAAGTATAAAAGCTGTAAATTAACTAAAAACGACTTAAAAACTATAAAATGTATAGCATTAGTGTACTGTGAGTAGCAGCAGCTTCTTTGCTAAATATTATTAAAAATTTCATCAATTTTATTAGGTATAGGGTACGACTAATAATAGCAACAAATCAAAACTATTTGTCATAAAATTTTCTAAAAATAAAATAGATAATAATAGATTTATTAAAAATTGATGGTGGTGGCCAAATATATTTAAAAAACCGTAACATGTTTCAACCTTTACAAGACCATCATCGAACGGTGATGTTCTTCTTCTCTTTTTAAATCTAAAACAGGAAAAAAATTCAAAACTAGATTTAAAAAACATTACCACTCTTTCAGATTACGCCATTCAGATAGTACTTTTGCAAATCATATTTTAGAAAACAATCCCAGATATTGATAAACTTAAAATCATTCACAACTGTTCTAAAAGCAGAAAATTAAATTTGTTAAAAGCTCTTAAAATTACTATATCAAAAATAATCCTTCCATAAACTTGCTTAATGATCAAACCGACATAGATAAATCTCCTTTGTTCAAAATAATTTAATCCTCTCCCCTTTTTGCGGAATGCTCTTTGTCTTAATTTCCTTTAAGTAAAAACCGCCATTCATTAATCTTTTCTCTACCTGCTTAACATTTTTTTTTCTTTTTGTATTATTGTATGTAAACCATAATAATTTTAATCATAATAAATTTAATGTAATTTTTCACCTCTCTGTACATTTTATGTTTTCTGTAGTATATATGCTTTTATATTCATACATGTTTGTATCATCGTTCAATGATGGACAGTTTACACGTGGCGTGTTGCCACATCTGACCCATCCGAGGCATTACTCAGACTACAGCTACAAAAGATTTTTAAAAATGCTTTTAAGCGGCATACTCTGTATATCCCACTCTCAACTTCAGAGTCTAAAAAGTTCGATTACAAAGGCGATTTGCTTCGCTACTACATAAGGTTCTTCATAAAAAAGCAAACATTTTTTAGTCTCGGAATCAATAGCCGATGAAATTAGAATTGCTTTCAACTGAACCCAATTCTACGGCTGAAGTAGATAATAACGGTTAGGTTAGGTTAAAACTCAAGCTCAGCGACCGGTAAGGCATGGACCCGATGCCTTACCGGTCGCTGAGCTTGAGTTTTAACGTCTGAGCTGCCCAATAAAGCTTCACGTGGCAATCAAACAATTTGGAGAATGATAACTGAAAGTATTCCCTTAACGGCGACAATTCAAAGGTACCGAATTACAACTCAGCGGTGCAGAAACCAGTAACCTCAGGTACAACATTATTTAAAAGAGTGAAAAATTAACACAAAGTATGTTTTAGTCCGCATAACGTGTTCCACAAGGTTTCCTTGTAGGTGCCGGACTAAGAAAAAATGTATTGCATCGTTCGTTTTGAATAAACGTCTTCCAATTAGTTGCCCTAAATTGGGTTCCCCTGTCGCGAAGAATGCTAGAAGGCCTTCCAATAGTAAAGAAATAGTACTTAGATATTTGATTTATAATAGCACTGGTAGTGGCACGCTTTACAGGATACAACACACGCCGCTGATCAATTTAAGTAAAGAACCGTAAAAGTTTACCAAAATTAACACGGCAAGAACAATAGGCTCTAATATAAGTTTTGAAAAAGCTTTTTTGGCCAATCGTTTGATTCCACAAAACATTCCAGTACACCAAATATCCCGTCGCATTGCATACTACACATTGTAATGACAATAAACTGATGATCAGTTTCTACAAACGTAAAATCTAAAACCTAAAGTCGTAAAGGGTAGCAAGGAAACCATCATCAAGTTTTAGAAACAAAACTCTGAATAAAAGTAAAACCGAGCAATCTTAACTGAGTCCTAGTTTGGGAACGTATACTCAAATTTCAGACATATTCTTGAGTAAAACCTGGATAACAAATCCATCATTAGTGAAGAAAATGCAAAATAACCTATCTTAGGGTACAGTAAATCGGCAAGTTTGGTAACGTAATAACACATCAGGTTTGACATTTTCGGGCCAGGTATATAGTTGACCACATGGTCGTACTCTTGGAGTGCTTACACCCATCTAGTAATGCGCGGCTATAGTAACCTGCAAGTATGACAAAAAGTTTTACTACCATCCGCGCAGAGCACATAATATGCTTAAAAAATCCTTTTTCGAGTACAGCAGAGTACGGCTAAAATAAGCTACAATTCTCTTTTCAACAGAGATACTTTATTATAGGACCAATCCAATACCAACGTCGCTGGCATCGCACTAAACATAAAATAATTCTTCAAAAGTAGCACTTCTTAGAACAACTCTTAAATTTTATCTAAAACGTTCTGTTGCTCGGCACCCCAATGCCATCGCGCTCCTTTCCCCAGCAAACTTTTTAACGGAACTGAAAAAATATAAAAGTGTTCCACAAAGTTGGCCAACTGCATAAATTATTAGTTACAACTTAATCATTACTCATCGGTTAAGTTAAGCGCATTTACATGCAGATACAGCGAATGCATGAATTAAACCTGGTTTATTACCAGAAACATGAGCTAGGGATGGATTAAAATATCACACAGTGCAAACAAATACCAATATCATTTACAAACTCTTTCAACTAAAATTTGCTCAATAAAATTTAGTACGTAACACAAATGCTCCTCATCTATTTTTTAGTGTTCAAAAAATATCATTAGACTTAATATTAGCCACACGAGAGTGTTTATACCCGTATCATCTTACCTGAACAAGCTTTGTCAACACATTTTAATTACTGATAAAGCCAGCTTTATCAGAAACTACAGAGTGCGGCAGAGAAACTTGCTGATTTGAAAAATCAATAAAAGGAAAAGTATTTCACATATCAATTTAATTCTTGTTTTATCGTATTGTACACATCCTGAACTTTTGTTTTAAGTGGTTTTTAAAAATGACATCTGACAAATGGCAACCCTCATTAGCAATACACTGATCCACCCGCTTTTTAAAGTTTCGCTCCACTCTTTCAAGCATATCTACGGGAATGTTGGCGATGGCTTGGCGAATGTTGTCCTTCAGGTGTTGCAGGGTCCGTCGTTTGTCATTGTAAACAATGGATTTGATATCCCCATAAAAAAGAGTCACACGGAGCCAAATCGGAGGAGCACGCCGAGAACAGTACGTCACCCCTCAAAAAGATTAAGCACTCGTGGAAGTGTTCCCTCAAAAATTCTATTGAAATTCTCGCTGTGTGTGCCGTGGTTCCGTCCTGCTAAAACCATACGTCCCAAGTTCCATTTCTTTAAGTTTTGAGAGAAAAAATGCCTCAATAATTTCTCTGTAACAAACTGCATTCACAGTGTGTTCTTCTTCCTCAAAAAGTAAGACCCAATTATCGCAACTCTCAACAATGCACACCACAAAGTAACACGTTCACAATGAAGTGGCTTCTCATAAAGTTCACGGAGATTGGCACCACTCCAATAACGCATGTTTTGTTTGTTTACGCATTGCGCAGCCAAAAAGGTGAGAATGAGCCTCATCACTAAAAAACACGAGGGCGTCGTAAGGCAAGTTCACATGCAGTTTAGCAAAAAACAAAATCGCGTTCGCTGAGCTCTTGCACCACAAGAAGTTTGTAGCGATAAAACTTGAGTTCGTTGTAAAGAATTCGTCACACACAGAAATCCCCAGAGCACCTGCCTGTTTGCGCGCCAAACGTCGGAGAGAGCAAAAACAACAACCTCGCCCTCTCGACGTTTTCTAGGGTTCTAAAAGTCCGTTGACCTCCAGGCCCTTTTTTGCCACACTGCGACTTTCCCTGAATGCGTCCACCCACAAAACAATCGAATGCCGGCCAGGAACGGGACCCGTAGAATAAATATTGAACAGAGTTCGGAAAGCACGTTAGGTGGCGACCACCAAACGGCCATTGAAAAAGTAGACCTCGACGGCAAACGCACGCTCCTCCTTTGTCCAACGTATGACGACAACTGGCTTGAACGGTAACAAAACTTCAAGACCCCTCTTTCAAATGAGACCCTCCCTACCCCTTTCTGACCACGACTCGCTCATTGGCGCCCAATTCAAATCAGCAAGTTTCCCTGCCGCACCTTGCACATTTTTAATCAATGTTTGGTGCAGTATTATTAATAACAATTTTATTGAGCGATTTATAATATAAGATAGTTTTAATGACGATTATTATTTACAAATTTTTGTGTAAACTAACTATTGTTATTCCTTCAATTATTGGTCAATATGTTTTTTGTAATTATTAATAATTACTTTTGTTACAAATTTTTATTTTCTGTTTTGACTTCAGTATATTGTTTACCTTTATTTTGTTTGTTGTTTCCCAAAAAGTTTAAAAAAGAGAATAGATGTATTAATGTACCTACATCAAGTCAAACTAATCTTAAACTTGTTACTGTATATTTCAAAATCACTTCCAACTTGTCATAGAAAAGTTCCAAGAACACTGCAAAACCAGCAAATGCAACTTTAACAGGAAATAAATTAAGTACTTTACAAAGAAACCACCCGATAGAACAACACCTGCGACTAGTATACAACTTCCATTATTCAAATACCCAAAAACACACAACTTCCTAAAAATTTGCACTTGCCTCAAGTGTTTTCTTTGACGTTCACACTTTAAAAGTTTTTTATGTATTAGTTATTATGTCTAATTGTATTTATGTAAGAATGTATTTAGACTAATAAATAAATATTATTATTAATAAATACCCGGTAGAGCAAGATGATGAAATAGTTATCAATCGTAGGATTCTATCCTGATGTCTTCATTTTTTTTATAGTTGTTGCTTCCTACAGCCTCTCTTATCTGTTTTATGTAGCCCAATCTCGGTCAGCCTCTGCATGTATTTGCATCTGGAGCAATTGAACTTCCTTTTTTAAAAAATAAAATAAGACACTCTTCAATCTTAACGTTAGTTTGTTGCAAAATATTAGAAATTTAGTTTTATACAGTTTTGAAAAGAATACCACTGTCGCCCTCCATTTTCAACACTGATTGGGTAAATTTTTAAAAATTTAGTCCATTCTTTCAAGCATCTTCTAGGTTGTGTGGACAATACTTACATCCCAAAGATTTGAGATAACCCCATAGAAAATAATCACAGTGACTAAAACTAGCGACGCGCAGACCGGTTTATACCACTCGCATAGAAAAATGACTGTCGGTGAAAGCTACTCTCAAAATATCCATTAAAACCGTGACGATGTAAGCTGTGGCCTCATCTTGCTCTAGACATTACACACCATATCAAATGAAGAAGCCTCTCATGAAGTTCCTTGGAATTTGTTTCACTCCAATACCGCATGTTCTGTTTGCTAACACAGCCACTGAGGTAAAAATGTGCCTCGTCCAAGAAGAACACAAGTGCGTCGTTGACTAAGGTATCAACAAGCTGCTTATATAATGTTTGTCGGATTACAAAATCAAGTTCTGTCAGTTGTTGGGAAGCAATCATTTTGTACGGGTAAAAATAGAGTTCATCATGCAAAATCCGAAAAAGAAAACAATTCAAAAGCAACTGCATGTTTACGCGCAAAACGCTTGGGTGACAACAGCATAAAAACACAAATATTTTTAAGTGTTCTAGCGATCCTCAAAGTTCATTTCTTTCTTTTGGACACATTCTCCAATTCCCTGAAGCATCCAACCACAATAAAATTAATTTCCAATCAAAGATACTGCTTTGTTGGGAAATATCAGAGTAATCGACAAAAGGCATGTTGCATCGTAATGACCAAGTGGCCGTAATATAAATACGACTCTATGGAAAAAAACCGGCGCTGCTGCTTTGACCAAAGCATGTTTATAACTCACACAAATAAAAACACAAATCTCCCATCCCACACCTTCCATTCAAGCCAACCCCATCCCTCTGTGTCCCTCACTAACTTCGCCACAAGCTATTCAAAAAACAAAGTTCCAATGCCCCACCCTGTGTATATTATTTCATCATTACTCAACAAAACACAGCGCAAGTATCACAGTAACAAGTTAGAATTCCTAGCAATCATCTTTGTCAAAACAATGTACCGACCAACAATCAAGCATTAGTTCGGCTTTAGAACTCCATCAACTCCAAAGCAAAATTCACTCAAAAGTTGTTGCCGTTATTCATCTACACCGTAGAGCACATCCTTAAAACCAAAAACCAATTGCCTGACGCCTTTTAGAACAAAAAAATCAGAAAAAGACTAAGAACGTAGCAAACCAAGTGTACCCGCACAACCAATAACCTATTAAGATCATAAGAAGGCTGTGGCAATAAAATATGCTAATTAACCTGCGGACAGATTCGCAACATTACTAAACAGACGCCCCCAAAGAAGCAACACGCAAATGCCTACTTAAAAACCAAAGAAATTTTTTGTAAGTGTTGACTGGGATCAGCTAGTAGTATCTCTAACAAAAGAAGGTGATCAAACAATACCATGATTCATTGCAGAACACCTAAAATGTAATAAAAGCATCCAAACACTACTGAAAAGTTAGCACTAGCCGGGAATCCGTCGGGTCATTAAAAACTATATTATTAAATGTCTAAATAAAAACAGGAGCTGCCTTAAAGACTACCAAACTACAGTTCCATTCTGATCATAAAAGAAAATCTGAATAGATTACCTCCCAATTATTATAATTCCCTCCAAAAATAGGTCCTTACAATAATAGACACCTATACGCGCTGTATGAAAGAATTTATCAACAACAACGCTATTAGCAAAACTATCACACAAATATCCAAAAATCATACTCAGTGACAACAATCCCAACTCTTAAGCCAACAACTCCAAGACGCAAAAGCCAGGTGGAAATGTCACCAATATACCAACCTCTAGAAAATCATGAGACAAATTACTGCATATCATCCAACTCAATCTACAAAGCTCTGCTGGGTTCAAATCTCACAGAACCCGGTGTATGAAAAACACCACGGCGCCTAATTAAGAACAACGTTATCGCCTACAAAACAACGAAATCTTCATTTACCAACCAAGTAACCAAACCATGATAAAAAGTTTATTTATATCATCTATTGACTATAAAAACAAAATTATTTATACAAATTTGACCTCCGCAATCGTGTAGTGCCATAATTATATAATGCACACTGACAAAGATAAATAAAAAACAAAAGCAGTGGTGTGTGCTTGACTTTAAAAGTGTCATATTTTCCTGCGGTACGTAGACGCAAATCATATTTAACTGTTTTCAACATTAATCCTCTTTAATACTTACATGTAGTACTTGGCAACTTGTACTGTAAATCTAGTTTCTTCACTAATAAAATAGAAGAAAAGTTGGTAAACGACAAAATGTGAACAGGTACATTATTTTGACCATAATTACTTTTTATTTTCAAATACGGCAGTTGTTTCCAAATTTCTGACTTCAGTTTGTAGCGGAATGGGTAATTCACTCCAGTTTTTGTTTTAACTTTATCAAAATAAAACCATAATTGCCTTATTCAAGACAATTACTATTCATGCCATTTCATTCTAAAATCACTCACTGTTTTGACTTCCTTCATATCTAAAGTGTAATGTTTTACCGATAATTGTAGATCAACCCAGAAAATCCAAATGTTAAGATTGCTCCAAAAAAACTTAGAAACGCAAACACAATATTTATTTTTATTTATTTATTTAATGTCGATCTATTTCTGCTGCCAATGCTAATCACCGACCCCAGAGGTTAAAATAACCACATCTGAAAATTTTGTAGCAAACTCAGGAATTTCAACCTACATTATTAGGTTCTTTAACGTGCACGCAAAGTGCAGGCAGTACACAAGACCTACTAAAGTTTCTCTTCTTATCTAGAAAAAAGTATCTCAACACATTTTTTTCTTAACCAAAAAAACTGACCCTCCAAATCGGGGACTCAAACTCTGATGTAGCAGTCGAGTACGGTAACCACTACACCCCCTACCTGAGCTAGCAAACAAAATAACCAACGCTCAAGATAGCTTTACATACACCGAATGCTTCACTCAATCGATCAATCTTCGATAGGTAACATCAAAACGATAATTATTAGCCAGATTAGTCGGACAACCACGTTTAAACTCAGTTGCCCATTTTTTAAAGTAACAGAGTAGGATCCCCATATACTGTCAAACAATAAAGTATCCAAAATAATTAAAACGTTGAAGAATATAGATTGTAAAACTAAAATACGTTTGACAAGTAATTATATCTTCATTGACAAACACTAAACGTTTTATTTATTATTGCATTCGTACGACCAAATGAGAGCCATAGTACACCCAGAAGTATAATCAAATTCAACTCAGAAAAGTAATTTGAGCTGTTCTTATTCAATCGTCCGCTACTCTAGCATTGTCTCTTAGCGTGATAAATTGATGCCACAGTGTGACATAGAAAAGTGAACATAAACTTTTTTATTCAAAGATAAACCGTTGAGATCAATCATTGTCATCATTTTAAGCATTTCTGATTGACCTTGTTAAAAGTCTATCTCTTACAAACAAAAGTATTACATAAAACTAATTTTGTTCATATTTATTAGAATTTTTATTGCTAAGGAAACATATGCTATTTCATGCATTTCATTACGCACGCATAAATCTCGTCTGCAATGTGGTATTTGCTCATTGAAATTTAAATATTTTTATATTGTAATAACATATAAAGTAACTGTTAAATTAAAATTAAAATTGAAAAAATATCTATAATTAATATGTACTACTATTAAAACAGTAATCCAAGTACTATAGTGTTTAAATTTCCAGCAAGCTCTTAGTTTGAACAAATTATTAATTACTTCATAATAATTACTTAATGATGTAAATAATTTCAAAAATTACTATTCTATACTGTTTCCATAATTTCATTAGGTTGCCTAATTTAATTATATCTGCATTGCAGTATAATAAGAATACTATCAAACTTTATGACTTGTTGCGAAAACATAAGCATCAAAATTAACATTCTCGTCAGATATTTATGTGTGTTCTTGAATAATAAATACAGTTAAAGAATTTGAAAATTTGATGAATAAAAATTTAATTAAATTACTCGAGAGAATTATTTTCTAAATTAAAAAAGAACAATTAGATTAAAGATGGCAAAATAAAGTCTCAATTTGCGGACTTAAAAGTAGCGAATTCATTGATATTGCATATTGATATACAATAATTATTAGTAATTATTGATCTGGAGTATTTTATTACAATGCAAATCACCGTAACTGTTCAGGTAATTCTCGTTTAGTTTTTGTTGAATGTCAATAGTGTGTAGTATCTGATACATTCAGTAATTAGATTTATAGATAATAGAATTTACACTTTTTATCAAATGTTATATTTATAAAGATTATATTAGTTCTAACACAAAAGTTTCAATGTGTAACAATTCAAATTTAAATATTAACAGGAAGCAATCTCATCATGTGGTTTCATGAATCACATTTTATATTTTTATGTAAAATAGTTATATTCTATCGCAAATAAAGATTTCAAAGTGTTATACAGTATGTTTGCTCAACATAAGACACACATGAATAGTTCCTCTTTTTGGAAAAACGCTTTGTTTCGAAGAAACATGGCGATAAATGCTTTTTGAAAAGAAACAGTATTTTATTACTTTCAAGATTTTTAATTACAAAAACTGCTGAAAATAACCGCCAGAGATTTTTTAATTATCCGATTTCTCAAATTCTTTTTATATTTTACTGCTGTAGTGTATAACAATGACTTTAAAAATTATTAATGTTTCTTAAAGCGGTCTTCAGATATGAGCAAAACCCGGGTCATAAATAAGCGAAAAAAAGTTCACTCCGCTCCGAACCTCGTACTCAACCTAGAATGTATTTTTTTAAATTATTTTAATTAGGTTGGTATTGTGTGCTCTGATGTCTTTTCTCACCTCTTTACTTATTTTTTTATTTAGTTCTTTGTATTCGGTGTTCTCTCTGAAAGTCTTGCATATTTTCTGTGGCGGTGTAGATATCTTCTCTTACATTTCTTGTGAGTAATATCCCTCCTTTTTTTGTTTTTTTTTTTTTTCTGACGTTGAAAACTTGAGCATGTACAGTCAGTCACAAAAGTCTACATACACCCCTCAAAAACCTTCAAAAATTTGTTAAATTTTATATAGAAAAACATTTGTTTATTAAAATATTTTATAGTACAATTTTCAACCTCAGTACATGTAATTTTCAAGAAAGTTTTGATTATTTGAAAACAAAACAATTCAAAAAAATTACGCGCAACTGTCAAACACTGTGGAGGCTCGGTATGGTTTAGGGAGCTATGGTAGCTTCTGGAGTTGGAAATCTAGTTTTTATTGAAGGAATAATGGACCACAAATTATATTTAAAGATTTTGCAAGATAATTTGTAGACCTCCGTTGATCTTTTGAGATTAAAAAATTGATGGATTTTTTAGCAGGACAACAATCCAAAACGTACGGCACCTGTTGTTAAGAAATATTTGCTTTAAAGAACGCTAAAACAGTTTCATTCTCCTCCCCAGTCGCCTGATCTCAACCCTATTGAACATATTTGGGATGAGCTAAAGCAAAAAATTTGAAAAGTCAATATAACAAATCGTAAAACTTTAAAAAATGCGTTAAGACACGCTTGGTCTGAAATATCTTCTGTTATAACAGAAAATTGAACGCAGTCTATGCCGCGGCGGTTGCAAGCTGTAATAGATTTACAAGGAGGTTCAACAAAATATTAATATTGTGTAAATTTAGCGCTTTTCACTTTTTTTCTACATTAATTTAAATCATCTTTAAGTGTATGTAGATTTTTGTGAGCTATTAAATTTGAATATTATTTTATTTTTCTAATTTTCTGATTTCAAATAATCAAAATTTTCTTGAAAATTACATGTACTGAGGTTGTAGAATGTACTATAAATTATTTTAATAAACAAATGCTTTTCTATATAGACTTTTTCGAAATTTTGAGGGGTGTATGTAGACTTTTGTGACTGACTGTAGATCAATTTGTTTCTATTAATTTTTATAATTAGTGAGATCGTTGCTCTTATTAGCCGACGGTCACTACCAGTATCAAATTTGTTAATACTGATATATGATGGTATTTTTGTTGTTTGTGAGAATATAGTTAATCTCATTTTTATAGTGCTATCGGGGCTTTTCCATGTCCATTTTTTTTGTTTGAGTTTCTTGTATAAAGTGGCAGTACAAGTTTTCTTTAATTAGATAGTTCAACGGCATATCCGCTCCCAGACCAAACTGTCCAATGTTGTTTAGGTCTGTTTCTCTTTTTGAACAATCTTGACGTTAACGTTTCCACTTATAATCTTGTAATGTTTTTTTTTTCTGATTTTATCGCTCTCGTTATGTATTTTCATTCCTTTGTCGTCTGAGTTGCTAGTTGGAGCATATCCGTATACCAACTGTAAGTGATTGATATAAAATGTGTTGATGAAAAGTATTGATAAATCTTTTTACCTTATACATAATAGCTAGGATCTTTTAGGGGTTATTCACAAATAGCGAGTTGTAGCGGTGACGCGGTGATGCAAGAAGACAAGATGGACTGGACCGACGTGCATAGAGCGGAGTGAAGCAAGAGCAGCTTGGAGCAAAGTGGAGAGTGGGACAAGAGCAGCTTGGAACGGGACAAAAGAAGAAACTCTCAGTCTAACAAAAGCAAGCAAGACAGGTCAGTCAACTACAATATTCGGTATTACACAGCTGCATAACATCACAAAGTTACAACGGGCGTCTTTGATTGCGCCCAATCCCAGTGTAGCCACTTTATCACACTAAATAATAATAAACGGCCAAAACCCGCCAAAAATTTACAACTCCTGCAAACTAACCGACTGACTTGAAAACCAACCTATACAACGCATATTGATAATCGTGGAAGAAAACTAACTAGGTCATACCCATAAAAACTAATGTTGAACTTGCTACCAGTCAGCCAAAAATAATAGCCACCAAATCTGTAGCAACACGCAAACAAAAATATCCAACCACAATCTAAGATTGTGTCTCTGGTAGTCAGTCACAAAAAATACTTATCGACCTTTCAAGGTCTGAAACATAACCCAAAAAAGATTTTTCAAAGCTCTAAAAAAACACTTTAAAACCTTCGGAGTGCCGGGAGTCCTTCATCGCCCTGTCTGACCAAGCAACCATGGCAACCTAAGTACAACCTATAAAAACACCAAACAAACCCTGTTGCAAAAATTAAATTTAATGATCCATATCTCATCATCACACCTTAACCAATAACTATAAAACAAACTAACAAGAACAATAAAGTAACACTATACCAACCAATTGCTCCAAAAACGCCCAAACACGCCATGACAAATCGCCTATAAAATTTAGTAAATTCTCAAACTCACAAAAATTTTGCAATTTGAAGCACCTCAGCAAGACAAAAATCAAAACCAAACTAGCAAGATGCATAACTAAATCAGCAGTAAACCACCACACGTTAAACACAAGCAAAGAAGGAAACCTTTGTAACGGGCAAAGTGCCGTTTACATGTTTATTATTAATTTGTTATTTAAACAGTGGGTAAGGGGTGACGGCAAGAACCACCAAGTAAGTCCGACCCAAATGTCAACCTCTCCTGCACGCGGTGCCCGCTGCTAGATAACGAACGAGGCTCTGGCGACCGAGTCATGGCGGTATAACCATTAAAATGGGAATTAAGAAAATGTAATTCAACCGAGTAACTGCCGGTATAAGCAGACATCTAATAGCAACTATTAAATGTGCGGGTACTCTTTTACCCAAGGAATAGAAACTATCCCTAAAGACGGATGAACTGGAAACCAGTCAACGGCATAAGGATGTGGAAGGCACAGAGCAACCACCACATTAAAGATCCGCATGGATAAGCTCTAGTAACAATCATGAAAATGTTCACCTCTAAACAAATGGCCGGAGTTTCAAGTCTCCCGATCGGATCTCCGAGGGAGCCAGTTGTGAATAGCATAAAGAAAAAAATAATAGACACCACTACAAAGATCAAAATATGTACGTGGAACGTAAGAACAATGGCTCAAGACGGCAAAATAAACAACGATATACAGGATATGAAAAAAATGAATATAAAAATCATGAGAATAAGCGAGATGCGATGGGCGGGAGAAGGCCAACAAAACATCGGCGAGCACGCCGTCTACCATTCAAGAACCCCAAACAACGAATACAAAAACGGTGTCGGAATGATAATCTGCAAATCAGTAGCAGCATGCGTCACAAACTTTATACCGATATCAGAAAGAGCAATGATGATTCAAATTGACGCAAACCCCGCCAAATAAACATAATACAGATATATGCACCAACAACACAACACGAAGACACCAAGATGAAAGAATTCTACACTCAAATCTCTGAAACGATAAAGAAACTGTCTAAAAATGATCTAACAATTCTAATGGGTGATTTCAATTCAAAGATCGGCAAAGGACGCGAAGGAGAGCTCATATGCCCACATGGACTTGGCGAAAGAAACGAAAGGGGCGAACAACTCAGTATATTCATAAACGAACAAGATTTGGTGATCACCAACACTTTCTTCACACTTCCACCGCGCAGGCTATATACCTGGAAATCACTACAAGACACACACGATCAGATCGTAAGAAATCAGATAGATTACATCTTAATAAATAAAAGATTTAGGAACAGCTGCATATCACTAAAAACATACCCGGGAGCCAACATACGGTCGGATCATACACCAGTCTCATCTTAAAGACGCCTACTAGAGGCGTCTTTAAGATGAGACTGAAAAAGATCAGGAAGAAAACCATCAACAAATACGACCTGAAAAAACTAAAAGAAGTCAAAATCAGACAACAGGCAACAAACAAGATCAATGACAGCCTAAGATCATTACCAGCTTGTACCCGACCAACCACCAGTTCAATAACGGAAACCGAAATAAAGGAAATTAACAAAATAGTAGACAAGATAAAGAAGGACCTATTAAAACCTGAAACAACCAAGAAAAAGCCATGGACGACGAAGGAAATTCTGAAAATTATGGAAGAGAGAAGACTCGCAAAGCACAATAAAACCAAGTATAGGGCGATCAACAAAACAATAAGAAACAAAATCAGAGAAGCTAAGGACAACGAGATGAGGGAAAACTGCACAGAAGTAGAAATTCTACAAAAGAAGCACGACAGCTTCAATGTCCATCGGAAGATAAGAGAAATGACGGGAAGAAAAACAAAAATAACAAACAAATTAGTGGGTGAAGACGGAAATATAATTACCAACAAGAAAGAAATCAGAAACATCTGGAAAAAACACATAGAAACGTTATTTCACGACACTCGTCCAGAGCCTCCGATCGAAACAAACTGCATAACAGGACCAAGCATCCTCGAAGAAGAAGTTCGCGCCGCAATAACAGCAATAAAAGAAGGAAAAGCACCAGGTCCAGACAACACAGAAGCTGAATTCCTAAAGCTCCTTGACGAAGACAACATAAAATGGCTAACTACCATACTAAACCGTATATACAACTCGGGAGAAATACCATCACAATGGCTTACAGCTGAATTTATAACGCTGCCAAAAAAGCCCAGCACAAAAACCTGCGAAGAATACAGAACAATATGCCTAATGGACCACCTTCTAAAAGTATTTCTTAAAATCATCCATAAAAGAATATACAGGCTATGCGAAGAACCCTTATCACCAACTCAATTCGAGTTCAGAAATGCAATTGGCACGCGGGAGGCTCTGTTCAGCGTACAGGTGCTCTTTCAAAGATGCAGAGACATGGACGTCAACTCTACGCTTGTTTCATAGACTACCAAAAAGCGTTTTATAGAATTCAACACCACAAAATGATAGACATTTTAAGAAACGCAGGATTAGACGACAAAGACCTAAGAATCATCACCAAGCTTTACTAGAATCAGACCGCCTCTGTGAGATTGGAAGGAGGAAATACAGACGAAATCAGGATTCTTCGAGGCGTAAGGCAAGGGTGCGTACTATCGTCCTTGCTTTTCAACCTATAAGCAGAGCAAATATTCAACGAAGCCTTAGAAGACATCGAAGCGGGAATCTCAATAAACGGAGAAAAACTGAACAACATTCGATACGCAGATGACACAGTAGTCTTTGCCGACACTCTAGAAGGTCTACAAGAACCCATAGACAAAATAACAACAAGTAGCCAAAAATAAGGACTCGATATCAACGCGAGCAAAACCAAGATCATGATCATAAGCAAAACCTACATACCGAATTGCCACATCCAAAGCAACCATCAGCCTATCGAGCGAGTGAGCAAATACACATACCTTTTCACCAACATCAACAACCAATGGGACCACTCGCAGGAAATAAAAGCACGCATTGAAAAGGCCAGAGCAGCGTTCAACGGAATGAGTGTCATATTTAAGAACCACCATCTTACACTAGACACAAAAGTAAACCTTCTGCGTTGCTATATATTCCCAGTCCTGCTGTATGGCGTGGAGTCATGGACACTCACCGAAGCAACAACCAAAAAGCTTGAGGCATTCGAGATGTGGCTCTATAGAAGAGTGTTGAGGGTATCGTGGACGGAGCACGTAACAAACGAAAACATCCTACTAAGAATGTGTAAAGAGAGAGAGAGGTTGCAATCACCGTCAAGGCTCGTAAACTTAAATACCTTGGACACATCATGAGGAACGAGAGCAGATACCAACTACTGCAAAACATCCTACAGGGAAAGGTGCTGGGAAAGAGAAGCGCGGGAAGAAGGCAAATATCCTGGCTTAAGAACTTAAGAACTTGGTTCTCAATGACCACCACGCAACTTTTCAGAGCTGCAGCCAACAAGGTGATGATAGCGAACATGATTGCCAACGTCCGGAACGGATAGGAACCAGAAGAAGAAGAAGAATTTAAACAGATGGCAGCCTAAGTACAACCTATAAAAACACCAAACAAACCCTGTTGCAAAAATTAAATTTGCTGATCCAGATCTCATCATCACACCTTAACCAATAACTATAAAACGAACTAACAAGAACAATAAAGTAACATTATACCAACGAATTGCTCCAGAAACGCCCAAACACGCCATGACAAATCGCCTATAAAATTTAGTAAATTCTCAAACTCAGAAAATTTTTGCAATTTGAAGCACCTCAGCAAGACAAAAATCAAAACCAAAATAGCAAGATGCATAATTAAATCAGCAGTAAACCACCACACGTTAAACACAAGCAAAGAAGGAAAGCTTAAAGCCAACTTCATTACCAAGAAACATATTCCAAATCGGCGACACTTACGCACAAAACAACCAATGCAAGCGCACAATAAGCGAGCTGACAACTATCTCCCCAAAATAGTCGTTCTCTTTCAGAAATTATCCAAAGTAGCTCTACAACTTTATCCGCCTAGCTGTTATTGTACAATAACCAAGCAAACAAGTCGTACTGCAAGCGCACCATAACAATAAATTACAAGTCACCGGAGAAACAATCGCCAACGTCACAGTTGAATGACTCAAACAACAAATGTTATTCCTACAGAAACCCACACTAAATAAAGATATCTCGGGCACACGTAGAGTCAAATGTTAAAATGAAAATAAAATCAGTCGAGTCCTGTCCACCGCCGAGAGAACATCGATTGAAGAGCTCCAGTTACGACCATAACTGCAATTATTATTGCACCTTAATTCGGATAATAAAATTAATTGAACTGGTCACTCAATCAATTATCCACTCTTTTATTTATTTATTAAATATATAATATTGACCTCTCTGACAGTTAGGTTCTTTCCATTCTGCTCATTGAGGTCCAGAAGATTACCGATTACATCAAATCGCAAAACACCAAGATAAAAAACTTGGAAGAACGTCTGGTGAGAATGGTCGAAGACGAGTCGGAGAAGATCGACGTCGCCTTCGACAAGATCCAAAAGGCCAAATACGATCTTGGCTCTACTCTCCAGACCCTCCATGACAACATCTGAAAGAAAATGAAAAAGATGATTGCCGAGTTTGCAAAGCAACCCACACTGCCAGCCATCCCCGCAGAAACCCCGGCGACGACCACAGCCGAGCCCCAGCCCATCAAGACACCGGATATCAAAAGGCCGGCCGAGAATCCAATCGACTCCAGTCCATCTGATGAGGAGCAGATGGAAACGGAGAACAACGTCGCTGCCCACCCTGACGCCCCGCCCCCAGAGGAGGAGTTCAGACCGTGCCCAAGAACGGAAAGAAGAAGAAGTCTAAGAAGGCCAGGAAGAACCCGAGTGAGTCTTCCTCAACCTCATTGAATACTAGGCCATCAGCCAACCCCCGTCAAGTGCCTTCAGCGCCCAAAGGGCCTTCAGCCCCCAAGGCCAATGGGTCATCAACCCGGCTAGCCTCTATGGCTCAATCGGTCGCCTCGGGCCAGACTGTTGAACCCTTAGGCCCTCTACGTCCTCAATCTCCGCACGTTCAAGTATCACTATTGATAAATCTATAAACGTGATGGATGGCATCCTTATGCATCCTCTCACTTCAAATGATTTTCGTGCTGTCATTGACCAGTGCACTGCCGCTAACGTGGTGCACTACACTTTTCAAACATTCCCGATTGTATCACGACAGATGTGGTACAACGCAAGACCGCAGAGAATGCACAATGCCATCGTTGCCAGCGGTTTGGCCACACGGCATCTCGATGTAACGCACCATATGTGTGTTAAGTGCTCCGCGGCTCATCAAAGCTCCGCCTGCAATTTTTCTAAGGAGTCCGGACACGTTAGCTACGTGTGCCGGGTGTGGTGGGTCGCACACTGCTTGTTACAAAAGCTGCCCAGTTTATGTTAAACTGCGTGCTAGTCGATTCGGCAAGGCACATGCTAAACATCAGCAGACCACCGCCCCTCCATAGACTACATCCAAAGCTAGCAGGGACGTGTCCTACGCTCAAACGGCGGGTTCTGCGAATAGAGCAGATATCATTAATCGCAATCAGTTGCTGCTCCGCTTAGCTTAACCCAGGCGAGCGATGACAATTTTAAGAAATTAATACTAACTTCTGCTCAGGTTTTAGCCAACTAATGGTTAATCTTCTCAGATTATGTAACTTCAAAACCCGTAATTTATTTCTTAGTTAGTTGGGAAGGTACTTACGCCCGTAAAGCGTCAAACTTCTATAAGGCAGTCACTTAAGGGGGGTTTAGTCGGTAGGCGTCCGTAAGGATAAATGCAACACTTGCCAAGTTTTTAGGCAGAATTCCCTCCTAGCCCCCCCCCCCCCCCAAAAAAAACACGTACAACACCTCCGCCATGTCATAGAAAAGCTTCAAGAATATAGCTTAGTCTGCAAAATCAGCAATTGCAACTTTGTTAAACAAGATATGGTGTACTTGAGGCATCAGATCAACAACCAAAAAACCGCCCGATAAAACACAAACAGCTCATAAGCTTCGTACTAACGCTTTTAACAAGGGAATGAGCGCTGTGGTCTACAAAAAAAAAGAAAAACAACTGTAATTAGAAAACAAATCATTCCTTTTGGCAAGCAACAATCGAGCGTTGGTTTAGCTAAAGAACGCCAAAACAAAATGCACGCAATAGTCGTTCCTGTCAGCCGAGTCAACTACACCGTAGAGCACACTCTTAAAACCAAAAGTTTCCTGACGCTTTGTCTATGTCAGCTGCAACTTCCACAACGACCACTGGAGCAAACCCCAAACCTAATACTCGGTGCTTGCACACCCCGTCAGAGTTTCAAGACGACCATTGATAGCTGCTATATGCACATTCACGTCGTTCCAAAACAAAACCATCTAGTTCTAAGTAAACTTGCATTCTTAAATAAAACGATTAATTACGTTTAAAAACACCGAAGAACCAAGATCACCACGTAACTGTAACTTTTAGAGCAAAAAAATTAGTGAATCAAAACAAAAATAAAATTTTAAAACCTAAGTAATGTTATGCTCATGATTTACACATTTTCAAACACCTATTTACAAACAAAACCACAAACACTGTTTTCAAGATACAAAACATAAATCGTACAAAATAGAATATATCATTCTCAACATATACACAATCTTCAATAAAAATAGTATTGATATTGTTTAAACTATTCTTCTTCTTCTTGTTCCGCTACTATCGGACATTGGAAATCATCAGTGCTATCTTTACTCTGTTCACTGCTGTTCTAGCGAGTTCTGTAATACCAAATCCGTACTGTTCGTGCCAACTTCCAAAACGAAAAGTATTGCGTCTTCCTACATTTTGTTTTCCTTTTATTTCCACTTCCATAATAATCTAAAAAATTGTATATTTTGGTCATCTAACTAGATGTCCAAAATATCTTAATTTCGCAATATTAATACTAAAAAATACTTCACATTCCATCTCCATCCTCCTTAGCATTTGATCAGCCCAGGATACCCTCAATACTCGTCTGAAGCACCACATCTTGAAAGCCTGTATCTTATTCTTTGAAGCTTGTTTTAGTATCAAACTTTCAATATCGTATAATAAAATCAAAAAGACATAGCATCAACGAATCCTTACTCGGAGATTTAAAGAAAGATCTCTGTTATTAAAGAATGTATTCATTCATGTAAAAGCATTTCTTGCTATCTCTATTTATTGCTACTCCTGCTGTATAAGTTAAATAACAGTGAGGACAAGACACACCCTTGTTGCAGCCCCTGCATATATTGATATTATTGCTTCGTTGTCCATTCTGAAGTTTGCTGTTTGGTTTAGTACAGATTTTGAATTATGCAGATGTTCCTAGTGTCCAGGTTTCTTTTTCCAAAAAAACTAGAGTAGTTTTTGATGGCGGACTTTATACAACTCTTTTTCAAAATCTATTAAACATGTATAGGTCAACATTCATATCTAGACATCTCTAGATCAATTCATTTATCCAGTATAAGACTTCTCTTGTTCCAAACCCAAAGTTCTTAGAACAAAATAACTTCATCTCAGATACTCAATATGGATTTCGATCAAAACGTTCGACAACAGATCTTTTGACTTATGTTAGTCATAAATAAAATTATACTTTACACAAACAAGAAAAACTTGCAGTAGCTCTAAACATTTTTAAAGCGTTTGATAAGGTATAGCATCCTAATCTTGTCAACAAGCTCCATTGTATAGGTATTGATAAAAAAAACTGTAAATCTCATCAATAGTTTTCTTGACAATAGAAAAGTTATAATTAGAATTTATAGTTTTAACTCAGACCCCAAAATCATAAATGCTAGTGTTCCTCAAGGTTTGCTCTTTCGCAAACTTTATTTTTGATTTACACTTATAAACTTCTTCAAATAACTAAAAGTCATATTCATAGTTTTGCAGATGGTAGCACCCTTCATACTTTCCAAAGACTATATCAACAAATATGCAGAGCGTTTTAACATTTCCAGGTTAGAATTAGTGAATGGGGCACTCCCAACATAGTCAATTTTAATTCTAAAAAAACCCAATTCCTAACTGTTTCAAAATTCAATTCAAGTATCATCAGTACCAATTATTAAACTATCTCTCATAATCTCCTCTGGAACCAGTGGCGTAGCAAGGATTTGTAACTTCAAAAGTATCTAGAAAACTAAGATTTAGTGTTAACTCAACTAGGCGGTCCCTCTTTCATTGCGTTATCCAAGTCATGTGCAGTGCACCCATCTACCTTTTGTTGTCCTACTGTAATGTTAAGTTAAAGTTACAGTTATAATGGGAGATAACTGTAACTTAATGTTCCTTTGTATTAAAAATTATTATTAGTTGTTCATAAAATGTTTCTATTTCGGCTTCTTCTTTGTCTGCGGTAAGTGCATATACCTGTATTACGTTAAACTTGTCCATAGTAGTATTGAATTGTAGCATCATTTTTCTATCGGAGTATAGATAAAATTGACTATTGATCTGTTAGTGTCTTTATCTCTACAGGGGTTAATTTAAAAAAAAAACATTTTTTTTCTACACCTTACTGTGTGTCCATTATGCAACTAATATTGCTAACAAAAAGTATATCATTACTAAATGCCTATTACACTCAAATCCAAAAGTGACAGAAGTTACTTATACTTTTGTCAAATTATAACATTTAATAAACAAATTCATTCTTTTTATATACGTTATAAGAACCGTACAAAAAGCATTGTGTGGAACTCGCACAAAGTCCCCATTTTCCACTTGTATGAATCACCGAGGCTCGTGTAGAACGTTCAAACTAGTGGAAAATGTTAATCAAAACCGTGCTTGTTGCACAATATACTATCAACCACTCTGTTTACAGAAATCCCAGACTCTTGGATAATAATAAGAGCTAGTAGAAGAAACAATAAACAATATTAAAGAACTTTGTTTCAACTAATTCAGTTAATTATAAGCTTAACTGCAGGTTTGAATTTAAGGTAATCATTTGTACAAAAAAAACTTATACTAAAACTTAAATGTTTGAACTTAAGATTTAGAGTATCAGTAACATGTATTGTGAAAAGATAATTTAAAATTGTTAAATCAATTCATGATCCATTTAAAGATAAATTAATTTTATTGTAGTATGGATTTTAATACTCGTATATTTACTAGCCCCATGACAATAAATGCGACATTATATTTAACAGTTGAATCCAGGACTAAATATATGCGGTCAATTCCTGCTTGGTGGACCACAGCCACAGCCACAGGACAGGCTACCGCTGATAGGCCCCAAGGTAGCAATTTTCTACGGAATTTCGTTGGGGACATATTAATTCCTGTTATTATTACGGATTAACATTTAATCTATTCAAACTCTCAGGATATAAACACACTAACAAATGGTAATTATTCATAAAATTGATATCACTTATATTATGGGTAATTTTTTTTTTGTTTTGTTGTTATATCCTTTTTTTATTGATTTAAAAGTTAATTATTTTGGAGATAGGATAAAATAATAATTAAACTATTTGCTTATAGCATTTGGTTTTTTAATAGCTAACGTTTCGGCAGCGTTGCTGCCTTCCTCAGAGCTAAAAACAAACATTACATTGTATAAGACAGTTAAAATAAATATAAAATTGTGATGACAATGTCAAGGACACTACTAATAAACAAATTAAAAAAACATATATCTAAACACAAAAACAGTTATATCACTATAATTTACCTTTAAAACTATTTGCTAAAATTGTCATATATAAAAAAATTTCGCGAACAAACTTGCACATACACTTTAAAAACACTCTTCATTAGATTGATTCTTTGTTTACAATTTCGTATGTTATAGTGGTTGCATACATTAAATTTGCTATTTGCACATTAAAATTAATTTTGCGTACATATTTGAAAGTTTCTCTTTGTCCGTTTTTAAATTAATATTTCGGTTTTTCGTTCTGTTGATATGAACCACTTCGCTAATTAGACGTTTTTTATATCCGGATTCCGTATCTAGTATTTTAGTATCTTCAAATTTAAATTGATGGTTTTCATTAAAAGAATGTTGCGCTAGAGCAGTTTTTTCCTTTTTTTCGCGGTATTGCGGTTTGCAGTCTTGTTTATGGTTATATAGACGTTTGCTTAGATGTTGTTTTGTTTGGCCAATATAACATTTGTCGCAATCTCCACACGGTATTTCATAGACCACGTTTGCTATCGTCTCTTTAGGGTCTTTGGTTTTAAGTTTAGTAAACAGTTTTCCTACTGTTGTTATGTTATATATCCCTAAATTGCCTATACCGTTTTTCTTTAGTTCTCTGTTGATGTTATTTGTTATAAATGGAATTTGTGGGAACCTAAAATATGGTAGTTTTTTTTGTTCCAGATGTATTATTTCATGTTTTTTTGAGGGTGAAAACAAGATCTTTTTTATAATTGGTTTAGGATACCCATTTGTTAAAAACATAGTTTCCAGTATCATAAGGTTTTCTTCGTAAAACTGTTGATTACTTAATTTCATCATTCTGTCTTTATATGATTTTAAGGTATTCAGTTTTGTTGTTAAAGTATGGCTGGACTTAAAATTAATGATTCTTTTTGCACTGGTGGGTTTCTGATACCAATTAGTTACAATCTGTCCATTATCTTGGCGAATTAGTTTCATGTCCAAAAATGGGATTTCTTTTTCAATTTCAGTTTCTATGGTAAATTGTAATTTGTTGTGGATGTTATTAAAAATTGATAATACATTGTCTATTTTATTGGATGGTACTGCGATTATGATGTCGTCCACGTAACAGTGTAGTAAAGGTAGTGGAAAACCTATTTTGTCTACTGCTTGAGATATTATGTAGTTCATTACCAAGTTAGCTAATATTGGAGAAGCTGGGTTTCCCATACTGCTGCCGTCTATCTGTTGATAAAAACTATTTTCATATTGAAAATAACTAGTTGTGAAAGTGTGTTCAACCATTTTAATTAATGTTGATTTTGTCATATTTGTGTAATTTGTTATAATATGAAAGTCCTTTTCTATAATGTCAATCACTAGTTGTTTTGGGATATTAGTAAATAAAGATGTCACATCTAAAGAAGCTAAAATGTAACCATTAGGAAGTTTAGTATCTTTAATTAGTTCTTTTAATTGGTACGAGTTTTTTACATTATAGTAAAAGATTGTTGTGTAATCTTTTAGCTGATTATGTAAAAACTTCGAAATATTGTAGCATGGCGAGTCTATACAACATACTACTGGTCTTAATGGTGTGTTTTTCTTATGTATTTTAGGCATTCCATATATTTTTGGTGAAACCGAGTTGTGTCGTTTTAGTATTTTAGCTTGTATATCCGTAATAACTAGCTCCGTTTTTAACTGTTCAATTAGTTTATTAGTTTTAGTTTCATATTTTGTTGTAGGATTATTTTTTAAGATAGCATAATTTGCAGTATCCGTCAATAATTCTTTTAATTTTAAGTCATAATCAGTTTTGTACATTATGACTGTACTTCCTCCTTTGTCTGCCTGTGTTACTATAATATTTTCATTATTCTGTAGAAATTTCCTTGTTACGTTATATTCTTTGGTAAATTTATCAGGTTTTTGTTGTTGTTTTGTTTTATGAATCCCATTAGTAATAATATTTATCATATTGGCTCTAGTTACATCTTTTATTTCTTCTGGGTGTGAATCAATTATGTACTCAGTGTCTTTTATCAGCCTTGGAATATTTATATTTAGTATATTTGGTTCAAGAGAAAATTTCTTACCTAAACTTAAAATGTGTTTTACAGGTGTTGGTAGGTTGACTTTTGTTTTGTTAACAAGCCATTTGCTTTGCTCAGCAACCGTTAAAGTAGATAGATTCTTTTTTAACTGCGTTAATTTGGAAATTGTGTTATTTTTCCTATGTTTATATTCTTTGTTATAAATTCTGGTATTAAATTTGTATATATCGTCCATCAATAGTTTCGGTAATATGTTAGATAATATTGACTGTAAGTTCTTTAATTCTATCTTGATATGTGTAAGAGACTGAAAAGTTAATTTTATTTCTAGGTTTAGAGTTTTTAACTGCATTGAATTGATTATATTTTCAATGTTGTAGTTATAAGTGTTGTTGTTGCTTACTAGTCGAAAAATGTTTTTAAAATTATGCTGTATGTGGTTTGGTATACATCTGTTGCTTCTGCATGAAAGTAAAAAATTTCGTCTGTTTTCCAATGCAGCAAGTTGTTTAAATATTTTACTGATTATCTAACATATTACCGAAACTATTGATGGACGATATATACAAATTTAATACCAGAATTTATAACAAAGAATATAAACATAGGAAAAATAACACAATTTCCAAATTAACGCAGTTAAAAAAGAATCTATCTACTTTAACGGTTGCTGAGCAAAGCAAATGGCTTGTTAACAAAACAAAAGTCAACCTACCAACACCTGTAAAACACATTTTAAGTTTAGGTAAGAAATTTTCTCTTGAACCAAATATACTAAATATAAATATTCCAAGGCTGATAAAAGACACTGAGTACATAATTGATTCACACCCAGAAGAAATAAAAGATGTAACTAGAGCCAATATGATAAATATTATTACTAATGGGATTCATAAAACAAAACAACAACAAAAACCTGATAAATTTACCAAAGAATATAACGTAACAAGGAAATTTCTACAGAATAATGAAAATATTATAGTAACACAGGCAGACAAAGGAGGAAGTACAGTCATAATGTACAAAACTGATTATGACTTAAAATTAAAAGAATTATTGACGGATACTGCAAATTATGCTATCTTAAAAAATAATCCTACAACAAAATATGAAACTAAAACTAATAAACTAATTGAACAGTTAAAAACGGAGCTAGTTATTACGGATATACAAGCTAAAATACTAAAACGACACAACTCGGTTTCACCAAAAATATATGGAATGCCTAAAATACATAAGAAAAACACACCATTAAGACCAGTAGTATGTTGTATAGACTCGCCATGCTACAATATTTCGAAGTTTTTACATAATCAGCTAAAAGATTACACAACAATCTTTTACTATAATGTAAAAAACTCGTACCAATTAAAAGAACTAATTAAAGATACTAAACTTCCTAATGGTTACATTTTAGCTTTTTTAGATGTGACATCTTTATTTACTAATATCCCAAAACAACTAGTGATTGACATTATAGAAAAGGACTTTCATATTATAACAAATTACACAAATATGACAAAATCAACATTAATTAAAATGGTTGAACACACTTTCACAACTAGTTATTTTCAATATGAAAATAGTTTTTATCAACAGATAGACGGCAGCAGTATGGGAAACCCAGCTTCTCCAATATTAGCTAACTTGGTAATGAACTACATAATATCTCAAGCAGTAGACAAAATAGGTTTTCCACTACCTTTACTACACTGTTACGTGGACGACATCATAATCGCAGTACCATCCAATAAAATAGACAATGTATTATCAATTTTTAATAACATCCACAACAAATTACAATTTACCATAGAAACTGAAATTGAAAAAGAAATCCCATTTTTGGACATGAAACTAATTCGCCAAGATAATGGACAGATTGTAACTAATTGGTATCAGAAACCCACCAGTGCAAAAAGAATCATTAATTTTAAGTCCAGCCATACTTTAACAACAAAACTGAATACCTTAAAATCATATAAAGACAGAATGATGAAATTAAGTAATCAACAGTTTTACGAAGAAAACCTTATGATACTGGAAACTATGTTTTTAACAAATGGGTATCCTAAACCAATTATAAAAAAGATCTTGTTTTCACCCTCAAAAAAACATGAAATAATACATCTGGAACAAAAAAAACTACCATATTTTAGGTTCCCACAAATTCCATTTATAACAAATAACATCAACAGAGAACTAAAGAAAAACGGTATAGGCAATTTAGGGATATATAACATAACAACAGTAGGAAAACTGTTTACTAAACTTAAAACCAAAGACCCTAAAGAGACGATAGCAAACGTGGTCTATGAAATACCGTGTGGAGATTGCGACAAATGTTATATTGGCCAAACAAAACAACATCTAAGCAAACGTCTATATAACCATAAACAAGACTGCAAACCGCAATACCGCGAAAAAAAGGAAAAAACTGCTCTAGCGCAACATTCTTTTAATGAAAACCATCAATTTAAATTTGAAGATACTAAAATACTAGATACGGAATCCGGATATAAAAAACGTCTAATTAGCGAAGTGGTTCATATCAACAGAACGAAAAACCGAAATATTAATTTAAAAACGGACAAAGAGAAACTTTCAAATATGTACGCAAAATTAATTTTAATGTGCAAATAGCAAATTTAATGTATGCAACCACTATAACATACGAAATTGTAAACAAAGAATCAATCTAATGAAGAGTGTTTTTAAAGTGTATGTGCAAGTTTGTTCGCGAAATTTTTTTATATATGACAATTTTAGCAAATAGTTTTAAAGGTAAATTATAGTGATATAACTGTTTTTGTGTTTAGATATATGTTTTTTTAATTTGTTTATTAGTAGTGTCCTTGACATTGTCATCACAATTTTATATTTATTTTAACTGTCTTATACAATGTAATGTTTGTTTTTAGCTCTGAGGAAGGCAGCAACGCTGCCGAAACGTTAGCTATTAAAAAACCAAATGCTATAAGCAAATAGTTTAATTATTATTTTATCCTATCTCCAAAATAATTAACTTTTAAATTATGGGTAATATAGTCATTCATTAATTTAACATTAATATATAAAAATTACAATTTTGTGTAGGTTATAATTACATTTTTGCAGCAGAATCCAACAAAATGTATATGAAAGCTACACGTGTCCGAAACACAGTATTCACTAATTAAACTAATTGCACCAACTGATTCATAACTAATTAATAGTCACATGGAAATGTTGATATCGAACGTGAGTGAACGAATCAACGTGCCCGGCACGACTGACTGAGCCGGCACTACCATACGATATTATCTGACTTTATCGGAACATTCGCTACAATGCATCAAAGAAATGTGATAAACAACACAATTCAATAAGATTGGATTGTTCATAATGTATTACTATAACTTACTATATTCGATATTTCAAATCCAATCACGAAGTATTACATTAAGAAATCAGAGTTATTTAAAATGATGTCATCTATAAAATTAAAACCAACTCATAAACTCAAGTTCAATTTTATATTTAATATGCTCATAGTGTTATACAAATAACAAAATGTTACAATAACATTTAAGTTAGGCATTTATTTTTTATTAATTTATTTGCTATACAACTCACGCGTGGGTGGATGAACTACGCAAGATAATGTCACAAAACAGTTAAATTGTTTTATTTGCTTTGCTGTGCAAGTAGAACGTGTGGATGTTTGTGAAAAATAGAATTATCCAATCTCACAATATCAGCGTAGGTGTTCCAGAAAAAGATATTTATGGTCTAAGCATTAGCAATGTTTAAATATAGTTCTTTTTAATTAATTTTATTAGAATAAAAACAGCCAATATTAATTAAAAGTGCCCTAAGTAACTGTTATCTTAAATAATATGTGTTAGTTTCAATCCCATAACTTTAATTTGTTGTTGCTTCTATAGGGAATCCATGCATCTCATATTATGCGGTTAACATTGTATCGTATCATAATACTAAAAAATAGTTACACGATCTATTTAATTGTGTAGGTCTTCCAGTAGTGCACAATTTCAAAATAATTCATGAGGGTGGTTCAGCAATGTGTTAATCATGACTAATTATATACATCACATTGACACTGCATACCCGCTCCAGGATCAAACTCATTGATCGTAATATTCCTGGACCTACTTTCTGGGTTTTATAATAAAAAAGAGTATTGCCGTTGTAGTATGCATTTCTGACTGAAAATAATTCCTCTCTTCAAAGTTATCGATTTTAAATTTAAAAACTTTTACTAGAATCGCCGAATGAGCGGATGCATTATCATGATGCAAACTCCTAGCCAACTACAACTACGTGCTGGAAAATGTAGCCATCAAAAATCGTATTTTATCGTAAGAAAAAAGCACAATATTTAAAATAATCGGATCAAATCTATAATAAGAATTGTGTTTATTTAAGCTTATTCCACAAAAATTAACTACAATTAATTAATACTGTAAATTGAGTTTTTACCTGTCTAATGATCATCAAAAGATCTGGAAATATTGTTTAGATTGTTTAGAATGAATCCACGTTAGTCTTAAGTAAATTATTCTCTAAACGGGTGTTCCCACAAAAATGCAACATTTAATTCTTAATTAAAATATGTTTTTTGAACGCAGTAAAATATGTATTTCAACTTATAGTACATAAAATCCAATCTTAGTTTTTTGACAAAATTTCACAAAACATTCCAGCTTTCAGATCAATTATTGTTGTTGTTTATTTAACCCAAATATGCGCAAAAACCACAACCAAAAGTCGCACAATATCAATATCCAGTTATGGTTGCCATTAAGAGAAATAACACGGTCTAAAAAGCTATGTTACAAAAAATCACATATCTACACTCATAACAACCGATGCTGGCCACAAAAATTCACTGATCATTTTGGGATACTAATCGCCATTAACGGTAACTACAATGCCGTTTTCATTCTGAAAAAACTACGCCCAAATAACTCTTTCAACCCACAATTCACACTAAACAGTGACTTTTAGTGGATGCATACAACAATTCTGTATTCACGTACCCGTGAAAGTAGAAGTATGCTTAATCAGTAACATTTTCTAACAAAAATTAACGTCTACTTCTTAGTTTTGCAATATCCGGTTAGTAAATGCATGGCGCATAATCCGCTGTCTTAATTTCTTGTATTAACTGAACTATAAAAATGCAAATAAAAATCAGTTTTTTAAATTCAAACTGATATGCTTCGTAAAATTCCAAAGTCTTGTGGAAAACGATCAAAATTCAATGTACTTTGAATTCTGAGCAATGTTTTCTATAGATCGTCCAAATATTTGTTTGTCTGTGAAAAATTGAACCAGTGCCTTCAAATTTGTTGATCATTTACAAAACAACGTAAACTGCTAAATTTACGCGTAATAAGCAAACAATTTCCGAAAAATTACTCCTTAAGTTCTTACAATTAAATATTGTGTAATATTTAACTCAATATTAGTACAACATTTTGTTTCCTGTCAAAGTGGTACGTCTGCAATTAGGTCTTTTCATCCTAATGTTACTCCTCAAGTAGTTCTGTTTCTTCAATAAAATACAACATTTTTTGTTTTAAGCTCTTCTTTAGTTAGCTTGTGCTTGCCAAAAAATGCACTTAGTTGCATATTGTAAGCCTCGCCGTTGCTCAACAGATGTAGCAGAGTTCCTTCATACTCCAAACATCCGCGGCTGAATTCCCATTCTATGCATCTGTTTATTCAAACCCCATTATCGAGTTATAAATCCTGTAAGGTTTCGCAGTTTTGTTCATCCATGACCGCATAACTATCCAACATGATGGTTACCGGTCTATTAAAGTCTTGTCCCAATTCGATCATACTAGCGCATTCAACGGCAGCTATCTCCGCTTAAAAAACGGATAATTGTTTTCCCAAAAATAGCGTAATCAAAGTCCTACCTCCATATATTCCGGCTCCGGTACCATTGTAATATTTAGCCCTACATATTTAACAGATAGTTCCCTTGATAGTGCTCGAGTATTTTTTACTTGTTCACTCGTTTCGCAACGCTATTATCACATCAAAATATTACCCATCATAACTTTTGATCTTATCTTCAGTGTCTCTTCCTCATGTAATTTATTTGTTATTTCCGGTTTGTAAACTCCAAGATTTACAGTGTGCTCATTTATCTGTAGTCCATACGCTGCTTGTATTGCCTTCATCGTCACAACTTACTGCAGTGGTGGTAGCAAAAGCAGTGTTTCTATGGTTACTGCAAGAGTTGTTCGCATGCTTCTGTTGCTGACTTTACAGTTGTGTAAGTCCGTTTTAATCAAATTCACAAATGTTTCAAATTCAAAAGATGCACGACGTAATTTTTAAATCTGTCTGTAGATTGTAAACGTTACCGGATAGTATTCAGCCAAAATAAATGTTCTGCAACTGCGGATGTAGGCTTGTAGGTTTGATTTGACCTATGCACATCAGTAAATAAAAAAGTTGTGCGCCGATTAATAGATCAATTGATGATAGTATGTAGAACTCTGGGTCAGCCAGACGAATGATATTTGAGATATTGTATGCCTTCTTGTTTAATGGTTCATTTGGAAGTCTTGTTATTTGCTTCAGTATCAGACAATTCAAATCAGTTTTATAAGCGTTGATTTTTAATTGAATGCTTACGTTTGCTTTATACAATGCCGAAATACCTTCAGTAGTAGAATTGATTCAAATGACTTGGATACGAGTAGCTTCTTTTGGAAAATTTAGACGATTTACTAATTCTTCACTTATGAAATTGCTTTGTGAACCAGAGTCCAGTAAAGCTCGGCATAGATGCTTCCTTGTAAATCACCGATCTTTACTAAAGCTGTTAACAGAAAAGTATAGCTGAGTTCTTCACTTAATTGTGTTGCGTTTGACTGGACTTGACGTCGGTTGCACGTTTTACATGTAAATGATGATTTGCATTGACTGGCGTTATGGTTTGTACGTGCACTTACGAGTTAGAAAATCGATAAATTGTTGGAATGATAGCAATGAATTTTGCGTGTCATGTTCCCATTCCTTTTAAGTCGCAAAATCTAGTTTTGTTGTTAACAGATAGTTAAAAAGTCGACCCGATGGTACGTATCTTTTCCCATTGATTTTAATGCACGTAGGTGCTTTGTTGTGTTGTCAATAAGTAGTCGTAACAAATGGTGTGCTTCATTATGGATTGTCGATTGTTCAAAGATTGCTTGCTTATGATTAGTAACTAACAATCTTTTAATTTCGAATCTGGAGCGCAGAAGATCACATGCCAAAGTTTAATTTGCGGCTGACGTTTCCAATAAATTCAACACGTAGATGGCATCACCCGTTAGACTAGTGCGGAGATAGTAAAACCTCTGAATGTCTGACAAAGATTCATTATTGTTGATTAGAGAATTGAACGTGTCATAAAAATGCAGCCATTCTTCATAATATCCAGAAAACTTTGGAATATTTATCGGTGGTAAGCGAATTGTTGCTTCTGTTGTAGATACGTTAGCAAGTGTTTCGTTGATTTGCATAGATTATGACTTCTAAATCATAGAGTGTGCTTTTGCCATGGTAGAGTAGTAGCTTTCTTCAAAATCTTTGCTTTGTTTCTCATCGATTGATTTGGAGAAAACATCTATTTGGCTTTCAATTTCGTTGAATTCACTCAATATGGACTCAGCTTTCTTCAATCTTACAATCAGTTCTTCCTTGCATTCAGGTTTGTTTAAAAACGTTTGAAATCGCGTTAACATTGCTTTAACATTAGCGCGACGCGTTCGTAGTTCTTCTGGAGTAGGAGTCATGTTTCAGACTGTTTTCGCACTGATGATGATTGGACCAATTTATATGTTGCTGACTTCACAGTTGTGTAAGTCCGTTTTAATAAAACTCACAAATGTTTCAAATTGTTTATTTTCAAAATATAAAAACTAAATAACAAATAATTTGATATAATAGATGTAGGGTGTATCGAGAGCATACTCTTATATCGATCGTGTTTATAACTACTTGTTAATACAAAAAAAAAATTATATATGTTTGAGAAATTCCTTGTTGTCGCCTTTCCATTTCTTGGTGAGAAATAGCCGTTGAAAACACCAGGTGTGCCACAATACTTCTTGGAAATGTTTTTATAATCTAATCTGATCGTTCAGGAGGATGCATGATATATAAATAATTTATTAGTTTTATAATCTGGTCGTAACATTATTCGTTGATCAAGCAAGGTACTTCCTTTAGAGATTATCGGGACACTAATGGTCATATCGAGTGGATCAACAATCTGATAAACATGAAGACTAACTAATCATGTTCGTTCAATCATCAACTTGGTTGAATGAAGCACCAAGATCACCTTCGTAACCATATTATACAAAATAAGTATAAAAAGTTAGTTTGGTATCAAACGTAAGTCCCAGGGTACTTTACTTCCTTCGAGTGTGGCTTCACACATTTCGAAACTTTTAAGTCGTTGGTGATTTGTTAAAAATATTATTATAAGTTTCTTTCACCACCAACAATGTTTAGTACACTCTGCATCATGTTAGATACAGTTACTCCAAACGCTTACCAGAATGGTAAGATTATCAACATAGCTTAAGACAAAGACGTCTATGTTATTCAATTACTGCAATAGGCCGTTCATAATAAGTCACCACAGTCTTAGCGTATAATGTAATTGTTACAGTTTGATTCTTAAACAGATTTCAATATCAAACAAAATGTGATTTGCCTGTTTTATATTGCATAACAATAGATGCAAAAAGAGTGTTGTCTAATGCCCCGCTTATATCTAAAAAAGTTCCTAGAGCAATTTCTATACATATTGGTATCAGTGCAGAGATAGAACGATAGAGTCAAAATTCTCTGTGATCTTTCCATTTCACAAGCACAAAATTAAGGTTTGCTGCGTATACCATTCCAAAATTAAGCATGCGTATTACTGCACTAATTTCACAATACTTAAGTAGCTTTAAAAACATTCATGATTGTTAAAATTTGCTTGAGATACTAGTCGATCCGTCCTTACTTGCTTTCATACCCACCTATTTATTTTAGGTATATAACGCAATAACAAATTTGGTTCGCTATTTCGTGATAGTAACTAATCATCTCGCAGCTCTCCTACTACAGGCATCCTTTCCGTTTTCATACGTTCTTTCTTCTACTAATAGATGACGCTGCAACGTGTATAACGTTAGTTTATACTGCTATACATCTTTTTTGTATGTTTTCCCCAAACTACTGATGCAAATCGAATAATCATAAGCACATAACCATCATCAAGTTTTTCCAATCGCCCCTTTATAATCTATCAAAATTCTGCAAAATGCGTACATAACTTTCATTTTTGTAGAATGTGTTTAATCGTTATACAATAGTTATCTTATATTATGCATTCAATTCAACGAAAGATGTTAAAAATTAGAAAATAGCAAAACTGATGAAGTATGTATCGGCACATTTAAAAAAGAACCACATCCAAAAATCCAATCTAAAATTTATTAAAAAAAAAAAAATTATTACGAAATTAAGTACACCAACATAATTCACAAATTGATCGACGTGGATGCAAATTGAAGCATTTAATCTTCACAAAAACCAAACAATCAACTTAAATGTAGATATCATTCAAGTCAAAATATCCCTCTTTAAAACAAGAAAACCATTTTCGTGCTATACTTTCAAAAATAACGTTCTCTCAGTAAACGGCACAAATGATTCTAGCAGCCTCCAAAACCTTAACTTCTTAGTTTATTCAAAACAAAATGTAAAAATATTGTTTCTATAATAATTAGAGTGTCAACCATTTTTTAACAATTAACGCTACCTTTTTAATAAATAAAATGTAAAATAACTTGAAAACCCAAAAACACTACAATCCTAAAATTTAAGTTAAATATGCTACAGTGTTTCTTATTTATAGCTTATTTTCACCCAAATTTAGGTCAATTGCCACCCATTTGGGTGGACCGTAAGAAACCCTCAATTATGTAACTTAAAAAAATAGTTTCATTTTCCAATCCATATTTAATATATTTGGTGATATATTTATAATTGATAGATATATCACTACTATTTATTAACAATTTGCATGTTCATAGCTGTTCTCTTAAAACAGAAATATGTAGATTATTTTTGACATATAAAGTACACAAATGTGCTGATCGTTCAATGGCAACAAGTAGATGGTAAAATTGGCATATTTTTGTTTTATTTTCTACCACTCACCACCAGTTGAATAGAGAAATGCAAGGTCAAAACCGCACTGTAGTAAACATAAGCAAGAAAAAGACGTCAATTAGCAGTGTTTTCGATATTAAATTTGTTTTTAGAAGATCTTAATGACAACAATGTTCATATAGAGAAATATAGTAAGGTTAGAAACCCATTTAAAGTAAGATGTAATTGGTGTTGAATAATTCAGATCATTTACAAGAATAAATGTGTAAAATGCAAGTTAATAAAAAATTATAACAAAATAATTTCGAGAATGAGTCTCACAAACAGTAGCATAGCAAAGGTCTACAATACAGAAGGACATACTAGCATACAAAACCTTTTCGACCTTTATTTACTTAAAGACATTCCGTGAATAGAATTTGGCATTTTTTGACAGCTTATGACCGGATTTTGGTTCTTTTTAATAATATTAATTATATTTTATAGCTAGATTTTTTACATTTTTTAATAGTTTATGGCTGAATTTTGGTGCTTTCTGACAAATGTTTAAAATTTTGCAGTTGATGCTAGATTTTGGTACTTTCTTACAATAATTTTTTTAAATTTCAAAACTGGATTTAAATTTTTTTTAACATTTTTTGAAAAATTTTTTGCAGTTTTCAATTGCTACTGGCTAAATTTTTGTTCATTTTAAAACATTTTTACAAACTTTTTCATTTATTTTTTCGTTTTTTTAACTTTGAATTTTAAAAAATCGCATTTTTTATTAAAAATCACAATTTTAACTAAAAAAAAATTTACTAGCAAAATGAATTAGAAATTTTCCGTAATGCAAATCTGGCGCCATTTCAAAACTCAAAAAATCTGCAAAAGTAGGCTTACTTCAATATAAACTCTTACAAATATACGTTTAGCCGCGCTTGGAGGAACAATACACCAAATATTATTAAAAATTTGAATTCTGGAGACAAGACGATCTAAAAAAAAAATTTTACAAAAATTTTCAGGCAAAAAATATATAAACACATTGGTTGGTGTGGTTTAAAACTTTTTTTATCAAATTTTGATGAGCGCCAAGCTGATTTAAGTTTGAATGAAAATAATAATATTCTCAAATTTTGACGCCAATAGATCAAATCTAAATTTGTGCCGCAAGCGCAAAAACTATCAATGAGTAAAATAGCCCAAAATTGGTTCAAGCGGCAAAAGATGTTTTTGTTAAACTTCCAAAATAAAATTTAAAAAATCTAAAAATGCTCCTTTTTGCAATCACTTTAAATATGCCGCCTTTTTAAAATTGTCCACTATACTACATATGTTTTCATATGTTTGCTTGACAGCTGTCAAAGTTGATCTCACTCACCAATGCCTTTCCTAAAACTCATTCTCTCACTATTCTCACACTCATTTTATTCAAATTCTGCCAAAACTAAATTCTCATCATCACCATTGACAAGCGCATGGCACTAAAAAAAATCTACCGATGCCAACTTTCATATGTATGCATAAAATTTTAGACAAAACCAATACATACTTCCTTACATATTCCTTAGGAATAAAAGTTGAGCGTAAAAACTATCAATTCTAACTATAATTTTTTTATTGTCAAGAAAACTATTGATGAGATTTACAGTTTTTTTTCAAGACCTAAACAATTGAGCTTGTTGACAAAATTAGGATGCCATATCCTATCAAACGCTTTGAAAATTACTAGAGCTACTGCAAGATTTTCTCCTTGTTTGTGTAAAGTAGAATTCCATTTGTGACTAACATAAAGATCTGTTGTCGAACGTTTTGTTCAAGTATCTGAGATAAAGATAATTTGTTCTAAAAACTTGACAATGTAAAAATTAATATATTTTTCAAAAAACTTTGACAAATTAGACAATAATGTAATTGTTTTATATTTTCTCTATTTATTTTATAAAATCCTTTTATATTATTCATATTATCGAATGATTTTATTTAATACATTGATAATGATGATTAATCATCGAAACATGTATGTTGAAATAAAATAAATAAATAAATAAAATCATTCGATAATATGAATAATAATGTAATTGGTCTATAATTTAAAAAAACAAGCTCGTCTCTCTTTTTAGGAATAGGTTGAACATTTGCAATTTTCAAACAATTTAGAAATGTTTCATTTTTGTATAAGGCAAATATTTTGGGCAAATTGAAAACTAATTCATTTGCAAATGTTTTAAAAATGATAGGTAGAATTTCATCTATACATTTTGCCTTTCTAGTATTTAATTTAAAAAAATATCTGTTGATCTCCTAAAATAAATTAAACCTTTTATTTTTCCACTAGCCGGCATTATAGGTACAGCAATGGGAGAATTTATAATAGTAGAGTAGATTAGTAACTAGATTGTTTTTATCATTTTGAAGAAGAGATATTAAAGATTTTGTACTACCTTGCAATGAATTTATTGTTTTATAATTTTTGTTGTTTATGAAAAGCTGAGAATTTCGATTAGCTATGTTTCTGTCAATCCTATCTTTTTCAGATTGTATTTGATTGTCACAATAATTACGAGCTAACTTATAATCCTTTTTAGTCTGTTCAGAACAATTACTGATTCTTAAATGCTTTTTGCTTCTTATTTACTGCCTGTTTTGTCTGAATTGAAAACAAGTACTTGTTTTGGTTTAATAACAGAGAACAAACCAAATTTTTCAATGACATTATAAACATTATAAAAAAATTCTTTCATTTTAACTATGTTCATCTTAGAATAATGATAGATAAAACGCGGTTTAGATTTGGTAATAAGCGAAAGATCAAAATTTCCTAAAGCACCCTCAACATTAGTTGTTGAAATTTCTGGAATAGTTGAAAGATACAAATCTAATAATTTTGGTTCACCAAGAAGTCCATCACAAAGAAAATATGTGAGTTGCTGAATAAGTTGGGTACGATTATAAGAAGCAGCAAAAATCATAGCTTGTTGTAGAAGATAAGTGGCTTACTAATTAAAATCTCCTAACAAAATTATTTCAGTTTTTCTATGATTACCTTGAAAAAGCCTATCAATATTTTCAGAAAGTTCATCAAAAAAGCTTGGAGTTGCCTTGTTTGGAAAACGGTATATGCCAATTACAAAAATAGTCTTATCGGAAAGATTTAGTTTAAGAAATATGCTATTATAACCAATGCCTTAAATTTCGTACGTCGCTAGTCTAGAATATGCTTGTTGTTTGTGGATGTAGACCCAACACCCTGCTGGTCAGCAAATGAATGTTCAAGATAATAATCGGAATCTACTACATTAAAGCAATCTGGATCTTTATTGTTTGCTTTAGTTTCCGTCAAAAAGAGAATATAGAGTCTATGTTCAAGTTGTTGATGAACAAAGTTTAAATTCTTTTTTAGACTACAAATATTTGAGAAATTAACTTTTAAGCCACAAACTTAGTCAATGTTAATCTTTGGTTAATGTCTTCGCCAAGTTGTTATCAGATAAGCCCTAAAAATTTAGCCTCAGCTGCCCACCATCGCATCAACCATCCGAGCCTATTGCTAAATTTTTCGTAGTATCAACTAAAAGAGTAGAGCAGGGTACTAGCCTACCCGTCCCTACACAGTTTTTAGCTGCTGACGACAAGAGATCTAATACCGTCCAATGTTGGCCTATTTAGCCAATATACTACAAATACAACCATTGCTCAGTCCTATCGTGTCGAACAAACTTGCACTATTCCAATCAAGCCAGTATCACTAAAAATATTAACCTTGCAGTACCACTAGAAGGTAAGGCGATTCGCAAAAACACCAGGACACTTAGAATAAATAAAAAACAAAACTGGGTATATTAAGAGATAGAGAAGCATTTTCCCTCCAAAATTTTATAACCGTTGCATAAATTATTAATCTTAAAAAATACTGCCACGTCCACATTTTCAACATTTTCATTTAGTGACTAATTAGTCTTAAAAACACATTGTTGAAACTAATAATTAACTAACAATAATTTTACTCAACAATTTCAATATATCCGCAAAACAACATCTAATATCCTTAACAAAAACCAGTAGCCTTTTCAACAAATATTAGATTCCATTAAAATTTAACACATCTTATAAAATAAAAATTGTATTTATTTATCTTTTTTATTCTAAAAGAACGTAAAGTATTATTAGCTAAGCTAAGCATTAAAATTAATTCGAAACAAATTAGAATTAAAAAAATAAAACCTGAATCATCTTATTGAATGTACAAATACACCATTCATATGTTTAATAGAAATCGTTATTATTGTGACTCACTTTGAAAATGCAGGACCCATTACGCATAATGTAACTACTTCTGGATTCTCTACTATAAACACGTTGTTCCAAAGATGACGCAGTTTGCCATCTCATTCCATTACATCCTTTAAAACTATTACTAACAGACACAGTTATGAAATAATGCCATATTTAACTTTAGCCACCAAACCGTATCAACAATATCATGTAAGTAGATCACTTTTATATTTCCTCTTGTAAACACAATTTCATAACAAAATTATATACAATACAAATTTAAATCCATTATTCGTTACATAGATTGTAATAATGATTAAAATATTTTTCCATTTTGCACCATTCAACAGTATATGTTTATCCAGGCATATAAACTAGTTTTATTTCCCTTTTGTAAAGCTTATTATCCTTGGTGTAATTGATGTCAGATTGATAAAGCGCCCGACGGTTTTGTGTAAGGCGCCAGCCTGACGTACACGCAGCCCCTCTTATCGCAATTCATTTCAGTAAAAAGTTCGAAATTGGGGGTAGCTGAAATGTAATAGTGGCGACAGTATGCAATCGTGACATTTCGAACAAAGGCGGTAATTTAATGAACATTTTGTTGTGATTAATACGTGATTGATTGTTAGAATAATTAATTATTATTTTTCAAAACAATTCGATCAATCGTTACAGTTTTTAATATTCATTGACATTCGTGTTTTGAAACATTAAATTAAATTAAAACAAATGTAATATAAAAAAGCGGCGAGCGTAGTTCAATTGGTGAACGTTCAACTTTTATTCGAGCAGTCCTGAAGCCGTATTCAACATTGCGATAACGTTTATTGCTTTTAATGACATTAGGATTGATTCGATAAATTTTGCCGGCGATTTATTTTTGTATATCGAAGCCTGTCTAGTAATATAAACTCAATAACAAGTTTCTTTATATTAATTGCATTTTTAAACATCAATATGTATTATTTATTATAAATTTATGAATCAAACGCTACATTTTCCCTCCAGACATCTATGACGTAACGCGATATCAATAGATGTTGCAGAATAGAATAGGGGCTCTGGTTTCGAGTGTTCCCGGTAGATACGGCAATATGGCAAATACATTTAATAAACTCATATACATTAGAAAAACCGTCAATTTTTTTACAACCAGATTGGGTAACGTCTATTACAACCATTTCATTACACATATTATATCGAAACAATTTTATGAGATTCGTTCATAATAGATTAAAAAATATGAAATCAATAATATAACTGCGCAATATGTAACAGCTTCAATTCATCTACAGTATGTCCACTGAGTTGAATACTTTCAATTTTTCAGAAAAAAAAATTGATAAAGTCATTTTTGGGTTAATATTATAGTACTTTTTTTTATTCAAACTTATCTCAACATTTTTGACTTTATTATTATCATCATCAGAAATTTATAAATGTCATTTTAAACATAAAATTCAAAATATGGTACTAACCATCTTTGCTATTGTAAAGTAATTATCAAATTTATCCAGAAACAAAATTCTTTTTGTCAATCTTGTTTGTAACTCAATCGGAATAGTCTAAAAAAACAACCTCGCAATGAGGTGCAACCTAAAGAAAAACTGAAAGTCCTTACAAAGCCCAATTGTGCACTTAAACAAGAAGCCTGCTAAGGGTTGCTTCTCAACATGAAAATGAAAGTGCAAACACTACAATTTAAAAAAAAGTAGTATCTTTCTTCTTCCCCATGATACGAGTAGTTTCGGGTATGCCCTCGGTATTGTGTAAATCTTGTAAGTTACAAGATAGGAACAGCTTCTTTTTTTTGAGATGTTGGTTTCAACAATTGGCCCTTGAGAATAACTAACGCATGGCAATACCTTTCGGTTTTCTTCTCTGCGTAAGTTCTGCTGTTAATTTGTCCTGATCATTGTCTCTAATGTGGTACTAGTTTGAGGTAGGCTGGTTTCGGCTTCGTAAAACTCACTCAGTCTGCTGCGGCCCATCTCTCCCTATACCCTATTTTTCTGCCCTACTTCCTACACTGGCACCACACTCTCTTTTCCCCATTCTTGTGTTATTCAACCTAGACATTTGCATTATTCTTAGTTTTTCTATATATTTATTAATTTCTTTCTCGTCGTATCCTCTTTCTTTCATAAATATTTTGTGCAGCACCTTTAAGTGCATCCCCTTTGGTAGTCCTACATTTGCCAGTTTAACTTCTAGTAAGATTCTTAAATCTCTATTTGGGATTAGTTCTTCGTGTCGCCTGGTTGCCAGATATACTCTGACCATTTCGAAAGTTGCATTTTCTGTCAACCTCAAAATATATCATATAGGCATTATTTTCCTTGAGTAATTATCTCCTTTTCCTCCTTCTTTCTGCAATTTCTGTTAGTACTAATGTTTCAGTATATGTTCTTCTCTGGCAGGCATAGGTGTTTGACCTTCTTTGTTTCTTTCCTCGTTATTACTATTTTCCCTATTATTTTGCTTCCATTTAGCTTCTCAATCCTCCTTCCTTTGTGTTCTGTGGCTTTTAATTTGTGTGTTTTCTTCCATTTTGGTTTACCTAAATCTCAAAGCTTCAAACTCTTCTATCTTTTTCTTCAGTACTGTCGTTGCATAGTTTCTTAGTGCTCTCCATTTGTTTTCGTCACTCAGGCATATTTTAATGATTGTAGATTTGTCTACTTTGTTTTCCAGTACCTTTTCTAGCGTTTTCCTATCTTCTTCCCAAGCTTCGTACTCTACTAGCGTATGTTCTGCGTCATCATGCGTGTCTTCTTGAAAAAATATACATTTTTCCTCTTTCTCCATCTTATTTATTTTTTGTAAGTACTTTCCAAAGGCTCCATGGCCGGTGAGTAATTGTGTTGTATAGTAATACGTCTTCGTTTTTTTTCTCTACCATTCTTTTATTTCTGGTATTAATTCCCTTGTCCATTCTCCCTTTTCTCTTTCTCTCCACTGTCTCTGCCCTCTTTCCATCATATTCTTTCTCGCTCGTCTGTTTGCTTCTTGCTTACGAGTTCTTTTATTTGCCTTTTTTATACCTAATCTTTCTTCCACCATCAAATCTGCAAGTAGTGTCGCCAAAACTACTTCTATTTCCTCCTACCTAGAGTAGTTTAGAGATAACTGCGATAATTGCAAAAAAAAAAGAAAAAAACGTTTGTTCAAAATTTCTTTGAAAAATTCTAAAGCTAATTTCAAGTCCATAGAAATTTTATGGTTAAACGGAAGCAAAAGAATGTTATTTTTACATTTTAAAATTAGTAAAAACCAAAATAGGGACAATGTGTAAAAAAAGCTATTTTATTAAAAGCAGGCAAATAATACAGCAAGTATGTTCGCGTATAACACGTTTGTTCTAAATAGTACTTGCATTGTCATTGCAACACAGCGGATCATTTGTTGCAATTTTAATATCGGTCGGAATAACCGCATTTCCAAGCCGCAATATAATCCTGTGATGGATTGAAGGTTTCAGATTAACAGAAAAAATTCTTCTTTCAAATTGTGTGGAAAAAGTCGCCAAGCTCTGGAAAAAGACACCAAAAAATAACGCCAGAGTGACAAAGCAATCATAAAAAGCCCCAATCAATCGGTTCGTCATTATGCACACGTTACAAGTAAACCGTAAATTTGTAACATTTTTTATTTAAAATTCCATCCATACAAAATAAAAGTGTTTCAACTGCTTAATATGAAGACTACCCACTAAACTTCGTTATGCAAGTGGTACTTGAATAAAATCCAATTGCAGTGATGATAATCAACATTGAAGCTTATTTTCACTTGAATAGTCCGCTAAATAAACAAAACTTTTGCTATTGGACCCCCGTAAATCCTTACAAAATCCTTGAAAAACCTCTCCACTCTGAGCGTGACAGTTTAGTGTACAGTTGCCTTTTTTTTAGTGTAATCAAACCGTTTTTTTTTTTTATGATCACATTAAGTGACTGAAACTCAAAGTCATACTAGCCAAAATATCTCAAATATTTGACCCTATTATCATCAAGAAAAAAAAAATACTGATGCAAAAATGATGTAAAAAAAAATCCATTGATATGAGTTAGTTCCAACATCCACACAAATCGTACGCATTAAATGTAAAATAACACCAGTTCGTTGCATGGCAAAGCCAACATAACAATATTCTATACCCACAAATAACGTCACAAAATAATTTCCATAAGCGTATGTAGTCAAAAGCAAAACCGTGAGTCTTACCTTCAAAAATATAGACTACTAGTCCAATTACATAACAACATTGGCATGGATCAAGTCAGTTATTTGTGGCAAATCGCGTAGAACAAATTCAAACTATAATCAAAAAGAAAAATAGTACCATGTCGATACCAAGAAAACCCAGCTGATTTAGCCAAATTAAGAGATCTGTGCTGGAATGATCCTCAATTCCTAAAAATGAAAAGTATTTTATACTAACTACAAAGCTATAAAAACAATATATTATCGCAAATGGCAAGTCCCTATGACATTTTCATCTCCAAGCTTGATTCCAATCGTTTAAAATTCGTCCTTTTTTTTATCAGTTTAAAGAAGCAAAAATGAGTAATTTAAAACTTAAACACAGAAACGTCATAAAATTTTTATCAAATGAAGGCAGTAGTTCAAAGAATAGCTATGAAAAAATGATGAAAGGTTATAGAAAAATAACCCGTCCTATTATTAAATCAAATATTGGTACAAGCAGTTCAAATGAAGCAGGGAATCCATTCATGATGATTGAAAGTGTGTCGGCACGATGGATTCACAAGCTGCTCAGTCCCAAACACTGTGTAGACAACAAAATAAAGATTTTTTCTATAGAATTGTAACTAGCATCCTCCTATAAAACAAGAATTTGTGCAACTATTGTATGGTCACAAAAAAAGAAGAAAAAAATAATGTAAAATATTTAAGGGGTGGTAGTACGAACCGCAACAAACAAAAAAGTCTTAATAAACTTTTTTTGTGGTTTAGGAAAAAAACTTTCAAAGACTGTCCGACACAATTCATACTCCAAAAAAAATGCCCACACTAAACTTTACCTGAATCATACCTGGAAGCTTGAGACCGTAAGGCTCATCTACCTTACATTTATAGATGGTATTTTAGGAGAAAGTTGGTTAAGACGCCTGTAAGCTGTGTTGTAAGATTGTGGGGTAAACCACTTTGAAAAAATAATAATACGAAGGACACTGCCAAAGTTCGCAAAAAATGTAAAGCAAAACACAAATTACGTTATGTAAATCGCTTTATTGCTTCTCAAAATATTCTCCTTTAAAATCTATATACTTTTGCATCCGATAAAACCAATTTTCAAAACAATTTTGCCACTCTGAGCGAGGTACCTCCAAAACAAGTGCCTCTTCAGGCAATAAAAAACGCTCGCCACGCATTTTATTTTGGATATGTCAAAATAAAAAGAAGTCATTGGGCGATAAATCAAGCAAATATGGGCAATGAGTCATTAATTGAATGTTGTTACTGGTCAAAAACTGTACAGTTTGTCGTGCTGTGTGATCGCTTGCATTGTCATGATGAACAATGATTCGCCGGTTTATGTTGTTCCTTCTGATTTCAGCAATAACTTCCGGCAAACAAATTGAAGTATACCAGTCAGCATTAACTGTCCTTCGATCCTCTAATGCAACAGTTGCAACATGACCCGTTTTTCCGAAGAACCAAGCAGTCATTCTTTTCAAAACGCTTCCTTAACGCACCACTTTTGTGGGTTTAGATTCATTTTAAAACACCCATACAGTCGATTGCTGTTTAGTTTCAAGCTCATATAAATATATCTAAGATTCGTCACCTGTTACAATGCTATATACCAAATTTGAACGAGCCCCTTCGAATTTCTTTAGCATTTCCTTGCACCACTTGACACGTGCCTGTTTTTGTTCTTCTTTCAAATTGTGTGGGATCCAAGAACTGCAAAGCTTCCTGACATGCAAATAATCGTGCAAAATCGTATGTATTTGTTTCGCTGCAATGCCTAAGGATGCCTTTATCTCACTATAGGTCACATGCCGATCTGACAAAATCATTTCACAAACAGCATCAATATTTTTCGCAACAACAGAGAAGCATGGACGAAATTGGCAAAGAGCGTCATTAAACGTTGATCTTCCACGCTTGAATTCTGCAAACCATTTGTAAACCATAGTTTTGGATGGTGCTTCATCTCCAAATAACGAACTAAGTTTTTCCACACATTGCTGCGGTGTTAAACCGTATCGAAAATCATAAAAAATCATCACTCAAAAGTCATGATTCAAAATTTCCATTTTTTACAAAATTATAATTCTCGTTAAATTTTGTTGAACCAAAACCGAGCAGTTTAAAATCGAACTGTCAACTAAATTATAGGTGAAAAACGTCAAATTTTACGAATATGACAATCGCAGAACGCTGGCAATACAGGCAGTACTTGATTCCGCAAACTTTATCAGTGCCCCTCGTATTCATCAGTCTCCTATAGGAGTATTCATATTTGTCTAGCTCAGCAAGTCTACACAGATCCAGGTTGATGTGAACTGCAAAGTTATCAAAGTACTTTTTGGCCCAAGTATCAATGTGTTGGCACAGTGGGGGGGGATACCAAAATCATTATAAATTTCTTCGTTTTGAACAAACCATAAAGTAAGTTTTTGAAAGATCTTGAGACAATTAAAGCACGTGTTTGCAGCCGTTCCCCAGACTAAAAATTATTTACATCCTGCGCCAGCCTTATAGGCGTTGAATATTTTAAAAACTGCTCGTCTTATTCCCCAAGACAAGATAACTCAGGTTCTGAGTGATTAGTAATTTTATTAAAGAAGTTGTTTGCTAAAACCAACGTATTGTGATCTCTGATGGAAATCAAATCCTGTATCAGCTCTCAATTGGATGTTACGAACGTAGTAAAGCACTTTGAGGATCTTTCTCAAAGTCTTACTTTAAAATAATTCTATCTTGTTAAGATAGGAATAACTGTCATACCGCAAGCATGCATATGTCGGTATTGGACATATGGTAGTTTTGAATGGTCGCAATTTCTTGCTAGTACTCATATTGCCGTCCCTGTGCAGCAACTATCTAACTCTATTCCTTGGCATTTTGCAGTATCCATCCATGAAATTGTCCGTTAAAATAAACGTTCTCATGAAGAATTAACCGATAATTCCTGAAGAAAGTATAGCCTTGGTCTTCTCAGAGTATATTCCCCTAGTACCTCAGCCAAGTTTCAAGTACCCCACAAGCATCTTGTAGTGAGGACTTTTGAATGCCTTAAAGTGTACGAAGGTGCCATAACGTCAGTGTACTCGGCTACACCAGGCGTGATGCGTAATAAGTCTGATACATACAAGTTGAAGAACATCGATGATATCCCTAAGAAACCCCAGCCTCAATTGCAAGCTGTACACAGGTCTCAAGCAGCAATCAGTATCAATCTTAGATTTAAATTGAAACGCTTAAGAGTTTGGTGCCACACCATATCAAAAAACAAAGGCAACACATTTGAAACTTGCACCATAGTAAGTAGCACCAACGCCGTATCAAACGCTACTTTATTAGAATATAAACAATGTTTTTTTTGTAAATATTAACTATATTTTGTCCACGTTAAGACTGCAGAAGTAGTTGTTATAGCTATTGTAAACAATGTTTAAAATTTGTTTAGAAACCTTCCCAATTTAAAAGGTTTTCCAATAAGAAGTTTCATTTTGAATAGCAGGCTATTTGGGCAGCTGTCAATTCTGAAGCTATTATCTTTTGACATTTGACAAGTAAAAACTACGCCATTATTAAAAATAGAACGATACACGCTTCAACAACGCATTGTGAAGAATTGAAACCGTGTGCATCGCTCAAGAACACAAGAGAATATTTCAGAGATATTCGCTGATTGGGTTCTTCAAATGCATCAAAATGATCCAAAATTTCATCGAAAAATCATCTTTAGTGATGAGGCCCATTTTCACCTCGGATAAGCAGAATTGTCGCATTTAGAGCTCAGAAAATCCAAGAATGATTGTTGAAAAGTCTTTGCATCCTCAACGTGTCACTGTTTGGTGCGGTTTTTAGGCTGGCAGTGTGATTAGACCCTACTTTTTCGAAAATAAGGCTTGTGCAACTGTTACGGTGAATGGATGGCGCTACCAAGCTATGATTAATGAATTTTTATGGGCAAAATTAGAAGATATATGAAATAAAACCCAATCTCAAAATATCAAGCTTCCGAAAACTCTTGCATTTTTTTGACGCAAGTTCTCCGAATATAACCTAGTGTAAACAAAAAAATACGTTACTGCACATAAAAGTAAAAATAGTGCTTTCAAATTTCTCTCCCACAAAATATTACTTAGAACAAACTTCAGATCAGTTTGCCATATCACTGGTTCCGTTCAGAACAGCTCATCAGTTGCCAGCGCTGACTCATGAATCAATCAATAAGCGCTGAGCGAGTCTGAACGGTATATTTTAGACTGTTGCCAACCATGTAAACTTTTATCAACGACATAAACATAAAGCTTATAAGTTTTGAATTTAAATAAATAATTTAATTAGTATATGAAGCCTCTACTTAACGAGATATAATATATTCTCAATATGTAATGTCATTTAATCTCACTTTGTATCGTTTTTAGGTTTAATTATTTTTATCTTTTTTTTTATATTTATTCATTCTTTTAAGTGTTGTAATCCCATATATTTATTAATTACCTCTATTGCCTTCTTCTCGATTTTTTTTAATAATATGTAAACTTATATGCACCGATTAACTGCTGAGTTGAGCAAGCAAGCAAACATAAATGTATGACGAGTAAAATTACAAGCGCTGCCAACAAACGATGACTTAGCGGTAGTCATCAAGCGCGTTCAGTTCACATGATGAGTCGTTCGAGTTAATATTTATTTAAAAAACATAAAAACGTTAATTGGACTATGTTAACCAAAAAGAGACCCAAGCACCAAATTAAATTAAGTCAAAAAATCACTTTTAAAAAAGTTTTATATATCTTAAAATTTTAAGTTTATATTTATTTAAAAAAATGTGTTACGCCTATGGTACATGTGATGTAGCGCGTAGAATTTTTTTTATATTCAAATGAAATGTCAGTTTTTCTCGCTCGCCATTTATTTCATAGTACTGAACATCTCTACACATTCCAAAAATTGATTTTATAAAAAAAAAAATGCGCAAGTTACACTTAGAGTTTTAAACCACTTTACACCGTCTTTGACAAGTTGATAAATTGTTTTGCAGTAACTATCTTAAATGAAATGTTAAAAACTAAAAGTTTACTACAGGAAGAATAATATGTATATGCAACCAAACATACAAATATGCACAAAAATAATTTGATATATTATTTTATCTAATCTACCAATTTATGAAAAATTTAAATATTTGCATTTGCATGTTATAACATCATAGTTAATTCCGAATTAATTTTTAAAAATAATATTCTTTACATGAATATAAAAAATATTGTTATAGAAATTATGAAAAATTGCAAATACAAATAGAACTTGCACATATTTTATGCCAATAAATACATTCGTTTTTTTACATGTTTGATATAATTATTAAAAAAAAAAATATAAATGTATTTATCTAAAAATATAATTGTTAATATATTATTGCATGTAACATTCATTGATTAACTGTCCCATGAACACATATTGATCAGTCAATAAATAATTAATACCTTCATTAATCACACGCTCAAATTCGACATTTAACATTAGCATTATGTTAAATTTCATTTAACAATATTGAAAAATAATACACCACATATTCGCCTGACTTTTCAATGAACTGGTTGCCACCTACGACACTGCCCTTGCCAATTAAGGTAGTTCAACGGAATGGCATTTCATAAATTTGACAGACAATTGATGTTGCGTTTTATTTTAACATGCACAATGCAATATAATAAATAAAGGCTTACCTTATTGTCGTCGAATTTTAAGAAATGTTTGCGAAATTCACGTCAAAACAAATCACTTTTGACATTTCACATGGAAATCGATGAGACATGCGCATCGGCTCGAACGGAGTGACACTTGAAGAGCAGGCCCGTATTATGAAAGTAGACATGGGGCAGAGGTAAACTCAGGAAATTTAGTATGTACCAGTATTGATTTTTTTTAATAACATAATAAATTTTTAAACTTTAAAATTATTTTTAATTATTGTATCAATTACAAATGTTCATAATGCATCCTTTTTGTAGATCATTTTTTCTGTCGTTTTATAACTTATTATTTGGTTATTTATTGAATAATACATTTTATTTTTATTATAATCATAATAATGTTTTAATACTTAATATAAAACATTATGTGTTCATTTTCAACTACAAATACATTTCCGGTCTAATGCAGCGTTTGAGTTTTACTCAAATTTGAACAAAGCCGCAGTTCCAACCACAAAACTGTGAATTACCACCTTAAACCAATTGATAAAATACCAGTGCAAGAGCATAGCTATCTGTAAGCAAGTTTTTGCAATGCATAAATGTCTACTAATACTGACAATTATTTCAAAACCTGAGGAAAGAAGGTTACAAAATAATGTTAACAAAAAAAATACGTTTTTTTTTCAAAACCGTTTCTGATTGGGTTCTTTCATTAGATACTGGTAGAGTCCAAAAAAATTTAAAAATACTCTGCCTACGTCACTGCGTAACTTAATCACGACTTGACTTTACAACATATTCTATAATCGGATGTTATTCTATCAAATGTAACTTGACGATTTTTATTATTTACCGATTACAACGCCCTACTATTTGATTTATTTAATAATTTTAGTTATTCACTAGTTTTAAGATAGAAACTGTCAAGTTTGATACATTGCTGCTAGCTTTTGTACCCAATCCAATTTTTGTTTTAATTTTAGTACTTTTTGACGGTCTTGTAAGTGTAACTTTTTGCCAACTTTAACTTTAAACAAATTTTTTAGCTTACTGACAGTTTCAATTAAGAATCTGATACTTTTGACAACTTATAACAGTTTTATAGTAACAAAATATAATAAATATTAGGGAGGAATACAATTAAATTTAAAAGTTGTACATTAGAAACAATAAATTTTGACATATTTTTACAAGTATAAAACATAATTTAATAGCTTTAATACTTTGCTTTGAAAAAAATGACAAAACTGGCACATGACTGCTAATTTTTTTACACACAACATTTTGAAATTATTTAAGAAGGTACACTATTAATTTTTTTTAGTTTTTGATATTTTTAATGCTTTTCATGACAAATGTTATTAATTATAATGAATTACATTACTGTTTAAGAGTTTTAGTAACTTTTGGCTAATTTAGTAACTTTTATGACAATTCACTTTGCAATTTAACGTGTAACTTGTGCTAACTTCCACATTGTTTTTACAGTTTTTAGTAATTTTTTAACAGATGCTAACTTTTTTTTACAGATCATGTAATTTTTTTGCGATGTTTATTATACACACTACTGTGACCTATTTGACAGTTACTATGTCACTAAGACTTATTGGCAGATGTTGTAACTTTTTTATATGACAGTTTAGAACAAATCTCGCACATATTTTGCCAACTTATGATATTTTTATACATTACTGTAAACCTTTTAAGGTTTTTGTTATTTTTTTGATACATTTCTGAAAACTTATAATATTTATTTACATTAAACAGAATAATAATTTACAGCTTTAGAGATTCTTTACAATTTTAAATAAAATTTGACACATCTGATAAATTGTAAGGCGTGTTAACTGTTTGGCAATTTTAGTGACACTGTTTAAGAGCCGTCTGACACAATACTAATTGTTATAATATTTTTGTTTTTTTTTTTTGTTTTACAGGTAAAATAATATTTTGAAACTTTTAATACTTTTTGACTGTTGTAGTAACATTTTTAGTAATTTAGATTACAATTTGACGTACCAGGCAGATGGTACGCATTTTAAAACATTTTTGTAAATTGTTTGACAAATGTAGTAACAGTTTTTGTAACTTTTTAATAAATGTAGTAATTTTTTGGCAGATGGACCTACATTTTTTGACTATGTAGAATAGTTTTCTACAGATGTAGGCCAACTTATGACATTTTTATACATGACTGTAAACTACTTTTGAGTCAAAGTAACTTAAAAAAAGTTGTAGTTTTTTGTTGACAGTTTAGAATACTACTTGACAGATCTGCTATATTTCTGTCTACACAAATTATTATTGTAATTTGTTTGACAATTTTGGTAACTTCTTGATAAATGTAGTAAGTTTGTTGACAGTTTAGTAAACAATTTGACTGATTTGATACATATTTACCAACCTGTAAGATTTTTACACATATCTCTCAACTGCAAAATTATATGTAGTTTTCCAAAACTGTTTCTGAAGAGGTTCTTCTCAATACTTTGCGGTAAGGCTTAAAAATCCTAGCTCCGCTACTGCACAATAGCATCGTATGACAACGCTGTTTACGCTCTGCAACAAATATTTACTTTGAAATGTTCATCAAAGCTTCTCCAATCTGTTACCGGAGACATTTCCAGAAAGCTTCAATCAAACAAACAAAGTGTATTTTACTCCTTGAAAATGAAGCAAAAGTACGACAGTTACCTTAAACTATCTCCTAGGCACTATGCACTGTTACCAGCCACACTGCGTTAATAGAAATCAGCAATAGTATTCACAGAACTAAAAGATACTACTGAGACGATTTTAACCAAGATGTAGACTTGAGCCTAATACACACTAGTAGACATGTTGCTCAATTTTGGTCTCTGAGACGTGTCTCAGGTTGTCTACGTAAACATATCTACAGACCAATCCCCGTCTACGAGCCTGTTGCAAGACTAAAAATCGCAAGTCTAAAGTCTCCCGATCGGAATGAGAAACCGCATGCAACGTTAGATATGCTGCGCAACTTTTTGACAGTGTGGACGTCACTCAGCGTCTAGAGGCGAGACACGTCCCAGTATGTCTCTAGCTACTGAGTGGTGTGGTTCGGCTGTTTACAGTTATATACACGTCATAGTTGTCTTACTTGCTTCAAAACCAAAAAATAGAGCTAGTTTCCCAAACGTACCACTAAAGGCACACACCTAATGTCAAAACTTGCTTCTGGTGCGCCTAGTGCGACAGCGTCTTTTGCGCTCCTTTTCCTCTGTTTACAGTGGGAGCGTCGAGTAGACCGTTGAGTTTTTCTTGATTTTTTTGTAAAAAAATCTTAATTTTTTTCTTTGACGTTTTTTTGACCTTTTCGGTACCACCTAAGATATAAACCAACTTGTATGTATGCCTCGTCTGCGTTTTTACGTAAAATATATTTGCATTGACCACCAGCAAAAACATAACCGCACTTTCAAAACATTACTTCTTCTACCATTGAAACTACTCCAAAATTATTGCGTTTGATAATAGAACGCAACTCACTAGCAAACATTTCTAGAACTTTGAAAAAGAGTTTACCACACCATCCAGAATTTATGAAACGTCACTATTCTAAACTATTAATAAGCATCGAAGTACTCATGCATAAAAAACCCTACAAACAGTACAACAAACTTTTTTTTGCAGTGTACTATGACAAACAAAACAAAGAAAAACCAATGCAGTCACCACCAGAAAGAAAACCAGTAAAGTTCTTCTAGAAAACAACTTAGTAAGACAAACAACTTGCTTCAACTAAGAAAGCCCTATAACAAAGCCGCCACAACAGGCTACGTACAGGAAAGAACGCTGTCCCCAATAAGCTAACGTCAGAAATGATAAAACTGAAAAAACAACAATGATTGGAGAACGCGACAGAATGTTTTCAAGCTGTTCACTGCTATTGAGTAAAAGGTAACCACAAACCAATTACTAAACTACATTTTGATAACCTTCGCCTTCTGTATAGAAACTTGAAATAAAATTAACCACAAGACGTTCACAGAAGAGCAAATTTAAGTTTACGCCTAACAATAGTATTCATAAAGCAATTTTAATGCGTCGCCACAGTAAACCAGAATATATGTCTAATAACCTAACAAGCTATAATGTACTAAAATACTAAAATATATGTACAACCTGATCAGTGCCCAAGCAAATAGACTAGGTAGAATCCACCGCATGCAAATCTTACACAGAAAAGTAAAAAACACTACTTAGTCACAAATATAATGACTGCTTGCTACAGGATGATTATAAATGTTTGGGATTATGTAACCATCTAATGTACGTTTGTGCCGCTCTAGTGAAAATGCGTAAATAAAGTTATCTTATTAGGATTCAATAATAAAAATATTTTCATATGTTTACATGTTTATAATTATCAGTTGTAAACAAAATAATAACACAACAGAACACAATCCGGAATAGAATAGAGCCATTCCCCATTATCAAACCGCCCTAAAGTAAAATTCAATAATAAAAATATTCTTTTCATTTGTATGCATTCTTATAATCTTGCTTGCTTGACAGTTGTCAAAGTTGAACTGTCAAAACAAATAGTATAGTAGACAATTTTAAAAAGGCGGCATATTTTAAGTGATTACATAATCCCTTTCATTTATAAACTCCTTGTACTTAATATACGCCCGTATAGTCAAAAAAAAAAACATTAAAAAAAACCGACAACTAATTGTTAATTCAAATGTCATACAATTAATGTAATTATTTCAGTAGTCCATTTCCCGAATTCCCAACTCCAGCTATACATACATGTCACGCGTCATTTTGTTTGCTGCAAATTTATATAACTAATGCCTTGTTCACACCTAGACAGATTAGCGAGCTAACCAGTGGCCCGTGAATCTGTTTATATCTGAATGGCCTATACGTGCTCTTGAGATAATTCGCATGACATTCACATTAAATTTTTATCCACCGCGCCGGTGTGATTCGTCAACTCAAAAAATGACGTCCTTTTGTGCTTTTGCTGCCGCAGGCATAGCGCCTCCTTTTCCATAGGGCAGGCAATGTATGGCATCCTCTATCTGAGCCCATCCGCTGTGCTTGTCTAAGTGATACTTTCAAAATCTTCGACCAATCTCAAATTTCACTATATTATGGACACCTAAAAAATCACAAGTCTGCAACGCTCACGTGATAAGCTGAAGATTAGTTATGCACATAGTCAATCCCCATTAAGTTAGTAAAGACAAACGCTCATGTTAAGCATTATGCTCCGCTGACCCATCACATTGCTCTCCGTCGTCGCCTTTCCGAGACACTCAACCCTCAATCACTTGGTGTCTTAACTAATCAGTAATCACTAATGCTTCCAGGGGTAGAGAAGAGAATAGTTAGCGACTACGTGGCCTGCCTTTTTGGTCTCTATGCGGAAATGTTACTCTGCAACAATGCGGTCGGTCAAGACAATACAAATAACAAAGTATGATTGAGCGCAAATGGGACAGCAATCTTTAATAGATAAACGTACAAATATGTATTATTAAAATACTTAATGTTGATTTTAATAACTGCGGTCGCTCTTCAAACCGAGTTTGTCGTTTCCTTTGGTTTGCACACTCTCACAACTAAACTACCAGCCATATTATTATCAAAAAGTCAACCTAATGATAGACATATTTTTTATGCAATTAGTATTAAGGGAATTGTTAAATAAGGCCGGCTTGTGTGCCCAATGACGCAGTAGCAGACTCGTGCGCGAGAGCATACCTTGATATTTTTATCATGGGTACACAGCCACGAGATTCCTAATGATGGTGTGCCCAATTGCTGTTCCGCGAATTATAGTTACCAATAAAGTTAAAAAAAAAGAGTATGAAACCCAGTCATCTAGTCTACTTCCTTGAGATTTTCAGTAATATGCGGGATAAACAAAACGGGTTAAATAGGATTAACTATTAACAAAGTTATCAAGTAATATTTTCTTGCTCTTTTTATCCAACTTCAATCTGAACTCTTATTCAATTATTTCTGCTTGTATGTGAAGCAAAAATGAATATTTCAACATTTTTGAAACACTAACCAATTAAAAAAGTACATGAAAAACAAAACAAATATCTCAATTTATTTATTATTTACAGTAAAGCTAAATAGATACCATCGTGAATGTATTCCAACTTTTTCGTGATTCAATATATATAAAATGTTTCCTTTCTTTATAAACAATTGCAATTTACTTAAATGAAAATATTACCATGACTATTAGGTAGGACTTATTTTAGTATTAAGCCTTAATCTTGAAAACTGTTGAAAAGAACTTATAACATGAAAATAATACAGTAGACGGTAGATATATTTTGCTTAAAATTTGGATTCCTTCTGCTTCCTTACTGCTTGTACACATTTAGCCATGGTAGGACTGGCTCGACTGATTGAGTCTGTCATAAAGAAGTCTTCTAAATTTTTCTGTTTCACTTCAATTGGATTGCACTGTACAGAAACATTTAAACTCTGAAAAATAAAATTGAAATTAAAATTCTAAGTGTAATCTTAATTTTACACCATTTAACTTACTTCTCCTAATGCAACAGCTTCTTTGAAGTAATTGTTGGGTTCAGCTTCTCCGTATCTAGTTAAGTGGGGTGCAACTTCTTCTAATCTGTATCTAATTTGATCTAAATTATCATAAGGTAATTTTGCCCCAATGATTTCTGATAGAGCTCTAATAATTTTCCAATCTTCTCTGGCTTGTCCAGGTGGAGTGACTGCTACTAATGTTTGTTGAGCACGACCTTCGGTGTTTACATAAGTAGCTTGCTTCTCTGTGTAAGCTGCACCAGGGAGGACTGCATCAGCAATGGTCGCACCATAATCACCATGATGACCTAAAATTAATTAGTCCACTTAAAAAGTTATAGTATCATGATAGAATGTTCAACAGATTATAGCAAAAAATTGCAATTTTCATAATTACTAAAAATAAAATTATAAAAAAAAAAAATCAAATCATCACTTACCTTGATATACAATAAAACAATCTTTTGGTAGATCTTCTTTACAAATGGCACCTTCATCAGCTCCCAAGAGAAATAATACTTTCAGGTTCTTTTGTTCCCTAATTTTATCTGCACCAGCCGTATAACCAATATCCAATGCAGCAACCTATCACAAATATTTATTTTAATCTACAATTCTATGAAGCAACTTGCTGATTACCTGTCCAGCAACCTTATGTAAAACATTCATAACCTTCCATTCAGGATCCTTGACTTGACATTGAATTCTCTTTGATAAGCCCTGAACTGCAGCCAAAATAGCAGCACCATCGGGTCTTTCAAAAATATCAGAGCCAATGATAATCAAAGGTTTCTTCGCACACTCAATTTTGCTGGAAAAGTCATGGCTGCCACCAGAAATTTTCTGAATGAGACTTGGATCTTCTCCAAGATGTGTGTATTCATATCTCATATCAACTTTAGGTCCCAAAACAGCGATCTAAATTAACAAAATAATTAATTATTATCGAAAACTTTATTGACCAAATTTACCTCAGCTTCATTATGGATATAACTTTTACGAATTCTGGAATTCAATAAAGGTGCTTCCAATCGTGGATTGGTACCAATTAAAAGAATAAGGTCAGCTTGTTCAACTGGAGCAATTTTGTTATTCAATAGATAGTTAGATCTTAAATCGGTAGCACTTCCGTCCATAGGGAAGATATTTTCAGTGCATACATTTTCTGATCCCATTCTGTTAACTAAATCTTTAAGAGCAACTAATGACTCAGCATCGGCAAGGCTGCCACCAATAGCACCAACATTGCTTCCTAACCAACAAAGTAATTAATTAACATTATTGATATTATTTGATTATAAATTACCAGCTTGTTTCATGACTTTAGCAACAGTCAGTAGTGCTGCTTCCCAGTCGACTGGTTTCAATTCACCATCACATCCCTTCAACATGGGTGTAACTAACCTTTGACGTTTTAATCCATCATACGCAAAACGAGATTTATCAGATAACCTAAAATCAATTTATAAAACAAAAAATATAAATTTGATTCCAGATTACAATACCATTCCTCATTGATATCCTCATTAGTTCTAGGTAAAATACGTAGTACTTCTCCAGTACGGGTGGATACTATAATGTTTGAACCTACAGCATCTAATACATCAATTGAATGTACTTTACGGACTTCCCAAGGTCTTGCTGTAAAGCTGTATGGTTTGCTAGTTAAAGCTCCTACTGGACAAAGATCGATCACATTTCCAGACATTTCAGACATAAAGAATTTTTCTACATATGTTCCTACTTGCATGTCAGAGCCTCTACCAGTTGTACCTTAAAATATTTTCAAAATGATTAACTTTGCACGATTATTATGTACTTTATTCACTGATTCAAACAAAATAGTATTTTCTTTGTGAAATCTTTCATCAATTCAAGCCTAAAATAAAATGTGTACCAAAATTAATTTATTTTTAACTCACCTAAATCATCAATGCCTGCAACTTCTGAAGCAAACCGAATGCATCTTGTGCAATGGATGCAGCGAGTCATAATGGTTTTGATTAAGGGACCGATGTCCTTGTCTTCTACAGCTCTTTTGCCTGAGAACTCGTTATCGGTATAGCGAGATCTGTCTGATCCAAATGCCATGGACTGATCTTGTAAATCACATTCGCCACCCTGGTCACAAATGGGGCAATCCAGTGGATGATTAACTAAGAGGAATTCCATGACACCTTCACGGGCTTTTTTGGTCATTTCTGAGTCTGTCTTGATACGCCATCCTAAAAACAAATAATAAAAAAACTACTAAAAAAAGCAATACAACTTTAGTTTTGTGGATATCACATTTATAACTAATATACAATAAAAATTTAAAAAATTAGTAATGTGCAGTAAATACATTCGTATTTATGGCCTAGTTGATCCAACACTTGGTGACTTGAGCCCATAAAACAGCGCGTGTCTCAGAACCGATAACGCCTGTTTTGCCCATTGCCGAAATTAAAAACAATAAGTTTTAGAGTCCGCTTTTAGCGTTGTAATTAAGACAATTTGTCAAGTAAACTTTAATTACTTCGTCGGCAGTACGGCATAGAGGACATGTACGACTAACAGCGCTAACAAAACTAAGCTTGAATGAGTGACCAACAAAGTGATACAGAACCTAGCGTGTAGTATATATGTTTATTTGATAGTTATCAATTATTGACAATGGAATGTCCTCTTTACTTTTATATATCGGTATATGTTTTATGTATCATTGTTCGAATAAAGCAGTATTAAAACCATACCTGTTGAGTTAACATCACATGGCGCAGTCGGTAAATTAGCAAAAATGCTGTAATTATATGAGTTAAGTGACAGTTATTGAACATAAGTAACAATGAGTGAATTAAGAAGGATACAGCCCATGAATATGGACGGCAACTTGTCCGAGAATTGGAAGTTTTGGCGTATGCGGTTTGAGAATTATATGAGAGCAGTTGAATACGTTAAAAAAGAAGAAAAAACGCAGTGCGCGCAATTATTACATTATATAGGCGAAGACGCATTCCGTGTGTATAATACATTTACATTCAATGCAGATGAAGAGGATAAAATAAAAGTGTTGTTAGATAAACTTGAAAAGCACTTCATACCGAAAAAAAACTTAGAATTTGAACGGCATAAATTCTTTACAAGGAAACAGTTACCTGGAGAAACGATAGAACAATATGCAACAATATTAAAAAATCTATCTATGTCATGTGAATTTAAGGATCTTAAAGATAGTTTAATTAAGAGTATTTTAACATGTGGAGTGACATGTGAAATGATAAAGCGGAGGTTATTGGAAACTGAAGAAAAATCATTGGAAAAAGTGATTAGATTGTGTCGTGCCATAGAGGATTCCAAAATGATTTCGAATGAACTTTCAGGTCAAACTGATATTCACGCGATACGAAATTTAAAATATGAGAACGCGCGAGTATATTCCTCAATGCCAGGGCCATCGAGATCTTCGCGAGCTAGTTTTCCGCGGGATCGCACGCAAGAAATATCCAAGCCCGTCGCAGGATTCGCAGGAATAAGAGACTGCCAAGCGTGCGGATGGAAACACCAACCACGGATGTGCCCGGCATATAACAAGGTGTGTAGTTTCTGTGGAGTGAGAGGGCATTTTATTAAAATGTGTAAGAAGCAAGTGAATATAACACGTGGTGAACACAGTCAAGAAATAGAAGACGACAATGAAGAACGAGAGGATTTTTTAATGATAGGAACAATTAATAATAAAAATTATAATGAATGGTTTGTTTATGTACAAATCAATAATCAACAAATAAAATTTAAATTGGACACGGGAGCAATGGCAAATGTAATGGCTATAAATACATTTGAAAGATTAGGACTAGATGTAAAAATGTTAAGAAAAACTGAAATGAAATTAACGACATATACAAATGAACATTTGCTGGTTGTAGGTGAAGTGGTTCTTTCATGTGAGTACAAAAGTATTATTAAGCAAGTAAGATTTTATATAATTAATTCTCCAAATGCGCAATCTATATTAGGATTGGATTCCTGTTTGCAATTTAGTCTGATTAAACGTATAAATGTTATAGAAAATTAAAATTCAATCATTAAAACAAATTCTGACTTATTTAATTGTATCGGCTCAATAAAGGGTTATCACGAAATTAAATTAGAGGACAATATTATTATTACTTATGTCAACATTAAAACAAACATTAAACGAAATGGAACGTTTAAATATAATTAAAAAAATTGACGAGCCAAGTGATTGGGTCAATTCAATGGTCATTGTGAGAAAACCCAATGGGGCTTTACGTATATGTTTGGATCCAAAAGATCTTAATAAAGCAATAAAACGGCAAAATTATCCTTTACCGATATTTGAAGAAATTACTTATAAATTAGCAGGAGCAGCATATTTTAGTACGCTAGACGCAAGTAATGGTTTTTGGCAAATCTTATTGGACGAAAAAAGTTCAAAATTATGTACATTTAACACGCCATTTGGCAGATATAGGTATCTGAGACTTCCTTATGGAATTAAATCTGCACCGGAAATATTTCATAAAAAATTTAAAAAAATATTTAATATCAAAGGTGTTGAGGTATTTGTTGATGATGTAATAGTGTGGGGTTCCAATAAACAAGAACACGACGAAAGATTACAGAAAGTGTTGGATACCGCAAGAGAAAATAATATAAAATTTAATAAAAATAAATGTAAATTTGGTTTAAAAGAAATCAAGTACATGGGACACATTATTACAGATAGAGGAATATTTCCGGATGACGAGAAAATTAAAGCAATAGTTGATATGCCACTTCCAACGAACAAAAAATCACTCGAAAGATTTCTTGGCATTGTGAATTATGTTAGTAAATTTATCCCTAATGTCTCTGAGATAACAGCACCTTTACGAGATTTGCTAAAAAGAAACATATTATGGAATTGGCATTCTATTCACGAAACAGCTATTTGCAAATTAAAAGAATGCATTACAAAACAGCCAGTCTTGCAATATTTCAATATAAACAAAAATACTGTACTTTCAGTGGACAGTTCTCAAAATGGCATGGGAGCAGGTAAAGATTTGTATATAGCCGATGCCTTATCGCGAGCATATTTATCCGCTGAAAGTAATTTTGATGCCCAATTAGATAATGAAATTGAAGCACAAGTAGGATTACTAGAAGCTGTAGTTGGAATGTCAGAAAATGTAATTATGGAAATGAAAAAATTAACAATAGAAGACAGGTTATTACAAGATGTTATTTATTATATAAAAAATAAATGGCCGCAAAAAATTAATGAAAATGTAAAACCATTTTATCACATTAGGAATGAATTATCGGAGAGTAATGGATTATTATATAAAGTAAATCGACTTGTGATTCCTGAAAAATTTAGATCTAGAATATTGACGCGTTTACATTACTCACACCAGGGCATTGAGCGCACATACAACTTGGCAAAAGACTCAGTCTATTGGCCAAAAATTTATTACGATATATATAATGAAACAAGTAAATGTTTAACTTGTAAAAAGTATGCTAACTCGAAACAGAAAGAACCGTTACAACCGCATAATATTCCAAACATGCCATGGTCCAAAGTAGGATGTGATTTATTCACAATAGGTGGTGATAATTATTTGTTGATTATTGATTATTTCTCAAAATTTATAGAAATTTGCTCATTAAAAGAAGATACTTCTTCAGCTAATGTTATAAAAAAATTAAAATCTGTTTTTTCTATTTTTGGTATACCAAATCAAGTCTGTTCTGACAATGGACCGCAATTTAGTTCTAAATTATTTAAGGAGTTTTGCAATAACTGGGATTTTTTACATGTAACATCTAGTCCGCTTTATCCACAATCAAATGGTATGGCTGAACGCGCTATACAAACTGTTAAAAATATCATTTATAAGTGTAAAGAAAATTCTAGAGATGTTTATTTAGCACTCCTTGATTATCGTAATACTCCAATACCAAAAATAAATAAAAGTCCATGTCAATTATTAATGTCACGGAGAACGAGAAGTTTGTTACCTGTTAAAGAAGAATTATTAAGATTTGATTATTTTGACTTGAATCAGGTAGGCAAAAACATGCAAAGTAAACAAGACAGACAAAAAGAATATTATGATAGAACTGCTAAACCAGATAAACACATATTTAGAGACAATGAAAAAATTGTTGTACAAATGAAAGACAAATGGATACCGGGAACTATTGTTAAAAAAGCTAATAGACTAAGATCATATAAAATAACAACAGATAATCAGAATAATATAGAACGCAATCAAAGATATTTAGCAATAATTCCCGATTCTAAGAGCGATGTTAACATTAGTGATAAGGATGACAATGAAGAAGAAGACACCAATGTAAATCTTTCAGAAGGATTTTTATTTGATGTATCAACTGATAGGTATAATCCACCTGCACAATCAAGTAGTGGAAGGGCTATAAAACCTCCTGAAAGATATGGTGTCCATTCATAAGTTTATTTAAAAATTATTATAAAACTTTATTATTTATATATTATTATTTACTTTATATTCATTAGTGTTATCTTTAATTTAAGGGAAAAGATGTAGTATATATGTTTATTTGATAGTTATCAATTATTGACATTGGAATGTCCTCTTTACTTTTATATATCGGTATATGTTTTATGTATCATTGTTCGAATAAAGCAGTATTAAAACCATACCTGTTGAGTTAACATCACAAGCGTTCTTTCCAAATTGATCCGTTACCTCATATAGGCATCTAAACATACACTTGTCTTCTCTGTGGCTTGGTGTGCCCGACACCTCTACACCTAGTGGTATTAGAGGTTGTAGATTATATACAAAATTACACCAGATGCAAGAAACAATTCAAGAAAAGCAAAAAGAAACTAAAAAAAATGATCCAGTTCCCAAAAAGAAAGAGTGATTTCAAGATCGTTATAAACAACCTAAAATAGAGAACAAGGGAAATCACAATTCTTACAAACAAGGGTTTGCAATGTCGAAGAGCCCACAAGCATACAGGACCCTCCGACGCATATCCTGCGCTATTTCAATAAATAAAATGTTCACTTAAAAACTTTCAGTTTATGACCAAGTTTTGTTACTTTTCACATTTTATGAACAGAATCAATCGTTTTAGGCCAAATTTTAATTCTATCTGAAAATTTTAATGTTTTATGACCAGATTTAGCTATTTTAGACTTTTATAATATAGAATTTCGCACAGTAAATATATATAGTATTTGAAACATTGTATTGATTTTGTTTTGCCTTTTGTCAACATTTTTTGTACTTTCTGAAAACGTTTTGATGTTTTAAGACCATATTTTGATTCTTTTTAACAAACTTGATACTTTATGGCCAAAAATACTATTTTTGAGATTTCATTAAACAATTTTTGCACTTTTTAACAGTTTATGCCGGATTTTGTTTCTATCTAACAATACTTTTAATTTCTTATAACTGAAATTTTTGAAATATGTACATTTTTTAGTTAGTGTATGGCCGGATTTTGGTGTTTTCTAACAATTGTTTGAAATTCCAAAAAATTTTGCTATTATTATTAGACATTTTACGAACAAAATTTTGTATTTTCAACCGTTTTGGTCGGATTTTGGTTCTTCGTGCTTTAAATGCAGATGAATTGGCAAGAATAATTATGAAAATAATTAGTAAAAATTACGATTATGTAAAAAAAAATTCTAAAAATTAATGACAGTTGTAACAGTTTACAACCAGTACTTTTTCGTGAGATTTCCGCAATCACCCAAAAATAGAGAGAGATGGAAATATAACCGCTGTTTGATCGCTGATATGTACAGTTTTTCACAACACAACACTTAGTTGTTGAAACGTTCCACAAATAAATGTAATTATTATTATTATATCTTTCATATTCAAGCAGGGTTCACATTTTGCATTAACATCAACGCTTTTGCAAGAACTTAAAAAATGACAAATAACCTAAATTCAACTGGCTGAATTTAGCATTTAATGTTGTCAATTAATATATCCATGGCCATGATCCATGGCCAACCTTACTGTCTTCTAGGTAGGTGTAAATAGATTATAATCACTAATATGAACACCCTGATAAAGATAGTTAAGTTAAGAATTGACTTGCCTATAAGGAGGGCCGAGTGCAAAACATTTTTGGCAACTTTAAAAAGTGTCAACTATACAAACGTAAAACATGATTTGGGTCAATAAGAAAATTTGAAGTTATATGATTTGGTCAATAAGAAAATTGACAGATTATATCAAATATTTCCAGTTTATATGTCAGATAGTTGTACAATTTCTCAGAAAGTAGTTGAATTGTCAAACTGAAAGTTATCAGTTTATAAAACAAATTGTTAACAATTTTTCTTCTTCTTCTTCACGTGACTAAGATTTCTTCTGTTTGTCTATTTTTTTTCTTATCCAGACTCTGTTGTTGTTGACTGTAGGTTGTCTTTCCACCTTTTTGGTGGTCTGCCAACGGGTCTCCTGGCATACGGCTTGTTATTTTTGTATATGTTCGCTATGTGATCTGGACTCATCCTATCTACGTGTTCATTCCATTTCCTCTTCCTCACCTTTATCCATTTGTTGACGTCTTGTATGTTGCATTGCTCTCGTATTCGTTTGTTTGTTTGTTTGTCTGTCTCTTAGTGTCGGTCCTATGATCGGTCTTAGGGTTTTTATCTCCACATGATTGAGTTTCTGCTTTGTTGTTTTTGTCTGCTCTCGTTTCTGCCGCGTATGTTAGGATTGGCCTCACCGCTGCCTTATATATTCTCAGAGTAATCTCTGTGGACATATATTTGTTTCTCCATATGAATTCTCTTAGACATCCGCTTACTCGCAGCGCTTTTGTGGTTTGCCTCTTTACTTCTGCTGTTAGACTTCTTGCGCAAGTGATTTCCTTGTTCCAAGGTAGTTGAAAGTCATCACCTGCTCTATAATTTTGCCCTCTATTTCCAGTTTGCATCTCCGTGGTTTTTTACTGATCACCATGCATTTTGTTTTTTCCGCCGATACCTGCATATTGTATTTTTTTGCTGCAATGTTAAAAATGCAATCAGTACCGCGTCGTCTGCAAAGCATATTATGGTGATTTTGTAAGGACCCATTCTATAGCCTTCTCTTTCCTTGACCTCTCTTATTATTTGGTCCATGAACATATTGAACAGCCGTGAGCTGAGCGAGTCGCCTTGTCGTATTCCTCCCTTTAGAGCTATGTGTTCTGTTTCTCCGTTTGGTGTTATTATTTTAGTTTTGTTATTGTTATTTAATTCTTCAATTAGATCTATTAAGCAGCTTTCTATTTTTTGTGTTTTCATAAGTTTCACAATGTCTTTTAGTTTCACCCTGTCGAATGCGTTCTTTAAGTCCACAAAGCACATGTATGCAGGCTTGTTGTATTCGATAGATTTTTCTACTATCTGCCTGACCATGAATGTTGCGTCTGTTGTACTTCAATTCTTTCTAAAGCCTTGTAGTTAACAATTTAAAGCAATTTATTTCAGACAATTAACAGTTGATTTATTAAACTAACAGTTCAGTTTATAACACGTTTTTAGTTAAAAGGTCATCTATGTTGACTGTTAGCGGTCCATACAAGAGATTTGTAAAATAATTTATAGTTGCTTTGTCAAATTGACAGTTTTCAGTTCATATGACAGATTTGTCGAGAACAAAGTTGGGAGATCATAAGACAAATTGACAGTTCATAAGACAGATTTGTGTCAAAAAGCGTCAGAGAATTGTCTAAAAATAGACAAAAAAATGAAAGCGCAAACAAAATGCTTAAATATTGTCTTAATACAACTCAAAATTTTGATAAATATGATCTATAGAATACTTAAAAATCAAGTTGATTACAATTTTATTTATAAAGTCATAAACATTCTATCTAAAAGGTGTGTCAGACAGTTGGAAGTTGGTTAGTCAGCTCATGACAGATTTATCAAGGATCTAGTTAATATTTTATACATCAAATTGAAAATGAATTCAATTTTCAAATTGACACCTATTTTTATTATCAAACTGACAGTTCATTTTTGTAAAACAGTTGACAGTTACTTTGTTGAATTGATTTTTTTTTGCAAAAGTCAATATCTTAATCTCCCCGCTCCCTTTGAATATGTATCTGCAAACACAATCATAAAGGAATACTACCAAACCCCTTAATTGGAGGAATGGAAGTGCTGATCTATTTATACGTCAGATTTGTAAAATAGTTGATAGTTCTTTTGTCAAATTCACAGTTTATGTCAAACGGCTTATATGACAGATTGTGAGACAAATCAGAAGATGTTAAATTGACAGATGAGAGTTGAGTTGCTAAGCAATGTTGTGTATTAATTACGTTTTTTTACTAAATTGCTAAGCAACCTTGCTCGATAACGATATTGTTAGCTAGCAATATGCATACAGAATAAGGCTAATTAAGTTACTTTCACAAACACTGAGCTTTGTGGCCAACCCAGAATCTGATCAGAATATACAGAGTTATTCATAGCAGAGACAAAAATTTACATTTCACAACAAGAATTTTAAGCAAAAAAACTCAAGTTTAAAGCTTCCATGAATTTTCTTCTGCTCTTACTACGCTTTCATATCTCAGAAGTACAAATCATTTATCAGTTCTTAATTTAATAGACCTACCTATGTTTTGATTTAGATTGAGGTCAAAATTATAACATGAGTCAAGGTCATATTAACATTAATTACTAAGAGCAAACATGCCACTATGCAAAATTGTTTTCTATCTCTTAAACCCCTTATTTTTTAATCTATTAACTAGCATATGTTAGTATAATTTTTATTTAACCTTTACTATATTTGAAAATATATTTTACTTATATTTTTAGATATGTGAACGTAAATGGGATAATTAATTCATATAAACATGCCAAAATAGCTCTTGCCAACTAATGCAAAAAAGGAACAAAAAGTAAATTTCATTCCAAATACATTGCATAAGAATATGTACTGACTTAATCAACTAAATCTTAGAAACAGCTATTTTCCTTAATTGACTATTGACTAAACTACAAAACAGCATATCGACCACTATTTGGATTAATTGTATATTTATTACTTCACAAACTAGTTACACAACACGGCATTGATAATATTAGTATTAATTACCTTTCATAACTGGCATAGCACAAGCTGCCACCGGTTTTGGTGACTTCTCAACCTCCACTAAACACATCCTGCAATTACCGGCAACCGCCAACCGTTCATGATAACAGAATCTGGGAATCTCCACACCAATAAGAGCAGCTGCTTGCAATACTGTAGTCCCTGGTTCAACCATAACAGATTGATCATCGATAAATACTTCAATCTTGTCGGGCTTCTTCGCAACATCTCCTGCAGCTCTGCTTATAACACAGAGATGCTTGGGGCTCAGTTTGGCCCCATTAAGCACCTTAGCCACCCCTAACCTCAGCATAGCTAAAATAAATCAAGTAGAATATTACATAATTCCATATCTAAGTGTCCTAACCTCACTCTTGTTAGATTTTCAGGGTTGGGGTAAATTAACTGCAGACGACGGATTTGAGGTTGAGTTGCGGTGCACGTTTTTAGTCTTGTTTGCTACGCCTTCGTCTTATCGCAGTTTCTCTGTTTTTTTACCATTCAAACGTCAAAATATCATACTTTCAATTTGACGGCCATTAGAGCCTTTTGACATCTGTGGAATTAATTAACCAATGAAGGTAATGCATTTCAACTGACGTTCGAAATTTGTATATTGCTTAGCTAAGACAATTTTAGTTTGCAACATTAAATGAAAATCGTGTATTTAACAAATATTTTAATCATAAAAATTATCTTTAATAGTTTTTTAAAATACGGTATTTGTGCTGCTATCTGTAGGTGCTATTCAAAAAACGAATTAACATATGCAACCACACGTACATATATTTTTATTGATAAATTTAAAATACAGTGTAAGATCATAAATTTTAGTTGAATGAAAAAACATATTTAAGCTGTTGTAAATTTTTCAATATTTCATTGTCTGTGTCTGAGTTGTGTCTACTTCTTTCTGTATTATGTCATATATGTAGCTACTAGGTGCTTTCCTTTTACATGTGATGTGAGAATATTACCTGATTTTCATAATTATTTGAAATTTTTTCCTCACATCATATATGGAAAGGTCATAACATAGTTAAAGTGCCAATATTCAAATAATGGCCATTAGTAAGCAACAATGTAAACAAAATTCTTATATCCTTACTTTTAACTTAATTTGTTTTATTGGGTGCGTTTTTAAATGACGCGAACAGCGGTTCGAGCACTCGAACAATAAAATGGGCGTTTTTAAATACAACCCGAACAAGTGTTCGAACAACATTTGCACGCACCTAGTCAAGAGGTGGTGCATGACGGGCATGTACAGTGTTGCCACATAGCAAAAATAAAATAATATATTTATCATGGTTATATCAGAACATGGGTACGGTTTTATATACATGATAAAAATATAAGGTATACAAGAAATATGCGCTCATACAAAATATGTGTGAATCTAGAATAATAAGATTTTAAATATTTTACTTGATGCAGATTTGAATTGTATTAATTGACAACACTGGGCATGTAAGCAAAACAAACAACATAACCTTAGAAAACATGTTTTTGACGTTTGAGTGCTATATGCTGTTTTTAAATTACCCTGCACGAACATAGAAAAAAGTTGTTCGTGCAAAAATTGTTCGAACAGCAAGAGCACTTTAAAAACGCACCCATTAAAACCTATGAACAGCCAACTAAATACAGTGTGATTATAAATGTTTGGGATTATGTAACCATCTAATGTACGATTGTGCCGCTCTAGTGAAAATGCGTAAATAAAGTTGCCTATCATAGGATTCAATAATACAAATGTACAAATATTTTCATATAGGCGCGTTCGTTTCGCCATATCACTGAAAAGTGATAACGTTGGACAAATCTGATTTTATAAAATAATACTCTATTCTAAAACCAAAAAAATAAAATAAAAAATATATAAAGAAGAGACGCAATGTCCTCAAATGAGACAGTTGTAAAAGCAATAATTTCGAATAAAGCCTAGTTAACAATGTTGACGAAGTAAGTTAAAAATCAATTAGTTTAAATAAATAAAGCCATACTGATGAGAGGTAAACCTCGAAACGCGTCTATGGATTTTTTTTTTTTTTTTTTTTTTTTTTTTTTTAGTTTAGAATATTTTTTCATAAATTTAATTTTTTAAAAAAATAAAAGGTTAGATAAGATTGGAGAACGTCTAAAATTATTGGTAAAATAAAAGCACATATTAGCAAGAATAAGTTTTCACTCGTTTCATTACGTTTGGCACACCCCGTGCTCAGAGAGCCTATTACGCACGGCGTTTATTACAACATTAATCGTATTAATTAAATATTTTGTATATTTATTAAATGACAACATTGTTAAAACATATTAGGCCGGTTTGTTTGTCTGAACTAAAACCTTGTACATATCGTCACTAGTGCAAGTTAATTTATATAAACTCAAAGAAGACGTACAAAATCCGCACAAGTTAGTGCACTTGACTGATTGTACACATTCACATTCTTAAAATAGTAAATAATATTAAAATTATTTTATAAAACTTGAGTTACATAATTTCACATTAACACTAAGGTCAAATTTAATTTAAATTATTAATTGCACACTTGCACCAACCAAACAAAGGTTGCGTTCAGTACAACTCATCAGTTGCCAGCGCTGACTCATCAATTGGAAATAAGCAATAATTTATTTTATTTTAATATATTTGCCGATTAAACGCTGGTGGCCAATAAGTTGCTTTGTCAGCATAAAAGCGTACCTAAATGTATGATGAGTCAAATGACAAGCGCTGCCAGCAAACGATGATTCCCACCGCCCGTTCAGTTTGAATGATTGACAGCGATGAGTCGTCCTGAACGCAGCCATAGAAAACGTATGACGTCGAGCGGCGGCAACGGCGCGCATGCATTTTGAACAACATTTGCACGCGTCTAGAGGTGGTGCATGATGGGCATGTAAACAAAACAAACAGCATAACCTAAGAAGTCATATTCACATATATATTTATTTTTTATCTGTAATTATAATAAAATTTATGTTTACTAAATTTAAAATCACAGCTGCAATTAAACTGCTACCTGCACATATTATTAGTTTATCAAAAAACTTTACAAATTTTGACGTATGTTTTTGACTATTGAGTGTTATATGCTGTTTTTAAATTACAGTACAAAAAAAATTGTCTTAAAATGTTTTGAAAATACTCAATGTTCACCTCTTCGGGGAGGTTGCTTTACCAGATATACGCAACCGCTCTCAGCTGCCAGACGCGGCGCGTCCCTACATATCGTCAATAAGGATGGAAAATATTCAAAAACTAGCCAAACTAAAATGATTTTTTTTTGCGACGTTGCTAGCTCTTATACAGGGAGTTTATAAATGAATGGGATTATGTAATCACTTTAAATGTGCCGCTTTTGTTAAATTGTTCACTAAACTATTTGTTTTGACAGATCAACTTTGACAGCTGTCAAGCAAACATATGAAAACATATGTAGTATAGTGAACGATTTCAAAAAGGCGGCATATTTAAGGTGATTACATAATCCCATTCATTTATAAACTCCCTGTACTATAATGTAATACCCACAATAAGCGTTTTACTTTTATTAATTATTTTTATAATTAATTTTGACAATTCATCTCATTATTAAATTTGACATTCCGGACAAATTAAACTGCTTCCAACTCCTTTAGCAGCTCTGTCTCTTTAATAAAGTCCAGTCCATCTTTAGCCAATGGGTTGTCTTTAACATATCTGCGGTTGGGTTGTGTTTACCAAAGATAGCTATGCGTTGCTGTTTAAAAACTTTGCATTCAGTCAGTAAGTGCATTGGAGTCTAGTATACTTCCATACATCCGCGGCATAGAAGGTCCTTTTCTATTCCCATTATATACAAGTGCTTGTTGAGTCCACAGTGTCCGGTTATCAGTCTTGCGAGTCTTTGCAGTTTGATGCGACTCATTTGTGTTATCACTGTTTTAATATCATGCATGGTCCTATTAGAAATATTCTTGAATGTGTCAATCCCTTACAGCCTTTTTACAGGTTGCTGTGTTCCGCCGGTTTGCCGGTCTCGTATGGGATCCTCAAAACGGGCTCTAGTTTACTGAATGACCTCTTTAATTTTTGTTTGGCAAGCTGATTTGCCATGAGGTTTTCTTTTGTTTCCTGGTCTTTTAGTATTCATACCAGGAAAACTTTGCAGGTTGTGGCCTTGGCTTCTAGACTGTATATGCAGGTCATAACCAGTATGGATTTTATTACTGACAATTGCAAGGCTTGCAATGCCTTTTGACTGTATGACATGATAGTTATCAGTCTGTCCGGTTTTAGTCTTTTCCTGATCATGTCCCTGGCGCACCACTCAATGGCAGCCACCTCTGCTTAGAAAATTAAAGCATGTTTGTCCACAGGTAGCAAAATTTGTTTTCCTTGGTGTTTGTTCGTCGTAGATTCTAACCACGGCACCCATTTAGTTTTTAGACCCATCTGTGTACCAAATAGTACCTTTGACTGTGTTTAGGTATTTATTCGTTATTCATTCGTTTTGATGTGGTATTGTTACATTAAATTTCTTACTGATGCAGTGGCCCTTTATAAAATCCGACCTCATCATTAGAGTTTTTTCTTTATGCAACACATTTGTTATGTTATGTGGGTCCCAAGGTTTACATTGTGTTGTAAGATCGTCTGCCTAGCCTAAGGCAGAAATGCCCATGTCGTTGAGTATCTGTAGTAAGTCATCCATGACTAGGCACCACAGTAGGGGTAAAAGTACGCTCTTCTGTGGGCGTCCTCCGGCTACTTTGGCTTTTACAGTTTTTCTATATAGTGTTATAGTTACAGTCCGGTTCTTGAGCATGGAGTTGACTTGTTGTTGGACGAAAATATCTATTCTTTGTATCTCCATTGCATTTGATATGGATTTGAAAGCAGTATTATCAAATGCTTCCTCAATATCCAGAAAAGCACTCAGTTTTTTGCATTGTATAGTGTTCTTGCATTTGTTGACTAACTGGTGTATAGCTAGTTTGCAGGATTTACCTGTTTGATGTTGATGCAGTGATCGGGCCTTTAGTACCCCGTTCCTTATGTGCCTGTCAACTATTTTTTCTAGTAATTTTTGCATAAAAGATGCCAAGTTGATTGGTCTGTAAGACTTAGCTAAGGCAAACGTTGGTCTCTTTGGTTTTGGAATAAATACCACCTTTACCGCTCTGCAGCTGTTTGGTATTTGTAAAAGTGCTAAGTTTGCTCTAAAAATCTTGTATGGAGGCTTTCTTAGCTCTGCGTATATTTTCTGTAGCATGATGGAATAGATTTCATTGGTTCCTGGCAACTTAAATGCTTCGATTGTGTTGATTCCTCATTTCAACTTGCTTTGATTGATTATGGTCTTATTTTGTTTTCAGTCTCTTTTGTCTGCTTCTTTGTTGGGCAGTTCTAGGTTCTCTTACTTTAGAAATTTTGTCAGCACAAAGCCCGAAAAGTGTGTTTCCCGTTTTTAGTCTGCAAAGAACTAATGTTTTCAGTTCAGTCTTTGTTTAGGGCTTTTTGAAGGCGTGAGCATGTGAAACCGTTTTGAACGTCCTCACAGTATCTCCTCCACAATTCTTTTTTGATTTTCTTTGTGGCATTATTATATGCCGTAAGACTGGTTCTATATGCGGCCTAGTCACCGTTCCTCTTGGCTTTATTGAACAGTTGTTTAGTAGCCGTCCTTGCCCTATCCAACCTCTTGTTGTGTGCTTGACAGTTCTAGAGCAGCTTTCTTTAAAAGCGGTTTTGATAAAGTTGACAAATATGTTTGTCATTGCCTCCAGCTCTTGTGATGTCTTTGCTGTTTTTGCTCAGATCCTAATTTGGTTAACTAGTATTTTGTTGTATAGATCCCAGTTAGTGTTTCTCGGGTTTCTGTATTCCAAAAGAAGCGTTTCTTTAGATTCAATATTGAATCGGATGTATGCATTATCAGACAATGGAGGTTTGTCCGACATGTATCACTTCACTTGTTTTATGATTAGCTAATGTTACGTCAATAACTTTGCTACGCGACGCATTGCGAAACGTTGACACGTTATCTTTGTTTATGATATTTAACTTAAGTTCTACTATAAATTCTAGGAGATTTTCACTTTTTATGTTTGTGTCCTTGCTCCTCCAGGCTACGTGATGGGCGTTGGCATTGCGTTGTTTCCGCTGCTCATCAGCTGCAGTAGTTCTGCAGGTGGTGGAAGTCCCTGCTGGTTGTAGGTAAGGTATCCAGATACAAAAATTATCTTTTTTTTGGTTCTCTTCCTTACTATCACCACCTTGCCTTCTTCCTTTTTAGAAGGAGCCAGAACCTGAAGTAAAATTTTGGATAAACCTAAGAAGACTTTTTTGGTTTAAGTAAGTTTTTCAGATTCATGATCTAAAGTTTTTTAAAGACCATTGTTTAGTTAACAATCTTCAGAAAATCTCTCTTTAAAGGAGAATTCCTGAAAACAAAGTGGCATTTGTTTATTTTTTATTTTGTCTATTCTGTCCAAAATAGTCATTTAGGAAACCCCCTCAAAATTATTGTTAGTGCAATGCTTGTAAGAGTGCCCCTGAAAGTCCTCTTTAAGGTCCCTTTGTCTTTACTTTTTTGCCGGTTTTTTCTGCAATTCCGGCGTGCTACTACTTGCTAGGTTTTGCTTTTGCGTCCTTGATGTTTCCGGAGTGTTTTGTGCAGGTAGTGTGGAGTATTGCTGATGTGTTCTTGTTTTATTAACGAACGCTTTAGTTGGCCCTCAGTGTATCTCTGTCTTTGGAACTTACGCCTGACCGCCCCCAAAAGCCTAGGCTTTGCGGTTTTGAATCTGCCTTTGCTAGCCGAGCTCGAGTTCTCCAAAAAGTCTTCATTTTTTGTAGAATTTGGTTAGCATCTCCTCCAAAGCTCCGCTATTATGGCTTTGTCGTCTGCGTATCGTAAATTGTTTAGGTTTTTGCCGTTGATATTAATACTCTTGTGTAACCAGTCAAGTTTTTTGAAGACGTTTTCAAGAGCCAGATTAAAAAGTTTTGATGATAGACTGTTCCCTTGTCATACTCCTTTTTGTATCCTTACGGGCTTTGAGTTTGTGTGCAGTTTGTATGTCGTTTTAGCTTGTTTTGCTATGTTATGCAAAAGTGTGCTGTATCTGTAATCAATTCTACTGTTTGTTAATGCCTGTATGACTGCCCACGTTTCGATCGAATCAAATGCTTTTTTAAAATCAATAAATGCTAGATATATGGGGATTTTGTACTCGGTTGACTTTTCCAAGAGTATTGTGATTGTTAGCAGGTGGTCAGCTGTACCGTAACCTTTTCTAAAACCAGCTTGTTTCTCTGGTTGCTAGCCGTCTAATTTGCCTGTTTGCAATTATTTTAGTAAGAAATTTATACAGGTGTGATAGAAGGATTATTGGTTTGTAGTTATCTAACTTTGTTCTATCTCCTTTTTTGTAGAATAATATAACTATTGCGTTATTTTAGGCTGCCGGGATTTTACCTTGTTGTAGGCACTCATTTAGTAATTTGGTTATCATAAGTAACAGTCTTTTGCTACCTAGTGTTATCATGTCAATTGTTATTTTATCTTTTGCTAGTGCTTTATTGTGTTTCATCTGTTGCATAGCGTATATTACTTTATCTTTGTCTATTTCAGGCAGTTTTTCTGTGCCACCTGTTCATTACTCTTTGTTTCTGGTGCCAATTTGATGTTATCTTAGATGTTTTTGATGTATAGAGGTGGGCATAGTACTCCTCCACAATTTTTAGTAGACTGTCTCTATTTGTAATTGTTTCTTTTGCTGAATTCACTAGGGAATATATCTCTTTATGGCCTATGTTGGGTTTTTAGCATTCCGTGTTTTTGTTCTTTTCGATGGTTTTTTGTATCAGATCTTTGATCTTTTTTTATCTGTACTCTCGTATTTTCCTTTTCATTATTTTATTAAGTTTTATGTACTCTGCCGTGTCTATTTTTGCTGTTTGTTTAGTTCTCTTTGTTGTTCTATTAGTTTCTTGGTATCGTTGTCAATCTCCGGTTTTGGTTGACTCTTTGGTAATTGTTTATTTATAGTTCCAATACTTTTTTTAAACTTTTGTTGTTATTTGTTCGTTAAGACTGTTTATGTCAGCGGGTTCTAGTAGTTGTGTTGTGTTTTGATCTATTCTTTCTATTTGTTGGTTCAGCATATCCTGATATTCATTTTCGACTGATTGTATTTTGTTTCATTGGATACGTTTGATATTTTTGCGGAATAGTAGTCGCCTTTTAAGTTTTTTGTCAATGACTACCTTTGCTCTCACCAAGCAATGGTCACTTCCTGCGTCAAATGAGTTGAGATCACGTTTTCTATAATGTTTGTTTGATCCGTTAAAACAAAGTCGATTTTGTTTTCCTCTGTTGCATTTCTTTTTAAAGAATGAATTCATTAGGTATAAGTTATGTTCCGTTATGAAGTTAACAAGTGTAGAACCTCGTTTGTTTCTACTACCGGTACCGAATTCTCCAATTTGAGTTTTAGTTTGTCCAACTCTGGGTCCAACTTTGACATTGAAATCGCCTATTATCATATTGTAAGTGGTTGGTTCTTGTTCAATTGAGGTCTTCAGTTTAGTATAAAACTCTATCTCTTTATCCAGGTGACTTAACTTGCATATACTTGGTATTATCAATTAGGTAACAAGTATTGGTGATAGTTTAGGTAATTGACAACAGTTTAAGTAATCCACTGTTACCAATAATATTTTCTTGTAACAGTTACAAGTACTTAAGCTGTTACTCAAATTTTTAACGGTACTTGAACTATTATATAAGTCAGTTAAAGTTCTGAAAGTGGATAGATTTAGTTTTTTAAGAAAAAGTGTCCTTACGTACATAAACTTCCGTGTCTTGGGTTTCATATACCATATTCTTACCTATTCGAAACACACAGAGTCTAACTTTTGAGGACGTGTGAACTTGCGTTACCAAACTACCTGTTCGGAGACCGTAGGTATAAAAAGCAATATTAGGTGTTTTTTATTTGAATGGCTTCATGCACCCGGTGTGCTCAAGGTTGAGTGCGACAATTTTTGATGTATGTTTAAATTGAAACATCCGCGCGGTTATTCATGCTTAAATAGTTGTACATTTTGTCATTAATTTCCAAAATCACTTTTACCAGATTTTGTTTTTGGAACGCTCTCTGCATAAAAAATGTCAGACGTTTTTGACAAATGGAACTTATTAGTGTTAAAAACAACGACAACCGTATTGCATAGATGGCGTTATATTTAGAATATGTGTGTTAAGTTTAAGTTGGTAATATTATGTACTAAGAAGTTAAGATATAGCGGCGTGTGTGCCAAGCACGAGTAGAGAGAAGAATTGTAATTGTAACCACGGTGAAATAAGTTTGTACATAAAAAAAGGTCGTCACTGGTTTTATATTAAAAACAGCGTGCTACAGGGTACATGTTCGTTTTATTAATCTGCACACATCCACTCCTACAGACATTCATTTGACAGGTTATGGGCCCAGTCATGCCTGTGTGCAATTAATAAAGCGGATAGAACAAGTATTTTCACGAAAAATACGGCGATAAAATAACATAGTGCGTGAAAAGTTGTTGAGGTTAAGCGACCACGCTTGCACGGTAAAGACTAAATAAAATAGTCCAGTGCGAACAAATAGTGCACGGTAAAGACTATAATAAAATAGTTTAGTGCGAACAAGTTATTAAATTACACGGTAAAAACTGCGGTGAAGTAGTTAAGTAAACAAAAAACTTGTTGAGGTTAAGTGACCACGCCGGTAAAAAGAAATGGAAAACGCGCTGTTAAACGCGGGTGCCAGTAACAATACCCTAAAACTAGAAGGCAATAAAAATTGGGGAACCTGGAAATTCCAATTAAAAGTGCTGTTAAAAGCTGCGGATCTATTCGAAGTGGTAAATGGAACAACGCAAATGCCTAAGGAGGAAGAAGCAAAAGCAAAGTGGCTTAAAAGAGATGCAGCAGCACAAGGAATAATCGTAACTAGATTAAATGAAAAAATAATTGCACAGATCATTAGTTGCGAAACAGCAAGTGATATATGGAAAAAGTTGCAAACAATTTATGAACAGAAAGGTGAGCTCTCACTTCACTTAGTGCAACAAAAGTTTTTCGCCCTTCGGTATGAAAAAAAAGAAGAAATGTCAAACTTTCTGGGAAAAATGGAGGAAATCGTCTCGGAGTTGAAAACGCAAGGAAACGAGATTTCGGAAAATATGGTAGTGACAAAAATAATCACCAGCTTACCCGAGCAGTACAAGCATTTCATATCAGCATGGGATTCAGTGACCAAGGACAAGCAGACGCTGGAGGAACTTTCGGCGAGGCTGCTAGTCGAGGAGCAAAGGAATAGAACGAAACAAGAAGAAACAACAGCCCTATCAGCGGTGGAAAAACCAAAAGGGTGTTTCAAGTGCGGAAAAGAAGGACATTTCAAAAAAGACTGTAAGCGAAATAAATTTAATAATGTAAAGGTATGTACCATATGTAAAAAGAAGGGTCATTTACAAAATGTATGTTGGTTTAGAAATAAGAATGATAATAAACGGAACGGTAACGCATTCTATAAATTAGCATTATCAGCAACTGAATCGAAACAAGTTATTAAATGCATAAATAATATTTGGATTATGGACAGCGGTGCCTCAGATCATATTTGTCGCGATATTAAATTATTTAGTGAATATAAAACGTTGCAATTTCCCAAAAGTATAATAATAGGCGATGGGACAGTAATTAAAGCGATGGGTATAGGTATGATCGAATTAAAAGCATTTAATGGAGAAAATTGGTTAGATATTATGCTAAATATTGTACTATATGTTCCTAGCGCAGAAGTAAACTTGTTTTCAGTAAGTGCAGCAACCGATAAAGGTTATGAGCTAAGGGTTAAACGGGACATATGCAAATTTATTAAAACCGACACGAAAATAGCAGCTGTCTCAGCCAGTCGTATAAACAAATTATACATAATGAACTTCAGTTATAATGAGTTATATGCAAAAGTCGGGCGGTTATATAGTGATCTTTCTGAATGGCATAACAAAATGGTTCATCAAGATATTGAGCAAGTAAAAAATATTCTAAAAAGAAGCAAGATAAATCATACACTAGGAAATGAATCAACTTGTGTACCATGTCTTAAGGGAAAGCAACATAAAAAATCATTTCCATTGAAGGAGCCTAATACTCATTATCCAGGTCAAATAATACATATGGATTTATGCGGGCCAATGGAAACTAAATCTCTTGATGGTGCCAGGTATTACTTAATGTTAAAAGATGATTTTTCGAGGTTCAGAACCGTGTTCTTTCTGAAAAATAAGTCAGAAACAGCAAGCAAAATTCGTAAGTTTCTACAATCACAAGCTGTAAATCCAGCTCACAAAATTCAAATCATAAGAACAGACAAAGGAACGGAGTTCATAAACAATGAAGTTAGAGAACTTACAGAAAACTTGGGAATTCAGCACCAAACAAGTGTAGAGTATACGCCAGAACAAAATGGTTGTGCAGAAAGGGAAATGAGAACAGAAGCAGCAAGAACCATTTTGCTAGCAAAAAATATGGATAAAAAATTTTGGGCTGAAAGCATAAATACAGCAGTATTTGTATTAAACCGAACTGGAAAAAGTAGAGTAAAAAATAAAACGCCATATGAGGTTTGGTCTGATAAAGAATTATATGATGTAAATCAGCTAAGAATATTTGGATCAAAAGTGGCGGTACATATCCCTGATCAAAAACGACTGAAATGGGAGTCTAAATCTGAACTTGGATACTTTGTTGGATATGGAGAAAATACTAAAGGTTACCGAATATACTTTCCTGAGAAACAGGATGTTTTGATCAAAAGAGAAGTTATCTTCATAAATGAAACTGGCAACCAAGAAGCAAAAAAAAAACAATGATAAAAAAAAGGAAATAGTACCAATAGAAACTCCAATAACAGACAACCCAGAGCAGACTGGGAAAGTAGAAGAAACATCAGATAACTCAGAGCAGGCTGAGGAAGTAGAAGAGATATCAGACAACTCAGAGCAGACTGAGGAAGCAGAAGAAATAACAGATAACTCAGATCTAAACGATGACTATAATAGCTTTAACGAAGAAGATGAAAAACCAACAACACCTGTAAGGCCAACTAGAGAAAGGAACAATCCAAAATGGTTAAATGATTATCATACAAACTTCGTAACAACTCACAATGAACAGACAACCTTCGATGAAGCCATGAAAAGCGAAGATCGACAGGAATGGTCAGAAGCAATGGACAGAGAATGGAAAACTTTAAAAGAAAACAATACGTGGACCAAGGTAAAACATGTTCCAAACAACACTAACATTGTATCAAGCAAATGGGTTCTAAAAATAAAGGAAACAGGCGGAGAAAAATTATACAAAGCTCGCTTAGTAGCAAGAAGATTTGAACAGTCCGATTGTGACATGGAAGTCTATTCTCCAGTTGCCGGATTACCAACGTTTAGAATATTTATGGCAGTGGCGAATAAATTGAAACTAAAAGTATATCAGATGGATGTTGTTAGCGCATTCTTGAATGGAGATATCGACGATTGTGTTTATATGAAACTTCCTAACGGAAACATATGTAAGTTAAACAAATCAATATACGGGTATAGAAATTTCCAAAATGCTGGAACAAGAAATTCGATAATTTTATGAGTCAACAACAATTTGTTAGATCAAAAAATGACTTCTGCCTATACTCAAAGATTCAAAAGGACTACAATATATTTGTGTTAATCTATGTTGACGACTTGTTGATATTTTCATCAAAAGATGAAGAAGTAAATAATTTCAAGAAATTGTTAAGTAAAAATTTTAAAATGAAAGATCTAGGGCTAGCATCAAATTACTTAGGCATTAGAATTAAACAGAGCGAAGATAAAATAATTATTGATCAAGAGAATTATCTGTCAAAACTCTTAGAGAAATTCAATATGATTGATTGTAAGTCAGTAAGTACTCCAATAGATCAAAATTTCAACTTCGAACTGTTAAAAAGGGATAAATCTGAAAGTCCAGAAATTGAAAAGAAATGTAGACAGTTAATAGGAAGCCTAATGTATGCTGTATGTGGTACTAGACCAGATCTATGTGTAGCGGTGAGTTTTTTAAGCAGGTATCAACATTGTGCAAGTGAAATGTTGTTTAAAGCATTAAAAAGAGTGCTACGTTATATAAAAGGGACATTACAAATCGCTTTGGTGTATAACAGTATAGACATAGGGTTACAGGGTCATGTAGATGCGGATTGGGCAGGTGACGTAACAGACAGAAAGTCTACGTCAGGTTATGTTTTTAAAATGTTTAATTGTTTAATCTCTTGATGTTGTAAAAAGCAGCCCAGTGTATCCCTATCATCTACAGAATCACAATATGTAGCATTAAGTGTAGCTATAACGGAAGCATGTTGGATCCGAAATCTAATGATAGATTTTGATATTGTTGATTATAAATCGATAGACATTTTTGAAGATAATCGTCAGTGATAAAGCTAGCCTATAATAATGAAAATAACAAGAAGCTTAAACATATTGACACAAGATATCACTTTATAATCGACAAAATCAAGACGGATTTTATAAATTTAAGTTATGTGAAAACTGATGATAATGTAGCAGATTTGTTAACTAAGCCTTTAGGAAAATTGTTATATGAAAAATTTAGGGATTTAATTTTAAAGAATGTAGATTTGATAATTGATAAACGCATACGCAATAAGGTATTCGTTGAGGGAAAGTGTTAAAAACAACGACAACCGTATTGCATAGATGGCGTTATATTTAGAATATGTGTGTTAAGTTTAAGTTGGTAATATTATGTACTAAGAAGTTAAGATATAGCGGCGTGTGTGCCAAGCACGAGTAGAGAGAAGAATTGTAATTGTAACCACGGTGAAATAAGTTTGTACATAAAAAAAGGTCGTCACTGGTTTTATATTAAAAACAGCGTGCTACAGGGTACATGTTCGTTTTATTAATCTGCACACATCCACTCCTACAGACATTCATTCGACAATTAGTCACACTCAATCAATTAGTGCTACAAGTGCAACTATTTTGTCAAATAAAAAACAGCTATTATATTATAATGACCGCAACTATAACTTTACGGATTGGATAATAACTTTTAGTAGTTGTTACAAAGCGATATGATCGTTAGAGTACGGCATCTCTGCTGGCAGTCGTTACAAAACTATAATTATTTATTCTAAAAAATTGCTTTTTTGCTATTTTTGTTAATTTGTTAATTTAACATTTAAATTATAAATTAGTCATATTGTAGAATTCATTTATTTGATAGCAATTAAAAAGGCAGACAAATTGAAATATTTTTAATAACAACATTTATTTATTTTTTTTAATTAACAGTCAGTAGAATCTGCTCAACACAAAAAGTGCAAGTAATTATATAGAATATAAAAATCAAAGTAGCTGCAGAAAACACGCCTCAAAAGTTAGGAAAGAACTTATAACAAACCGTCTCAAACAAATAAATTCAAGACTAATAACTCAAATGTTCTAGACAAATCCTGGAACTTAATTAAAACTTAATTTGACTGTTGGAGTAGAAAAAAGTATTTTCCAGACAGCGTTGTGTTTAATTATTGAAAATAAACATTATAATTCTACTCGTCCCAGTATGGAATGGGTTAAATCTCAGTAAATATGTATTTTTTTAGATGTTATTGTTTATCAAAAACGTATAAAAACAAAAATAAAATAATAAAGTCCCTTTATGCCAGTTTTCAGCTCCGTCACTGCTTTGATAAAAAGTGGTATTTTTAGTGTTTAGATGGCATTTCGGTATACTGAATTGCACAATGTTGGTAACACTGTGTGACAAACTTCCACGTTAACTTAACCTTAGCAGATCTTTTCCGGTTGGATCTTGTTGGCTGTCGGCTGTTGGCATAAAAGGATTTAAGAAAATCTAAAAAACAATAAGAAAAATGGCTTTTGGAGACGTAAAAACTGAACAAGGACTCAAGGAATTGAATGCTCATCTTGAAGATAAGAGTTATATCAATGGGTAAGTTAAATTAAATTCAACAATTTTGCGTTTTACATTTTGGCCCACCACCCAAAATAGTTATTTTTGGATACAGAATTTCATCATATCTTTATCAATATTTGGATTATAACAAAGGGCCTAATAATATACTTTTATGTCATTTATGTAATTAGTTGATTGATATTTTTTTTTAAATTTAATTTTATCAGTTAAAAAAAAGCAACATATGGCTAAGGAGACTGATTTGGCTTCATAAATCCTTGATTATAACAATTCAGTTTACATAAAATCTTTGAACAAGTGGCTTCATCAAATTACTTGTTCATTTACTTTTGAAATTCATGGGCATTCATTTTTAAATGTTATTTAGTTACGATATTTTATTTAGTGACCATTATTATTTTACGGAACGATATTTTATTTAGTGACCATTATTATTTTACGGATTTCTTTAATTATATATAAATACTGGTATAATAAGTCTTTCATTATAACCGGATGTTACCAATATTTTTGTGACATTTTCTTTTGACTTTACTGTTGTTTATCGGAACTCATCTGGTCACTTCATAATTTATCTGATATGGACCAGTATTTAACTGTACAATATTAGCTTCTTTATTTCTTTGTATTTACTACAAGAAAATGGCAAAGTTTAGCTAATCTTCTAGTTAACCTCTTTAATATAATTACAAAAAAATTTATAAAAATTTATTTTATTAGTCTTTTTATAATTTTTTTGGTAGAGCATGTTCTAAAATACTGTTAAATGGTTGAAAAAAAAATCTTTTGGTATCGTAGAATTATAAAAACATATTTTGTTTTTTAGATACATTCCAAGTCAAGCTGATATCCAAACCTTTGGTTCTATAAGCAAGGCTCCAGCAGCTTCCCTTCAAAATGCTCTCAGATGGTACAATCACATCAAATCCTTTTCCGCTGATGAACGCAAGAAATTCAGCGCTGGAGCATGTCCAATGAAAGCCGGCACAACCACCACAGCACCAGCAAAAGCAGAAGATGATGACGATGTAGATCTCTTTGCCTCTGACGAGGAAGAAGATGCAGATGCAGCAAAAGTACGTGAAGAAAGACTCAAAGCCTATGCTGAAAAGAAGAACAAGAAACCTGCCTTAATCGCCAAGAGTAGTATTGTCCTTGATGTTAAACCATGGGACGATGAGACAGATATGAAAAAAATGGAAGAGAATGTAAGAACAATTGAAATGGATGGTCTTATCTGGGGAGCTTCCAAACTTGTTCCAGTTGGTTATGGCATCAACAAATTACAAATTATTTGTGTCGTTGAAGATGATAAGGTTTCTATCGATTTGTTGGTTGAATTGATTGAGAAGTTTGAAGATTTTGTGCAATCTGTTGATATTGCTGCATTCAACAAAATTTAAATGTGTACTATGTTTTTGATTAATTTTTAATAAATAATTGCAAATTTCATACTACATTGTGTAATTATTTTTCGCATTTAATTCTAGTTTGATTGACAAAGTAAGTTTTGTTACATTACATTATTAAAATATATAGTTTTATTATGTAGCACTAGTAGGCTCACAGCTTGTTTAAAGGTGGTACATATTCTCGTGGGAGTAACATCATTTTTGATACTACTTCATTGCTCTAGTGACTAGTACCAATCATTCTTTTTAAATCACAAGTTTCTAGGAAGAAACATGAATAAAATTGATTATTTTATATATTTTATCTAATAAAATGTAATTAAAAATTATATTTTGTGTCTACTAAGCATCAATTTAAAAATGTATATTATAATATAATAATTATAAAGCAATTTAGTGAAACATCCACCAAATTTAAATATAAACTAAATCGTATCTGTCCACATACTATAAGCAGTAGCATTATACTATATATTATGTAATTAATTTACAGATACCTTCAAATACAGCGTTAGGTTAGGTTAAAATATCGGCCCTTTTTTTTTAATAAATATGTTTTATATAATCTGTCAAGAACCCAATAAGTATTTAATATGACGATAATATATCACGTTGAGAAAATTTCCACTGGAAACTTTTCAGTATATTCACTTTTATTGTTAGTTTCTTGGAGTCATTTCAAAGGTTGGTGTGTGGCCCACATTTATTATACACTGATCTTGTTTGGCTCCCTATTCTGCAAGTGCAATTAATGTAGTTGAGGATTCCAATTTTAAATGTGTAATAATATTTTGAAGTTCTACAATAATTATCAAAAACCTTGGTTTTTCCATATACTGAAATTAATATTAAAATAAGTCAATTCACTCTTTAAAATAAAACACAAGTGATTGGATCCTAAAATTTAAAATTATAAACCTTTTCCAAATTTGCAAATTTATATTTAATTTTTCTGTGTGAATTAATTTCATAAAAAATTCAATGCTTAATCAACTTTGTTTTAGATCTTAATCTCAAATTACTGCAGCTTTAAAAACGTGGTATGTTTCATGTTATTCTATTTAAAAACATAATACATCCACTTACCTTTAAAACAATCAATTAAAGGCTATTTGGGTATAACACAATTAAATAAAATTATTAATACTCATTTAAATGGATTTTATATAATATAATTTTATTCCATTCATTATATATCAGATGGCACACTTAAGTAATAATAGTAATTAATACAAAGCTTTACTTATAACATAAGTAAAATAAATTTTTGAATAAAAAATAATAATAATCTCTGGAAATTATATAATTGCACTTAATAAATAGATTAAAAAAATTTACAAATTGTTATCACATTTACCTCACGAGAGAAACGGATTTAAATTTTTATCATAATCATCTTCTTCCTTGAAAGGATTACTGGTATCACCTTCATCTTGTTTTGGATTATTGGCTACCTCTTCGTCCTTAAAAGGATTTTTCTCATCATCATAATCTGTTTCTTCAAACGGATTAGGTGCTTCAGGTTTTTTAACAGATTTACTCGACTCTACACTCTTAGGTATTATTATATTAGCCTCTAATGAACTGCTGTATCTATTTTCCTGCATTCTCATTCTACCTTCGCTTAACGGTATGACAGAAGGTGAACTACGTTTATTTTCTTCTTGTCTTAATCTTGCTTCAGCTCCTAATCCGTATTTCGGCACTGCTTGTTTGCTAATAGGTTTTGTAACTTTAGGTTCCTCTTTGTACTCTACTTTAGATACCGGTTTATCAGTAATTATTTTGACAGTATTAAAAACACCACGACCAAAATACTCGGCTGCTAAAGCAAATCCGTCTGATACTTTTTGTAATTGTGAATGGAATGATTCGTGTAAATCCTTGTTATATTCTCTTGCTTTTAATAACTCTATATGTTTTTTATTTTCAGGTTGACATGCAAGGCATTCGTTTTCGTTTTCAGAATAACTTTGGAAGCAATGTTGATGATAGCTATGTTGGCATAAAAAGTGCAAGCTAGGTAATTCCAGTGGGTGATTGCAAGCAGCACAACGTGAACCTTGTATCAGAATGGGACCACTTTTTAGTGTTTCTAGTTTTTGTTTCAGTTGTTCTGTATCTTTACGATATTTTGATGTTAATTCTTCATCATTAGCAGTGACTTCTCTTTCTTTTTTTAATTCAGTTGTTATGTAGGAACGTATGTGAGCAAGATTGATAGCTGCTTTCCCTGTGCCTATTGCTTCTATTACTAATTGTGGAGATAGTAGTCGCTCTTTGGCAATTACATTTAATACCTGAAACATATAAATTGTTAATCACTAAACTATTTATAAGATTTTATATATTATATTCGTTTCTTAGGATAGTTTTACAATCTTAGTTAAGTTGTAGTAAATATATAATATATATATAATTTTTCCTGAAAGTATGTTTTGATTAAATATTGAAAAAACGTCTTCTAAAAGAATATCACAGATTGAATATACAAGGTTTATAGTACCGGTGTTTTATAATCCTTTGGTTTAATAACCTCAGATAAATTTAAGGTTTAAATACAGTAAAAAACAAAAAAAGTTAAAAAAAAAATCATTATTTATCAAATATTGGCTATATGAAAGTCAAATTTCAATTTTGTTCTTACCATCAAGTGTACAGAATAACGTTTAACCAGTTCCATTATGTTTGATCAAAAACAAAATTTACTAAATAGGACAATAGATTAATATTGAAATGAATAGAATAATGTTAAAACAATACAGAATTTTTGAATTCATTATATGGGTGATGTATCTGTGCAATGATAAACTAAAAAATTTATAAATTTTATGCTACTGACCTTTATATACTTGTAAAATAATAAATTGTCATATACACATAAAATTTAACTTCAGTAATGACAGTAAACTACTTTATTGATTATTTTCTAATAATACAAATAAAATAGTAATTTTGATGTACAGTGTGTTTTATAAATTAGCCAAAGTAATTAAAATACCTGCATGCATTCAAGACATTGTTGAAATATGTGGATATGCTCAGAGTTTACACCAAATTACTCCAAAATTTTAATTTTTTTTCAAATTTACTTTTTTACAGTGCATAAAATATTTTACTTAATAAAAACTGTGTGAATACGTAATTTACGGCGGTAAACTTATACTAAAAAAAAAAAATTAAATCCTTATTTTATAAACACATACATAACTGATAAATAAAAAATTAAATATTTGGTGTAATTTGGGTTCCTGCACTCTCTTAGCTTTAAATTCTTGGTGAGTGTTTAATCAAATTTAAATTACTTACTTCAGGCAGCAAATCCTTTGTTTCATTTTCTGAATCTCGTACACATGACCATAATGCCTGGACCCATAATGTAGGTTCCTGATGCCCAAAACGTCTACAACATGCTAAAACGGAATTTGTATCTTTCTTCGACATATGATACCTACAATATTTATGAAAGTATTACTATTTCATTTTATTAAAATAGTGTGTATTATGGCAGTATACTTTCCATGTAAATGCAAATATGAACATTTTATGCATGGGGGTTTTATAAAAGATTTATTATAATAAATTTCAAATTGGTACAACTAAAGTGTTACATTCAAATCATGAATATGCAAATATGGATTTTGTAATGAAAATGCTACAGTTGTGTTGAAGGAAATCGTCAATGATTTCCACATCAGAGAATTTCGGAATGCTCTGCAGTACTAACATAACATTTAATGAATGATCACTCAACAAAGTTTAGAAAAAATTAATATTAACCCTTGGGAGAGAGAATGCCACATCAGAGTCTACTGCTTGTTATATACAAAAAGGGTGCCAACTGTGGTAACAAATAGCCTAATATCCCATCTGCTCTACCAATTTTAATATCCCATATCTAAAACTCTTTTATGCCCACCATAACCTCTTATCTTTCCTCCACTGTGAACTGTTGGCTACTCTAGACCAACTTTCGGGTCCCGACACTACTAGGTTACGATGGATAGGGAGCCGCCGACGACGACAACCGGCCAGACAGGTATGAAATGGAAAGAACAAAGCTTATAGAAAGTATGATACCCTAGTTCACCACCTGACCAATCATCAAGTGACTGCCATAAAATTACACTCCATGGTGGATATCTAGAGACCAAGGAGTTTAACTATACGACTGTAAAACCGTCTGGTGAAGATGAACCAACAAAAAGTAAGAGAAATCTGAAAGCGCTATTTACGACGCAAGCGAGAGAGGAGAGCAATTTAACGCGATCGCCTCGAGACCTAGGGCGCAATCAGTTTCCTACCTTTTCGGGTTGACTTGCCGTACGTCTATCCTGAATAGAACCACAGAACAAAAAGAACTTGAAGAAAACGGACGGCAAGACAACCCGAAAAGGTAGGAAAAGAATGAAATGGAAACAAATAAAAAAAATCAGAAACAAAAGCGCAAAATGAAGAATCTGGTAGCAGAACACAGCATTATACAGCTAGATATCCACACACAATAAAGCTAAACCCATATGATGATGTAAAGGTTTTTGATGAACTACTAGACGAATACCAAAAACTACTAACGCTGGCGGAAAACAGAAGAGAAACACAAAAAAAAAACTGTAACCTAAACCGAAAGTAAACAAGACGAAATAAAAAGGATGCCCACAATAACCAACTACAATAGCTGATACAACAAGAACACAAACACAATAACAAAAGTGGAAGATCTTATTATAATTATAAAAAGACTACATGAAAAGTCAAGACCATAAAAGCACCCCCCACCCCACTCAAACATGCTCCATGGTAACAAAAAACAAAAACAGAATAATACAGAGGTTTATATACGTGGTAAAAACTACAGATAAGGACAAATGCATCATAGTACCAAATAACCTACAAAGATCACTAAAAAAATAAGAATAGCTGACACATACAGAAGAACAAAAATAACTTACACCACTACGACCACAATAAAAGCAACAGTGGCTAGAAAAGTTACGGAGTATACTTTCAAGAAAGATCCTATGCTAATACAAATGAACAGTAAGAGACTGGAGAACCAAAAGAACAGAGCAACCGCAGGAAACAACAACCAAGGGACTATAATGGTAAAGAGATACAGACTTATGGCGTTTTCGGCTATGTCACTCTTTGCGCATTGGGGTGCCCTCGGTGCATATTTTTGTGTTCGGCTGACAACGTGCTTTTTCAGAACCGACACGTTGTAGGATAGACGGATATGCCGGGAAAGTAGAACGTCAAAATTCGGGACAACGTCAGGCAAAACACCCAAACCATATAGATCCTAGACATCAACAACACTACAACATGAAAAAAGTAAAGAATACCCACATATGCTAGAAACTGTCAAGAGAAAGCCAATAAAAATGAAGTAAAATATACCTTCCTCACACTTGCACAAACTTCGGCTGAATACCAAGCAACAAAATGCAGAACTCAAGATGGGCAGAACAGATCGATAGTAAAAGCGCCCAGATGATACAAACGCCACAAAATTGGACACGTAGCCAACTGAGGTAACGCAAGCACAAAACTAGAGAATGCCAAAACAACCAGCAACAAGATCAAGTCAATGAGCTGCACAAAATATAAGAACAATTGGATAAAAAAAATTACTGCAGTGAGAAGAAGAAAACCAAGGTCCACCACAACTGAGGCTACCCGAGTACTGGCAAGTTATCGCTGCATCAAAAGTCACAAGATCAAGTCAATGAGCTGTTCAATATATAGAGACATAGTGAAAAGATGATGGAGAAAGGTAAGTCCTCCTCAGATAATGAATAAATAAAAAATACTGCAAACCAACATAAATAGAGATAAAAGGGCTATGGACCTCTTCAGACACACATGCACTGTACGTATAGTAGATCTAGCTCTCATCTCAAACCCAAATAAAAACATCAAAAGACGGCTTACCGACAAAAAATGTAATGCGTCTTAATACGCAGCAAGCACCCAGCTCAAAATAAAAAAAAAATGTAAAAAAGAAAGGCTTTGTCTGGAACGACAAGCATGTACTACTGCTACATATCAACAAATAACATAATAAGCTAGAACACTTCCTGACAGAGCTAGAGAACAGCATCAAATCAATAAAATAAATATGGAGATCTCCAACTGAAGACCATAGAACAGAATACTCGCAGAATGAGCAGCCAGACAATATCTATGTATAATGAAGGTGGACAAGGTGCACAATAAAACCAAAAGACCCAGATGTACCACCATGAGAAAGAAAAAGTAGGCAACACAACAATCTACAGAAAGAAAGAATGCCGCTCATACATCAACATCAGTATGTGCTCAACAAACCTGCATGCTGGGACATATAATGAGGTTAGAAGGTGAACCTCAGCGACCCCAACCAGACAAAACAAAAAAACTAGAAACAAGCAAATCTACAAAAATGAAAAGAAAACAGAGCTTACATCCAAAACCAAACAAGAAAATAAACAAATAAGAACACATAAACCATAGACAACTTGGCACAAATAATTAAGAATGCATGTGACTGCATGAACAAGAAAAAGAACACCCACCCACTTATTACTAGACTACCAACATCGTGCATATACGAAAAGAGTGCTTAAAAACTAGAAGGAAATTAATATTACTCATGTGGTTATAGTAGTATACTAAATATAATTGGTATAATAAGTGCTTTCCTTTTGCCACTATTATCAGTTATTCTTACTTCACCTTACTTTATCTTACTTAATAGACTGTCCCATTTGTGAAATTTCAAGTAAGTTAAATTAAGAATTTTACCTCTTCCCTGCCCCTAGCGTCCTATCACAGAATAAATATTAATTAAGTAATATTTTAAAATCGTTTATAAAACCAACGTCAAGTGAATTTTAATTGAAAAAAGATCAAATATTTGTAAGGTTAGGGCTTAATTTGGCATATCTCACTTGGCAAAAGGGAAGCACCTATTGCAGCACATGGCACATGTTGATAGGCAATACCAACACGTTTGTAATAATTTTTTATGTTTGATATAAAAGCAAAAAGTGAAGAAAAGGCCTACCTGTGCAATAAACAGGGCATATGGTCATATCAATAAACTGCCAAGTATACCGTAGAGTACTGCGGGAACTAAAGAACAATGGTACGCCCCCGACAACCGTATAATAAAAATTATACAGACCAACCTAAACTGGAACAAAAAAGCAATAGACTTGCTGAGTCACACCTGCTCCATGGAAAACAGCCACATATCGCAACTATACAAGAACATAACATAAAACAACAAATCATGGCTTACAGACCAAAACAAATATTCCACGGTATACATATCATTTCCTACGTTCAAACCAACTAAAAGTGGCTGCAGAAACGATTTTGTATAGGTTGAGACAAAGATGGCAGCAATATTTAGAAGAACTAAGACAGAGCACCAAACAGACCATCATTGGAGGATACTTGCCAATGCCAAGTCCAACCTATGGAGATCAACAATAGAAGCCGCAGACAAGCAAGACTACTGCGTTATAAACCAAGAAATCACCCTAACTTTCATGAGAAATTGATCATATTCCTAGCCTGACATAGCAATGTGCATGTTGAACATGATAAAACGCATAAGAAAATAGAAAATACCACGTGACACAAATTCTAACAGGACATAGATGCTTTGGATCGTATATATACAGAATGAAGCTGTCAGGAGTGCACATAATGCTTAAGTGCAAAAGATGGAGATCAATAAACAAGGCAAGTCCTACAGAAAACACCGACGGTGTAAAAGATAATAATAAGGCAAATGCTGGAAAAAGTGAATAAAAGTGGAAAACCATAAAAACAGCAATAACACAGATCATGCAGAATAAACAAGAGAAAGAGAGGAGCAGAAATAACACAAATGAAAAATAAAGAGACACAATATCAAAAACACAATATTAGAACACAATGAAGTAACAGCAAAAGATAATCCTGTTACACCCCTACAAAAGAAGAATGGGTTTTATTTGTGAGTGAATCCAACACACAGTGTTTCTAAGACTTCTCCTCATTCAAACTAAAAAATATTTAAAATAGTTAATCCCCTTGTGACAATATAAGAATAGATTGGTCGGCACATTTACTACATCTTTATAGTACGTTATCTCCAAAAAAATATAGTTTTCAACTTTTCCATTTTTCTTTCTTCCACCTCCCTTTAAAAGAGATTCAAGAAAACAAACAGTTCTACAGGAATTGCAGCTGCAGAATCAGTTCTGTATCAAAAATGATAAAAGAAGTACAATGATCAGTTATAATTATTATGATAGACAAAATAAAATTAAGTTTAAGTAAATCGTTAAGGCAATTATATTTTTATTATGTCTATCCCACGTGGCTATCTATAAACAAACCAAATTGATAACTAACAAAATATATTTTATATTATGCCTGCGAGTAGGAGTAGGAGTAAGTATTTATTTTACATTATTTCAACTTTAATAACATAAAGACATAGCAAATTAGTTTTGGCAAGTTGAACCTGATTAATATATAGAATATAATCTATAAAATGATGTAAGTTTCATCTATTCTAAAATTACCCAAAAATTATTACTCATTATTGTCTCATCTCCCTGTACTATATTAGTAATAATAATAGTACAGTAGAAGTAAAAAGTAATAATTTGGCCCCATGTCAGGAATGCAGATTATCTACTATGAGAGATAATGTGTTATTTATTTTCTGCTGTTGACAACACTCTTTTCAGCTCAGCCTTATGTGATTATAAAATAAAGATAAAAATAATAGGTTGAACAGTCCTCAATTTTAATGTGTGTTACATTTAGAACGGTTGTCTTACTCTAGCTGAACTCAATCCGTTATTTACTGTAAGTAAAGATTACAATAAACTGTACAAACATTTGAAAATTTTCTATAGAAATTGTCCAGTAACATCAATAAATAAATGATTTTAGTGCAAATTAACAAAGTGGCTAAATGAATCTAAAATGATTTTTTTTTTTAATGTTACTTAATGTTGAAACCTATTCCAGATTTAATAATGGTTGAAACAATTAACATAAAAGCAGAATTAAGGATATACAAGACCTACTCACCTAAGAATTTGTTGATATAATTTTTGTTCCTCATATAAATACAAAATTCCTTCACTGAATCCATGCATATGGCACACAACTAACGCCTGCGACTTATCATATTGTATATCAGGATCCTGCATCAACTTTAAAATCTTCAAGGAAAGATATTCCTCCTTCATTACACCTCCTCCCATCTGTTCCCATAGATGCAAATAATGCTCAATCAGAGTATCATAAACATGTGAACTCAAACTACACCCTTTCTCCATAAGATAATTTAAAAACTCCACCAACATTTGAGAATTATCCAAAAATAAATGAATATAATCCTCAGCATCTCCTTTCATCGGTTCTTCAAAACCAGGTATCATCATAGTTTCAGAAATTATTTTATCTTTCGGTTTATAACCAGTACACAAATTCATTAAAAATTGGGTGCTCTCTTGCGGTGCATTTTGTAACAAGATGCTACCATATTTTTTCATATAATATTCAGCATTATCAAAATCTAGATTTGATATGTAGTCTATTACATCGGTGTATTTTTTATGATCTTCCAATTGAATTTTAATGTACCAATCATGTTTTTCATGTTTCTTTGCAAGCATTAATGCTTCTTTAGGGCTTCCTTGTCTACAAAATAATAATAAAATTAAATGTTTTAATAATATTTTTCAAAGGATATTAAGGATTATCAAAATACAACTTGCTTCTTATCATAATTTTGATTATAGTTCTGTTATCACAGATAGAAACCTATAGCCTATTAAATTCCAAATGAGTGCAAAAAAAAATGTATAACGTAATCTGCTACATGTACACTCACTACTGCAAAATATGCACAAATTTAAATGCTACCCGTTCGATGCAGTTATTCAAGTAAGTAAAAAAAGTAATAACTACCTGCATACTTTGATGGCAATGTCAACATCAAAATCCAACTCCCTATCTTTCTGCAATATAAATTCCTTCAAATGATCAGTTTTATTTAGCTTAGTAAAACAATTTAATAACAAAGTTGTATGATCCTCAGTAGCTTGTCCCAATTTATGCAAAGCTTGTAAATAACTCGTCAGCTTATCAATATGTTTGGAATCCATAAATTTGCGTATCACATAACTCGGCTCTAATTTACCAATGGTTTTAATATACTGTTCTATAGCTCCTGTATGATCACCTTTTCCATATAAATGATCTCCATATTGTCTAAAAATATCAATCAAACCATCAGTATCATACTGCTGTGATTTGGCTATACGAATAGCTATATCATAGAGATTCTTTTTAAATAATAGAGAGAGCTTTGATTGGAGATCTTTCTCATTTAAATGGTATATATTATTTTCATTATCAATTATATAAAAACCTCCCCATTCATTCAGAATAGCTTTGATTTCATCTAATGGTGCAGAAAATACAATAAATTTGTTTTGGATGTCTAGTACGGTAATTAAATGATTGTTAGCTAATTGTTGATTGTTTGCAATTGATGGAGGGTTTGTAGTAGGGGTTAATCTGTTTGATTTAGATACAATGATTAGGTAGCTTCTAAACCATTGTATCATTACTTTATCGCCTTCTACAGCATAACAAGGACCTCTACCATCGGAATTGTAACAGTATATGGCCTGTAAGCAATTAAACAAAATATTAACAGATACAGTGTACGCTATATAGACTATAACCGAAAACTATAGCCTATTTCATTATTTCAATCATACAATTATTAAACTTCTCATACTCCCACTCTATTCAATACTTACATCATTCCTAGCTACCATAAAGTGACTTTCTTGTACTGATTCGGCTAAAACACTGCAATACTTTGCACAACCTGTAGTATCCAACCGTGACTAAAAATAAGCAATTTTCAATTAGTAATAAGTTGAATAATTCTTTCAAAAATTATTACACTTACACTAACTTCTTTATCTTTATGTGTAATATTATAAATATATACTGAATTATCTGTAGCAACAAACAATAAAATGGCATTAGCAGTGGATTTGAAAGCCAATCCCGTAATAGATGAACTAGCCTCCCTTAAAATTTTCTGTCTGGAACCTCTATCTCTCGTAATATCACCTCTATATAACACCAATGATCCGTCTATAAAACCTATCGCTATTAATTGCATGTTTTCATGCACACACATTGCACTTGCTTCTACCGGTCGATTGATTGGAAAAGCTCTTGTGATTCGACTGCAATATGGTAAATCATTTTTATCACGCCGACTTGTATCCCAAACTTTTATTAATGGATTTACACCTATTTCATCTTCCTAAAAAAATATTTACATAATTTGGATAGTTATTGTTATTGGTAACTTACACCAATTGTAATTAGATATGGCGAATTTCTAAGTTGTTGTGCTAGTAATAATTTAATTTCATATGCCCGGAATGTTGTAATCAGCCATGATCTTGAAATTATGTGTATCTGTCCAACGGAATCACCAATAACCAAATGGTTGTTTCCACTGGTAGATACAGTAATTTCTGTTTCCTGAAATGTAAAAGTTATTACATTTCTCAAATAAAATATTATATTGTTTCATTCATTATAAATAACTATATATTAATTGAAGAACAATGTGAAAAGAAAGCAGCTCAATTTTTTTATGAATTTAGTTTAATAGAATTTATTATGCAATTACATACATTTTTACTTGTTATACTAGAAACATTAGTGTTTAAGCAGGCAGCTCCAAAACATCTTCCATTGATTACTATTACTATAAATGCATTATTTACTTAAACGTAAATACAGAATTGAGCATTCATATACTAGGTTCATATGAATGGTTATAGTATATTCTGAATTTATGAAGTGCATGAAGAAAAATAATCTGCAGTATAAACTGAATGAATCAATTTATCCTCATATGGCACAAACTTTAGCAGAAACTGACAATTGTCGAAAACAAATTAAAGACATTAAAAAAAATACAACTTTTTTACCTTCATTAACTCATCAAAAACTAGCTTCCTACATATTATTTATTTATTTGTAACAAACCTTAAAGACATTTGCTAGTTTGCCTTCATCCACCCCTTTTTTCAAATCGAAAAAATTGAATTTCCTCCACTAAAAATAAAACCAGCAATTATTTTAAAATATTTTAATTATTTCTTTATCTCACCTCTAAAAATGCCATAGTTGGAAATAATTTACACACATAACACGATTTTAATTGGAAAAATTACATAGTTGTTGTGCAAACCGAAATTTTGACATCTATTACCAATTCTGCAAAGTGCGAACAGCTGATTCATGTCATTAAATAAATCCATAGGCGTAACTTTAAAATTTTTATAGCAGTAAATGCAGATCAAATTATTGCATAAATCAACTTTATTTTTGCTAAATTTGGATTTGAACGTAGTAATGTCTGGTTATTTATTATCGAGTAAATATTGTTTCCAAGTATGGAAGAGCATCGGAAACTACACTATCTCTTCTAAATTCTATTTAAAAACAAGCAGTTCGGAACATTGCCGATCCGAAATTGACTGATGACTTATGGCGTTTTTGGCTGTGTTACTCTTTATGCACTGGGGTACTCTTGGAGCATATTTTTGTGTTCGGCTGACAACGCTTTTTTTTAGAACGCCATATTGTAGGATAGACAAGTATGCAATATCCTCTTACGTCAAATTTTGGGGCGCCTCAAGACGATCTGAAATGTCACAGCCGAAAACGCCAATCTATAGACATTTCCATGAACATTGTTTAAACAAAATACAAGACATATTGCCTTCTAAACAAATATTTACTTGCAGTACAAAGTTTGCTAAGAATTTTAATAAATAATTACTAACAGTCCAGAGATGTAGAACCAAAACTTTGAAGAAAGTTTTTACAACCGTACTATTGACAAATAGAATAAACTTACAAATTCAGTATTTTCCAAGACCGCAATATTCAAGGCCAATGTTCACAGACTGCTTAAATCTAGTTTTTAATGTGATAGTTTTAGTGAGTGTGGTTTCACTTGTTGAAATTCAAATGGTGATAGGGAATGGTACCAATGTTCAAGCAATACAACGCATTATTACAACACCTTCAATATAAAATGTTAATCCATTGGTCAGGGTAACCAAATATTTATAAACAAAAAAGAGCATAAAATGTTTTAGATATATTTTATATTTAATTTTTAAAACACTTCTTCCTTTTATAAAATCATTATGGCTCCCCGCTGTCCAACAAATTCCAAAGTCTGCCGGAACGTTTTCTTTGGGGGTTTTGAGGTTACGCTTTGTATAAGCTGTTTTTGGATGGGTCATTCTTCAGGGGCGCTCAGACTTAGAACATCGGCGATCTACCATAAAAATATTAGGCGGCAAGCAATTAACTAAGTTAGTAAGTTCTAGTAGACCTAATAACACCTAGTCACTAGATAAAAATAATTGTTAAAAAATAAATATTTAGTGCGTTTTATACAATAAATGTCAGAAATTTCAAAAATATTGTAAATATATAAGGCGACCTACTTAAAATTTTTTTGCTTCAATCGAGATTGACTGTTTGTGCACTCCTGCTCTAGAACATGAGTACAAACAAACTGTTTGTGTTAGAGTTTTAGCCTACCCGCACAAGTATTAGTTATCAAGAAATTGGAAGTTTTTCTTTTCTGCAAGCGTTAAAAACCAATATTTCAAAAAAGGTTAGTTTTCTCTTATTATTAAGGAATTGAAAGTTTTTTTTCTGCAAGCGTTAAAAATTTCTATATTTAAAGAAAACGTGGTGATACTAACGTTTGATGATCAAAACTTGGATTGGTGAGTGGGACACTCCAATTTATGATTACTTTTGAGTAGTTTAAAGTGGAGTGCCCAACCAGCCGTCCAAGTGTCTGTCATTAAGAGATTAGAAGTTATTTTTTTTGTAAGCGTTTTTATGTCAAAAGATGAAAAGATATTATATAATTACTTGATGACGGACAGTGAGCGGGTAGGTGGTAGCATACCAGAGTATAATTACGGGCGGGTAGTTTAAATTGGAGTAAAATTGTTTTAAATAAACAAAATATTTTTTTTAATGTTTTTTGATTACAGTTTTACGTACAGGGTGTTAGACAAAAACCATTCGGCTGAATAACCGATTTATGTGATTCAAAAATTATTTCAAGTGATTTTTTAAGTATTATAAAGGCAAGTACACAAATGTATATTTAAATTTAATTAAAAAAAATATTTATTTTAAGCATTCTCTGAGTTAATTTGAATATTGGTGGCTTATATGCAATTTATATGGCTTGTTTTTAATTTTGAGTAATAATTAGACAAAAACTAACTTTTTGTCTATTTACTCTAGAGCAAAAATAAAAAATGTATTCTGTAAATATTTTTGTGTAGAGTTTAAATAAATTAACAAAAAGTTATAACATTTTTGATTTTTGAGATATAAACCAAAGTTGCCTTTTTTAAAAAAGCAACCTTAGTTGCCTATGAGTTTATTGAAAAGCTTAAACTTTTCTGATTTCAAAAATGTATAGTTTGTTATATCTCATTTAATTAGTTTTTTTTTAGAATGTACAAAAAACAAGAATAAATTGATAAAACAATTATTACGACATATTATAAATGTGCCTTCTTAATACAACCATGTAAAATAATAATATACTTTTAGAAAAAAAAAATTGTTGATAAATTTAAAAAACATAGTATTTGTTTTTTATTTAAAATTATCGTAATTGAATAGTTGGCATTGAAAATAAATACTTAATGTTTATTTCTTAAGGTGTTTTTATGTTATTATGCATAGTAATTTTAAAAACATAATTTTTTAAGGTTCCAAAAAAAATAAAAAACGTATGTTGCCATTTAAAAAATAGAGTTGGTTTTTATAGCAATTATACTAAAAATAAAAACATACATGTATGTACCTGAATTGATATTACTCAAAAAACAATTTAAAATGATTTTTGAATTATATAAATCGGTTAAAAAATAAAGGAGTTATTCAGCCTTACGTTTTTTGTCTAACACCCTGTATATGCATAAACTATATAGATCTACGTTTACCAAGTCGCCTTGTAAATACTTGCAAACCTTTTGGAATCCATTTAAAATCAACATTGTGGATAACTCAATCTGCGTCTGTAGTGAAGTAGGTACAACCGATCATTTATTTTTTAAACGCCTTTCCTACATCGGCCTTATTTATTTTATAGCTGAACTTAATCTCACCAACAAATAAACTTATAACTTCTAAAATTGTCAAAGTCTATTGTTGTCTATTTTATTATATTAAACACGCTAATATAATTGTGTAATATTTTGTGTTTGTTTGTTTGTTTTCTTTCAACTCTCACTTTATTTGACGTTTATAGTTCTGTTTTATCACTCATTCTCAATTCAATAATTCAACGTGTCTTTTCTTTCTAAAGTAATCACCGGCACTTACATATATATGTAATTAAACTAATAAAACTTATTACTATGTGGGCAATTCTAATTCAAACTGACCAAAGGGGGAGGGGGGGAAGAATGTTGAGAAATTTACTTAATTTTTTTGTTTTTATAACTTATTAGTAGTTTTTTGATCGTGTCATAAGGGTATAAAACACTTAAAAAAAGTCGTTTTTTAACTTTGAAAAATTGCATTTTTTGGTAAGAAATTGCAATTTTAACATAAAAAAAAAGTTAGTGCGTTCGAAAAACCGGAGCGTTATAGTGCGTTCCGTATATCAACCGAAGTAACCGGCGGTTAGGTTACGGCTATGATCGGTTGCTGAAAATCTTGGTTGATTTATGGAACGACGGTTATAATAACGACAAATATCAAAACTGAACTGTTAACATATTATGGACTCAACCCTCATGAATTTATTTATTATAATTTATTGTTTAATCTTTGTCATTAGCGTTAATTATATTTTTTTTTAATTTCAGTGCTTAATCCTTAGATGATTGTATGCATTTATCTACCTGCTTGTACAGGTTGGCCGGTATAACAGGCAACTATACACATTACACAATAATAATAGGCGTTTTGCCGTGAGAAACCGTACATACCAGCGATCAATCAGCGGTTTTATTTCCATCTCTCTCTATTTTTAGGTGATCGCGGAAATCTCACGTACTGGTTGTAAACGGTTACACCTGCCATTAATTTTCTTATGATTATTATTAATTTAGTAAAATATTTGCTATATATACATTTACTTACAAAGAATATTCATTTTATTTATACTTAATAGCAATTTTTACTAATTATTTTCATAATCATTCTTGACAATTCATCTCTATTATAGATTATCATATTTAAATTTGACATACCGGACTTATTAAACTGCTTCCAACAAGGGTTTTAAACTCATCTCGCTGGTTGGTACATTCGGAGTGGAGTCAAAAGTAAATAACCGGTAACTCGCGACAACGCAACGGTTTAAAACCATTTCATACAACAACGTCAACGGTATCTCACGACAAAATGCTTAATGTTTGCTCTGTTGTACTCACATTTACCAAAACAACTTGACTGTCAACATTTTAATAAACCATGCAAAAATAATTTATTATATTATTTTATTGTATTTAGGGCCGTAATATCCAACTCATAATATGGCAGAATAACCTAATTTTAATTTAATTTAATTTATTTTATTTTATTAATACCTCTCAGCAGCTAACATTAAGGCCCTTAAGCTTATGAAAATTTTAATTATTTTTTAATTCATAATGCACACAACGTCCCAACTACTAGACACACAAAACACTAGTCGCTAGACGAGTAACATGTGAAGCTTTTGTTTACTTTTATTTGCATTTCAAAATTACCGTCATAAATAACTACGATTTATAGAAATTCACCGACTTTTGTTCATGGTGAGTGCGGTCGCAACCCTTGCGACCTTTTTCAGGGAACCGCGTTCCGTATATAAATCTGTTTCAGGATAACCGGGATTTCGGTCGCTTCGGTTGATATACGGAACGCACTTTTGGATTCATGAGGGCTCAAAATGTTCTTTATTTAATACACTTTCCGAATGTTTAGGGTTTTTTATGATTTTTATAATAGTGTTTCAAAGTTAGCCATTTTTGACGAAAAACGCAAAAATTGACATTTTCAAACAGGAGTAAAATTTTTCTATCAAAATGAAATTTTGGGAAAATATTCTTTAAACATGTATAAATAAATTCTGAAAGTTTGGATATGGAACTCGGAGTTTGAAGTAAGTTTTAAAAAATTGTTCCTCGTTCAAGAAGTATGCATTTTTTTCAAAACTTATAAAAAAAGAAAGTTGTAGAACGGAAAATTTCCTGTCGATATAAACTGATGTTTTTTTCTTTAATTCTGCGTATTTTTATTGTTAGAAGACACACAGAGAAAATACTACAAATTTGACTGAAAGATAACGATAATCTATATTCTTATGAATATGACAGATTACAGATGACAGATGACAGATGACAGATGACAGATGACAGATGACAGATGACAGATGACAGATGACAGATGACAGATGACAGATGACAGATGACAGATGACAGATGACAGATGACAGATGACAGATGACAGATGACAGATGACAGATGACAGATGACAGATGACAGATGACAGATGACAGATGACAGATGACAGATGACAGATGACAGATGACAGATGACAGATGACAGATGACAGATGACAGATGACAGATGACAGATGACAGATGACAGATGACAGATGACAGATGACAGATGACAGATGACAGATGACAGATGACAGATGACAGATGACAGATGACAGATGACAGATGACAGATGACAGATGACAGATGACAGATGACAGATGACAGATGACAGATGACAGATGACAGATGACAGATGACAGATGACAGATGACAGATGACAGATGACAGATGACAGATGACAGATGACAGATGACAGATGACAGATGACAGATGACAGATGACAGATGACAGATGACAGATGACAGATGACAGATGACAGATGACAGATGACAGATGACAGATGACAGATGACAGATGACAGATGACAGATGACAGATGACAGATGACAGATGACAGATGACAGATGACAGATGACAGATGACAGATGACAGATGACAGATGACAGATGACAGATGACAGATGACAGATGACAGATGACAGATGACAGATGACAGATGACAGATGACAGATGACAGATGACAGATGACAGATGACAGATGACAGATGACAGATGACAGATGACAGATGACAGATGACAGATGAATGTGATAGTCTTAGTAATACAATCAAACAAACTGCCATACGCCATTGTTTAAGATCTTCTTCACAGAAGCAAGTTACCCCTCTTGGGATGTTTCAATTCGCATCTCTTGAAATTGAAACTACAATTAGGTAAAATAATTTATTATCAATTTTTTTACACATTGCGATCTTTGTCAGTATACGTTAAAATATTAACAAGTTCTAATGTTATCGTTTTTTTCAGATGCTGTGGGTACCTGATTCAGACATACAAAAACACAAAAGTTAAAATGCAGATTTGACAAACTGAGGAAACTAGGAAGCATCACTGTTTCATACCAGTAGATAAAAATACAATAAAGATCAAAAGAACATCATTTGATGAGCAGATACAAAAAAATTAAATAGAAACTAATGAAGAAAAAAAAATACAAAAAGTGACTTGAGAATTTTACAGCCATATTCATCTTTATTTTCTCAACTTTTTTATGTGATACGTTTCAATTTCAATTTTTTTTTTAATTATTGAACAATTTAATTATTATGAATATAAATTATCGTTATCTTTCAGTCAAATTTGTAGTTTTTTTTCTGTGTGCTTTCTAGCGATAAAACTACGCAGAGTTTGAAAAAAAAAACACATCAGTTCATATCGACAGGAAATTTTCCGTTCTACAACTTTGTTTTCTTATAAGTTTTAAAAAAATGCATACTTCTTGATCAAAACATCAAAGAATAACGTGATTTCAAAACAAATTTTTAAAATTTTTAGACTTTATATTAGCTACTTCAAACTCTGAGTTCAATATCCAAACTTTCAGAATTTATTTATACATGTTTGAAGAATATTTTCCTAAAATTTCAAGTTATTTTATTTTGATAGAAAAATTTTACGCTTGTTTGAAAATGTCAATTTTTGCGTTTTTTGTCAAAAATGGTCAACTTTGAAACAATATCTCCGGAAGTACTTGTGAACATAAAAAACATTTGGAAAGGGTATTAAATAAAATTTTCAGATTAAAGTACATAAAATAACAAACCATTTGCCGCCGGATACGTATTTGTACCTATTTCCAGTGCTGAGAAAACGGAAATTAAAAATAGTTTTTTTTAAGCCATTTTTCGGTATTTTTAAGAGTTTAAAAAAAGGAAAAAAAGATCTAAAGGGATAAAACTTTGGAAATACTTTTTTTTTTAGTTCATACTTTCATGTACTAAAATTTTGCGTAATTCTGAGACATTGAGTTTTTGAGAATTGTACAAATATTGTATTGTATATATGGGTATACAAATATTAGTTTTTTTAATAATTGACGCACAATTTGTACGCATTAACAGTTTAAAAAAAATAGTTGGGTTAATAATTGCCATTTTTCATATTTTATGTGTTAATTATAAAGAAAAACTAAAAATGTTTTTTAAAGTTTCAATCTACAATAAAATTGATGATTATTTGTGCATTTTACAAACTTTTAAAGTTTTATCTATAATTATATATATAATTCAATAAAGAATAATCGTAAGTGCATTAAGTTTAAATAAAATTATTTGTATTGAACTGTGTGTTGGATGGTTTTGACAAGTATTTGATTTAAGTTTCATCTTCAATCTTAAATTTTATGTAAACTTTACAAGAACGCAGTTGTATGGCAAATTAGCAAGTAATGATGAGGTAATGTAACAATAAATTTCAGTTCATTTGTCACCGATATAGCGTTGTCAGACTACGCAATTAAAATTACCTTCTGAATGGTTTATTTTAAATTGTTGCCAATTGTGTGTAAACTTTTAAAAACTACATAAATATAAATTTAAATAATGATTTAAATATTTTATAAAGCCTCTACTCAACAACCAGATAAATTTAATATATTTCCAATATTTAATGCCTAATCCCACTTTGTAATATTATCTTCAGTGGCGTAGCTATCTGTAAGCAAGGGTCTGCAATGCAAAAATCCAACAAGCTTACAGCAACCTCTTTACGTATATTTCAAAACCCAGAAGGCTAGATTTTGCTATTTTTGACAGTTTGTAAATAGAGTTTGGCACTTTTTAACCGTTTATGACTAGATTTTGATTCTATTAAACAATTTTTTAATATTATATAATTTGTTTTAATATTTCATAAAATTTTTATATTTTTTAAGAGTTTATGACCGGATTTTGATGTTTTCTGATATTTTAAAACTAAATTTTGCTATTTTTGAAATTTTGCTATTTTTGAAATTTTATAATTTTTAAAGGTTCATGTTTTGTTTTTGTTTTTTAACAATTGTTTTTGACATTTCATAATCAGAAATTTGTAGTTTTTAATCGTTTTTAGCCAGATTTTTGCCCTTTGAAAATATGTTGCGTTTTTTATTAATTTATGACTGAATTTTAATGTTTTCTTACTACATTTTCACACATTATGGCCAGATTTTGCTATTATAAATCAAATTTTATACCTTTTAACAGTTTATGGCAAAATGTCCGTTTTGTGGGAATCCAGTAATTGGTTTACAATGACTTAGTTCCTGCCTGCCCATCCAAGTAAAAAATCAAGTGTTTGTGATCAAGATATTAAAGCACAAACACTTAGTTTTTGCTTGCTTACAAAAAAATTTTGTAGTAAAAAAGTACTCGGGCAAGTGAATAGAAACTTTAATCCAAACCACACGCCTACAAAATTTATACAAATTTATAATTACTTTCTGCCCGCCCAGTCAAGTGTTTTTGGCGGGTAGATGAAAGACACTAATCCAAACCACACGCTCACAATTATTAAACTTAATAAGTAAACACCCGCCTATCCAAGTGATTATGATGAAAGTTTTGAAAAGCACACTTTTGGGCAGGTGAATTTAGTTAACGCCCATCCACGGCATCTACCAAAGTGTTTGTGATCTAAAAATTATTACACAAAAGCTTAGCGAGTAGGCAAAAAACACCAATCTAAATGCTCATAAAGTTTAAACTTAGTTTGCTTCCTTCTTCACCTAAGTAAAAAATGGATTTGAAACATTTGGATAGGTGGGCGAATACCATTAATCTAAACTACACTCTTAAAAAAATTAAATACTCTGGCGGGTTAGGAGTTACTTTAATAATTTAATGGTTCTTTCAGAATATAATTTTAAAATTTTATAACTGGACTTTGTTATTTTTTATGAATAGCATTATGCATTTTTATAGTTTATGACTAAATTAAAAAAAATGACAAAATTGTTTACGCTTTTCTCCAAAACTGTAAATTTTTTTTTTTCAATATTGAAGCCCAAAAATCCTTGCTACGTCCCTGGCTATTTTTATTTTTTAATACTTTTACCCAAGTTAGTACATTGTTAATATTACGTTGTAATTTATTATCTTTCTTAATTACTTATGGTCAACCCTCCCCCTTGTTTGTTTTTTTAAATTTTGGCTATGAAACGACTCATTACTACCAATCATGCAAACTGAATGCCGCTGCTGACTGTCATTGTTTGTTGACAATGGCTTCTCATTTTACTCATCACACTTAAGTACGCTTAATTTCTGACAACGCAACTCAGCGATCTTCAGCGATTAAACGGACAAGTTATATCTAAAAAAAGACAAGTTCATATTTAAAGTTATTAGGTCTGTTTTAACCTACAATTTAATTATTTATTAAATTTTGTGTACAGTTTGGACGGTTTCTAAACTGTCTCAACCGTAGGTTGGAACAGACCTAATATAATTTGGTTTATTTTGAAAATATCTATTTAATATAAAATGCAGTTAAATGTAAATAAATCTGTCGCAGTTAGCAATGTTGCCAACAGCTAAAATTCTTACAAAAGCAACGACCTGAAGTTGATCGTACTGACATTAGAAATGGTTGATTTGTTATAAAAAAATGCCATTATGTTACAATCTTGTTAACAAATCTGTTACAACTAAATTTTGATTTGTAAATTATAAAACGTACTTAATTAAATACATTTTGAATTACTAAATACGGTATTGAAGTCTTAGTTCCAGCTTTAATTAGACTAAAATGACTTAATAATTTTTTAAATCAAACCACCAAAGATTATATAAGTTGTTGAAATAAAAAATTAAGTTTGATTATATTTTTTATTGATTTATTTGGCGCAAAATTTAAACCCAGTTTTGAAGGTGTAAATTCAGCTTTTAAAACAAAAAACAGCCAAAAACAAGCTGCCAAACTGTCAGTTTGAAGGTAAAGTATAAATCCGGCGTTTAAATTGTAATTAAACGTAAAGAATTGCTTAAATAGCTAAGTTCTGTTTAGCGCGTTGCAGAGTCTATATGCAATATTAATTAAATATAAGCTGTCAATAATGAGGGCTTACCGTGTACTTAACCCCAAATTTGTAATTTTTATAGCAAGTGTCAAGTGAAAGAATATTAATATAAGATGGAAAATATAATAATTTTACAGGATAATATTTTATTTGATATTATTATTATAAATATAATTAATAATGGTATTCCAACACAAGCTTACAATAATAATTCTAAATAATCTATTACTGCAAAAGCAAGCTTTATTTTTAATTACAATATAAAAACATGATCGCAATTTCAATAAAAATTAAGTTTGTTTTTTGAGTAACTTATATAATTAATTAATTTTGTTTTAAATGTTTTATTTTAATTTCTAATTCAGCTTTTAGAATGTTTATCTGTAATTCATATTTCATTTTATAAGTAGATTCTTTTTCATCTAAAATAAATGTTTTAATACTTGTTGTTTTTAGAAATTGATAAACAACAAAAAATGTCAACAAACACGTTTTGTTTTATGGTTATATTAATATTAAGTGCACGCCAACTCTATAGTCAATATAATGTAAATTGGTTGACTTCCGATAGTCAGAAACTCTACTATACTTAGCGTGCATATCTGTTTTAAATGACTGGTAAGACGTTTATAAAATTTAAGAAACTGTTAGCTCTAAGATTGGCCATAAATCCGGATGCTAACGTATTTCAACAAACTTGTAAAAGATTAAATCCGGCCTTCAAAACTGAAAATGTAACCAAAAATTTTTAACAAGTGCGGCTGTCAAACCGTTTGCCCAAACTATAAACTTTTTAAGTAGAACTGTAAAACTGTTTTTACATTTGCCAATTTATTGTCCAATTTAAATGACTTATTTTATTTCACTTTAAGTTTGTTCAGTTTTCAATACTGCCAACTGTATAATAATTATTTTAATTAGCTGATTGTTAACTTTGAACTATATCCATTGTCATTGTGGGTTATTATTACACATTTTTTTTCTTTTGTGTTGACGTTTTGTTGAATTTGCCAGTGTGTTTATAACTTATATTAACACACTTGTGTTAATAACTTATATTAGCACACTTGAATAAATTGAAGCAAAGTAGGTTCTAATTTGTTATTTTAATATGACTAGAAATTGGTCAATAAATTGACAAATGTAAAGTGACAATTTTATTTAATTGGCCAGTAAGTCCTTAAAATTGAACAATAAATTGACAAATGTTAAAACAGCTAAAGTTTTGTAAATTTGAAAAAATAACTAATTATTTAGTGAAATCTATTTAAAATTTTGCGTATTTTTTGATAAATTCTAAATAAAAGCTTAATTCGGGCTTTAATTTATGAAGTTCAAACAGACACTAGAAACTGATATGTTTGCTGTTTATTATGATTTAAGTTACATCATGAGTAACATACACTGCAAATTAACCATATTTTAAGTGGTAATGTTACTTCATCACTAAAAAATCGGAACTAAATTCAAAATTATTAGAATAGAATCTGTAACTTTTTTCTAGATCCGGCTCTGTTTCTAAACAAATAAATAGAGGAGGGGAAAATCAAACGCCTCCTTAATTCTGCTATGTGCCTCATGTCAATAAAGAAAACATCAAAGTTTAGCGCATGCTCAATTTCAATTTATAGAAACAAACTAAAGATAAACTCAAACATAACCTATATTAGTATTTAGTAGTAATAAACGTTATTTTTAATTGCTAAATATACCACTATGGCTGGCCAGGGGAATCTATTCAAGTTTGTGAATAGTTTAGTTCCATTACGAACATTATTAAATAATAACAGGTTAGCAAAATCTTAATCCATATAAACAACTCAATCATGCTTTCTATTGTTTATTTAAGAGGACTTATAAACCATCAACAACATGCTACAATCAAACAAGCTACTAAGGATAAATTGCACGAACTCAACATTCCTGATAAGCCGAAAAAACCTCTTTCTCCGTACTTTAGGTTTATGCAAGATCATCGTGCAGAGGTCGTTAGGAAGAATCCACAAATCAAAGTAATTGATGTAGCAAGGCAGTGTGCTTTGGATTGGGTTAAAGTACACCCTACGATTAAAGAAAAGTATGCCAAGGAATATAAGGCTGATATGGACATCTATACCAAGGTTAGTTCGGAATATGCTGCTAAGCTCACTTTTGAGCAGAAAGAAGCATTGCAATCCGCTAAGAAGGAAGGTGTGGAAGTAAAGAAGAAGCGGGAACTTAAAAAGGTATTTATATTTAGTATTTTAAGCAAATAGCGGTGATATTTTCATCTCTCTATTTTTGGTTGTTTGCGGAAATTTTACTTCATGGACAACCAAGAATACAACTTTACCAAATTTATAATATAATCATTTACTTTACATAGATTATTTTTTTTTTTATAATCATTCTTGACAATTCATCTCATTATAGGTTATCATGTTTAAATTTGACATACCGAACATTTTAAATTGCTTCTGACAGCGGTTTTAAATTTACCTTGCTGGTTGGTACATTCGGAGTCAAAAGTAAATAACTGGTAACTTGCGACAACGCAACGGCTTAAAACCATTTGATACCACAACGTCAATGGTATCTAACGGCAAAATGTTTAAAATGTTGCTGGTAGGTTGAATTTATTTGTTGTCAAGCATTACAGGTTATAACCTATTAATAGATGTCAATTGACAATTATTTTAATTTATGACAATATTTTTTATGAAATTGAATAAATTTTACATATTGTCCAAATGCAGAAAAAAGTAAATTTTGTGTTTTTTTCAAAATGGATTTGATTTGAAATGTTAAAATCTGGTTTTGAAATTAAAAATATTGTTTCTATAATGACATTAAAATCATAATCCAATTTCAGTTAAAATTTGGTTTCAAATTTTCATTAAAAATCCGGACACTAAATTTAAATGTTTGGTTCTGAAATGTTCAGGGTGTCATAGAATGTTTTTTCTGAAACAGTGCACTAAGGCGGTACAGCACTAACTACGTATTTCTTTCCAATAAGACACATTGTTTTGTTACACTATTTGTAAGATAGTTTAAAGTATGTATTTTAGAAATAAAAAAAACAAATAATATTTTTGTTTGTTTAAAAAATATCATTGGCATTATGAAATTCAAATTTTGATATACAGGATGTTCAGAAAATTAAACAAAAAACAATATTTAAAAAAGATGTTAGATTGGGGCTAATTTATTTGTAAGTTTTTAATATTTGCAAATTTTTTAATTTATATGCTAATCAGTTAATCCAGCTTCTAAATTATGAATCCGGGAACTAACATTTAAAATTTTACTGATAAACTGTACACAATGCTTTTTCAAAAATAAAAATTTGTGTTTAGTTCTACTATCAAACTGTTAACTAGACTTTGAAATTATAAATTTGACATTTTTTGTGATGGGGGGGAAAGGCATTACGCACATTATCAGGGGCTCCCGGTTTCTCGTATACCCACTAAAACCCTGAACCTCTTTATTCTTCTGAGCTTGTGGAATCACCATTGTGGTATTAGACAATTTCTATTTTTGGCTTCCAAGTCTTATCCTTTTTATCCTCTCTTCTTCCTTTGTTGCTATTATTTTTTTTATTCTTTCATCAATAGCCCTCCAGTTGCTTGCACTTTCCATTATAAGTGGGGTCAGATTGCTGATGGTTATCTTCTTTTCGACTTTATTCTGTACGTCCATTCTTATGCTTTGGATTATTTGTTTCTCCACAGTTGGGGGCAATCGTCATGCACCTCAAGACAAATTTTTTACAGATTTCTATGTTTCCTGTTTACCCAAGGTGTCACCACGGGTATAACAATCTGCGTATTCTATTGGCTTTTTAGTTGTTTCCCTATGATGTTGTCTTGCTCTTGGACAAGGAGGTGTATAGTTGTTCCTGTTATTGCCTGTATAGCTTTAGACTGTTCTGTAGGCACATGCTGTTCCGATTGCTATTTTCCTTCTGGCTCTTTCTAGGATTACCCTGTGTTTTTTAATGTTGTAGCTTTCTTTTTATATAGGCGTTGCGTACAGCTGTATCGTGTCAACAGTTGTTCTCATTACTTTGCGTTTCTACACTCTCGGACCTCCTCCATTTGACATGATTTGTGTCAGAGCCATAACTAGTTTTTCTGCTTTTTGTTTGACCTCAGTTATGTGGGGTCCCATGTTCCAGTTTTTTCCTTTTCTCATCTTTAGGTATTTAATACCATCTTTCCTTTTTCTCATCAGGACTCCGGCTTCCGTCTTTTGTGTTGCTAGCTCTAAGCCCATTTTCTTGATCTACTTCCTAATCATATAGGACGCCCATCTGTCTATCTTCTATTTCTCTTATGTTATTGCCTCTGACCACCATGGCAAGATCGTCCGCATAGGTTATTTTGGTAATTCCGTGTGGCATCTGTACTCTCAATAGACCGTCATAGTAGATTGTCCACAGGGTGGGGCCTAGAACAGAGCTCTGTGGCACCCTACAAGTTTCTCCGGAGCTGCACACTATAGTTCTATCCTGTAGGTAGTGGCATATTATCTTCTTGACATATGTTTCCCCTTCTCTCCAGTTCTTTTATTAGCCCCCGTCATGGAACCGAGTTGAAGGCGTTCTTTATATCTTAGGTGATCAATACGGCGTATTTATGTGTAGTGTGCGCAGCTACTTGACCGGCGGCTTCCTTGACATGCCTAAGGGCATCAAGAGTAGAGTGACCTTTTCTGAACCCATGTTGGTTCTCATTGAGTCCTCCATTTCTATCTATTTCCTCTGTGAGTCTCTTGTTGAGGATGTGCTCATGTAGTTTTCCTATCGTGTTCAGTAGGCAAATGGGTTGATATGTCTTGCATTCATCCCTTTTGGTAGGATTCTCGATTAATACTTGTTTTGCCTTTTTTCATTTTGTGGGAAAGATGCCTTGCTTAATCAGTTTGTCGAATACTTTCACACAGAGCTGCGGTCTTTGTGTCGCTATAGTTCCGATGACCTTCGGGATCATGTTTCTGTCGTGGGCTTAAAAAAAAAAAAAAAATTACCTGCCATTTCTTTTTCTGTGCATTCCGGTATCATAGACACGTCTACTCTTCGCTCTTTCCATGTTGTTTTGCCTTGGTTGGGAAGTAGTTTTTTTGCTTTAGCCATTACTTCATCTTTTTCCTTCTCTTGACCACTGCGGAAGGCCTAGTCTTTGTTTTCTTTTTTTTTCTCTCTTCCTTTTGCTTTTTTGGACGCGATTTCTATGTGCACGTTTATGTGGTTACTCAGGTTCTCTTTTTTGCCCACGTGCCAGTTTTAAATTTTTGTTACTATCTTAGTCGAATACAAGGTGACGTCTATGTATAATTCCATTCCGTTTTTTTGAAAAGTTGGTACTTCTTCTTTAGGATGCAGAGCTCGTTTTTGTTTGCCCATTCCGCATGTCTCCTTTCTCATCGTCCTGAGCCCCATATACAAGACTTGGCATTGAAATCCTCGCCAATAATAAGGTTTTTTCTTAGTTCTGCCAGCTATTTTCCAAATTGCTCGGTGTTTTCGTTTGAGGAGAAGTAACAGGAGTACGTAACTGCATCCCGTGACTCCATCCACGTGAATCCCTCACCGCTTTCTGATTTTGTTGCTTGAAATTTTGTACCATCTGGGATGAATATTGCGGCATCTCTTTTTTTGTCTGTGATCCATCTTTTCCAGTTTGCTGCCATTTTCTTATTTGGTTCCGAGACTAAGGCAAAGTTTGCTCCTGTTTTTTGGCAATTCCATTCTAGTAAGTCTATTGCCGCTCTACACTTGTTTAGGTTAACCTGGATTTTCTTCATTGTCTGGCTCTGACAGCCTTTTCATTCTCCTTCTGTGCTTTCCGTTTTATGGCCCCCAACCTTGCACAAGTAGCAGCACTCTTTCAATTTATGCCCAGTACACAATTTCTGCAGGGTTCATTCTGTTTCTATGTACTTTGTTGCTCTGTGGCCTAATCTAGGGCATCTGTAACATTTTGGCGGAAAGAAGACCTTCATCATTCTCCATCTGTTCCAGCCTGAGCTTATTCTTTTTTTTTTGCTGCGAGGTGTTCTGCAGTCTTTTTCTGCATGCTCACACAAGCAACAAAAGCTAGTTTACCTTGTCACTGACGTTGTCTCTCAGGAGTACTTTGTTGGTGACTTCCCTTACTTCGTCTTTATTGAGGTCTTTCTCTACGTCTAGAAGCTTTATTGTCTTTTTTCTTTTGTTGAGTTTTGTGACGGCTACCTTACCGATTTTTCTATTCATTGTTTTCTTAAAATCTCTTGTCGCTTCTTCCTTTTTGCTTTTGACCACTAGTTTAATGTTGCCATCTTTTGTCTTGTTTATTCCTGCGATGATGATTATTTTTTGACAGTTGATTATCTTTTATTGGTTATATTTTGACAGCTGCTTTGTAAGATTTGGTAATTTTAGACATCTTAGATTGTGTATTTTTTGACAGCTGCTATGAGATTTAATAATTTTTGACATATTAGATTAAAAAAAATATTTTTAACAAATGATATAAAGTACTTGTATCCGCCAGAAATAATTTTTTTTTTACAATTTGCGCGTGTTTACTGGTACGAGGATTGCTATTTATGTATTGAGAATAGAAAGAACAAATAAATGAATTTTATCAAAAATATTTTTATTGCTTTTCAAAATAATCGCCTTTAAGATGTATACACTTTTGCATGCGATTTAACCACTCTTCAAAGCACTTTGTTCAGGCAGAAGGTGATAGCTCTAAAACATGCGTTTTGAAGGCCTCAGCCGCTTCTTCGGGCGATGAAAATCGTTGTCCACGCAGTTTATCTTTAATTACTGGGAACAAAAAAAGTCATTAGATGCCAGGTGGGGGCTGTAAGGCGGATGACTTATCAATTCGATCTTATGTGTGTCTAAATACTCGTTTGTTTCATGTGATGTGTGTGTGCATTGTCGTGATGCAAAATGATTCGTCGTTTTCGGTTGTTGTCTCTCAATTTACCAAAAACTTTAGGCAAACAAATGGTCGTATACCACGCTGAATTAACCGTCTTTTGATTTTCAAGAGCCACAGTTGCCACATACTCGGCTTTCGTGAAGAAACACGCCACTATTTGCTTCTTAACGCTTCGAGAACGAATAACTTTTGTTGACTTTTCTTCACATTGAAACACCCAAACTGCTGATTGGCCTTTTCTTTCTGGCTCATATGCATAAATCCACGACTCGTCACCTGTGACGATGCTGTATACAGCTTTGGATGCACCTCAGTTGTATTTTGTAATCATTTTACGGCACCAATCGACACGAGCATTTTTTTGAGCATCTGCCAACAAATGTGGAATTCAACGTGCATACGCTTCCGAACACCCAAATGTTCGTGCAAAATCTTATGTATGCTGGTCATACTAATGCTTAAATATCTCTCGATTTCGCGATATGTCACATGACGATTTTCTTCAATTAGTTTTTGCACAGCATCGATATTTTTCGGCACAACGACCGATTTTGGACGACCTTCTTTAACTTTGTCTATGAGCGAACTACGGCCACGTTTGAATTCAGTGTACCGGCGATATACAGTGGCTGTGGATGGCGCTTCATCGCCAAAAGTTGAATTCAGTTGATTGAATGATTGAAGCACTTGAGTTAGTCCACCTCGAAAGTCATAATAAATTATAGCTCGAACATTTTCGCGACTTAATTCCATCTTTTTGCCGAGATGAAATTTTCAACTTACTGTAAACAACACAAATAGTGCTAGCACGTCAAAACGTTCGAGTACGTATAATGTTAAAAATGTCAAACTTTACGATGGCAATGTCAGATTTCACATGGCAATACCAGTGTTGTCAGCTCTCAATACATAAATAGCGACCCTCGTACTCGCTTCTATGTTTTTAAAAGGCTATATTTGGCGACATGTGACGGACTGCAAGTCTCGAATGCATACATGTTGGCAATGCACTAAAAGAGAGTGCTTGTTTGAACAATACTCGAATGACGACTTCTCTAAGTTCAGAATGAATGAAGAAACCTAGATAGACTGCAGCTAAGACTCACTTAGAAAGGCAACGTGGCTTGGTTGTCTGTGTTTGTCAGAACCAGCGACGTTTTTTTTTTTATCCGGAGATGTTTTGAAAAGAAGACTAGCTTACTATTAAAACTGAGTTTGGACCTGCTACATGCAGAAACAACACAACGACCTCTTATCATTGCCGAATTCTACTCTATGGATTGAAGAAGGACCTGAAGCTACCTTAGTCTACATTGCTGGATTTTTGGATCTATTGCTTCACCCTTTGACACCTGCTGGACTGAAACTGCTATTTTTAGACTTTTTAGCAATCAGCACCGTACCGGCAAAAAAAACTTTCCACTTCATTTTCACAACATTTGCAATTTTAATTTAATAAGGTGACACTACAAATTTTCTGCAATGAAGCAATCGTATCAGACACTAGCTGGGAATTGTATAAAATTTCTCTATTGGAAAATGTTAATGTAGTACACCAATACATTTTTTATAAGTTTACACAATTTCTCATTACTAAACAAGAAATGGCAGGAGCTTATATTGATACTTAATTAGTGTTTGCTCTTAACTGTTCGGGTTCTGAGTTTCAACAAACGCAATCTTCACGTTTGGTTAAAACAATTCTTGCGGGCGGTACATTATGGGACATGCCGCATCTCATGAGAACTTTGAAACTTGCTTTATACAAAGTAACGATGGCTTTTGTTGTTGAAGGAAATAGCCGCAGCACATTAGTTTATTAGGTCCACTGTTCTTATTAGGTTTGTTCCAACTGACGCTCGAAACGGGTTACGAACCGTGCAAATCTATGCGCTTGCGTGTTTAGGCAGTCTTATATAGACATTATTTGGTTTGTGCAGTTGGAACAAAAGTACTATAGCCATCTTCAACTTCAAGCTTAACGAAAAGGATGGCAAACGTGGAAATATAATAGTTTAAAAGTACTTCTGGTTGTGATGTAGCCGGTATGGTATTGGGCGTCTGTAGTGTGACGCCAATAAATCTTTGGCTGCCACAACCTAAGGTTTTTTGTGATTAGTGCTGATTTGGTTTTTTATTTGTTTAATACACTAAATGATTTTTGTGTGTTTTTTGAATTTCATAACTGGGTTTTTTGAGCAATATTTGATAAATTGGTATTTTATAAGATTTTTTAATTAATTTTATGCTTGTTTGTGCTGCTTTAATTTTATTTATTTAACGTTGGTCTATTTGTGCTGCGAGGCCAATGACCTACGCCAGAGGATAAGATTACCTTCCACATCTGGGAATTTTGCCGCAAATTCAGCGATTATAACCTAAATTATTGGGTCCTTTAATGTGCATGCAACATCAAGGCAGTACGCGGGACCTACTTAAGTTTTTCTTTTTAAACGAAAGAAGGCGTTCGTACTCATCAAACTTCTGGTGTAGCAGTCGAGTACGCTTACTACACTATCGGTGCTTCTGAAGCCTATTTTTGGCTGTAGATACACTATATGGGTAATTCCATTACTTTTCGACTAATTTGAAAAAGTCGACCTATTTGATTTTGCTCAAATTTTCAGGGATCAAAATATGGTTGAAAAAATTGAGATTCTCAAAATTTTGGACCTTAGAATATTGCCTGTTCAAAATGACACACATTTGAAGGTCAGAAATTTCGCAATAAAACGTTAAATATTAAGCTTCATTATTTCTAAAAAAACCCGTAAATTTAGCAAAATCGCAAAACTTTGCTTTCTTTAAACCGTTCTAACTTTGTCAAATCTTAACAATATTTGATCCAGAAGGTCTAAATTTTTTTGTTTTATTCATTTTTTCATCTATATTTTGATCTCTGAGAATTTGAGCAAAATCAAAGAAATTATAGCAAGTTTATATCTGAGAGTACTTGCAAATGATTTGCGCAATGTAAACAGTGTTCGAGAGTTCTCTCCCGGCATGTAGCACAGCTTGCGGAAAGTGGTTGTAACATGAATCGCTTGCAGGTCTAAACAAGTTAGGAGAGCGCTCTAGGAAAGTTAAAAATTAATTCGATTATGTTGAAAGTTGTGTGCAAGTAAATAGTGACGTGTCGACCGCAACCGATTTGTTTATTTCAAACGTGCCAACTTTAATTTTTGTTGGCTCCGTTTTATGATCTTGTCTCGATCCAAAACTGATTGAATTGCGAGATATATGAATAGATGTTAATAATATTGTTGTTAAAAATACAAACTAGCTTTTAGAGTCTATTTTACATATAATACTACGTTTTTATTACTTATACGTAATTATTATATTATAGTTGATGGAGTTGACAGTTATTACGAGATAATTCATAATAAAAAATATTCTCAAAAACAAAAATTAAAATTAGTTATTTGTGTAATTTGCGGTACGTTTTGCTAGTCAGTACCAAAATTCTAATGCAAAGATTTAGATATTTTGTTTTTATTTGTATTTATTATATAAACCTAAGTTTTGACATTTTTTTCTCTTCTAATTATTGATTTTATTTTCAGAGATTAAAAGAAGCAGATAAACCGAAACGTCCATTAGGTCCATATATGCAGTATCTATTAGAACAAGCAAAAGTACAAAATAAGAAAATGAGTGAAGTAATCCTCTTACAAAAGGGCAAATGGCAGAACCTCGCGGAATCCGAAAAGCAAAAGTACAACGTGCGTTTTGAAGCAGATAAGATACGTTACGAAAAGGAAATGGCAGCTTGGGAAGCCAGAATGATAAAAGAAGGCAATTCCGATATGGTTAGAGGCACAACGCTTGCTGCGAACAAACCTTCCCGATTGCGCAAATCTAAAGATGGTGGTACAGAATAGGAATTCGGGTGTTCTTACCACGTAGAGTCTGCCATATCTGGTGAGAACACGTGTGACAGTGATATCACATCACCAACCAAACAACCTACTACCAATACGATAGACAACACTGAGAAACCTGCAAGGAAATCTAAAAAGACTGCTAATAAAGATGAAAAAACGCAAATTTATGATATTGATAGGACGAATGATGATCTTACGAAGTTTTATGAAAGTAGATTTTATAAATCTACTGAAGAAGTACAAATTAATTCTGAGGATAAAGCTAAATCAGATCTGAATTTGTCGAATAAAAATGAAATTACAGTCGATACTAATAAGGTTAATAAAGCTAATCCAAAAGTTATTTTTAATACATCCGATGATTTAAAATCGAAAGAATCTCAAGTTGTAAAGAACGTTGAAGTTTCAAAGGCAGACGAAACTTTACCAAAAGAAGAAGACAAGGATGAAAATCAAAAGGCAGGTAGAAAAAAATTGGTTGACAAGTTAAAGAATATGTTTAAGTTTTAGTTGTTTCTAATTTTGCGAGTGGTTTTTTTTGTTTATGTTTTCCTATACCGATTTATATCTTATAGTTTTTTTTTTATAATAAATGAATGTATTATATATAATTTTATTGGTTTTATTTTCTTATGGGTTATTATTAGATGTAGTTTTGATCTATTTGTTTTATTACTTAGTTATTATATTGATATTAATTATTGTTTGTTTTGAAGCTCACAATCTCGGATAATGCGAATAGTGGACACTGGACAATGGATAAAGTAGTCTATGAAATTAAATAGTACATTATAATTCATCGCCTGATTAGTTTAGCTCCTGTGCCGTTTTTGTGAGATATCTATTCTTTTCCGGTTCCACGATCGCGCCCGACTGGATTGGGTATTTTGTAGGCCAGGTTGACTAAACTGGCGTCGCGTCGTCCAGACTAGAGAACGGACTTAAAATCTTGGAAAACGCGCGAATGGACCCGTGGCTCGCAAACGACGTTTTCCCTAATGAGGAAACTCGCTTCAATTATCTTTTTAATCTACCGCGAGCTGGTTTTATTGTCTGCCACTGACAGGCAAATTTAGGCATTTTGTATAAGGGAGCCGGAAACGCAACAATTTGTTGAGGATAAGCGAGGGTTTGCATCGACTCACGAGTTGCAGCATTTATCATCATGTCTGTAAGTTTTTAAAGTGGGCGTAACTTTTTTTATGATTGATATAAAGGGGCGATTGGAACCTTTGTCTCTGTGCAAACAAGCACATATAATTTATGGTTGTGACCTCTACTACGTGATAATTCATGTTTATGAAAAAATAAAACAATTTACTATGTTTTTTTTTCACAAATTTATTCTTACGAATACATTACTAGTTTCGGCTCAGGAATTTCATTACCCCATACAAGATTATTTCAAAATAATAAAACAGATTCAACGTTTGCCTATCACGTCCAGGAGCATCAACATACTTTTCCAAAACTGGAGGACTTAAAAATTTTACATAATTCACAAAAAGGACTTAAATTAAATTTATTAGAAGTATTGGAAATTTTTAACCAAAAAAGTAACGCCGCACCCTTTTTAAATGACCAAATAGATTTAATATATTCCCCAATACTTAAAGCGATTAGTTAATCCTTCTTTTTTAAATAATTACCACGTATTTTTAATCTGTTTTGTAATATAATCCTTTTACCATTAGTATCGCATGCTCATTACTGTAATCTTTAAGTCATTTTTTCTTAATCACTTTTTGTAACACCGCACTTTCAAACTAAAAAAAATCGATTTTAAATGTGGGCATTTGCTATGGAGAGGCGGCGTTTCAGTTTTTAATATATTTTGTTTTTTGAGAGGGTGTTGCAGGTCTCCTCTAAGAAAAGTACGTTTTTTCTCTGCGCTTTGACCTTTTTGTGCTTTTTGCTATTTTTGGATATATCAGGTGGTATGTCAAAGTTAGAGATATTACTTTTTTGAGTGTAATGTTCGTGTTGTATATGTTTTATTCACAGTTATTAAACCAAAGTTTACGGTAGAAACTATTTGGTGAGAAAAGTTGTCTGGTACGCGATGACGCCCAAACCGCCATAAGTTTTTTTTTTCTCCTAGGAGCCGAATGCGGTAGAGAGTTATTGCAACTCTAACTATTTTCATACATAAGTACTATATTCGGAGATATTACATATACGGGCTTTATACTAGGCATGGTATAAATTCTACGTTTCGGTTCTCCAGTAGCCGGGTCGGAAAATATTTTATATAAAGCAAGCAAGTATATGGACAGCTTCCGCATATTTCTTTGTCAGATTCTTGCTCAGCACATTACATTATTTACGATTGAAAGAGTTTGTTCTGTTGGTGTGATAGTGTTACATACGCTTTTGTTGGTGGCAGTACTCTAATTTCAAACTTTTTACGTTTCACCAAAAGAAACATACAAATAGTAGCAAAAACCACCTAGTCAACTTTAAGAGTAGGATGACTTGTTTAGTTAGATATACAATTTGTATGACTGGATTGCTTATCCAACCACCCGGTATTTACTCTCGCTGCTATTGCTTGTTCAAGGATGTGCTGGCGTATGATACTACTTTTGAATTATGTAGTTCAATTTTTTTGCTAAAGGACCGCTTCTAGTTCTTGTTGGTGGGTTTGGGGTAGATTTTACTGTCGAAACACTATTTATAAGCATTTTGAACTTGTAGGAATATTATTGAATACAGTAGGTGTTACCTAAACTTGTTTGTTGCGTCGGCTTTGGTCATCAGCTCTTGTAATGGTTGTTGATCTGTAAACCTATTTTTTGGTACGATGCTGTTGGTGGTGGTCAAATCGGTGAGGCAAGCTCAGTTTCAACAGATGTCGGTCTTGGGTTTATTTTTTTTTTTGATATAGAGATATTTTTGCTTTTGGTCTAGGATAGCAACCAATAGTGTCCAAGGATTTTCATTTTCTGAATTCAGTAGGAAAATAAGGAAGGATGTAGTAGTACAAATATTGCTTACTTGTATTTCAGTGCTTTTGGCGATGTTTGGTTCTTTCCTCGACTCTTGTTGCTAAGGTCAGCAATTTTTTAAAGGAATGCGTTATCCGGTGCTTGTTAAATTCTAATTATGTCTGCACGTTGTAGTGAAGGTGTATTGTTTTTGGCAGCACGGTTTTCTGCAACAGGCATGTTTCTACAGGGTTTTTTAGGTTTCTGTTTGAGGGTACAGAGCGCTCTTATATATACATACGTCAGAAAGTTTTAGGGTCCAATTGCAAAGTATTATTCATCTCTTTAAATAGTTGCGGTGTTTGAATTTAGTCACTTCTAGAAGCTGCGGGCTAGGTTTAGTACCTAAAACTCAGATCTCTTGGCCGCAATTTCCGTCCGTGTTTGGTGGTTTGTCTTCTTCATTTCAGCGTTTAAAAAATTTTTTATTAAGAAATTAGTGCTGGGACATAAAAATGTCTTGTAATAATCCATAGAACGGCATTATTCCAACTCAGGATATCTTGGTTTCAGAGAAGCCTTTAAATTGTTTACGACAACAAGAAGATGTTGTTTTGCCATACATCTATTAATGACAATTGCTGAGTTCCTTGCAGACGTATTTTTTTATTGCGAATCCAGCTCCTTCTGTGAGCATTATACCGGGTAAACTCGGACTTTTCAGTCTCATTTACCGAACTCCAGGCGACATCAACTGTCCCTACTTAAGGTGGCTGAAGTTAGCGTTGGTTTTGTATTTGGTTTAGCGTTGGTTTTTGAACGGGTACGTTCGTGCGAAGAAAAATTATTATTTGGTTAGGGCGCATCAACTACTAGTTTGTCTGATAATGTTTTATTTATGTTTTATAACTACCGGACTTTTAAGGTTGTTGTTTTGTGGTTTGCGGAAGTATTTTACAGTTTTTTGTATTAGTACAATCATTAACTTTTGAAGAAAGGAGCATTATTTTTTCTAAAGATATTTTAGCTCTGTGTGGGGCTCACAAAACAAGCATGGTTAGTACGGATGTATGTAGAATAAAAGGGATTGTTTTTGTTACAACACATAAAATATAAGGCGTTAGAATTGTGACATTGTAATGTGTTTTTGTCCTGGTTTTATAGGGGTTACGTTTTTTAATACACTACATGACGTTGTTATTGGTACGTGGGGAAAATGTTTGATTGGTATTGATAATCTTCCAACATGCCGTAGTTGAAGTATTAGGATATTACAATTATACTCATATACAAGGTAACCGTCATAAATTCTTGGTCTAGTGCCTACTACATTTTTAAAAGCTTTGGACAAAATGTCAAATATTGTCAGTAAAATGTGATGTTTTATTAACTTAAATAGTCTTGTATTGAAATCCAGACAGACATTGTTACGTTTCAACTATGCCAGATTTACAAAAAATGAGTAGCGAGCGGTCATCAAATTTATCACATTAAAAGGTGTTGCTTCTTTTCAAATTAAACACAGATTTGATGGGCACATAAGGCACATATTCACTTTCTTATTTTACCGTGAAAGAATGGGCGGAAAGGATGCGTTATGAGTTTTTATAAGATGACTCAAGTTCTGGTCGACCAGTTGAAGTTATCTTAGACCTTTATTGAAGAATCCAAAGTGATTGCCCACTAAAAGTGAGGGAATTATCAGCAATGTCAGCGTTATCAGATACATCGATTTGCCGAGTTCTCTATGATCATTTGGGTATGAATAAAGTGAGTGCAGATGGATCCCAAAACGTCTGTATGTTTATCGAGTTGATTGTGCTCGATCTTTTTTAAAGCTCTGTGAGGAAAGACAAGAAGAATTTTTGCAATCTATTGTTAAAGAGGATGAAACTATAGTCTTGTAATATGATCCTCTGTCCAAAAGGGACCCACTACCAAGAAAAGCTAGGGTATCCCCGTCAACACAAAATATCATGTTTGTATGTGAGTGCCATTTTTTAAAGATAGAAATACCACGATGAATGGCGTTTATTATATAGGTTAAGAGAAAATATTTGGACAAAGCGTCAAGGAAAGTTAACATCGTTTTCATAAAATTGATAATTTTTCCAACAGTCCAGACTTGACCACTAGCAACTACTTGTTTTCAAAATAAAAAAAAAATTGGGGGTAAACAATTTCCATGAAAATGTGAAAACTGCTGTTTTGGAGTATTTTGACGACAAATTTTTAGAATATTTTTATGACGAAATAGAATTACCAATTAAGTAATGTGAACACTACTCTGGGATTAAGAAAGATTATATTGAAAAATAATAAAATATCTTTCTCATAAGCATGATTTTTTGGTTAGGCCGGGAGTTTATGGCGGTTATCTTGTGTATACTTAGTTTGTAGAAATAGTTAAACAAATCAAACATAGACTACGATTATCTTGTTGCTTAATGTTTGGTGACTTAAACGAATTTAGCTTTTTCTATAAATTGTTGTTGACGAGTATACGGTTAGAGGTTTTTTTTGTTTGTTATCTCTTATACTAGAGATACAACCTCATTTTAATTAGCTTTTGAGCAGTCACATTTTTATCGATTTACACTATTGTGCAGTTTAGAAAGTTTTTGTAGTAGGCAATTCATTTGCTTGTTTTTAACGTTCTATGCGTTGCGACTTTTACATTCATGTCAGCAAACCGAGTAAAAGTATTGTTGGCTGAGCAATTGACACCGTCCTTTCAAAAACGTTATCTTTGACATTCTTGCCTGATCAGTTGTATTAATTTTTGAGTAATTAGTTTGACTACTACAAGAACATTGTTTTCCAATTCCAGAAATTTGATATATGCAGACTGTAAAGATCAACACTCTGTTTGAAGAGTTTGGTCCCCAATGTTATCACTATCATTTTCAAATTTATACTGACGGTTTGCTACAACTGAATTCACGTTTTGCTGTTTATAGTTTATGGATTTCATCACTGGAAATTGAAAAAGAAGATAGACTTTTTGCGCCGTTGTCTATTTTTTTATCTGTAGGTTTAAGTTTTAGAAAGGTTACATCACATCAAACCACTTGCTGAGAATAAGAACCGTTTTAGAAAATGCTACTGAATACCAACTACCAGTGTACATAGCTTTTGTAGACTATGAAATGGCTTTTGACTCCATAGAATAGTGGGCAGACGAAGAAGCACTCTAGAACAGCAAAAAATTGACTAGGAGAACAGATATATAAACATAAATAGATAAAGAATACATCACCTCAGATTTGCAGACAATTTTGCAATATTTGCTGAAACAAGAAAAGGAAATGATTGAAAAACTAAAAACAAGATCGGCTAAAGTAGGCTTGAAACAGTGTTTGTTTTTTAAAAGTTATTTTTTTCTTCTTCTTTTTTTTTTCTTTTTCCTTTAGGCACTTTGTCTGTTTTTTTATTAGCATTCGGCTTCATTGTGGTGGTGATTCTATAGATGATGAGGTCTAGCTTTTGGCCTATTTTTTTTTGGTGGTCTTTCAGGTTGTTTTTTGCCGAAAGGGGTTCCGTGTTGCACAGTTTTTGGTAGCCGATCTTTATCCATACAATTGACGTGTGCGTTTCATTTTTTCTTTCTGGTCTTGGCTTTGATTATGTCCTGAATGTCGCATTTGTTTCTGTTTTTTTGACTAGGTGTTCAGTTGTGAAGAATTACCCTTACTATCGTCTTTAGCGCTCTCATCTGGGTTACTCTAAGTCTTTGTTTTGTTTTGCTCGTCTCAGCTCTAGTTTTGCTTACGTAGGTCAGTGTTGGTCTTATTATGCGTTCCTCCATATGACGTCTCGTAGGCAACTCGATACCATGGCACCCTTGTTTAATTGTTTTGTTACCTCTCTATTCAGATCACATGCGCTAGAGATATTAACGCCTAGATAGTTGTAGGTCATTACTTGTTTGAAGGCGTGACCGTCGATTTCTAATTTGCATCTTAAAGGTTCTTTTAATATTGTTAGGCATTTTGTTTTCTCTTTAGATGACATTTTTTGCGGTTGTTATGAACTTGAATAAAAATTTTTAGAGGTTGTTTTTGCTGCTGGTAATCAAGACTGCATCGTCTGCATAGCATATAACGTTTACACTGCTTTTCTCATTCTGTAACCGTTCTTGGATTTGACGCTGTCAATAATTTTGTTCATTATGATGTTGAACAGCATAGGGCTTAGCGAGTCACCTTGACGTATTCCGGACCTTGTTAGAATTTCTGCTGTTATTCCATCCCCTGCTTTGATACATATTGTTGTATCTTGGTATAGGTGTTGAATCAGATTAGTTAGCTGTTTGAAGACTTTCTTGTCAGTAAGAATTGCTATTACGTTTTTGAGTCTCACAAGGTCGAACGCTTTGGAAAGATCAAAGAAGCATATGAAGGCCGGAGAGTTGTACTCTATCGATTTTTCAACGATTTGTCGTATGACAAATATTGCGTCGGTGGTTGAGTAGAGTGATTCCTGGATAGTTTTCGGGTAATTTTTTATTGCTTTTTTTATGTATCCGTATGGTGGCCCCCATACTTTAACAGTTTGTTTGGTATACCGTCTAGCCCTGTTGCCTTTCTCCCCCTCAGATTTTTCAATGCTTTCTTGATGTCTTCTGTATCTATTACAATAGTGTTATTCTCTATTTGTAAGTTGATGTGGTAGTCGCCTGTTGGTAGTTGATCGTACATATTTTTGAAACGTTCATACCAGTCTTCTGTGCTTATTTTGCAAGTGGTGAGATTTTTGTTTATATCTTTTCTTTGATTCTGAATTATTTTCCATACTTTGTTCTGTGCTCCGGTTATGTCATGTTTTAGGTCTTTGGTGAATCTTTCCCAGTATTTTTCTTTAATTTGGCGGATCTTTGCGTTGGTGTTATTATGTGTTTCTTTATATTTACTGTAGTTTGATTGCGTTTTTGAATAGTTATATTTCAGGTACGCCTCTTTCTTTGTCTTACTTAGTATCTTTACTTTATTTTGTAAACCAGGGAGTTTTTGTATTGTTGGTTTTGGTGGTAACTGTCCTTGTGCCGCAAAGTCATGACAAACTAAATAGAATAACTGCAAATTGCAGGAGCAAATACGCTCTTGGAACAGGTGGTTTAATACTACTTTGGTCAAAACATTAGACCAAATAAAAATCATTAAGAGACCAAAATACAACAAAGAACTAAACAAAGCATTTGGGAGCCTAAACTTTGTACTGAGGAGTAAAAACATATCTCAACATTTAAAAATTAAAGTGTTTGACTAATGCGTATTATCAGTACTTATCTACGGAGCTCAAACCATGATGCTTCAATATAGGCAGCTTACGTAGGTTATCAGTAACACAAAGAGCAATAAAACGAAGAATGCTACACGTTACTTCTAAAAAAGCTACATGGATAAGGAAAAAAAAAACTAAAGTAGCTGATTTAGCCAAAATTGTCCTTGGGCTAAAGTGGAATTTTGCAGGACATGATGCATGATACTAAAATCTTGGCTTGACAAAAGACCTTGGTGGTGAGCGTAAACTAGGTAGGGTGATGATGAAAAGGTAGCTGGATTTGCCTGTATAACATTAGCACAGGATCAGTAAAGATGAACAGATATGGGGGAAGTCTACATCTGACAATAAATTGTAAGAGACTAATAGATACATAGATATAAATGTAAATTTGCTAAGAAATAGTAATTTAATTTTTGGCAACAGTGTACTGAAGCGTAAAGAAGCGTACAAGTCTGGTCAGAGCTCACTTTACAACGGAGGTGTTACTTATCAATCAAACCAACAACACCAACAAGCGACTATATAAACGTAGTCATAAATAGCTAATGTTGTTTTAAGCGTATGCGTGTATGCATTAATACTGGAATTTCTACTTTGATGTATTAGTCTGAAACAGATTTCTCTTAATCAGAAAAAATGATAATTTCTACAATTTTTTTAAAACTAAAATAGTAATTTGTAATTTAACCTATTTCTAAATAATTTACAGTATTGTTACCTAGGTATATTTTAACGCGTTGAGTAGAGGTTGTTTGCAGTTGCTTTACTTGTAGTGACGTCATCTATTAAAAACTTATGTTAATTTAAACTATTATTATTACGCAATGCAAAAGGTAAAAGATAATAATTGTTTATACAATAGTGTTACAAATTCTAAAATATTGATACAAATTTAGACAAACTAATGTAATGCATTTCTTTTCTAGATGATTGGCACTCACTGGATATTGGCAAAATGTGTCATGTGGGAATACATTCTTTCAAAATGGAAATTTTTGTATATAATTTGTTTCTTATAAATAAATAAAAAAAATTATACAAATAATTGCATGAAAAATCAAACAGTTTCTTTTTAAGATATATTAGATTTTATTGAGTTAAAACTGTTAAAGTTTAATCTGTGTTTAAAATGCAATTACTTTAGTTTGTATGAAAATAAGCCTGCGCAGAGTTGAGAAATTTAATAAAAACTAAAATAATTAAATCAAATATTTTTCATGATTTTGGTTTAAAAGCATTCACAGATAAGTGAAATATTTTACAAATTATCTTCAGTACGTCCCTGTTCATTCGTATTAATATAGTGGGATAACCACTCCCCTCACTTCCATAGTTTATGTACATAGCTTCATATATATTGATAGCGCATGTTCATATTCAAATTGCTGTTTTATCGGCCGGTATAGCGGCAAATTATAAATGACAGTAGCTGTCAGTGTGTTGTCAGAGATTAATGTGTACTTTTAAGTTTACAAATACAACGTGATTTAAAGTAAGTTAATAAAGATAAAACAAAAAAATAATTATAATATTATAGGGCTGTTTTACAATAAAAATCGATACGTTTTTGCTCCTAACCTAAAACACTGTTTGTGTTTAGATAAGGATTATGCATGCACTTGGCATTCTATCAAATAGCCCACACTAGAGAATGAAAGTGTGTCAATGCAATATTTGCATGCAGTTAACATGCGTGCAAAATATTTCAGATTCTATGGTAATACCAGAATAATAACTATAATAATAATTATATTTTCTTGAATGAATTGAATTATTGATTTTAGTTTAATTCATGAATGATGAAGTTAGTGTATGTTATTATGAAATAATACGTAAAGATAAATCTGTGTAAATATTAATTTACTTGAATTTGATATAAATGGGATACGTTGAAATATTTATTTTGTTTTGATTAGAATAAAATTGAATTTTTCAAAACATTTTATAATATTGCGATAACGCTGAAAAAATTACGATTAGCTGCTGTCTGGTCATTAGAAATTATTTTTGTTAATTATACGTATATTATTTTATATTTTCCATAGATATATGTATTCAAAAATAATATTTTAAAGTATTGCATGGAATACATAATTAATATTATAATTTACATATATTTTACATGCCTTATTGAACCAACAAGAAGTCTAATAATTTATTATTCATGGTCTCATTGTCATACATTACGCGTATTTTATTTAATATTTGCTAACGCGATTTAAAATAGATTTTGATCATTTTTACACGAACATGAACATTCAAAATTGAATTGAATAATAAATCAGTTTTTGAAGGTGTTGCTTGATTTACGGAAGTGACAACAAAGAAAAAAAAAGGTTTTTGAATTTCGAACTAATGCTTTGAATACAATTTTTTTTGCTTGTCTACTAAATATGAATACCGAAGATTCAGAAAGTTTATGAAACAGAATTTTGATTAAAACAAAAATGTTATGTTCTAATAAGTAATAAATAATACAACGTAAAATATATTGATTTATACAGGGTGATTCGTTAACATGTAAATTGCATATTTTTTACAGATGTTATGTTTATTGGCGATTTCTGTACAATAAAAATATGTTATAGAGTAATTTATAATTTACATATTTTTACTTTGGTTCATTTATCAAATGAAGAAACTTTTATCTATCTTTTTTTGTTTACTCGGAAGACTTGGTCAATTAAATTAAAAAAAAAATATGTTTTGTTTTCTAAATCATGATTTTGGAAACAAACAAAAAAAGTATAGAGATTAATTTCTTTAAAACTCAGAAATAATCTTTTTTTTGTTACAATGAATCATTTTTTTAAATCAATTTGTAATGATTGTTTTTAAACCAGTGAATAATGTTAATGAAAAATCACGGCGCCATTTATAGGCTTCCGTAGAGAAGGGCAAACAGGTATTTGAGTCTTTTTGTGTTATCAAGGCCTATCTTGTGCGTATGTTTAATGCCTATTTGGAACATCGAACATATCCTGATGGTTGGAAGGTTATCAAGATTGTTTCTGTACCCAAACGCAAATCGTTTCCAATTATAACACTTGTTTTCTGATCCATTGCTATTTTTTATATGGTTGGAAAGTTTTGAATTTATGTTTTTCTATCCATATTACTGGGTTTAGGAAGGGCCACAATGTGTATGAAAACATCACTATCTTGTACTACGATGCTATGTCTGGAATAACCCAAAAAAGTGTATTTTTTTGGTATTGAATGAGCCAACAATAACGCCTGCACCTTATATCCATCTCGATTAGTCTTAAATTACGTTAATCTTTTAAATGGTGGGCCATGTTTTAGTTGAATTTTGTATCACATGTTTCTACTGACGCTGTCAATTTTTGCGGCACAATTACATAAGAAAAGTGTGGTTAGATACCTCCGTAGACAGAAAATGCATCGTTTTACATTGGAGCAACGTTTTTGAAATAACAAACATTTATTTTGAAAATGGGTTTTATTTGTTTGCAACAGCGCGAAAATTACATACGTTGTTTGGAAGAAATGAAGCGCCATCGATTGAAGGAATACAAAAGTTTGTATAAAAAGTGCGTGAAACTGGAATGCTGGTAGACAATGCGCTCATCAAGCGCATGCTCATCTAAAGCGTTCTGCCAAAATTGTTGTTTCTGTGGCTCGAAGTGCACGGTAGCACTCAAAAACATCAACTCGGCGCAGAAGTCAGCAATTCAATATTTGGCGAACGATTTTGAGGCGGATTCTTCACATACAAGACCTCGGTATGTTTGCGTACAAAGTGCAACTCATTCAAGAAATTAAAATAGCTGATCTTGGTGTCCGTTTTTGCTTTGCTCAGTGGGTTTTAAACAAATTGAATGTTGACTCTTAATTTTATCATTTTTTTGGACGAGGCTCATTTCTATCTTGGAGGTTATGTAAACAAACAAAACTGTCGTATTTGGGGAACAGAAATTCCACATGTTATAGTTGAGGAACCAATGCATTCATTGCAAGTTACTGTTTGGTGCGGATGTTGGAGTGGTGGCGTTATTGGGCCATTTTTCTTTGAAAACGATGATAAAGCCAACGTTACTGTTACCGGAGATTATATCAGAGGCATGATCACTGATTTTGTGTGGCCCGAATTGAAGGAACTTGATCTACAGTAGCTCCGGTTTCAACAATGGGCAACATTTCATACTGCACATGTCACGATCAATCTTTTGAGCACCAAATTCAACAACCGCGTTATTAGCCGTTTAGGTGATGTGAACTGGCTACCTCGCAGCTGGGATTTTTTTGTGGGCTGCATTGATGGGAAAGGTGTATGCTGACAATCCACAGACAATTGACCAATTAAAGCAGAACATTTGCAAAGCTATTGCTGAAATACCGCTGGAAACAGTGGCGCAAATACTCAATAATTGGCCCTCCTAGAGATTGGCCTACTGCCAAGCCTGCCGCGGCGGCTATCTAAATGAAATCATATTTTATACTTAATTGGAATATACAGGGTGAGTCGGGAGGAACGGACCAAATTTCAGGAGTGTATTGTATACGTGAAAATAGTGTAAAAAACCTAAATGTTTTCCGATTTTCATTTGTTACTCTCTGAAATAAAATTAAAATAATCTAAAAATAAGCCATTTGTAACCGGTTTTCTGTTAGGAACCTTCTTGGAGGAAGGTCTTAGAGTTATCCTATACATAGAACAGCGCTTCCACCCTTGAACACTAGAATTTGTTCTAAGCTTGTACTCTCGCTCAATGCTCTGGTTTTCGTATTTATATATTAATTTGAAACTTTTTTAACGTCGTGAGAATAAAATTATTTTAAAAGTAAAGAATACAAGATAAATTTGTGTCTGATCTAGTACATATTAATGATTTTTCTCGCACGTTGCTAAAAAAGTTTTACTATAATATAAATACCAGGATTGGAGCAATAAGCGAGGGTTCGAGCTTAGAAAAATTTTTAGTGTTCTCTGGTCGGAGTGCTGTTTAATGTGCGAATGTGCTATGATCGGATCGAGGATCGCCGTTGTGTCCGCACCCTTACGTCTCGTAGCTCCTTCTATCACACATTCTATTCTTAAAAATATCTCTTACGTAAACGACTTTGCAAGGGTCTGTAATGCGAAAGGACCTGCTAGTACAGGGGGGTGGGGGCTCTTGAGATTTATATCAAAACCTGGGAGCGGACAAATTTGTACGTTTTTTTTTTAAACTGTTCCAGAGTTTGGGCTGTTTTCAATATTTTGCGATGGGGCTCACAAATCCTAGCTAGGCCACTAGATATTGGGGAAATTACTGCCGAAAATCAAATGTTTATTCACTGTTTTATTGTAGATAGTCGTGTCAATTAAGTCAACATCTATTACTGTTTGACAGTTCAATAATTATTTGACAATTGATCTTAAGTTTGACAAATGTTTTTCATTACAGTTACGTTTGGGTTCAGTTCAAATACATGTTGATAATTGACTTTTTGTTATTATTTGACAATAGGTGTTGGGGGAATTACGACCGAAAACCTTATTTTAATTTACTGTTTTATTAAAGACAATTGTGTCGATTAGTTATTATCTGTCACTGTTTGACACCTAAATAATCATTTGAGTTTAAGTTTACAAACGTTGCGTTTTTGACAGTTGACAGTTTATTTGACAAATATAATACAAAAATATTAGTTTTTTTAATTAAAATCTTACTTTCGACGTCACTGTAAATAGTTTGACAGTTTAAAATATTATTTTACAGATCTGATACATTTTTACCAAATTATAATATTATAAACTGTTTAACAGTTTTAATAACTTTTTGACAGATGTAGTAACGTTTTAGAGAATTTTGAATAAAATTTGACTTATCTGTCAGATTGTATTTATTTTGTTCCAAACTGTTTGACAGTTTTAGTAACTTTTTGACATTTTAAATTGTTTTTAGACAGATTTAGTAACACTGCTGTTTTAGTGACAGTTTAGAATACAATTTGACAGATCTATCAAGTTTTTTTCAATGTATGGTATACATTGCTGTAATTTTTTTGACAGTTTTAATATTTTTTTGAAATTTTTAGTAACTTGTTGACAAATGTAGTAAAGTTTTTGAAAGTATTACACTATTTTTAGCAGTTGAGTATACTATTGGACAGGTATGCTATATTTTTTGAAAATTTTATTTACTTTTTGACAGATGTAGTGACATTTTTGAAAACTTAGAATACAATTTGGCATAACAGGTAGATGGTATTAAATTGCTGTAAATTGTTCGACAGTTTTAGTAACTTTTTGAAGTTTTTAGTAACTTTTTGACAGTTTAAAAAACAATTGGGTAGATTTATGCCAACTTATTAAATTTCTAAAAACTATTTGACAGTTTTGTATATAATACAATTTTTGACATTTGCTCAACTTATGACATTTTTACACATTACTGAGTTAAGGTAATAAAAAAAAAATGTTTTTATTGTTGACACTTGAGAATACTATTTGACAGATCTACTATATTTCTGTTAAAATAAATTATTACTGTAACTTGTTTGACAGTTTTAGTAGCTTTTAGACGTAGACGTTTGACTGATTTGGTACAGATTATTTGCCAACCTATAAAATTTTTACACATATCTCTAAACTGCAGAAATGTATTTTTTTCTGATAGGATCATTTTTAATATTTTGCAATGGGGCCCAAAAATCTTACCTTTGCCACTGCTCTTATGGCCACTTTGAAACCGTGTAACCTTGTTTAGTCTTGCTAGCAGAAATATGGAACTTTTTGTACAATTGTATTGATACTGTTCTTGAGTCTTTTTTATAGTATTATACCTGATAATGGTTAACAATATTCTTATCTTATATTCTAAAAAAAATTATTGCATAAACCATGTCAATGATCTTTAAAAATGCTGTTTCTAAGGAATTAATATTCTGAGATGCGTCTCAGGTACTTATTGCAGACGATATCTTAACACTATTCTAACGTTTGCTCTGGTGGCATCAATAGGTACAGCTCATATGGCAACACGTAACTCACGAACTGCACTGGTACCCAAGACAAAAGCAGTGTCTTGAACATTGGTTTTATTTTATTTCTGTCAAGGTGAAATAGCTGCGCACCATAAATAGCGCAATGGGCGTGCGGGCATAACTTATTCATTAATTTGCGTCTGATGTGTAGTTTGTAGTATTAATTGTTATTAGTTGTTTATTATTAGATTAGATTATCTCATGGGTTTTAAAATGTTATGATCAGGTATTTTTATTTTGCAATGTATATTATTGCCCCATACATAACTGACGTATTTATGAAAATAAACAGTTGTGCTGCAATTTTAAACAACTTATTTTCTGAAACTGGTTTGGCTGTATCTACTATCCGTACATTTAGTATGTATTTTTTTTCAATTATTGTTTATTTTACAACACCAACAGCTTATTAGGTGACTTCCGAACCACCCATGTATGAGGCAAGTAGTGCTTTATTTTGAAATAATTTTTTTATACTGCTTAAGTCATTTGTAATTCTGCCTTTATCTCTTCTAAGTTCAGAGCAGGGAAAATAGCAGGTTTAAAAAGTGTCTTTATTGACGCTTGCCTAATCCAGGAAATAAGAGATGGCGTAAATACTTGTGGCAAAATATTTACAGGGAGTTAACTCATATTTTATTGTATGATCTGCCTAGAAATTTTCTGTTTTTTTGCAAGAAAGTTAATTTAGTAATTAATAGAATTTAATAGAATTTCAAACAGAGATTTGAAAATTTTCCTAAGAGCTAGGAACTCTGCTCTTATCAATAAGAAGAAAACTACTTGCCAAGAGATATGTTGACAAACTTACAAACTTTTTGGTATGGGAAGAGGTATGGCCTTAGAGGCTATGTCAGTTACAGGCTACACTTTTGGTTATCACTTTTAAAGTTTGAGAGTCTAATAAAAACTCTTTCTCTAAAAGTTTTTTCTATTTGTCATTCCTTACACTACAAGTTGGCTACAATTTCTTTTTTATAAATCTTTAAGCCTATCTGATTAGCACCGTGTTTGAAAAGTTTAAAACTTAGCGGTGGCATGACATCTCTAAGTTTTTTTTTTAGTTGGTTTGTTTCAATTGAATCTACATTCTGCTGCTCATCACCAACACTTGGAATTCTCTTGAAGCATTATGCTCCTGGGTATCTAGCATTAGAGGTAATTTCTAGGTATCTCACATCAAAAAACTTATTTTGGACTTACAAAATAGAGGTTTTGTCACTAATTTGTTAGGTGCCAAGTGAGTATTGCAAGACTGGATCATGAGATGCGGTATAATATTACTATCAATTACACAATCTTTAATCCCGAAACCGAAATTACTTGTTTAAGAACTTTGTTTGATATCAAAATTGACATTTGTCTTTTGAATTTTTGGACGATCATTGGAATGCTATTGTGGCAAAGTAGGTACAATTGATCGTTTGTTTTTGAATGCCTTTATTTTACTGTGGCCCAATCTGTATTAGGGCAAAATCTATGTTTACTGGATATTATTAAAAACTACTATTATGTACTCCAATAGATCAAACACTGCAAAGCTGTCCTCTAACCCGTTTTTTTAATTGGTATTAATTTTTAATTTTAATTTAATCTTGCACTAATTTAATCTCAAGCTAAGGGCAAGCTCATTAATCATTAACGCTGCCGAAGTTTTCTCACGTTTGGGCCCATTTGGTGGAGGTGCTATATCTCTATGCTTTAGTAAAAGGGGTGTAATTTTGGCTTATATTATGTTTTTATTGTTTGGTAAATTTTATAAGCCGGATTTGCTGGAGATCTGCGATTTGTGCTAGGTTTGCTTGGCAGGTGTGGCTTGTCAGCTATCTGTGGGGTGTTGTCAAGTTTTTTTAGAACGTTGGCGTGGTTTACGTTTTGCTTGACATTTGCCAGTTGTACACGTTTTGAGTGTTCTGCACAGACTGAAATATATTTCCGTGTCAACTTAGTACAAAAGTCTTTACAGGATATAGATGGCGTTTAGCGGGTTTTTCAAATTTGATATTATTATTTCAACACTCTCACTATCTATCTATCTATCTAATCTGAAAAATTCTTAACTAAACCTAAATAACATGTTCATTATGCTTTAGCGGGCACAAACTCTTAGTCAATATATCTGCAGTCATTTCTGTTGTAGGTAAATAAGATATACTAACATATTTGTTTGTGAAAATTCTTATGCAACATAAGTAACCCAACAGTTCATATAACAGGTTTCTTAAATAAATTGTTTCTTTTGAAGCTTCCGACTTGGCGATATATTTTGCCTCCTTGCTGGATAGCGCTACGGTAGCTTGTTTCTTGCTTTTCCAGCAGATAGCCGCGTTGGCTGATTTGAACACATAGCCAGTGTATGATTTTTTGTCTTTTGTGTCGTTGGCCCAATCAGCATCAACGTGGTACATTGGCCATTTTACTTTCTTGCATATTGAATTTCAGTAATAATTCTTCGATATATTCTTCCTGATCAAGAGTGATGAACCTTCCTTTTTTGTTTTGCGTGATTCTCAAACCTAGAGAACTCCTCACTTCTCTCAGATCCTTTATCTTGAAGTTTGAATTTAACTCATCTATTAAGGATTTTGTTTTGTCTGAATCATTTGAAAATACAAAAAAAATTGTCAACATATAATTATGGTTAATAATTCTCGGTCTCTTTATATATATATACAATGTAAATGTAAAAAATTCACTATCATCAGTTTCTTCTTCTTTGGATTTTAGAAAATAAACGAATATCATTCTACTGTAATCATCCTGAAAGGTAAGAAAATATCTAGATTTTTCAATAGATTTGTTTTTCCATTGGTCCACACTGTGTGAATGACGTCCAATATGGCTTCTGACCTGAAGCCTTGCTTGTTGAACGGTTACCTCGTCTGCTTGCTTTCACAGCAATCTACACAGTTTTTGCTGCCACGATTGGCATCTTCTTTAAACTGAATTCCTATTACTGCATCATTTCTCATCTTGTTTAGATCTGATGAATATATGTGCCCAAGTCACCTATGCCATATGCCTATTTGCAATAGTAAGCAGGCACTCATTTGATTTAGCAAAATTTAGTCTATATACATTATGTACAAGTTCAGCTGAACTAAACTAGTATACTATTTCTGTTAAAAATGATGCAGGAGTTCTATATGAATTTGACATAATTTCCATTTTTAATTAGTTGGCTGACAGATAAAAGATTTGTTGTTAAACCAGGAACACAAAGTACATTTTTTATAACTACACTATGTCTGTTATTGTTTACTACTGTTGTTAATTCAATGTCTCCTACACATGTAACTATCAGTTTCCCTTCATTTGCCACTGTAATTTCTTGAACACTTCAGTTGTACGACTTGTTGTTTATAAATTGTTTACTTGTGAAAACTAGCCCCTGAATCGATGTACCAATCGTCCTTTTGACTTGAACCATTTTGTTCATGCTTGCGATAATTTTTCTTAGTACATTGATTTTTAAAATGGCCGATTTGATTACATTGGTACCATCTTATTTCCTTCTTGTTGCCACTAGATGTTGTCTTTGGAGTAACACTGTTACCAACTTGTTTTTTTTCTTGATACTAAAACGTATGTCTAGAAACTTGGACTTAATGGCGCCCGTGCTGATGTTGATGCCTGAATGCTTGACTGCCATGATTAAAGGAGAAAATCTTTCAGGTAGACCCGCCAGTAAGAGCACCTCTATCCATACGTCGTCAATTTTAAATCCGGTACCTTTTAGTTTCTGTCCCATCTCCACCATTTGGTTTACATATTCCGTCATCGAATCGAAATCTTCTAAACAAATAGAGATTTACATGCGGAGCAAACTTACTCTTTGTGTGAGAGTTATTGAGAAAATGGAGGCGTTCTAGATACTGGCGAGGTCTATTTGGTCTACTCACTCTTATATGGGCACATGCTTGTACCGCTTTCAGCTCCATCGGATCTCTATAGATGTAATTTCTTTCTATGTGGTGGTAGATTGCTTAATAAGGCTTAAGTGGGACTGAGATTATTTGGTGTTGTTTTCTAACGTACGACACTATATATGTATTTTATCCGTCTAGCTCTTGCTTTTTTTAAATTTTTTTTTGTATTTCTGAGACATATTTGTTGACGTTGGTATTAAAGTAGTTACTTTACATATTTACTGTTGGCTATTGGGAAGTTTTCTTGGTGGTTACTGTTGCTCTAGCTTTGGGTACGTTTGATTTTGGTTTGATTTTGTTGGTTTTGTTATTCTTGCGTGTAGCTTTCTGCTTGTTTGGCGGTAGGCTTTTTAACATGTAGAAATTTGTATGTTTTATCGCTTTTTGAGTTTTACTCAGAGATGATATAAAATTATTAACAATATAAAGGGTGGTCCATCTAGTGGTATCTATTTAACCATTTGTTATTTTGACAGTGACAGGTCTTTCCCGTAGGAAATCTTGACAGAAAGTTATTATCATATCTCCGTGGAATGAAATGAATTGCTTTACGCTTGAACAATGTTGGGAAATATTGCAAACTTATTTCTAAAGTCAATGTTGTGTAGTCCAAACAGTGCGTTTATTGAAAAGAAGTTTTGGCCAAGATGAGGTCTTTGCCACGCGTGCTGTACGCAAGCTTGTGCAAAAAGTTTGTGAGACTGGCATGCTAGTGGCCAACACACACGGTCCCCGCCGTCGTACGGTGCGCACTGACGAGAATGTGGCTGCCGTAGCCGAGAGTGTGCGACTTAGTTCTGGAACATCGACTCGCCATCGATCTCAACAACTCAACATATCACGCACCAGCCTGATGCAAATTTTGCACAAAGACTTTGCATTATTTGCTTATAAGGTCCAATTGACTCAGCAATTGAAGGCACACAACCTTCCGGTTTGTTATTGCTTCACAGTTTGGGCCTTAGAGCGCGCCATGCCACACAACCCATGACACAATTGATCTTTTGCGCGCCAAGTTTGGTAATCATGTTATCAACCGTCTCGGCGATGTCAATTGGCCACCTCGGAGCTGTAAAGGAACGATGTTATGCGAACAATCCATTAACGATTCAGGCCTTAAAGGCGAATATCGAGGAAGCCATTTGTGAGATAGAGCCAGAAACCGTCACCAAGGTTTGGAAAACTGGGTTAACAGGATGCGCTACTGCTAAGCCAGCTGAGGTAGCCACATGAATGAAATTGTGTTTCATAAATAATGGGAAACTTTGCTCTTTCGAATAAACCAATAATATACCGAAAACAATTAATTTTTGTTCATTTTTTTGAATTTTTAAAAAGGGATCATTAAATGGACCACCCTTTATATTAAAGGGATTGCATCACTAGATGTTTTGGTTATCTTTTATGGTTATTTTTTGTTGGCTTACTAAAACTTTTATAGGGAGCCTTGGTCATTTCTGCACACTAAAGCATTTTTATGCACACTCAGTCTGTCTAGTTATTGAAAACTTTTTTTGCTTTTGTGCTTTAAAAACACAATATTTTGACATTAAATCTTTGACGAGGTTTTTCGAATGTTCTCCAAGTCTTCTTAACGCACTTAGAGTGCTTTTAATGTACTTTCATATGTTTATAAAGTTGTTTTACCTTCTATGTAGGTTATATGTATTTCTCTACATTATCTAGACTTCACTAACTATTAACAATTAAATATAACAGCAATGCGTTTGGGCAATATAAATAACTTTATCTCAGATACTCAATATCGGTTTTGATCAAAACATTCGACAACAGATCTTCTGACTTATGTTATTTGCAGATGGAATTCTACTTTAGACAAACATGGAGAAAATTTTGCAGTAGCTGTAGACATTTCCAAAGCATTTGATAGGGTATGGCATTCTAATCTTATCAACAAGCTCTATTGTATAGGTCTTGATTATAAATTTGTAAATCTTATCAATAGTTTTCTAGATAATAGAAAAATTATAGTTAGAATTGATAGTTTTAACTCTGACCCTAAAATCATAAATGCTGGTATTCCTTAAGGTTCTGCTCTATTCCAACTTTATTTTTGATTTACATTAATGAACTTTTTTATATAACTAAAAGTTCTATTCATTGCAGATGATAGCACCCTTCATACTTTATAGTTCATACTTTCCAATGACTACATCGACAAATATGGCAGAGCGTCATGAAATTTCTAGGTTAGAATCTGTAGCATCTATAAACAAAAACCTTAATACAATATCTGAATGGGCCACACTTAACATGGTCAATGTTAACTCTAAAAAAAATTTTTTACAGTTTCAAAATTAAAATCCAAAGTATTATCAGTACCAAATATTAAACTAAACAACGAATCTATGTCTAAATCTTTTTTAATTTGTCTTCTAGGGTTTACAATCTCACATAATCTTTTCTGAAACGACTATGTTGTTGACATAGCTTTAAAAGTATCTAGAAAACTAGGATTTATTAATAGATGTAAAAAGTTTTTTAGTTCTGTTCAACTTTTGCATTATCAGGGTTAGTCAAAATTACCGGAACACCCAAATAATTCTCAAACCGTAATAAAATTCAAAAAATGTTTCAAACAAAAGTTGTTTGGTGTTAAACAAACTATGAATTAAAAATATTTTCAATATACAGGGTGTTCAATTTATTGTTGTTTTTTTTTTTCAATTGGAACTCCTATATATTTTTTGTAAAACTTTTTTTTAATAATAGCATTAATAAAGAACATTTTCCTAAAAACATACACCCCGTCAATTTTTACATAATTTAATTCTTAAAATTAATCTTAAAACTAATCTAATGATTTTTAAACACTTGATAGGTATATTGAGATGGCTACACTTTTTCTTATGTTTTTTTTATAATGCTGTGCAAAATTTAGGAATTTAGGACAGATTTATTTGTATGCAATAAACTATTTTTTTTTGGTATAAATTCACATTCACATTTACTTGCTTATGAAAATCGTCAATTTATTAGATTTCAAACATAGTATTTATTTTATTTACATAAATCAACAATCATACGACGATTGATGTAAAATTTCTATAATATGAGTAAAAGCATGCGTGCGATTCACTCACATTTCACCTCTGAGAGAAAATATTGCTAATAAGAAATGGACACATGTTTAAATTAAAATTCAACGTGGTCATATGACAATATAAATGGAAATTTCTTGTTAAAACATATGTCGTGATTAAACAACAGAAAATAACAATAAAATATGTAAATATCTATTGCAATAATAACTCTACACGTACAATATATAAAATATATTGATAAATTGTCAGAAATTTTTAATTGTACTTTAATTTGATATGCAATACTATTGTAACACTTTATTAAGTTTAACATTTTTCTTTATTTATTTGCATGATGTATTGGCGTGTGTGAAATTAAACCTAAGCATAATAACACAATACCATACAAATATTGGTTTTCAAAAGTTGTGTTGCGCACATTTAAATAGTGCATTTGAATGCTGTTTTTGAGACGTTCCTGCTCTAAATCAAAGACCTAACTTAAAAGTGTGTTTAACCTACCAATAAAATATTGTGGTACTTATGGCCACTAACGTTTTTATTTATAGAAATAATCAATAAAATACCCAAAGAAATATTAAATATAGAAGACATACTACAATTCAAAACTAAACTAATAGAATGCTTAATGAGCAATCAAACATAAAAATAATTATATCAGAACAAAAGAAGATACAACCAAAAATATGTAACTAAATAAATTGAAATTGAAATTAAAGAAATTTCCAATACTCGAATCGTTCTACAGATGGATGTCGGCACTGCTGGAATAACTATTTTATAATAAACCAAAACAAATGTAAATATGTATACAATAAAAAAAATTGACTTTGAAAGAAAAAAAAATGATGATGTTACTGGAATATTTTGATACTCTCTGGAAAGAAAGTGACCTTCCTTGAGTTCTAAACAATTTGGTTTATTGCGCGACTTCTTTCTATTAAAAATACCAAAGTTGTCTTGATAGGTTTCAAAAATAATAACTTTGGCTTTGGTATGACTAGAGAGTCGTTCTTTTCAAAAAAAGCGCAATTGGAGATCTAAGTATTTTGTCTTATTTTATTATAATTACTACGTTTCTATGAGAAAACTCATCAATTTAAAAATTGTAGCAATCAGAATTGCACTCCTTCATACATGTTAAAGTATTCAGGTATCCGAAATAGACGACGCCAAAGTTGCTCTTTTTGTTACAATACTACAAATCAAAGTAGTGGTCGAAATGATCTTAAAAGAAGAAATAACATAAATTATTTGTACTAGGTTGTTCAGAAAGTTATAGTTGATTTTTGACATTATAACGGGTGTTTAAAAAAGGGGCAAATTGAAATATTGCAGTTTTGTCGAGAAAATACTAAAGTTTTGGAAAACTGTGATGATGACCGAAAACTATATAATATTTTCATTTAAAATTTTGTGATGTAGTGGTTATTAATAAATGCTTTCCTTTCACTGTTCTGTATGGTGCACCACCTCCGACGACGGTGCGTCAAGGTTTTTTCAAGTGCCAACACCCAATAACAAAATGTATCTAACATTTACTACCAATTTATTAACAAAATTAAATATATTTAATTAATTATTTTAACCTTAAAAGTTAAAATATAGGAATAGAAAAAAGTATTGTTTCTGAAGTTATGAAACCTTTAAAAAAGTGCGATTTTTTTGTCGTTTATTAATTTTGATTTTAAAAAATTGCAATTTTAAGGCAAACAAAAATTTTAGTGGTAAAATTGATAAGAATTTTTTTGTAGAATCCAATTTTGGCGCTATTTTTTAAGTCTTTAAGTTTATAAGCCATAAAACCATTTTTTTTTCGCAGTGGGTTGGGCAAAAAGAAGCATTTTTTGGATTTTTTTTAACCGCCAAAGTAGACGTATTTTAATGTAAGTTAGTTAGAAAATATAAATTTGTTTTATGTATTTGGGATAATTCCAGCATAATTTTTACCGTTATTTACACTGAACACATAATTTAGATATTTGAATGGTTCTACTTTTTTTTTGTCTCTCTTATTTCTATTTTTTTTAATGTTTTTCTTCCCCTTTGTATCTATTCATTCTTAACATTTTTTTCTGACTATTTTTTATATATTTTTTGTTTTTTGCTACAATTGCCATGTTATCTGCATATGCTAGCAACCTTATTTTTTCTCTACCTTGCAGTTTACTTTTTGAAGTATATGCAGCAAGCAGACTAGGATTGAGTAAGTATCCCTGTCTCACGTATTTTTTTGCTCAAATATTTTTACTTATTCTAACAAGACTCACTTTTTATTTATTTGCTAGGGAAGGATTCTTTTTTTCATACTAATTATTACCTCTCTCAATCAATTCTTATGTTCCAAATATCCCTGTTACATTCTGTATTCCATCCACAACTGGTGTCTTCATTTTATTTAGTTTTTCTATTTGCCGTTGTATTTTTTCCTTATGTGGTTTCTTCTGGCTATAAAGTTGATTTTTGCAGTTTTAATTTTATATTGGTTTGATCAAATGTTATGTATAAGGCTTCAATACCAAGCAATGTTAATTACAGTGCTGACACACAACCCCGAGGCTTGAATTGCCAGTGTGTGAATAACAATATTTTACAGCTTGCTACCTATCAGCGTACTTAGCATGCTACATTTTTTGAAGGAAGAACAGAAGGAGCTTTTTTGTTTTTTAAGAGAAACAATTTTAATTGGTTTAGAATGTCACAGTAAAGCTATTTGATTGAAGGATATATGTAATGGTATGGATTGTCATTTTAGTTTAACATTGACATTAAGTTAGGTTAGATATTCTTTTTTTTATTTTTCATTTACTTTTGGACATAGGGCTTCTGTCTCGGTTTCTCTTAAATTCTTCCATGTCTGTCTGCTTTGTGCCATCTTGGACCAATTTTTGCCTGCGATTTGCTTAATGTCATCTAGCCATCTTCTTTGTGGCCTTTCTATATTTTTCTTAGTCTCTTTTGTTATTTGGGTGTCCATCGTTTTTTTGATTGTCTTGCCTTGTCCGACCCATTGCCACTTTACTTGTGTTACGCGTTCCATAACTTCTGCGACTCTTGTTTTTTTTTTGGATTTTTTTATTTCTCACCTTGTCCTTTATGTTCATTTCCAACAATGCTCTCTCAATTGCTCTTTGCGTGACTTTTAATCTTTGGACACTATTTTTTATTAGTGTCACTGTTTTGAGGCCATAAATGGTTAGAGGTAGTTTAATATTGTTGCCGAGGTTTACAATTTCTATCGTTTTATTGTCCGCTTGGATTTCTACTTCACTGTCACTCGTAATTTTGGTTTTGTCCAGATTCATTTGTAGATCTACGTGTTTTGCTCGCTTTATTAAGTTTTTTAGCATCTCTTTTAGTTGTTCAACATCACTGGAGATCATAACGATATCGTCTGCAAAACGTAGTGGCTCAGATAAGACTCGTCTATATTGATTTCTTTCTTTTTCCATGCTAAGTGTTTAAAGACGATCTCTAGTAAACAGTTTTGGTGAAATACATAATTATAAAAACTTTTACATTAAATTTGAACAAAATTTAGCAACGAGGTAGTACACTATTAATACTACTAATTGTAAACAATTTCTGCAGTAAATTTTACATAACCTTAAATGAAATGACATTATAATGTCAGTGTTGAAGAGTAGTAAGTAAGTCTATAAAATGAATGACTTTAAAACTATTCATTGGACGAATTTTATAAAATTTAATTAAATTGCCACTGCAACTTTGATATTTAGTAACCCGTTAAAATTGTATGATGATGGTTTGGATATACTCGTAGAGAAACATTTATAATTCCAAACCTTTACATTGGATTTTAATGGATATTTGAAAAAAATGTATGTGAACATTATTACTACAAACTTTAAAAAATTTAAGAAAATTGACGAGCTAATTTTGTCATGATCTTTAATTTATAACTTCAAATGTTGCAACTATGCAGTTAAAGTTTTTTACTATCAACTATATAAAATTTAATAAAATCAATTTTTTTTACATAACCTCTAATTGAACTCTATTATGTAATTGTGGATTAAGCAAGATTTACTACCTTAATGAATTAATCTCATATTACAAAACAAAAAATCAACATTTCTTAATTTGGAGACTAGTAATCGGGTAAAAAAAGTAAATTAAAAAAAAAATTACCGATGAGAAAAAATATTGATACTACTACAACGGAAAAAAAGTGATTATTTAGTTTAATTTTTTTTATCAAGTGAAGTGCTTGATTTTACTGACCACAATTCTTTAAATTTTGTGGTGGAAAGCAATGGACTACTTACTTATATGGGCTCTCAGGTTGAATTAGAATTAAATAATGACATTCTATTAGAAGAGCCCATCATCTTTGAATTAGATTTAAGCTAAACCAAGTCAATAATAGACAAGGAAATCTGTCAAACCCAAGATGATAATAATAATGTTGATGCACCAATTTCTGATAGTAATATATCGAAACTATTACCAGATATAGAGCCAGACAACTTTGATAGAAATGTATTTTTAAGTAAAAAACACGATACTCATAATAATTATGATGCATCAATTTCTGATCCCGAATATATACTCGATAGTGAGCCGGAAAATAACATTGACAGTGATGGTGATGATCCTGCTAGAGATCTAGTGGGTGGAGAAATCAGTTCGCAAAAAAACGTTTCAGTTACCGAACAATATGAAGATATGAACGAGGGACGAAAAAGAAGACATATAGCAGACAAAAGTGAATGGAAGAAAAATCGAAACAAACAACTTTGGAAGGTAAAGAATACTTAGGATATACAAAACCAAAAGGAAAAGTAATGAAGCAAAACCAAATAAGAGAACCCAGATCTTTAAAACCCGCTTGTAAATCTGCTAATTGTAGAAAATCAAAAAAAAAGAATGTGTGACAAAGTTACAGAACATGAAAGGAAATGTATATTTAACAAGTTTTGGTCGGAACTCAATTGGGATCAGAGAAAGATGTTGTTGCTCATGTCAGCAGAGTTGCTACAAAACGTAAGACGATATTAAGTAACTCACAACGAGGAGAAACTTTAAATTATACGTTGACTGTCAATAGTAACAAGTATCCAGTTTGCAAACAAATGTTTATAAATACTGTTGGAATAGGTTCTTTTACAATACAGAGTTGGACCAAAAAAGGTGATCATGCTATGCATATAAATAAAGATTGCGAAAATGTAAGTCGTGAAAAGAACTCTTCTTCTCATTATAACATAGCAAATTTGTCCAAACTTTACTTGGAGCCGATTTTTAAGTCAATAAAACAAGTGTATGACTTATACTCAGAACAATGTAACACTGCAGGCAAACAAAATCTTTCAAACAAAACGTTTTATAACCAATTTAATAACGGAAATTTGGCATTGTATCAGCCGAAAAAAAATCAATGTGATATTTGCGTGAGCCACACAGCTGGCAATCTGAGTAACGCTATATACACAGAGCACATAAGAAAAAAAGACAGAGCTCGAAGTGAAAAAGAAACTGATAAATGTTTAGCGCAAAGAAAAGATTGTATTGTACTTACAATGGACCTCCAAGCGGTCAAACTTTGTCTTTTTGTGCAAGCGAGCAGCGTTTACTATAAAACGAAGTTATGTTGTCATAACTTTACCATTTACGATATTGGTAGTCATCATGGTACCTGCTACTGGTTTACAGAGTGTGATTGTGATTTTGTTGCTTCATCATTCACATCATGCATTATAGATTATTTAGAAAAACACTGTACAGCCAAGAAACTACCAATTATAATCTATTCAGACGGGTGTACCTACCAAAACAGGAATAATATTTTATCTAGAGCTTTGCTTAACTATAGTATAAAACATAAGATACCTGTATTTTAAAAGTATCTTGAACGGGGTCACACTCAAATGGAATGTGATTCCGTTCATAGTTGTATTGAACGTAAATTGAAACACCGACACATTTACTTGCCAAGTGACTACATTTCGGCAAGCAAAGAGGCGAGATCGAAACCTTTCCCTTACGAAGTTATCAAACTGGGGTTTGATTTTTTTAAGGACTATTCAAAGACAAGTTTCTTGAGGTATGCCACAATTCGACCAGGTAGAAAGCCCAAAGAACCCACAGTTACAGATATTCGTGCTTTGCGTTATAATTCAGAAGGGTCGATCGACTATAAGCTCAGTTTTAACGAAGAATGGTCACAACTACCTACAAGATCAACAACAAAATATCTAAAGAGATACTTAATTAACTTAATAAACCAAAAATTCTTATAAAGAAATCAAAATTTAAGCACCTGCAAGAACTTAAAAACGTTATTCCAGATGACTGTCATGGCTTCTATGATAGTTTGCTATTTATCTGATGATTTATAAGAAATGATAAATAAATGTTTGGAAAAACTAAAACTGAAATAAATATATTTTTTATTTCTTTCTTTAAAAATAAATACTTTAAAACAAAAATTGTTTTTATTAACACAATACACCATAATCTCCTATCTTACACTAAAATTTGTACCAATAACTCCTATCTACTAAAAATATGCAAAATTGACAGTTTCCATCAATTCAAGCAAACAAAAATTTGAAAAATAGATAAATAAGATCACAACTAAGAACATTTCATGTAAGTTTATTCTCAAGTTCGTTTATATTTCAAGTTAAACAGTTTTTTTTACCTCCTGAACAATTTAGGTTTTTACAGTTAGGAGGTATTGGTAGTAAACAGTCGATATGTGAGTGTAGGTCTAATTATTATTTTGTATAAATGAAGATTTGTGTAGTGTGAAAGTGGACTGTTTTATGTATAGATGGTTTTGATTGCTTTATTTGCTTTTTGAATAGTGTTATATAAATGATTGTGAAAGTATAGTCTAGTATATTTTTAAGTGCTTTTGATTGAAATAGTGTCATTGTTAAGTTTTGTTGGTGTGATTGTTTTTACGTAAGTATTTTTGTTGTAAAAATGATTCTTTTTTATTTGTCTGTTTTAGTTTTGAGCTTCCATTTTTTGAAAATTGTGTGTAAAACGTTTAAATGTATTTGATTTTGCTTTTGGGCAGCGATGGCATAGTAAGAACTTGAATAATTTGCAGTATCATCTGCACAAAGAGATGTTGGTGAATTAGTGAATGTTGGAATGTTGTTGAGATATATGTTGAACAGTTTTGGAACGAGGATGAATTCTAGAGTGTCTTCCGCTCTTATACCTTTTTGGTATGAGAGTGTATTGTCTATTACAACTTGGAATTGTCTACCGTAGAGATAATCAAATTATATAACAGTTTATAATTATTATTATTGGTGGATATTGTTGTGTAATGCAATTTGTGTATTAGTCATTTCTAATGTCAAATAGAACTATGTCTGTTACTTTGTCTTTGTTGAAGTTAATTGAAATATTGTTAGCAATCTGACAATTTGTTGAATTGTAGATAATTTAATTTGTTGATTTATTGTCAGTTTATGTCTTCTTTCATGTTTGTCTATTCTGTCCATGATGATTCTCTCAGCTATTTTGTTGAGGGTCGACAATAATGATATGGTATTGTATGACGAAGGAGATAAAAGGTTTTGGTGTAGTTTTTTTATTGGTATGATGTGGGAAAGCTTCCAATGTGTAGGAATGTGTGACAATTTTAGCATCATTAACAATGTAATGCAATTGCACAATACATTTGTTTGAAATTTATTTTAGACAAATGTTTTGAATGTTATCATGTCTGGGAGTTGTGGTTCTAAAAGCTGAATTTACAGTTTGAGGTTCTAGGTGTTGTGTTTGTTTTTGTTTGTCAGTCTCATTGTCTGAATCTAATTTATGAATGGCCTTGAAGCGTCACTAATCATGTTGGCTTTATTTTTGTTATTGATTGCAGGCATATTGTTATTTAGTATTGGTTGGTGTTTTGTCACGTTTTCGTGTTATAGTCTTCATCATTTTCCATATGCTGTTGTATTTAACATTTTGTCTTTATGTATTTTAATGTCATGTCTGATTTGTTTTTTTATATTGTTTATAATAATTTTGTCTGTAATATCTCTCGTCATTTGCTAACGTTTTCTAAAATTTTACTGAAATTTTATATTGTCTACAATTTGTTGTAATAGTCTCTATATGATTTAATGTCAGATTTTGATAGTTTTGGTTTTGCAAATTGAATTACTTGTGTCATTTTGATATTTATAGTAATTTATCTGTCCAATAGTTTGATCATTCTGCTGACTTGGTCTAGATAAGATAAAGTCTTTAAAAAGTTAGTCACTGTTAATAGAAATTTTAATCGGGCTATGATCTGAAATCAAAACATTTTTATTTAAGGCTAAGTCGATTGTGATTGGAGTTTAACCGTTGGGTGGATGATGTGTGTGGTTTGCTGGGTGTAAGATTAATATGTCGTCATCAAGTAATATGTTGTACAATGTGGTGCCATTGGTGTTGCCACAATGACAATTTCAAGTGTGGTCCGTCCTCCACTCGAATATAAACGTGTTTGATATTGCTATCTACTGTTCAATATTTATTAGTTTTTGATTAGAATAGCTACTCCGTCAGCAGCATTGGTTCTATCTGTTCTTTTGCTCGCAGGAGTAGCTTTGAATTTTGAGTAATATTTGTTTCCGAAATTATTAAAATATGCGTTTAACTTGTATTAAAAAACTCTAATATCTTATTTAATTTATTTGTTAAACGTTAGCGTTTCATGCTACAACATCTAATTTAGTTTTTATACGATATCTACAAATATTTTGAATTTATTTTTCTGCTTTTTACAAAGTGTTAATGTATTCTTTGGTTTTGTTGTTGTTGCTGCTACTGCTCTGATCCCTGCGATTGCTTTTACTGTCGTTGACTTTGCGATGACAATTGATGTTGTTGTAGTCTTTGGTCTTTTGGTTCGTATTTTCTTGAATTGTTAGTTTGTAGTTTGTTTCTGGATGTATTTAATTTTCTAGTCTGACTGTGTAGACTGGACAGTTATTAAAAATGGCGGAGTGTGCTCCTCCAAAGCTGCAGCATTTAGCTGCTGTGTTTCTGGGTTTTGGACAGCTTTGTGCCAAGTGGGATTCAGCGAACTTCAAGCACGAAGTGACGTGACCCTATTCCTTTATTTATTTTATTAGATAGTTAATTTTATACTCTACACGTTGCAAAAAAAAGGATTTAAATAAAACGAGTTAAATTGCGTGAGTTCTGTTCGTAGTTTTATGTTGCCCCTCTAAACCGCGCCCTTAACAATAAAAAATATTAAATAAAATTTTGAACGCAATTGTCATTTAAATATTTTAATTAATAAAAAAAGTGCTCTTGTTCTTAAATTTTTGAGGCAAAAATCATATTTTTAATACCTTAACATTTACTTATAAAAATCTGATGCATTTTCACATTAATTGCTAGAACTTATATCTTATATTTTTAGTATTTGCTTAATTTTTGATGAAATATTGCTATATTTAAAACATTAGTTTTAATCACCAATATAAATCAAATTTGGGACAGTCGACAGACTTATAATTTATCATATTTACAGTTTTTAAATTGCCATTAAATTATATAATAATAATAATAAAAAATATTACCAAATATGATTGTAATAGTAAATTAGGTACAAATATTATTATTACCAAAAATGAAACTATTCTCACATCTTGTACTACTAATTTATTATTATTAACGATCATTATATAAGTTTCAAATATTTCTATCATCTACCTGCTACGTCGATTACATCAAGTTCCCAAAATACTACAGGTAATTACATTCCACTGGCGTGGCGAGTTATATATTTTCCTATAATATAATTTGGAAAGTGGGTCACTATACGAAAAAATGTCAGTGTCACGGACGTTACTTCTAAAAAATCTCATTCATGCGCCGGATAAGTTGAAAAAAAAGAAAGTAAAAATAAAAAATTTCATTTACATAATAGGATGATCGTGTTGTGAGTTGAGAGCTCAGTAACCGATAGATAGGCGAGACAGTCGCATGCGGATTTAAAAGTGAAATTTACGCGAGCGCGCCGATTATACTGCAACTAATTTCATAAAACATTTTCAGAGCGGCAAGGAGGAAGATAATATGTTTATTGTGAAAGTTGATGGTCCCGTTAAAAGAATACAAGTTTTATCAACGAGTGTGTTTTCCACGATTTAATACTTTTGGATTGGATTTATTTATTTTCGATTGGATTTTTTGAAAATGGCGTTGAAGAGTGAGAATAAAAATTTGGAGTTCATAGGGAAGAACTTACTAGCTGGAGGTGAGTACATCATTTTATTATTATGCAGATGGTAAAAATGGAAAGTATTTTTTATTGGTAAATGTAATTGTAATTGAGAAAATGACATATTCATTCTGCGAATAATTAACTTTCTAAGAAATATGTATTTATAAAAGAATTTCAAGTTTTTAATGATTTATCAACTTTCTGAGAATTTAATTTAATTAAGCTTATTAATTTGCTTCTTTATCTAATTGAGTACTTATGGAAACTTTGGCAATTAGCAGTTGGCAATTGTTAAAATAAAATTAATTTGGTAGACTTACTACAAGATAGTAATAGTTGTTTGTTTGGAAGTATAATATGGTTATAAATAAACTAAATGTGAATTGCAGATTTTCATTAAGCAATGACGTGAAACTGTTATCGGTTAGATTTGTCAGTATTTGAAATGACACAATTTCTGGAAACATTGCATATGCTTTGTTTCCGATTTGTTATTATGTTGGCTTGTTTATCAATATTCAGCCGATCAACAAATATTATTTTCTGTTTTAATTTAAAAAATTAGTTTTATGAAAGAGGCATTTATTAATTCTGTGGACATAGTGACCTCTCAATATCTTAGAACAAATGAACTTGAAAACATTCATTAAATTATTTGTTTGAATACAAGTAAATATTATAAAGTGTCATGTCAATGTAATTAAAATGGAATATTATATAATTAAAATAATTTTGAGCGAATGCAGTTTTTACTCATATTATTGAGTGGTACGTGGTATGGTTACAGACAACAAGAAAAATAAAACATCTAAGATTTTTGACTATATTTTGTTGTAATTTGTGCAAATTAATAAAGTGTGCGGTAGACTGGTGAAGCATAGATAAAGATAATAATATTACTAATAACATATTATAATTTTACAAATACATAATTTGCATTTACGCCGAGGTGCGATATTATTTCTAAAACATTATATAATTTTCTTATAATGAGTGTCCCATTAAGACTGCCTATTTTGAAATTTGATGGAACACAATATCAGAAAAATGGCCACCTTGTGACTGCTGGCACTCGTTGGTTCTTTTGACAAAATTTTCGATGACATTTTTGCATAGTGCTCAATTTCATCAATAGCGCGTCAAATATTGTCTTTCAATTCTGGTATTGTTCTTGGGTTATTGGCATACAAAAAACCTCAAAGAAAGAAATCCAACGGGTCAAATCGTATGTGTATTTGGCAGGTTGCGCCGTCTTGTTGAAACCACAAGTCTTGATTTATTTCAGTAATTTGAGGCCAGAAGAAGTTGTTTATTATCTTCCGGTAACGAACGCCGTTAACGGTGAACGCATTTACAGCTGCATTCTCGAAGAAGAACGGCCCAATCACTCCGCCAAATGGGACCATTCTGTTTGCGTTTTATCCGAGACGATGATTTTTTTTTACAAAAATTATCATTTATTTGTTGTTGCTTTAAAATCCATTCTGTAAACGTTCGGCGCACGGTTTGCTGGCTTTAAAAGTTGTGTCAACTGAATCTTGTAAGCATGAAAATGCAGATCTTTAGCCAAAATTTTTGTAAACTGTTTTTTGAAAGTTTAAATTGCTGAGAATGATGGCAAATCGAGGTGGAAGAATTTTGGTTAACATTCTCACTAACTGCTTTAATTGGACACCCTTTATATTTATAAGGAAGGGTGGATGGATTTGATTCTAAATTTATCTGATTGTGGTTTGCGGGAAGTATGGAGAGAAATTAGAGAAGTATATATTGTGTTTCAAGGTCTATGTAATTGCAGTGCTTTTGAAGCTTAAACAAAAATGCGCTATTTTATCTTATTGTGTTTTGCACAGTTTTCGTTTTAAAGTACCGTACCAACTGTTTGAAAATAAAATGTTAGATATCTGTGGTTTTATTATAGCTTGGCAGTGGCGTTGTAATTGTTCTGCTGCCGGTACCTTGCTGATCTAGACAATTATGAAAGATTAGTAGCGTTTTTAGATCTGGTTTAAAATAATAACTTAAATTATTGTTAGTAGACAGATCACGAAGTATGGAAGTTTGAATGATTGTTTTTTATTTTACAAGCGATTTTGGGTGATGACCATTGTAGTATTTTGACTTACCATAATTGCTCGAGTTTTTTTTGTTGGTCTTGTCAGCAAGTTTAACTTGGTTTGACTGTTTTTAGGTAGTTGCTATGGGGTTTTCTGATGGTTGTTGTTGAAGATCTTGACACTAGTACTAAAGACAGTTAGTTTGTTTTGTTAATCATTGTTATTAATTATGTAAGATCTATTTTTGGTTTTGAACCCTCAAAGTGTTCAGATAATATTTTAACAATCATGTCAAACGTACGAGGGGAGTATTTTTGTTATTTACTTTATTTACTTGCAGGAGTTACACTCAATATTTCTTTGCCTCCCCAAATAAAAACATTGTTATAGAAAATTTATTATAATCTGTTGCTATTGTCAGAATTTAAGTTATGACGTCATGATTTACGGCCAATCAAATACCGCATATGACTTTTTGGTTCTTGAGCTTCCAAGTTGTCGTTTTGTCCCACATTTTAGGGCCGAAACAGATGGTTTTGGTAGAGGCAGGCAAAAAAAGCATTGTTGCACGAATTACACTTAATATTTTTTTGGCTGCCTCATATAAAAGTTTAAGGAAATTTGAAAGTTTATTATAGTTTGTCACTACTGCCAGATTTTAGGGTGACATTTTAGTGCCAAAACAGATAATTTCGGTAAAGCAGACAAAAAAATAATTTAACGTAAGAACCATTAACACTCTCACACTTTCTGTCTTTTGGATTCTGAATTTAAGTTGTAGGGTAAACCAAAGTCTATTGCACATAGGTCTTATTAGGCTCTGAACCTCTTTCAGTGGTGACTTTACTCTGGCATTCAATCACACTATGTGGCTGATATATGCAAGTACAACGCATGGAGGGGTCTCCTCTTATACTGGCTATGTCAAGCTAGCAGCTCTTCAACATGGACTTTCTATTGTTATTTCTTTCTTTTACTTGTCTGCAGCCCGGAGTGTCATCCCAGCCGGGAGTGTCATCCCAAAGTCTTCTCAAGGCCTTGCGTGTGTTTATTTTTAGTAGGTTATTAAATCTTTTGAGTGGTGTTACTAACACACTTATCTCAACGTTTTTTACTAACGCATTTGAAAAAAATATTTTTGTAAATTCTGCAGAATTTAATAAAAGCGACGCTATCTCAAATGTTTTTTTGAGTTTTGGAATGAGATATTATTTCTTATTTTATAAACTAATGTAAATTAATGTAATTCCTTAAAGCCGTATTTATTGATTACTTTTTGAACAGTTATGCATTCTTCAGTCATCGTGCAGAAGCAGAGTTTTTTGAGCATAATTGTGTTTGCAGACATTTTTTGTTATTTTAATTTCTATTGGCACATACTCAATTAATTTTTTTTGTGTGCCAAAAAACTTTAACCATCAATTTTTGAGCAGAAAATTGCTTCTTGCCTTTTTGGGTAGTGGAGAGCTTCTAACCCATTGCATGGTCTATAGTTACAATTCTATAGAAGAAAATAAAACTGTTAAATTATTCTTGCAAATTTGTTGTTAACACAGTTTTTGTTCAGGACTGAGCAGCTTGGGAACCCATTGAGCCAATACTTTGGTTGTTCTCATTAATGTAGAGTTTTAAAAACATTTGTTTTTCTACAAGATCTCTACGAGAGCAATAATTGAAAATTTTATTCTGTAGTTAATCAACAATATCAAATTTTGATTTTTGTGATTATTTTGTCACTTTGTGCTTTTAGATTACGAATGGATTTTTTGTCCTATTTGAACTGCTTGCAGCAATATTTGACTTGAAAATGGGATTCTTTCATGGATATTTTTGGTCTTCTTTTGATAAAAATTTTATTTCGTTTTTGTGTTGTTGCAAATTACTTATTTTGTCTCTTTAAACTGATATAAAATGCTAAATGTTAAGCGACCGAACTTTGAGATAACACTATAAAATATCATAGAAACTTGACATACGAAAATTTTTGAGATAGGTCATTGTTTTCATAGCTAGGTAGGCAGATAACATAAAAAAACTTTCCTCGAATATTTATCTGAACGGTGATCAGCGTATAATGAAGCGTGAGTAAAAAGAGCTCTATTTCTGAAGGTTTTTTGAAACTTTGATGAATGGAATTTACAATTTGTCATAAATAAGCACCAAGCCCAACGTTATAATTTGATTGAGTATAGTTTTCTGTGAAATACATTGTTTTAGTTTTTTCAAACCTATTTTTGAGGCCTATCTACTTATTTTTTTTTTTAACAAACAACTTCTAAAGTTGTAAACTAGAAATAGAATGTTTACTCATAGTGACACAAACAAAGATGATTGAGCTTTGCCTGAGTTTTTGGGAATTGCATACTTTATTATTAATCTTAAAAGATAACGACCATATGCTATCAGCAGATTACCGAGAATCATTAACTTTTGGTTTAAGAAATCAGCATTTCGATATTCTAAAAGAAAAAACTAGCTTATTTAAGATATTGAAATATTAGATTAATAATTGTTTTACACGTTGTTTGGGTTTCGAAGATGTATTTGATAAACTGCAACATGTTTGACTACACATTGGCATCATCCGGTAGACAAAACATGTTGTAGTTAATAAAAAAAATATTTAAAATCCATACAACGTTTGTTTTAATTATTAATCTAACTTAATCTAAATAAATTTTGTAAGGGTTTTATTCTGATAACTGTATTTTGTAAATGACGTAACAGCAGTTTTAAGCCCAAACGCTTGGACCTTGAATCTGCAACAACTGTCTTGTTTAATATGTGCTAGTAAGAGTTTCTCAAGGTACGAATACACACATCTTTTGAGCGGTTCTAGGACGTATGTCAATAGGGTTAATAATAATAATTGCATACCGAATCAAATATATTTTATTGGATTTTGCGTGCAAAATTAATTTTTAAAACTTTCTATCAGTCTTGGTTTTGGGCTACTTGATTCTGGTTTAGTTCTGCAGTTTGTTTCAAGTTGTTTGAGTTTGCTGTTTTATTTATCTTGGTCTTTTGACACGTGCCTGCTCAGCTCAGCTTTTAGGTATTTCAATTTAGAGTTACTTTTTTTATGTTATTAGTTTCGAGATTTATTTGTTGTTGTTTGGCATCTTTGCCATTCATTGATATCTTTGTTTTATCAGTCGATTGTTTCTAATGCATTTTTCAAAATAGCTGTATTTGTAGAGTGGGATTTTGGTAGATGTTGTTAATCAAGTTTACATATTTGTAATAATTTCTAGCATTTTTGAAGGTTTGTTGAAGTGCTCATATTTTTACGGTGCTTATATTATATTCTACCGATGTTTCTATGAGCACTCTTATATAGATTGTAGGTGTTCAGTAGTGCTACAATCTTGTTTGATCCCCGGATGTTTCTTAGCTGGTAGAAGTCTAGTTTTGTAGGTAACCAGCTGGTTATTTTCTTTGTTAATAACTAAGTTGTCATGAGAGCATATGTCTAGTCTTGCGGTATATCCTTTGGTTTTTAATTTAATACTAAAATGTACGCATTAATTGGGTATCATTTAGCATTTATGCAATTGGCAGTCATTTTGCGGCTTTCATATAATTTTGAATTGTCAATAAACTATGAAATGAATTAATAATTTATTCAAAATCAGTCTAACGAATCACAGCGGCCAAGGGTCTCGCATAGACAATAGAACTGCATTTAATACATTTGTTCAAGTTTTGAACAGTTTATGTCTCATACAGTTTTTAAGAGTCAACAGTCAAGAAAAGATAGTAATCACTAAGTAAAATGCCAGGAGAATAAGGAGAGTGTAGTAACGTTTCCCAACCAAGCTCAGATGTTTTTTCCTGGGTCACTTATGAAGTATGAGGTCTAGCATTATTCTGTAAGAATCACAGTTTCTTTTGAATGATTAAAGAAGGTTGTTTTTGGATTAGTGCTGCTCATACTTGCTGAAGTTGTTTACAATAGAACACAGTAGTGTTAGTTTGACCGTTTCAAAAACTCATAATGGACAATTCTGGTTGCTGTTCACCAAGCAACAATACAATTTTTTTTGGGTGCAAGGAAGTCTTTGGAGTGAGTAGTGTTGAATCGGTTGGTGACAACAACTTTCACTTTTTGTTGCAAGTTAACAACTGATCAATAAAAGATTTACTTTTATATTGCGTGATATGTTTGCCGAACAAATGGTAAGACGGTTTTGATTTGACAATTTATGTGGAAATTTATTTACTCAACTTTCACCTCTTCTCTATCTAGCAGATGTGCAATCAAATGGCTTTATCAATCACATTGAAGATGTGTAATGTAAGAAAATCACTTTTTTTTTATTGACTTAAGAATGTTTTTCTGGATTAGCGCTTCCTGTACTCGTCGCTGAAGTTGTTTACAATAGAACACATCAGTGATACTTTGACCAGTTTTCAAAATTTTGGCTGATATTTATCAAACACATAATGATGTTTGCGAAAGACACAATTAAAGTATATTTGTTTGTATCACCGTTTAATGATGACCTAGTAAAGGTTGAAACTAGTAACGTTATTTTAAATATACATAGTAAATGTGTTTTATTTAATTTATAAAGTATTACGTAGTATCGGCTACTACTATTCAATTTTTTACTACATGCATAATTTTTGGTTCATTTAAACTTAGTTTGATTTGAGAAGAAACCAATCTATGACAGCTTGTTGAAATTCTTGCCCATATAAGTTTGTTGCTACAAAAACTATACTACTTATTATTAAAAAAAAATATTGTTTTAAAATAAATTTGGTTTGATAGTTGATTGGTTTTTAATAATTTATAAAGTACATTATAAAAAATTATGTTATTTAATATTTTTTTATTGTATACTTTATAAAAACTTAGCCCCAACTTTTGGATACACTACCTACAACATTCTCGCGATATATTCGCATCCGAGTTCTCATTAAAAAAACCGTTATCTTCCTAACAGTGGCTCTTTGATGACTTTTGCATATTTTTACAAACTGTTTTCTCATTCTGCTTTTCATTTTAGAAGGTTGGCTAGTACTTTTACCTCGAGTGTTGTATCCGACTGTCTCTCCGTAACACCGGATAATAATCTCCTACCGTTGATTTTGCTAAATTTAAATTATTGCCAATTTTTTTCATGCTTTTTCTTTCTTGATATTGTTCTACAGCAATTTTACGAATATTGTTGGATGTAGCTTTACCACGGCCCATTTTCAGAGACACAAACAAACCGACACTATAAATCAACTTTTATTAACAATAATAACTGTGATTGTAACAGTGGAAACATTGGTATCATCAAAACAAAACAAATCAAAAAACGCGTCCGAACATTAAGTTGTCAAAAAAAATTGTTTTGTTTTTAATTTTTTTTTCTAAACAGGTAAATATTGTCAACTAATTTTTATTTTTGGCTATAAATAGTCAATTATGTATCTCAATAAAACCATAAATATAAAAAATAATGACCAAACTATTGACAGAAGAATGTGAAAATTATATCAAAAATTGTTATCGTCCGAACTTTAAGTTGTTAGGGCTCGTATTATTTAATTTTTTATTTTTTTTAGTTTTGAGTTTTACAGCTATTTTACATCGCCTCAGAAGTCTTACGACTTATTTGAAGGGGTTGGTGGGATCAACGGCTTATTAGGTGACTTTCGAATCCGGTGGATAAAGAGCAAAGTTATTTTTTTATTCAAATTTGGGGATCGAACCTCGGACTGTTAGCGTGCTACGCTAACGCTCTATAACTGAGCTATCTCTCCGTTAATTCAAAAACTAATTTAGTATTTTTATTTTATTTAAAAAGATCAAATGTTCTTTTACTTTTTTTTTAGATGATTTGTGTAATGCTAATTTGCAGATTTTATTTATTTGATGCTACAAATTATCAATAGCAAAACTGTATTTAAATATTCGAGTTTAAAACTGTTGATTTTTAGTGACATTTTGATCATGTTGCGCACCTTGTGGTGAGTATCGAGTATTTTTTAGTAACCGAGGAAATCAGATAAGTAATAAATTTTACATTTGCAATTTTAGCATTGTGTTGACGATATTAGTTAAAAACATGACGCAAATAAAGTTCTGAAAATGTTAATATTTTGCACGTGCATAATTATTGCTTTTTAGTGTAATAATAAGTTTCACAATGAAATATGAGACAAACTAATTATAATATTTTACTAAATTGCTAATTAAATATAAAATAACCAACCTATATTTAATATATGTAAGAGCATAAAATAATATTTATGAGCAGCATAGAAAATTGCTTTTATTATTAACATATTAAAAAAGTATACTACGCAATTGACTGTAACGTGAAATTGAACACTTTTAATTTCACCTTACATTCTTTGCGACTTAATCATCATAAATTTCTAATGTATTATCATGTTTACGAGTATGTTAGTAATAATATTTTATTGTTCCCAAAATATAATTTGGCAGTAATAACTTTATTGCCTTTACTGGACATTGTAAAAATTAAAGTAATTGCACTTCCAGCTTATATTTCTCTGTTTATGGGAAAACATTTTTAAATTGAAACTTATGACCGTTTTATGTCTAGTATTCAATTATTAATGTTATTGTTTTATTTGTAAAATATCAGCAGTTACGTGTACAGAAATAGTTTGTTGCCCTTGAACTAGTGAAGGTCTTACTCTAGTTATATTTGTAAATAAAGCCGAAGGTTAAGGTAAGGATTATATATTTTAATAATAATAAACATATTTGTTTCACTTTATGTTTTTACTTACATTTTGTTGTTGAACAATTACATGCTGGCGATTGTTAAAAATGCTATCGATGTCTGTTTGCCTTATTTATTTTATTTTTACATAAAATTTTAATATAGAATAAAGATTTTGGTATGGATCATATTCATCTTAATCATTGAACGTAATGTACAGGGTGTTAAAAAAAAATGGTAAAATATTTAAAAAGGTAATAGTATGAACCACGGACATGGGTCCGCAAAGTAACGGTTTCGGATATATAAAATGTTCTTCTTTTATTTTTAAATATTTTAAAAACTTACAGTTTTTTATCATAGTTAGTTGATGGTTTGTGAAATAAACATTAAGTATTTGACTGTTGTTGTAAGAGCACAAGTTTTTGTTTCCTATGGCCGTTTACTCTAACGCAGAGTTAGCCGACATGCATTTCATGTATGGTTATGCTTATGGGAATGCAACCGAAGCGCGACGTTTTTATGTTGAAAGTGATCCAAATTACCAAATTCCTTCACATCCTATGCCTGGAAGGATTCACCAAAAATTACGTGATGTTGGTACATTCAGCAAAAGTGCCATTTATCCGGAAGATCAAGGTCGGTATCTACTTCTAGAGCAGAAGAAGAAATTCTAGCACGTATAGAGCATAATCCGGGACGATTGTGCGGAGAATATCAGTCGAGGTAGGAATTAGTGGTCTTCTTGTTTGGAGAATCTTACACGAGCAACTGCTTTATCCGTACCATGTACGAGTGCAGGCCTTTTGTCGTTGGTTTCTACGCAATGATGCTGAAGACCCCCGTTTTCTTACCAATATTCTTTTTGCGGATAAAGCAGGCTTCACACGAAATGGTGTTGTTAGTTTTTACAACATGCATGTTTGGGCCGACAAAAATCCTCATGCTCTAATGGAATCTAGACATCAGACTTAGATGGATATTGTAGGCGATATTTTTCTAGGTCTTGTTGTTTTACCAAACCGATTAACAGGCACTGCTTACATAAAGTTTTTGCAGAACACAATGCATGATTTTTTAACGACATTACTATTGACGAAAGGCAACAAATGTGGTTCTAGCATGATGGTGCTCAAGGGTGAAAATATTATATAAATATACAATATTTTCACTCTTAACCGAGGTAAGGTTTCAGGTATATAATACAATCATAATTGGTTGCTAATGAAGTAATTTGTTGAGATAAATTAAGCCCATGTCGTAAAGACACTATATCTATATTATACTTATGGTCTACCGAACGCGCAATTTTTATTATTGGATATTATGTGACTAAATAAACCACATCCAGCACGTAGCGCAGAAAATATAGCAGCGGTATTGAGAGTATACGCGATGTTTACGGATGAATCGATTTGGTGCCGTTCTTAACAGCTTGGCTGGGCGTATAGAACAACTGTTGAAAAATGTATAATTCTACTTATAAAATGTCAAAATTATGAAAATCCGGCTTTGAAACATCAAAATATTGTTATAAAGTATCAAACCATGCCCTAACTGTTAAAAAGTGTAAAGTTTTATTAAAAAATGTCAAAATTACAAAATCTGGTCATAAAATATTAAAATTTTATCAAAAAGAACGAAAATTCGGTTAAAAACAGCTGAAAAACATGCAAAGTTTTATTAAAATAAACTGTTAAAAAGTGCTAAGTTCTTTTATAAAAAGTCAAAAGTAGCAAAATCCTGTCGTAAAACATCAAAGTATTGTCAAAACATTTGGTTCATAAATGAAATTGGTGTTTTTATACTCTATAGACCTCACAAACCTGGTTCTAGCAGGCCGAAGGTCCTTACGATGATGAAATGAGGCGAGTTGAATGTTTGTAAATTTGTTTTTGTTGCTGAAATCATGAATACCAAAGCGGTTAAAGCGACGGAGTTTACAAGTAATATACTTTAGAGTAGGATTTGAACTCACTACCCTCAGCATGAGAGGCAAGTACCTAAACAACTAACCCACGCTGCCTTTTTTTATTCATAAAAAGTCAAAAATAACTAAATTTGGTCAAAAAACATTTTAAATGTTTTGAGATATATTTACAATTCGGCCAAAAACGGTTTAAAAATGCGATTTTTTATTTATAAAGTGTCAAAAATCCGATCTTTAAATATCAATATATTTTTATAAAGCACTAAAATTTGGTCATAAACTGTTGGGAATGTAAAAAATTGCATGAAATCACAAGGTTAACAAAATCCAGCCATAAAATATTGTTAGAAATAGTTAAATATGGTCATAAACTATTAAAAAGTGCAAAATTTAATTTATAAAAAGTCAAAAAATACAAAATTTGGTTTTGATAAGTGTAATTAATGTCGGAAAGCATCAAAATGTAGATTTTTTTATGAAATTTTAAAAATAGCTAAATTCAGCTATGAAATATCAAAATATTGTTAGAAATAGCAACATTCGGGAATAATCTGTCAAAAATTCTATTTATGGAATGTTATAAATATTAAAATCCGGCTATAAAGTACAAAAATATTGTAAGAAAGCATCAAAAGTTGGTCATAAACTATTAAAATAAATCAAAAATAATAAAATTCGGTCATTAATTATTAAAATGGTTTTAAAAGAATAAAAATATGGCTTAAAACAATTAAAAACTGCAAAATACTGTTATATAAAATGTCAATACAGCAAAATCCGACCTTGAAGTTTTAAACAATTGTCAGATAAAATCCGTCCATAAATTTTTAAAAAGTGTAATTTTATTTATAAAATCTTAAAAATAGTAAAAACCAGCATTCAAATATAAAAAAAACGTGCAAAATATGATAAAATTTTAAACAATTGTCAAAGAGTACCATTTTCTAAAAAATGTAAAAGCTATACAATATTAATTTTTTTTTAAATAACCAAAATCTAGCCATAAACTGTCAAATAATGCCAAATTGTATTTACGGAATATCAAAAATAGCAAAATCTAAGTTTTGAAATAAACATCAAGAAGGCTCTGTATGTTTGTAGGCTTTTCCGCATTGCAGATACTTGTCTTGCTTACAGATAGCTACGCCACTGTCTGTGAGACTCATTTTGGCAAAAAAAAAATTAATACTAAATCAGCTTGTAATTTGGGTAATTTTTCTTTAATTCTATCTGAATTATTTTCAGCATCCATCTACTTCAAATGAGTTAACTATATTTTTTGATACGGATATTTTGTGGATTATATCTTTCCATTTCATTTTCAAAGTTTTTTAAATATTCTAAGAAATAAGTACAAGAATATTGTTGTTATTAGAACCTTCCAAAAGCAAGTTCAATATTGAAAATGTTGCTAATTGATGGTCGCAATTTTTTCTTGCTTATGGTAACTACAGTACGGTTTTGACTTTGCATTTCTGTGCTCAACTAATTTAAGTGGTAGAAAATATTACTCAAATATGTCAATTTTGCTATCCACTTGTTGAAGCAATCAGCACATTTGTGTTTTCTATTTGTCAAAAATATTTCTATTTTTGTTTCAAGACAAACTGCTCTGAATTCAATGTCGAGAATCGAAAAAACGTGTTTGATTACGATTAATTTTTTATTGTCATAACGGTTTTTTAATAATTGCTAATCAATTGTAAATTGGCTGATGTAACATCCAAGGAAGGAATTATTCTGCTTTTTTGCCCAAGAGGGATGATTTTAAGTATTTTAACCGTTTTTATTAGTAATGGTTTTGTTTACATCTACTAAATGGTCGAACGTATCTTGAAACCTATACCAATCTACGAGATTGCCGTTAAATTTAGGCAATGATATCGGTGGAAATTTTATGGCCGTTCTTGATTGATGCTGTTATTTGGCGTTGTTCTCCGCTTAACTTATTACAGCGTTGTAATTAGATTGACATTTTTTCTTCAAATAAATCTTTTTTTTCTATTTGAATGATTTCATGTATGGAGCGGAAGTCTTCATAGTTGGAGTCAATGCAACATTTGGCAGTGATAATATCTTACAGATTGACTGAGTCTGGGATTTTTAATTTGATTATCCTTCTTTTCATACGCAGTTTCTTTAATTTTGAATTATGCGTTTTAGTAGTAATTGAGTTTTTGCCGGCCATGTTATTTTTTCCAGACAATTGATTACGTTGTTTGAGATTGTTGGATATAGTTACATCCGGTTGGAAGCATTAATGCTGTTGCCACATATTAAGGGGTTATTCCTTGGTCTATTCTAAGAATATTTTGTTTTATGATAATTTCCTTTTTGTTTTGAAGATACAGGGTGAACAAAATTTTCGACTACCATATTTGATACTGAAATTATTAATGTAAATAAAAGTATGGCGTACGTCACTGAGTTTATCAAGAACAAAAAATTGTTAACGATAACTTCGAACGGTTGTTTTATCTACTAATGTACAAATGTTGAATACGTCATTGATCATCACATGAATCGGTCGCAGTTGTTTAGGTTGAGTGACGTTTGGCTGTTTGACGTGTTTTTAATAGTTAGTGAATTCCTCTACCATGAATCACTATACGAACGCCGAGATGACTGACATGCATTTCATGTATGGATTTGTTGATGGCAATTTATTACAAGCGTTTTCTGCATAATTAGATATATTCTATTTTTACGCGTTGTTTGCAGAATTTGCAGTTTAACTAATTGTATTTGCGTGCTTTTGCGCAACAGTTTTATTTTTGACAAAGGGTCCCCTCGGTTAACATAGGTGAAATCACGAATATCCAAATTACCTCAAAAATTACTTTCCTAGCATCAAAAAAACATGTTTGGTAGGATTTTAAAATTTTGATACAACCCCTTTTTTCATAGGGAAAAAAATAGCATTTTTTCGTTTTTATTTATTTTCTCCAGACTTATTGAATGAAAAATTATAAAATAATCATGAAAGTAGGGTTTTGGGTGGTCTTCACATACAATTTTTTAGCCCCACAAACTCTGTATACAACTCTTAAAAAATTTCAGAAAGGTTGAAATTTATTTTTGGTTATCTGAACCTTTGATTGCATCGAGTTTTAGTTTTTAACTTTATAAGTAACTAAAAAATCTACATCCATGATTTTTTTGGAATTGTTGCAATTGGTGGTGCGCCACTATTAAAAATCGGTTTTTTTACTTTTTTGCTATTTATACTGTTTTTTTCTGCTTTTGTGACTCTGAAAAGCGTTTATAGCTTTCAAAATACCGAAATTTGGTTTCTACGGAAAATTTTACATCAAGTAGGTATCCTGGGTATAATATTTTTATCAATTTGCAATGGTTTGACTGCTCAAAACACGATTTATCGTATTTTTTACCAAACAAAAAACAAATGAAGTTTTTTTTTTAATTTTTAAATGTCAGATTCGTATTTCTAACTTCAAAATTAGTTAGTAAACTAATTTTGATCAAAATCGGTAAAGGTCAAAAAAACCACCCTTATCAAACTTTTTTCACAATTTTTAGACTTTTTGCACTAAAAAATTAAAACTCAAAGTAATAGAGACACTGGATAAACTTTATCAAAGTAATCGGTTTAATTTTATTTTTTTTAATTATAATTAATTTTAGCTTTTAGAAAAAGAATGAAATTTACATTATTGGCTGTCACTTTTAAATGGTTCAACTTTTTCAATTTTTATTTTTTTATTGGATAGGGTTTATCAAAAACTTTTAAATGATGTATAATAAAGCAGTATATTCTATGCAATCGGAGGTTCAGATAACCTAAAATCAATTTTAACTTTTCGGGTTCACCCAAAACTGTAAAAAATGACATAAAAGTAGAAAAAAAGTAGATTTATCAATTGCTTATTAAATAAAAAAAAAAATATTCTATGCAATTGGAGGTTTAAATAACCTAAACTTAATTTCAACTTAACTGGACTGTGAAAAATGCCAAAAAAGTTAAAAAATCAATTTTTAATAGTGGTGCACCACTCGCAAAAATATCATCAAATTCATATATGTAGATTTATCAATTGCTCATTAAATAAAAAAATTAAATTCTATGCAATTGGAAATTTAGATAACTTAAAATCAATTTCAACACTTTTGGGACACCCAAAACCAAATAATAGAATTATTTTCGCGTTTGTATGACCCGCAAAACTGCTTTATTATACATCGTTGGAAAGCTTTTGATAAACCCTATCCAATATAAAAAAAAAATTGAAAAAGTTGAACCATTTAAAAATGACAGCCAATAATGTGAATTTCATGTTTTGTCTAAAAAAAGAGCTAAAATAAAAAAAAAATAAACCGTTTACTTTGATAGATTTCATCCTTTTGAAGATAATGGAGTTTGTGTAGTGTCTCTATTACTAACCGTTTTTAAGTTTTGATTTTTTAGTGCAAAAAGTTAAAATTGTGAAAAAAGTTTGATAGGTCTGGTTTTTTTAATCTTTTTTTTTTTTTTTTAAATTCTACCAAACATGTTTTTTTTTATGCTAAGAAAGTAATTTTTGAGGTAATTTGGATATTTGTGATGGAGGCATTTCACCTATGTTAACCGGTGGGGGGGGGGACTCTTTTACGCATTAAATCGATATACAATTTTTGATAAATTGCAATAAACGGATTATTTTTAATGAATACATGCAATGTAAAAAAAGTGTTATTTGACATATTTTTGACGCGATTGCAAACAATAAATTGGTTTTCTATACAATTTTCAAGCTGCCAGCAGCTAAGCTACATCCGAGCCTGCAAGCATACAGTTAGCAGTCACAGCATAGGATATACTTCTAGACAACTTTGAATGATTTTCTGAAGCTTGATTTAACACAAGCTGATAAGATTCCGCCTGGATAACAGTCATTCAAGAGAGGAAATGAGCTACTCGAATTGAATGTTTTTTGCAGAAAATATACAACACAATGTGTAGAGAAAACAAACAAGATCTCAAACTTGCTTACTTAAATAAAAATACTTTTAATACACCTAGACGTAACTAAAGTTGACGGGAAGAATAAGTTACTTTTAGCCAGCTACTTATGCAGGGGAACGTTGAAATTTTTATATACGTTTGCGTTATAACTGGCTATTTTGATTAGCTTAGAAAAATAAAGAGCAAGATCGCACTATGACCCTTGATAAAAGATTAGTTTTTAGATTGCTTTTGACTAAAACAATATTTTCTAGTGAAAGTGCCACATTTAGAAAGAGCACAAGCAAAAGACTTTTTTTACGTAGGTTTTAAATTCTATTGCATAGTGGGAAGAAAACGCAGGCATAACTGGCAAGTTTTTAATGCACTTTGGCAGTTTCAAGATAATGTTGCAAGCATCGTCGACTCAACCTGATCTGCAGACTTTGGGAAATATGCTGGACTTGCAACACCAGCACCACTTTGTTACTTAGGGAACAAAATTTACAACAGACAGATCAGAAATACTTCTATTTTGCTGATTGAAGTCTTATTGGGAGAAAGATATGGCTCTCTTTCAGCAGTAAACGACTTGAAACTTTTGAAATTTGGTGCTACAGGAACAATTTATTTTTTTTATCATTATCTTCTGGATATGCGTTTTTAGCGGTTAGCGGACCGGCAGAACGTTTTTTATTAACCATCATATACTATCCGAGACAATACGCGCGTGGATGAAGTGACTCTTTACTATTTTAAATCAAAATTTTAAAACAAATCTGTTTTTTACTATCCGTAAAACTGATATTTGATTTTTTTTTTTAAATTTACTATTTGTTTAATTTTGTCTACTTTATCGACCGATAAATAATTGCATTAATCTGGTTTTTTTACATTTTAATTATAGCAAATTATTATCAATTCTTTAAGATTTCCAGATTTTATTGTAAGCGGATATGTTTTATGTTTCACTTGTTCTTTTACAATATTTTACTTTTTGATGTTATAGATAGATATGAAGATATTATTATTATGCGTTTTTCGTTTTTTTTTTTCTTGACTTTTTCTTGGCCGATCCCATCGGGTCTAGCAACCATAATTCAGTGTGATTATCTAAAGTTTTTTTTAAATGCTTTTAATTAAATTTTTACACAAAACATCAATTTTGAGGGTTTTAATATATTAAGAAGATCTTAAGATTTTTAGATATTTATCCTAAGCGACTTTCGGAACCACTCAGTTTACTTAGTAGATTTTTTGATTATATTACTTATAATTAAAAGTTTAAGGTTGTCAACGATTAAAAAAAATAATCAAGTTTTAAAATTGCGCCTTTGTTTTTCAAAAAGGCCAAAGTTCAAAGATGTTTGACGTAAAAAGAGTGTACTTTCTAATTAAAAGCTTGCATTAATGTAATTTGGGTAAGCTTAAAACATATTCAATTTTAGTCTTTGTTTTTGAACAGTGGCGTTCCGAAAACGTCAATTGAAATTTAATTACGTTAAAGTGTTTAATTTAAGCATCAATGATAGTATGTATCTACTTCAGATTCACTTAGTTTGTATAGTTGTTTCATATAGCATGAAGAATGAGGGATGCGTTCTTACTATTTTGCGGTAGTAAGTCTCTAAATATTTTAGGCACGTGACCTTGACCTTGGATAGTGTTGTGGAAGATTTTAGCAAAGTACCAGTTGAAGCCTGTGTTGGGTCCTGGTGTTCCAATTAATTTTTGATTTTATTATAGAAAATCATATTGACAGTTAAGATTGAAAGTTAAGTGAGTGAGACATATTCTTTGTGATGACTTAACTGTTTTTTGTATTATTGTGGTCCCGCGGGAATATGATCAGAAAATGAAACTGTATTTTGGTACTGATACCTAATCTGATTATGATCTTAAGTTGGTTTCTCGTTGACATTCCTGAAGGCTGATGAGGTTGCGTATGTTGATGAACGTGCTATCATATGTATCTGTGACCAAGTTGTGTCCTCCATTGTTGTTCTTGTGGCATAGATAGTTGCTGATTGTTTATATCATTTTGGGTTTTTTTTTCGTTTTTGTTCTATAGTTTTGGCATTAATAGTTTTTATAGGATATGTTAAAAAATTTAACTACAACTTTAAATTTGTTGCTGCTTTCTTGTTTGATGTACGATGTTTTTTTTTTTTGTTGCGCATTTTATATCTATTTTACATTATTCCAGAAATCTTACGATTTGTTTGAAGGAAATTGATGAGACCAAAGGTTTATTAGATGACTTTCAAATCACCCATTATTTCGGGAGCATGTTACGCTAACTCTATATAACTGAACTATCTGACGTTGTTAAGAGTCGTAGTCGAACATTGGGAGCACACTTAGCTTAACGGTAACTCAATTTTGGTATGCGAATGATTACATTTAGATAATTTGTTTATTCTGGCGTAGCAGGTTTTTGTAACTGTTGCTATTGTACTTGTAGGGCACATTTTACTTAATACTGTGGTTAGTCGCTACACTGTTAAGTTTTATAGAGATATGCAACATTGACTCTTTCAGTATTTCAGTTTTTGATGGACATCAGATCTGCTACAGTTTGGTTATGTACCCACATTATATTAGCTAAAGACAATATTGTGCAGAGGTGTGTTATTTTAATTTATTATTTGAAGAAAATTATATAGAGGACGCAGTCGGTAGATGGAAACTTAATTCAACTATGAAAATTATGGCTGGTTCATTCAAGCTGATTTTTTCATTTGTTTGTTGATTGTGTTTGTCATAGAAACCAAAAAGGTGCAGTCGTTAGGTGAAATGTTTTGGCTTCTTGGTTTGTTCAAGCTAAAATTTCTCTTTAAATTGCTTGTTGAATAAAATCTTGTCCGGCATAGGTATCGAAATGGTAGGTAGAATTTTGTTTTTGATGTATATCATGTCTAATGCAGTTTGGTCAGGTACCAAAATAATGTTGGCTGAAACCACTATTTTTTTGGCATGTTTGTCATAGGCACCGAAGTGGCGCAGTCGGTAGGTGGATTTAAAAAAATTTGTATACTCTTTAACTTGTAGTTGGGCCCATGTATAACTTTAAGCTGGTTGTTCAAGAAATGATTTGTGATGGGTTTGGCATGTTATTGTTGCTTTATTTGCGACTATTTGTAGTGGGATGACTACTTTCCTTGGCATCGCAATTCTTTGATTTTTTGTTTGTTGGTTATTTTGCGGTTTGACTACTACTATTAATAAAAAAGAGGAATTATTCATGATAAACAGCTTTAGACAAGTTATGCCATCGGAGCTTTGGTTTTACCACTTTGAAGAATCTTGGGGCAAAAAAGCTGTGATAGGTCTTGTTTTTTTTAAGGCGTGATGGTTAGACATTGTTGCAGGTTTCTTGTTTGCTATTTGTGTTTTATCAAACATTAAGAGCACTATCAGATTTTTAGTTGGTTTTGGTTTTTCTTTGTGTCTTCTTTGAAAAAAATATCTGGAAAATTCTTACAAACCACTAAATTTGCGTATTTAGGTAAGTGGTGTTCTTGTTTAACTTGGTGGTTAACAACATTGTTGAAGAAGTTGGAGTTTTTGTTTGTTAAATAAGGGTTGTTACATTTGGACATATTTTGGGTACATTGTAGTAGTATAGCTACTATAGCTAGCAAAGACAGGGCTTACTTTAGTATAGAAATTTACATGGGCTTAAAAACTGCCATTGGCTTCTTATCTTTGATTTTACTTCTGCTCAGTGGTGCCGATCTGGATAGGGACGTCCATCTTGCCGACCCGATGTGTGGGATGATGTAATAGTGAATGATAAGGGTTGTGGACCGGAAGAAATAAGGACTTATGTATACGTCAGTGCTGACGAGGCAGAAAAGTTTGTTGTTTGTTTGTTGAAACTAGTTAAAAGTTTTAATTTGGGTGACGTAATCAAAAAGAGATAAGTACGTTAAGTAGGTTGAGATTTGTCAAAAATTTAAATTTATACACCGCTATATTGAATTAGTTAAAAACAAGATTTTACGAAACTGTGCCGAAAATTTTAAGATTACGTGCACAAAATGTTGGAAGTAGGAGTATGTGAAGAGTAAATACTAGCAAATGTAGACGTGGTTTAGAGAATATATAGTAGTTAATTAGTGTACCAGCCAGCCAGCTATCGATTAGCTAACGTTAGTTGTCGTAGCCAGCGGTTAGCTACCGTTAGCCATCAAATTGGGCAAATTATTATAAATTACCGAATTGGTAGGTGATGTTCTTGTTTTTTGGTTTTCATCTAATTTCTGTTGAATAAGTGTCATTGCTGTTGAACTATTGGTAACATTGCGTTTAGATTTGTCTAAAGATACATCTGTTAGTGGACAATTTATCGATTGCCGTTGTTCAATTCTTTCTTTGGTAGAAATCTAAGCCGATACTGGCACAATATTGCATACTGGTACCTGCTAAGCTATTGTCTTTTTTGAATTAAATATCTGTCAAATTCTTGTAAGGCATCAAATTGGCGCAGTCGGTAGGTGTTGTTTTTTTGTCATTTTTGTAAGTTATCTAAGAGTTCAGGATCGTGGTTTTAACCGATAATGATTGCAAGTCTTATTTGTTAGTAGGAACATAAAGCGCCGGTGTATCACGGTGATGCACGGTAGTCATGAACTTTGTGATCCAGGAAATTGTATGTAGGTGGTTTAACCTTTGTTAATATTTATCTTACACATTTTTTTAATAAGTCCGGACTTGGTATAAAATATCCTTATTTGTTATCGTAACTTATGCCGTCATGAGCCTTGGTTTGCTTTGGTAGGTTGTGCAAAAACCGAGAATTGGAATGCTTTTTCTCTGACGTTGCAAAATTTTGATCAGAGTTCAAATTCTGTAGTTATTCAAGACGGTGGGAAATTAACTCTGTATCCTGTGGTAACGATTGTTAGAAATATTATTGTATGTATTGTTTCTATCTTATCGTTCAGTGCTTTGGGAAATGTATAACATCTATTTCTCTCAGGAATTTTTGATAAATTTGTAGCAATAAAAGAATTTTATGAATAATTTTTATTAAATTTTGTAATGAGCAATTTTTGATGTTTTTTATGTAATGAAATTGGTCTTCACAAATTTTGTGAGGTATATTTGCAAATTTGAAGAATTTAATTAACGCAATAAATATTTCTTAGCAGTTTTTTAAGTTAAAATGTTTCATGGCGTAATGGTAAGTTTTTATAATAAATTAGCTTTTTGTGCAATTTGTTGTATTTTGATAAAACATTTTAAGCTTTATTTTATTGATGAATTGAATTCGGCAATTCATCATAAATATTTATCAGTAAATATCCCGGTTCCTAAGTATTGTCGTGTAATTTTGAATCATCCAAGCAACACGCATAAGTTTACTGTATATGTTACATATTTATGTTTTGTCGGCCTTGAAGCTGTCAATACAATTCTATTAACCATGTTCTGAAATACAACCTAACTAGTATCTGTGGATTAAGTAGATCAATTTCCTGATCTGTGTACTTCACAGTAGAATCCACTAAACATTTTCTATGAACCTTTTACAGAATCAACGAAGTAAATCTATTTGGAACAATTGTATATAAGAGTTTTTTAACTAATTACAAGACTACAACCTTCTATACATGTGTTTCTACTTGTATTTATTTTAATTAACAAACTTAAATTGTTTCATTTAATTATATACACGATATTTACTTAATGGAAAGCAATTAATTTTATTATACATTTAAAAAACCTTAAAAAATTTACATGATTTTGCTGTTAGGTCATTTGGTAAGTAATACTTTATTTGCGTTTATTTAATTGTTATTCCGCCTTTTAAATCGCAACGCCATAACGAAAGTGAAGAAAGTAATAAAAAGAAATTGCGCGTTTAATCGGACTGGAATTTCAAGTATTTATGTACAGGTACTTTCATTCCAACTGGAAGTACGGACAAATTTAATAACAACTTGTTTAAATCAATCTATCAGTGATATAATAATCTGTTGGCATTGATGCGACCAATTATAATTAATTTTCTTAAGTCTAGACTAATTAAAGACAACATTGTTTATTGAGATTTGTAGTTATAATTACTATGTAAAATGATTAAATACAATTTGCATTTTATATGACTTAAATTATTAAATAATACTTTTAAACAAGATTGATTAGTTTACAGTTTGTCAAAACTATATGTATGTAATATCACTACTTTATCAATTTGATAATCAAATTAATTACTAATATAGTGGATGTTGTATATTTCATAGTTGATTTTAGCACGAGCATTGTCATAATAAATATCTTATGTGTATAACGATGTGGCAATTAAAGTCGCAGAAGTCAACTTAATTAGCTTAGAGATTTGTTTCTCTTTGCATAATTAATGAACTTTCTCAATACATTGTATGTAATATTTCTCGTTCCTTGACCAAAATCTTGTCAATTGTTTGCAAATTAAAATTAAATTGCTATGATAATTTTTAACTGGTTATTAATTTCATTTATGTATCAAGAACTGAATATGTATTAGCATATTTAAGACATTTTAGAATGGAAATGAAAGGTGATTAAATTATGTTTTCACTCAAGAATTTCAGATGTTTAATATATGTAAGGATTTATTATCGTGAAATTAACAATTATTGTATTTGTTTATTAAAAGTAGCACTTATTTAAGAAATAGAAATTTGCACTTTGAATAGTATATTGTCAATGACGGGAAAATATGCGCACAAAAACTGAGTTTAAAGTTTTTGCATAGATTAGACTTTGCACTATACACTGAAAAAAAAACAGCCTATGTCATTTTTATATGCTAAACCATTGAAAAATATTTAAAATTAAAACCTCTTGTATGTTAATATATTATATTAATATCCTGAAATGCATTTGCTGTGCTAAATATGTACCCAGAACGATACTATAAGTCATTATATTATAAAACTATGCATTTCTGAAATTTAATTAAATATGTATAATTAAAATATTAAAAGTAATAATTTATTTTAAGCTTACGGTTTTGTTGCTTTCTGGTCAAATTATTATTTTAGCACTTAGGAGGTATTTCCTGACGATATTAATGTTAAAACAATGTTTATTAGGATCAACATATCAAAAACTTATTTTACTTAATTTAATAATTAATTTCTTTTTTACTTTATTTTTAAAGGCAACATTATCTGAAAAAGTTATACACCAATAAGCACAAGAAATACACCCATGTAAAAGAGAACGCATTGATTGTAAACATAGTTTTTGATAACAATTGATTTCAAAAGACTATCTGATGAATTTTTTCTAAATACATCGACATTTTGAGTATCAATAATTTTTTTTTTCTATTGAGGTTCTCCTTTGTAGTATTGTTTTTTTTTTCATAAAGTTTATAAACTTTTGCCAACGAACTGTTTTAAGTTTTTCTTACATTTGCATTGAGTATTGTAAGCCTGGCTTTATTGTTACAAGTTTACTACGAGTTATTTGTTTTTTGTTTTGGTTTTGTATGGGATCCCAAAGGCAGGTTTAGGTCCAATTAACGCCTCTCTGGTTTGCTTGGTTATTGGACATATTTTGATCATGTTACTACCGCACTATTCATCGGCAATTGTTTTGCTTGAAATATTGAGGTTTGGTTTGCCTAGGGATAGCGTTGACGTTGGGTGTTAGTCTGACTATTGGTTTGCATGCAGAAAGTACTCGGATAGTTTTTCTAGTTACATTTTCCAGATGAGTATGAACGGTTAGTTTGGAATTAAGCGTGAGTTTTGGGTACTTTATTTTCTTTTTCTTAAGTTTTTGGTGTTTCATTATTTGGTGAAAGGGACGATTACTGCTTCGCTTAGTTTTAAAGATTGTTCCTTTTTGTTGCATCATCTTTCTACGTTGTTTAGAGCATTATGTATTATATTATATACAATTTTCTAAAACTTTACTTTTATAAGACTGTTGAGATTATCAGCGTAGTTCAAGGCAAATACGTTTGTATTATTCAGTAACTGTACTAGGCCGTCCATAACAAAATATTACACTAGAGGTAATACCGTATCATGTTATTGATACATTTTGATTTTTGAGCATAAAGTTTTTAGAGGAGAGATTAAGATTTTGTTAATTTTTGTTTTGGCATAAGCTTATTAATATTCAAAAAGGTTTTTAAAGCAATTTATTTGCAGTGTATAGTCTTATTGCATTTGCTAACTAGCCGATTTATAGCCAGTTTGCAAGATTTTGTTTTAAATTGGTATGGATATTTGTGTCATGTTTGAGGAGAGGCAGTGCTCCGTTTTGTGTATTCTTAATCTAACCTAACCGATTAATCTATAAGCTTTTCCAATAAGAGGTTTTATTTTGATATAAAGAAAACGGGTATTTTTTAAGAGAAAACAATAAATGTTTATTTCACAAATTCCATTTTTAAGGTCTTGAATCGATTGTGGAGCATTGGCATAGACCTTATCTTTTACGTGGCCTTAAAGAAAAAAGTCTAAAGGTGTTAAATCACAAGATCTCGGTGGTCAATTGTGATCACCTCTTCGAGAAATAACACTGTCAGGAAACTTTTCTTCCAAAATTGCGATTGTTTTGTTGCTTGTGTGGCACGTATCGCCGTCTTGCTAAAAACCGCGCCAAACAGTGACACGTTGAGGATGCAAAGACTTTTCAACAATTATTCTTGGATTTTCTGAGCCCCAAATGCGACAATTCTGCTTATTAACGTAGCCTCCGATGGGCCTCATCACTGAAGATGATTTTTTTATGAAATTTCGGATCATTTTGATGCATTTGAAGGACCCAATCAGCGAAGATACGACGTTTATGGTGATCGACCGGCTTGAGTTCTTGTGTTAACTGAACTTTAAAAGTCTTAAGACTTAAGTCTTTATGCAATATAAGGTGTAATGTCGTTTGTGAAATGTGTAATTCCAAAGATCGACGAGGAATCGACAAACCTCTGTTTTCTTCAACACTACGGGCTACATCAGCAATATTCTCATGTGTTCTTGAGCGATGCACACGGTTTCGATTCTTCACATCACAAGCTTGTCTCAACAGCTCAAATTTTTCTACCAGGTTTACTTTTTTTGGCCGAGAAGGTGCTTTACGACGACCAAAAAATGCTTTAGTTTTGCGAACTGTGACTGAAAAATGTTCACCATTTTTATAGTGAATTTTAATAATTTCAATGCGTTGTTGAAGCGTGTATCGTTCAATTTTTAATAATGGCGTAGTTTTTACTTGTCAAATGTCAAAGATAATAGCTTCAAAATTGACAGCTGCCCAAATAGCCTGCTATTTAAAATGAAACTTCTTATTGGAAAACCCTTTATAAGATTTAGTTAGGGCTTACGTGAGTGGCTGCTTGGTATGTGCGAGAGTTCTAGACTAGTTCTGAGGATCTCACATAGAGGTTCTCTTCGAGCAAGAAACCAGTTTTGTAACATGATTTTTTTAATAGAATAGAGCCCGAGACGTGTTTTTATGCAATCTTTTTAAGGGAAGCAGTACGGTTTGTTTGTACGCTATTATAATATCTCGTGCAAGAGTCTGTTTTTGTTTTGTAAAGTTATTGTTATTAGGCTAGTTCTATATTAGGTTTAGTTACTGTTTCTCTTGTGATTGTTAAGCACTTTATTTTACTTATGACTAATATGTTGTTATACAATTACAGTAAGTTTGTTTCAAGTTTGTCGTATTCCTGCGGGAGCGTATTTTTAGATTCAATATTGAATTGAATGTATGTGTGGTTAGACAGCGTAGGTTTATTTTAAACGTTCTACTTATTGATCAGTTCACTTACTTCATAATTTGTTAGTGTTAGGTCGATAACTTTGTTTGCGTTGCGTTTTTAAACGGAGGCAAGTTGCTCTTTTTTATAATATCTATGTTAGTTTTTAATATACAAATCTAAATTATTTATTATTATTTGTTTTATGTTTAAGAAGTAAATAAATATAAATACATTCACACTTTAATAATAAAATTTGCCCTAAACACACACTCAACATCTCATAACGAATACGAGTGCGCGTTAGTTTGATATTTACTACTTCCACTATTCATAACGATGGGCTACATTTATGCTGCACATAGCACATAGAATAATTTTGCGATATGGTATATTCTAGAAGCTTTCTCATCACTTGGGTTGGTATCTGTGATTTTTCATGTAATCTGGAGTGTATTGGCATTGCATCTATGGATTAGCGATGTATTGTTTCTGTTTCCGATCAGCATCTGAAACAAGTCGTGCTTATTGTAGGAAAGGTATGATAAAAATAATAATATAATAATAGCACTTTATTTGTCTTAAAAATACAATAAAATTGATAAATTAGTTACGGTTCAGCTTTTCAGAATAATCCGAAGTCTGGTCTATTGCATTAACTATAATTGAACTGAACTACATAACTAAAAAAATAAAAAAATATAAAAATATAAATGCAAACATATAACTAGCAGTACAATAATTGTACATAGATACTCATACATCCTTACAGATATTCCTAGTATTACTCTGTTAACATACTTTTAAACTTATTTCTAAATTGCGCCAATGAACTTGATTTTAAACCGGAAGAGATGCCATTGTACATTGCGACGATATAAAAAAATCCTTTTTTAAAATACAAAGTACAAAATGTTGGTATATTTAAAAGGCTTCAAATATTAATAATTTTGATTTTAATCTATTAATTATCAAGTTATGTTTAGTTGATACATCAATTAAATTGCAAATATCTTCTTGAATTTTGTAAATAGCTTCTACATTGTCAGGAAAGAAAGAATGATAAATTTGAGTATTATTGCCATAAAAGTGCAGTTTGCACGATTTGACTGACTTAAATAAAAATCTGATTTGTAAATGGGAAATAAAATTGGTTCTAGAATTGATCCTTGTGAAACATCTTTAATTGTTGCACAATTAGAGTTGGTATTGTTAAAAGAAACATGTCATGTTCTATCTTTTAAATAATTAGAAAAAAAATGTAACAGCACTTTTTGCTATAGTTTAAAATTGAAGTTATGATTTATTGTATTAAATGCCTTGCTGTAATCTAGCATAATCAGTGCTGTAACTTTTTTTTTATCAGTAACCTTACAATATCATCAATAACATTGGTCATTGCTGATACACAGCTATAACCAGGTCTGAAACCTGACTAAGTTAATGGAAGGATATTATATTTTGTTAGGTTTTCTCTTAAATGATTAGCAACTATTTTTTGTAATAATTTAGAAAGAATAGGAAGTATACTTATAGGTCTTATATCATTAAGAGTTTGAGAATTTACTTTTGGCAATGGCAATATCTTTCCTTTTTTTCAGCTATCTGGAAAACAATTATTTTCTAAACAAAATTTTATGAGATGAGTTATTAATGGAATGATATATGGACAACATAAGTTTAACATTTTTAGACTAAGATTGTCTGACACCACAGCGTTAGATTTTATTTCTAATAAAAGTCTACTTACGGTATCCGGATTTGAGAATAAATTATTCTTGAATCTTACTGTACTATGGCCATCTTGGCTTTCAATAGTTTTCTGGAACAATGCTGCTTTAGTTTTTAATCTTTTTTGTTTTTGTTTGGCAATCTCTTCTTTTATTTTGCTTTTTAAACGGGACGCGCTTTTTTTGTTTGTTGTTATATTTTTTCTAGGATGGGAACGTTTTTGGAAGGTAATTCTGGGGAAGCTTAGGTGTAGTTTGCTGTCTAGGGTTTTTGTTTTTTTGCAAGTTTTTTGTCTATGATTTTTTATTAAATTTCAAAATGTCATATTTACGAATTACTTAATATGCCACAACAACATAAAAGTATTTGTAGTATTTGAATTTCAACGAGTGAAACTATTACATTGAAGACTTGATTTAAGCACTCTCTAAATATTTGGATTATTTGTGGCTTATAAGTCTTGGAAATACTCAATTGGGAAGTTTATTCTATGTGTTGGTAGTACGGTTAAAAGTTTTGGTCCACATCTCTGAACTGTCAGCGACGATTTGTTAAAATTCTTAGCAAGCCTTGTACTACGAGTAAATATTTGTTTGTTCATTTAAATATTCTAAGATCTGCAACATTAATAAGCTTGTGTTGTAAAGTATCTAAGTCGTTAGATTTTGGATTGGCAATGATTCAAAAACGAGCTACGAATAGCTCGTTTTTGAATAGAGTTTAGAAGATATAGTGTAGTTTTTGATGTTTTTTCTTATACTTGGGAACAATATTCAATACAAGATGGTTGTTCCAGAGAAGAAATTAAGAGATTTTAACTTCTAAAAGACAAATTGAAGAAGATTTAGATATGGATTTGTAGTTTAATATTTGGTACTGATGATCCTTCGGATTATGATTTTGAAACAGTAAGAAGATAAGTTTTTTTAGAGTTAAAATTGACAATGTTGGAAGTGGCTTATTCAGATATTGTTTGTTTATAGATGCAGATTCTAACCTAGAAGATTCAAGACGTTCTGCCATATTTGTCGATTTGGTTTTTGAAAAGTATGAAGTGTGAATGGTGCTATTATCTTCAAAACTATGAATAGGACTTTTAGTTATTTGAAGAAGTTAATGTAAATCAAAAATAGTCAAATCAAAAAGTTGACGAAAGAGCAGAACCTTGAGGAACGACAGTATTTATGATTTAAAACCATCAATTCTAACTATAATTTTTTTATTGTCAAGAAAACGGTTTACAGATTTATGATCAAGACCTATACTATAGAGCTTGTTGATAAGATTTGGATGCCATTAAATGCTTCGGAAATCTCTTAGAGTTACTGCAAGATTTTCTCCATATTTGTCTAAAGTAGAATCTTATTTGTGACTAACAAAGTCAAGATTTGTTTTCAAACGTTTTGATAGAAAACTATATTGAATATCTGAGATAAAGTTATATTGTTTTAAGAACTTGACAATGTGAAAATTAATACATAATTTATTTTTTTTACAGATTGGACAATAATGCAATTGTTCTATAATATGAAGAATTAGATTAGTTTCTTTTTCTAGGCTTGGGTTGAACATTTGCAATTTTTTAACAATTTGGGAACTCAAAATGGGATATATTTGGTTTTTTTGGAGTTTGATTTTGAGTTTTAACACCTGCCAAGTCTTGGTGTTTATGTTGTTATGCACCTCAATTTTGTTTAACAGGGATTTTTTTGAATATAGCAGTTTTTTCAAATCAATAATCTGTTTTTCATCATCAAAAAGTTTGTTTTAGCAGATGTGCTGCGGAACCATTTCTTGATCAACTTGTCTGCACATAGAATTTTTAGTATTACAACTTTCTGGGTACTTTACAAAAAATGTTTGTATGTAATATTTTAATTTTATTAAAAATGCAGATTTTTTTTTGGATTCCGTTTTTTTGACAATGGATGTACAGTTGCGATACCCATTTGGTATTATTGCTAATGCAATTTTTGTAAAGATGTCCCAGAATGTTTTTGTTGAAGTCTTTTTGTGTGTTTTTGACAGGTGTTGTGAAGTGTTCCTGTTGCGATTTTGACTTATTTATTTATGTTTGTAGTTTAAGTGGGTTTCTTGTCACTGTTGTTGTATTCTCCGGTTACGATCGTTAGGCTCCTTTTTGCTTCTTTTGTTTTGAAGCCGTTTTTGAGAGATTCTGTTTTTATTTTGTTGCTGTTGGGTGATTGTTTTTTGCGAGCTACTTGATTAGTGACTAGGGTAGGGTTACGCACTATTAGTGCTACCCACTTGCAACCAATATTACTTAAAGAAAATTTATTTTATGTTTTCTCTGCTTAGTTTCAAGAATAGTGTGCAATGCTTAAGTTACTTAGGTCGTGTAATAGCATCGATAGCCGGTAGTTGGGTCTAAATTAGACCGAAAAGTTTGACTAATTTAGGTTGACAGTTCACAGAGGAATGAAGTGGAAAAAGTGATGGTAGTCCTTCCAAAGCAAGGCCTCCATGCAATGGTGTTTGTCCGTGGTTGCAGCTGGACTGCCGTAGGTAGATTTCAAGTAGACATACTTAACTCAAAGACATGTTAATGCTAATAGCAAATTGATAAATGTGAATGTTCTATCAACGTTACCAATTCTGGTCAAGAGTTTGGTGATTTTTTAGGAAATAAACCTTTAAAACATAAATTTTAGTTAAAAAAATAACCGTTTACAATCAAACTGCAACAGATATGATCTATACTATGAGTTGTTTGGAACCGTATTTATTGTACGTTTTTTTAGATAAAATTTTATTTTAAGTTAGATAGTTCTGTTCTAATCTTTGTGGTTATGCTTTATTATATAGATTGTGCAAGTATTGATTGCTTTGCTTTATCGATATTATATTTTTTAATTTGATGTTTGTCTTAGACACTAAAGGTTGATGTTGATAGTTGACTTGATTTACCTAGCTGATCAGACTAGATACATAAATAAACCTTTTGTAGGGTAGACTAACCCGGATAAGATTAAACTTGCAACATTTAATTTGAGATAAACTCTTTGTATTTTTTTTTAAATTTAATATTAGAGTTATACAAGAAAACCAGAAAATGTTAGCAGTTTATTATGGTATTGCTTTTCTGAAACAATAGTTAGCGCCGCTATTTAAATTAGAAGAAAGTTATTACATAAAGTTTATTTTATTATTAGTATAAAGTTTTTTATTGTAAAAACTAGTTAACAACAACGTAAATTACTTTACATATATATGACGGTTACAAACTATTTACAATTGACTTTAGCTAACTAGATAATGTTCTTGCAATTAAGATGCGCCTTCATAATATAGATGGGTGCTAATATAACAATTATTATTATTACTTTATTTTATTACATTCATAACATTTTTACTTCATGAAATGATTTAATATTAGTTTTAAGTAGCCACGTTAGTTCAATATTATCGTCCCATTTTCTAGATCGTGTTGTATCTGGATTTCTAAATATTTAGTTGCCAATCCTATGTCTTTTGTTTCAAAATGCTCTGATAACATTGTCTTTAAAATATTTATCTCATTGCTGTCTTTGTTCAGAATTACAAATAGTTCACATACAGTAGCACACATTTTTATTTATTTATTTATTTATTTATTTACTAATCAACGGAAGCCATTACAAAATAAGTATATATTTACAATTTAAAAAACATAAATTAAACATAAAACAACTAATATTAAAAATAAGAATAAAATTTAAATAGTTACAAAATATAAAAAAGGTCACGTATGGGTGACAAGTGCACGTCGCAGGGTTTTAAAAGAATCTTTAAAAAAATCTACTTTAACTTCGTTGGCGTGCCGCAAAATACGTGTAGATGCAGAGTGCACCGCATAATCAGTGCGTTTGAACGGTATATGAAATAAATAGTCATTGCGTAAAACTCGAGCTGGGACATGAATACCTATAGAGCTGAGCAAGTCAGGACAGTCAATAATCCCAAGAAGCACTTTAAAAACTAGTGTCACGTCAAAATTAAAACGTCTCTTTTCAAGACTGGTTATATTAAAATAAATAGTTTTGTATAAAATATATAAAGAAGAGACGTGTCCTCTAATGAGACAGTTTATTAAGTCAGTTAGTATAAATAGTCAATACACCTTTTAAAATATTCACTTTGAATTGTGGTGGTGAACGATGTTGACAAAGTAAGTTACAAATCAATTATTAAGTTTAAATAAATAAAACCATACTGATGAGAGGTAAAACCTTGAAACGCGTATATGGATGTTTTAAGTTTAGGATAATTTTTTCATAAATTTAATTTTTTAATGTTTAAATAATTTTGTATTCTGGTTGATTTATGTGTCGTTTAATGATGGTGTGAACTCTGCTTTTTTTATCAATTTATTGAACTTTTTATTTCAATATTTGGGAGATTTCTTTAATTCATATATATATAGATTTTCTAAGTTTCAACGCTCTCTTGTCAGCGTGTTATTCTCCTCCGGGTGGCTCCAGATATACTTTTTTTTTAATATCTCTACAGAAAAGTTTTCATTAATCCATATTTGTGTTGCGACCGCTATTATGATTTTTACTGTAGGTAATTTAGCAACTGGTGTGTATATTCCACTTTCTTTAAATGATTCTTTCTGTTGCTACCAGTCTGGCTTTGTATAGAGATACATTTCTTTCGGCGTCTTTTTTTTTAACTTAAACACCCACTTTATTTTTATTATTTTTCGATTGCTTGGTAGAGTATATGTATAACTCAGTTTTTGTTGCATCTTTTCATTTTTAGGAATCACTACTGTTACCAGCTTTTTCGTAATTCTTTGGCGAACCGGGATCACATGCACTCATGCAACATACCTCATTGTGCTCTATCATTGCCGTGTTTTTTGCTTGCAACTTTTATTTTCCTATTTGTTTTTTTTGGTTGTTTTCTCATTCGCACGCACCTTTTTTTCCAATTGTGGTTTTTGGATCAGAATTTGCAATATAGTTGTTATATGGTTGTTTGTTTTTGCTTGAAGTGTTTCTTCAAAGGAAATTGGTGTGTGGTTTCTTTGTGTAACACTTTTGTTCTGGAAAATAACATTCGAATGGTTATTTTTCTTTAATTGGATCCCTTTTTGTGTGGTTTACTACCTACGCTGCTGTGTTCACAGCTTCAGTTGTTTTAAAAATACACGTAGTATCTTGAGCCTCCGATCGAGTTATACTGCATGGGCCTACAGACATTTGCTTACACTAGTCATCCAGTTTTTGTTGGACGAAACTGTAACCGTGTTTGCTTACCCATTACGCATCCGTTACGTAATTATTTTCCACTTCCAAGTTGTAACTTTTCAGAATTTTTTTGACATGCAGTTTGCTCTGGTGACCAAGCTTCTCATGCCATAATTGTAAGCTTTTTTTTGGTTTAGAGGATGAGTTTGCTGGATATGCATCTCCAGTTTGATTTCCGATTGTTTTCATGTTTAATATATACTCTTTTGGATTTTTTCCACTTAGTTTGGTGTTGTAATTTTTGGTGAACTTACATCTTCCATTTGACACTTTAAATTTTAAGCCTTTTTTTAAAGCTTTTGTAATAGACAACAGATTCTGGTACATGTCAGACGTCTTCTAAACGATGTCGATACTATGAGTAGTTTCTATCTGTGAATTCAACACTTCTTTTTCACCTAGGGTCAGAATTTTTTTCTTATTTCCTACTCTGACGTCCTTGGGAGTTCTTTGTATGTCGAAAAGTTTTTTCTGTCATTTGTCATGTGGGCAGAGGCACCCGTATAGCCAATCAACATTCCGGTTTATCATCTTTATCACACATAAAAGCTTCTCTTGAATTTCACCATTTTTTGGATAATTTATTTCTTTTTTTGGTGCAGTCTTTGGCAAAATGTTCGGGATTTTTACTCTTAAAACACCTTAGTTTCTCCGGTAATCTTATCTCTATCAGCCTTAGTCTTTCTGTAAGCTTGTTCATCGATCTATCTTGCATATTTACTAACTTCCACATACTTTTAAATTCAAAGTACTCTTGCGGTTAGGTCGAGATTACCCTATTAATTAATAATAAGTTTGGTAATTTGTACTTGCCGCTTGAACTCATCGTTGAATTTGTAAAAGATTTTTTGGAGTTTTGCTATCTGTGTTGTGATGTCTTCTGTTGAATATTTTTTTGAAATAAAAAAATAGTGCAAGATAGGGGTCTCGAATGCTCACACCAATGCAAAAACAACTGTGATAGGTTTATTAATATGAAACTGTATTAAAACAAAAATTGTTGGATGCACTGATTACAAGTGTATGGCACACTTAAAAAAAGGTTTAGTTTATTGGCTGGAAAGATTATAGTCTAAGTCTTGTTGTAATTTTAACCGGTATCTTAACAAGAGCGGAAAATTTAAATTTAAATTTTTTTGAGTAGTATGTTAGTGATACAGCGACTGATCTATTCATTCAACTCTTAGGTGGTTGTGGGCTTTTTGACATAAACTTTTGATTTTAGATTAAGAAGTCATTAAATTGCACGTTTTAGGAGGCCAATTCTGATTGCTTAAATTTGAGTTTGCAACTAGTGAATGTATAGTGCAGCCAATGTTTCATTTGAAAAATGGTAAGAAGCACGATGTTGTTGACACTCATATTATTTATCTGAGGTACAAAAAAACTGAGTTATTATTCTCCGATTCTGTTTACCACCAGCCTAAAAACTACACTAAACAGTGACACGTTTGGAATGCATTTTCTTCTTATGCTTTTGTTCTTCAAATGCGACAATTTTGCTTGTTTACAAAACCGTCAACATGAAAATGGTCCTAATTGTTAAGATGATTTTGTTGAAAAACTTGTTTATTTCCATACTTATGTATAGTTGCGCCATTTTTTAAATTTTTAAACTAACTAACGAATTTTTATTTGCTGTCTTTGGTTTGTAGGCTTGATTTGTTGAGTAAGTAATTTTTTTAGTGAGAATACGCTGCATACTGCTTCTTGAAATGTTTAATTTTTGAGCACGATACTGAATGGATGCACTTTCGCCCACATTCTGTTAAACAACATTAGTATTTTCTGCTGAACGACGTGAACAAACACGTGTTGATGGTCTGACAATAGTAATTGGTCTAGTTTTTTTTTTAATTTATTGGTTAATTATGGCGGATTATTCACAACCGAACTGTCATAATGGGTGCGTTTTTAAAGTGGCTATTTGGAACAGTTTTTGTTCCGAACAAACTTTTGTACGTTCCAACCACTTGATCTATTGTGCTTTGTAATAGAAAACAATGTTTTTTTATCATAAATTGTTAAGTTTTGATACCAGTATATTAAAATGAGGTAGAAATCATTTGTGTTGTTGTTTCTATTGAGATTGGCATCAGTATTTGACAAGTTGCAAGAAATTTTAACGTCAGCCTTTTTGTCATCCATCGTGTGTGGAATCGATACTTAGAAACAGGAGGATATAAAAGATATATTGGACAAGGTCCTAAGAGGAAAACAAACTAAATTTAGGACCGGTTTTTAGTTGTATTTTTATTGTGTTTTTGCACATTTACAGCCAAAGATCTTTACATCAGGCTCAGAACAACTCATAACGTGGAGATATTTGACCAGACAGTTAGGAATAGACTGAGAGAAGTCAACCTGAGACCAAGAAGACTTGTGCAAAAACTTGTTTAAATTCCGTACCACATAAGGTATCGTTTACATTTTGCTCGTGATTATGTCGCACAGCAACTTTGACAGTAGAACCAGTACTCTTCACAGATGAGTCATGATTTAGTTTTATAGTCGAGAACGTGTATTCCGACGTTTATATGCACAAACCATACAAGAAGTTGAAAAGTATGCTGGTGGTATGATGGTTTGGGGCAGAATAAATCTTTATGAAACAGAACTTGTACTTGTTTCGGGAAAATTAAACGGTACATCAATCTTGTTCTGGAGGATCATGTTATACCAGCTGCTTATGGTATAGGCCCAAATTTTGTGTTAATGCAAGGCCTCATCCTGCGCCCATTACCATGAGCTATCTTTAGCACCACGAGATTTAAACCATGGATTGGCTTCTCCTAAGTCCTGATCAAAACTCCATTGAACATCTTTGAGATTTGTTAAATAGACGTGTTCGGAGGTGCCTAGATCCACCTTAGACCTTTCAACAGCTAACAAATGGCTTAATCAAAGAATAGGAGAATTTACCACAAGAAGACATCCGTCGATTTGTACGAAGCATGCCTCGAAAATGTCAAGCAGTAACTTGTGCTAATGGAAGACACATACGATATTAATAAACTAAACCTTTTTAACAACTTTACGTTATACAGGCAGGATACTTGCTTGTTCTACTTTGTTTCTTGTAGTTCCTTTGAATTTTTATTGTTATCTTAAATTATGAGTTTATTAGAAAGATTGGACATTTTTATTTAAGAATGAAACACAACATCATTCAAATGATTGCCGCGGCTGGCTTGACGGTAACTCATCCGATTAATCCAATTTTTTAGTACATTTTTTATTGTTTGGGCTTTAATCGTATGAATGGCAACTTTGATTTTGGGTTTCAAGGTAACAATCGTCTCTGGATGGTTAAATTAACAGTTATTTTTAAGGACTCCCAAAAAAAAATTTTTGGAATCAAACGTTTGTTTAGCACAGTAACGTTTGCTATTGACGGTAACGGCGGCTTTTTGCTTATTTTTGAAGAAAATTGCCCAATAATGCCGCCAGACCAAAAACTACACCAAACGGTTACTCGTTGTGGATGTATAGGCTGTTCAATATTTATGTGTGGATTTTTTGATGAGATTGATCGGAAAACACGATTTTTCGATAAAAATGCTCATCTTTGGCCAAACGATCTTTAACCCATTGGCCGAACTGAAAACGCATTGGATGGGCATGAGGATTTATTCCTTGGACTAATTGAACTTTGTAGGCCTTCAAACGGAGGTCTTTATGCAAAATTCTCCTCAGAGAGGTGCGAGAAATGTTGAGTTCCTGAGAACTATGACGAGTTGATGTTGATGTTGATGCATGTTTTCGCACACACTGAGTAAAAGCATTAATTTTTTTGGCTGAGCGCACTGGGCGAGAACGTGAACGTGTTGTTTTATTCACTAACGATCTAGTTTTGCGAACTAGCTTCACAAATGGGTCCACAAACTGCGTTGAAGGAACTTCTTTTTATCAAATTTGTCTCGTAAATTTCTTACCGATTGAGTAGAAAGTTTGCAGTAAGTTTTCATTGTTTTCCAACTTTGTTCAAGTGTAAAGCGTCCCATTTCCTAAATGTCAAACATAGAACTAAATTTCTGTCAACTCATAAATGTCATTATATCTTTGAAATACAAAATAAACGGTAGTTCAAATTCTAAACGTTACATGGCCCACCCTTTAATATTTGATTTGTTTTTGGAAATTTATGAGTCGTTGAATGAAGAGTCAATAAAAAAATATTAAGATCTAAATGTCTTTTTCTAATTATTTTGAGCAGTGTATTTTATCTTACAATTTTAAAAACTAAATAAACAAAATTTCCTATCAGTTGCAATCATTATCTATATAATAAAGCGTATTCTCATCACTATTTTTATGTAATTTTTGGAACTTTTATTTATCATACATTAGATTTCTTAATCTTTTGAAAATAAATAATTCATTAACTTCTTGTTCATGCAAAGAAATATATAAGTAAGAATAGAAGTTTAGATCGAAGGGTAGACTTTGATTACTTCTAAAATTAACATTACATCTGGCTTGTAGGTCTTCAACCTCTCCATCATTTCCGTGTAAAAATATGTACAGCATTATTTATTAACTATCGTAATCAGCATGTTTAAAAAAATATTTTTATGAACAAATATCCCATTTTTATAACGCAAATTAGTTTTTAGTAGCAGTAGATATCTTTATTTCATATTTACATACAAATTATATTTATAAACTACAGAAAGAATGTATACTTATATGAGTATTCTTTAATCTTTTAATTAATTCCTTAAACTGAACGTATAAATTACAAATTTAATTAACATGGTGTTTTCCTTGACAATGATGTTGATGATACATAGCATGTTATGATGACAATATTTCCATTTGGCACGAATAAACGTAAATATTAAGAAACTGAACCGCAGTCCTCAGTCCACTTTATATTTTTATCAACAAATATTTTAATATTAAATATATAATAAACAAAAATAAATGATTCAATTATAAATAAGTTCAAGATGTCAGTGACCCATGTTTAATCCAGTAAAATTATTTGATTATCTTATAAAAAAATTGTTTTCACTTTTATCAATAGCTTCTACAAAATATAAATATAAATATAAATGTACGTCAGTAAAGTGCACCTACTCATAAACCTATAAATAAGTTTTAATATTGATAGATACTTGTTGCATATTTATAGAACGCGATGACGTCAAGATGTGTGAAAGATTTCTCATAGTAAAATGTGAAGACGGGTTAGAGGTTGATTGTGCAATTTTTAATATTATTTACAATAAATATAGTAGACAGTGAAATTATAATGAACTCATGAAATGTTAATATTTTTGTGAATGAGAAAAATGTTAAATTTAACAATTTACAATAACTTATTAAAAGTTATTATATTGTACTACATACACTGGGTGTCAGAGGTTAATTCTTGTAAACTCAGATATTTTATGGTTATTATTATTTATATAATTTATTTAAATGTGTTATTGAAATAATATGGAAATGATCAATGCTGATAAAAAATAGATAATTTAATTGTTTAATTAATTTAATATAATAAAACATGAATAAACAAATTTGTATTTTACTTGCCTATTATTTGTTAACAACATTAGATATGGAATATGTGAATAAGTTTATATCTGTAATCTGTACCGAATAAGTCAAATTGTATACTAAACTGTTAAGAAAATTTACTACGTCTATTAAAAAGTTACTAAAACTGTCAAACAAGTTAGAGAAATATAGTAGATCTGTCAAATAGTATTTTAAATTCTCAACAAAATTTTCTTTAGTTGGTTACTGAGACTCAAAAATAGTTTACTGTAATGTGTAATCTGTCAAAAATTGTATTTGATACTATCAAATAATGTAGGTACATCTGGTAAAAAATTACTAATTTGTCATAAATGTTATTACATCTGTCAAAACGTTACAAAAATTGTCAGACAGTTTACAGCAATGTACTAAAATGCATACCATGTATTAAGAAGTAAGTGAAAATTACAAGAAAAAAAATTTGTTAAACAATTTACAGTGATAATTTATGTTGGCAGAAATATAGTAAATAGTATTTTAGACTGCAAAAAGTAAGTAACATTTTATTTTAAACTTTTACTACATTTGTTAACAAATTACTAAAAATGTTAAAAAGGTACTAAAACTGCTAAACAATTTACAGCAATTATACCATAAGTTGGAAGGAAATTGTTACTTCTTACAAATTGTACTGTCAACTGTCAAAATATTACAAAAACTGACTAACTGTTTACAACAATATAATATAATGTTACTAAATTTGTTAAAAATTTATTGAAAATGTTAAAATTTACTAAATCAGATTACAGCAATGTGATAAAACGAATGCAATCTGCCAGATTTGTGAAAAAGTTACTAAAAGTGTTAACAGTACAGTACAGTACTATATCATAATTTGGCAGAAATGTATCTGATCTGCCAAATAATATTTTAAACTGTCAAACTGTTTTCAGTAACGTATGGAAACATAAGTTTGCACATCTGTATAAAATTTGTCAATTTTTATTTTAGACCGACAAAAAGTCTTTTAAACTGTCAAATAGTTAACATGTTTAATATAAACATTATAATTAGGCAAAAACGTAGCAAATCTGTCAGAAAAGTAATGTATAAAAAAGTTGGTAAAATTGTACTAGATCTGATAAATTATTTTAAATTGTTGTACAAAAAGTGATTACTTTTGTCAATAATTTTTAGTAACTTAGTAACTGTCAACAAAAATTGTTAAATATATCACAGTAATGTGTATAAATATTGTAAGTTGTAAAAAATGATATATATAAAATTTTTTTACATTAGTTTCAAAAATAGAAGAGCACCGGTACGCTTAGTATGTCTTAACCTCATTTGAGGAATTTTTTTGATAACTTATTTTGATTTTGATTTTTACATTTTTGAGAATTTTGTAATATTTTTGACAGGTTTAGAACGTTTTTGCATTTATTAATAGACTTGACTTTTGACAATTTTGTTTTTTTTACATTTTTGGAACGTGTGAATTTTTTTTTGATAATTTAATATCAGTTTTAGAACATTTTTGATCATTTTAAAACATATCAACATATTTAAGGAATATTTTTGATAATTTTGTATCTTTTTGAAACATTTTTGAAAATTTTGTAACGTTTTTGAAATTTTTAAAACATATCAACAGTACCATTTTTAACAATTCTAAAACATTTTTGATAATTTTAAAATATATCAACAGCTTTGAAGAACATTTTTGACTAACAAATTAAACTAAACTATTACTTTTTTAGTTTACATCACAGTAATTATTAAACAGTTTATGTTTAGTAATGTGATTAAGGTGGTAACGCAATGCTCTTTATAATTTTATGTAAATTGTCTGTTCGGCTAGTGAGATGCTAGGCACACTGAGGATAGGTGCATTCCTGAAACACGAGTGTATGTGTCTCTTACTGGATGAAAAGGCAATTTACATAAAATACATCATTTACGAGATCATTTATTAATTTTAAATGATAAATTTGTTTTGGTCATCTGATTCAAATAAAACGCGCCAAAAATGCCGTTGCTTGTCCGTGTAGGATTTATTTGTATTACAGCTCTCCTTCACACACAAACAGTTCAACGTTTTTCCAAATAGGGGGCATTGCGTTACCACTTTCGACATGTTTGATTTTATGTCATGGATGTCAACGTAAGTAATTCTATTACTAATATAAGACACGAATAAACTTATGAGGCTGTCACTCAAGCCAAATGACTGTAATTTTTGGACTAATATATTGTGATGTACTTGATCGAAAGCCTTAGAAAAATCTGTGTAGATTACATCTATTATCTAAATCTTTTGATACCGCATCCGTAAAACAACACAAACTTGTGACCGTGGATTTACCTTTAATAAAGCTGTGCTGGTTAGGTTAGAGACAAACAATTTGGGCACTTGTACAATACAATTTTGCAAAGTTACATAATAATGTAATCGGTCTACAATTTGTTGTATTATTACGATTGACAGATTTAAATACCGGTATGACTTTGTATAATTTTCAACAACTAGGAAATTCCGCATATTTTAAAATTAAGTTGTATATGTGTAGTAGAGGTTCTGATAGTATTTGGCAACAATTATTGACAATTAGTGCTGGAATGTTGTCTGGGTCTATAGTAAAATTTTATTTGAGTGATTTTAATGCTGCAACTAGATGAGATTTATTGAATCTTTTTGTATACAATAATAAACATTTTGCGTAGTTACTGGAAATTTGCTGTCTTTGTCTAAATATACGGATAAAAAGTGTTTTGCAAAAGCATTTGCTATAATATTGTAATAAATGCCTATAGCTTTTTTGGGTTTACAGTTATTTCTGATTCTACTTCTTTTATGTGGAATGTAAAATCATTTTTTATTTTAGATTTTACTATTTTGCGGTACTGAACATTTTCTATGATAGTACATTAACTTCTTTTTAGTATATACATTTTTGTAGTGTTGCTTATCCTTAATGTTTATTCTGTTATTTTTTGTATACCATGAACACATAGAGAATTTGGATCATTGCAGTTTACTACGGACGTCTTAGCATTACGACTTACCATTGCCGGTTTTGTGCTAGAGGAAAATACTATAATTATTAATTGAGCTGTATTTGATAATTATGTGCAGATTCAATTGCTAGAAAAGCACGTTAGAGTTAAAATATACTTTAATTAATTAATACACAATGTGTACGCTTAGTGTGGTGTTTAGGCATTTGCAGCGTCAGTTTTTATTTTTTATTACCTAATTTAACCTAAGTCTAACATATCTTTATATAAGGATCATTGTATTTCTTTGGGTAACATTTGCGAGTTTTATTCTAATTGTAACTACTTACTTTGTGGCTATAACCTATCTTCTGCAGTTTGGGATTCATTTTTAGTTACTGTTTTAAGTTAAATTATTACTTGAATAAAACAAAAATAATGTATCTATGGTTTTTGGTGTATGTGGAATTGTTTACCTTCTTCTGATTTTCATAGATTATTATAAGTATCAGAATTATTTATTTATATTGCTAGTTTATGTATTTGAGACATGACAACTCTAGGATTTAGATAAGAACTGTTTATGTTGCATTTGCATGCCCGTTATTGGAATATGACTTATTATGCCAACAAGTAGAAAGAGAGGAAAATAAATAAAATAAATAAAGAGTTGTAGGATTTAGGATTGGTTTTACTTACGAAAATTATAATCAAGCACTCTAAATCTAAAGATAACTTAAAGATAGCTTTACCTATACACAATAGAAAGATGAGTGCAGATTTGTGTTTATTGCACAAAATTGAATGAAAATATTAGATGCATTAATTTATTCTCCAAGATAAATATCTGTATTATTTTGATGCACAGTACTAGACATGCAGTTTTTTAAGTCGATTTGTATCATACCAACTACTCTTTTTAGAAAAATAACATTTATTCAAACATAAACAATTAAACGAGTGTTTTTAAAACTAAAACCAGTTGTAATAGTCTTGTCTGGTGTCAGATTTGTTCCCATAAACAGTAGGACGACGACACTGGTCATTTATTTGTTCATGGTTAGTCTTGGGTATAAGGAAAAATGTCTAGTCTCAAAACTTTACTTTGAATTTTTATGAAAATTGGCAACAATACAAATAAACATTATTACTACCAACTTTATAAATTTTACACGTCAATTTTGTCATAATTTTAAATTTAGCAAACAGTTACAATTGACTGTTGGGTATGAAAAATTTATAATTTCAAAATTATACATTGGATTTTGATATAAAATTTGTAACTAATATAATTGCATTGGGCAAATTTTGTTTGCCGCGAGCTCTGTTGCCGTTTGTATGGACGCTGTCTTTGCTAAGAAATATTTCTTTGATGCAACCTAATTTAGAGATGGAAAATGTCTAGATTTTGCTTTTGGTAGTTGTTGGAGAATATGCAGATGTTCAGATGAGCATCTTTTTTAAGAATGCTGACGAATCTTTTCTACATGCTGCCATCGTGAAATCCAATTGTCGGGTAATTTTAAAAAGCTTGCAAGATTATTTGGATTGTTTGATAGTGGATCTAATGGTTGATAATTGAGAACAGCTTTTATTTGGCATATGAATGTAGTTAATTCTTTTATGTAAGTTTTGGCAGTCAAGGCAGATTCTCAAAGTTTGTAAAAATTAGGATCTTGTGGAGATATAAAGTGCTATTGGATTTTTTTGTTGTTGAGCTTTTTGTAATATTTTTTTTAGAATCTTTTATTAATTGGTATATTTTATGTATTTTGTTGGCTCCGACGAAACTTATTTCATTGTCGCTATGTATGTTGCTCACAATTTTTTTTCTAGCAATAAATTTTTTGACTGTAGCTAAGATGGCTTTGTTGTTAGATTGGAAACAACTTCTATGTGAATCGCTTTTGTAGAAAAGCAAACAAATATACCTACATACGTTTTTGTGTGACATTTTGAATGCTGATTTCCAGATTTTATTGTAAATAGCTCACAATAATCGACTCCGGTTACTGTGAAAGGCCTTTATGATTGAATTTTTGCTGGGGGTACATTCCCCAGCAGTTGTGTTTTTAAATTTAATGGGTGTTGTTTTAAAGCATTTTATGCATTCTTTTAGGACTTGCCTGACTACGCTTCTTCTTGGTATTGCTTTTTAATAGCTGCTAATGTTAGTTGAGGTCTACTATTAAAAGTTTTTTACGTTCCGAACAGGTTTGTTGACCGGCCATGAGCAATCAACGGGTGTTGAAATTGCAAAAAGTTTTTCAATCTTGCTATTTGAAATGAGGAATAGGTTGAGGCATAAATACTTGTTATTTTTTTTAACATAGCCCCCCTAGCTTCTATTAAATCTTTAATTTCTCCTCCAAAATATGATGTCAAATGGAGCAGCATTTGAATTAAATTTTTAGGTTTCTACTAGCTTGGCTGGTTTCAGAAATTTGTATTTTCTTTTTTTTGGACAGTTGTAAATAAATCTTTGTATATACTTTAGGACTCGTAGTAAACGATTATAGATTGAGTATTGACTCAGGAGGTTTTTGATAAACGTGTAGTTATTTCTTTTCTGGGTGTCGGGAGAGCTTTCTTTAATTTTTTTTTAATTTAGGATTGTCGATACTTTGCTTACATAACTAAGAAGGTTTGTGCCACCTAAACTTTTTTGTTGATAGAACTGTAGCATTTTGTTCTCTAGATATGATGTGAGGATTGGTATCTGTGGGAATATGTTTCTATTTGGTTGCTTTTGTGAATGAGTTGATTTCTCCCACTTTGTGTTAACTACAAAGGTTCACTTTTTATCTGTTTTTATCCAGCTTAATACAATGGTGGAGTCAACAGATTATGTTTTGCACAGTATCAAGTTCTGTTGAACTGCTAGTTCCTTGAATTGTTTGCATACAAATAGCAGGTGGCTGCTATTGCACTTAACACATTTTATGCATGTTTTTTGTTTCTGTATAGCACTTGTTGCGGAACCGTTTGCGTGCTTATTTGTTTTATATCAATTTTTGCCGATTAGTTTTTTGACTGACTTTGGAGACATCTTTTTGCTGATAAACTCGACTAGTGTGTATATGTAGGTATTGCGATTTTGTCTTGCAGCGAATTTTTTCATTATTTTGTAGTTATAGAATTTATTTTGCGGGCTGCAATATTTATTATTAAACCGTCATATTAGTACTATTTTTCAAGTTGTTTGCTGAGTTTGGATAACGTTATTGGTGGTAACCTTATCACTGCATCTTGATTGCTGTTCGAGACAACATACGTAGGCTCTTTTGCTGTTGCGTTGGCGTTGTAGCTTGATTCAAAATTTGTCACTTTTTTATCAAAACTAGTTTTTTTCTTTTTCAATTGAATAACGCAATGGATGTTGCAAAAGTCATTGGCTGCATTCAGAACGACTCATTATTTGCAATCACTGTGTCAATAATCGGATGTAAGCGCTCAGCCCGTCTGAACGGTATATTTTAGACTGTTGCCAACCGTGTAAACTTTTATCAACTACATAAACATAAAGCTTATTAGTTTTGAATTTAAACAAATGATTTAATTAGTTTATGAAGCCGCTACTTAACGAGATATAATATATACTCAATATGTAATGCCATTTAATCCTACTTTATAATGTTTTTAGGTTTGATTATTTTTATAAATTTTTTATATTGTTTAATTAAAAATAAACCCAAATGTTGTACGTTGCAATACCATATATTTATTAATTACTTATATTGCATTCTTTCTGATTTTTTTTATTAATATGTAATATGTAAATTTATATGCTCCGATTAACTGCTGAGTTGATTTGTCAAAAAGCAAGTAAACCTGATGAGTGAAATGACAAGCGCTGCTAGCAAACGATGACTCAGTAGTTGTCAGCAAGCAGCGGCGTTCAGTATATATGATGAATCGTTCTGAACGCAGCTAATAGCCGCTTTCAGAACGATTTATGACGTCATACTTTAAAATCTGACAGTAGTGACATACAATGTTTTTAATTGGGGCAGGCAAAAAATATTGAGTGTAACTCGTGCCCCTAGCTTTAAGCAGCCTTCACTCGCTTTGTTGCTTGAGTGTAATTGTGCTTTCTTAATTAACTTTTTTTTTTAATGTATCGGTACAGTAACACGGAGATGAGTGATATGCATCTAGTCCTTGGAGTGTTTAAGAAATGCAGCGGCTAGACGTTACGCCGAAATGTACCCTGAGCGACAAAAACCGGAACGCAAAAATTTAAAGAAAGCACAATTACATTAAAATAATTTGTGACGTTTATGAAATTTAGTTTGACGTCCACGGCTAATGATATTTTTATATTTTTTATATTTTTTAAGAAATTATGACCTCCTTACTTGATTTTCTCAAAAACCGTGTATCTGACCAAAATTTATCAAGAGAATACAATTTTTTACAAAGAGAAATAACCAAAAAAATAGATTTACCTAAAAATTAAAAAGTTGCAGAAGGTTAAACATCCAAAAAATCTTAAAGAACTATCTTCCCGAAGACTTTTTTTATTCAAACTTTAACAGTTTGTGTAAATAAGAAATAAACTAATGTAAACAAAAAATTGTTACAATATTAAAAATTAAAGCTGATAATTAAAAAAAATCAAAAATTTCTGTAAACTTTAAAGAGCTATAACTCCGATTTTTTAAAATATAATATACTACTTTATTAGGTCAATATTACTCAATTTGCTTGTAGTTTTTGGCATTCATTTTATGACTAGTTAATTCGGGACACCGTGTATATACTATTGTATTGTTAATAAATACATATATATATATATATATATATATATATATATATATATATATATATATATATATATATATATATATATATATATATATATATATCTGTTGGGGAGCATATCGCGGCCGGGCTTGTATGGGAGCTTGTGGCGCATGCACACGGCAGACCGCCCGCCGGGTTTTACGGTCTGTAAATAAGAAAAGGTCTCCATTGTATTGCTTTAATGGCACAAGCTAGACATAATTATTTATTTTTATTATTATTTTGTTTTACAAAATATTATTTCTTCCTTAATCAAATTTGTTTGTGATTGCAGTTAAATTTAAATGTCAAAATATTAATTATCATTTTATAAAGATGAATTTTAAAGATTCTCGTTATTAACTTACGGATATAATTAAAATTAGTAACATCTTTATTTAAAAAAAGTAAAATAACAATACTGTTTCCAACTTGATTAAATAAATAGATTAATTAAATCAATCAACAACAACTTTATTTGTGTGTTAAATCATTTTTGTATTTAGTGTATTTTTTATTGCATTTTACAGTTTGGTCTATAAATAAGAAAAGGTCTCTATTGTATGCTTTAATAGCAGTGTAGTTGTTCTACAGAATATTATTGCTTGCCTACATTTTTTTTGTAGTTACACTTAAATTTAGATGCAACATATCATAACAGATTTCTTAAAAACAAATGGATTTTAGAAGCTTATTTAAAGACTAACAGATGTAATTATTATTTAGTAAAATATTTATTTCAAAAACTGAGATATTAATGGGTTTTACAACTTGATTGAATAAATAATCTAATTAATAGACATTAGCAATAATTTCAATTGTGTTTTAATATTATAAGTAATTACGTGAGAATACAATAGTTGTTTAGTAGTTTAGTAGTTGTTTACATGTTTAATTGTTTAATGCACGTACTAATAGTCAGAGTGGATTCATAAATCCGAGATTCATTTTGCTGTTCTTTGATTAGCTCTAAGCCAATACACGGATATTGAGCCAATGTATTCCTTGCTTAATTCTCGGATCGAGTTGAAAACTATACAACCATCAATATGCAAATAATCTTGGGTGGTCCCAAGATTATTTAAGTCTAGAATTATATTGACGGTTGCATAGTTTTCAACTCGTTCTGCACCGTCACAATATCCGTGAATTACTTTAGAGCCAATCAACGACTATCAAAATAAATTTCGGATTCATAAATCCAGGATCAATCCAAGATTTTTAATCTCTGACTATTAAAATGGGCATAAATGTTTAGTTGTTTAGTAGTTGTTTAGTAGATGTTTAGTAGTTGTGTAGTAGTTAATTAGTAGTTGTTTAGTAGTTGTTTAGTAGTTGTTTAGTAGTTGTTTAGTAGTTGTTTAGTAGTTGTTTAGTAGTTGTTTAGTAGTTGATTAGTAGTTGATTAGTAGTTGTTTAGTAGTTGTTTAGTAGTTGTTTAGTAGTTAATTAGTAGTTGTTTAGTAGTTGTTTTGTAGTTGTGTAGTAGTTAATTAGTAGTTGTTTAGTAGTTGTTTAGTAGTTGTTTAGTAGTTGTTTAGTAGTTGTTTAGTAGTTGTTTAGTAGTTGTTTAGTAGTTGATTAGTAGTTGATTAGTAGTTGTTTAGTAGTTGTTTAGTAGTTGTTTAGTAGTTAATTAGTAGTTGCTTAGTAGTTGTTTGGTAGCTGTTTAGTAGATGTTTAGTAGTTGTTTAGTAGTTGTTTAGTAGTTGTTTAGTAGTTGTTTAGTAGTTGTTTAGTAGTTGATTAGTAGTTGATTAGTAGTTGTTTAGTAGTTGTTTAGTAGTTAATTAGTAGTTGTTTAGTAGTTGTTTTGTAGTTGTTCAATAGTTGCTTAGTAGTTGTTTGGTAGCTGTTTAGTAGATGTTTAGTTGTTGTTGTTCAAAAGTTGTTAAGTAGTTGTTTAGTAGTTGTTCAGTAGTTGTTTAGTTGTTGTTTAGTAGTTGCTTAGTAGTACTTTAATAGTTGTTTAGAAATTGTTTAGTAGTTTTTCATTAGTTGTTCAGTAGTTGTTTAGTAGTTGATGAGTAGTTGTTGAGTAATTCTTAACTAGTTGTTTGATAGTTGTTCAGTAGTTGTTTAATAGTTGTTCAGTGGTTGTTGTTCAGTTGTTGTTCAGTTGTTGTTTAGTAGTTGTATAATAGTTGTTTAGTAGTTGCTCAGTAGTTGCTTAGTAATTGTTTAGTTAATATGTAGGAGTTGTTTAGTTAATGTGTAGCAGTTGTTTAGTTTATGTGTAGTAGTTGTTCAGTAGTTGCTCAGTAGTTGTTCAATAGTTATATAGTAGTTGTTTAGTAGCAATAGTGCAATAGTTTTTTATTAGTTGTTCAGTAGTTGTGTAGTAGTAATTCAGAAGTTGTTCAGTAGTTGTTTAGTAGTTGCTCAATAGTTGTTTAGTAGTTGCTCAATAGTTGTTTAGTAGTTGCTCAATAGTTGTTTAGTAGTTGTTTAGTAAATGTTTAGTAGTTTTTCAGTAATTGTTTATGAGTTGTTCAATAGCTGTTCAGTAGTTGCTTAGTAGTTGTTGTTTAGTAGCAGTTCAGTAATTGTTTAGTAGTTGTTTAGTACTTGTTATTTAGTAGTTGTTGCTCAATAGTTGTACTGTAATTGCTTAATAGTTGTTTAGTAGATATTTAGAAATTGTTCAGTTGTTTTTCAGTAGTTGTTTAGTAATTGTTCAGTAGTTGTTTGGCAGTTGTTTAGTAGTTGTTCACTAATTCTTCAGTAGTTGTTCAGTAGTTGTTCAGTAGTTGTTTAGTAGTTGTTTAGTTGTTGTTTGGTCGTTGTTCAGTAGTTGTTTAATAGTTGTTTAGTAGTTGTTGTTTAGTTGTTGTTCAGTTGTTGTTCAGTAGTTGTTTAGTAGTTGCTCAATAGTTGTTCAGTAGTTGTACAGTAGTTGTTTAGTAGTTGTTGAGTAGTTGTTCAGTATTTGTTTGGTAGTTGTTTAGTGGTTGTTCAGTAGTTATTCAGTAGTTGCTCAGTAATTGTTAAGTAGTTGTTTAACAGTTGTGTAGTAGTTTTTCAGTAGATGTTCAGTAGTTGTTGTACTCAACAATTGTTGTTTAATAGATGTTTAGTAGTTGTTTAATAGTTGTTTAGTAGTTGTTCAGTAGTTGTTTAGTATTTTTTAGTAGTTGTTTAGTTAATGTGTAGTATTTGTTTAGTTTATGTGTTTAATAATTGTTTAGTGTTTGTTTAGTAGTTGTTAATTATTTGTTTAGTAGTTGTTTAATAGTTATTTAGTAGTTATTTAGTAGTTGTTTAGTAGTTGTTTAGTAGTTGTTTAGTAGTTGTTCTGTAGTTGTTTAGTAGTTGTTTAGTAGTTGTTTAGTAGGTGTTTAGTAGTTGTTTAGTAGTTGTTTAGTAGTTGTTTAGTAGTTGTTTAGTAGTTGTTTAGTAGTTGTTTAGTAGTTGTTTAGTAGTTGTTTAGTAGTTGTTTAGTAGTTGTTTAGTAGTTGTTTAGTAGTTGTTTAGTAGTTGTTTAGTAGTTGTTTAGTAGTTGTTTAGTAGTTGTTTAGTAGTTGTTTAGTAGTTGTTTAGTAGTTGTTTAGTAGTTGTTTAGTAGTTGTTTAGTAGTTGTTTAGTAGTTGTTTAGTAGTTGTTTAGTAGTTGTTTAGTAGTTGTTTAGTAGTTGTTTAGTAGTTGTTTAGTAGTTGTTTAGTAGTTGTTTAGTAGTTGTTTAGTAGTTGTTCATAGTTGTTTAGTAGTTGTTCAGTAATTGTTTAGTAGTTGTTTAGTAGTTGTTTAGTAGTTGTTCATAGTTGTTTAGTAGTTGTTCAGTAATTGTTTTTCAGTAGTTGTTTAGTTATTGTTTAGTAGTTGATCAGTTGATTTATTAAAAAAGAAAATTTCATATATAATTAAAAGAAATGTTACGGTTATTTATAAAACCTGTTTTATTTATCTAACTTTAGAATTTATAGCAATAAATAGTTTTAAAAACATGATATAAAAAATATCGTTTTTGAGTTCTCGAAAACCAAGTACTAAGTAACTAAGATATTAGATTCTGAAAGAAAATCATTTGAACAGGTTTTTGGGGAAATATAATTATTATTTGATAATTTGTATTCTATGTTGAATGTTCAGCCAACCTAATTATTTACATTATAGTAAATGTTTAATAAATATGCAATGTTTTATATTAACTATTGATAAAATATTTGAGAAAAAAAGTTGTCATTTGATAAAGTATAAAAACAAACTAAAAAATGACAAGCCATATGATTGAAGACAAATTATAATTTATAGCTCTACAATAATCTTTTTTTTTTAATCATTTTATTTTAATCTGATTATGTTTTCCCCACATTTTTTCTACTTCCTTAAGTCGGCTTTTGTTAGTCTAGCCAAATACTTATCGATTACCGTATTAGTAGCGGTTCCAATATTAATACTCAGTAAGGTTTAATAAAATTAATCTTTTTGTATTATATTATTCGGCACCAGCAAAGTAAAACTAGATTATTCAGAAACGTCAGTCGTGTATTTTAGCGTTGAATGCACATTTTGAATTTTTGAGTTCAGATTTTGGTTATTCTTATTGTTATTGTTGTTATTATTGTTATTTTTTTTGTGATAAGTGATATTGTTATTTTTGTTTCATGTTTTGCTTTTAAAGTGACATTGTTAAGTGTTATAAAAGTTTTGGACAATGTCATCGAGAACGAAACACCTGTAAAACTGGCGCATGCCGTGCAGAGGTAAGTTATTTTAATATTATTTATTTTGATATATTTTCAATTTGTTTTTAATATCTTGTTTTTGGATCTGTTTGGGTTAAAATAAATCACTTCATTATGATTTAAAAGTACTTGATTTGCATTTTTGTCATATTATTAATAATGATTCAATTTATATTTATTATTATGGATAATATTACAATTTCTGTATAACCAAGTATAATCATTCATTTATAACTTTTTTGACATTGTTTTTAGAAATCACAGATATTTTAATTTGCTACAATAATATTGCCAATACAAATGTTTTGATTTAGGGTTTTTGTGTAGTTCAAGTTATATAAATTGCTCTAAAAATAGCATTAAACCTTAAATATTGTTAATTTATATATTAAAACTGAATTATTTGTATCAATATACATTTGCCATTATAACCTAAAATGTTTATAATATAATTAGGTACTTGATTTATTTATAAATAGTTATAGTTAGGTTTGTTTATTAAAAAATATACAGACCGGTCTGTACAATAAATCAACAATTAGCAGATTACAGTATATTTTTAAAAAACATAATTATTATACTTGTACATCAAATATATGCAGATCATATCAAGCTTATTTTAATTCAGTTTTAATATGTAAAATAACAATATTGAAGGTTTAAAGCTATTATTAGAGCAATTTATATAACTGAACTACACAAAAACTCTAAATTAAATCATTTGTGATGGCAATATTATTGTAGCAAATTAAAATATCTGTAATTTCTAAAAAAAGTTATAAATAAATAATTATATTTGGTTATACAGAAGTTGTACCATAATAATAAATTGAATCATTATTAATTACATGACAAAAATGCAAAAGAAGTACTTTTAAATCATATTGAAGTGATTTATTTTAACATAAACTGATCCAAAACTATGATATTAAAAACAAATACATATATCAAATAATATTAAAGTAACTTACCTCTGCACAGCATGTGCCAGTTTGAACAGGTGTTTCGTTCTCGACGACATTGAATTCCAAAACTTTGCTAACTCTTAACAATATCACTTTAAAAACAAAAAATGAAACAACAATAACAATTACACTTAAAAAAAATGTAACAATAATAATAATAAGAATAACCAAAAACTAAACTCAAAAAGTACATACAGCGCTAAAATACGTACAACACGACTGAAGTTTCTGAATAACCGAGTTTTAATTTACTGGTGCCCAATAATATAATACAAAAGAATTAATTTTATTAAACATTACTGAGAATACCGCACTAATCCGGTAATCGATAACTATTTGGCTAGACTAACAAAAGCCGACTTAAGAAAGTAAAAAAATGTGGGGAAAACATAATTAGATTAAAATTAAATGTCTTTTTAATAAGATCAAGTAAAAAAGATTATTGTAGGGCTATAAATTATAATTTGTGTTCAATCTTCAATCATATGGCTTGTCATTTTTCAGTTTGTTTTTATACTTTATCAAATGACAACATTTTTTCTCGAATCATTATCAATAATTAATATAAACCATTGCATAATTATTAAACATTTACTATACTCTAAATAATTAGGTTGGCTGAACATTCACCTTGGAATACAAATTATCAAATAATAATTATATTTCCCCAGAAACGTATTCAAATTCTTCTCTTTTAAAATCTATTATCTTAATTTACTTAATTTTTGAGAATTTAAAAAAAGTTATTTTTTATAACATGTTTTTAGAACTAATTATTTATATAAATTCTATAGTTAGTTAAATAAAACAGGCTTTATAAATAATAGTATCATTTTTTTTAATCTGTATAAAAAAAAAACTAAATAAACAATTAAAAAAACAACTGAACAACTACTAAACAACTATAAAACAACTACTAAACAATTACTGAATAACTGCTAAACAACTACTAAACAACTACTGAACAACTACTAAACAACAACTTAACAACTTTTGAACAACAACAACTAAACATCTACTAAACAGCTACCAAACAACTACTAAGCAACTATTGAACAACTACAAAACAACTACTAAACAACTACTAAACAACTACTAAACAACTACTAAACAACTACTAATTAACTACTAAACAACTACTAATCAACTACTAATCAACTACTAAACAACTACTAAACAACTACTAAACAACTACTAAACAACTACTAAACAACTACTAAACAACTACTAATTAACTACTACACAACTACTAAACATCTACTAAACAACAACTAAACAACTACAAAACAACTACTAAACAACTACTAATTAACTACTAAACTACTACTAAACAACTTCAAAACAACTATTAAACAACTACTAAACAACTACTAAACAACAACTAAACAACTACTAGACAACTACTAAACAACTACTAAACAACTACTAAACAACTACTTAACAACTACTAAACAACTTCTAAACAACTACTAAACAACTACTAAACAACTACTAAACAACTACTAAACAACTACTAAACAACTACTAATTAACTACTACACAACTACTAAACATCTACTAAACAACAACTAAACAACTACAAAACAACTACTAAACAACTACTAATTAACTACTAAACTACTACTAAACAACTTCAAAACAACTATTAAACAACTACTAAACAACTACTAAACAACTACTAAACAACTATTAAACAACTACTAAACATCTACTAAACAACAACTAAACAACTACTAGACAACTACTAAACAACTACTTAACAACTACTAAACAACTACTTAACAACTACTAAACAACTTCTAAACAACTACTAAACAACTACTAAACAACTACTAAACAACTACTAAACAATTACTAAACAACTACTAAACAACTAATAATTAACTACTACACAACTACTAAACATCTACTAAACAACTACTAAACAACTACAAAACAACTTCTAAACAACTACTAATTAACTACTAAACTACTTCTAAACAACTACAAAACAACTACTAAAAAACTACGAAACACTTACAAAACAACTACTAAACAACTATTAGGCAACTACTACACAACTATTAAACAACTACTAAATAACTACTGAACAAGAACTACTAAACAACCACTAAACATCTAATTAACAATTACTAAACAACTACTAAAAAACTACTGCACAATTACTAAACAACTACTAAACAATAACTAAACAATTTTTTAACTACTACTAAAAAACTATTGAACAATTACTAAACAACTATTAAGAAATTACTAAACAACTATTCAACGACTACTAGACATCTACTGAACAAGAACTACTTAACAACTACTAAAAAACTACTGCACAATTACTAATCATCTACTAAACAACTACTAAACAACTACTAAACAACTACTAAACAACTACTAAACAACTACTTAACAACTATTAAAAAACTACTGAACAATTACTAAACAATTATTAAACAGCTACTTATCAACTATTTAACAACTTTTGGACAACTACTAACCAAGTACTAAACAACTTTTGGACAACTACTAACCAACTACTAAACAACTTTTACTAAACTACTAAACTACTAAACTACTAAACTACTAAACTACTAAACTACTAAACTACTAAACTACTAAACTACTAAACTACTAAACTACTAAACTACTAAACTACTAAACTACTAAACTACTAAACTACTAAACTACTAAACTACTAAACTACTAAACTACTAAACTACTAAACTACTAAACTACTAAACTACTAAACTACTAAACTACTAAACTACTAAACTACTAAACTACTAAACTACTAAACTACTAAACTACTAAACTACTAAACTACTAAACTACTAAACTACTAAACTACTAAACTACTAAACTACTAAACTACTAAACTACTAAACTACTATACTACGAAACTACTAAACTACTAAACTACTAAACTACTAAACTACTAAACTACTAAACTACTAAACTACTAAACTACTAAACTACTAAACTACTAAACTACTAAACTACTAAACTACTAAACTACTAAACTACTAAACTATTAAACTACTAAACTACTAAACTACTAAACTACTAAACTACTAAACTACTAAACTACTAAACTATTAAACTACTAAACTACTAAACTACTAAACTACTAAACTACTAAACTACTAAACTACTAAACTACTAAACTACTAAACTACTAAACTACTAAACTACTAAACTACTAAACTACTAAACTACTAAACTACTAAACTACTAAACTACTAAACTACTAAACTACTAAACTACTAAACTACTAAACTACTAAACTACTAAACTACTAAACTACTAAACTACTAAACTACTAAACTACTAAACTACTAAACTACTAAACTACTAAACTACTAAACTACTAAACTACTATACTACGAAACTACTAAACTACTAAACTACTAAACTACTAAACTACTAAACTACTAAACTACTAAACTACTAAACTACTAAACTACTAAACTACTAAACTACTAAACTACTAAACTACTAAACTACTAAACTACTAAACTATTAAACTACTAAACTACTAAACTACTAAACTACTAAACTACTAAACTACTAAACTACTAAACTATTAAACTACTAAACTACTAAACTACTAAACTACTAAACTACTAAACTACTAAACTACTAAACTACTAAACTACTAAACTACTAAACTACTAAACTACTAAACTACTAAACTACTAAACTACTAAACTACTAAACTACTAAATTACTAAACTACTAAACTACTAAACTACTAAACTACTAAACTACTAAACTACTAAACTACTAAACTACTAAACTACTAAACTACTAAACTACTAAACTACTAAACTACTAAACTACTAATCTACTAAACTATTAAACTACACAACTACTAAACTACTAAACTACCTAGTTATGTTATTAAAATTTTAGGTTATAATGGCAAACGTATATTGATACAAATAGTTTGAAATGTTTAAGCCTACAACATTTAAAATTTTACCTAAATAAATGGTTATTTTTTTATTATTGTACATTTAAATGCACTTTGTAATACAATGTTTAAACAATAAAAGTATACAAAATTCTTTACGTTATAAATTAATTTTTAAACTTAATTATAAATTAAACAAAAATAAAATTGTCATGCATGAGTCAAGTGTATGAAATAAAAATTTTGTTTTGAACAAATTACTGAAAATGGCTTTCTTTACATGAATCCTGATCATGTGAATTTTTTCAAATTTTTTGAGTTAGTTATTTACGAATAATGATAAATTTTATGTGCAAAAGATACTCTAAAAATTTTAGGATGAGCCGTGCACTACGCTCCGAGATATCTTGCAATGTATCCACAGAAATACTTAAAATTTAAGCCTTTTTGGCAACTTTTAAACGTATTTGGCAATTTTGTTGATTGCTGATGTTTTTTAAACTTGACAAATCATAAATTTTATTTTCCTTTTATAAATTATAATTTTATTAAGTGCTGATAATTTTTAAACTTAACAAACTACATCTGTTCTATTAAATTTATTTGCAATTGTATTATGAATAGTACGACTACGATTGTTACTAAATTTTCTATGAGTAAAAATATAAACAAAACTTATTTTTATTATTATTTCATTTATTTAATTATGTACCGCAAAGTTTTTAAATTAATCAAAATTATTCTACTATAAAAATGGCTTAAGGTCGCATTTATTATAACAAAACATTTGTGGACAAAGAATTCGAATTTAAAAGGCTTTCAACTGAAATAGCAAACACATTTATTATATTACAATAGAACACGATGACAGATATATTGCAGCGAAATTCAACAAAAAATAATATAGGCAACGCAAACGTGGCTGCGAGATGCTCACTTAGAAGGAGAGTCATATGACGCCGGCCGCGACGTTACCTTTTGGCCGCTACATGCTCCCATCTAAGAGCATATCGGTTGTCATAAGCTCCCATTAATATATATATATATATATATATATATATATATATATATATATATATATATATATATATATATATATATATATATATATTATTTTTTAAATTTTCGCGGATATAATTATTTTTATTTAAATTTATTTTCGGATTATCCCGCGTTTTCTTTTTGAGTTGGACTCGACGTTTCGGCTGAATCTCATCAGCCATCATCATGAGATATTTATTATTAATATTTATTAATATACATCAATATGACATTGATATATAAACTAATTTTGTTGTCAAAGCTAACTTTCAAGAAACTTTATTGTGTGTAAAGTTTCTTTGTTTGACTTCTGGTAGTTGGTCTATTAATTGATCCTTCTACAGTCAAAACTTGTAAAGGAACTGGTTGTGATTTGGATGCTGTAATTAAATTAGTTGTTGTTGGTAAAGAAGCTGTTAGTGGTTTTTTTAAATTTAATTTAGTTGTTGCCAATGCTGTTTTCCAAGTAGATGGTAAACGTAAAGCATCATCTCTCTTATTGAGATTGTCTGGTCTTTTTTCAATTTCGATGGCTTCTCTAGTTATTCTAGTATGAAAATGATTAATTTTTGCTAAAATTTTAGTTCCTTCAAAGTTAATTTTGTGATGACTTGAATTTACATGTTCCGTTAAAGATGAAGTAGATTCATTTTTTTGAACTGCTCGAATATGTTCTTCTTTTCTTGTGCTAATTTTGCGGTTAGTTTGTCCAATATAAGATCTCGTACAATCTGCACATGGAATTTCGTACACGCCTTGACTTTCTAAAGGGATAATATCTTTTGGGCTTTTTAAAACTTGACTTATTTTTAAATTTGTATTGAAAACTGTTTTTATGTCGTATCTTTTTAAAACTTTAGAAATTTTGTTTGTGGTACCTTTGACAAATGGTAAAAAAGCGTATTTTTGTGTTTCATCTTTTTCTTTGTCGTTGTTTGTAATTTTATTGTTTAATAACAGTTTTAATGATGCTTTATTGAAACCATTTTGTAAGAGGGCGTTTTCTAACGTTTCAATTTCTTCTTTTATGTGATTTTGATCACATAATGTTAAAGCTCTATGTAATAAAGATTTTGTTACTGAATTTATTTGGGCTGGATGATGATGAGAAAGTGCATTAAGATAACGGTTTGTATGAGTTGATTTTCTATGAATAGTATGCCCTAAACTACCATTAGATTGTTTAATTAATAAAATATCTAAAAAGGATATTTTATTTTCTTTTTCAATTTCAATTGTAAACTGAATTTTATTAATTACTTTTTTAAATCATCTAAACAATATAAATAATAAAATTCAGTTTACAATTGAAATTGAAAAAGAAAATAAAATATCCTTTTTAGATATTTTATTAATTAAACAATCTAATGGTAGTTTAGGGCATACTATTCATAGAAAATCAACTCATACAAACCGTTATCTTAATGCACTTTCTCATCATCATCCAGCCCAAATAAATTCAGTAACAAAATCTTTATTACATAGAGGTTTAACATTATGTGATCAAAATCACATAAAAGAAGAAATTGAAACGTTAGAAAACGCCCTCTTACAAAATGGTTTCAATAAAGCATCATTAAAACTGTTATTAAACAATAAAATTACAAACAACGACAAAGAAAAAGATGAAACACAAAAATACGCTTTTTTACCATTTGTCAAAGGTACCACAAACAAAATTTCTAAAGTTTTAAAAAGATACGACATAAAAACAGTTTTCAATACAAATTTAAAAATAAGTCAAGTTTTAAAAAGCCCAAAAGATATTATCCCTTTAGAAAGTCAAGGCGTGTACGAAATTCCATGTGCAGATTGTACGAGATCTTATATTGGACAAACTAACCGCAAAATTAGCACAAGAAAAGAAGAACATATTCGAGCAGTTCAAAAAAATGAATCTACTTCATCTTTAACGGAACATGTAAATTCAAGTCATCACAAAATTAACTTTGAAGGAACTAAAATTTTAGCAAAAATTAATCATTTTCATACTAGAATAACTAGAGAAGCCATCGAAATTGAAAAAAGACCAGACAATCTCAATAAGAGAGATGATGCTTTACGTTTACCATCTACTTGGAAAACAGCATTGGCAACAACTAAATTAAATTTAAAAAAACCACTAACAGCTTCTTTACCAACAACAACTAATTTAATTACAGCATCCAAATCACAACCAGTTCCTTTACAAGTTTTGACTGTAGAAGGATCAATTAATAGACCAACTACCAGAAGTCAAACAAAGAAACTTTACACACAATAAAGTTTCTTGAAAGTTAGCTTTGACAACAAAATTAGTTTATATATCAATGTCATATTGATGTATATTAATAAATATTAATAATAAATATCTCATGATGATGGCTGATGAGATTCAGCCGAAACGTCGAGTCCAACTCAAAAAGAAAACGCGGGATAATCCGAAAATAAATTTAAATAAAAATATATATATATGTATATATATACAGGGTGTTAGACAAAAAACGTACGGCTAAATAACTCCGTTATTTTTTAACCGATTTATATGATTCAAAAACCATTTTAAATGGTTTTTTGAGTTTTATAAAGGCAGGTACACACATATTTGTTTATATTTTTAGTATAGTTGCTATGGCAACCAATATTTTTTTAAATGGCAACATAAATTTTTTATTTTATTTTTTGAATCTTTATGATATTTTTAACACAATCATGAAAAATAATAATATACTTTTATAACAAAATTTTTTGATAAATTTGAAAAATTTATTATTTGTTTTTTATTTAAAATGATTGTAATTAAATAGTTGGCGTTGAAAATAAGCAATGTTTATTTTTTTGGGTGTTTTTACGCTGTTATGCATAATATAGATACAAACAATTGACATACTTAAAAATAAAAAAAAAAATAAAAATTTTAAAAAAGTTTTTTTTTTAGTTACTATATTATGCATAATAACATAAAAACACTAAAGAAAAATAACATTTATTATTTTCAATGCCAACTATTCAATTATGACCATTTTAAATAAAAAACAAATATTATGTTTTTTAAATTTATCAAAAAATTTTGATATAAAAGTATATTTTTATTTTACATGGTTGTATTAAGAATATCATAAAGATTCAAAAAATAAAATAAAAAATGTATGTTGCCATTTAAAAAATAAAGTTGGTTGCCATAGCAACTATACTAAAACTAAAAACAAATATGTGTGTACCTGCCTTTATAATACTCAAGAAACCATTTAAAATGGTTTTTGAATCATATAAATCGGTTAAAAAATAACGGAGTTATTCAACCGTACGTTTTTTGTCTAACACCCTGTATATATATTATTATTTTATCAGTAAAACTATTTTTTTCCGAAAATAGGCATTTTAACGATACATAGAATTTAACAACAATTTCAGTATTTATTGCCCATTATTATAATAATATATAATAATGCATGTGTGTAATTTATACAAACATTATTTTATTTGATGAGTTTAATGGGTTTTTTATAGTTCTGACAACAGTAATTAAAAAACATAAATAATTGTAACATACATTCAATTGTGTTAATAGAAAACAATATAAATAAAAAACATGTACCAATTATTTAGTATAAATAAAATGCATTAATTTAAAAATAATTCACTGGAACTGAAGATTTAATCAAACTTTTTGCTGATCAAATATTTATAAACAAGCAATTGTCGTAAAGAAATACGTTAAAAATAAAACGATTTAGTATCCTCCCTGTTGTTGAAAGGGAATGTATCGTTTAGAAATAATCAATAACAATTTTGATTCGTATACGCTATAATGATTTCCATGAAGCAACTGGGAATTCCAACCATCTCATCTCAAATGTGTTATTGGTTCTGTGCTAATATAGTCACGTAATTTAATATTGTATTTTTAATTATGCAATCAGCTATAGTCTACAATAAAATCTTTATCAGATTTGAAATTTATAATGTAAATGATGTACACATCAGTATCACATGCTGATAATAAGTCAAATTAATTTGGTCATAAACGCAATCGCTTGTTTATGGGCGACCTCGTGAGACTATCGGACGTTGATATTTAAGAGTAATTATGATACATTAATAAAATTGCATTATTACGAAATTGTTGGGTTAATAGGAGTTAATAACATTTTGCAAAATTTATTGGGTCAGTTATTAGAGATAAATGAACAATCTTACTGAATTCACATTGCAATTGATACTTAATTGAGCTACGTTTGTAGAGGAAATTGCATCTAGTAAATTGCTTAGAGCAAGAACGTTCTCTTGCAGACATTGTTGCAATAAAGTGAAATTATTGTAATGTATTGGATCAGTATACACATATTATGATCTTCATTGGCATAAACACGTAAATGTAAAAACATTACAATTCAACTTTATAACAGTGGTATGGATTTAGTTCAGACTTTCAGTAGGGTAATATTTTCTTTGTCGCTTTATCTTTACACCCAAACTCCGATCGAATCGCATACGTTTAAGCACTGGAACTTAAATTCAGAACCAAAGTGCGGCAATTTAAAGTTATTTATTACTTATGTTTACTACATCAAATACAAATAAAAATAATTAACGTGTTGTAAAGTAGATATAGTGTCTTTACGAAATTTAATTATTTCAGCGGATCATTTTGTTACCAACCGCTTTTTATTTGTATTGTTATCTGGAACTATTTGAAGGGTGAAAATATTATATTTTTATATGTATGGAATATAACGTTTTTGAAATGTTTGCCGTAGCTTTACTTGGTGGCACGTATTTGGGAGGTCTAATTGTCGATGACTTTGACGCAAAAATCTAGTTAAATTTGCTGAATGGCGTTGGTTATGTGTATGTCTTTGAGGGCATTAATTGTTTGCAGTTTATTCAAATAGACTTGAAATTTAACATAGTTTAGAAGGCCAAGTCCAAAGGCGTTGAATTGCATGATCTTGTAGGCCAGATTACGTCGCCGCCGCGCTATTTCTAGTGCAGAATGTTCATTGTGGTATGTGCTGTGTAGCAAGTGAGCGATCTTGTTGGAACCACGTTGTTGGTATACATATCATACAGTTTAGGCTACAAGAAATTGCTTATTGTTGATATGTAGCGCTTGTCTTTGATGTTTATGGCAATGCCAGTTTTGTTTTAGAAGAAGTAGTACCGATGATTTTTCTGGACCAAAATCCGCACCTAATAGTGACTTTTTTGAGATGTATTTTGTGCTGGTGTATCTGGTGTGAATTGGTATTGCTTGCTTGTGTAGCTCAAACAGTGCGTTTATTGAAGTTTTGGCCGAACTGGGGCCACCACCGCGCGTGCTGTACGCAAGCTGGTGCAAAAAGTTTGTGAGACTCGCATGCTAGTGGCCAATACACACGGTCCCCGCCGTCGTATGGTGCGCACTGGCGAGAATGTGGCTGACGTAGCCGAGAGTGTGCGACTCAGTCCTGGATGGACAACGGTTTTGCTCAAAAAATCATCTTTTCTGACAAAGCGTATTTTCATCTTGGCGGTTATGTTAACAAGCAAAATTGCATCTGGGGATCGGAAAACCCGCACGTGATTGTCGAGAAGCCAATGCATCCTCAGAGAGTTTGGTGCGGATATTAGAGCGGGTGCACCATTGTTCCATTTTTATTTGAAAATGCTGCTGCATTTTGGTCAACAGTGAGCGCTAAAGAGGCATGATAAACGATTTTTTGTGGCCGGAAATTGGTTTTAGCAGGATGGCGATCATGTTATCAGCCGTCTCGACGATGTCTGGGAGCTGCGATTTGACGCCGATTTTTTTTTGTGGGGTGCCGTGAAGAACCGATTTTATGCGAACAATCCATTAACGATTCAGGCTCTTAATATAGAATATCGAGCAAGTCATTTGTGAGATTGAGCCAGAAACCGTCATTAAGGTTTTGGAAAACTGGGCTAACAGGATGCGCTACTGCGAAGCCAGCCGAGGTAGCCACATGATAGAAATTGTATTTCATAAATTATGGGAAATCTTTCGAATAAACCAATAAAATACCGAAAAAAAAATCATGTTTGTTTATTTTTTTGAGTTTTTAAAAAGGGACCACTAAAAGGACCACCTTTTATAAGTGATAAATAAGTAGTAAAGATGGTGCAATTTTACAATTCACGAGAAACTTGAAGATTCGACATAATACATTTTGAGGAGCTCTGAACGTAGTTTTGAACACACGAAGGTTTTTATTTTAATTTCACAAGATGATTAATATTAATATAGTTAATCACCTTGTTTATTGATGTTTTGTAGGTTCACTTTCTTATATCTGGTATTATTTGAATAATATCAGCTTAGCTGATTATAATTTGAAAGAAGATGATAAAATAATCATAAAAATTATTAGCACTTTCTATGGGTGCGTTTTGACCTTTTGTTATTTCCAGTGCATATGAGGTTAATAATTATGTAATCTTATCACTATTCAAAAATCTTTCTTAACGTATTGAATCTTGTACATTTATTTATCATTTCAACTAATTTGCTGATGATCCTGAATTATTTTTATTAGAATGAGAACTATAAGCTTCAAGTTACTAAAAAATCTGTACAATACAAATAATTCAAATGCTGATAAGATTATAATATTAATCATATTTAGCTGTAGTATAGTTTTAATTATTTATTATTTTATGAGACTTTAAAATAAAATTCAAATAAAAATAAAAACCATATATTTTGAAGATTTAAAATATTATCTTCTTCTTCAGTGGTAATGGTTAATATATAAAATGAAATTAATATAAATCATTATTATTCAAATGATGAAATACAAATAAATAAAATATTTCAAATTACAAAATTAAATTTGTCTAATTATAAACATTTAAGTATTTTATTTATTTGTAAGTATTTCATAATTTTAATAATAATAATTTATATTAATTTTATATTCTTAGCTTTTATTTATTAACCATTACCATAAAAGAGAAGATAATATTTTAAATCATCAAAATATATGGTTCTTATTTTTATTTTTTATAATCAAACTGATTTGCTCAAATAAATGTTTATTAATATTCGCAAATAAATAAGACTTGAGTACATATTTCATTGGCAAATAAATCTATCAGAAATCTAAAATATTTATGTTCTGCTGCATAGCCAAATCTATTTGTATCTATTTGTTTATGACCTATGTTATTGAAATTAGTCAATTTACTGAAAAAAGTATAAGCTAAAAATATCATTAAGTGTTTACATTAGACGGATATGTATTAAAAATATGTTTGAAATCATTAAGTATATATTTGTTAAGAATGTGTGGAAATTGTATTCGCTATCACAATCGCGTGGGTAGTGATTTATAAGAATTCATCCAAGAATACCTAATTAATATTGTATTTTATTTGTTATTTGAAAATAATTTGTAACATATCAAAATAAATTTTAAGCCTCAGTGTACTTTAGGTTATGTATACAGGGCGTTTCAAAAGTACTTCTCGTTCCACAGAATATTGACTTAGCAAACTAACTTTTGTAGAAAAGTTAGAGTTAATTATTGACTCTACGATGCACAGGGACAATGTAATGTCACCTATTACGGTATTGTTTAAAAATGTATGCTAGTCGATTGGGCAGATTCAGTAGACCAATTACGGTGTCATTTACAGAATATTGTTTTTGAAAATATCTTTTTCTAATGCACTAAACCGACTGAATGTTGCTCAAATAAAATGGATCCTGTATAATTGTAGCAAATACTAAAATCATGGTTCTCGATAAGGACGAAGTAGGCAGTGATTGTAGAATTGGGTTAAACGGTGAACGCTTAGATATATAGTAGGTTGTTGATGTTGTCAGCTATAATGATTGTGTCGTCTGCAAATCGCATATTGTTAATCCATTTCTCAACTTTTAATGCATCTTATGTCTTTCTGGTCTAAGTCCATGATATCAATTAGTTAATTGTGCCGTACTCTGTCGAAAGCATTTTCATAATCTATGAAACAGATGTATACTGGTTTACGTTGATCATGGCAGTTTTCTGGTCTTTAGACTCTCTCTAAAGCCAAATTGTGTTTTCCCAATGACGCCTTTGCATTTATTAAATAGGCTTTGGTGTATTACTTTGAGATAGATTTTTAGGATGTGGTTCATCAAGTTAATGAGTTTATATTTACTGCATCTTTTGGCGTTGTTCTTTTTTGGTAGTGGTATGAAGGTTGATTTTAACTAGTTATTAGGGTATATGCCTGTATCATATATTTTGTTAAATATTATATGTATTTTCGATATGCTGTCGTCATCGAGGAACTTGATTATTTCAACCTGTATCTCATCTGGTTCTGCTGCTTTGTTGTCTTTTGTTGTTTTAATGGCTTTTTATTTTTTTATCTTTGGGCTTGTGAGATTATTTACAGATTCTTTGTTATATGTTGTTCTGCTGTCATATAATAATTCTTCTATATAGTTTTTCCATGTTGATGTCTCTGTTGTAGAGTTGTTTTGGCTATTTAGTAGTATTTGCAGTGTTGGTATGCGACGTATTCCTGATGTCCCTTTTAATTTTTTGTGAAGGTTAAAGTTGTCGTGCCTGGCTTGTAGTTTTTTCATTAACCAGTTGCTTTTTGCTACTTTTATTTTGGACCTGATTTTTCTGTGAAGTCTTCAATATTTGTTTATGTGTTGCGGCATGCTTCTGAGTGGGCGCCGTTGGTCTATTAGATTCAGAACCTCTGTTGTCATCTATCTTTTTTTTGATTTTTTTTTAATCTAAGCTTGTTTTTTATTTTTTTACTCATGACTTTCTTTATTTGTTTCCATATGTCCTTTTCGTTTTCTGTGGCATCTATTATGCTTTTAGCATTTATGTTCATGATCTTCCTGTTTATTTTATTTTGCGTGCTATTTCTGATGTCATTGTCCTTGAGTTGATGTTTTATATATTTTATCTTGCGATTCATAGGTTTTTAACGAATTGTCTTTAGTTTGGTTTTTATTGTTGTTATAAGTCGGTTGTTGTTTGCTGTGGGAACATCGGCACCTGGGTAGGTACTTGCCTTTTTAATTAACGAGCAGGAAAGTTTATTTATTAGGATATAATCAATTTGGTTTTGAACTACTTGCTGTGTGCAGTTGGCAGGAGATTTTCATGTATTCCATATAGTCTTGAATTAGATGAGTTGCTTCTCTCGTTTCTGGTACCCAGTCCATGCGGGTCAACTATGTTTTTGAATACCTACTTTTGAATTAAAATTACCCATTATAATTTTGATTTTGTGTCTTTTAGCCATTTTGAGTAGTTGAGTAATTTTGCCATAGAAATCATTTATTTCTTGGTCACTTTTATTGGCTGTTGGTGCGTACGTTTGGACGATGTTTAAGTTTGCTTGTGAGGTGTTGATTTTTACTAGCATTGTTCTGTTAGAGTGCGGTATAAAGGTGTTAACACATTTTACGACATTATCATATATGATGATGCCGACTCCGTTTCGATGTTCTCGTGTTTCATTACCGGAGTAGAATATTGTTTTCCCATCCGGATAATCCACGTACCTATTTTATGTTCTTATCTTAATTTTGATGTTTTGATTTTATTCAAAACCGTTCCATCCGAAGATCCGATTGGGGAACTATTTAGCCTTCCAATACATTTAGCGTTGAATGATATTATAATGTGATTCTCTTGGAAAAAAATAATTATGGAGGTGGTTTTCCGTTGCCTTTCTTTAGTGTTTGATCAGCGCACCTATCACCTATTTTTGGCAAAAAATCTGAATCTTATAAAATTTATTTTTTTTGTAATCACAAGTTTAATTTGGACTAGAAATTAAGCTTGTGATTACAAAAAAAATAATTTAAAATTTTTATTAATAAATTGGAGTAGATTTTAAGGGATGAAAGTAGAAATGGTTTAATAAAATTCTGAAACTTTGAATTTGTATAGACTTTGACGACAAAATTTAACGAAAAAGTTGTGAAAAAATCTCTTATCTATCAAAAAGCATGATAAAAACCGTACAACATTCCGTTTTTATGAGCTTAGTACCTTCTTGATAAGCACCGTTCTTTCTCTATGTTTTAGCCAATTACTTTATCTCATAACAAATCTAGCTTTTGATCTTCTTACGTTTATCCACCTTGACTTGAGTTTAGACTTAAAATGGTATATTTTGATATTTAGATTGTTCATCAGAACACATTGACATTTCTTAAATTTGGTTTGTTAATGAATGTACTGATATTCAATTTAAGTTTATTCGGAACTTCTCAAAAACATTTATAAATTCTTTTTAAGTTATGAACTTATTACCAGAAGTTGTTGAAACCAAGAAAAATTATAATTTGTGAAATTTGCAAAATCCAAAAAGACAGCAATATAGCTAAGACGATTCCGACCGCTACCTTGATTTATAGTATATTAACAAAAACGCATTGCAGTTTCTACATATTATTAAATAATTGATTTATTTTTTTACCAGTACATTTAGAAAGGATCAAACAGAAGCAAATTTTAGTCAAATAATAGTTAAGAAATGGCCGAAAAAAAAAAGTTATCAAATATAGAAATAAATACGTTTTTATGTACTTTTGAATGCATTTTATTGCTATTTGCAAATATAATTTGTCAAAAAATAAATACATATTATAGTTTGATCTTTTCTGAATGTACTGGTGAAAAAATAAATTGATTATCTAATAATTTGTAGAAACAGCAATATCGGCAAAGTTGCCGTTTTAGTTAAAAGACTACAAATCAAGGCAGCGTTCGGTATGCTGTTAAAACTAAAATCGCAAATAATTTCAAAATTTTAAAATGTGCCCTAATTCTACTATGACTACACATTTTAACCATGTAAACAAAAGTGCTCGATATTGCTCGATACACAACTAAAAGTTTACCTATTTCTGCAAACACACTACTTTGCAGAACGATACACAATGATAACTTCTAAACGTTTTTATTTAAGTATTACTACTTTTTCACAAAAAAAAATTACTGAAAATATAACACATGTCTAAGGTTGACAGCTCCATGACAAAAAAGTTAAATTTGGAACAATTTAAGAAACAAAACACAGTTTTCAAAATTTACTCGACAAATTATTTTGAATACAACTCTAAACGTAATCTTCAAATTCAAATTTTCAACTGCAGCAAAGGCCAAAAAAGGCGTTATTGGTTCTGAGACCCGAGTGTTGGATACACTAGGCCATAAAGACAAATATGTTTATTGCACTTTTATTTTTGAATTAATACCAGCTTTTAGGGTAACTGACCTTACTGTGCGCTGGTTGTAGTCGCTCAATCTGGGTCAGACGCTACTGTTTTGGATTAATTTTAGCTTTGTTTTTCCTCTTTAACCTTACCAGCAAGGGTGACCTTACTAGGAGCAGTTGCTCCCGATGGCTTCGCTCTCAGGATAATTGAAAGTACTGTGTCCTCTCATTACGACAAAATGTTAATTCCTAAGAGTTGTAGAATTACATTTCTTTAATTTTCATTTTTAGTGGTTATACCGCCATGTCTTGGTCGCCAGACCCTCGTTAGTTATCTAGCAGCGAGTACCGCGAGCAGGAGGGGTCGGACTTATTTTGGTGTTTTTTGCCGTCATTCCTTACTCACCAATGTCCATTTTGCACTCGTATAAATTGCATCACTTGCCAAAGGTTCCTGCAACAATGTTTATACTTGCGTGAAATGGGTTTTTGGGTCATTAACTTGGATTTAAAATTTACGAAACTTATTTTACGTAAGTCGGCAGTACGGCAGAGAGGGCATGTACAAATACCAGCGCTAACGAAAGTTAAGCAACGGCCGCTCTCTTCACAACTTGGATGGGTGAAGCCTAAGTAATGCCGAGCGTAGCGTTCCGTTACCTCATATAAGCATCCATACATGTCTTCTCTGTGGCTCGGTGTGTCCGACACCTCGACACCTATCGGTATTAAGAGGTTATTGAATTGAATTGAATTGAATTGAATTTTACGTAAACTGTTTTATGCACTTTTTATAAGTTTTGTAATACCCTGTAGATGATATTTTTATAATAAAAAAATGATTTAAATAAACTTTTGATTATTTAATACCGACTTTAACTCTAATGCTAATATATTTGCCACATCGTGTGTAGGATGTACAGCTAGACACGAATAGTTTGGCCGGTATAATAGGCAACTTAAAATAAACAAACATTATTTTGAAATTGTACCTTAAGTTGTTTTTATATAATTTTCTTATTTGACCGTTTTAGCATTTTTCATTTGCGCACATTTTTAATTATTTTTTGGCGACGTTGTTATGGGGTTGAAAAATGCTAAAACGGGCAAAGACATGAGTTTAACCACAGCCAACATAATTTTTGTGTATATTAAGTTGCCTATTTATTCGTGTCTAACTGTACAAACGTTCATAAATTTATATTAAAATTTTTGCGTTTGACTAATTTTGGCCCAACTCTACATATATTCACAAACACTATCGTTGGTCGACGTTTCTCGCATTGTTTGCAGGACTTTCAAGAATAATTACGTGGATTATGTCATCCATCAATGCAATAAACAATAATGGACTTAGGATGCCTCCTTGTCTAACTCCTTGCTTTGTTCTAAATTTTCCAGACTCCGTGTTTTTGACTTAATATAGTTTTTTTGTGTCTTTGTACAGCGTTGTGATTGCTTTTAACTTGTTTTTATTTATTCCTTTATTTTCAAGGTTTTTTCATATTTATTCTCTATATATAGTGATACTTTTCTATAATTTTTACATTGCTTGCTGTTTTTTTGTAAATGGGAATAATAGCTGCCACTTTCCAGTCTTATTGCTTTTAGTGTCTTCAAGCCACTTGGCTATTTCTGGTAGCTGTTTTTGACTTTCCTTTCTTATATTTTTTATTTCTTCCGGCGTTATACCATCATGTGCTGTTTTCCTTTTACCAGTGTTTCTCCTAGTATCAAGCCTTGTTTTTTTGTAGTTTCTATTGTTAACTGGACGTTTTTCCTCGAGGTGACAGTGCGGTTGTAATCAATTAAACTTTATTTGTTTTATCGACGAGGTTCTGCTTAATTTTTTGCTTTGTTTTAATGCTAATACTTTAGTCTTACGCATGTATTATCACCTTAAAACTGTCTTTAAATATGTACCTCTAAATTAATTATACAATATACACTACTGAACTCGTTAATTTAGAAAATGCAGGCACTCCAGATACTGATAATGATGATACTGACCTCCCTTCTTATATTAAACGTCCTGAATTAATAAATTATATTATAGTTTATTAAATTATTTGTTTGGGTATAGTCCTGCGACAAATTATTTGCCGAGATTTAAGTCAGGTACTTTACTGCTTCACCTAATTAAGCTACTGTTTTATTGATGCTACCAATAACTATAAATATTTTTCTGTTATTACGATGATTGATAATGATTTTTGCTGTTATTTAAATAGCTAGTAGCGGTTCAACGTATACTGGTGATAGTTATTTTTTTTAGTCCGGTTTTTGTTTGTTTTAATTTTTTGTCATTGGAATTTATTATTTCTTTATTTGGAATATTGTTTGCGATGTTCTAAGGGGAATTTTTCTTGGATTGGGTCGGTTGATGCGGAGGGTAGTACAAGTATTGTATGTATCTTACTATTAACAAGTGCACTAGAATTTTGGGCCAACATACGAGTTTTTAGTCTAGAGACTAAAATACCAGAAAACTTCAGAATTGAGACTTTGCTATAGGTTACTTGTTGGTTAACGTTGAAATTTTTAACTAAGAGTATTGATGCAAAATACTAATGGTACCAAAGTTTAAAGCAGTGAAATTTTATGGACTTTTATAAAATTTTCTTATTCTATTTAAATAACCTGGCACTAAATTAATGAATCTAGTATTTTTATCATGACAGTTGTAATTTATTAATGTACTTTTTATTTTCAGGCATAGCTGGTATGGTTTCAAAAACAACGGTGGCCCCATTAGATCGAGTTAAAATTCTTTTACAAGCCCATAATAGACATCATGAAAGGCACGGAGTGTATACTGGTATGAAGCATATAGTTAAAAGCGAATCTTTAATTGCTTTATATAAAGGAAATGGTGCCCAAATGGTGCGTATCTTCCCATACGCGGCAACGCAATTTACTTCGTTTGAAATTTATAAGAAATATTTGAGCGGAGTTTTTGGACCAACTTCACATATAGATAAATTTTTGGCTGGTGCTGCTGCTGGACTGACATCGGTTACATTAACATATCCTTTGGATACCATTAGAGCTCGACTAGCATTTCAGGTAATCTTTATTAATAAATTATTATTCTATTTGTAAATTAATAAAGTGTTATTTCAATATTATGAATTTATTTACAATGCTAAATTAGCGAAATCGTACCTCAAGTTGTTCTCGTTTCAACGCCTACTCACTGACACAAAACTGTAAAATTTATAACGGAAAAGATATTATTGTAATTAAACAGGTAGAAGCTGTAAAACAAGGTCCTTGCAGTACTGGCAATATTAGTACTTCTATCACTAACAACAACGGCACCAGCGAAATCAAACATTAAAAGTAATAAGACGAATGAGCTTAATATGAAAATTGCTACTGAAAAGGGTACTGAGTGTGGTAAGTGATCAATGTTGCACGTGTTTTTACAAATAAGTTGCCAGAGGTTGTTAAGTCTTCGGCGCTTAGAAACAAAATTGATGTTTGAGATATTGTTAGGGAGATGCTAAAGCACTGATTAACTTGCTAAAAACGAAGTCAACGCCATTTTAATCTAACGATGAGACCCTGATGCATTGGCAAAATGTCAAAAGTCAAATAAAGATTCTTTCAGTCGGCACGTCCGACAACTGTAGGGAGTCATATATTTAGTATAAAAGGCTATGGTCCAACTAAACTTCTTAGTAGGCTCTGATAGAGTTACGAATTAGTGTTGAGAGCAAAATGGAATTTGTCAATTCTACCCTCAGTAAGTAGAGCTCAAGGAAATTGAAGAGTGTATTGATCGGGAAAAGAAAAAGAAATTATATAATATTTTAGATGACGATAGTAGGATATGAATGAAGTGTGTAGGAAATATTAGGTTTATAAGTGAATTATCAAAGTGAGGAGTTTATAATCTCGTGTGGAATAGGGTATATCTTATTGAGGATTTATGTACCCTGTAGATAGAAAGAATAGATACAATTATATTACAATTTTATTTTTCGAAACAACAGAAATTGTAAAAATTCACCAGGAAAACTACAAAAATTGTTATAAAACAAAAATTTATCGACTGCTGTGCCTTGTTTGTTATAATAAAACACTTTTCTAGTAAATATTTTTATCATACAACACGAACAAACTGGATATATATGTTTTCCAGAGCAACGCTCGCAATTTCAATGAAATAGATAAAACTTGTTTAGTACAATGCCGCAGACTCTACATTGTTGTTATTCTACTTAGATTTGATAAATAATTCCGTTTGGAACGAGATATTAAAACAAACCAGTTATTACTCGAATACTCTTATCTTATTTTAATTGATCATTATTATTCACTATTTTAATTATATATTTTGTTTATAGATTAGCGGAGAGCACATTTATACTGGAATAACTCATGCAGCTGTAACAATATTCAAAGAAGAAGGGGGTGCTAGGGCATTATATCGTGGATTCGTACCAACATTAATGGGAATGGTACCATACGCTGGACTCTCATTTTATTGTTTTGAATACCTAAAGTTTGGATGTATGAAATATCTTCCTTGGTTAACATGCAGACCTTGTAAAAAAAATACTGGTGGTTTGGTACTGGCAGTACCGGCAAAATTAATTTGCGGCGGATTAGCAGGTGCCGTAGCACAAAGCATTAGTTACCCCCTTGATGTGACGAGGAGACGTATGCAATTGGCTTTGATGACGCCAGAAACTAGACATTTTGCAAAAGGAATGTTATCCACACTAAAATATATTTATAATGAGCATGGTGTTATTAAAGGTTTATATAGGGGGATGTCTATAAATTACATGAGAGCTATTCCAATGGTTGCTGTTTCTTTCAGTACCTATGAAACATGCAAACAATTATTAGAACTTGATACAGGGTTAAAGGTATAAGAAAGTCATCATTTCTAAAGTTGTTTTGTTATTACAAAATTCAGACAATATCAAAATTGGTTCAAATTGGCCTATATATTTTTTCATTACAAGAAATTTTTAGCATAAAATTAGGATATCAAACGTTTGTCAATATGAATATTTGTGATAACTAAATTAAATTGGGGTTATTGGATAAGCTAATTCAAAGTATTAAAAGCACAATTTAGACGCAATTTTAGTTAATATTATCCTAGTTACCAAAAATTATTCTCTTTGTTTACAAATGGCAATATTGCCAAAATAATTCTTAAAAAGGACTACAATAAATATATTTGTTAAAAATTTGTGTAGGGGCGATTATATAAAATTATGATACAGTATTTATGTGCATGAGTCAATTAAGTAATGCATTTAGTTTTGTTTTCTTTGGTAGTATATAAAGAAGACTTAAAAATTATTAGGTACATTCCGATTCTATTTTATTTTGGTACAGCTCTCTTACACATCCCTCTGTTGGTACCTGTTTTATTGTTTATTGCCAATATTTATTTATTTTTTTATATGTGGAAAACAATCCAGTGTTATATTGTATTTATTTGTAAGATGTAAACATTTTGTATTCTTAGTTGTAATTATATTGAAATATTTAAAATGAAATTTGATTTTAATGTAAATGCACAATTTGATATACAATCGTTCTTATTTGGACCCAGTTGTATTTTATTAAAGAATTTAATAGAAATTACTTTGTATTTATTTAATTTTTTATGTGTTTATTATAAGATGGTCCACAAGTTCAAATTCAGTTATAGACCGATAATGTTATTATGGTGGAAATTTAGTTGTTATAGATTCTTTTATTAATAATTATAATAATAATCTTTATTTATGTTATTATGCACAATCCATGCATTTACATACGTCAAAAAAATGTATAAAATGACAATACAATAAGAATAAAATATTAAGACAAGACTATATAAAACACATTAAAAATTAATGACAAATTAAAAATTATAATTCAAAAATTCATCAAATGAATAAAACGCATTGGCTAACAGAATATTTTTGATACATTGCTTATAAGTGTTAAAGGGCATGATTCTAAAATTTGTGGGCAGTTATAAAAGTTTATTGACTAATAATTAGCACCATTCCTAGATTTTTATAATCTACAATTAAATTGGAAGCATTTCGTGTAGGGTAAACATGAATAGATTTATGTGATGAATAATTATTCTGATTCAATCTAATATATATTATAAAGAAACTACATTATAGCATTGTCACACACTCGGGTCGGTAAGGTCATAGAAAACACACACGTATAGAAAAGCAACTCCGCCCATTTTCTGTCACCTTGATAAGCGCTATCTTACGAAACTCACTACCAAATTTAGTCGGTAAATTAGAAAACTTTAATTACTAAATTTGCCCGCTAAATTTGAAATACTAAATTATTTATTTTGCGTACTAAAATTGAAAAATAAATGTATTTATTTTGGACGTTATTTTTTAGTAATGCACTTACTTACCATTTAAAACCTGAAATACATGTTTTAAAATGAAAATCATTTACATACTTACCATTTAAAACCTGAAATATACGTTTTAAAATTAAAAAACAAGTTATTTTTTATGAATTTTATTTATGTATAGGTTATGTATTGTAATCTGACTATAATACATATATTATAATATATTACATATATAATACCTATATAATTATAAATATTTTAATATTTGTTATAAATAAATATAATAATTTACAAACTTATACATTATGTACTAACCTTTTTAAGCAATATACAATTGTAAATTAAACTATACACAAAATGATTTCACAGAAAACACAGTGATAATATAAAACAGGCAGGATGAAGCACAAGATGTACGAAACGAACGAAACGAACAAAAAATAACACTGACCAACTGACAATCAATCAACAAATCAAGTGTCATAGCTGACTTGACTCATCATATGATTGTAGATTTTACGCTCTCAGCGCCCTCATTGGAAGTTGCTACCACTAATTGACAAATTTGACCAATTACATATAAGTGAACACACCATGGGTAAGGTGGAGATTAGTTTTGACATTCGTGTCAGTAAAATAGAATTGATACTGAGTAATTTCATTCATTGATTAATTACGTTAATAAATTGGGATAAACTCCAGATAATTGACTTTAATGTCGTTTCTTTATTTACAGAGAAACAATTAAATCTATTTATTTTGGTGTCGCCTTCCGATATTAGATAGAAGCATTATAAAACGACATTTCAATTAAAAATTGACATAAATGGAGAGGTTAAGATTTGAGTTTGCTTTACTAGCAAATGAAGACGGAAAGTCAAACATTGTTTGTATTATATCAATAGAAACTCCTGATGGTCGAAAATTTAATGTTCCAAATGAACTCAAGGAAATAAGTCAACACACACTGATAAAAAATACACATGCATATGATAAAATAGAAAAGTCACTGAAAAAGAGACATCAAACACTAAAAGTATGGATATCTTTGACAAAAGATTTAAGAGAGATTTATTTAGATGAAGATGAAAATATACAATTTGGTGAACAATATCTAGAGAAAATCATTGTAAATGAAAATCCTAATAAGAAATTTTTGTGAAACGTATGGAAACAAAGGATAGACTCAGTTTAAATATGCATTTTCATTTAGACATTAGATAGGTTCTCTGATAGACTATGCAACAAGAAAAGAAAGGTTCTTATTAGAAGTAAATAATTCAATTGATACAGGAACACTTATAAATTTGATTGCTAACGGACTTCCCAATTTTGTATCAGATAAGATTAATAGAGACTCCTTAAAAGAAATTGAAGATTTATATAATGAGATAGGTAAACTAGAATATTTAATAACCAAAAATAAAAACCATGAAAATAAAGAAATTTAGAAGAAGAAACCATGTAAGGTATGTGAAAGATTAGGTAAATCTCCACGATATCACCCAGAAACTTTATGCTGGTTTAAAACAAAGGAAAATGAACAAAGTAAGAAAACAAAAGTAAGTACACCAATAGCTCTGAAATTGAGGTTGAGCTAAATAATACAAACCAAAAAAACTATTAGTGCCACCATTAATAAAAGTCAGATTGTTGCTAAATGATACTCTGGAAATATTTGGAATATACGGCTCAGGTTCAAATGTTTCTCTGATTAATTCCAAACTATTAAAATTAAAAACCGAGCAGATGCATGATATACAAAATACAAATCTGATGCCTATTAATGGTGTGCGAAAAACAAAAGGAATGGTAACCATAAAGGCAAAAAAATTTGAAATAAAAAAAAAAAAAATGTTTATGTTATTGATAGAGAAAACTTTAAGTATGAATTTTTGATTGGATTAGACATTATAAAATAATTTAAATTAATTTAAAACGAAGAATTAAAAATTGGTCAAAAAATAACTGTTTTATCAGAAAAAGATTCAACAGAAGAAAATATTAAGATAAATTTTAATGAACACGTGAATGCATCAAACTTTGATTATTTCATTAAATCATTTAGATGATCTACAAAGAGCTGAAATAGATAAAATAATTGAGAAATATAAGATGTTGTTTGCTAAAGATAAATACGATATAGGAACAGTAAAAGATTATGAAGCGCGTATAGACCTAATGATTGATAAATATTGTAACAAAAGACCGTACAGAAGTAACATTAAAGATAAAAAAAAATCAAAAAAAAAAATTTCAAAACTATTAAAAGGAAATTTAATTGATGAATCGTATAGTCCATTTGCTGCTCCAGTAACACTGGCGTATAAAAAAGACGAAGGTAAGAGATCAAGATTATGTATAGATTTTCGAGATTTAAATAGGATTGTTGTACCTCAATCACTACCTTTTCTGCTAATTGAAGACCTAATACTGACAATAAGGAATTGTAATTTTTTTTCGACATTAGACTTAAATTCAGCATTCTGGTCGATTCCTCTACGGATCGAAAATTAAAAAAAAAACAGCATTTGTGACACAAGATGGTCATTTTCAATGGACTTGCTTACCATTTGAATTGAAAACTTCACCAGCAATCTATCAAAGAATACTAAGAAATATATAATAAGAAAATTCGAACTAACAAGCTTTACGGTAAATTATATAGACAATATCTAATATTCTCAAAGTCTTTCTCTGAAGACTTTGATCCTGTGTCACAATTATTAGAAGCAATAAAAAAAGATGGCTTCAAATAAAAATTCTCAAAATGCAATTTTGCATCAGATTTATTAAAATATTTGGGTCATGTGATAAAAAAATTACCAGTAAAAGACAATCTTATTTTAATAAGGAATTTCCCTGTGACAGACACAAAAATGTAAGACAGTTTTTGGGAAAAATTAATTTTTATAATAAATATGTACCAAACGTTGCAACGACAATTCACTACATAATTTACGTAGGAAAGATCAAAAATTTATTTGGACAGAGAAATGTCAGGAATCATTTGAGAAAATGAAAAATTTACTCTGTTCAAAACCTGTCTTGGAAATATTTGATCCAAACTTGCCAATACACATTTACACAGATGCATGTCTGCAAGGCATAAGTGCAGTATTAAAACAAAGACAACTGATGAAAAAAAAAACTAGTGGCATATTTTTCAAAAAAACTAAATGAAACACATAAAAAAGAAAAAAAAGTTATTTATTTGGAATGTCTAGCCATAAAAGAGGCAGTAAATTATTGGCAATTTTGGCTCATAGGAAGACCATACAGTCTTTTCAGATCACACACCATTAGAAAAAATGAACATAAAAGCAAGAACAGATGAAGAGTTAGGTGGTTTAACATATTACCTATCCCAATACGACTTTGAAATAAAATATTCTCTAAGTAAAAATAATTTGGAAGCCGACTGCCTAAGCAGAAACCCGGTATCAGAACCACATGAAAATGTAGACGACCAATTAAAAATGGTAAACCTAATAAAACTAAAGGACATTCAAAATGACCAAGAGAAAAACAAAGATTTACAAAATAAGAAATCTAAACTAACATCAAAATACAATATATATTATAAAAAAGTTAGAAATAAAGAGAAAATTATTTCATCAGAAGACTTTAGCATAAAATTAATTAAAGATGTACCTGAAGACTATTGCCACACTGGACTTAAACAAATGCAGAACAAGATTAGACAGTTTTAAACAGCAAAAAACCTGACCTGAAAATATTAAAAATATTTGCAAAAGCTGTGAGACATGCAAAAGAAACAAATCAAGAGGACACATAAAATTGAATTAATGTCACATTTAGGACCTACCAAATAATGTCAATCGATACAATTGAAGGATTCGGCTGCTCCAGGTCAACACAAAAATATTTACACCTATTAGTCGATCATTTGACAAGGTTTGCGTACATCTTAACGTCAAAAACACAAAGTGCAAATGATTTTATAAAACTGATTAAAAATGTAATTGAAAATAACAAAATCGGTATGATTTTAGCAGACCAGTACCCCGGGATAAATTCAAAGAAATTTGAAAGTTCTTAGATGAAAATAATAAACCCATTGTTTTACGGCAGTAAACACACCATATTCCATTGGTCTAATTCAGTGGTCTCTAAACAACGGCTCGCGGGTTGGATCCGGCCCGCGGCGGACTGGAAAGTCTCGGCATACGGATTGCTGTAAAACATTTTACAAATCTTTTGCTTGAATTTAAATCCAACAAATAATTTTTTATTTAATTTAATTGTTACAACAATTAATGTGACCTATTTAGTTGTGATTGGGAATCAAATTTGCTTGTGGAAATTAAAAGCAGCGACTTCATGTTTATTGCTCAATTTGGTAGTGTAAGCGTTCTTTGTGTATTTTATTTTTGAAAACGTTTTTTTGCACAGATATGTAGTACCAAAAACTAAAAACAGACCACGAGCAAATTTTTGAAAGTTTTTGAACTGTGTGTTAGGGAGACTATTATAAAAGTCAAACAAAAATGAAGTTGCATATTTTTCTTTAAAAAGATCGTTTCTTTTTGATATAGCTTGATGTCGTTTGCAATTCTATCAAAATCAGAAAAACGAGATTCAAAGTTATGTTTCAAAGCTTCTAAAACTTTAATTGCAGAAACCATAGAAAATTGTGTCTTGGTTGGTTGACTGAAACAAGTACTAAAAATATCCCTTCTTTAGTTGACTTGCAAAAAGTAGAGTTTTATGTCGAAAAGACTAATTTCCATAACCAACTATAGCAATGTAGCTCAGCCAATGGACAATTCTTGTCTGTCAGAAAAATATCTATAACTTGACGGAACTCAAAAAACTTTATAAGAACTTTTTCACAGCTAAGCCAGCGTACATCAGTGTAATATGAATGGTTATTTTCTTTGATTTCTTTCAAAAACTTGCAAAATTAGCTCATGGGATCTGATAAAATTCACTGTTGATACGACGGGTTTCAAAACTTGTGACATATGTACACATTTTTTGCATAACGATTGTAAATGGAGTGTGTTATCAGAGATTTTTCACTGTGTGAACCTATAAATGTATATAATTTTATATTCACATTTAAACTCCGGCCCGCAAAGTTTTGCAGAAAGATTACTGTGGCCCTCGTAAGAAAAAGGAGGCTCATGGTCTAAATAAATGGTTAAACTAAACATTGGTGAATAAAATAAGGTGTAAACTTAATGAAAAAAATAGCAAATTAGCATGGACAACTATAGCACAAGAATGCACAAAAAAATATAACAAAACTGAACATACAGTTACGGGTTTTACACCAGAATACTTACTAGAAGGTAATAACAGTACAATTTTTCCATTAGAACTACATAAAAAAAAAACTGAAAATTACTTATTAAAAGATAGAAAACTTGCTTTAGAAAATACAATCATATCACATAATTACAACAAAAAACAATTTTAAGAAACCAAAAAAAAAAAAAAATTTTACGTTTGAGACTTGGTATTTGTAGAAAATTGAAATAAATTAAATAGAAAGAAATTAGATGAATTGAGAATTGGTCCATACAAAATTGCAAAAAAGCTATCAACATCAATATACGAAATAAAAAAACAGAACCGAAGCTCTTTCACATAACAAAATTGATTCCAGTTAGTTAAACACAAGATAAGAAAAACACATATGTATTACTATATAATTAAAAGATAAATTTATTGTAATATTTTTCCCCGAGGGGGGGAGATGTAAAGAAACTTACATTATAGCATTGTCACACACTCGGGTCGGTACGGTAGAGATTAATTTTGACATTTGTGTCAGTAAAATAGAATTGATACTGAGTAAATTTATTGATTGATTAATTACGTTAATAAATTGGGATAAACTCCAGATAATTAACTTTAATCTCGTTTCTTTATTTACAGAGAAACAATTAAATATATATACCAAAATATATATATATATATATATATATATATAAACACATGGTATAGTTAAAATTGATAATTGTGTAAATTTTATTCTGCATTCATCTCTAAAACCTAAATCACATATAATTCTTATGCATCGACGTTGTATTTTAAAAACCTTTAGAGCCGATGAAGCATGACCCCAATTTAAGATATCATAAGTAATCACAGAGTGTATGTTTGCATGGTATGCAGTAAGTTGTACATGTAAAGATGTTAGATGTTTTAATTTTCGAAGAAAGTATATGTACTTTGATATTTTGTTTGATACGTATACACAGTGGCTTTCACAATTTAGTTAATTATCAATATGCATACCTAAAAATTTTACTTGAGCTCTTTCATTTATACAGCCCGCAGTAACGCTGTGTTCTTTTGTTTTTTTTAGGTGGTTGCTTAGCTTCTCTGTACTACAGGCACGTTTGACGTCTTATTTCTTTAGCACTTCTGTTTCTGTAATGAAGTCCAGAAAGTTTTGACAAGAGAATGCTTTTTTTTTAGTTAGCTAGTACTTGCTAAAGTGAATTGTACGCTGTATATTGTATGTATCATTTACTAAGCATACGTAGTACTTTTTTGTTCTCAATATATCCGCAGCATAGGGTGGTCTTCTCTTCATATAACACATTTGATCTCGATGTGTGAGCACCGTGATTTGAAGTTGTTTATTTATCTGTACTCAGCTTTTACAACTAAGTATTGTAATGGTTGAATAATACTTTTATGGGTGCTGTACGCGTTGTTCCTATTGCCTCTTGTCTTTAAGTGTTTGTAGTAAGCTTTTCATAATAAGGCAGCACAATATATGTGATTGCATTAGATAAGAGTCAATATATTTGGACATTTTGGTGGCATTGCCTATACGGTGATTAATCATTACGCTGTTTAAAATTGCCGTTGTTTAGTTCCATCTTCCACCAAGTTGGCGCAGTTGCTAGGTATTGTTTTCATAAGTTAAATAAGAGTTAAGGACAGTAGTCATATCCGATAATGAGTGAATGTCTTATGCGTTGGTAAGGATATGTAGCGCTGGTGTATTCGCTCCACATATACAGAAAGATCGTTCCAGTCTAATGGATACACGGTAGTTATGCTGATTACACTGCGTATTCCAAAAATCTGTATGTAGGTTTTGTTGGCAATATAGATGCTACACATTTTTCCAATAGTGTGGACTACGCATTAAGTATTCTTACTTGTTATTGTAACATATGTTATCAGGAATTTCGGTTTGCTCTGATATGGCAAAAATTAAGAAATGGAATGTCTATTCTCCGAAATCGTTTTGTTTGGTTATGACATACAAAATTTGATCAAAGGTGTTTTTTTTTAATCTTATCTCTTCACTTTTTGCACCTTTTTCTGAGTTTTATTCGATATTCTTAAAATTCTGTAGATATTTGAGACTGTTTTGTTACTTTCTTATGATGGTTTTACTGATGGGGTGTTAACAAGCCTTTGGTGTACCTTGCGATAGTATATTCAATTTTAAGATAGAGCATTGATAAAGAATTACATCAGACTATGAATACTATAAACTAAAATTAGCAAGAAAGTTTTAATAAACATGGTTCCGCAAAGTAACAATTTTGGAGATATGAAATGTTATTCTTTTTTACTATAATTTTTATTTTTCAAAAACTTGCAGTTTTTTATTATAGGATGGATTGTAAAATAAACATTACGACTGTTGTTGTCAGTGCACAAGATTTTGTTTGCTATAGCTGTTTAGTCTAACGCAAAATTAGCCAACATGCATTTTATGTATGGTTGTGCTTATGAGATTGCAACCAAAGCGCGTTGTTTTTATGTTAAAGCTTATCCAAATTGCCAGATTTTTTCACATTGTATGTTTAAAAGAATTCACCAAAAATTGCCATTTATCCGGAATACCAAGGTCGGTATCTACTCCTAGAACAGAAGAAGAAATTCTAGGACGTATAGAATAGAGCATAATCCGGGAACGAGTGGGCGTAGAATATCAGCCGAGGTAGGAATGAGTACTTCTCTTTCACAAGCAACTGCTTTATCCGTATCATGTACAACAAGTGCAAACCTTAAATCCACTTGATCATCAAGCACGTATGGTTTTTTGTTGCTGGTTTCTACGCAATTATGGTAAAGGTCTCCGTTTTCTTGCATGTATTATTTTACGGATGAAGCCGGGTCACACAAAATGTATTTGTTAATTTTTACAATTTGTTTGGGTTGACGAAGATCCCTATGCTCTAATGGAATTTAGATATAAGACACGTTTTTTATTAAACATTTGCATAGGTATACACATCAAACTTTTCTACGTAGATGGGTAGAAAAGGGCGGACCTGTTTTATGACCTGCAAGACATTGGTCTAGAGTACTTTTGTAATGGTCTCTAAGAGCTGCAGCTACAAATTAATCAAAAATGCCAACAAATCAAAGCCAATGAGGAGCTTTATAAAGCGTTTGACTACTCTTCAGACGACTAAGATGTGCCTGCTTAGAAGGAGAGCGCTTTGAACATCTTATGTAACTTTGGGTTTTGTTTTTGCTAGTAAAAAAGAATAAATTTTTTTATCTCTGGAACCGTTACTTTGCAAATCCATGTTTATTAAAACTTTTTTGTTTATTTTGGTTTATTCTACTTACTATCATTATAAATGTTTTACAATATTTTCTAAGAACTTGTTTATTTACAAATGTGTTTGTATAAACAAAAAACAAAACAAAATAATTTGTACAAACGCTGATAAGAAAAATATGAATGGCAAAATTTCTCTAAAAACATCGTAATTACCTCCCCTTTTTAATGTAATTTTACTTATATATTATATAAAAAATACGTTTGCTAAGAAAACTGGTACATATATATTTTTTAGTTCTACGCCAGTATTAAGTTAATTTATTTATAAACTTGTTTGTACATTTTGTGTGAATTGTGTAAGTAGTTAAAGAAGCTAATTATTCACTTCTTATAGTAGCAAAATATTCGTGTTGTGCGTTGTTGTTAATAATTAACCTACAATTGTTATTGCAACATCCACACCGTTTGTGGCATATTTATTTTTTTAAAGTTAGCCACCTTCTGATAGACCGTACCGGTGTGAAAATTGTCTCTTTGTTTTAAACTTTTTTCCACATATTTTATTCATTTTTACATTTGCATCAGTCACTATGACTGGTCTTTGTAAGTGTAACAGTGTAGCACAATCTGGTACTACTTGTAGTGGTTGTGGTATTATTTTCCACAATAGTTGTGCTATTTGCTGCTAGAAATGCCATTGTGGTGCTTTATTTAATTTTAAATCTGAATCATAACTATGTAAGCTGTACAAAGAAAACATCACACTATATTGTTAGATGAAGTTTGTTCTAACAATAAACTATCTGATAAATTTTTTTATTTAGAAGAAAAAATAGTTCTGAAAGATAAGGAAGGAAATTTTAGATTTAAATTTTATTGTTCACCTGAGCCTGCTACTAATCGGTCTCTTATTAATGCTGATTTAATTCAACTGCTTCCGGTAAATGCAATTCCATTTCGACCCAGTACTTCTACCACTGCTAGTAGTATACAAATAACTAAATCTAGATTACAGCATAAAACTTCTACGATATTTGGCTGTGGTCTAAACTTAAACGTGGAACAAACAAAACTTGCATAGTAGATTTTGTCAAAAATAAACTATCATCTGACTCGGTTAATGTTGTCGAGTTAATGGTAAAATCAGGAAACTATAGCAGTTTCAAATTGTTTATTTCAGCTGATCAATATGGATTAGTTCTTTCTAAAGACTTCTGGCCTTCAAACATTGCTGTAAATTTTTTTATTAGTTATGGCCGATCTGAACGCTTACCAGCTACACCTGCAGGGGATTTTTGGACCTTAAATTTACTCAACAGTTTGGACTTTTCTCCAGGAATACAAGCCAGAACGTCGAGGGCATAAAATCTAAACTAGTTAAACTTTTATTAACCGCAATTTTGTCAAATTATGACATTATTCTTTTAACCGAAACCTAGCTTTTTGAAGACATTACTGATTTGGAACTGAAACTTACTGGATATAACTTGTGTAGATGTGATCGGTCTAGATTAACTAGTCCTAAATTAGGTGGAGGCGGCGTATTAATTGCGATTAAAATACATCTAAAATGTATATTACTTCACCCACAATATTTAAGTGTTAAACATGTGTTTTTAATTGTTAGTTTTAAGTTTGTGTAGTATATAATTGGTGCAGTTTATATATTTCTTCGTTTGGTTATCAATACATATGCTGACCATTACTACTCCGTCGAATCTTTTGCTGACGTTTTTCCTAACAGTAAATTTATTTTACTAAGAAATTACAATTTATCTGAAGCAACGTGGTTAAATGATGAGTTTGGAATTGCAGTTACTTGTAACGAAAATTACCCTGTTTACTTAGTTGCTAATTTGTTTGGGTTTTTAAACTGCATTCAATGTATGAGCATTCTAAATAGTAAAGGTGTATTTTTAGATTTATGTTTTACTAATGATTGTGATAATATTATTGTGATAAATTCTGTAGATGTTTTATTAGACATACGTAAACATCATAATGCCTATGTAATAGATGTCAAATGTGATACTTTTTGTACTATTTTAAATTGTAATTACGTTTTTAATGATTGATTTTAAATGTGCCAACTTCAGCGCATTTAATGGTTTTTTGATGAACGTTGATTGGTCTGTTTTTTTTTTTTAACAACTGTGATGTTAATGAATGTGTTGATTTATTTTATTCTGTTTTGTATTATGCAATTGATTGTTATGTACCTAAAAGAGTGTGGTATGACAACAACTTTCCTATTTGGTTTAGCAAGAAATCAATTACACTTACTAAGTTAAAAAAAAAATAGCACATAATTTTCAGAATTTCTTTCTGATTACAATGAATTTGATACATTTTACGCACCGAGAATAACATTCAGTCTAATTCAAAACATTTTTGGAGATTTGTAAATGAAACTAGGAAAACTAATGCTTTTCCAGCTACAATGTATTACAGTGATCAAACCTGTATTAATGGTGACGATTTTGTAAACAAATTTGCAGATTTTTTCTCTTCCGTTTATAATTATCAAATTCATTCAACTTTATAGTTTGAGTTTGATAAAAATGTAATTTATACAAATTTCTCAGTCAGTTTACTGGATATTTTTAACGGAATTACAAGCCTTAAATCTAATCTTAGTATTGGACCTGACGTCATTCCTTCTATGCTCTTAAAGAATTGTATTTATTTAATTTCAAAACCATTACATTTACTTTTCAACGCTTCATTAAATGAAACTAAATTTCCTGATGTATGGAAACAAACTTATATTATGCCATTGCATAAATTTGGTGCTAAAGAAAATATTACAAACTACAGAGGCGTTTGTATTCAATCTGCTATCCCTAAATTATTTGATCAAATTATAACTGGTCAAATACATTGGATGTGCTAAAATATTTTAGTAGAAGAACAGCATGGGTTTTGTGAGGGTTTTTACACCTACCAATCTACTTTCTTACAAAAATTACATTTTAAACGTATTTGAATGGAAAACTCAAGTAGACTCTATTTACACCGACTTTTCAAAGGCCCTTTGATTGTGTAAGCCACTATTTTGATTGCTATGTTTTGTGCCTTGAGTTTTCATAATGCTGTGATTTTTTGATTATGTTTCTTTTTGAAAAACCGAACGCAGTGTGTAAAAATCAATAACTTTCTTTCATTACCTATTTTAGTTTCATCAGGTGTTCTTCAGGGATCTCACTGCGGACCAATTTTATTTTTACTTTTATTAATGATCTTTCTGACTGTTTTAGTTTATCATCATTTCTTATATTTGCAGATGATTCAAAAATTTATAGAAGTATTTTATCTATCAATGATTGTAATCTTTTACAACAAGATTTAGACTCTTAATGCTTGGTGAATTATTAATAACCTTTTGTTTAATGTTAATACATGTTTTGCAATCAGTTTTAATAGAACGCTAAGCAAAATATCGTATCGATTATATTATTGATAACAAGGTGCTACAACAAGTGACATAAATTAAAGACTTAGGTGTAATTTTTTATTTTAAGCTTACGTTTGTTGAGCATATCAGCTACATGCGTAATCGTGCTATAAAAATGCTGGGGTTTGTGTATAGGATGTTAGCTGATCTTTTTCCAAGTACTCTTAAACTATTTTACTGTGTCTTGGTGCGCTCTCATTTAGAGTACGTTCCGTCAGTCTGGTGTCTTTTCTTTGAAATTTATAGTTAGAATATTGAACGTGTCCAAAACAAGTTTTTTTGTCTGTTGTTTTATAGATCTGGTATACTGTCGGTGAATTTTGATTGCAATTACATTGCTTCACTATACAATTTACCGTCACTAAAACTTTGGCGCAAAAGATCAGATCTCTCATTTTTGCATGGTCTTGTGATGTCTGAAGTAGACTGTACTGAGTTACTTGTATCTCTTCCATTCTACATTCTTATTAGAGAACGACGTACCAGGCGGACTTCATTATTTAGAGAATTTACACATTCTCCTAATTATGGATTTCACAACCCCATTGGTAGAATTAGTAGATTTGCAAACTGTTTACCAATCAATTTCAATTTTTTTGTTCTAAATCTATGTTTAAGATTCAGTTGAGTCATATTGAATAAAGGTTATGTATTTTATATTGTATCATGTTTTTTATGTCAATATTTTTCTTCTGTTTTTATATTGATTATTTTATATAAGTATTATATTGTTTATATTCATTGTATTTTTATGTAGATGAAAATGGTTTTACTTTTACCGTAAATAAAGAATTATTATTATTATTATTAAACGAGCTATTCGGATCATTGCCGATCCAGATACTTTACAACACTGGCGTATAGTATGCAAATTCTTGCATTTGCATTGTTCAAACAAAATACAAGACATAACACAACATCAATAATGAGTCTCTTTATGAACTAACGCAAATTAAACCACTTTCCGAACGTCACTCAGAACCGACAAAAAAAATTCTGCAACAGGTCTGCTAACGTGAAAATAATATCTAAACTTGCTATTCTTAGAAATCAAGCAAAAATTGCTAAATATAAATTCCCATCTAAATCCATCCTTGAACATATCCTACTAATTTCCAATATCACTGACAATTCAGACTCATCCGACTAACCGACGATCATTTCACTTGCTATTTTTTTTTTTTTTTTTTTTTTGTAATTCACCAAACTTTTATATTTTATTTTTCTTACCACTATAATCATACTCATGGGCAGAAAGACTTTGGTCGATAGCCTTTTTCATATTCATATCCATACTCATTTCTTTCTTACTTTTATATATGTTTATTTTCTAAAAAAAAAAAAAATAATTGTATGTGTGTATATGAAATAAATTTGTTTACTACTACTACAAGACATATTGTCATCTAAACAAATATTTACTTGTAGTACAAAGCTCGCTAGGGATTTTTACAAATGTTTGCTGACAGTTCACAGATGAAAGACCAAAACTTTTAAGATAGTTTTTTTAACCGTACTATTGACAAATGGTATAAACTTCCAAATTCAGCGTTTTCCGAGACACTTATAAATAAGTCACAAATATGCAAAGTCAATGTTTACAGACTGCATTAATCTAGCCTTTAATATGATAGTTTTAGCGATTGTGGTTTCATTTGTTGAAATTCAAAGGTGATCTTATGTTGTTGTGGAATATTATGCAATTCTTAAATATAATTTTTTTAAATAAAAAAAAAAAATGTATTTCGAAATGTATACTTACAAATGTCACAACTTACAACAAAAAACTTATTTATCATTGTTGATCGGAAACATAGAGAACTTTTTGCAAGAATGTTGGAAACACATTCACTACCGCAAAGCTAAACAATATCTTACCAAAAAACTCCCAGCAACAACTTGACATTTACACAGCCACCCTATCGGAAAGAACCAAGTAATTTTTGGAATTTTTTTTAATAGGCTATACCACAATTCCACAATCTCATCAAACGATGATTGAGACGCTGCACACAACCTTGTAGAAGATAAACATATAATCTGAGCAATCAGAAATTTCTTACCATACAAGACAATAGGATTGGACTTTTCCGGATTTTTTGGAATAAAGACATAATTTTATTTGGTGACAATCTATAAGCATGTATTGTCTTTCGCTACATTTTATAGCATAAAAAGAAATACAAACTGCATTTAACGGGAAACGGCACTTATTACTAAGTTAATACACTCAAAACAACACGCATACACTTAAGGAAAAAGGCGTACATGTTGTTCTATAAATGTAGACAATTTGTTAAAAAGGCATGGGGACTGTCTTTAAAAATAGTACTATAGCTATATACAGCTGTCATCAAACATATTATGGAAAGTGAGTCTGGTAGCCAAGAACCAAGCAGAAAACGTCAACGGCAAACACGTTCTTTCTAGAAAAGGCTACCCTATTTTGTATTTAAAATACCCTACAGTGTATACACACATGAACAACAAGAGCAAAAAGCAAACAAAGACAGGTAAAAAAGGCAATTATTGCCTTAAATTTCAAAACGGTTGACTACTAGTTGCAACTGTTTAGAAAATTCTTGCAAACTATAACAGGGAATTTGACAGGATTCTTTCAATTTAAAAAAACACAAGCAATACATTGTAAACAATTTGATATGTAGAAGATGTGAAATAGATAACGAGATGACCGACCACGTACCGGTGTTCTGCTACGCAAGTGAGTCCTTGTTAAGAAATTGATGGTTTGTAGGCTTATTAGATGTATTAGGCATGCGTAGCGTTTTGATCGTACTAACAGTTTGTCAAACTTTCATCGTCTTTTGATATAAGTTGAGTTAGATACAAAACGTATAATATATTATAGATTTATATTTAAACTCCATATTACATTAATAATTAAAACAGGTAGTTTTGGGTTTTAAGATTTATTTAAAAAAACTGCAACATGTTTTAGCACAGAATGGCATTATCAAAAAGATGATATAATTTTGAAAAAGTTACATAATGTTAATGTTATTTAACTAATTTACTATAAGTATTTAACATATTCATATTTATGGCATTTGTTGCAAAACCATCAAAAGACTCAATACTTACTTACTTACTTAATAGCGTTATTACAATTTGTTGCTGTTTTACACAATTATCTTATGTTATAAGTTACATACTTGCTATAATTATTGACTTATAAAAAGTATTTGATGATCAGAGAAGACGTTTATGACATACTGGGTATAAACGTCTGCTTTGAACCAACTTAGCATAAATTCAAAACTATTATATTTACTATCCAACTTTTTAAAAGAAAGTACCTAAGCTGCTAAAATAAATGTTATTAGTAGTAAAGATGCATCAATAACAATTGTGCTTTTACAAAGTTGAGTTTTGAGACCGCTGCTTTATTTATTTTATTAACAAGCTTAAGAAAACTAAAAATGGCTGCAAGAACATTAACATACGCAGATAATACTGTGCTTAATCACATTGCCGCAGAGCGGTTCTTTAGTCCTATTGTACACATCTGGTTGTTACTTTTCTGGTATCTTCGCTTGTCTTGTTAAGAATAGCTTTGTGTGTTTCATCTTTTTACAGTTTTTCCACTAGTTCAATAGCAGCTATTTCCGCTTGAAAAACTGAGTCATGTTTACACAAAGATAACGTGATTGACGTCCTTTGGTTCTTGCTTTTGTATTGTTTGGTTTTAGTGGTTTTGTAATCTTTAACTCCACCTGTACACTATCTGTGTTTTTTGGTAGCGCAAGGGTATTTTTTATTTGTCTATTTGCCTTATAACAATATTATCACATTAAATGACTTTTGTATGCAATAAAATTTTATAAAATCTGATTTTATCTTCAGTTTTTTTTATGTAACATATTTGTTATTCTTGATTTGTAAGATTTACAGTGTGTTCAATTATTTGTATTCAAGGCGCTAATTGTTTTGTCTTTATCATCCCAACTAAGTGTGTTAGTTTTTTTTACTTTGTCTAAGCGCTCCGTATGTGATGATTGGTTTGATAAGTACAGTGTATAGCCATCTGCTCATATTAGGTGTTAGTTCTTATGTTTGTCCGACTATCAATTTGATTGCAAACAGCACCCAGATAAGTATTGGTGTAGTACATATTTTAAACCCTTGGTGTTTTGTCGTTATGTAATAGGGACTATTGCCGCTTTACTTGGGTTTACCGATAATTTCTTTTTCTTGCAACAATTTAGTGCATTCTGCATTAAGCTATCCAACCTGATGACACTTGCTTTAAACTTTTCGTTTACCAGAATGTTAAAATTATGGACGTAGATTAAGAAGAAAACAAACTTTGTTATTCAGTAACTGCAGTAGATATATAGCGATAGAACAGTTTTGCTGTATAAAATGGTTGTTACTAATTAATTCTTGAACATGAAGTTTATCCAATTTATGACAAGAGGTATATTGCTTTTGTTTTCCATTGCTGCCACAATAGATGCAAAGATAGAGTTGCCAAATGCTTCTTTAAGGTCTAAAAAAGCCCACAAAGCATTTTTTTTTTGCAGCGTTTGGTCTTTTTGCATCTATTAATTAGGTGATGTATAGCCTGTTTCTAAATTTTTTTTATTGGTTTTAGTGCAAAGGCAGATCTTTTAGTGTATGTCCCATATAAACTGACTATTTTTTCTAGTAGTTTTAGTACAAAAATATGTCAGACTGATTGCTCTGAAAAGACGTAACTTGCCCCAGATTTGGTATACATAAAAGGTTGAAATTTTAATCATATAACATAAATAGCAAACGGCTAATTTTTATAATTATTTTATTTTATTTCAGAGAGTGTATATTCCGATTAAGTATAAAATATGATTTCATTTAGATGGCCGCCGCGGCAGGCTTGCGAGGTGGCCAGTTCACATCACCGAAACGGATAACAATTATCTTGTTGAAACTAGAGCTGTTGTAGATCAAGTTCCTCCAATTCGGGCCACAAAAAATTTGTAATCATGCCTCTGTAACGATTTTCGGTAACAGTAACGTTGGCTCTATCATCGTTTTTGAAGAAAAATGGCCCAATAACGCCACCACTCCAAAATCCGCACCATAACGGTAACTCGCAATAGATGCATTGGTTTCTGAACTATGGCATTTGGGTTTTCTAGTCCCCAAACACAACAGTTTTGATTGTTTACCTAACTTCAAGATAGAAATGGGCCTTGTCCAAAAAGATCATTTTTTTGCTTCAAATTAGAGTCAACATTCACTTTGATTAAAGCCCACTGAGCAAAGCAAAAACGGGCACCAAGGTCGGCCATTTTAATTTCTTGAACAAGCTGAACTTTGAACGCAAACATACTGAGGTCTTTGTAAAGAATCCGCCTCAAAGTGGTATGCCGAATATCAAGTTGCTGACTTATACGCCAAGTTGATGTTTTTGGGTGCGTACACTTTAAGCCACAGAAGCGACAATTTTTTGCAGAACGCTTTAGATGAGCACGCTTGATAAGCGTATTGTCTAACAGCATTCCAGTTTCACGCACTTTTTTTACAAACCTTTTATTTCTTCGATCAATAGCGCTTCATTTTTTTCAAACAACGTACGCAATTTTTGCGCTATTGCAAACAAATGAGACTCATTATCAAAATAAATTTTTAGTATTTTAAAACTTTGCTCTAAAGTAAAACAATGTATCTTCTGTCTACGGAGGTATGCAACCACACTTTTCCCATGTATTTGTTACGCAAAACAAAACTCACCCTTTATAACCTTAACTGCTCTGTACCAGTTTGGTATATATAAAAGTGCCACTCTAGCTCTCAGGATTTTACACAGAGGTCTCTAATGCCCGTAGTAATAGTCAGAGATTAAATCTTGGATTCATAAATCCGAGATTCATTTTGATAGTCGTTAATTGACTCTAAGCTAATTTACGGATATTGTGACGGCGCGGAACGAGTTGAAAACTATGCAACCGTCAATATAATCCTAGAATCAAACAATATTGGAACTACCCAAAATTATTTGAATATTGATGGTTGCATAGTTTACAACTTGATCCAAAAATTAATTGAGGAATACATTAGCCGAATGCAACTAAAGTTGCCGTCACAATATCCGAGAATTGGCTTAGAACCAATCAACAAATAGCAAAATGAATCTTGGATTCATGAATCCAGGATCAATCTCTCTGACTATTAGTACGGGCATAAGAGCAACACGTCTATTTTTAACATAATGGGATATATTTTGTCCTGGTGACCTGAATGATTCAAACTTTCTGATTTTTTATTTTAATGCGGTTTTGTTTACTATGGCATTTACTTATGCCTAGTATTTTTTGTTAGGCATTTTAAGGTCCTCTCGGTTAAAAACTTTTGCTAGCGTAGAGCATGGAAAGTGTGTCTGCAGTAGCTCCTGCAGAGTTCTGATCAACTAATGTGTTTGTTAGCAGCAATTTAATGTTTGCTGTACGTTCTTTGCTCAGCGTCTTCTAGAAATGAGAACTTGTAGGTTTGTTATCAACGTTTTCCAGGAATGCTGTCCCTATGCTATATTCTGTTAAGCATGCAAATAAATTAAATAATATAATAAACCAAAAATATATTCTGGTTAGCTTAACTACAACAAACTTAACATAATCATGGTTTATGGAAGTCACCTAATAAGCCGTTGATCCCATTAAACCCAAACCCATCAAACAAGTTGTAAGATTTCTAGGGCGATCTAAAAAGCTGTAAAACGTAAATAAAGACATGACCAACAAAAATAAAACAATTTGGATTAACAAATAAATAAAACCAAACTCGAATTGGTTACTCAGAATTAACAATAGACATTAAATTAAACTTTGAACAACATAGAAAACAGTTTTTTTGACTAACTTTTAAATTAAGTAAAATACAAAAATTATATTGAATTTTGTTATTAAAATTAAATTATCTTTTAAATAGTATCATAAAACAAATAATTTTTTGAGAAAAACAAATAGGTGGTGCTGTAGCGCTTTAGCGCGTTGTTCAGAAAACAGCATTACCACAATCTGAAAACTTGGCATAATACCTAAACACCTTTTAACTTTTTTAGTTTTAATTTTTTGTTTTTAAGAAAAAAGTATGGGACAGTTATTCTGGGACACCCTGTACAGTTGATTTATGGTTTAGTTAACTATTTATAGATATGTAATGTAAATATGTTTATACATATTAAATTTATTAAAAACATTATAACAGATTATAAATAATTGGCCTCAATTTAAGGAAGCTTATTATATAATTAATAACACACATTTTAACTTAATTAGTCTTTATTTGCATTTCGTTTGAATATGCCTGATTATATGCTTTATTTCTTAAGTGTGTGTACAAGTGTAGTTTTATTGTTCTATTTATATTTTAAATGGAGATACAATTATTGGAAAAACGAAAATGTACCGTTTCTACAACCTACAATACCGTTTGGAAATATTTACTCCAAATCCAATAAACAACATATAGGAATTGAAGTAGCTAACATTTACAAGAAAATGAAAGCAGATGGACACAAACATGCAGGTTTATATATGTTTGACTCTCCCGTATATTTACCAATTGATATTGAAATAATTAAAAATATATTTACTTGCGATTTTGATCATTTTATGAACCATGGCTTTTATCACACTGAAAATGATCCATTGAGTGCTCACTTATTTTCAATTGAAAATGAGAAATGGAAAAATTTAAGAGCACGATTGACTCCTACATTTTCAACAGGCAAAATTAAAACAATGCTTGAGTCTATAATTAAATGTGGTGAGCCATTTTTAGAAGAAATAAGAAAACATCACATTGAAAACAATCCTGTCAACATTAAGGATATGGTAGAGCGATATATGACTGATATTATAGGAACATGTGCATTTGGAATTGATTGTAATAGTTTCAAAGATCCCGATGCTGAATTTAGATTTTATGGAAAAAAAGCGCTTGATACTGGGATAAATATATGGCTGATTATAACAATGGTATTTCCACGAATTGCAAAATTTTTAAATCTTAAAATTCTTGATAAAGATGTTAATAATTTTTATACTAAAATTGTTAAAGATACAATATTGTTTAGAGAGGACAATGATTACAGAAGAAATGATTTTATGCAAATTTTGATTGACATGAAAAATAATAAATTAAAAATTAATGATAAGAAAGTCGAATCTTATCTAACAGAAAATGAGTTAATAGCTCAAGTCTTTATATTTTTTTTTGCTGGGTTTGAAGCGACTTCGTCCGCTGTTACTTACTGCATTTATGAAGTTGCTCAAAATATGGAGATTCAAGAAAAATTACGTAATGAAGTTACGTTGGTTTTGCAGAAGTACGACGGTAAAATAACTTATGAAGGAATTAATGAAATGAAATACTTGAATCAAGTTGTGAATGGTAAATATTTTATTGTATTAAAGTTATAGTTTATAAAACTTGATCTATTTTAGAAACATTAAGGAAGTATCCATCGCTTCCAATCTTAAATAGAATGTGTAATAAAGATTATAAAATTCCCGGTACGAATGTTATTATAAAGGAAGGAACTAGCATATTTATATCTGCTTATGGGATACATTATGATGCAGATTATTTTCCAAACCCAGAAAAATTTGACCCTGATCGTTTTTCTAATCAAAATAAAGAAAATATTAAGCCATTTACTTTTTTACCGTTTGGTGAAGGGCCGAGGACATGCATAGGTATTTATTTCACTATTAAAAAAAAAATTTAATAATTTATTTTCTAGGTGTTAGGTTTGGTATGATGCAAGTAAAAGTGTGCTTAGTGTCTTTGATCAACAATTTTAAGATGCAGTTAAATTCCAATACTACCAGGAATATTACTTTCAATCCAAAAAGCTATACACTTTCAAGTAGAGATAATATATTATTGAATATTCAAAGAATTAAATGAGTTTGTTATTGTTTGTATATACATAATTCATAAACATGTTATGTCTCAGTTATTGATTAAATGTCTGGTAATAAATTACATACAATGTTTTTATTTTAATGTTTGGTTTGATAACAATAGTTTTTATTATTTAACTTTTTTAATTAAATAAGAAACAAACATTGTACTTATACAGGGTCTTTATAAATGTGTGGGAATTGTAATCACTTCGAATTTGCCGCCTTTTTAAAATTGTGCACTAAACTATTTACTTTTTTTTGACAGTTCAACTTCAACTGTATTTACGCACACCGAGGTTGAATTTACTATTTCACTTGAGTGGCACAAACGTACATTGGATGGTTACATAATCCCAAACTTTTATAATGACCCTGTAGTAGTAGTAAGTAAATTTATTTTATATATTTATACAAAATTTTATAAAAAGCAAACTAAAAATAAATATAGATTATGTGGTATTTATTAAATATACTTTTATATTTTGTGTATTTTTTATATTATGTACAGACCGGTTTCGGCTGTTAGGCCATCTTCGGTGTACTATAAAAAAGGATTTTTTAATTATATAAATATATAAATAAATAGAGAGACTTACATTATGTTTACATATATTGTGATGTTATAATATACATTATGAGTAATGGGAAGGTGTCAGTCTGGTTGCATAGCTGGTGGTAGTGTATTTTAATGCAAAAGTTTTTTAATCATAGATACAGACAGATACGAATATTGTGACCTCTATATAGGCAACTTAGTATACACAAAAATTATGTTAAATGTAGTTAAACTAACGCCTTTGTCCATTTTAGCACTTTTCATTTGCGCTTACATTTTAAACGTTCCATGGGCGACGTTGTTCTGGGATTGAAAGATGTTAAAACGGGCAAAGGCATAAGTTTAACAACATTCAACATAATTTTTGTGTATACTTAGTTGCCTATACAGAGGCCACAATATTCGTGTCTGGCTGTATAAGAAAGAACCAGCTTCTTCTATCTATAGCAACATTCCTAAGTGAAATAAATAACATAGCGATCAAACTTCAAGGGTTAAACGTTAAAATTCTGTCAAGCTTGCCCGATCAATATATACATTTTGTAAGTGCATGGGAGTCAACACCTCAAGATAAGACACATTGAAAAATTTATTTAATAACCAGACTGCTTAGCAAATAATTCAAAACAAAAGATTTATTTATTTATTTATTTATTTACTAGTCAACGGAAGCCATTACAAAATAATATTTACAATTTAAAAAACATAAATATTAAACATAAAACAACTAATACTAAAAATAAGAATAAAACCTAAATAGTTACAAAACATTAAAAAGGTCACGTATGGGTGACAAGTGCACGCCGCATGGTATTAAAAAAATCTTTAAAAAAATCTACTTTAACTTTGTTGTCTTCTTCTTCAGGTGCCTATCCGATTACCGAATGTTGGCGATCAATATAGCTATTTTTACTTTGTTCACAGAAGCGCGGAAAAGTTTGGTAGTTGTACTCCTGAACCAATGTCTTAGGTTCTTGAGCCAAGATATACGCTTTCTGCCCGGACTTCTTCTTCCGAACACTTTTTCTTGCAGAATCAGTTGTAATAATTCATATCTTTCTTCATTCCTTATAATGTGTCCAAAATACTGCAACTTGCGCGCCTTAATAGTATTAACTACCTCCAGTTCTTTTCCGAAACGTTCAAGGACTTTTACGTTGGTGATATGGTCCTTCCACAAAATTCTTAGGATTCTCCGGTATATCCACATTTCGAAGGCTGATAGTTTTTTGCAGGTATTTTTGGACATGGTTCGTGCTTCCATTTCATATAAGAGAACCGGGTACACGTAACATCTGACAAGTCTCATTTTTGTTTTTATATTTAAGTCATGACTACAAAACACGTCTTTCATCTTTATGTAAGCTCCTTTGGCTTTTTCAATGCGGTATTTTATTTCTACCGAATGGTCCCACTGATCGTTAATTGTGGTACCTAGGTAAGTATACTTTGAGACCTGTTGTATTGCCTGATCTTCTGCTTTGAGCTGGATGTTTTGAATTGGAACTTTGCTGATGACCATATACTTTGTTTTTTTTTTGGGAATCAGGGTCAATCCGTAGTTTTTACTTGCGTCCACGACATTTTTCATAACTTCTTGCAGTCCCTCTATGCTATCCGCACACATCACAGTATCATCAGCATATCTGATATTGTTGATATATTCACCGTTTAACCAAATGCCAGTATTTACCTCATGGAGCGCCTCCTTAAATATTTCCTCAGAGTATAGATTGAAGAGCATTGGCGATAGTATGCACCCCTGGCGTACACCACGTTGTATGTTAATGCACTCGGTATCCTGTTTGTTGACTTTTACGGACGCCAGCTGGTTCCAGTATAAGTTACTAATCACTCTAATATACATATTTCTCATTCAGTCCTATATTTTGTAAAATGTTGATAAGTTTTGAGTGTTGAACTTTATAAAACGCTTTCTGATAATCAATAAAACATGCGAACACATCACAGTTTACGTCTCTACATCTTTCAAATAGAACCTGGACGCTAAACAAGGCTTTTTTGGTACCGAGCACATTTCTAAAACCAAACTGCTTTGGGCTAATGTTATCTTTACATCGTCTATATATTCTGTTATGGATGATCTTTAGGAATACCTTCAAAATATGACTCATTAAGCTGATCGTTCTATAATTGCTGCATGCTGTTGCATTCTGTGTTTTAGGAATTGTCACAAACGTGGAGTGGAGCCAATCCTGTGGTATAGTACCACTGTCATATATGAGGTTCAGAAATATTGTCATGATGTCTATACCTTCCTCGTTTAGTACTTTTAACACCTCTGAGTGAGTATTATCTGGGCCTACTGCTTTCCCGTCTTTGGTTTGCTGGATGGCTTTTCTTACCTCCTCCTTAGTGATAGTGGGACCGGATTCTGTATTATTTGTGTTAAGTATTTCCGGTCTTTCTTTGCTGAATAGTTCTGTAATGTACTCTTGCCAGGTTTTTAGTTTATCTTTTATCTCAATTATAAGCTGCTCTTGGTTGTTCATTAAGCGTCCCGTAGTTCTTCTCCTGCTGCACCCAGCTGCTTCTTGTATCTTCCTATGCATATTGAAAGCGTCATGTTTAAGCTATAAGGCTTCAATCTCTTCATATTGATTAGTTAGATGGATGTCTTTAGCGACTCTGATTTTGCGCCGTAACTCTGTCTGTATCCAAGATTTTTCGTCCTATTCTTGTTTCCAGCTTTAGATGTTTTTTGCTGCTATAGGTTATTTTTTTTTATTGTTTGCCATGTCGCTTGAACATCAGTATTATCAGTTCTTGTTATTATCTGCATTATCTCGTCTAGACATCTTCGTTGGCATGCCGCAAAATACGTGTAGATGCAGAGTGCACCGCATAATCAGTACGTTTGAACGGTATATGAAATAAATAGTCATTGCGTAAAACTCAAGCTGAAACATGAATACCTATAGAGCTGAGCAAGTCAGGACAGTCAATAATACCATTAAGTACTTTAAAAACTGGTGTCACGTCAAAATTAGAACGTCTTTTTTCAAGACTGATCATAGTAAATGTAGAGAGCAGTTCCATGTAGCTGCCTGCAATGTTTTTTCTTTACTGACGGCGGTGTATGGAGCCACACATTTGAACAGTACTCGAGATGGGGGCGTACTAGAGCGTTGCAAAAAATATTTAGAGTACAAGGGTCACAAAACTCTTTAGAACAAAGGCGCTCAAACAGTCGATTGCGATTGACTGGTCGATCGCGAGAGGTTTTTAAGTCAATCGCTTTTTATCAAATGTTTTTGAAATTTATTGTATAAAAGTACACTAAATATTTATTTTTTATCAATTATTTTTACCCAGTAACTAGGTTTTATTAAGACCTGGTGACATAGTCGATCGCTTGCCGCCTAATACTTTTATGGTAGATTGCCGATGCTCTAAGTCTGAGCGCCCCTGCCTTAGAGTTACGCTTGACAAATCCTAAAAGTTGATAAGCTTTAGACACAACAGTATCGATATGTAGTGTAAATGAAAGGCTTGAATCAAACGTAATGCCTACATCACAAATAGTGCTAACTTTTAACAACATTGCATTAATGAGAGAGTAACCATACATCACCGTAGACTGACGTCTAGAAAATGTCATCACTTTGCACTTATTTAAATTAAGTAGCAAGTTATTAGCCTGACACCAACCAGAAAAAAATCTGTACTTCTTTATTAAGTAATACTGCATCATCCAAAGACTGAATTTTCATAAAGATTTTCATATCGTCTGCAAATAATAAACAACGCGCATTAGAAAAACAGTGTACCACATCATTGATAAAGATATTGAACAGTAAAGGTCCAAAATGTGACCCCTGTGGAACACCCGACGTAACATCAATATTACGAGAAACGCACTGACCGATGCGCACAAATTGATATCTGTTAGATAAATGGGATTGAATTTACAGTAACAAGGTGCCATTAACTCCAATACCTCGTAGTTTCATAATTAGTACCTTGTGGTCAACGGTATGAAATGTTTTTGAAAAGTCAGTGTAAATTGAATCTACTTGGAATCTGTTTTCGAGCGCATCTGTTAAATAAGATTCATTTAAAAAAAGGTTAGAAGATGTCGATTTGCCAGTTTAAAAACCGTGTTGATTAAAAGCAATTTCAGATTGCAGAATAGCAGTCAATTGACAAGTAATTAACTTTTTAAAAACGTTTGGAATAACTGATAAAATAGGTCTATAGTTTGTTACATTATTTTTAGGACCGGACTTATAAATCGGAGTAACATAAGCTTGTTTCCAGGAAAAGTACCTATAACCAAATATAAGTTAAATAAAAGCTATAAGGGCCGACAAAGGGCAAACGCACATTTATTGAAAAAGAAAGCAGTTAATCTATCAGGCCCTGGACAGTTGTTGGGTTTTAATAATGATAGTTCGTTGACAACATCAGATATTTTTAAAACAAGATGCGATTCATTTATATGAGTAGGAATAGATGGTGGAGAATATGTGCTGTGTGAACTTATAGATTCCTTCAACGGACTGTAAACTGACCAAAAAATTAGCAAAGAGATTTACAATGCCATCAGTAGTGTCAATTTGAGAATTACCATTTGTAAAAGTAGATGGTATCTGATTACTGCTACGTTTGCCCTCAAAAAGCTTTAGGATAGGATTTAATCGAATCTTCCACTTTTTAATGTGATTAGAATAACACGTGTTTGCCAATTGTTTACATTTATCACGTATTAAACTAAATTTGTGGCAGTCGGCTGCTGATCTGGACAGCACATATGCTTTGTGTAACTTTTTGTTTAGTAAACATAAGGTTTTTTAGCTTTTGTAAACCATATTGAAAATTTATAGGTTTTTTATAACAATTATTTTGGGCACATAATGGTCAATTGTGTCAAAAACTAAGAAATAAAAACGATGAAATGCTTCATCAATATTACAATCGACAAACATATTATACCACCTTGTATTGAGGAAAGCATCATTTAAGGAAACGTAATCCGCATCATTAAAATTATATTCTATCACGTTGTCTTTGCCACACCATACGTTGTCAGGTGTATCCTGTAAAGAGTCAAGTTTTAAAACTACATCTAAAGCAGGATGTTGAAGATCGCATTGTACAATAGAAAACAGCAATTCTATAAGGCTTAAGTTAGAAGAAAATGCCAAATGCGCAAACAATAAATCTAGCAAAACCAAATTTATGTTTAGTATTGTTGCGAATTAATAACCCAAACGTGTTAGCAACTAAAGTACTTTTAAGACAAGTGGATTCCGTTCTTACACCTAATTCATCACTAATCCACAACGTTTGTGGCAAGTTGCAATCGCCAATAATATAAATAATGTTGCATTCACTAATTAGTTCTACACTTTCACAGTGACGTTGGTAAGTAGAGTAATCCAATCCAGGTGGAATTTAAACAGTACCTAAAACTATTTTAATACTACCGATATCAACACAAACATACAATTCCTCATAGACAGACCATAAGTTCGCCTCTGCCACGTAATTTTGATGTTGCAATATGGTTACGGTCACATCTGTACACTTTATATTTAAAATCTTAGTTCTAAGTCTGTAATAATGCTTACCAGCCACGTTTCACTACAAATAAATATATCATACTGCATTAATGGTATATTGGCATTTAAAGTAAACAATTTTGTACGTATGCCGCGCACATTTTGATAAAACATTTTCACATTTTTTAACTCGGTACAGCTAGAGGTCACATCTAAGGCACGTGCAGACGATGTCGATGAAGATAGACGTTGAGAAAACGCTACATCGATGCCGATGGTTTGGATGTGGTTGTTGATAAAAAATCAGTTTTTGACAGTTTGTGTTGGCGGCGGCGATTAGTAAATAAACGTACAGATACTTCTTTAGGCCATTTATCTGCGTTTAATATACAATCAATATTTACGTTGTTAACACCAACAACAATACCAACTTTAAAGGAACAATAAATGTTATTGTTTGTAAGTGGAATGCAGGCAAGGCGTGGCCCAATAAATCTTATAACGTAGAATAGAAACTAATATTTCATTACCTTCCTTGATGATTTTACTCATTATTACATGGTATTCCTGTTAGAAAGTCGTAATCAAATCAAAGATACAATTAAAGAATACGTAAACATGGTTGAAGTAAAACAAAATCTGAAAGTGCACAAATTCAGTGACAATAGTGGCAAATACATCTCCAAAGAAATCATGGCATGATCCAAACAAAGAGGAATGACTCTGGAATACACAGTTCCTTCTTCTTCTTATAGTGTCGTGTGCTCGCTACGAGCGTAAGCACTTCTCTCGTATGTTTGTGATGTGCGATAACAGTTCTACACAAACATGCGGGACCTACAGTTTAAATTGGAATCCGAATCACACTACTAGAAGGGTTTACTAGAAAAATACTTTGCTGGTTTTCTATTGCCTCGTGAAGGAGACAACCGCATAGAAATATCTTCATCAAATTAGATATTGCCGCTGCCGGGAATTAAACTCGGACTGCCTGCTCAACAGTCCTTGCACTAGACCATTGTGTTACGGTTGCCTCTGTTCCACATACCGATTAAGTCAATGGTAAAACGGAATGATTAAACAGAACCTTGATGAAAAAAGCCAGAACATTAGTTTTGGATAGAAACCAACACAAACAAATGTAGGAAAAAGTTGTAAAAACAGCAGCTTATCTAACAAATAGAAGTCTATTGTCAACTGTTGATACAACTCCACATAAAAAATGAACAAGTAAGAAACCCGATCTTTCCAAAGTAAGAGTATTTAAAAGTGACGCTTTTGTCAAAATGCTAAGTAGATTAAAAAACTGGATGATCTAAGTAAGAAATTAGTAATGATTTTATATGGCTTAAATGGATATCGACTGTGGCATATGGACAAAAGAACACTAACAACCCATAGAGATGTAATTTTTAATAAGAACATTTGAGAAAAATAAATAACTGTAATAGAAAAGTCCGAAAACAAAATTTAAACCAAAAAAGAAATTCTATCACAGACAGAAGAAACAAAAAAAGGAAAAAAAGCAAAAAAAAGTCGAAACAGAAAAGATAAACCAAGAAGAAAAAAAGAATCAAGAAAACAACAACAAACCACAAAAGTTAACAAGAGGTAAAATAGCAAAAAAATACAACGACTTCTCTCTTTTAACTTTTAAAGAGGCAGTCAAAGGTTTGGAAATGAATGAGTAGATTAAAGCTATTGAAACAAACAAAAAATTACTTCGAAAAAACAAAGTTTGGATACAAGTTGATAAAAATGAAGCAGAAGGCAATAAAATACTCAGTAACAAATGGATCTTAAAAGTGAAAATGATGGAAAATGCAAGTCAAACAACATGGAATTGACTACAACGAGATATTCAGTCCCGTGGTAAATAGTACTTCATTGAAAATATTATTTGCACTAGCCGCAGCTAAAAATCATAGGGTTTGGTATAAAGACAGCATTCTTTTACGGAGACCTACATGATGTAACCTACATGCAAATGCCAAAAGAGTTTGATAATTTCTGAAACGCAACGAATTACAACAGATCTCATGTGAGCAGTGTGTCTATAAAAGCGAAAACAATGAAATAATATTAACCATATATGTGGATGATAGAATCATAATTGGAAGTGATTGAAACAAAATTGATAAACTATTTATATATCTGACACAAGAATTCAAAGTAACAGTGTATACTGAACTTAAAACGTTCATAGGAATAGAGATTGAAAAATTTTCAGGTGGATTCAAACTAAAACAAAATCTCTTCACTAAAACCAAACCAGATTTGATTTACGCTGTAAGTTCTTGCAGTAGTTTTGTAGGAAACTTGACTTTATGGAACGTAACTGACCTGAAAAGATGCCTAAATTATGTAAAAGGAACAATAAACAGTGGAATTGAGTACAAGATAAAAAATGACATAAATATCTTAAATGCATACCGTGACTCGGACTATGCAACTGATATAAGTACAAGAAGAAACACACCAGGCTACGTAATACTTCTGGAAAACGCTCCGAGTAGTTGCTGTTCAAGATTGCAACCTATTGTGGCGTTATGAAGCACAGAAGCAGTATTTATTGCAGCAAAGTGTACAAAAAACTTCTATACTCTATAAAAGAATTAATGACCGAATCAACAACTGTACAAGTAAAACAGAATCTCCAAATTGACAACCAGAGTACAATGTCTCTAATTAAAAACAAACGCATCAAACACATAGGTTTGCATCATAAATTTATCTTTGAAAAAATGTCCGAAGGAATATTCACAATTACACCCAAACAATTGGTGACGTATAAGAAATTTAAATTGATTTCTACGGCTATTGATATTTTTACATTTTTTATTATTTTTAAGAAATAATGACCTTTGGTTTTACTTGATTTTCTCAAAAACAGTGTATCTGATCAAAATATATCAAGAAACAGAAAAGTTTTCAACTTAAATATTCTACAAAAAAAAATTAAAAAAATAGATTTACTTAAAAATTTAAAAGTTCCTGAAGGTTAAACATCTAAAAAATCTTTTTTTATTTAAACTTTAACAATTTGTGTAAATAAGTAATAAACTAATGTAAGCAAAAAAATGTTACAAAATATTAAAAATTAAAGATTTTAATTAAAAAAATTTAATTTTTTTAAAAAGCTATAATTCCATATTTATTAAAAATAATATACTACTTTATTAGGTCATTATTATTCAATTTGCTTGTAGTTTCGAGCATTTTATGACAAGTTAATTTGGGACACTATATATAATTGGTAATTTAAAGTAAAACAAAGCAAAAATTTGTTGTTTATTTTTTATAAAATAATAAATAAAAAAGCCTTTCCTCTAATAAAGTACAGTAATACACATTGATCTTGTTCGTATGACCACCGCGAGCACGATGGCAGCGGTTAATTCTTTGGAATTATTTTTCACCACTTTTCCACACATATTAGCCGAAACGTTAGGAATTTTGCGTTTGATATTGTTCTTAAGTTCCTCCAACAATGTTAGCTTGTTGGCATAAACTAACGACTTAACGTGACCCTACAAAAAACATTCGTTATATTGGATGAGCAAAGTACAAATTTGACCAAACTATTTGTTAAAATTACACTGTTACCAAACTGTGGCGCTATCTTATTAGAACCACATACTATTGATGTCAAATTTATTGACCGTAACATGGCTATCATTTTTATCCACAAAAGAATAGGGGTTGATTCATGTCTAATAACGCATATTTTGTTTATTGACAAAACCATTAAGCCAAAAATAAGTTTCAACGCTGAAGATAATTTTTTGATGAAATTCAGGGTTATTTTCTTTTCAGAGTCTAATTGGAGAAGTTCTGGCGCTTCAAATAATCAAGAGGTTTTAGATTTTAAGTTAATTTGATCTTGTAAGGGTGTAAGCAAAGATTTTTACCCAAATTTTGTACAATCTGGACCGAAAGATTTTTAACTTTTGCAAACAGTGTCGAATTGACTGATTTGGCTCATTTTGAACTGATACGCTTACGGCTGCAATATTTTTAGTACTTTAATCGGAGCGTTGTCTTACTGGCACAGTAACATTTAATAGTACATATAATAACTTAAATGTATTTACTATAACATATTAAGCTTTTAAAATGTATGCTTTGTCTGGAAGACAAAGAAACTTAGCTACGTATCTTGAGCGAGTGAGAAGCTTACAATACATAAAGTTTTTGTCAAGCACAACCTAACCAAAATCTCAAGTAATAAACGGAGGTACACACAATTATACTTGAATGCAGTGCAAGAATGTTAGGCATATCGTTTTAAAAAAGTGCAATTTTAATTACAAAATGATCAATCCTTTATTAAATGATAATATAATAACTTGCAAAATGCTAACTACAGATATAACATTGCTGATTGCACAATTGTTAAACTATTATAGGAGGCCACAATCAAAAGAATTAAAATCTGGTGACTTTAATGTTCAATTCTGAAAACCACTGTGACCAAACGAGTTACGGCACTAGCTGTATCTAACCTGAAAGAATGTATTGAAAAAAGGTTACTCTATCACGTGTGAAATGAACAAAGTGTACGGTTTAATTGAAAAAATGTAACCGCAAAGCATTGTCACCATCAATATAAAAAGGTTTTTAACCATTTTTTGCAAAGGACGTTGCATGACGTAATTTGATTACGTTAAACAATTGCATTAAAGCTACGCTCTACTATATTTAAATTTTTGTCTGCCACTGATAGACCATCTCTCAGATTTAATTCACAACTGAAAACATTCTAAAAATTATAACGACAGTTATAAAATAATCGTTTAAATCACAAATTTTAAAATAAATGTGACAATACTAATCACTGAGATTATTTTTGTTTAGAATGCATAATCTTCACAAAATAAAATAAATTAAATAATAATATTTTAAATTGTATCATTAATTTACAACTATAAATAATATTAGTTTTTGCAATAAAGATAATTTCATTGCTAATCTTAATAACCGTTATATTTGACCATATATGTTTGTTTGACTTTTTTGATCAGTTCAAGAACTAATCTTAAAATTGATAAATGTAGAAATATACAGGGTCTCTATTCTATTATAAAAATTTAATTTTTAAATAAAAAATATACAGGGTGTCATATTTTTACATTTTTTAATAATTAATGTATTATTTTGTTTGTTATTGTGTTTTAATCAGTTTGGTTAAAATAAATGTGTATGTTTGAGCAAAAATGTTTGTTGTTTAAAGTCTAATAAATGCTGTAGGTTTGTTACTATAATTATAAAAATGGATTAAATAAGATTAGAGTGTAACAATAATTTCAAAAAACAAACAATCAATGTAATTTTTTATAGACTAAGCGTTTGATTAAATTAACAGGCGCATACATATGTTTAAGCTGGCCGTTTAAAAATAGTAAATTGGTTTATTTTTTATATTTGTGAATTTTAAAGCTTCTAATAAGTCAATTTTTTTACTTTTTTTGACGTTATGCAAAATTACTAAATTGTATGTCTATATATAAAAGTGTTATTTTTATTAATTATATGATTTGCAAATGTTGATTTTGAATTATTGTGTAAATAATATTTTTTATGTTCACTGAAACGTTGTTTGAAATTTTGACCAGTTTGACTTGATCTATGTATACACTTTCACATGTTAGCTTATAGTCTCCTGATCCATCTAGTTTATAATTTTTTTCTTTGGCGTTATAGAGATATTGCTTAGTTTTGTGTTTGATTTAATGATTACTTTAAATTTTTGTTTTTTGAAAACATTACATATTTTTTTCGAGATTGGGTCAAAATATGTGATTCTGCAAAATTTTTCTAAATTTTTGACTGACGGGAAAATGGATTCCAAAATTCTTTTTTTACTTATTATCATATCCATCATTTGAACTGTGTAAGTAATGGGTAGTGTGTTTGATCAACAATTTCAAAATGCAGTTAAATACAAAAACTACCAGAAACATTACTTATAATTCAAAAAACTATACACTTATGTTATTGGATATTAAGCAAATTAAATAAATTTATTATTGTTTGTATATACTTATGTATTCAAAAATATTTTAATTATGTCTCTATTACTGATTACATGTCTGGTGTTAAATTTGATTGTAAAGGTTATCATTTAATTTAAAAGCATATACAATTTGCAAAGTTATAAAATAGATTAAGTATTTCATTAATTTTTGGTTGCTTAAGTTTGTTTTGACGTTTATTACTTAATCTTTTATTTAAACAACTAACAAATATAGTATTTATATTTTAATAAATTAATATAATTATAACGTTCTATGTTCAAGTATGGCAGAATATCAATCACATAAAGATTCTGAATTCTATCCATTAATTTCCAGTATTGTAGTGAAAACAGCTATAATTGGCATAATTCCTATTTTTGCATATAATTTGATAATCAATTTATTTTTCACCAGTACATTCAGAAAAGATTAATCTATATTTTGTCAAAGTATTTTAGTCAAATAGTAATTGGAAATAGCCGAAAAATGTATCAAAGTTATGAAATAAATGAGTTTTTAGAGATTAGCCCTAAGCTGGTGATTAACAGAAAAAATAAATATTTTACATGGTGTTTGCCAGGGATGTGTCCTATCATCAAAACTAATTAAAGTTTATAGTGAAGTAATTTTTCAAAAATTTATCAAAAACGTCGTAGAGAGCATTGTTATAAACAGAGAAGTTGTCAATAACCTATGCGGGCAATACAGTTATATTGTGCAAGACTTTCAAAACCTAGTAGAACATCTTAATTTCTTTACAGGCTTAAAATGAATTTAGCAAAAACAAAACTCATGTTTATTACAAAATATTTCAGAGCTAACAAAAATCTTCAGGTATACAAGTGGAGAAGGTTACGCATTATAAATATCCTGGAATGCTAGTCACCCAAAATGAAGAAAAAGCAAAAGAAATAAAAACTTGCATAAAAATTGCTAGATTTGCATTTATTAAAATTAAAAAAAAAACTGTTCTGCAGTTCTGCTACGTTGTTACATATTTTCTACCTTGTTGTACAAAGCGGAGACCTGGGCATTGAAACAGGCCGATACAAATAAACTAGTAGCATTTCAAAGATGGTGTTACAGAAGAATTTTAAAAATTTAATATGGGTAAACCGCGCACAACAAATGTTGAGGTGCTACAAAGGCTTAATAAAGAGGAGGAAATTAAAATACTATGAAATAACGTAAATTGCAATACTTCGGTCATATAATGAGGGAAGAGCAATACAGGTTGCTAAGATTGATTATGGTGAGAAAGAGGAACATAGAAAGAAGAAGGATTTCCTGGTTTAAAAAATTAAGAGAATGGTTTGGTTGAACGTTGAACTAACTATTTAGAACAATTGTAAATAAAATAAAAATAGCCATAATGATATCCAACTTCTGATAAGAGATGGAACTCTAAAAATAAAAAGAAGAAATGCATTTTAATGTTATTTGCAATAATAATTTGACTAAAATACTTTTACCAAATATAGTTCAAATCTTTATAAATGTAGTGGTAAAGAAAATAATTAATTATGAAATATAAGAGAGAGGGAGAGAGAGAGGGAGAGAGAGAGAGAGAGAGAGAGAGAGAGAGAGAGAGAGAGAGAGAGAGAGAGAGAGAGAGAGAGAGAGAGAGAGAGAGAGAGAGAGAGAGAGAGAGAGAGAGAGAGAGAGAAAGTTCAGTAAGCTTATGCCAAACAACGTAAGTCTAAGAAGATACAAATTGTAATACGCCGCAAAGACACGGAAAGAAACCATAAAGATAAAAAAAAAAAATTATGTCAGAAAGAAACACACAATAATGCAAACATACTCTAGTACAATGCAAGGCGTAAAAGAAATACATAAAAAAACTACAAAACATACTAGATGAAAATAAATGCCAGCCGTTAAGAAACAAGATTATTAAAAAAAGCAGTTTATAAAAAATACAAAAAATAAATTATAAATTTTGATTATGTTACTAAGTACTTCTTAAATATTTAAAAAAGCTTATATAGATGTTTAGATGTATTTGTAAGTGATCCAGGTATTTTAGCAGGGAGTGTATATACTTTGTTTATTAGCATAAATTACATAGTTTACAGATTTACCCAAATAAGATTTAAAAAAAATTTAATAAATTGCTAAATAGTACTCGTTGATACAATTTTAACTATGTTAAAAAACTTAAAATAAAAAATATAAATTATTGTTTTCACTCCAATATTTATTTTTTAAGACACGCACACGCACTACAGTTCTTGTAATACATCTATATTTTTGGATCCAGTTTTAAATAGATATTCTATAAATTTTTTTTTCTTCGGATTTTTGAGCGCCTATGGTTTTGACATACCGTAATTAGATTGCAACTATAAATTGTAAAGACAAGTACTCTGTGATCAAGTACAAGAATATCTAAAGATGATGAAAGAAAGAAAAATAGCCAAAACCAGAGTAACAGATTTTTTTCTACTATTAAGACTAAAAAAAAACTTTTTTATTAGATTATTTGCTAATGATAAAATTATTATATTATTAGTTTACTGCAGTACAAAAAGAAACTACTATTAGCAAGAAAATTTCACAAAAAAACTGTCTCAAAGGCTAAAAACAAAACCAAAAACAGTGGATCAAATTAGTGCTAAAGCCACTGAAATGACGGTTTGTTTTGGTCTCAGACTCTTAATTTGCTTGAAGCGGCAATAACTAGTTTTGAGTCAAAACCACTTAAGAAAAACGTTAAGAAAAAAAACTTAATCTAAGTCAAAGTGTAAAGATAAATAAATTCCTTACGAGACTTTGCTTCGGTAACACATTTTTTCGCTACGCTTTTGCATGCATAAGGAACTCTATGGTGTTATAACGCTGTTTGTGCATTGCAGTTTGTTGTATTGAATAGCAATCTACTTAATTTTTCAGTTAAAAAAAGCAACTGTTGTAGAAAGTTATAAATACAAGCTTGGATTGTAACATTTTCAGCACTAGTTATTGTCAACTTGGTTTATCAGTTTGATATTGATCATCTATGGCATTTAATGCACTTAACGAGTTTGAAGAACCTGGTAGATAACATACAATTCTGCAGTATAAACACTGCTAACACTTAGCAAGCCAAATGTAAACTGCAGTTTATCTACCAGAAAAACACAATTCAGACTAGGTTATTGTTTGAGCCATTGATATAAATCCAAGTGGCGTTTACGTACCTTGCTTAAATTTTTGCAAACTCACTTTGATATTTAACTGGTAAAGTTGCTTTGCTCATTTTTGTTCACTTGATTAGTTGAACCTCAGACCGTATTCCAATGTTCAAGACAATGTGATGTTTCAGCAGCCTTGCAAAAAACACTAGCAATAGGACTAGTAAGGAATGCATCAGTTTCTAATCAAATTATTTTATGATGGACAGAATTCACAGTATGTAATGTAGATAGTGCAGCGGAAGCATCTTCCTTCTTCTTTTTTCTCAGCCCATTATCGTCCACTACTAGACATAGGCCTCCTCCAAATTTTTCCATGTTGTTCTGTTTAATGCCAGTTGCGTCCAATTTTTTTCCGCTATTATTTTTATATTGTTGGTCCATCTTTTTTGTAGTCTTCCTATGCTCCGAGTTGTATCTCTAAGGCGCCATTTTACAATCCGGTTTGTTCATTTGTTTGGGTCTTGTCTGGCAATGTGGCCGGCTCATCTTCACTTAAGTCGTGCTACTCGTTTCATGACGACTGCCACTCTTGTTTGTCATCGGATAGTTTTGTTTTGCACTCTTTGTTTTAAGCTTATGTCTAACATGGATTTTTTTATTGCCCTTTGCCTGGTTTTTAGTCAATTGATTTCCAGACCATACGTCGCTACGGGTAAGACACATGCTTCGTATACTTTGCGCTTGAAATTGAGTGGTACTTTTTTAGTATAAAACTTAATTTTCCAAAGGCAGCTCAGCTCAGTCCAACTCTTTTACTTATTTTGGCTACCTGATTTTCTTTGTCTAGTGTGATTTTATGCTTCAGATGTATGTATTCATTCACTTTTGCAATGGTGTTTGTTTCTACTGTAACATTACGGTCTCCTTTGGTTAAACCTACCCGAATTGAAGCTTCATGCATTTGTTCAAGCATTTGTTGTGGTTGGAGGATATCGGTGTGATAGGTGTCTTAAGTATATACTATCGACACGTATACCTTTGTTATCTTATGGTAGCGTTTTATATACGTCCTCTATAGCTGATGTACATAACTTTAGCGATATTGTATTGCCTTGGCAGACGCCCCTATGTATTGGTATTTTGTTGGTTTTCATGTCGTCCTCAATATTCGACATGAAAACTAGCAAAAGCATAGATTATAATAATCCAGTTTTAAACGCACTAAAGCACAACGCACATGTAGCATTAATTTTTTATCCGTTTTTTATGATTAGTTATTTAACGACCTGAGCAAGTTTAGTGCCAAAACATATGTTGATCTTATATTTAATAAATGACGACGTTAAGTTAAAGCACAGTCAAAAATGACACCAACATTTTTTTGTACATAAATAGGTTTCCTCTCAAGATATAATAAAAAGTTACCGTGTGGAGCTCAGTTCTTAATACGGTTGATAGTTATTTGAAGTTGATGTTTCAATGTTTCTCGAGACACAATAGATAGCTACATCATCAACATACATACATTTGTTTACCGGATGCTAGATAAACTGTTTTATGCCGCTAACAGCTATCATAAATAGCGTCACACTTAAAATGGACTTTGAAGAATTTCATTCTGTTGTACACCTAAACTCAAAATGTTGTTATTTATACGTTCTTTTAATGAACGGGAAATTTAGAAGCTGTATTTAAACAATGCCATGCTTTTGCAAATACCTTACAAATTTCACGTCATGTTATATAAAAAAATACAGCAACAATATGTTTATTCTGTACAAGACATTTTAATTGCTAATCTCAACCAAACAAGGTGATTAGTCATAAAAAGATAACGTCTTAAATTACATTGTAAAATAGCAATTTTGAGACCAATAACTAAATAAAACGCTTATAGATCAATTTCTACAGTAACTTGCAAAAGCGACTAGTTAAAGATATAGGTTTTTATAATAATAATAATATTTATTTCCCAACAGACAAAATACATATCCAATAACAGAGAAATATTTACAAAATAAAATATAATTGTCGTATATAATAAAATATACAGTAATACTAAGTTAATTATTAAAATAATAATTGCAATAATAATAAAATAAAACTAAAATTTTAAAAAATGTATAAAAATATTAATAAAGAACAAACATAAAAGACATAAAAAATAAACATATAATTAAATAGATAAGAGATAGTTTAACTTTGTAAAGCAGTTAAACAATAGGCAACTGACGATTTAAACTCTGAAAATGTTGCAAAAATATCTATGGAGTGTTGTATGTGGTGATATGATTTAATGATTTTAATTAATGGTGAGTTAATTATAAGTTTTAGTTAAACGGACAGATTATTTTTACCAGGTTTAAACATTTGTACTATTATAGCCAGTTTCCACGACTCAAGGCAGTACCCTGCTGACTATGCCCGGTTATCAACTGGCAAACGTTTAAGTTTGGCAGAACGACTTAAATGATTAAACATGTATTAAATTAACATTTGGAGCAGTATTGTGCACTTTAGAAAATGCCGAGTCAAATTTCCAAACACTAACCGGTGAGTTGTATGTTTTATTTTTGTCGGAGACAAATAACAGATTTTTTTGCATTCTTCAACAGTTGTGTATAACAAGTGATAAAATAACTTTCTTGGAAATAGTGTCATCTCTAAATTTCTTGCAAGAATTTATGTTCTAATGATGTTGGGCATGGTCTGTTTATTAAGAAAAAATAACCTCTTAATTTGCAACTTAAACACAGAAGAGTCATAAAACTTTAATTAAAAGAAAGCAGTGGCCAAAGAATATTCATGACAGAATAGTGGCAATATATTAAAAAAAAAAGCTCAAATATTGGTGTAAGTGTAAGCAGTTCAACTAGGGCAAGATATTTATTCATGATAACCTAAAGTGTGTAAGGCTTCTAGAAGCACAAACTAAAATACTCATCAACAAAGTTAAAGTTTTAGTGTTGATTGAGCGCCGAGCAAAAGTTTCAGATATAAAAATAAAATGATCAAAAATGTTTATAAATTTTTACATAAAAAATTGAGAATAGATAAAGTGTTGGCAAGATGGAATCCCAAGCTCAATGTCGAACAAAAACTGTGTAGACAATAAAATAACAAGGAAAATTTTAAAGCTTTGTCTCAAGATAAAATTTTATCTATATAATATTAATTAAAAATAAAATTTTGGTACACTACTGAGATTTTCTCACAAAACAGTACAAATTATTTAGTTATTTCTTTAGTATACAATGTTTCAAAGATTTTAGAAGCTGTTTATATAAATCAATCCTTTTGCATACACCATCTTTATATCTTGTCCAACAAATTTACTATAACCAATCTAGATTTATTTGATATTTTTAATTGCTATTTATGTAACCATTTGACATTTGAAGTTTTGCTTCTTAAAGTCCAGTGTCAATTTTATTGTAAAAAGCAAAATGGAAAAAGCGATTCAGATAATGTACCAAGCAATATTGAAGAAGCTGCACAAAGTGCACTAACGTCGGTACTTCCGTCAAAATCCAAAGCAAAGTATGACTTGGCTTATAACAAATTTAAAGCGTGGTGCAAAGAGAGAAAAGTGAAATATATTAATGAAAGTCTTATTGGCATATTTCGAGATGAAGAAAGCTCTAAAAGCTTCCACACTGTGGACACTCTATTTAATGTTGAGAACGGAGCTGTTCCTGAAGAAAAATATTGACATCAAGAAATATTTGAGTTTAGTTGCATTTTTAAAGCGACAAGCGGACGGATATCAAACTAAAAAGCCTCGAAAACAAATATTGCCAAGTTTTTAACAGAAGCAGACGATAAAACATTTTTAATAACAAAAGTAAGGTGGAATCACTCGGCTCTTTTACAAATATAGTTTTCATGTTTTTCTTATTTTTTAAGGTCTTAATGATTGGAATAGCTGGCGCATGTAGGAAGTCAGAATTGACATTTTTACGGGTTGAGAACGTTGTGAACGAATAGTCTTATTTTTAAGTTAGCCTTTCCAATACAAAAACAAAAGTTACACGTCAATTTATAATCACAATTGGAGATATGGACGGATTAAATTTTGTTGAGATTGTAAGGAAATATATTAACTTGCGACCATCAAATTGTAAACATAATCAATTTTTTGTTAAACATTCTAACGGAAAATGTGGTATGCAGCCAGTTGGTATTAACACTATTAGTAATCTACCGAAGAAAATTGCCCAACATATTGGACTACCAAATCCAGTTTTATTTACCGGCGACTTTGCTAGCGGACAGTAGCACCAATACTTTAAATATAAAACGGCATGGAGGCTGGAAAAGCAATACGGTAGTCGAAGGTCACTACATAACCCTCGGCCATCATTAAAAAATAAGAAGAAAATCGCTACTAACATCCTGGGCGAAATAAATTCCGTATCTAATATCACTGCAATTTCTTCAAATAAAACTTCGTTAGCGTCATCGTCTGGAGTATCTGGACTTAACTTTAATGACTGCAATAATTGCGTAGTAAATATTTATAATTGAAAATTATTTATTTCTTTATTACAAAGAAGCATCCGTTACTTCTTGTCAACTAATTAATAGATGTTAACTTTCTAAAATTTTCGTATTTTCACAACCAGTTAAGTTTTATTTTTTTCATAACTAGTTATGAAAAAATGAACATTTCAAACTTATGTCAATTAAAAAAAGCGACACTTTATATGTCAAAATTAAAAAAAAAACTTTTGTTATTATTAATCATATTATACTTATAGACAAAATAATACTAATAGAATTTACCAATACATTAACTAAACTTTTTAGATCTGATATTGGTAACAGAAAATAAATAATTTTATAATGGCTTTTCATTCCAACCTTGGTTCTTTATTTTTTTATTTATATCAGTAAATATAATTTATATTTTTTATGCGATAAATTAGCAATTGCTGGAGTATTAAAAATTTGTCGTTCTTTTTAGATAGATTTCCATGATAGTTGATTTTTTATATAAGATTGCAACCGTTTTGAACAAATTATACAAACACTTATAGTTCCTATTCGACAATCAAAATAATATTAAAAAGTATGCGCTTGTCATTCAAACTACATAATATTAGTAAAATTTAAAATGTATCCAATTAAGTTACACTGCATCCTGTTTTGTTTCACTTTATATTTAGCTTTGTTTTCAAAAATAATTATTCTGTGTGTCAATACAAAATAAAAAATATTAACCAGATTAATACAAAATACTATTAATATTACAGACATATTATTTTATTTTCTGCATATCATTTTTGTTTTAATAATAAACAATTTTAAGATAATTGTACATTTTGATATTATTTATACTAATTATAATTAATTGTTGTTTCTTATTTAGTAAAATAGATACTATGGTTATAAAAACAATATTCTTATAATTAATGCATAAAGTTTGCCTTAATATGTCTAATTACATGTTTTATATTTTAAGCCTTTGCTTAAGTGTGGTTGCATTACTGTATGTGTATTTTAAATGGAGATACAATTATTGGAAGAAAGAAAATATACCGTTTTTACAACCCAAAATACCCTTTGGAAACATTCTCACCCAATCTAATAACCAACATATAGGAATAGAAGTTGCAAATATTTACAAGAAAATGAAAGCAAAAGAATACAAACATACAGGTTTATATGTTTTTGATTCTCCTATATATTTACCAATAGATAATGAATTGATTAAAAATATATTAACACGCGATTTCAACCATTTTATTAACCATGGCGTTTATTATAATGATAATGATCCTTTGAGTGCTCATCTATTTGCAATTGAAAATGAGAAATGGAAAAATTTAAGAGCAAGATTAACACCTACATTTACAACCGGCAAAATTAAAACAATGCTCGAGTCTGTAATCAATTGTGGTGAACCGTTATTGGATGAAATTAGAAAATATCACAACGAAAATAAACCTATTAACATAAAGGATATGGTAGCACGATATATGACCGATATTATAGGCACATGTGCATTTGGAATTGATTGTAACAGTTTTAAAAATCCCGATGCCGAACTCAGAAATCATTTAAAGAAAGCTGTAGATGGTGGAATGAACATATGGATGATTATAACAATGGTATTTCCACGAATTGCTAAATTTTTAAATCTTAAAATTGTTGAAACGGGTGTTACCAATTTTATAACTAAAATTGTTAAAGATACAATATTATTTAGAGAAAATAATGGCTATAGAAGAAACGATTTTATTGATATGAAGAATAATAATTTAAAAATTAATGACAAAAAAGTCGAATCTTATTTAACAGAAAATGAATTAACAGCTCAAGTCTTTTTATTTTTTATTGCTGGATTTGAAGCAACTTCATCTACTGTTACCTATTGCGTTTATGAAGTTGCTCAAAATATAGAAATACAAGAGAAAATGCGTAATAAAATCAGAATGGTTTTAAAGAAATACAATGGAAAAATTACCTATGAAGGAATTAAAGAAATGAAATATTTGAATCAAGTTGTATATGGTAAATACTTCATTTTATTATTAAAATTATAGCTATTTTATAACATATTTTAGAAACATTAAGGAAGTATCCAACGCTTCCTATATTAAATAGAATATGTAATAAAGAATATAAAATTCCCAATATGGAAACTAGTATAAAAGAAGGAACTAAAAATACTTATAACTGCATATGTGGTGCAACATGATGCAGAATATTTTCCAGAACCAGAAAAGTTTGATCCTGATCGTTTTTCAGATCAAAATAAAGAAAATATAAAACAGTTTACATTTTTATCATTTGGTGAAGGACCAAGGACATGCATAGGTATTAATAAAAACTTTAATAAAAAAATTATATAAAAATTATCTTATATTTTAATTTTGTAGGTCTTAGATTTGGTATGATGCAAGTGAAAGTGTGCATTGTCTCTTTGATAAAAACTTTCAAAGTGCAGTTAAATAAGAAAACTGCCAGAAACATTACATTTGATCCAATGAGCTTTGTGCTTTCAAGTAAAGATGAAATACTGTTGGACACCAAAATAGTTAATTAATAATTGTTGTATTTTTTTGGATTGTTAATAGTAACAAAGCAAATGATTATTTTGATAGCGTAAATTATTTGAACAAATGTAGATTATTGATTGAATGTTTTATTAGTTTTAAAATATTTTTTTTGTGGTTTTCTATGAAATAAATAGCCAATAACTTAATTTAAGTTTTTTTTTTAGAAAAAGTTTATTACATCTTATATGAAATGCCTACAAAATCAAAACGGTTTGACACTTTATTAGTAAGTCGTGCAATTCGAGAAAGTAAGCTTTGCATGCCGTAGTTAATTTTGTGTAATAGGGTATAATTCCTAACTACAGACAGTTTTTCGGTTTTGTGAGCTGCAAGTTTGAGCTTTTTCTTGTCCAGTCATCTTATCAATCTTTTAGCTGCTCATTCTGCATCTTCCACTAGCAACCATTGCCACATTATCTGCGTAGTCAATAAACCAGATGTTGCTAGACATTTTTAGCTTTAAGACCCCGTCATAGTTCACGCTCCAAAATATCGGACCCGTAACTGATCCTTATGAGACTACAGCGGACACTTCCATTTTATAGTTGTCGTCTATTAGGAGATTGCGGGTCTCCAAGAAGCTGCAATTAATTTTAACAGGTACTTGATATCTTAAAACTCTATAGTAATTTCTTATGTTGCCCCAGCTTGCAGAGTTGCATTTTTAATGTTGAATGTAACAAGCAACACACATTTCTTATTAGCTTTAAAAAACTTGCCAATTGCGAGGATGATACTCAACGGCTTCTACGAATTGCCCTTTGCTCTTGTTGCAAGTTTTTCTGTTGGAAAATTACAGTTTTTTAAAAGAGTGATGAGTGTAGTCTAAAAATCTTCTGGGCTTTTTTTAGTTTTAAGTACCAGCTTCTATTACTCGTAGGGCGGTTTTTTGCTGCTTGTGTTTGGGTTTTGATTGTTTCATTTATTGTGCTGCGGTTACTAAAGTTTTCTTCATCGCTTACCTCCCATTTCTGTATAAACTTTGCCAGGTTTACTGTGTGTGCACGCTGCCGTAGGACGTGCCGCAAGGTCGGTTTGATGTTTTTGTTTAGAACATTTTTGTTGTGTTTGCTGGCACACTCTGCAAACTTGCTATTTTTGCAGTCTTTGGCTAGGGACAATTAACTGTGGAATTGCTTTGGGGTGCTTCTTTATGTCCTTGCCAAAAGCTAGTAGGATGTAACAGAAATTGTCTGATTAGGTCGGTATCTTTGCTCTTCATTTATACGCATTTTTTCCATTGTCCGTCTTGTAAAGTTTGGGTGTATAGCACGTACATAATTGCTGCCGCGTCTGACACTTGCAATGTTTTGTGTTGGCTACAAGATTAAAGCAAAGGCAGCATTCTTTCTTTGACGCGCTTTGTTTTTACTTTTATTAACGTTTACTTGTACAATTTTTGTGGGCATTTTAGTTGACTAGCTTCTCTATCTTTTCCTGTTTCTGCGCTTTGACAAAAGCGTTTTTCCTATATCCTATATTGTCTTTAACCTTTTCTTCCTGTGTTGCAAATTTGTCCTTCCCGTCTTTCTTTTTTATGGTCAATCTTACATTGTTTTTGCTGGTTTTGGATATTTTGACTTTTTTGTATCATCATGATCTTTTGTATGCTTAATTATGCATAGGAGGCCCTTTGTGTTGGTCTAATCTTTATTGTCTCTTAATTTTTGCAACTTTTTTTTTACTTTTGTCATCTTGTCTTCTAGTTTTTGGTGACTGTTTGCTTCTTTTTTTTGTGTATAGGTTTATTTGTAGCTCTTCTCTCTTGCCTACATACTCAAAAACTTTTCGAATGATTTTTTTTTGCAATGATAGTTACTTTGCGCAATACTTTAATAAGTTCCGCGTTTTGAAAACTATTATTATCTTTTTCTAACGTTAAATAAGTGCGATTTTCATCATTATCTTGCATTTCTTCCTCCGTAAAAAGTCCATGCAAAGTCACAATGCATATTACCATGCTAAAGATATTGCTAATAGTTTTATCGTTTTTAATTTGACGTTTTATTGTTACAACAATCAAGTCTTTTTTTTACCTGCAGTCTTTTCTCTTCTAGTTGAGTGGCACATTTTTTTCGGCTATTTTAATGAAATTTTTTTTTTTTTTAGTTTACTTTTTTTGGTTAATCTGCTAAAATACTTTATAAAAACCAAACACAGTTTTTTTTTTAAACCTATTTTTGCAATTTCAGTCTTTCTGCTTTTGTTCTCTCCGTGCATTAGTTTTTGTAAGATTTCTTATAAAATCTACTGCGGGAAGAGTTTTTGTAGAGACTCTGGATATTTTTCCTAGTTGCTTTACTAATTTTGCAATGTCTTTTCTTAGTCTGCTTACGTTTTCATTCTTCTTAAGAAGTTGTTTGCTTCCAATTTTTTTTTGCGGAGTGTTTACCCTCTTTTTCTTAGTGTTTTTTTTTATTGACTATTGAAGTAAACGGCTTTATTCTTTGGTAGCAGTTTACAAGGTAGAGATTGTGAGCATGGCGTTTTAATATCTTCTAAGTAGCACCTTTTTGGTTGCCTTGTTTACATTTTTTATTGTTTTTTAACGGCCGCTTCTGTTGTTTTGAGAACGTCAGCTGCCATGATTCCACTTTTTACAAAGGTTCTTGCCAGTCTGCTCCAATTGATAAAGTTTGTATGATCAGGTTTCATCACCAGGTAGATATTTACTACTCTGTCTTCTTTTGCTTCCGGGGTTGATTTAGTAGTTGATCTACTAATACTTCTTTGCATGCTATAGTTCCGCAACAGTTCTTGTTCTGCTTCTGAAAGATCCTTTTATTTGGTTGAGCCACGTCTGTGCCTCCTCAGCAAATTTCTTTTTTTTAAAGGTTTGGGAGGTGTCTTCTAAAAACTCAACGTTTCGGATTCACTCTCACTAGGACAGTGCTTACTAAATTAACCTTCTCCCCCCCCCCCCCCCCTCAGTAATGAATAATAAATTCAAGACCTTACGGCTCATAAACCTTCTGTTAAGAGATGTGGATTTAGGTGTTTTTAAACACCCACTGATGAAAGAGGTCACTTGATTAGCATTAAACTTACCGGTCGTTTGTGAATTAAATCTTTCCGATCTGCTTTGGCATGTCTTGCCAGATCAGGATTGGGGTGAACAGTAAGTTTTTGATCTACTTTTTGACCAAAGCTCCAAAGCTTTAATGTGTTGTTGTAATGGAAGAATCTCGAAGTCGGTCTGAATAATCAAGATTATGACAAACCATGGAACATCCGCAAAACCTTGCTTTAAAAAGCCCCTAGACTGTTGAGGTCGCTGTTTGCAGATGGTCGAAGTGCAGAGTCGGGTTTTGATCTAGAGCTTTAGTTGGCTTTGTTCAGAATGAACTTACTTAGGCTTCGTATTTGAGTTTTTTGTCAAAGATAATTTTAAGACAGTGTCGGACCACGGTATGAAAACTTTGTTAAAAATGACGTTCTCACGAGGAGTGAGTGACCAACGCCGTATGAAGAAAAAGCTTGCATTTTTTGGATTCAGTGACGTGACATTCATTCATCTAACCTTTCAGATTGGAGGTGGCTTTTTGAAATTTGAGGTGACCATTGCGGTTGCAAAAGAATGGAGCCTTGAGAAATTAGGACCGTGATTTGCAGCAAGGTTGATATGTAGTTTTTAATTTTTACTGCTAAATTTTTGCGGTTTATATACGACGCTATCAGCTTTATAAGATAAAGAGAAAATTGTTGTCTAGTCAGTGTTAAGAGAAATCCCTTGCTTCCAGACTTTGTTGAAGGTTTTTTTAACGTTGAAGAAAATTACAATTTTATTCGGGCCAGGGGCAAAACAAATGTTTTTAATAATTTTTTTGACTTGAGAAGATCTGACGCTATCTAGTGTTGTGTCATTGTCAGGGGTTTTTAAGAAAACTTTGACTTCCCTGCAGACCTTTTTGATGTTTACCAGATCCGTGTACTCCTTGTATGAGTTAAAACATTGGAGTTTAAAGCTGTCTGCGAATGCTTTGGCTTTTTCCTCAATAATGTATTGAATCCTATTCTTATCGTGTATGGTGGGAATAGAAACCCGTTTGCTCTTAAAAGCTTTGGAGATCTTCCACATCGGATTTTTATTGTCTGAGAATGATTTAATTGTATATTTTCTGCACTGGTATTTGTGCTCTTTTATGGCCGTTCTGACTTTGTGGTGAAGTTGGTTTAAGATCTTCTGCTATTGATGATTGGGGGCATTTTTTTTTTTTGGATCAACAATTTTTTTTTCCGAGGTATTCTTAGAGGATTATCAATCAGTTTTTTTTTAGACTAATGGACTTAAGTAGTCAAAAGTAAGACGCTTTTTCGGTTTTTTTAGTTGTTTGTCAGGCTACCAATGCCATCTTCTATATATCTGTACAGATAATGGAATTTTCTCTTTCTCCGCTATAGCTCCAGAAGTACCGGACTGTAGCCAAAGCTTAGGCCGTTGATTACCACAGCTTGCAAGTTGGTGTTTTTTATTATTGGCTTGCGGCGCTATAGTGAGTGGGTTTATTTGGACCCAGGACTTAAAAATCTTTTAACTGTACGAAGTTGAACAGCCTTAGCATTGGCTGTTAAACTATTCTACAATCTGTGCTTTGAATTGTTGTCCTCAGTAATTATTGTAGGATGTGGGTTAGGAAAGACTGTATCACAATCTGCAGTGTTGATACAGTTTTGCGGACGAACGTGAATAAAAACGTTCTTGATTGTGCCAAGTTGTGGCACAGTTACCACTATCAAACAAGAGTTCTTTCACTTTGCCTATTTTTCTGTAATACTGTTGGCATTCCAGAAACTGACGCAAAGTAATACATCTTTAGGTGTATTGTACAATTTTAGTTGTTAAAAAAATGTTTACCATAAATTTTATGTAAAAGTCACCCATTTCATTCAAGATGGCAGCAAGTTTTTTGTTAGATATTGTTTGTTGCGTTGAACGAGCAACAACAGTTGCGAACGACTTGTTCACAACATTTGCTGCAGGTTTGCAAAGACCTGCAAGCTTAGACGTCGTGAGTTCACAACTTTTCCATAAGCGGCCATAACTCTCAGGTACGCCTTGCGTCTTTTGCAAGATAAGAACCTGAAAGCAAAGCGCACTTTGGCGTTAATTTATTCTGCAGAGCGAGTCTAAGCAGCATATGTTGGCGTTGCCTCCGTGCTTATGGTAAAACTGACATTGAGGAATGCCGCTAGTTTTTTTTAATGCTTGACCACTACCTTTAAACAATGTAAGTTTGTAAAATTTATGATCTTTGCGTTTTTGGCTCCTTTTGGAAGTTGCTCGACAACCATGGATAATTTGATAAATAATATGTCTACTCGGTGAACGTTAGTGGGGTTGAAGCCTAGTTCTTGAGATCTTTTTTGACGTCCTCCTTAGTGAAGTAAGTTAAGACTTTAAGAATTACTACTTTAAGGCAGCGTTTTTACTTTTGTGCAGACAAATAATTTATGTTATTTGCTTTGAAAATGAGGAGATTTCCAGGATTGTTTTTTTAACAATGTACTAATGCCGGAAAGTAAAATTTTTTTGTTACCGTCGTGGTTGGGATTTGAAACGACAGGTTTGAACCTTACCTTGGTATTTTTTTTTTCTTTTTGTTTTTTGTCAGAAGAGCCGATAAGAGTAACTGCCGATGGCAAGTTTTCAGCGCATGATGAAAGTTGGCTGAAAAAAAAAATAACAAAAAAAAAATTTACCAAAAACTAATTTTAAAAAACTATCTTTCTGAAGGCTTTCTTTATCCAGACTTTAAAAATTTGTGTAAATAAGAAATAAACTAATGTAAACAAAAAATTGTTACAAAATATTAAAAATTAAAGCAGTTAATAAAAAAAAAATTCTGTAAACTTTAAAGAGCTATAACTCCTAATTTATTAAAAATAATATACTACTTTGTTAGGTCAATATTACTCAATTTGCTTGTAGTTTATGGCATTCATTTTATGACTGGTTAATACGGGATACCTTGTATAAACATACACAAACATATAGTGCGGTATAGTGACTAAAATGGCATAGTTTGCGGAGTTGAATGACACTGTACCGTTTTTTTCCACAATTTTACTCGCTGTGTATAGCACTTTTAAAAACTATGCGATTTCCTTGAGTCACTCGTTATTAAGTAGCAATAATAATTATTAATTCTTATAGCGTTGGTAACCAAAAAGTGGGTCAATGGAGATTTAAAAGTTCTCTAAGAGCGGACGACAGTTCAAAAAAGAAAAGAAAAAGAAAATGATAGTTTCATTACCGTGGCAATAGCTGCCGTGCTGTAGTGTTGGTCCGCGTTTGCAGTTTTGTCACGTACTACTACTACTACTACTATCTAATTAGAAAAACAAGAGAGAAATAGAAGTATACAAAAGAAAGGCAAAAAAAAGATTTTTAAAGAGAGAACAAGACTTTCAATAGCAAGTTTGATATAAATTTGCAAAAAAGGATAAAAGTGGTCAGGCAAAAACCGGAATGACAAAAGTGTTAAAAAAGTAAAAAAAAAACGCTAGTAGATAATTATCGAAACAAGAAGATAGATAAGGCATGCATTAAAAAAAGATTGTTTATTGAAGGCCGTGATCAAAGGAATGGTAAAACAGAAAACCAACCAGTGTCAATTCTAAAATTTCTATCACGTTATGGCACATAGAGTAGCTTTAATTTATCAAATCACAATATTAGTTTAGAACCAAATAAAATTATATTTACAGGAAATATGAATAGTTTTTCAGTGAATCTTATTCAAAATTTTATTAATAATAAATGATATGAAAGCACATTTTTTACATATTTTGGAAAAAACCACAAAAACAACGCACATTTTTCGAAAACAAAATCAACAAAATACTTTTAGATTGAGTTGCAAATTATTAAATATATTATTTACTGCAAAAAATTAAATTAACCTCTTAAGAAAAATTTTATTTTAAAATCTCATGTTCCAAATGCAATAGCGTATATGTTGGAAAAACTGGCCGAAACACAATATACGGAATATTTAAAATAGTTTAAAGTCCAGTCAAATATGCTCAAATATTGATCTCACCTTTAAAAAAACACAAAAGTTTTGAAACTTTTCACCCTAATGAAGAATATATTAAAAGTCCTGACAAATATGACACGAGCTTTAACGGTAATGACCGAAACAAACAGGGCACTTTTATCGGTTTTTTGTTAATATCTCAAGAACTGTAAGTTGGAGGTAAAAGACTTGACTATATACATAATAAATGCTGATAAAATTTGCAATAAAAATGATCATTTACATTTTTTGTGTTCCCAGCGATCACAGAGTCATAGGGCGCTAAAAATATTAAAAAAAAAGTTTTTTGTGTTGTTACAAACCAAGGAGCCGGTCTCGTTTATTTTGACGGTTTTTCCTTTCTCCTCCAACTACCTGCTCTTCCTTCCATATAGCGTTTACAATACGCGTGGAATACGCGTCAAATTGTAGTGTTAGTGCGGTCTTTCTTTTATCTTTTTGTTTATGCAGAAAATGTAGTAATCAACCATTTAACAATGTTTTTAAAGATAGCTATCAACAAGCAGAGTGATAAGAACTTAAAGAACAACTTATAAACCAAAAAAATCGCTTTATACGATACTTTTTCTGTACTACAAAAAGAAGCCAATTTTCTAGATTTTGACATTGTTTTGGATAAAAGATTACTGTTACTCAAGGTGGTGTGGCCCAAAAAATAATCAATCTCAACAATTTGCTAATGTTATGTTGCCTATGTTCTCAAACATTATGCTGGCAAAAGCTGTACTGTTGTGTTTGATGGCTATTTAATAGCACCATCCAGTAGGAAGACAACTAAACAAAACCAAAGTACAAGCTAAAGAGGTCAGTTGACATAAACTTTAAACACAAAACACAAATCACAGTCTAACAAGATCATTTTCTTTTCAATGAACACAATAAATCTAAACTTATTTCATTTCTCTTAACTGTTCTTTACGACTAAAGAATTAAAAGAATACAAGCATCTAGTAACGCTGATAAATTGATAATCTTATTGTCTTTCTCATGACTTTAACCCCATCTAAAAGACAGATATTATTTGTTAAACCAAGCCAGCAATTGCAAACTATGGGAATAAAAAACTGCATATTTTTTGTGCATGCATTTAGCGGATGTGATACAACTTTTGCTGCATATTGAAAAGTAGTATTACTGATGTTATAAAACTTGAAGGTGGAAACAAAATATGCCTGGTCTTATACAATGCATCCTACAAGCACTTTTCCCTTAACATGCAATATTACAATGCTTTTACTAAATTGGTTTTGAATGCTATGCTAAACCAAACCTCTTTGCGCAGTTGCCCACTGAAGGAGCATCAACGCAGCATGCTTTTTGTGTATACCACTAAATCCAAGTTTGACTAGAAAATAAACTTCTTTCAGAACAGTGACGTTAGAGCAAGCCGGTAACCACAGAAAACTCAGCAGAACCTGAGGCAGTCCTCAACTTTAATTCTTGCAAATGTATAACTGGAAGTGGAAACAGATGTGGTTGCCAAAAAGAAGGAATTATATGCACCCCTAAAGAAGACTTTGATGACCTTGATGATCTATATTTTATCATATCTCTGGAAGAAACACAACAGTCGGTGAAATGGCTTGTAAATAAGAATCAAAATGCTAAGTTTACTGGAAAGAAATCAGGTGAGATTGCACTTTTTTAATTTTTATTGATTACGTGCAGCTTAACAGTGGTAATCAGTAACGTTCATACATTGCTTTACTGCTTTTTTATTTCTTGTTATATATACAGGGTGAGTTGGGAAAAACGGACCAAACTCCAGAAATGTATTCTAGACGTGAAAATAATGTAAAAAACTCAAATGTTGTTATCCAATTTTTATTTGTTTTCAAGTTACAGCATAATTAATTTTTTTTATCTAGTATGCCATGTTCGACGTTCTAAAACATTTGATAGCTTTTTTGTTCTGATAATGTGTCAGTGTGACGGTAATTTAACGTTCATTTTGTTTGTACGATTAATGTATTACAAAATGCCACACACTTATTCAAATTTAGAATATGCATATATGGAGCAGAAGATGCAACGACCAGCTCACGAAGAATTAGTATTCAATTGGGTATTCTACAAACAAAAGTAATAAACGTGTGGTGTGGTATGATTGATGGTTATTTAATTGGCCCTTTCATTAAGGAGAATCGCCTCACAGGAGCCAACTTCTTAATTTTTTTACAAAATTAATTCCATTGACTACTAGAGAATGTTCCTTTAAACATCGGAATGCAAATGTACTACCAGCACGATGGAGCTTCTGCATATTTTGCTTGTCAGGTCAAGCAACACTTGGACAAGGTTTCCAGAGCATTGGATTGGTCGCGGTGGTCCTATTAGTTGGCCTTCAAGATCTCCAGACCTCACAGCATTAGATTATTGTTTATGCGACTGGTTCAAAGATAAAGTGTACAAAGTAAAAGTGGACACTCGGGATGGACTATTTCTACGTATTAGAAATCCTGCAACCGATCTTAAACAAAGCCATGACTCCATCAGAAGAGCAACAGGCGCCCTTCGTAGACGAAGCAGAAAATGTTTAGAGGTAAATGGCGGTAGTTTTGAACATTTATTATAAGAACGCTATGATAACCAAACGTGTATAAAATTTTGATTATTTTTAACTACGCTGTAACTTGAAAACAAATAAAAATCGGTAACAACATTTGAGTTTTTTTACATTATTTTCACGTGTAAAATACACTCCTGGACTTTGGTCCGTTCCTCCCGACTCACCCTGTATATAGAGTTCATATTTGTGTGACAGTTTTCTCACACAATTATTTCATAGCTACGTGTTCTTATTGTATTTCAAGCAGCAAGTGTCACAGCTCAAGTTTTGTACATCTAGTTGAGAGCCTTTTAGAAACAAACGACCAAGAGTTGATTGATTGTGCTAATAATTTTTATATTTTTACGAATTTCCATATTTTAAAAAATAATTTATTATTTAAGAAAGTTTATTTCATTTTCTTTTACTAAGTTGTAAAGATTGTCTCCACAATAATCCAGTGTAGCTTTATAACTCTGTAACCGGTGGGAATACAAGAAAAATGTATATGATCATTTTTATTGCAAATTTGATCAGCTTTCATTATGTATATAATTACACAATACAAGTTTATTAACAAATCATATTATAAATTGTAACCATATCTTTACCGAAATTAATAAAACTAAAATGTCACAAAAGTGTACAAATGGCACTAAGCTTACCTAACCTGTTGGAAACCGTCAAACTTCACCCTCTTGTTAATCTGCTAAATAAGGATTTATCACAATATAAATGATTACTTTCTTAGTCTCTTTTGCTGTTGCTTAGTTCAATTTCTACTTTTAATTTTTTTGTATAAATGTATTTGTTTGATTTTTCTCATTTGACAATGGTTTTTAAAAGTCCAAACTTAAGGTGTAAATTTTGGTTTGTATTGACATATATTCTTTAGTAATATATATATTTATATCAATAAAGTATTTTTACAACATAGTTATTGTTTTATTTCATTATTATTATAGACAATTACATAGTACATTGTAAGTAAAAAGAGCAAATAGAAGGGAACTTATAAAAACATAATGCCTAATGCACAAAATACTACACACATACCTAATTTGCTATATATTATAATTATCTAAAGATTTACTGCAGAATATATGATTATGTTTCTTAGAATTTTTATAGTTTCTTTTAGAAATAGTTCAGAAAATTTTAGTTTGAGATGTTTATCTTTTGCAATGTTATTTTTGTAGAACTAATTCATAAAATAAAATGTTTTTTAAATTTTATTCTTTGGCATTAATTGTTAATTTACGTTTATAACTACATAGTTTTCTGTCAAATCAAGCTTATAAAATGCTATGTATTATGCCGAATATTTGATACAATCAAATTATCATAAAATATTATATACCGTGACCGTGATTTGTGTTAGACAAAACAAGTGTTTACAGAACAATCACTAATTCTTATGTTGAGAGACCGTCATATAATGCCGTACATAAGTTATTGTTATTGTGTGGTATAATCTATAATGCAAGATGTAATTATTTTTTTAAGGCTATCTAAAAATTAAAGTTTTGTTTATAAATTAAATAATTTGTAGTAATTTGTTTTTAGAGATTTAACATCCAAGTTAAAGGCAGCATGAGATTATTTATTGTGCATATTATAAATATGATGTAATCTTTATACTAGTTAATAGTATAATGTACTAGTGAGTACAATATACTATATATAGTGGTCAGTCCGTTCACCTTGTGTTTGTTTTTTATTCTACAGTAGATAAAAAATATTACTTATTTTTTATCATGTTATAAAATTATATTCTTGTAATATGTTCTATACGATAAAAAAAACCTGATTATTTAAATATGATGCTGTTATAATTAAGTGGTCCCAGATAAAAAAAAAGATTAATTTATATGATACGTTAGTAAGATAATATTAATATAATTTAGTCTGTATTTATACTCCGCCGAAATATGTTTCTTTATTTTTCATACGTCTTAAGTGTGTCTGTAATTGTAGTGTTATTACTATATCTGTATTTTAAACAGAGATACAATTATTGGAAAAAACAAAATGTCCCGTTTCTACAACCAAAAATACCTTTTGGAAATATTCGCAATCAATCGAAAAATGAACATGTAGCTATAGAAGTAGCTAAGATTTATAAGAAAATGAAAGCAGAAGGACACAAACATGCAGGTTTTTATATATGCGATTCACCTATATATTTACCAATCGACATTGAATTAATTAAAAACATATTTACGCGCGATTTTAATCATTTCATTAACCATGGTGTTTATTACAATGATAACGATCCATTGAGTGCCCACTTATTTGCAATTGAAAATGATAGATGGAAAAATTTAAGAGCACGAGTAACTCCCGCATTTACATCTGGTAAAATTAAAACAATGATGCAAGATATAATTAAATGTGGTGTACCATTTTTGGATGAAATAAAAAAATATCATAATGAAAATAAACCAATTGATATTAAAGATATGGTGGCGCGATATATGACTGATATTATAGGCACCTTTGCGTTTGGAATTGATTGTAATAGTTTTAAAACGCCTGATGCCGAATTCAGGAAATATGGAGAGAAAGCGATGGGTAATGGAATGAATATATGGATGGTTATAACAATGATTTTTCCAAAAATAACTAAATTTTTAAATCTTAAAATTGTCGATAAGGATGTTAGCAAATTTATTACAAAAGTTGTAAAAGATACAATATCATTTAGAGAGAACAATGATTACAGGAGGGAAGATTTTATGCAAATTTTGATTGATATGAAAAATAACAAATTAAAAATTAATGATAAGAAAATCGAATCTTATCTAACAGAAAACGAATTAACAGCTCAAGTATTTTTATTTTTTCTTGCTGGATTTGAAACAACTTCATCTACACTTACTTTTTGTTTTTATGAACTTGCTCAAAACGTAGAAATACAAGAAAAGATTCGTGACGAAATTAGGTTTGTTTTAAAGAAGTACAACGGAGAGATTACTTATGATGGAATGAATGAAATGAAATATCTTGATCAAGTTGTTAATGGTAAATCTTGTATAATAATTTATTATAATCAATTAAATCTTATCTTTATAATTTATTTCAGAGACATTGAGAAAGTATCCAATGTTTCCTATGATTAATAGAATATGTAATAAAGATTATAAAGTTCCCGATACAGATTTGGTAATAAAACAAGGAATGAAAGTATTTATATCTGCTTATGGAATTCATCATGATGCAGAGTATTTTCCAAACCCAGAAAATTTTGATCCTGATCGTTTTTCTGATGAAAACAAGAATAATATTAGGCCATTTACTATCTTATCGTTTGGTGAAGGACCAAGGTCATGCATTGGTATTTATATTATGATAACAATATAAAAACATAATTAATAATATAATTTTTAATTTTAGGTCTTAAGTTTGCCATGATGCAAGTCAAAGTGTGTATTGTTTATATGATTAATAACTTCATGGTGCAATTAAATAAGAAAACTACCAGAAATATTACTTTTGATCCAAATGGCTTTGCACTTACAAATAAAGAAGATATAATTTTAGATGTTGAAAGAATTTAATAAAATAAATATTTATATATTTTTAAAAAATTTTAATGGTAATAATAATGATTAAATTTTTTTTAAACTATACTCAAATTAAGCTGCAGAATGAGTTTTTTTGGAAACTAATTAGTTTTTACATTTAAAATGTAAAGATAAATATGTTTTTTTATATACATACAAATATAAATAACTTTTTTATAACAATTTTTATTTATTACTTTTTTATTTATAAAAAAATATCTAGAAAATTATATGTAATACTAAAAAAAAGACAAGAGCTGGGGGGGGGGGGGGGGTGCATTGAGAAATTTGCTCATGTATTTTTTTTTAGTTTCTATAACTTATTAGTCTTTTGATCGGTATATGAGGGTATGAAACCCATTAAAAAAAATTATACAATTTTTTTAAGTTTTTTTGTCGTTTTTTAACTTAATTGCATTTTTTGTTTAAAAACCGCAATTTTAACTCAAAAAAATAAATTTACTAATGAAATCGATCAGAAATTTTCCGTAGAATCCTAATCTGGTGCCATTTCAGGTTTATACCCTGTCTATAAGCCGTAAAAGCCATAAAACCATAGTTTTGTTCTCAGTGGGCTGGGCAAAAAGGAGCATTTTTTTTAACCGCCAAAGTTGACGTGTTTTGATGTAAGTTAATTAGAAAATATAAATTTGTTCTGTGTATTTGGGTTTTAAAGGTCTAAAACACAAAAAAACTGCAAACATAAGCCTATTTTTCAACATAAACTTTTACAAATGCACATTTAGTAGTTTTCAGAGAAACTATACACCAAATATTATTAAAAAACTGAGTTTTGCAAACAATTTTACATAGAAAATAGTCAGTGTCGTGCTTATCTGGCGATGAAAAACCCATCTAAGATTATTTGGATTATATTTTTATAAGCTGATTTCAAAAGTTTAACAAAGTCATCTTTTGTTGTTTGAACCAATTTTGGGTCATTTTACTCTATGTTTGATAGTTTTTGCGCTTGCGGCACAAGTTTTGACTCGATCTATCGGCGCGAAAATTAGAAAATATTATTATTTTTGGCATTCAAACATAAATCCTCCTGGCGTTTATCAAAATTTGTTAAAAAGAAGTTTTAAACCACACCCTAGTGTGTTTATAATAATTTTTGTAGATATAAAAAATAATTAATTTTTAATGCATTTTTGTCTGTAAATTTTGTAAACATTTCTTTCTAGATAGACTTTTCTATAGACGATGAGTACAACACTGACTATTTTCCATGTAAAATTGTCTCAAGAATTCAAATTTTTAATAATATTTGGTGTATTGTTTCTCTGAGCGCGGCTAAACGTGCATTTGTAAGAGTTTATGTTGAAGAATAGGCCTACTTTGCAGATTTGCAGAGTTTTAGACTCTTAAAACCCAAATACACAGAACATATTTATATTTTTCAATTAATTTACATCAAAATACGTCAACTTTGGCGGTTAAATAATAATAATAATAATAATAATAATATCGTTTATTCCAGAGATCAAAGACATAAGACAAGTCATGTTTACAAACAAATTATAAATTACAACATACTACTAGATAATAGATAATATTAATTAAAACTAATTACATTTAAGGAACTGATTATAGAATAAAAAATATAAATATAAATATATGATCAGTAATACATTTCAAAGATCAAAGACAGAGGACAAGTCATGTTTACAAACAGGTTAAAAATTACAACATACTACTAGATAACAAATAATATTAATTAAGACTATATACATTTATCAAACTGCTTATAAAATAAAACTATGAATATATGATCAGTATAGCATTTCCAAGGCGCCCGAGTGTTTGTGGAGAGAGAAGTCAATCCCGTCCATATTACACTGTATATCGGTACCCCACTATGAAAACTCCGCATGTGCCTCCAGCACCATTCTACAGGAACAAACAAAAAACTGTCTTGTATCGACTACAAAATACCGCTCCACAACGATTTCCAGCTCTATTTCATATTTCAGACAACAAAATCTAAAATATGCCACAAAACCAAAAACCATTACAGAGCAGCACTTTCAGCCGACACAAGAAAGTCCCTCGCTCCTGCAAAACAGTGCTAAAGGCACACACGAGGCCCCCACAGCAAGGCACCGATATTAACACTAAATTTGTTCAAATTCTAGAGAATCTTCAATAAAATCGGCAAATGAATAATAACATTTTTGTATCAATATATTTTTTAATGTGTTTTTATATATTTTGGTTGGCATTTCTTTAATTTGGTTAGGGATTTTATTATAGGCTTTAATGCCAGCATATTCCGGAGATTTTTCATATGACGTTAAATTGTGCTGCGGGATTTCCAGTAGATTTGAACCGTGCCTAGTATTATAGTTATTAAAATTGTTTAGTTTTGTAAACAAATTTATGTGCTTTTTGACATACTTCAAAAGTTCAAAAATTAATAAACTTGGCAAGGTTAGGATTCCCAGCTCTTTAAAATATCTTTTACATGAGACAGTATTGCTTAGTTGTAGCATGGCACGAACTGCTCTTTTCTGAATGACAAATATCCTTTTATAGTCTTTAGATAAGCCCCATATTGTAATTCCATATGTTATTAGTGAATGAAAATGGGCAAAATAATATGATTTTATTACCGGTAGATCAACTTTCCGCTTAAGCTGTTTAATAACATAACATTGAGTACACAATCGTTTTGCCAAATAGTCTATATGTGCACTAAAATTTAGTCCTTGATCAATTATGATACCAAGAAATTTTGTATGTTCAGCTTGTTTGATGGATTTTTTGTTGTGTCTTATTAAAATGCTCTCGTTAGATTTTTTGTTTTTGTTGAATTTTAATAACACTGTCTTCGATTCATTTATAAGTAGATTATTGCTGCTAAGCCAGGTAGTCGCATGATCTAGGTGCAGATTTGCATTATGAATTAGTGTGTCTAGTGTATTTGACGCTATCAGAAAAGACGTATCATCTGCGTACATAACAGAGTTCTTGATTTGTAAATCATTCACGTAAATTATGAATAGAATTGGACCAAGGACAGAGCCTTGAGGAACTTCTTTCCTCATATCTAAAGAACCTGATTTAACTTGTTCTATCTGTACGTAATGACGACGTCCTTCAAGATAGCTTTGGAACCAATCAAGCGCTAGTCCTCTGATTCCGTAGCTATATAGTTTACTAAGTAAATTATCATAGTTGACTAAATCGAACGCTTTTTGTAAATCTAGAAAGATTCCTATACAGTTATTTCCGTCGTCGATTTCTCTATAAACTTTATTCATAAATTGAGTTACCGCATCGATCGTCGATCTGCCTTGGCGAAAACCAAATTGGTTTGGATTGAACAACTTACATTTATTAAAAAATGAGACTATCTGGTCAACCACAACAGACTCTATTATTTTTGAGAAGGTATTCAACAGTGCTATTGGTCGATAGTTTTCGATATGAGTTTTTGGTCCTTTCTTATAGATTGGCACTATTTTTGAGATTTTTAAAGAGTCGGGAAACCGTCCTTGGGCAAACGAGGAGTTAGTTATATCTACTAATGGGATCACAAGTTTATTGCAACATTTTTTTATAATATTGGAATTTAAATAGTCGTTACCAAAGGATGTGGATGCTTTTAGTTTTTTTACTACTCGAGAAATATCTTCTTCATTTACTGGGTTAAAAAAAAAACGATATATGATTAAAATTATTAGTTGGGAGTTTCAAATTTACAGGATCCAAATGGTTTGCGATGGTATTAAAATGTGTGTTGAGCATATTGGATATTACTTGGGGGTCTGTGATATTTTGATTATTATGATTCAGAGTAATTTTAGATTTAGGCAGTTCAGGTTTATTTTCGTTAATTATTTTCCAGGCGGTTTTAGATTTATTTAAGGAGTTGTTCATTAGTTTGCTGTAGTGTAGTTCTTTGGCCTTTAAGAGCAGTTTTTTGTATATTTTCTTATATTGTTTATAGTACTGGATTATTTGTGGTTTGCCGGTCAATGTTAAATAATAGAGGTCTTTCATTTTTTGTGATGAGATTATTAAGCCCTTAGTTATCCATTTGTTCTCAGAGGCCATATTATCTACTACTACTTTGGATTTTACTAGAAACGCACAATTAAAATGGTATGTTATTATTTCTAGAAATGTGTTATATTTATTATTGTTTATGTCGTAGATTTCCAGTACACTGTTCCAGGATTCTTGATTTAGTAAGTTTTTAAAATGTAATATATTTGCGGATTTATTCATTTGCCGATAGTTTATAGTTTTTTTTTCAGTTGGTATTGATGTATGTACTAATTTGATAATCTGAGCGCTATGATCTCCAATGCCATTATGAATTACATCGCTTATATATCCGGTAATATTTTTACTGATACATATATTGTCGATGCAGTTTTTTTTCCGTGTTGGTTTATTTATAGTTGGGCGTATATGATAAGAGTTAAACATATCTATTAGTGTAGAGCGTGTAATCGATTGAATTAAAAAATTTATGTTAAAATCTCCAGCAATTATTAATTTATATTCATTTTGCTTGTTTATTAATAGCAGCATTTCATTAAGTTTATCAAAAAATGTGTTCATATTACCTGATGGGATTCTGTATAAAGTTACAATTACATAAGTCAACTTATTTATTTCAATTTTTATAGCTACACATTCAAAATCTTTGTCAATAGATAACGTTTTTACTGAGTTTAAATTAGATACTTTTAGATCATTTCGCACTAACACTAACACTCCACCGCGTTTATATGTAGTCCTTATGTAGCTATCGCTGATATAGTATCCTTTGATATTTATAGAATGAAGACTATCGTTGTTTAACCAGTGTTCAGAGACACAGAATATGTGGCATTTGCTTGTGTTTAAGAATAGTTCTACTTCTTCTATTTTATTGCTAATATTTTGGACGTTTTGGTGCATTATCGTTAGTCCTTTATCCTTGTCTTTGGTGGATATGTTAAAAAATTATTATTATCAAGATTATCAAGATGCCCCTGCGTGGGCATAGATAGACTCATTTGTTGTTGAATGCCGGAAGAATTGCATTGGTTTATTTGTTGGATGTTGTCAGAGTTCATATGGGAGAATTGTGTATCTTGATTATAAGTTGAATTTAAAATAGGAGTAGGTTCTGCAACATACACTTTGGTTTTGAATTGAGATGTTACAGATATATTAATCGTGTTGTTCCTTGATAGGGTTTTGTTATTAACATGCTTGTTACGAAATTGCTTACAAGCTGCTCAAAATATTATTCTTTTGGCTGCGTTATTGAATTCTACTGGATTCGTACGAAAGTGATTTGTTAAAATAGTATTTGTGTCTAGATATTTAACGTGTGTGCTGAAGTCACAAGCCAGTGCATGCATATTTAGGTTTGTCTTGTATAAAAATTTATTTAAGACTGGTTTATCGATGAAATAAGGACATCCGATTAAAATAAGATTTGTGTGTGGTAGTTGATCTGCAAGTTGACTGAGAGAATCCATATCAACGCTATATCCCTTGCGTGCGTTGTTTCTCCCTGCCATTATGATTACATGGTCATTTTTGGTAAATTGTTTTGCATCTGATATACTTGATATGACATTTTTAAAGCACGCATTTAATTTGACTACATTTATAGTTCTATATCTTGAGTCTAGGTAATCAGCAAGTAGTGTTGTTCCGTCGTACCCGCACTCATCAGATAACCATAATACTCGATGTTTCTTGTTGTCTTTTATTGGATAAAAAAAAATTAAAAAATGATTCTTTTTCCCCAGCCCACTAAGAACAAAAACATGGTTTTATAGCTTTTTCGGCTTATTGACAGAGTATAGACTTAAAATGGCACCAGATTTGGATTCTACGGAAAATTTCTGATTGATTTCATTAGTAAATTTATTTTTTTTTTGAGTTAAAATTGCGGTTTTTAAACAAAAAATGCGATTAAGTTAAAAAACGACAAAAAAACTTTAAAAAATCGTAGAATTTTGTTTTATGTGTTACATACTCTCATATACCGATCAAAAGACTACTAATAAGTTATAGAATTTAAAAAAAAATACATAAACAAGTTTCTCAACGCACCCCCCCCCCCTAGCTCTGGTCCGTTTAAAATGGAATTATCCACAAACAAAATAATATTATAAAAAAGTTATTGAAAGAAAAAGCTACCACAGGCTTAGTTTCAACACACATTTAATATAATTTATGCAAGCGTTTAACCATTAATAGTCTTATTGGTTTTGACTTTCAAAAAATGTCATTAAATGTTTTTATATTAATATGAATTAATTTAATAAACGATAATATTAACATTTACAACGCCGCTTAGATTTCAAAACAGTTTTGGCACAAGTAAATAAGTTCAATTATGGCTTTTGATTCCTTCCATATAACTTAGAGGTTGTAGCGGTAGAGTTGATGGAATGTGGTGCGCAACAATCTTAAAATTTTCCTGTAATTTTTTTCTTGCATTATCGCCTCCTCACATTTGTTAGTTGTTGATTGTAACTACCCCTAAGATAAACAAAAATTTATACAAACACAAAATAAAATTTAAATAAAAGACACCAAATTTGTCAGAGTACATCTATTGTTTAATTTTCCAGAGAGAAGTTAGCAGCTGGTTTATTACAAGTTTTATTAAGTACAGTTATAATGTAAATCTTGCATTCAAACAACTCCACGTGGCACATTTGTCAAAACATGTTACATTTCTTTCCCAAAACTTGATGTTGGGTTAAACGATTTTCCGCAGGCGGTTTATCACATACTCCACTTACAAAAAATAAAACATTTATATACAAGGTGTTAAAAAAAGTAAAATATTTAAGGGGGTGGCAGTACGAACCACAACAAACAAAAAAGTTTTAATAAACATGAGTTGTCATAGCAACGGTTTTGGAGATATAGGATATTATTTATTTTCTATTTTTTTATATTTTTACAAAGAACAGAGTAATAGAAAATGTTCGAAGTGCCTTCCTTCCGTTTTCGAACAAGCACGACATCTTTGTTTGAAGAACATTCGTACTCTTTCTAAAACCCCATTTATTTTTAACTGCAGCTCTTCGAGGCTATTTACAGGAATAGCATACACTAATGATTTTAAATATCCCTAAAAAACAAATCAAGAGGGTTTAAATCAGGCAATCTTGCTGGCTATAAAACTGGTCCGCCTCTTCCTACCCACCTATGTAGAAAAGTTTGATCTAAATGCTCTCTAACGACAATCGAAAAAATGTGCTGGAGCATCATCATGCTGGAACCACGTTTGTTGTCTTTGGGCTAAAGAAATGTCATTCAAAAGATCATACATTGTGTTTTGCGCCTGTTAATCGGTTTGGTAAAACAGCAGTACCTAGAAACTTGTCGCCTACAATACCCATCCAAATGTTTAATAAAAAAACGTGTCTGATGTCCACATTTAATTAGAGCATAGGGATTTTTTGGCCCAACGATGTGCATTATGAAAATTAACAACTCCATTTCCAAAAAGAATTTTGGCAAAAAACTGCGGGTTTTCAGCATCCTTGCGTAGAAACCATCGACAAAAAACCAAACGTGCCTGATGATCAGTTAAATTTAAGGTCTGCACTTGTTGTACATGGTATGGATAGAGCAGCTGCTCGTGGAGAGTTATCTAAACAAGAGTAGCACCAATTCTTACCTCAGCTGATATTCTCCGCACACTCGTCACTGGATTATGCTCTATTTGTGCTATAATTTCTTGTTCTGCTCTAGAAGTAGATACCGACCTTGGTCTGGTGGAAAGATAGCACTGTTTTTGAAGTGAACCGGTATCTCTTAATCTCTGATGAATTTTTCCACACATACAATGTGAAGGAATTTGGCGATTTGAATAAGCTTCTACATAAAGACGTTTCGCTTTGGTGGAAATCCCATGCATGTCGGCTATTTCTGCATTAGAGTAATTAGCTATAGCAAAGAAAACTTGTGCACTAACAACAACTGTCAAATACTGAATGTTTATTTCACAAAACATTTAAGAACTATGATAAGAAAATACGTTTTGAGCAAAATAAAAAATGAAGAGAAAAAGAATAATAAAAATAAATAATGTTCCATATCTTCAAAACCGATGCTGTGACAATTTATGTTTATTAAGACTTTGTTTGTTACAGTTTGTAGTACCACCCCTTAAATATTTTACATTATACACTAATGCGTTATAAATTATTTGATATTATTTATTATACATTTAATAAATGTACAGGGTGTTTTGAAACAGTCTATGTTAGTTAAAAATAAATTAACTCAAAACTGATTGTAACTATTACTTTTTAAAACTAATACAGAAATATTAAAAGAAATTTTACTTTTTTCAGATATAAGATTTTGTCAATTAGTTTGAAATTGGATAAAAAGTGAGACAGAGAAGAGTTTATTGCTAATGATGTTTAATGTGTACGCCAAAGAGATGGTAGCATAACGCTGAAAAGGGGACAGGAGAGTGAGCATAGGAAGAAGAAGAATGAAATTTATTGGATTTGCCAATGATATGATTGTATTTGCAAAAAACACAGAAGATCTAAAAATAATAGATTCATGTATGAGTATGAAGAAACAAGACAAAGGTTAGTGGCAAATATATAATATATTTGCTAACTATTTTGTCAATATTACTCAAAACTCATAAATTATTTTTATCATAATTTATCTAATCAGTGCAATAACTTGTCAGATTTTTTATTAAATAATTTTATATTCATCCCGTAGTGAAAAAATATTAATAATAATAATAAATTACTTACACAACAGCAACAGTGAGCTTTTGCATGCTGTAGTTAATTTTGTGTAATCCTAACTACAGACGGTTTCGGTTTTGTAAGCTGCAAGTTTGAGCTTTTTCTTCATTCTTCATTTTTTTGCACTCTCCTGCGACAACCATTGCCACATTATCTGCGTAGTCAATAAGTCAGATGTTGCTAGACAGTTTTAGCCTTAAAACTCCGTCAAAGTTGACGTTCCAAAATGTCGGACTCTTAACTAATCTTTATAGGACCCCAGCGATCATTTCTATTTTATAGTTGACGTTTATCAGAAAATTGCGGTTCTCCAAAAACCTGCAATTAATCTTAATCAGGTACTTGAGATATTAAAACCCTTCAACGGTTCCATATGTTGTTATATGTTGCGGAGTTACATTTTTAATGTCGAATGTAACAAGCAACATAAATTTCTTATTAACTCTACATTTTTTTGCCAGTTTTATGATCTTTTGTAACAGTGGAACGCCTTTTCCTGAACCGTATTGCATGCCCGATAAGCCGATTTTCTTCTCAAGTTTATCTAGCAGTTTTATGTTTAGTATTTGCTCAAAAAGCTTGCCGATTGCGTTGAGGATACTCAACGGCTTGTACGACTTGCTCTTTGTTTTTGTTTCAAGTTTCTCTGTTAGAAAGTTACAGATTTTCAGGAGAGTGATGAGTGCCATCTGGCCTTGCTGCTTTCCGCGTTTCAATTTTTTGGCTTGTTTTTCTAATTTTCTCTAAGGTAATGTTGGGTACTTCCTTGGTTTTGTATACAATGAGCGGCTATGCAACTTTTGGGTTTTGCAAAAACAGTTACAATTGTGTAACTTCTGCGCCAGAGGTCATTGTTTACGTTTTTGCACAGTCAATCTTCCTGATTTTGCTTGTAGGTTTTTGTTGGTGAGTCTACCTTCTCCTGGTTACTGCTTTTTTTCTGCGTGCTTGTGTAAGTCTTGCATAGTTTGTACGCATTTTTTCCAATATCGCTGTTCTACCACTAAACCGCTTGCTTGTTTTTCTTGGCAAGTACGCTGTTGCAAGTTTTTACTAAGACCGTTGTTAAGTCAGGGAACGTATGTGTGAAAGACTGTTGGTTAGTTGTTTTGGCAAAATTGTTTACCAGCTTGTTTGTTTAGCTTTAAACCAGCTTCTATTACTGGTAGAGCGGTTTTTTGTTGCTTGTGATTGGGTTTTAATTTCTACATTTATTGTGTTGTGGTAACTAAGGTTTTTCTCATCGCTTACTTCTTATTTATGTATAAACTTTGTCAGGTTTACTGTATGTGCACGTTGACGTAGAACTTACCGCAAAGTCGGTTTGTTGCTTTTGTTTAGAACATTCAGGTCGTGTTTAGTGGCCCACTCTGCAAGTTTGCTACCTTTGCAGTCCTCGATTGAGTATAACCAGCTGTGGGACTTTGCATTAAAGTTGCCAATTAGTATTGTTGTGCTTCTTTAGATCTTTGTCGTGAGCTCTGATAAATAATATGCCTATTTGATAAACGTTAGTGGGGTTAAAACCCAGTTTCTCAAGAGCTTTTGCCGACGTTCTCCTTAGTAAGGTAGGTTGGGACTTTAAAAATCATTACTGCAAGACAGCGTTTGTACCTTTGTAGTAATTTGTCTTAAAATATGAGGAAATTTACATTTTTTTTTGTAGATGAAACTCCTGTAGGAAAATCCAGAAGGGAAAAATTGGGTTTGACACCGCAAGGTTGGGAATTTTTTGTTTGAAGAACAGGCGGGAGTACCTTCTGATAGCAGTTTTGCAATGTCTGATGAGTGCTGGAGGTTGGCTGAAGTCTATGAATAAATAATTTTTGTTTGCCAAGATGTAAGTCTTGACAAATAAAAAATTAAAATACAAGGTGAATTAAAAAAACTGCATTGTTTTTAAATAATGAATACTCGATTAATTTTACATGAATTGTTTATTTATTGTAGTTAACATGTTTGTTACAAAATTTTATTTAAGTGCGGTAAATAACATCACTTAAATGACAATTTTCTTCTTGAATGCAAATTTGTTTGTTTCTTTGAAGTTGCTCATAACATCTTCCAACAGTACTCAATTATTTTTTTTTAATTTATGGCAAAAGGAAAGACGGCGATTGTTGGATATATGAAAATAGTGGTAAATGAAGGGAAACGTTGTTACAACAAAAGAAACGGCAAAATAGAAGTGTCAAAGAACTACTAGCAGTAATAAATGGGGGGTAGGAAATAAAAACAAACAACAATGAACTAATCCAAACTATGTTAATAGAAAAGTTGTAAAAGAAGAGCAACAAACAAATTAGGAACTAACAAAGATGATCTAAAAATAACAGATTCTAGCAATACAATAAATGGTTTAAATAACAAAGATAAAGATTTTTTGTAATTGGAATGGTGGAAACATAGATAAATAAAAAGAAGTAGAGAAACATGAAAGATGAAATGCCTATAGAGTTTAGATGGAAATGGCAACCAGCTATTAAAGAAAACAGAAATGAGAAGAGCAAAAGGAGGCATTATAACAGGAATACAAAGAAAAATATCACAAAAAGATAACAAAGAATTGGAAATGAAAGGGATGGTGCAGCAAAATTTTATACTGGGAAAAATAAAATACAAAATAGATACTTTGTATAACAGAGGGATAAAAAAAACAGAACAAAGTCAATACAAGAAACCGAAGAGACAAAACCAATAGTAAAAAGAGATTTCAACCCTAGAATTCGATTAATCAAAGAAAGAATGAAAAATGAACAAAAAAGCAAAAGAGAGTCAAATGACAAACAAGAAAATAATAAAAAAAAAGAAATAATGGAAATGATTAAAGAGAATGGGTGGGACATACTAAAACGAAAATATAAAAGGAGATGAAAAGGAAGAATATACCTACATAGGAGCCAAGGAACAATCCATAATTGATTACGTAATGGTAAATAAAGAAGCGTGGCAAAAGATAGACACATTAAGGTTGAAGAAAAAGTAGAGTTGGACCATCAGTCACTAGAAATGTATATAAACGGAAGTATTAAAAAAAAAAAAAAAAAAAATTGTAACAAAAATAGTATGGACACAAAAGTGCGTAGAAATGTACAGCTAAAATTTACATAAAACATAATACTAGAAATTATAATTGCAGATGCAACAATAAAGAAAACGTTTTCACAAACAAAAAAATCATTTGCAAAAATCAAATAGTAGTGCACAAAATGCTCACAGAAAAAATGGAAAAGCCAGAAAAGTGCTCAAAAGGTATAAAAGAATAAATGCAAAAAACCCTTAACCGGTAAGATGCCGTCTGTGATACTGATTCGTTTATAAATTTGTTGATATTTACAAAACAATCCTGATCTGCAACTTCATTCGCATAATCTTAAAAAACTAAATACTTAGCCGGTGTTTGTTTGCAACAGTCAGCCAGACTGCATATTACCGTTTACGTTAGTTTTTTTGTCACTCATCGTATGGCGGGTCTACGTATTAGCAACATAATATTTGTGGAAACTATTATGCAATGGTTTAATGCAAATGATCATATTGTAAACTATGTACACGGTGTTTTGAAAAATGAATTTGTTATTTGTGATAATAGTGGTAGTGTATTAGTACAAAAATTGCATAAAGATTGACAAAGTTTAGGAGCTGCTGTGATAATTGTTTATAAATATTTTTTAGATTTTTTGCCATAAACTATTTACTAGTTTTGTATTTTTATTTTTGAGTTAAAAAAATTATAATATATTTAAAAAATGTTCTATTTTTTTGAGTTTTTATAATATCATGCGTAAATACGTATTTTTTGTAATCTCCTTTATTCAACTAAATTTTTTATTATGTTAATATTTTTTTAATATTGTTTTGTTATTGATTTAGTAACGTCAAATACATGTTTAAACTAAATTAACAAACAAATTCAAATATTTTATCAAAAATTTCCAGTTTTTAAGGTCTCAAAAATGCTGTTTCATAGGCGGCACCTTACCGTTAGTGTAACAATATTTCACCTTACCAGTTTAAGGATAAGGCAATATATATATATATATATATATAAAAAAAAGAAATAAAGATAAAAGAAACACGTTTAGAAAAAGAAGCATAAAAATAGATAAACAAAGAGAGAAAAGCAAAAGACAAAAAAACAAATAAATTTTGATGGAAGACTGGAGGATACACTTCTTAAAAACCGATAGACAGCTAATGGCAACACAACAACTGAAACAAGATGTAGATGAAATAACAAAAGAAATAATATGGAAGCAAATAAAAAGACTAAAAAAACAAAAAGCGTCAGGTGTAGATGGAATACAAAATAAAGCATGGATGTATGATACTGAAGATCTGATTGAGAGACTGAGTAAGATAATAAACAAAAAGGGTTTTCTAATCAGTGGAAGGTAGGTCTTGTATGTCCGATACACAAAATAGGAAATAAAGAGCTTGCAGAAAATTACAGAGGTATAACGTTCCTAAGTACAGCATACAAGATCTACGCCATGATACTACAAGAAAGACTAAATAAAGAACTAGAGATGAATAGGATACTGCCAGACGTACAGGCCGGGTTTAGAAAAGGAAGAGGAACCATGGAGAATGTATACATACTATACTATATAGTAGAAAAAGAAATAGCAGAAAAAGGAGGAAAGTTGTATGCTTTATTCTTGGACCTAAAGGCGGCATTTGACAGTGTGAGTAGAAAGAAGTTGTGAATGTATTTGAGAAAAAAAGGAATAAATGAGCTCCTAGTAAAAAAAATGCAAAACGAGTTAAAAGTTTTGAACTACGATAGATGTGAGACAAGGACTTACTTTGTTTGCGGCATACATTGCAGATGTAGAAGAAATGCTATGCAGCGCGCAGACGGGTGGGGTGGTAGTTAGCAGAAAGAAAGTGTGGTCGCTGGCTTATGCAAACGACATGGTGATTGTAGCAAAACAAGCAAATAAAATAAACGAAATGATTAGATGGATAAGTATTTTAGAAAAAAAAAAGTTGGAAGTGAATGTAAACAAAACAAAAATGATGATTATTAGAAAGGGGGGAAGAAGACGTAGAGTAGAAAATTAGAAATGGGATGGGACAGAAATTAAAAAAGTAAAAACATTTAAATACCTAAGATATATTTTTTGTACAAATGACCACATAAAAAATATGACAAGAAATGCAAATAAAGCGGTAAGACAAGTATGGGAAATTGATAAAAAAAAACTTGAATGTATGAGAATAAAAAAAAAATGGGAACATGCAGAGAAAATTATTTTAACAGGAATGAATATGCTAGTGAGAAAGTAGAAAGATTGAGAATTGATAGAAGTATGTAGAAGGAAATTATGATGAGAGATAGAGATATACAAGTGAAAAAGCAAAGAACACGGATAAATAAATCTAGCTACAATTCAATTTATAAACACATTATAACGGATGCACTACCAAAGTACCTAGAAAATATAGATTATAAAAAATTTAAAAAAGAAACCATTGCAAGATTTAGATGTACAATTGAGGAGAAAGTGTGCTAATTTTGAATGGAAGAGGAAAAGAAAATGTGTAGAATGTGTAAAATTTTTTAGAAAAGCATAGAACACATGCTAAAATGCAATAAGATGAGAGAAGAGCAAATGGTAACAAAAAAAAACAGAATTAATTATAATTAATTATAGACAGGTTTTAGGATTATTAAGATTATATATTATATTAGTAGTAAATTAATTTATATGGTAAATGTTATGTTATGTTAAGTTGTAGAATTTTCAAGGCCGAAAGGCAAGAAATAAACGATTATTAAATATTATTATTGCTTTTGTGTGGTATAACTTATAATGCAAGTTGTAATTACTTTTTTAAGGCTATCTAAAGATTAAAGATTTTTTTTATAAATTAAATAATTTTTAGTGAATAAATGAAATATTTTAGAGATATAACATCCAAGTTAAAGACAGCAGATTATTTATTGTACATAATATGAATATTATCTAATTAATACGGGTAATTGTATAATGTACTAGTGAGTACAATATACTTATATATAGTAGTCCGTCCACCTTTTGTTTGTTTTATATATTACAGTAGTTAAGAAATATAATTTATTATTTATCATATTATGAAATTATATCGTTGTAATATATTCTATACGATAAAAAAAACTTGTTTATTAATATATGATGCTGTTATATAACTTATTATAATTAAGTGGTCCCAGATAAAAAAAAAAGATTAATTTACATATTATATTATAAATAAGATAATATTAACATAATTTTAATCGGTATTTATATTCCGCCGAAATATGTTTGTTTATACGTTATACGTTTTAAGTGTGTGTGTAATTGTAGTGTTATTACTCTATCTGTATTTTAAACGAAGATACAATTATTGGAAGAAAGAAAATGTCCCGTTTCTACAACCAAAAATACCTTTTGGAAATATTCGCAATCAATCGAAAAATGAACACATAGGAATAGAAGTAGCTAAGATTTATAAGAAAATGAAAGCAGAAGGACATAAACATGCAGGTTTTTATATATGCGATTCACCTATATATTTACCAATCGACAATGAATTAATTAAAAATATATTTACTCGCGATTTTAATCATTTCATCAACCATGGTGTTTATTACAATGATAATGATCCATTAAGTGCCCACTTATTTGCAATTGAAAATGATAGATGGAAAAATTTAAGAGCACGAGTAACACCTGCATTTTCGTCTGGTAAAATTAAAACAATGATGCAAGATATAATCGAATGTGGTGTACCATTTTTGGATGAAATAAAAAAATATCACAATGAAAATAAAGCAATTGATATTAAAGATATGGTGGCGCGATATATGACTGATATTATAGGCACCTGTGCGTTTGGAATTGATTGTAATAGTTTTAAAACGCCTGATGCTGAATTCAGGAAATATGGAAAGAAAGCGATGGATAATGGAATCAATATATGGATGATTATAACAATGATTTTTCCAAGAATAACTAAATTTTTAAATCTTAAAATTGTCGATAAGGATGTTAGCAATTTTATTACAAAAGTTGTAAAAGATACAATATCATTTAGAGAGAACAATGATTACAGGAGGGAAGATTTTATGCAAATTTTGATTGATATGAAAAATAACAAATTAAAAATTAATGATAAGAAAATCGAATCTTATCTAACAGAAAATGAATTAACAGCTCAAGTATTTTTATTTTTTCTTGCTGGATTTGAAACGACTTCATCTACACTTACTTTTTGTTTTTATGAACTTGCTCAAAAAATGAAAATACAAGAAAAGATTCGTGACGAAATTAGGTTTGTTTTAAAGAAGTACAACGGAAAGATTACTTATGATGGATTGAATGAAATGAAATATCTTGATCAAGTTGTTAATGGTAAATATTTTATAATAATTTATTATAATCAATTAAATCTTATGTTTATAAATTATTTCAGAGACATTGAGAAAGTATCCAACGTTTCCTATGATTAATAGAATATGTAATAAAGATTATAAAGTTCCCGATACAGATTTGGTAATAAAAAAAGGAATGAAAGTATTTATATCTGCTTATGGAATTCATCATGATGCAGAGTATTTTCCAAACCCAGAAAATTTTGATCCTGATCGTTTTTCTGATGAAAACAAAAATAATATTAGGCCATTTACTATCTTATCGTTTGGTGAAGGACCAAGGTCATGCATAGGTATTTATATTACGATAACAATATTAAAACATAATTAATATTTTAATTTTTAATTGTAGGTCTTAGGTTTGGCACAATGCAAGTCAAAGTGTGTATTGTTTATTTGATTAATAACTTTATGGTGCAATTAAATAAGAAAACTACCAGAAATATTACTTTTAATCCTAATGGCTTTGCACTTATAAATAAAGAAGATATAATTTTGGATGTTGATAAAATTTAATAAATTAAACATTTATATAATTTTTTAATGTTAATATTAATTAATAGTTAAAAAAAAATGATTAAATTTTTTAAAAACTATACACAAATTAAGCTGAAGAATGAGTTTTTTGAGAACCAATTAGTTTTTACATTTAAAATGTAAAGATAAATATGTTTTATATATACAAAATATAAATAAACTTTTTTATAACAATTTTTATTTATTACTTTTTTATTTATAAAAAAATATCTAGAGAATTAGGAGTAATATTAAAAAAAAAAACAATGTATTGTTTTATATTAAAAACCTGAATTACACAAAATAACCTTTTTTGTTAGTATTTATGGATAAAAATGTAAAATCTTACAAACAAATCATATCATAAACAAATTATTGAAAGAGAAAGCTACTATGAGCTTGGTTTCAACACACGAAGTTACCTAACAATTTATTTAATAAAATTAATGCAAGCGTTTAACCACTAATAGTCATATTGGTTTTGACTTTCAAAAAATGTCATAAAATGTTTTTATCTTAATATGAATTAAATTAATAAACCACAACCTAAAATTATGAGTCAACATTAATATTAACATTTACAACGCTAAGCTTAGATTTGGCACAAGTAAATAATTTCAATTATGGCTTTTGATTCTTTCCATATAACTAAAGGGGTCGTAGCGGTAGAATTGCTACATAGAAGGGAGTTTAGTGAGATGAGCAGGTAGAATGTGGTGAGCTACATCCTAAAAATGTTCTGTAATTTCTTTTCTGCATTATTGCCTCCTCACACTTGTTAATTGTTGATTGTAACTACCCCTTAGATAAACAAAAATTCATACAAACACAAAATAAAATTTAAATAAAAGACACCAAATTTGTCGGAATACATCTATTGTATAATTTTCCAGAGACAAGTTAGCAGCTTGTTTATTACAAATTTTATTAAGTACAGTTATAATGTAAATCTTGCATGCGAGCGACTCTACGTAGCACATTTGTCAAAACATGTTACATTTCTTTCCCAAAACTTGGTGTTGGGTTAAATAGTTTTCCGCAGGCAGCTTATCATATACTCCACTTACAAAAAGTAAAACATTGATATACAAGGTGTTAAAAAAATAAAATATTTAAGAGGGTGGCAAAACGAACCACAACAAACAAAAAAGTCTTAATAAACATAATATATAGAACATTATTTATTTGTATATATTTTTACAAAGAGTTATAAAAAATGTTTGAAGTGCCTTCCTTCCGTTTCAAAACAGGCACAACAACTTTGTCTGAATGACATTCGTACTTTTTCTAAAACCCCATTAATTTTTAACTGCAACTCCTTGAGGCTATTTACAGAAGTAGCATACACTAATAATTTTAAATATCCCTAAAAAAACAAATCAAGAAGGTTTAATTCAGGCAATTTTGTTGGCCATAAAACTGGTCCGCCTCTTCCTACTCACCTATCTAGAAAAGTTTAGTCTAAATACTCTCTAACGGCAATCAAAAAATGTGCTGAAGCACCATTATGCTAGAACCACGTTTGTTGCCTCTGGACCAAAAGAATGTCATCCAAAAGATCATACATTTTGTTTTGCGCCTGTTAATTGGTTTAAAACAACAGGACCTAGAAACTTGTCGCCTTCAAAACCCATTCAAATGTTTAATGAAAAACGTGTCTTCTGTCCACATTCAAATACAGCATGGAGATTTTTGTTGGCCCAACAATGTGCATTATGAAAATTAACAACTCCATTTTGTGTAAACCCGGCTTCATCCTTAAAAAGAATTTTGGCAAGAAACTGCGGGTCTTCAGCATCCTTGCGAAGAAACCAACGACAAAAAACCAAACGTGCCTGATGATCAGTAAAATTTAAGGCCTTTACTCGTTGTTCATGGTATAGATAGAACAGCTGCTTGTCGAAAAGTTCTCTAAACAAACGTAGCAGTAATTCTTACCTCGGCTGATATTCTCCGCGCACTTGTCCTTGGATTATGCTCTATCCGTGCTACAATTTCTTGTTCTGCTCTAGAAGTAGATACCAACCTTGGTCTGCCGGAAAGATAGCACTGTTTTTGAAGTGATCCGGCATCTCTCAATCTCTGGTGAATTCTTCCAAACATACGATGTGAAGGAATCTGGCAATTTGGATAAGCTTCTACATAAAGACGTTTTGCTTTGGTAAAAATCTCATTAGCACGACCATACATGGAATGCATGTCGGCTATTTCTGCATTAGAGTAATCAACCATAGCAATGAAAACTTGTGCACGAACTGTCAAATACTGAATGTTTATATCACAAACATTAGCCAATTATAATAAGAAACGTTTTTGCAATATAAAAAAAAAAATAGATGGAAAAAGACTATAAAGAATAAAAATAAATAATGTTCCATATCTCCAAAACCGTTGCTATAACAAATTTTTATTTGATTGTAGATACAACAAGGCTGAATAAAGTCGGTTTGGTAGAATACGTGGACTAATTACAATATTATTCAATAACCCAGCCCAAATGTTAATTGACCATTGTTTTTGATAAGATCTTTAGCGTATTAAATTATAGTTTTATAATACCTGTTTTAATAAATGTGGACTCATCTCTCTACAGAATTTTTTCAATAAAATGTGTATCATTGTTAACGCTATGCAACAACCATCTACAAAAAATGACTCAAAGCTCCCTATTCCTGTCATGCAAAACTTGATCTTTTTAAAGCCTAAATAGATGCAAACCATTTTTTCTCAATAATTTGTAATAATTGTGATTTTGGATTTGAGTTTGAGACGTTACAATTCCAACGCTTGGTTCTAAATCAACAAATTCAAGAGTTTGTTCTTCTTGATAGACGCTTAGTGTAGGTTGACGTACTTTATTGTAATATTGATTACAGTAGTTTTGTTTATTTTTTTCACACAAACCTAAAATACTTATCAATATGACACAACAGTTCATAAATTCTAAAATAATTGAATTATGTTATACAACTAACCACTGGGCTACAAAAAAAACGCGCCGCTTGTAGCGTCAAGACGCTGGGAGCGTATTTTAGCAGAGTCAAATACAAGGCAACGAGTCTCTCAATTTTTGTTGGAACGTTTATTTTGACATTTCTATTTAGGGTTATGACACATTTATATTTATTTATATAAACATTTTAACACTTAAAATATATTCATTAAAGATTAATTATATTAATGTTACTTTTAAATATATACAAAATTTTAAATGTGTAAATTATTTACATACACAAAAAATCAGAATGAAAAAAAAAACAAAAATAATCTTGCCGCTTATAAAATTATTTTTTTTTGTTTGTTTTGAATTTTATTTATGTAGTTTTAAAACAAATACGTTTTATAACAAAACATATGTATATTTTCAATTAAAACAATACAAATAATATTCAGAACACTCACTTTGTAATTAGTTAACACTGACTAATTTTATTTGAATGTACTCTCTAGTATTTAAATTGTTATATTTTAGTCGATGGCACCAATGATGTGAATCAAATTGGTTTTAAATAACTGAATAATTAAATAATTGCTGTTTTTTTGTCTTTTGATAATACACAAAATTATAAAACTATTCTTGTTTTTCTTTAGTTACCATAAATAGTACTTATGCAGAACAGAAAATATTTCTAACCTATTGTTAGATTACTGCTGCAAAAATAGAAACAAGTTGAAACAAAAAAAAACACTTGTACATAAATGACATTTCTTTCTAAAAGACAACTGACAATTCTGTAATAAATCGAAAAACAATAAAAATTAACTAATTAATTGCTGCAACTTATCTCAAGATTAAATCATAATTCTGAACATGGCTTTTATATGTTTCTTAAAAACACATTGTTGTGCGGCAAAGTGTTCTAATAACTAAAAAATAATTAAATCTTACGAGCATAATTCAATTTGATTGTACTTATTAATTCGCAAATCATTTTTCAAAATTTAATTAATTTGCAGTAATAGTTAATTAATTAATGCCCTTTAACTAATACTATACAACAAATTGTAATGTTGATGATTTGTATACACCAGTACCTATACATTTAAATATATAAAAATATTATATTTCAATAGCAACTAAAATAAATTTAAAGATAAATGAAATGTTGAAATATTATTATCACTGCAAATCATTTTTTAACTAAAAATTTATTGATCTTTCAACTATACTGATAAACACTAGACAATACATATTATATATTAGTTTCCATTTATATTTCGACAAATATGTTTGCTGATTATACATTCTACTTCTTAAGTGTGTCTATCAGTGTAATTTTAATAATATATCTCTACTTCAAATGGAAATACAGTTTTTGGAAAAAACAAAATGTACCTTTTATGCAACCCAAAATACCTTTTGGAAATATTCGCAGTGAATCAAAAAATCAACATATAGGAATAGAAATTGCTAACATTTACAAGAAAATTAAAAGAGAAGGACATAAACATGCCGGTTTTTATATTTTTGATTCACCTATATATTTACCAATTGATATTGAATTGATTAAAAATATTCTTACTCGCGATTTTAACCATTTTACAAATCATGGTATTTATTATAATGAAAATGAACCATTAAGTGTTCACTTATTTGCCATAGAAAATGATAAATGGAAAAATTTAAGAGCACGATTAACACCAGCATTTACAACTGGAAAAATTAAAATAATGTTGGAAGCTATAATTAAATGTGGTGAACCATTTTTGAATGAAATAAGAAAATATAAATTTCTAAATTTTTAAATCTAAAAATTGTAGATAAGGATGTCACAAATTTTATTACAAAAATTGTCAAAGATACAATATCACTTAGAGATAATAATGAGTACAAAAGAGACGATTTTATGCAAATTTTGATTGATATGAAAAATAATAATTTAAAAATTAACGATAAAAAGGTAGAATCTTATCTAACAGAAACGGAATTAATAGCTCAAGTTTTTTTATTTTTCCTTGCCGGATTTGAAACAACGTCATCCACTCTTACCTATTGTTTTTATGAAATATCCCAAAATGTAGAAATACAAGAAAAAATTCGTGATGAAATCAAATTTGTTTTAAAAAAGTATGATGATAAAATTACCTATGAAGGAATTAATGAAATGAAATATCTAGATCAAGTTGTTAATGGTAAGTAATTCATAACAATTACAGAATAGCAACTTTATATTTTGTTTTAGAAACACTAAGAAAATACCCACCACTTCCTATATTAAATAGAATTTGTAATAAAGATTATAAAGTTTCTGACACAGATTTACTTATTAGAAAAGGAACTAAAATATTTATATCTTCATATGGGATTCAGCATGACGCCGAATATTTTCCAGATCCAGAAAAATTTGATCCTGATCGTTTTTCCAATAAAAATAAAGGAAATGTTCAACCTTCTACGTTCTTATCCTTTGGTGATGGACCGAGGGCATGCATGGGTATTTAATTAGCTATTAAACAAAGAAATATTATCTAAAGTATATCTATTTTTAGGGGTTAGGTTTGGTCAGATGCAAGTTAAAGTCTGCATTGTATCTTTGATTAACAACTTCCACTTGCGATTAAATGAAAAAACTACCAGAAACGTAACATTTGATCCAAAAAGTTTTACACTTTTAAATAAAGAAGATATTTTCTTAGACACCAAGAAAGTTAAATAAAATTATTTTTGTGTATATTTTTTCGATATTAGTTAATACATTATAGGTGGGCATTGGTAATTTTTTTAAACTTTAAAATAAATAGTAGTAAGTATGAAGTGATTAATAATTCAAACTCAATTTCTGCGTATTATCAATAAAAATCATTTTAACTATAATAAAATGACTTGTTGTGTTACATTTTATAAAAATAAATTATTAATGATATAACTAATTATTTGAAGTTTAAAATGCATTAACGTCTTAAATCATTTGAAAATGTTATAAAAGCCAATGATAAAATAAGGCAAAATAGTATTACTTTGAACACTATTTTCAAACGCTATTTTGTTTGTCTTAAACTATCACAATTTTATTATGATTTGCCACATCTTAAAAACTATTTTTAAAAGGTTTTGTTTTTATATTTCTAAACTGTCAGTGAATAAATTGATTGTTAATTGTTATTCAATTTCTATAAATTCTTGTACGACAAGTAAATATTTGTTTAGACAGCAATATTGTAGGTCTATGTATATTGTTTACATTGTGTTAAATATTTAATGTTCAAAAGGTGACAATAACGTTTTATATATCCCGGATTCAATTCCCAAAACACTTTATTCTTATTTATTCTAAACATACGTAAACTAAGTCTAGCTTTTGAGAACTACCATACTTCTTGCATCAAAAACATAAAACTTTGTCTTTTATAAAACTTACTTACTACTAATTGTCTTTTCTTCTTTTATTGCGCGTTTTACAGCTATTTAACATGTCACAGAACTTACGACTTGTTTGAAGGGGGTTGATGGGTTCAACAGCTTATTAGGTGACTTCCAAATCACCCCGGTGGATAAAAAGCAAGTTATTATTTTACTCATATTTGGGAATCAAACCTCGAACTGTTAGCGTGCTACGCTAAAGCTCTATAACTGAGCCATCTCACCAACAATAACTACTAATCTCCAGATGGCAACAGGTATAAAACGGAATTATATAATTATAGTATGATGGCTTGTTTTAAATTAAATTATTTTGCATTTAAAACTGCCTCTTGTTTGTATGTCCAAGTAGAAGTTAGATCAGAACGGGTTATTAAAAAGACTACTAACGCGTATAGAATTTTAATAACCTCATTCGTCTTGAAATCTTCCAAAGTATAATTTTGCGGATGCTCGACAAAGTTATTTGAAACGGTTAAAACAAACAAAATTGTAATGAAATTCTGACCAGACTTGTTGAGCCAGATAAAAAATACTTTTTTTTTACAAAAGACAGATCATTCAACTTTAAACTAAAAGTTGCTTACTTTACATCATACTCTTTAGTGTTAATTGAGATTAACTAAAACACCGCATTTATAGTATATCGACCTACTAAAGTAACTATATTTGTTGACATTATTTAACACTCCCTCTTAATGTCAACTTCCCTTAACAAAATATAAATTTTTACAAACATTCTTAAAGTTAAACATTTTTAAACCAAACATTTTTTAAACTACAATTGCATTTCTATTTCAAATTTTAGACGCCTTAAAGGTTTAGTAAACACATCTGCGGTTTGTTTGTCTGTAGGACAATATTTTTGATAGTCACTATTCCTTTGGACACTTTTTCACAGATAAACTTATAACGCACATCTATGTGTTTGCTGCGTTTGTTTATAATCTTGCCTTCTGCTTCATTTTAGTCAATTTGTATCAAAATTTTGTTTTTTAAGTGATTTTTTTCTTTTTCTTTTTTGATAGCTTTAATCCGTTCATTCCTTTTGGAACCTTTGACTGCCTCTTCAAAAGTTAAAAGAAAGTAGTCGTCGTTTTTTTTTTTTTGATATTTTACTTCTTGTTGACCTTTGTGGTTTGTTATTGTGTTTTTGATTCATTTTTTTGTTTCTGTTTCCTCTTCTGCTTTTTTTCTTCTGTCTGTGATGTATTTTTTTCTCTGGTTTTTATTTTGTTTTCGGACTCTATTACGAGTGCAGTTGTCTATTTTTTTTAAATGTTATTATTAAGTATTGAATCTCTATGTAAAACCTGGAGCTACATTCTCAAATGTGGTTAACAATATAGTAAAGAATAAGAAAACACTTACATCTACCAACAAATGCATATTAGTTATGGCAGGCTCAATTGACGTCGTTACCTGTTACAACTCTCAAAACATAAGTTTATTAATAAACGAAATCGACTGCAAATTAACTATCAAACATGTCTATTAAACTTTCATCAATACCTAAACGTTACACAACTGAATATAATATGATTATTGACCACATCAACTCGCGTTTAATGGATATCTGTGAATCAAAACAAATTGTGAAATTTATAGATATTAACAGTTCTATAGAATGAAAACACCATACTAACCACGGGAAAAATTTAAACTATATGAGAAAAAAAACTAATAACAATAGTAATTTTAAAACTTATTTCTGCAAATGTATTACAAGAAGACAAACGCATAAATAAAGAAGAAAACTCAACTGAATTATCTTTTTTAAGAAAATCCCGTTTACATCACTCTTCAATATAAATAAATTATCATCGCCTGAAAGCATTGCAACTCAAGAAAATTTTAACATCAAAATTATAAATGTTAATTTACAAAGCTTGGCAAATAAAATAGATTTACTCGTTATATTTTTAAACTATGAAAATCCAAGTATTATATGCATAACTGAGCACTGGTGTGAGAAGGACAAAATAGATTTAATGATACTAAAGGGATATTCAAAGATTGCACATTTTTTTTAAATAGTGCATATTCATGGAGGATCCATGATTTATATAAAAAATGTCAATCTACATTTTGCAACATAGATTAAATTTGCTGAGGAAATATCTTCTGAGCTTCATTTTGATTGTTGTGCCATCAGATTAGAAGTAACTAAATTTAAATGTGTTATCATTAACGTTTATCATGGTCCGCCACCCAACAGAAATTATGATATTTTTTTAAAAAACTTATATGAGATATTGGAACATTGTTCAAAAATATCTGTCAATTTGTTTTATGTGGAAACTTTAACATTGACTACTTAACAAACTCTTTGCATAAAGACCTTTTTAATGATATCTTAACTTGTTTCAATTTAAAATGTACTTCAAATGAGCCGACAAGAATATTTACAAACATTAGAGGTAAAACATCTATCACAAAAATTGATTATATAGTGACTAAGGTAGATAATAGATCTCAGCATTCAAAAATTGTCCAAGCTAACGTAGGCGATCATCTAACTATGATTTATACCGTAAAACTATGTATACCAATAAGTAACCTAATTATGATAGAAGTAATAATTATAGAAAAATCAATAAATCAAAATTTTTATTTTTAAGTAATGCTAACTTTGACAAAATTTTAAACTGCAACCATGATGATAGTGATGTCGATTTAAAATTTAATGAGTTTATTAACATACTAATGTGGGCTATAGACATTAATTGTCCTATTACTCAATCTAAAGTTAAAAAACCTGGTAATAATAGATGGATCACAAATGACATAATCGAAAAAAGCAAACGCTTAAAAGAACTTTACTAGATATCATTAAATAGTAATGACGTTAACCTTAAAATTAGATACAGAGACAATAAAAAAGAATATAATAAACTTATTAACGCACGCAAACAAGAATACGACTCCAATATAATTTCTGAAGCAGACAATAAATCTAAAAAACTATGGAAAATCATTAACTCAACGTTAGGGAGATCAAAAAGTAATCAATGTATTAAATTAAAGCACAATAATGAAATAACTCAAGATCCTAAAATTGAATCGGAACTCTTTGCAATGCAGTTTGCAACCAAAACACATAGAACACTATCAAATAGTAATAATGCAAGTAGTTGCTTCTTCAATTCTGTTGAAATCTATGACGTACTAACTGTAATCAATAATATGAAAAACACAAACAGCACTGGTTTAGTCGACATATCTACCAAAATAGTTAAGCACATATTTCCTATAATTGCAGAACGGTTAGTTCTTCTTATTAATGACATAATAAAAACTGGTAAATTTCCTTCAATGCTTAAAAATGCTTCAGTAGTGCACATTTTCAAGAAAAATGATTGAAAAAATTATTTTCAACAAAATTAAACAAATTAAATCTAATTCACAATGCGCAACATGGTTTTTGTGAAGGTCAATCTACAGAAACAGCAACTACTAGTTTTATCAATGATGTTTACAAAGAATTAGATAAAGGTAAACATGTAGCAAATGTTTTTTTCAATCTCACTCAGGCTTTTGATAGCCTCAACTAACATTTTATCATAAAAAACTCAAATGTTACGGTTTCCGCGGTGTAACGCTTAAATTAATAAAATTGTTCTTAAGTGATAAATTCTGTGTAAAGGCAAATGGAAAATATTCTACATATTTTGAAAGCAAAGAACTGCTCAGTGTTAGTTCCTCTCATACTTTTATTGTTTATTAATGACCTAGTAAGTTACATCTTATCAATTACTAATATTATAATATATGCTGATGATACATCATTTTTAATATCTGCTGATATGGTGTGAAAAAAATATGTTAATGGTAAACATCAGCAAAACAGTTTGTATATATTTTCGGAACTCAAATAGCAACATTGGATTAACATTTGCAATGAACAATCTAAATATCTTATCGGAAAATAAAACTAAGTTTTTAGGTTTAGTAGTGGACAATCTTTTAAACTGGAACTACCACCTGGAACATGTATGTAAAAAAATTAACACAGATTACTATGCAATATCTCAGTTGAAATCATCAGTAGATTTAACGGGTCTTCTTAATGCATATTATTCATTTATATATAGTCATCTAGCATATAACGTTGTTCTTTGGGGAGCAGCATCTAACTGGGAAAAAGTCTTTATTGAACAAAAAAGAATTATTCGTCTTATTTTTAATATAAACCATAGAGATTCATGTCGACCATTTTTTATTAAATATAACATTTTAAGTCTGCCATCGGTATACATTTATAGAACACTGTTAATGGTCAAGCAAAACATCTCAACATTCTTCAAAAATTCCGATTTTTACAAGTATCATACACGCCATGTTACGTCACTGCTAATAGTACCTCATAACTCTTCTAAATTTGAATAATCGCCATATTACATGGGAGTTCTACTGTACAACAAACTACCTTTTCAGGCACAACATATGAATCTCAAGGATTTTAAGACATTTATAAAATCTTTTTTACTTTAAAAATGTTTTTACTCTGTTCAGGACTATTTTAATGATTAATAATATATATTCTTGTGTTTTCTTTTAGCTGTTTTTATCTTGTGATATTTTTTGAAACTTTTGTATTATGTAATTTTGTAAATTTTAAACATTGTGTATCTATGACATGTATATCCATTTTTAAAATGGCCTAATACCAAATTGTTGTTATTAACAAGCCAACTTTGGCGGTTAAAATAAATTTAAAAAATGCTCCTTTTTGCCCAGCCCACTGAGAACAAAAACATGGTTTTATGGCTTTTGCGGCTTATAGACAGGGTATAGACTTGAAATGGCACCAGATTTGGATTCTTCGGAAAATTTCTGATCGATTTCATTAGTAAATTTATTTTTTTGAGTTAAAACTGCGGTTTTTAAACAAAAAATGCGATTAAGTTAAAAAACGACAAAAAAAACTTAAAAAAATGGTAGAATTTTTTTTTATGGGTTTTATACCTTCATATATCGATCAAAAGACTACTAATACTAATAAGTTATAAAAACTAAAAAAAAAAAAGAGCAAATGAGCAAGTTTCTCAATGCACCCCCCCCCCTAAGCTCTGGTCCGTTTGAAATGGAATTGCCCCATATAGTTTTTTAATGTACCTAGCTCTTTGGCCAAATCAGCACTTCCAAATATTTTTACTCTGGAAAGATCAGGTTTCTTACTTGTCCATTTTGTATCAACAGTTAATAAAGGACTTCTATTTGTTAAATAAGTTGCTGTTTTTACGGTTTCTCCCCACAGTTCGTTGTGGTTTTCATCCAAAATTAATGTTTTGGATTTTCCATCAAAGTTTTGTTCAATCGTTCTGCTTTACCATTGAGTTGAGGGATTTGTGCAACTGTCTTCATTTGGACCATGCCTTGCTTTTTTAGAGATGAATTTGTCACCTTTGTCACATCTGAATTTGTGCACTTTTAAATTCCATTTGACTTCGAATTCTAACAGGAATACCATGCAGTGATGAGTGAACTCATCAAGAAAAGTGATAAAATATTTGTTTCCATCCCACGTTATAGGATTCATTAGGCCACACATTATTTGTATTGGTCTAATTGTTCTTGTTTGCTCTATTTTAAACGGAAATTGTGTCTGTTTTGCTCGTACACAACATTCGCATATTTCATCCAAAAGATCAATTTGTCTTTTGTCTAGAGTTAGACCAGTGGATAAATTTTTAAATTTTAATAGTTTTTTTTTGTTTAAATGACCCATCCTTTAATGCCACAGTATTTCTGATTATTTTGATGTTAAGACTGTTTCTTTGTTTTCACTGTTGAGATTTATGCTGATAAGCCCATTTTTTTCCCTTCTAATACCTTTATGTTATGTTTGTATATCTCAATCTTTTCTTTGGTGAATTTAATTTCATCTCTATTTTTGCTAAATGCATTTACCGATAGAAGATTCTTACTTATTTCTGGAGCATACATCACATTTTTTAGGATATAATGCTTTGTCACCAGTTTTTTATTGCTTCACATGCACATAGCGTTTTCATTTTTTGTTACTTTTATTGTGAAACAATAGCTTTTTGTTTCACACAGAAGTTTCAGATCATTGGTGAAGTGTGACATAGATCCGGAGTCCACTATTCATTAATTTTTATTTGTTTCGACCAGAAACGATACCTTACTTTTGTTTGCTGATTTGTTTTCACCTTTTTTACGGTAGTAACAATTTTTTTCTGCGTGGTTGTTCTTCTTACAGATGTTACATCTTGGTGAAAATGTTTTAATTCTGCATTTTGCTGCCAGATGTCCTTTTTTGTTACATTTAAAACATTTTTGCTGTTCTGTAACATTGAACGCCACTGTTTCGTCGCCTTTTTGTTATTTTTTGCTGAGCAGTTCGATTAGATATTCCAATGTGTTCTTATCTTGAGGTGTTAACTCCCATGCACACTATGTTATTTATTTTGCTTAGGAATGTTGCCATACCAGTTTCTCTCTTATATTTATAATTAAAAAACTTTTGCATTAAAACACTTACGTTGTTCTTATTCTTCATAAATGTTTTTAATTTTATTATATATAGATTTTGTACAACTTTGCAACAAATTTATTGTTTTAAAGAAATTTTTGTTGTTTATAGAAAGGTAGAAAATTTGATTAGCTTTGTTTCTTTCAATCTTATTTTTTTCAGATTGTCAAATTGTTTACGAGTTTTTTTTATAATCCTGTGTAGTCTGTTCAGAAAACTTACTAACGTGTTTCTTAAAAAAAAATCCTACATTTTTGCTATGTTCATCTTAGAATAATGATAGAAAAGGCGCGGTTTAGGTTTGGTAGTAATAGGAAGAAAAGTTTTAACAACCGAAGTTATAAGTGAATAATCAGAATTTCCTAAAGCAGCCTCAACAGTAATTGTTGACTTAATCATTCACTATTATGTACATTAAAATTTTTGGCATTAAAATGGTCATCAAAAAAGTTTGGAGTTGCCGTATTTGGAGAACGGTCTTATCGGGAAGATTTAGTATAAAAAATACGGTATTATAACCAATGCCTTAAATTTTGTCGGAATGAAACACTTCGGCGCGGCCATTTTAGCGCGGCCGATTCGGCGCGAGGACACCTCGGCGCTGGCCGTTTCGGCGCCAAAACTTTTCAAATAAAACAAAAGTATATATATACATTGTAATAAAAATTAATTTGTTTTATAGAGGACATAATAAATAATGTATGATAAATAAAATATAAAATACAAAAAACATATCAAACCGAAATTACAGATAAAAAACATAATATATGAACGTACAAATTTAAATGATCAAATATTCAATATATATTATAATAAATAACTACAATTATGGGCTGTCAATAATTTATGGGTAATTAATTATCACTTTTTAATCATAGGTAATGACCTAAAAAGTATAAAGGATAATAGTCTGGAATATGTTTGTTGTTTGTGGATGTAGACACAACCACCCCATTAGTCAGCAAATGAATGTTTAAGATGATAATTAAAATCTACTAGAATAAAGCAATAAGAATTTTTATTATTTATTTTGGTTTCAGTTAAAAAGAGAATATAGGATTTTCCATGTTCAAAATGCTGATAAACCAAATTTAAATTTTTTTTAGTCCACTTATATTAGAAAAATTCACTTTATTCCACAAATTAAGTCAATGTTTTGTTAATTAACTTGGTTATTGAAACAGGCGAAGGCTTGTTAAATCAATTCAATCGTATCGTTATTCTTCTTCGTCGTTCTACTTTTTTGTTAATCTTCTTCTTTGTCGATCTTCTTTTTTGTTGTTTATCTTCTTCTTTTTTTTCTTCATCTTATTCTTCTTCATCTTGCGTTAGTAGTACTTTTGATGACTTGTTCCAAATCTACGGCCACTGCTAGCACATCCGATTGATAGACTGTTTTAAGAGCATACCCACCGCTGCCTTTATTTACAGTATTGTAGTCAAAACACCTACTTTGGCGCCTTGCTAAAACCATATGTCTGCAACATTAACGTTGTCCAATTGAGGAATCGTTGACTGTAACGTTCCGACCATCACCATTTTTGAAAGCATATAAACCAATGAATCCACCGGCTCATAAAGTGCACCAAAGAGTAAATTTTTCTGGACGTAATGATGTTTTGACAATGGCTTGTATATTATTATCGCTCCAAATGCAACAATTATGTTTGTTGACATAGCCATTTAACTAAAAGTGTGCTTCATCACTGAAGAAAATTTTCAAATAAAATTGTGGACCAATAGCAATGTTTTCCTCGTCAAATTTACTATGTAAAAATTAAATCTTGTAAGTTTGTAAACCAAAATCTTTTTGCAAAATTTTTCATAAAGTGGACAAACGCAAACTAAATTGTTAATTGCGATAACGGATTGACACATTTGGATCATCATTAACACTACGCTGCACACTATCAATTGCTTCTGGTGTGCGCATAGGATGACGTCGAACTGGATGATTATTATTGTTTAGAGGTATTGCAAAAACGATGCACAGTTTCTTGATTCATTTTTAGATTTTTGGTGTATCAGCCTAATAAAACTATTAACAAACACAGTTTCTTGAATTAATCGCTTTGATAGACTATTTTGACTATACAATGCACGTAATGCCTGATGAGTTTCTCAAACTAAACTATGTTTTTCAAAATAAGTTTGAATAATTTGGAAACTTTGCTTTGTTGTGAGTTTATTCATAATAAATTGGTAAATCAAACTAACCTTAAAACAACCGAGAACTGTCAAACCAGCTGTCACAGATAAGAGTGTTGCTAATTTAAAGTTCAACACATCTAAAGAAAACACCCACCAGTAGATCCACTCGCAAATGCCAGTCATAGTAAATAATGTAAGTAATGTAAATATAAATGTTGTAATGGTCATGTTTATATGTTTGTGAAGGTTCACTCTACTTTATGTGCAAGAGTTACAACTGAGTTGCCTAATATTGTTAACAAATTAGATTTATTCATAAAATCAAGTTGGACGCTCAAATATATACTCAAAGAAGTTGTTATCGATAAGTGCAGAAAGTGCAACAAGCCGTACAAAACAATAACGCACATAATCTCAGGATGTAAAAAATTAGCCCCAACAAAATACACTGATAGACATAACAAAGTTGCTGGAATTATACATCAAGAGTTAGCTCAGCAAATCTCAACAACAAACGATAAAAAACAACCGTTCTACAAATACACTCCACAACAAGTTATAGAGAGCCAGTCACACACATTGATTTGGGACCTACCAGTACAAACCGACAAATTAATAGTGCACAACCGACCCGATATAATCCAAAAAGATAAAAATAATAGCCATACTTACCTTATTGATATTGCTGTACCAGCAACTTAAAACATCGAAAAAAAAATAATTGAAAAGAAGGCGAAATATGCAGAACTGGGACAAGAAATTAAAAACATGAGGAAACAGAAATTAGTCTCAATTATACCAATAATTATTTCCGCCACAGGAGTCATCCCCAATGAAACTATTGAAAATAAAAAAAAAAAAAAATGTTGATGTAGTAAACCTTATCACCATCCAGAAAGCTACAATTTTGGACACTGCCAATATCACCAGAGCCATTATGGCTTCATAATGTGTACCCTTGGGCAACCCGCGTACACATTCAAACGACATAAAGTCTGTTTAAAAAAAAAATAATAATAATAATATTTATTAAGTTAAAAAATGTTTACAAAATATCGTCAGTAATAACTATTCAGTTTACAATCTTCTTCTTCTTCATTCAGCCTGTCTCGTCCACTGCTGGACATAGGCCTTTCTTAACATCTTCCATCTACTTCTATCTTGTGCTTCTTGCATCCAGTTGGTGGCGATGCGTTTCACATCGTCTGTCCATCGGGTGGGTGGGCGTCCTCTACTTATGTATGCCTCCTGTCTAGGTCGCCATTCCAGGATCTTTTTGGTCCATCTGTTGTTTGGCATCCTTGCGACATGCCCGGACCAGTTCCATTTTAGTTTGGTTATTACTTCAATTGCATCACTAACCCCAGATCGCTGTCTTAGTACTTCATTCCGCACTCTATCTCGCAATGTAATTCCGAGCATGGAACGTTCCATGGCTCGTTGCGCCACTCTGATCTTTTGGACGGACTTTTGTGTAAGTGTTAGAGTCTCCGCTCCGTAGGTTAAGACTGGTAGGATGCACTGGTCAAACACCTTACGTTTTAGGCAGTTGGGGATGTCGGATTTGAAAATGTGTTTTAGTTTTCCGTAGGCTGCCCACGTTAGTCTTAGCCTCCTTCCAATCTCATGTGTCTGGTTGTCTTTGCCGATTTTAATCTCGTGACCTAGATACTTGTATGAGGTGACTTGCCGGATCTCAATCCCTTCCATTATAAAGTTTCGGGAAGGTACTAGGTTGGTCATAAATTCCGTTTTCGAGATGTTTATTTTAAGGCCGACTTTTCGTGATTGTTCTGCCAGCTTCTTAAGCATTTTTTCAGTCTTATCTAGGCTATCCGATATTAGCACAATGTCGTCTACGAACCGTAGATGGTTGAGGTTTTTGCCATTGATGTATATGCCCATATCTTCTAGTTCTATGGTCTTGAACATGTACTCCATGAGGTTTGTAAATAGTTTAGGCAAGATGGTGTCACCTTGTCGGACGCCGCGTTGTATTCTGAATCTGTCCGTTTTTTCGTGTAATTTAACGCATGCGGTAGCATTTTTGTATATGTGCTGTAGAGTATCCGAGTACCTATGGTCTATTCGGCAATTCGCCAGTGCCTTAAACATCTCATTGTGGTTGATAGAGTCAAATGCCTTCTCGTAGTCCACGAAGGCAAGGACGAGTGGCTTGTTGTATTCGACACATTTCTCTATTACGGTTTTGATTGTTTGCAGGTGGTCGTTCGTTCCGTATCCGGCTCTAAATCCTGCTTGTTCAGGCGGTTGATAAAGGTCAAGTTTGGTTGTGAGGCGTCTAGTTATGATTTTGGTGAAGAGTTTATAGAGGTGCGAAAGCAGGCTTATTGGCCTGTAATTTTTTTGGTCAGCCGTGTTTCCCTTTTTGTGTATAATAACAATGATTGCATTGTCCCATGCTGTTGGTGTTATTCCTTCCGTGAGACATTTGTTGAATACACTCTTTATGGCTTCTAATAGCTCGACTCCCCCTTCCTTAATCTGTTCGATCGCAATATCATCCTCCCCGGGCGCCTTGTTATTTTTCATTTCCGTAATTGATTTTGAGATTTCCTCTTGGGTTATCTCCGGTAGATCTTCTGATCCTTGGTTTAAAATTTGGGGCATGGTACTGGTATATTCCGGCTCTGGTGTTTCTTGAGCGCTATAAAGGTTTGAATAGAAGTGTTTTACGATTTCCAGGATCTCTTCTTTGTTCCTGATAGTTTGTCCGTTTTGGTCCTCGAGTTTGGTAATTTCTGCTTTTCCAGGTGTTATTTTCTGTCTCAGTACTTTCATGCTTTTGTTCTCTTTGATAGTCTTTGCTATCCGTGTTTTGTTATAGTTTCTAATATCTTTCCTAGCGGCTTTTGATATTTCTTTATTTAGTGTTCTCAGCTGGTCTGTATGTAGTAGGTGCTTTTGTAGTTTTTCTCGCCTTTGTTTCATAAGTAGTCGTGTGTTTGCTGATAGTTTCCCTTCTTCCCTGTTCAGTTTCGTACCATGTATCTGTTTTGCCTCTTGTATCGATGTTACGATTGCATTGCTCAAGGTTTCTATACTCATTTCCTCGATGTTACCGTGTCCTAGTCGTTCTGCTATGGATTTCTTGTATTCCTCGTTATTGTTCACTGTAGTTTGTTCTTTGCTCTTTGATGTTGCAAGCAGTCTTCCCTCCTTTTTCAATCGTAGCACAACTTTTGCTCTTAGCATCCTGTGGTCGCTTCCCACTGACCGTGATGATGAAATCTATTTCGTTTTGTGTATTTCCGTCAGGGCTCGCCCAGGTCTATTTCCGGTGTTCGGTTTTCTTAAAAAAGGTATTCATAGCATTCATGCGATGTTCTAAAAGGAATTGCAGTAAGGTGTTTCCCCTATCATTTCTTTCTCCTATCCCGTATTGTCCCAGGGAAATTTCGCTGTCGTCTTGCTTCTTACCCAGCTTGGCGTTTAAATCTCCAACTATTAGTGTGTAGTATGTTGGAGTTTTTGACATTGCAGAGTAGATGTCTTCATAGAAGATCTCGATTTCTTCCTCTGAGTGTGTGGATGTTAGGGCATACACTTGGATGATCTTTATGTTATATCTTTGGTTTAGTTTCAGTATTATAAAGCATACTCTGGGGCTTATGCTCTCTATGTGTAGGATCTGTTTTGTGTGTTTTTTATGTATTATGAAACCTACTCCTCCATCAGAGCTCTCTTCGTTTCCTCTGTAATATAAGGTATTTCCTGATTTTAGAGTAATCTGCTGTTCTCCTCTTCTTCGTATCTCAGCCAGACCTACTATATCCCAATAAATTTGGTTTAGTTCTTCTTCGAGTTGGAGTACTTTTTCTTCGCTGGAAAGCGTTCTCGTGTTATAAGTACAGATGTGCAGTGTTCGTCGTTTTTGTGGTAGCCTGTTGTTTCCCGGTGATTATTCGCACCCTTTGACCGCTGCTTGATCCAACCGCTACCTTGGTTGGGTGCTAGCGGTCCGCCAGGAACTAAGGGCCGTGTTCTTGTTGTATCTTTCATATTAAGAGGGGTTTGACGGTTATTCCGCCGTTACTCGGTCGTCAGAGCCTCGTTTGTTATGTAGCAGGGTGCGCCGGATGACCGAGGTCATTGCTCGTGCAGGTGAGGTTGACATTTGGGGTGGTATGTGACCTTTTTTACCTTCTCCCCCTTACACCCCATACAATGTTTCATTAATAAATTCTTCAAACGTGTAATAAGTTAGTTAATAATACTAATTTTAATTTTTTTTTAAATAAATGTGGTTCTGTGTTTAATTTTAAATTATTTTGTAGCTTGTTATATACTTTACATCCACTATACATATACAGAAGATCTATATGCGCTAGAACTGTATGGTGGTGTCACTATATCCATCCTATTTCTCGGTTGATAATTGTTTCTTGTAAATAAATACGGATTTCAAAAACATTAATATTTCATATATATAAGTAAGATGTTAGTATATTAGAACTTACAAAAAAATCTTTACACAAGTTTCTAAAATTTAAACCACATAGTATTCTTATTGCTTGTTTTTGTATAAGAAATATTCGGTTGATATTGTATTTAAAAGTATTTTCCCAGTGTATAATAGCGTATGTCATTATGCTATAAAAGTTTCTAAAATATATTGTTATCAAAGTTTTTAAGTTGCTCTGCTTTGATAATATTTTCATAGCATAAATTGTTTTGCTAAGTTTACCGGCTAGTTCATAAATATGAGCTCCCCAATTTAAATTTAATAATGTGTGAAAGTTTTACATCCTTTTCACAAAGTTGAATACAAGCATTTTGAAAAGATGTGCCAAGTTTACTGCAAAAGATAACACATGCGGTTTTGTCTTTGTTTATGACTAGCTTATTGACATCAACCCATTCAGAAAATTTACTGTATACTTAATTAGCAGTTTCAATTGCGGTGGTATAGCTATAATTTGTTATTAGGAAGTTGTTATCATCAGCTTAAGATATTAATTTTAAGTTTGTTTCGCAAATAATTTTTGCAAAATTCGTTGGCGTATATAATGTATAAAGTCGGACCCAATAAAGATCCTTGGGGTATTAAAACATTAACTAAAATTTGTTGTGATTTTAATCCATTGATATCAACAAATTGGTAGGTATGATTTAATAAGGTTTAAGGTATACCACGTACACCATATCGAGATAATTTTTCAATCGGTATGGTATGTTTTCACACAATCAAATGCTTTACTTAGGTCTACAAATACTCCCATAGCTGTAAGGTTTTTATTTGGTGCATTCAAAACATAGTTGATTGTACCGTTAAGAGAGGTATCTGTAGACTTTGGTTGTTTAAAGCCATGCTTTGTGAAAAAGGATACTAAGCGATAATATATTGCTTGTTTGTAAAATTTAGAAAAAACTGACAAAAGGCTTATTGACCTGTAATTTTCTTTATTAATTAAATCATCTTTTTTAAATAAAGGTTTAATTAGTGCAATTTTTAGCAGAGTCGGAAAAACACTATTCTGAAATGCTTGGTTTATAATATAAGTGAATGGTTCCACAATTTGACCAACAGACTCTTTATAATATGTGCAGACATGCCATCTAAATCTAAACTGTTGCTGTTAGACATTTTCTTTAAAATGTTAATTATTTTGTTCTGGTCAACTGGAGAGGTATATAGAATTACTATTTAAATCAACATAGTTTTGAATATAGTCGATAGTTTATACTTGGGTGCAAATTATCTGTTAATTTTATTAGAGTTTCTAAAAAATATTTGTTAAAAATGTCAGCAGTTTGTTGTTTATATAGAATATCATTATCTCCTGTTATGTTAATTAGTTCATTCTGTTTTTGTTTGAATTTGTTTGTTTCTTTATAATATGCCACATATTTTTTTGTTTATTTGATGATTCATTTATAAGTTTATTGTGATAAGATTATTTTGATTGTAATAATTTGTTTTTGTAGTTCTATAAAGATTGGTTTAAATATAATATACTTTGAGAATAAGATTTAAAGGGCTGCAGTTTGGTTTTTAAGCTCTGTTATTTCTTTTGTATTCCATTGTAAGAAATTATGTTGTTTCTTACTGTTTTTTATTAGAGGGAAACAAGCATTAAAATGAAATAAAAGCTTGTTTATAAAATAATTATATGATTCTTCTGAACACCGCCAGCTATAAAGTTCTTGCCAATTTATAAAACTTAGCTGATTTTTAAATGTTTCTATATTACGCAAAGAAATGTTTCGAAAGAATTTTAAAAGCGCGTTGCTAATTGTATCAGTATTACGCACTGTTATTTGAATTGCTTTATGATCTGACATGCACATGTCCATTGTAGATGCACCAACATAAATTGAAAAATTGCAGATAAAATTATCAATACATGTTTGAGTATTGTTGAAGTGAATGCGTATTACTGTTTTAATGGTTATATTAAAATTATAAGCTATAAGAAGATTTTGTAGACTGTTATATTCATTGGAGTTGGTTAAAAAATCAACATTGAAATCGTCGCCGATAACAACTTGCTGTTTCTCTGTTATAGTTTTTTCTAATACGCTCTTCATAATATTTAGGAAAACTTGAAAGTTTCTTCAGGAGGTCTATAGATTACAATAAACAAATAATTTTTAAATTGACTAGCGCATAATTCGCATATGCTTTCTGCAGAAAATATATCAATGTCTGTACGCGTTTGTACGTCTAATTTGATGTTATCTTTGGTATAGATAGCTACACCACCGTGAATTTGATTTGTACGGCAAAACATATTTACTAAAGTAAAGTTAGCAATTTTTAGCATTTGCAAATTATCATGAGTTGTTTGACAATGTTTGCTAATTAAAATTATGCTTGGCAATTCTTTTTCAATTAACATTTCTAATTCAGCTAATTTATTAAAAATAGATTGAATATTTTGGTGCAATATTTTCAAATTATTATTGAAAAAAACTTGAGATTTTATTGATTTATTGTTAGAAATATTTGATATTGTTTCTGTTTGCTCAAAAAAAGTTAAACTTGTTAATGAGAATGCCTTCGTCCCAGATATCAGGGGCTAGTACCTTATCAACTACTGTAGAAGCGACGCCAATCTTGAATGAACTGAATCTTGGTTCCGGGTGCTTAGATTTAATGTTTTCAACAATTATATCAGTTGTTGCTAAAATTGACTGAAAATATTCTAGTCTTTTGGCAGAGGTAGTACCTTTGACTCGACACGGTCACGCCTACGCATAATGATTGCGGGGTGGTGGACAGCACTGGTCCTCGTCGGAAGACCCAACTCTAATCAATGGCTCCAAGCGAAATACCCCGGACAACAATTTTGATCGATCGGTTAAACTAGATTAGTGGGCTCGGCCTGGCCGGTTTGACATTATCAGAGGCAGGGCAGGTCGAGCTAGGAGATACTATCGCAAGGTTGCACCTTAAGATGGAGGCGGAAGAAAAATCAAGTCAACGGCGACATCTACAATCCTTAGTTAGTTAGGATCACTGCAAACTCAGGAAAGCAACGGGAAACTACCTGAGTTATCTCTCCCAAGAAAACCACTTAAACTAAACTATGACAAACAACAATACAAATGGCCCCGAGTTCCGGCGCTCCTTAAATGGAGCAGGGGTGCAAAGAATCACCGTGACTTTAACGATAAAAACTATAAAAAAACTTTAAAAACATTAAAAATTGGTACAAGGAATATACAAAGCTTACTTATGCTTGGAAAAATACAAAACATTATCCAAGAAATGAAGAGACTCGATATTGATATTATGGGACTGAGTGACGTTAATAGGCCTAGAAACGGAAAGATAGAGATATATGATTACATCGTATTCTATTCTGGTAGTATAGATAACAAACCTCAAATTTACGGAGTGGCCATTGTCATTCGAAAGAACCTTAGTCAGAGTATATTGAACTTCACACCATATTCAGAAAGGGTTGCACTTATTCAACTAAATATATAAATAAACATTATACAGGTTTATGCACTCACGGCTGACAAAGACGAGGAAGAAGCAGAATCATTTTACACACAAATTAAAGAAATTACTTTAGCTACAACACCCCATCATGTTAACCTTATTATTGGCAACTTTAATGCTAAGATCGGAGAGGGAAAAGTACACGACATAGTAGGAGAATATGGACTTGGTACGCGAAATGAAAGAGGTGATCGACTGGTTCAATTCTGCAGTAAAGAAGAATATGCAGTCTGCAATACAAATTACCACCTAGACGCCTTTATACGTGGAATCCACCACAAGACAACAAATATCGAATAGTTAGAAACCAAATAGACTTTCTTTTAATAAATAAAAGGTTCAAGACGGAAATACAGAGTGCTACAACTTACCCTGGTGAAGATGCACATACAGACCACAACCCAGTTGTTGTAAACTTTAGACTTAAATTCAAGGCAACAAAAAAACCATGACCCAATGCAAAAATAGACATTGAACGACTAAAAGACATTCCATTTAGAACGGAAGTTGCAACTGAACTTAACAAAACATTAAAAATCACAAAAAACAACAACACAGACAATAAGTGGAAGGCATTAAAGCAAAGTATTGTAAAAATCGAAAAACAAAGAATAGGGACAGTAAAAAGAAAATCCAAAACAAAATGGATGACTGATGAAATACTTGAGCTCATGAACCACAGAAGAGAATGAAAAAATACAGATCCTGGAAGATATAGAAGCATCCAAAAAAAGATACAAAAATCTATAAACGCCATTAAAGAAAAATGGCTTAAGGAAAAATGTAAAGAAATCGAAAACTTGAAGAAGAAGCATGACACATTACACCTACATCGGAAACTAAAGGAAACTGCAGGCATATACAAGAAAATGCCAATACCTGTTCTATCTGATGGAAACAACAAAGTGATACTTGAAAAGCGCAAAGAATAAGGAAAACATGGGAAAAATTTATAAAAATAAATTTGATGACAAAAGAACAGAAAAGAAAGACGTACGGGAGTTGAGCGGTCTAGCCATAATAAAGGACGAAATAATACAAGCTATCGAAACCAGCAAAACAGGCAAAGCATGTGGACCAGATCAGGTATACGCTGAAGTAATCAAACTAATAGATGATGATAATGTTGACATTCTGCAATACCAAAAAAGCCAAATGCTAGAAAATGCGAAGAGTACAGACTAATCAGTCTTATAAGTCATGACTTAAATTTTTTTTTAAATCATCCAACAACGTGTGTACAAAAAATGTGAAAGTGAGATCATTGAACTCCAATTTGGTTTCCGTAACGAACTAGGAACACGAGAAGCACTATTTGCGCTGCAGATTCTTGTTCAAAAATGTTTAGACCATAAAAAAACAGTATATCTATGCTTCATCGACTATGAGAAGGCCTTTGAAACAGTGCGCCATGATAAAATGATAAATATGCTAGAAAAGTCTGGATTAGATGGAAAAGACCTCCGTATAATACAAAATCTATACTAGAATCAAAGTGCCACACTCAAAATTGCCAACGACAAAAGCAAAGAAATACCAATTAAGCAAGGAGTACGACAAGGATCCATTTTATCCCCCATGCTGTTTAATCTATACTCGGAAACAATATTCAAGCAAGCATTTGACGGAAAAGATATAAGTATAAAAATCAATGGCAAATATGTGAATAATATAAGATTCGCAGACGACTCTGTAATACTAGCAGAAAATGAGGAAGACCTTCAGCAATTATTCAACGAGGTGCGAGACGAAAGTGAGACCATAGGGCTTAAGATCAATGCAACAAAAACAAAAACTATAACAGTCAGCAAGCTCGAAAAGATAGTAAGAATTACTACTGGAACTGAGGTTATTGAGCAAATCAAAACATTTAAGTATATAGGCATCATGCTGAACAAAAAATGGGATCCAGCTCAAGAAATCAGATGTAGGATCGCATAAGCTAGGAACACATTTTCAAAGTAGAAGAAATTGCTATGCAACCAAAACCTAAACCTAACAACGCAATACCAAGCAGTAAAATGCTATATTCACTCTGTACTATTATACGATATAAAAACATGGACCCTCAAAGTAACAGAACAACAAAGAATTGAAGCGTTTAAGATGTGGGTCTATCGGAGAATGCTCAGAATTTCATGGGTTAAGAAGGTGCGGAACACAAAAGTCTTAAAAGTCATGAACCGAGATAGAGAATTACTGCGACTGATTAAACAAAGGAAAACTGCCTATCTTGGACATATTATCCGCAACAGCAAATATAACTTGCTAAGATTTATTATAGAAGGCTGCATTGAAGGAAAGCGTGGAATCGGCAGAAGATCGCTGTCATGGCTGAGGAATATCAGAAATTGGACGGGACTAAATGTGGGCCAACTGTTTTGGAAAGCTGCGGACAGAAATTCGTTTAAAGAAGTGGTCGCAAACCTCCAGTAATGGAGATGCACTAGAAGAAGAAGAGAAGATTTTTTTAAATCTTTTGCGACCACACTAGTTTAGAATCTTGATAAATGCAACCATTGATTTTAATTTTGTGTCAAATGTCTTTGCTATCCCAACGCTGAGAGGTTTCTTCTTTGTATATTGTCCATTTCTTTTCTCACCTTCTTGCGGCTGTGAGCGATAATGGCCTGAATTAGCTGTGTTTTTGATAATTGAAGTTGTTGGTTCAATTTGAAATTGTGTATTGTTTATTTTATTTATTTGTGTTGTGCTGTTCTTTCTCTGTTTTTGTTTATTCTCCGTTAACAGAGAGCGTATTTGTTGAAGTATCTATTGGTGTGTAGATGGTGTTGTTGGCAATTGTTGACATTTTATTGTTATTTATAATATTTTTTGATAATGAGGTTAATTTATCTGATTTGTTTTCAGATGGTTTTAACTGTGTCATAATGTTATTAGTAACTCACTGTTTTGGATTACGGTGCTGCGGATCTCCCAAAACATATCGAAAAAAGATTGGTGCTGGCTTTGCTTGACTTGTTATTTATTAATCTGACCATTTTATCTATTAACTGGGCACAGGTAGGATGTATTTCTCCGTTACAAAACCAAAAACACTTCACTACTATTTCACTCTCATTACAAACTACTTTGCACAAGTGTTGTTTGCGTTGCTCGTCATCTTGAATCTTTTTTTTATTTAGTTTATTTCCGCCTTTTATTTGTTGTTATATTTTGATTAAATTAATTTGCATAGTTCATTATCTTTAAAATTATCATTATAGTAGGATCATTTTATTTTTAATAAATTGTCAATTTTTATTTTATTCATAAATAAAATTTGGTTAAATTTAAAGTTATTAAGTTTTATATAATTATTATTTTATATTTGTATATTATTTATTATTATTTTTCGGTGAAAATATACTCGGCAACAATGTCATAACTAAGATAAAAATTGTGTATTTTTTGAGTGTGTGAGCCTTCACGGACATTTTTTTCCTTTTCGTTTTGGTTCGCTGTTCACCCGGAAGATAAAATATGGTTTAAGTAGCACGGACGGATGAGAATTATAAAATACCTGAAACACATGTATTGTTAGATTAAGCCAAGATTATAAGGAAATATTTGTTTAATATTAAGTTTGTTTAATTTTTATCAGTTTTATTTTTGTGTCAGGATATTCGATTTCTCGGGGTACCTTTAACAGCATGTCTTAACAAAACAAACTTAAAACGTGCCAAAAGAAAGAGATGCAAAAGTGCAAACTCATCGTGCTTAAAAATCAACAAACTACCACAATGTTTTGAAGATACTCTATCCAGGTTTTTATATAATTTGCAAATGAATAATTATTGCTTATTTTTCTATTGTTTTGTAATTTTTTTCAAAAATTATACAAGGTGTCCCGAATTAACTAGTCATAAAATGAATGCTAGAAACTACAAGCAAATTGAATAATATTGACCTAATAAAGTAGTATACTATATTTAATAAATTCGGAGTTATAGCTCATTAAAGTTTACAGAAATTTTTGTTTTTTTTTAATTATCAGTTTTAATTTTTAATACTTTGTAACATTTTTTTGTTTACATTAGTTTATTTCTTATTTACACAAACTGTTAAAGTTTGAATAAAAAATAGTTTTTTAAGATTCTTTAGATGTTTAAACTTCTGGAACTTTTTAATTATTAGGTAAATCTATTTTTTTGGTAAATTCATTTTGTGGAAAATTTAATTTGAAAACTTTTCAGTCTCTTGGTAAATTTTGATCAGATACACGGTTTTTGAGAATATCAAGTAAAACTAGAAGTCATTATTTTTTAAAAATAATAAAAAATATAAAAATATCATTAGCCGTAGACGTCAAATTAAATTTCATAAACGTCACAAATTATTTGGGTGTAATTCGCCATATTATAATATAATGCAACCACTAAATGTTAACGAATATAATTACAATCAAAATATAAATAATGTAAAACCAAATGTAACAACAAGCAATGCAAATAGTCCATTTAATTTTTATATTGATCTAAAATTATTACCAAAATTTGAGAATGATGGCAGTACACATCTTATAAATTACATTGAAAAACTTGAGCCATTTTTTGTGATGTCGCATACGCCGTTTGATTATTTTAAATTTTATTTATCGGAAACATAATTAAACAATGCGAAACCCTGGGCAAACACTTTTATAAATACTTACTATTCATTTAATGAATTTTGAGTAGGGTTTTTAATGTTTTTATGCCAATTCTGCCAATTAAAAACGTCTCGTTTTAGTAATGGTTCTTATGCGGATTTCTTTTTAAATTTGTTGTCTAAGGCAAGGAGGAGGTGTTGGTAGTTACAATTGCTCGTGCTTTTCCTTCTCAAATTGCAGCTTCTTAAATAGGTGCAAAATCAGTACAGGATGCTTTTGCTAGGCTAAGACAAGGGCGATTTTTATCAAACGCCTTTTGCAAGACCGCGTACAAGGCAAGCACATTTTCATCAAACGCTTTTTGCAAAACCGTAATTATCGCTCACTAAGTCCAGCACATAAGAATGTATCATTTAGACGCGACAGTTTGGAAAACTCACAGGGCTAGTGATCCTAAAGAAGATTTGTTAAATGATCCGTGTGAGTTTGATCATGCTACTCAAAGAAATTTGCCAGTAATACCGATAACCATCCAAAGCTGTCAATTTCCAGCTTTGATAGACGGTAGCAAGGTATGCTGTCTATCGGTAAGTGTCCTACCTATCTTTTCCGCTAGTGGTGTACAAGTTACTAGTGATTTTTGCGGAGTTTGCCAAAATATTACACACCAGATGCTACTTGAATTTCAGTTAAATGACTTTAAATTTCAACACGAGTTTTTATTGATTTCTAAGCTTGCGTACCCTATTATTATTATTATTATTGGTATAGATTGGCTACGTCTAGAGAATGTTCATATTAATTTAGAAAAGTCGGTTTTGATGTTACCCAAACTCAACGCTGTTAAAAACAAGATAAACCCCAATCGAACCACCCAAATTTAAAGTAACTGCTATTAATTGAAATTTAATTTCTGTAAACTTGCCAACAGCAGAAGAAATATGTGAGCAAGATATGATCAATAATGCTGAAAGTACATAATTAAAACCTGTTCAGAAACAAATGTTTCTTAAATTGCTTAAAAAGCACGCACTTGTTTTTTCAAATATTCTTGGTCGTACACACAAATACATACACGAAATTAAGTTAACCGACATCACACTTTTCCAAATAAAACCTTATCCGGTTTGCTGTGCTCATCGGGCAGCGGTTTTCCAAGAATTACAACGCATGGAAGAATACGGCGTAATTGAGCGTAGCAATTCACCTTTTTGTTTGCCACTGCTTAGCGTAATTAAGTGAGATATAACCGTACGCATCTGTTTAGATGCACGTGGGCTTAATCGAGTAATGGAAAGTGATTCGGAACTTCCACGGTCAGTTGAAGATATTATGCATGGGCTAAGCGACGTACACTTCATGTCTACTATTGACCTGACAAGCTCTTACTGGCATATCCCACTGTCAAAAGAATCAAAACGATATACTGGTTCTGTAGTAGGCTCAAAGTGCTATCAGTTTAAATTATTGCCGTTTGGTATAAAGACTGCCGTGGCGTCGTTTACCAGGTGCATGGACAATATTCTTGGGCCATCGTTCCGATTTTTTGTCACTGCATATATTAATGATCTTTTGATGCATTTGTCTTCTTTTGAACAGCACTTGAACCATATGGATAGACTTATTTTGAGTTTATTTAATGCTGCTGGGTTTACGCAAAAATTAAAAAAAATGCAAATTTTTTAAGCAACAGGTTACCTTTTTAGGCTACGTATTAAGCGAACAGGGCATCCAACTTGATCCAAATTGTGTGCAATCTATATTTGAGTTTTCTACTCCAAAGAACACAAAAGCTCCACTCGTTCTTAGAATTGTGTAACTTTGCCCGCGCATTTTGTGATAACTTTGCCACTTTATCCGCGCCACTTGTTGCGCTACTCAGGAAAAAGGTAATGTGAGCTCTAATTTCCAAGCGGACTTTATTGTGCCACCCTGATTTTTCATCTCGTTTTTATGTCTAAACCGATGCATTAGATGTAGGACTGGGTGCAACCTTATGGCAAAACATTAAAGGTTCAAATTGTGTCGTTGCGTATGCCAGTAGCATTCTTTTAGACCGCAAAAAAAGATTATAGCGTACTAGAAAAAAAGGCTCTTTCGGTTGTATGGGCAGTGAATAAGTAAAAAGTGTACCTAATTGGTCGCAGTTTCACGATTTTATCAGACCATAAATTGCTATCGTACTTGCAGAGTTGTCGATTATTATCGGCGCAGATTACGCGCTGAATATTGTCTCTGCAGGAATTTGATTTCGAGGTTCAATATCTACGCGGCAAAAACAATATATTGCCAAACATTTTATCACGCCACCCTGCAGTGCGGATGCCGACTCCTCAGAAGAAGGTGTTTAAAATATTGACAGCCCGTTCTGCTTACTCGTTGTCATTGAAAACACAAGTAAATGCCTTTTTAAAGGTATTGCCATTAGAGCAATTAAAAGACCCTACTCTGAATGAACATATTCAGGACTGTCTTAAAACTGAAGATTCTGAAGATCACCGACGTTTGTGACGCACAAGAAATTACTGTACCTCCGGAAAAGTGAATACAATTATAATTATGTGTGTATAACAAAAGTTCTTCAAATACAAATTATAGATATCTTTCATAATGCTATAGACCATTTTGGCGTATATAAAACGTGGTATGCGTTGCGTAAGTTTGGTGGAAGAATATGTACCGCGATGTTAAAAATTGTATTAAAAGCTCTATTCTTTTCTTGCGGCAAGAAAGTCGTTGTGCAGCGGATGCTCACGTAACCTTATTTTTGGCTAGGGAGACTCTTCTTGGTAAAGCGGAACGCGGGATGTTTCATGTTTCGTATCTCCGTCCTTACAGCCATACACAAATAGTGTGGCCTGTATAATAGGAAACTTAGTATACACAAAAATTATGTTCAATGTAGTTAAACTAATGCCTAGCAAAGGCATAAGTTTAACCACATTCAACATATTTTTTGTGTATACTAAGTTGCCTATTATAGAGGCCACACTATTCGTGTCTGGCTGTATATACCAACACCTCCTTCTGACACGTAGTGGCTCAGGGCAAAGATGTTCAGGAGCAGGTGTGACAGAATTTGTTTATAGACCATATTTATTTAAATATTCACGCGCAGACGTTTGCGCTAATAACCTACCTACTTTCAATCTCGCGGTACAGCGGCCTTTTGCGTTCCGACCATAGCGGGCCTCATATGTTTCTCAACTATTACCTGCCAGGTAAATTATACTTTATATTTATAATACTCTATTTGCATCGTGTGTTGATTTGTTACAGAATGCTGTTATAATCATTTATAGTAATATTATAATAATTTATAGTAATATTACAAGAATATCGGACGTATATCTGTATACTGCGTATACAACAAGAAGACATCTTGTGAAATATTAAATAAAGAATGTAAGAAATATATGCACATTGTAGGATTGATCCCCACAACCCCTAGTGCTCTGCCACAATACAAAAAACATTTTTATTAGTCAGTCGAACTCACTTTGTAGTTAGATATATCTAATTAACTTCACTTGAATGTACACTGAATTAATATTTTAAATGTTTTGTTTTTAGGTAGCGAATAAGTTTTGAATAATTGTTGTTTTTGCGTTTTTTGATAATATATAATATTTTTGCTCTTTTAGTAAACATAAATATTTACTATGTATAACAGAAAATATTTTTATCTTACCTATTGTGCTGCAAAAATAAAAACAACTTGATAAACAAACATACTTTCACATATATGACATTTCTTTATAAGAAAACATTTGATAATTTTGTAATAAATCGCAACAATAATAATTAACTAGTTAATTGATTATTTTATTAATTAGCAATAATTGTATAGCAGCAACCTTCTTGAAGATTAAATAATAATTCTGAACATGGTATTTGTATGTTTTTTAAATATATTATTATATTATATTTTAACAGAAAATAAAATAAACTTAATGATAAATGTAGTATTGCAAAATGTTTATTATTGTTTACCTATATATTATTCGACCTCTGAGCTATATTTATAACTCGCTAGACAATATAATTAATAATTGTGTTGATCTTTTGCATATACATATGTATAATTAGTCTTCATTTATATTTTGCTAAATATGTTTGCTGATTATATGTTCTACATATTAAGTGTGCCTATTAGTGTAATTATATTTATCTATGTATACTTTAAATGGACATACAATTTCTGGAAAAAACAAATTGTACCGTTTTTGCAACCCAAAATACCTTTTGGAAATATTCGCAGTCAATCAAAAAACCAACATTTAGCAATAGAAATTGCTAACATTTACAAGAAAATGAAAGCAGAAGGACATAAACATGCAGGTTTTTATATTTTTGATTCACCTATATATTTACCAATCGATATTGAATTAATTAAAAATATTCTTACTCGCGATTTCAACCATTTTATAAACCGTGGTTTATATTATAACGAAAATGAACCACTGAGTGTTCACTTAGTTGCAATTGAAAATGATAAATGGAAAAATTTAAGAGCTCGATTAACACCCGCATTTACAACAGGAAAAATTAAATCAATGTTGGAAGCTATAATTAAATGTGGTGAACCATTTTTGAATGAAATAAATAAATGTCACATAGAAAATAAACCTATCGAAATTAAAGATATGGTAGCGCGTTACATGACCGACATTATAGGCACATGTGCGTTTGGAATCGACTGTAACAGTTTTAAAAATCCTGATGCTGAATTTAGAAAATATGGAAAAAAAGCATTAGATACGGGCATGAATATATGGATGGTTATCACAATGATTTTTCCAAAACTTTCCAGTTTTTTAAATCTAAAAATTGTGGATAAAGATGTCACAAATTTTATTACAAAAATAGTCAAAGATACATTATTACTTAGAGATAAAAATCATTACAAAAGAGATGATTTTATGCAAATTTTGATTGATATGAAAAATAATAATTTAAAAATCAAAGATAAGAAAATAGAATCTTATCTAACAGAAAACGAATTAATAGCTCAAGTTTTTATATTTTTCCTTGCCGGATTTGAAACAACGTCAACTACACTTACATATTGTTTTTATGAAATATCCCAAAATGTAGAAATACAAGAAAAAATTCGAAATGAAATCAAATTTGTTTTAAAGAAGTATGATGATAAAATTGCCTATAAAGGAATTAATGAAATGAAATATTTGGATCAAGTTGTTAATGGTAAATATTTAAACTTAAATAAAATACAGAATAACAACTTTATATTTTGTTTTAGAAACATTAAGAAAATACCCATCAATTCCTATTTTAAATAGAATGTGTAATAAAAATTATAGAATTTCCGACACCGATTTAGTTATAAGAAAAGGAACTAAAATATTTATATCTTCTTATGGGATTCAGCATGACGCAGAGTATTTTCCAGATCCAGAAAAATTTAATCCTGATCGTTTTTCCAATGAAAATAAAAGAAATATTCAAACTTCTACGTTCTTATCGTTTGGTGATGGGCCGAGAGCATGCATAGGTATTCAATTATTAGTTTTAAAAAATATATGGCTACATAATCTATTTTTAGGTGTTAGGTTTGGCCAAATGCAAGTAAAAGTCTGCATTGTTTCTATGATCAAAAACTTCCATGTGCAATTAAATGCAAAAACTACAAGAAACATAACATTTGATTCAAAAAGTTTATCACTCTTAAATAAAGAAGATATTTTTTTAGACATCGAAAAAGTTAAATAAAATTTATTTTTGCGATATTATCCAATGCAATAAATGAGCATATTTTTAATTTTATTTATATAATTTTAAAATAAATACGTTTAAAAAAAAAATATAAATTTATTTTTTCAAAATGTAATTAATATATATGTAATAAGTATGAAGAGATTAATAATTATCGTTAAGATAGAGAATTGACGGGTTTAATTGACGCGTCCTACTGGGATACCGCCTAGTGTTATGGAAAAATATTAAATTCTATCACATCTACGAGAATATAGGTGAACCTTTTTTTCTAAAAAAATATAGACACGTACAGCGCCGTTTTTACATTAAATTTGATTTACCAACTCAACATCCAAACGTTAAGATTTCAGTTATCACTTTTTTTTATACATATATTTATACATATTCTATGCCTTAATTATTTTTTAATTTGAGAGCACAGATTGGACTTTCTTCTACAATGCGTTAAATTTTTTTTTTGCCGAGTTTAAATCTGTGAACCCTTATACAAGCGCATCTATTGCCCCTTAACCTCAATTTTGCCGTTTCAGTATTTTGCATTGCATGACTGTGGCCATCACTAAATGTTATTTTAACAATAATAAAATAAATTGTCTTGCTACATTATATAGGCTTTGGTTAAAAAAAATAATAATCCCTAACTAGTAATTTTATTTAAAAAAAAATTAATTAGTTATTTGGATGTTTTGTTTTAATTTTACCAATAAAAGTTTCAAACAAAAGTTATCTAAAATGTCTGTCTAAATTTTGATTGAAAATAACACTTCATCCTTTTTGTGACTAAAATCTCAAAATGTTTCAATCTAGAAATTTAATCTATTACCTCATTTATTAGCTAACATTTGTGCAAAACAACTATAGACTGACAAGTTACAAAATTGAAACGACGTTTTTTATCAGGTTTTCCAGCAATTTTCTTCTAGCATGATAAAGCGGTTGCTAAAAATTTACAACTTGATATGAGAAAGCGTCATCTACATGGAATGAGAAAGGCCATGATCTTGCCGTTGCAAAAACCGGAAAAAAACTAGATAAACAACTACAGACCAATCTTGTTAATTTTCTGTTTCAATAAACGTTTCTTCTTTGTCTCCCCGTGCCTTATTTGCTGTAGATATTGGCGATCATCATGGTGATCTTGACCTTGTTGACGAATCTTCTAAACAGTTGGATTAAAGTAATTCCAAACCACTGGCGCAGATTTTTAAGCCAGGATATTCTTCTCCTCCCTGGACTTCTTTTTTCCAAAATATTTCCTTTCAAAATAAGTTGGAGTATTCTATACCTTTTTTTGTGTCTCATAATATGTCCAAGGTATTCTAATTTTCTGGTTTTCACGGTCATTATTATTTCAAGATCCTTTCCAACTTTCTAAAAAACCACCTCATTCGTCACTCGATCCATCGATGCAATCTTCAGTATACGTCTGTACGTCCACAACTCGAAAGCTTCTATTTTGTTTTGCGAGTCCTTTCTTAGTGTCTAGGATTCCGCGCCGTATAGCAGAGTAAAGAACACATTACATTGTATTATTCTGATTTTAAGTTGCAGAGTCAGATCTGAACTGGTAAATATTTTATTCATTTGTATGAATGCAGCTTTTGTTCTCTCGATTCTGCATTTTACTTCTCTAGAATGGTCCCCCTGTTGGTTTATGCAGGTGCCTAGGTAGGGGTAATTGTCAACCTGTTTGATAGGTATGGTCAGGTTTACTGGTGGTGAATTGTTTTTGGTGACTACCATGCATTTGGTCTTTTCCATTATAAGTTAGAGTCCTTCTGCATTACTGGCCATTATGATCGAGTCGTCTGCATATCTGTTGTTATTGAAGAGTTCACCGTTGACTATAATTCCCTCCTCCACTCCATCCAGTGCTTCTTTCAACATTTCTTCCGAGTATATATTAAAAAACATAAGCAAGAGCGCACATCCATGCCGCACACCTCTACGTATTTTTATTTTCTTTGTTTTATGGTCTTCTACTCTTACTTCTGCTGTTTGTTGCCAGTATAATTTTGCTATAATGCATAGGTTTTTGTTGTCAGCTCCCGTTTTCCTAAGTTTCCTGATTAGTTTTGTGTTTTACACTGTCAAAAGCTTTGCTGAAGTCAATAAAACGTAGGTATACATGCAGTTGACGTCTCTACATCGTTGAATCAGAACGTTTAATGCAAAAAGTGCTTCACTGGTTTTCTCAATGTGTGCTTCACATTGTTGGTATATTCTATTATGTATAATTTTAAGAAACATCTTGAGTGTATGACTCATTATACTTATGGTCTAATATTCTTCGCATTATTTTGCTGTTGGTTTTTTTGGAATAGTAACAAAAGTAGAGTGGAGCAAATCTGTGAGTATTTCTCCCGTACCATACACCACATTATTTAGGCAGGTAAAAGTGTTTATACCTTTTTCGCTAAATAATTTAAGGATCTCTACTAGTATTTTATTTAGAACTACTGCTTTTCTAGTCTTTGCTGTGTCTATAGCTTTTTGAACCTCTTCCTTTGTAATATGAGGTCAGGTATCCGTGGTATTCAAGCTGTGATGTTCTGGGCAATTGTTTTCGAATACATTTTTAATATATTCTTCCCAGGTCGATAGTTTTTTTTTAATCTCTGCAATCTCATTTCCGGTTGCGTCTATCAATCTACCGTTTTGCTTCTTCTTATATGTGCTTGCAGTTTCCTTTATTTTGCGGTGCATACTGAACAAGTCATACTTTTTTTGCAGATTTTTTATTTCAAGACATTTGGTTTTCATTTCTTTTTCTTTAGCTTTATGTACGCTGTTTCTTATTTGTCTTTGCAGATCAGTATACCTGCCCTAGTTTTTCCGTTTTATTTTTCTTCTTTTGTCCATTATTCTAAGAATACCAGATGTCATCTATTCTTTGTGTTTTTCTTTTTCCTTTAGTGGCACGTGTTTTTCAATTGTTGCCTCAAGTTTCTTTTGTAAGCTTTTCCAGTCTTCTTTTGCTCCTGAGCTGTTACTGTTTTTCTTCTTGAAGTATTTTGTTAGAGATTCGGATACTGTTTCTCTGAGAGTGCTGTCTTCTCTCATTTGTCTTATATTGTATACGGGAGGTTTATTATTTTTTATTTTCTTACGTTTTGTCTGAAGTACCCCAATAAGGGGGTTATGATCAGAGCCTATGTCGGCCCAAGATAAGTTTTTACAGATGTCATGCTGTTACGAAAACTATGGCTAATTACTATGTAATCGATTTGATTCCTGATTACTCTTCCCACAGTATGTGCCGGCAATGTCCAAGTGTATATTTGTCGAGGTAAAAGTATAAAAAATGTGTTCATAATTGCCATTCATTTTTCTCTGCAAAACTGGACGACTCTATCTTCTTGTGTGTTCTGTGTCATAAGGCCGTATTGCCCCACTATGCTTTCTTCCTTGCCTTGTCTAACTTTTAAATTGAATCCCTCATTACAATTGTAACTTCGTAGATTTTAAAATCTTTGCCAATTGCCCATATACCTCTTCTATCTCTGTATCATCCTTATCCGCAGTTGGGTAGTATACCTGAATATGTTAATGTTAAACGGTATTGCTTCTATTTGTACCATTATAATTCTATCTGAGTGGTGAATTACATTTTTGATCAATTTATTAATTTCTTTTGTTACTACGATGGCTACCCCATTTCGATGATGGTTGTAGTCATTTTCAGAGTAGTATACTAAATGATCTAATATTTTGCTGTATCCTGAGCCCTTCCATCGCATCTCACTTATCCCTATTATTTCTTTTAGCTTGTTCATTTCTTGTATGATGTTATGGATTTTCCCGTCTTCACACGCATTTCTAGAGTTCCATGTACATATTCTTATTGGTGTTGTATTCTTCATTTTAGACTCAAAGATTCTTTGCACCACTATCCCATCATTGTACTTGGAAAGTTGTATGAGGTGGTTTCTCCTTGCCTTCCTCAAGCAGTATCGACACCGGGAGAACTATTATTTAGTCGTCGCTGCCAGCCTAATACGTTCTAGAGAATAAACGTTTAGAAAAAATAATCAACAACAGTCTGGTGTAGATGCTAAAAAGTTGCGGTTTTTTTATACTGTAATATTGCAAAATATGCAAAAGACATTTTGTTGCATAAATAATTAATATGCTCATTACATGTGAGCCTAGCATCTATAAATACACAGAAAAAATTACATGTTGTGTTGAGTTCATAGTTGTTTTCATTTATTACAATTCAAAAATTGTTATTACAAATTTTTTTACTAAGTTTCTTAAAATGCATGCATATGTTTTTGTTTCTGTTTAAGATTATTTGATTTTTTTGGCACCAAGAATCAATTTCAGATTTTTTTTTTTTTTTATGAATAGTTCTTTAAGGATTGATACTGATACTGCAATTCAAGTGTCGTCCGCGTAAATAACTACATTTTCTTCAAAAATTGCTTTAAAAAGATTATTAGTAAATAATATGTTCAGCAAAGGTCCTAGCACCAAACCTTGTGGAAGACCTATATTTAAATTTTGTATGCTTGACATTTGACTACTTATATTTAAGCATAATTTTTGTTGTGATAGATAGGATTCAATCAGATTTGTACTGTATCAAACGCTTATGACTGATTAAAAAATAGACCTATAACATATTTTTTTGATAAATTTTTTCTATTACATCTTTTATAAACTAACATTTGGCAGATTCAACTGATCTATTTACACAAAAATCAAACTGGCAATTGCTTAATATGTTATGCCTTTGAATAAATAAAACAATTATATTGTGAATTATACATTCAAAATTTTTTAATTTTTCTTATAAATAGGTAAAACAGAAGCAGTTTTTAAAATATTATTGCTTCATTATAAAGCATGAGCTTGTTTGTTTCTAATAAGTGATATTAATAATAATAATACTTTATTTACGGTATATAATAAGAACCATTTACATCTACATTATTATGTATATAAATAATTATGAATTACAAGCAATATTACAATTATATAAAAACATACAAACAAATATTGAATAATAAAAACATATATAAATATTTATATAAAAAAAAACTTTATTATTTGTCAACCCATTTTAATTGTTTTTTAAAAGTACATTTTGAAACACAAAATAAAGCAATATTATTTGAAAAACTATTTGCAACTACACATTCTACCAATTGGATTATTAAAAAAATAATTGGTAGAATGTATAGATTCTCAAAATAATGAAGATGTCTAGTTCGGCAATTATTGTTGGGTACTTAAAATAGAAAAGTTTATCAAAAAAACATTTATTTGCGTAAAACAACAAGTTATTAATAAGACACCATAAATGAACAAAATCTAAATTATTTTGCAAACTAATGCAATCATCGATAGATGATATTCTTCTATAAATTTTAAGATTGTCAGCAAATAAAAGATAAGACTAATAGAATAAACAAGATTATTAATAAAAATAAAAAACAAAATTGGTCTACAATGAAATCCTTGAAGAACCCTAGATGGAACAACAATTGGTTGTGATAAAAAGTTATTAATTTGAAAAGATAATTGCAAGATTTAGATGTGGTAATAAAGAATAAGTGACAAAATTTGATATAAAAAAGAATTTTACAGTGTTCAGATTGTGCAAAAATAACTACGGAAACTATAGAACATATGTTAAAAGAGTGTAATGAGATGAGAGAAGAGCAGATAGAAAAAAAAAATATTGAAAGCATAGATAAGGGCAGTTAAAAAACAAACAAAAAATAGACAAACAAAAAAACAAAAAAATTTAATTGTGTTAATTTATAAGAATTATGATTTATTATTTTGTGAAATTATACATATGTTTGTAAATATTATGTAACTTTCAAGGCCAACAGGCATAAAATAAACGTTTTATTGTTATTATTATCATTAATTACTCTTAAATGACCCTTCAACAAACCTACATATAAACTTTACAAAGACAGTTTGTCACAATACCGCAACTGTAGTGGTAGTTAACCGTAAATTAACTGGAATTTCAATCAAGTAATTTGGAAGTCACCTAATAAACTTTTTCTACTCCCTTCTATATATTGTCACTTTTATTCACTTCTAACTGAATAGATATGTATCATATATTCACTCTAGTGTGGATATGATATGCCGTACCAACCATAAAAACAAAAAATACAAATCACAATGTTTATTTGATTACGTCGCTAAATACAAATGGTTTTTTTATTTGTAAAATGTCAAAAATAGATTAAGAACGTCTTATTTATTAACTGTTATTATACAATAAAGCTTAAAAACATTTTTAATTAAATATTTTAACAACATTTAACCAAAATTATAGGTAGTTCTAAATTTGATAATTATGCGAAACGTCAGATGGCAAACATAATAAAAAAATAATTTTTAGATTTTTATCAGTCGTAAAAAAAGTAACCTGTACAACTCAAGTGGAATGCTCATATCGCACTTAGACGTTTGGAGCACTCCGCCTGCAGCGTCGTGCTCCAAATTCGTTTTCGTGCGATATGGGCATACTATCCACTCTTGTTATACAAAATACTATGTCTCTACAAATGTGCGTTATTTCAGATTTTCTGAATTTATAATAAACATAGAAATCTTTTGAAACTCTGGTTAATAAAAGTGCACAATAGATTTTGGACAAAATCCAATGTTGCTATAGTTAAATTTAAGGATAATAATTTATCAGTAGACGTACCTATAAATTAATTTTATAATTGTAGTGGATAATTATAATAAATAAGTATGTAAAAACATATTTTATTATAAAATACATTTTACGACAAATAAAACACATTTAAGAAAAAATGTGTTGTGCTGAGTACGTCTTTTTTCGGATAAGATGTTGCATGCATGTAAAATAACTTAAGTTGGAATTCCGACGTTAAATAATTGCGTAAAAAAATACATTTTCTATGATGATGGCCTTGGTAGAAATGGTAGAAAGTTGAAACATTTTACGGTTTTTAAATATATTTGTGATATAGTACATAGTAAATGTGTTTTAATAATATATATATATATATATATATATATATATATATATATATATATATATATATATATATATATATATATATAAGAAGTCCGTATTGCATATGATTTTTTATTTCATTTTGTATCTAAAATCTAATTTATTATCTTTAAAAAAACCTGCATTATGCATCATTACCATGAAAAATGTCTACAATTTTACAATCGACACTTATAATTGAAATTGTTTACTGTTTATTGTTAAATATTATTGTTGTTGGATTCAACATCTGCATATACATTACTAATTTGGTAAAATTCATTATGCCACAGCAGACAAAGTAACAAAACTTTGTTGTCATTATGTCAAAAGTATTGAAAAATTACCTCTATTGCAACTTCTTCATATTATCTTTATATTGTGCATTAGATTTATCATTTGAATTTAATTCTTTTGCCAATGAATAATAAAACATGTTTTTAAGTAATATATTTAGTCCAGTTTATCACAATGAATCACATTTGTAACAAAAATTTTGCCACATGTCCGTGGTATATTCTAAAAAAACATCAAATCATAAATTAGCAGATAGGGTCTTTAGTAGCGTAAGTAGGATCTTTGGGTCTCACCGCAAAATATTGAAGGGTTTTCTCCTCAGACGGATTAAAAAAGTACAGTTTTGTTATTTTTTTTTTTATTTTTTTAATAACTGTTAAAAAATGTAAATTTTTTTATATAAAATGTAAAAAATAACAAAATTTGGTTTTAAAACATTAAAATATTGTCAGAAGTCGGCCATAAATTGTTGTAAAGTGTAATTTTTTTATAAAATTTCAAAAATTGCAAAATCTTGCTATAAAATATATCAAAATACTGTTAAAAACAGCAAAATTTTGCCATAAACTGTTGAAAAGTTCAAAATTCTATTTATAAAATATGAAAAATAGCTCAATCCAAATTTAAAACATTTGAAAAGTTTATATTTCTACTCATAAAATGTCAAAAATAGCAAAACCAGGTATTGGAAATATTAAAATACTATTAGAAAAAGCACCAAATGTAGGCCAAAAACATTTTGGAAATGTAAAATTGTATTCACAAAATGTCAAAATTAGCAAATTCCTATCTTGAAACATTAAAATATTGTTAAAAAGCATTCAAATAAACTGTTTAAAACAAAAATTCTAATTTATAAAATGTTAAAAATATCAATAAACAGTCTTGAATCATCATAATTTTGTCACAAGGATCTAAAATTGGAGCAAAATACTATTTATAAAAAGTCAAAAATGGCAAAATCAGTTTATAAAATTGAAAAATTTAATCATTTTTATCCTAAAAAAGTCCTGCTGGGCAATTTTGTACACTTGTTTGGGGTACCAAAATATAACGATTATTAATTTTTTTTCTAAGGTATATAAAAAATATTTTTTTTGGATTACTAGATGCAGTGTAAGTAGCGGCCTTTTTTTACAAATATTTTGTCTCCTTTCAGTTTTTGTGCTGTAAATAAGCAAGAATAGTCAAAAATCTCATTAAAAAAATGTATATTATAAGACATTTTTTGTAGAATACAATCTCACTCTTGGTTTTTCAATTTTTTTTTTGCAAAATATGATAAAAATACCATTTTATTGAAAATGTGATATCTTTAATTCCGCTACACCTGGAAACTTGAAATTTGAATATGATACTCCTGAAACATAGCACTTTTAATCGCAAAAATTGAAGAAAACTGGATCTGCTTGCCCTAAAGTAAAATATAACACATAATTGCTAAAAATAGATTATTTTGAGAGTTTTTTTTTTGGATTTTTTGTATTTTTAATAATTTTTCGGTTCTACAAAAAAATTTCCTTTTGATTAAATTTTTTTTACTTTTGTTTGCGAAATTATGAAAGACCAAGAAATAATTATTTTTTATGATCATTTTTTTCTAAAATCTGTTACAAAAGTATCTATAGGACTACATACTTAAAAAAAAGTATGATAAAAAATAATTATTTCTTTTGCGATCAAAAGTACAATGTTTCAGGAGTATCATATTCAAATTTTAAGTCTCCAGGTGTAGCGGAATCAAAGTTATTGAATTTTCATAAAATGGTATTTTTTTTATTTTTCGCAGAAAATTTTGAAATTTCCTATAAAGTACACCTTTTTGAATATAATTTTTGACTATTTTTTGCTTATTACAGCACAAAAACTGAAAGGAGACAAAATACTCCTAAAAAATTTAAATAGTCGCATTTACACTGTATTGCATTTAGAGATCAAAATTTTAGTTGTCATATTTTAATACCCCACACAAGTGTACAAAATGTGAGCAAAATCGGAGATGTTGATGTGGGGAACGTTTGTCCGAACTATCGTTGAATTTCTCTGCTATGAAATTTCAAATTATTGTCAGAGAAGGTTCAAAAATTGGTTATATAGTTAAAAAGTAACAAATTCTAATATAATAGAATGTCAAAAATAGCAAAATCTGTTCATAAAATACAAATATATTGTCGTAATGTACCAACAAACTGCAAAAGCAACATGCTTTTTATAAAAAAATTAAAAATGGCAAATTGTTTAAATCTAAAAACTAAAATCTAGCCCAAAACAATTGAAAAGTTTATATATTTTTATATAAAATAACAAAATTTAGTTATGAGAAAATATTGATAGAAAAAACCAAAATCTGACTAAAAGTGTTGAAATGTGCAACATTTTATGCATAAAATGTCAATAAAGACGTCAAGGGTCCCTATATAATAGTGGGTGGTTTGTTCATCTGGACCGAATGATATGGTACATTGTTAATAACCATCACACATTTGCCTTGCAATTTGTTTAAAGCAAGAATAACCTGATTGATAACCCAGTTTTATTAAAATTGCTAAAAATCCTTACATTTTGCTTTCAAAATAGTAAATCTATTTATATACAATTGAAGGAGGTAACAGTTCGGCGTGTGATATGAGGCAATCAACTTTGCAATGATGTTTCTAGTATTCCACACAAATTTTTTTGTTAATTGGAAAATGTGATGTGTAGGAATTACATAATATGCCACAAAAACATAAAAATATTTTTGAATTTCAACGAGTGAAACTACAGCCGCGGAAACTATTACATTGAAGATTAGATTTAAGCAGTTTGTGAACATTGACTTTGAATATTTCTAGCTTATAAGTCTCGTAAAATACTGATATTAAAAGTTTATTCCATTTGTCAATAGTACGGTTAAAGAAATCTCTTTTAAAAGTGTTGGTCTTCTCTGAACTGTCAGTGAGTATTTGTTAGCAATCCTTGTAATACAAGTAAGTATTTGTTTAAATGGCAATATGTCTTGTATTTTGTTTGAACAATGTCTATTAAAATATTTATAGAAAATGCAAAGATCTGCAACATTACGACTGTGTTGTTTAGTATTTAAGTCATTAGTTAATTTTGGATTAACAATGATCTAAATAGCTCGTTTCTGAATAGAGTTTAGAAGAGATAGTGCAGTTTCCGATGCTCTTGCCCATACTTGGAAACAATATTTAATACAAAGACAAAAATAAGTTTTGTATATGGTATATGCAAAAATTAAATAAAAGTAATTTCTTTTACATCTATTTAGAAATGTGGAGAACATGGTTGTTTCAGAGAAAATTATGTAAGAATGGAATACATAATTGAAGAAGATTTAGATGTGAATTTGTTGTTTAGTTTGTTTAAAGTTAAAATTGACTATGTTGAGAGTGCCCTATTCAGACTTGAGTCTTTGTTTATAGATGCTATAGATTTTAACCTAGAAAGCTCTGCCAAGTTTGTCGATATTGTAATTTTTAGGTTAGAGTTAAAACCATCAATTTTAACTATAATTTTTCTATTGTCAAGAAAACTATTGATAAAATTTACAGTTTTTTTTATCAAAACCTATACAATGGAGATTGTTGACAAGATTAGGATGCCATACTCTATCAAAAGCTTTGGAAATGTTTAAAGTTACTGCAAAATTTTTTCCTTGTTTGTCTACAGTAGACTATTTGTGACTAACAAGAGTCAGAAGATCTGTTGTCAGTTGTTGATCAAAATCCATATTGAGTATCTAAGATAAAGTAAGAACTTGAAAATGTGAAAATCAATATACTTTTCATTTTTTTTTTGACAAACTGAACAATAATGCAATTGGTCTAATTTGAAAAATCAAACTTATCTCTCTGTTTAGGTATAGGTTGAACATTTGCAATTTTCCAACAATTTGGAAAAATATTATTTTAGTTAAAATGGCTAATTCATTTGCAAATGTTTTGAGAATATTAGGTGGAATTTCATCTATAACTGATGCTTCTCTGGTATATAATTTAAAAAGATATTTTTTGACTACAATTTGATAGTAACAAAATGCCTTCCAAATCAGTTAAAAAAGAAGTCAATAAGCATTTCCAGAAATAAAGATTCAAAAGTCCTTATTGACATTTCAAGGTTTCCAAGTATTATCCGTTAATGAAATGGAAGAATCAAATGGAATTTTAATAGACTATGCAGCAACAGGATTATGAGCATAGTACCTGTCAAAAACCCATTATTTCCAAATTTATCAATGCCGTCAATGTTTTTATTAATATGCAATGCTATCATTAAAACAACTAGTTGAACATTACCTGAAAAACAATTGGTCTTATCGTATTATAAATCTCCAAGTAGGTACAAATTTTTGCTGTACAATTTTAAATTTGTTTTGTCATTCATTCGTACTATTCAGTCATACAAAAATTTGTCGAGAAAGTTAAATACATAATAACATATACATTTATTTTGTGTTTAATAAATGTTTAGGTATTGTAAAATGTAGCAGTGTTTAGGACTTTTTACACACTAGACACTGTATGGATAAAAGTAGCCTAGTTTGTGATAGTCTATTTCATCTTTGTCATATACTTATTTTTATTTTTTTATGTTTTTATATGCAACTAACTAATAAACATTTATTTTAGTCCAAGAACTAGAGTAGTATTTTGTATTGTTATTTAGTTACATATTATATTTTATTTTATTACATATTTTATTTTTTAGCTCGTCTAACTTTTTTTTATATTAGTCAATAACAATTTTTTTAATTAATTTGTTTATTATTTATTTTATTTACAAAAAAAAATATTGATCAGCCAATGATAAAAGAAATTTAAACTAAAAAAAAAATATTTTAATAAATATTACACATATAGATATTTTTCAAAATACATTATTAAATACCAAATAATAAATATATAATATATTTTTTCTTCTTCCGCTAGCGCAAATATAATATTCTCTACTAACTCACAAAATAGCAAGTCAAATTAGCCAGACGCATGAATCAAAAAATTTTGTTTCAAGATATACCGCTAAATAAGCCAGATGGCGCCTTCGTCCAACGGCATGGTACGGGTACACTAAAATACATTGACGCTGCGCTTCTTGTTAGAGTTATCATTAACGGTTTTACTTAGAGTTTAAAGTGTTGGACTCTACTAAATGCTTTTGAAAGTCTTCTTCATTGATGTACGAGGTAAACGCTATAAATTCTATTTGATGAAAAATCAAATATTGTCAGTAAAGTGTAATGCTTTAATAAAGCATAGAAAGCCTACGGTGAAGATCCACCTTTTTTATTTCACCGTAAAAAAATTATCCAAAAGATTTCAAACAAATCGTAAGACTTCTGAGGCGATGTAAAAAACTGTAAAACGCACAATAAAGACAATAAAAAAAATGGGCTATGAGTCTTTGGAAGATGACTCACGTTCTGATCAACCAGTTGAACTGATCACAGATAAGTCGATCGATGAAGAACTGATCCAAAACAATAGCCGATTAAAAATGAAAAAATTATCAGCAATGTCAGAGCTGTCAGATACATTGATTTGCCATATACACTCAATGCTCATGGCATTGAGTTGTCTTCAATAAACTTTTTTGGGTAAAATTACCATATTAATTCTTAATTTAGACGCTGAATCGTTAAATAGTTTTTACAAGCAATAATTTTAAATATTTTTAAGATATATTTAATCTATAGCTAAACAAACAATTGACAAGCTTCTTAACTTCACACTAAAACCATAAAATACATCATTAAAAAAATGTGTGCAATAAGTTATTAAATAATAATAATAATAACTAAAAAAGTCAATTTGTTATAGTACTAAATTGTAAATCAATTCTTTCATTACGTAGTATATACAAAAAAAGTTAATAAACTAATGCAAAATTTATTATGTTTGTAGCAAACGTTGTTAGTGTTACGTGGGCAATTGATTGTTCTAGATTAAAATTTGTTTGCTTCATACAACTAAATAATAAATTGAAATAATAGGATATATTGCATGTGGAAAGTTTAAATAATATTTATTTAAACGATTATCTCCATTCTACCAGAGCGCATTGAATCAGTCGAAGCTAGTTAAGCAAAAATGTCAAAACTAATAAATTTGTTGTTGGTTATTGTTTATATTAGTGATGTTAGCTGTTTTCACAAAAAATTATACCCACAGGTAAATTTAACATTACATTATAGCTGAAAATTATATTATTGATTTCTTTAATTAATTTTTTAATTCTGATATTCAGTAAGATATTAAAATATAATCTAGCACAATATTTGCATTTTTAATTAATTATTCTTCAATTAAAAAAAAAAAAGATATCTATATTTTTTATTATGCAATTTAATACAAATTTAGTTTAATATTTAGTTAATAAATTTTATGTAATTATTATTGCTGACTATTGACAAATATATTTGTATTACATTTGTTAATTTTGTGCATCATAATAAGATTATTATGTTCAGTTTATAAAAATAATTGCGCAATTGACTCATGACTAATATATTTGTACAAACAAACATAGTGCTCCAAAACAAGTTTAATATCTTGTATTGAGATAAATATTAAACTCTTTACTATTATTTATTTATTAAAATAATAAAATTGATATAATAAATTGGATATTAATTGTGTAGAATTTACGTTAGACTAACAACATTAAACTTTGAGCAATTCAGCTCTACTTACTAAATTAATAACAAATTCTTGTTTTTATGTGACAAGATAATGGTTCTTTGAATTGCTCAAGATTTTTTATTGTCAGCGATTTTGTTTCCTAAGAAAGAGTATTTAGATAACGGATTCCCGGGATGCTTCGCTGTCGTTCTTGAGTGCAGGTGTTAACTGCTCCCTTCTTAGATGAAGAAGATAGAACCGACAAAGACAAAGTAATTGATCCTTTTCATAGTTTAATTGATGGAGTAGGCTTTGAACCTCCTCAGCAAATGAATGTAATTCTGATTTTTTTTTTCATTGTCCTGGATATTTTGTCTAGCCTTTTCTAATTGTTTGTATTGCAAATTTAGCTGGTTAACTTCAGCCACTAAAGGTTGTATGTCGCATCGTACTACTGTAGTCCAATAACTTATTTGATTTTTTGCAATTTCAAAGTGTAGGGGGAATATCGGGCCATCCAAGGATGTTAATTTTACGTCTGCAAAGACGTGGCAGCAGCATCTGTAACAATGCCATGTTTTAGTCGTCTGGTATGATATGTTTAGGTACCTCTTTGCGTCTCTACATTTACAGTACCATTATCATTAACGCTGATAGTATTCAATATTTGATTGGCTTTCTGGATTTTTAGTTGTACCAAGGTGTAAAGTAATTTTGTAAAGAAATGCTAATTTTTTAATTAGTTTGTTGTTAAATTCTGATCCTTAATCAGATCTAATTTCTTGAGGTATTCCGTAGTAACTAAAGTATGTTAATAGAACATCGAAGATATCTGTCGGAGTTTAAACTTTTATTGCATGTCCTACTCTAGTGAAAGAGTCATTGCTAAAGAAAATAAATCAATAAATACTTTCTCAAGAGGTGCATCGGGCATTTCAGTTATTGTTAATGGCGGTACTTCAGGGTGCCTGTTGTATTTTGACCGATTGCAAGTGTCGCATGATTTTATTACATGAGTTATTTGCTTTTCCATTTCATTCCACCAATACTTTTGGTTTAGATGTTCAAGTGTTTCCTTGATAGCTCTATGATTTGTCAGTCTATTGTGATATGACGTGATAAGTTTCAGTTTTGTATTTTCATCACCAATCACTTCAACTTTCTTTAAACAGCAAATAATTCGAGGGCCTTTATCGGTAAAGATTTCACTATATACTTTACATAGATTTTTGTATAATTCGTTTTTTTTATGTATAAATAAAATGTTTTTTGATCACTCATGTATTCTTTGAATTTCAGCTATTCAAAGAATATATATGGCATTTTCAGAATTATCCCTTGTTATTTTTATAAAGTTGATGGTAATATTTTTCTCTCTTTTTCAATTTTAATTTCAAGTTGTTGTGATTGGCTTTCAATAACAATAAGTTAATTTTTCTTGTTATCAATAATAGTATCTTGTATTTCAATAGTTCTTGATGTGTTGTCAAATAAATTGTACCGGAGATCTCATTTTCTAAACTTTCTTGCTCTTTTAAGTTTTCCATTAGGTTACTGTCGTCTACATTTGGTGTAATACTGTCTAAATCATCTTGTGTAAAGATGTTTATTTCTAGAAGTCGTATTCTTGATAAAGCATTGGCATTAGTGTTATATTTGCCCTTTTTGTATACAATTTCCAAATTGTATTTCTCTAGTTTGATCTTCCATCTCATAAGTTTTGAATTTGGCTCCTTGAGCGACTATAGCCACACTAAGGGTCGATGATCTATGTAGATAGTAAACTTACGTCCAAAAATATAAGGACAAAATTGTGTGACATCGTATACAACTGCAAGTAATTCCATTTCGATGGTAGAGTATTGTTGTTCTGTTTCTGATAGAATTTTTTTGAGAAATCAGGGTATTACAAAATGAGGCTTATTTGCTGATTTGTCAAATCTATTTTTGCATTTTTCTTTAGGCAAGTTGTAAATGGTTTTGTTACTTCTGCAAAGTTCTTAATAAACTTTCGGTAGTAACCTACCAATCCAAGAAAATTTTTGATGGCTGTTTAAGTTTTAGGTATAGGAAATTTAGTGATTGAACGGATTTTTTCAAGGTTTAGTTTAACTCCTTTATCTGTTACAATATGTTTAAGATAATTAAGCTCTTCTTTTAAAAATTCGCATTTCTCTAATTTAATTTTGAAGTTGGCTCATTTTAATCGTTCGAATACTTTTATAAGTTTTTGTATATGATCCTGTAAAGAAAACAAAAATATAAATATATCGTCTAAGTATACGAGGCAAGTATCTTCCAGTAATCCTCGTTAAACGTCATCCATATTCCTACAAAACTTTGCAAGAGCATTTTTGAGGCCAAAAGGCATTCTTTTGAATTCGAAATGTCCTTGTTTGGTACTAAAGGCTGTTTTTTGCATGTTTTCTTCAATCATCTTTATTTGGCGGTACCCTGAGGCAAGGTCAAGTGACGTAAATTAATTAGCTTGACCTAGCTTATCCAAGATGTCGGTAATATTTGGGATCGGATACTTATCTTCGATTAGTTGTTGACTTGATTTTCTGAAATCAACTACCATTCGTTGTTTTCTTTTTTCTTCTTTGTTGGTTGTAACAATGTGTACTGGAGCATGCCTTGGTGATATGCTTTCTCTAACTTTAAATTTTTATACAAAACGTTTAGTTTTTTACAAAAAGGGATTTTTTTGATTAAAAAGAAATATTAAATAAAAGGAATGTTGGCATTAATTAATCAAGGTACTTAAAATAATATTAATATTAAATTTGTCATTTAATTCCGGTGAGTGGGCGATTGCTTTTCTGCTGTGTTGTTAGTCTTAAAATGCTGCGATTTGAGCTGCATCCACTCCACGTAAATTCCTGTTGGAGATTCTAGCGGCGACCTCGGAGCAATTGGTTTCCAATAATTAAGAATTTTTAAATTCAACAAATTTGTGCACTTCGTCTGTTGTCCGATTTTAGGAACAACCAAAATATCACGCGTTTATTGATCCTTTAAGACTGCTCCATTTAACTCTTAAGTATTATTTATTTATAAAAATAATAAAATAAGTACAATAAATTGGATATTAATTGTGTAGAATTTACGTATGACTAACAACATTAAACTTTGAGCAATTTAGCTTCACTGACTAAATTAATAACAAATTCTTCCCGGAATGCTTCTCTGTCGTTCTTGGGTGCAGGTGTTAACTATATAAACTCCCTTTGACTGTCGTAGATTAGACTATTATTTTCTTTAAACTTTAATTCTTGTTGATAGGTTTTACTTAATAATTTAATTAGTGTTGACACTCGGTGTTTAATGATCATTAAAATGTTTTCTATTCCGATTGATGGTAGATTTATTTAATTATTAGCAACTGCATTTATTACAAAATTTGATTGCAAAACGTTATCCAATAAAGCTTGGTTAAAGAAATATCATCATATAAATTATAAGTTTTGTAGTAGTCTAAAAAACAATAAAACTTAATGAAACATTAACTTTGATGATAGTGGTTGCTAAAAACATAACCGCATAAACGATATCAGTCAAATGGCCGCCACGGTTACGGTTGCAGTACCACATTCTTTTCATGAAATATTCCATGACCAATTCACACATCTGCGGTTGTATGTCCTCGATAACTTCACGAATTCCATCTTTAAGGTTTTGAATCGATTGTATAGCATTGGCATAGACCTTATCTTTTACTTGGCCCCAAAAAAAGTCTAAAGGTTTTAAATCACAAGATCTCGGTGGCCAATTGTGATCACCTCTTCGAGAAATAACGCGGTCAGGAAACTTTTCTTGCAAAATTGCGATTGTTTCGTTACTTGTGTGGCACGTAGCGCCGTCTTGCTGAAAATAAACGTCGCCCACTTCAATATATTCCAATTCCGGCGATAAAAATAATTCCATTCACCGTAACAGTTGCTTCAGCCTTATTTTTGAAAAAGTAGGGTCCAATCACACTGCCAGCCCAAAAACTGCATCAAACAGTGACACGTTGAGGATGCAAAAACTTTCCAACAATCATTCTTGGATTTTCTGAGCCCCAAATGCGACAATTCTGTTTATTAACGTAGCCTACGAGGTAAAAATGGGCCTCATCACTGAAGATGATTTTTCGATGAAATTCCGGATTATTTTGATGCATTTGAAGGATCCAATCAGCGAAGATACAACGTTTATGATCAACCGGCTTGAGTTCTTGTGTTAACTGAACTTTAAAAAAATGTCGTTTGTGAAATATCTACATGCTACAGCAATATTATTATTTGTTTTTGAGCAATGCACACGGTTTCAATTCTTCACACTACAAACTTGTCCCAACAGCTCAAATTTTTCCACCAGGTTTACTATTTCCGGCCGAGAAGGTGCTTTACAACCAAAATGAAAAAAAAAAAAAAAATTACAGCTGCCCAAATAATAATAATAATAATAGTAATAATAATAATAATAATAATACTTTATTATACGGCAAATCGCCTTTAAATACAAAAATATAAACAATAGGAAAAATATATATAGTGTACATCTTATTCTATTACAAACAATTAAAAATATAAAACTAAATTAATCTTTCGAGAGTTACATTTAAACATATTATGAGGTTGAAACAAATTAAATTTAATATCATTTTGTAGAATATTACATTCTCGCATTAAACGGGATACAGGGTTAAAATATCCATAATTAGTTTTATGCTGTTTGCATCTGAAAATAGAAGTGTGGCGCGTGTATCGTTGTTGACCTAAATTAAAGTTGATTCTGCACAGTAGATCTGAGCAGTCTATAAATCCATTTATAAGTTTTTGAGCAAAATTTAGGTCTGCAATAATCCTACGGTAATGCAATAATTGTAAACTGTGCAAGTTAATAATTGCTGCATTATTAACATTGTTGTTGTTGTTCTGTAATCCTAATTTATACGAGAATATTTTCAAAAATTTTTGTTGAATTTTTTCAATTTTATATACATTTCCACTCTGGTGAGGTGACCAAATTACTGAATTATATTCTAATATTGATCGTACTAACGATCTGTACATAGTTAAAGTTGCTGCTGCACTTAATTCATTTGATGTTCTTGATACAAAACCTAATAACTTTCTTGCCTTAGAACAAATGTTATCAATATGCAAATTAAAGTTTAGCTTTGCATCAAAAATAACACCTATATCTGCTATTTTATCGTCAGCAGTTATAGGCGCATTGTTAATGCAATAAACATATTGAATGTTATTGTTTAATCTGCTGAAGGTAATTGAATAACATTTAGTCTGATTTAAAAACAAGTTGTTTTTTTTACACCAAATGCCAATATTGTCTAGGTCAATTTGAATATCATGGCAATCTGATATTGATTTAACATTTTTAAAATTTTTTAAATCATCAGCATACAATAGACAATTACAGTTAACAATTACATCGCACAAATCATTAATAAATAACAGAAATAAAACTGGTCCACAATGTGATCCTTGCGGTACACCTGACGATACATTAACTATTCTTGATAAATGGTTATTAATTTTGACGCATTGAGTCCTGCCAGTTAAAAAACTACTCAAATAGCAAATAGCCTGTTATTTAAAATAAAACTTTTTATTGGAAAACCCTTTACATAAAGTTATGACTTTTAGAGTAACGTTCCTTGAATAATGATTTAGTAATAGACAATTGAACAGAGCCTTAATCGTTTTACTTTGTCTAATCTTTGTTGAGGTGAAAGGTGAAGATATTCATTGAAGTTATATATTCTGAAAAAACTTTTGCATTTAATGAATTCTTGTGTGGCATTATTCGATACCAATGCATGCGTTTGTTGGAGCTTGTATTGAAGTGCGTATTTTGTGTTATATCTGAATTTAAAGATTGGACAACAATCATGTAAGAACTTCAAGTTTTTTAATTCAAAAGTTACACAAAATTCTCTACGCTACGCTTTAACACAACTGATGAATTCTAAATTTTTTCCCCGGAAAATCTAAAAACAATAAACGTAGATAAACAAAACAAAACAAATAACATTGCTAAATTTATCATAAATTCTCTAATTGTTGGGCAAGCTACTGTTGATGATAACTTACAAGAGGTAAGGTCATCCGCAAAAGTTGTTCCAAAGTCAAAACGCTCAAAAATATTAGTTTTATACTGCTAACTTCAATCTGAGTTTATTAAATGTTGTTTTTAATTAATTGTTTCTTCTTTAATTTCTAGTTTAAGGAAGATTACAATCTAGAAAAAATGGTTAATTCAATACAAAAAATTGTTAATGTCTATCCAGATATGAAAATAAAAATTCACTATAAGTACAAACGTGATTTGATTATTGATATCATTAAAAGAACCAATTTGTCAAATTATGAAATATACAACAACATTGATTTACGTCGATTTAATGATGGCTTTATTATTCACATAGTCTCATCAGTTGGCAATAATCTAAAGTTGAAAAATAAAGAATCTATACTGCTGTGCATTTATATTGGCGATAACATTAATAGAATGTTAACTAATTTCAATCCATTTACCCGGACAATATTTGTAGATAAACTTGGAAAGATTCATAAACGAGATTCAAATGGCAAATTTAAAAAGCAAACTGTAATAAATCTGGATTATACTAAAAATTTTGAAGGTATGCAACTTTTCCATAGAGTCAACCGCTTTTCTATAAGACCATTTATAGTTGTTAATGATAGTAGAAGCAAAGGTGTTAACGTAATAATTATTAATGAACTTGAAAAATTATTAAATTATACGTTAATATTTAATCAAGACAAGAAAGACGTAGATTTGATGAGTATGCCGACAAATATGAAATATGATTATACCTATCCACAATATATTTCTTATTACGCATTTGCTGTTCCTAAAGCTTTAAAAATGCCTAACTGGTTAGGTTTAATTTATGTTTTTGATTACAAACTTTGGTTACTTATTTTAAGCTCTTTCATAGTAATTCTAATCATCTATCACGTATTAGATAATAACACACTGAGCAAAAGTGTTATGACATGCTTTAGAATATTTTTGAGTCAAAGCACCAAGCAACCTAAACAGAAAGTATTAATTATAATTTATTTAACTTGGGTCATATTTTCATTTATTATTATAAGCGCGTATTTAAGCTTGTTTTTTACTTTGCTTGTTAATCCTTTATATGAGAAGCAAATAAAATCATTAGAAGATCTTGCTGAATCCAATCTGGCCGTATCTATCCGTGAACAATACTACCGTGAGTTGTTCAATGAATCTATAAAAACGCACAAAACAATATTGCAGAGAACAATTGAAACACCATATCCATGTTATGATTGTCTTTGTTTTCATAAAAACGTCAGTATATTGGATCCATTGTCAATTCATGATGTTTTAAAAGAATCTCTAGATCAGGATGATTATTATTATACATTTAAGTTTTCTTTTATCTGGATGGGGATTCAATTTAAAAAACATAGTCCTTTAATTATTCAATTCAATAAATATATTCAACGTTTTCAAGAATTTGGCCTTTATAGTAAATAGGTGCAAGATGCATCGTACATGGATAAAACTATGAATAATGATAATTTTTTAAAATTTTCTTTTGAACAATTATCTTTGCCATTTTTTATACACTTTGCAGTTTTATCAATTGCAATATTAGTTTTTGTAGGAGAGATAATTTTTGGAAAAATAAAAATATACATAAATAACAATTAATTTAAACTATAAATTTTAATAGATTTTATATAAAAATATGCAAACCACAAATGTTTTTATTACAAATAATTAAAACACAAATTTAAAAACTAATATTTAAATGTTTTTTCTAATGCATAAAAAGTTGTTCACATTCTATTTATTTTTCTTAGATTTTCAGCATGTTTCAATTTTACATGGTTTAATCAAATTGTTAACATTGTAAAATACTTGGTTTTAATAATAAAAATATAAAAATAAACTCTTTGTAATTAGTTTCGCACTTTTACACTTTTTTCTAAGACCACTTTTTTGGCTGTTTAGGAGCAAAAAAACGCATGACATTGCGATGACAATTTGAATGTTAATAACAGTAAGTTTTAACAGAAAGAAAATTCTGATTATTTAACTAATAATACGTTTTTCTACTTTCTTCTACATATTGTCACTTTTATTCACCCCTAACTCAATAGATATGTATCATATATGCACTTCAATGTGGATGGATATGATGTGCCGTAGGTGCCGTATCAACCTTAAAAACAAAAAATACAAATCACAACGTTTATTTGATTACGTCGCTAAATACAAATGGTTTTTTATTTGTAGAATGTCAATAAATAGATTAAGAACGTCTTATTTATTAACTGTTATTATACAATAAAGCTCAAAAACATTTTTAATTAAATATTTTAACAGCATAATTTATCCAAAATTATAGGTAGTTCTAAATTTGATAATTATGCAAAACGTCAGATGTTAAACATAACCTGAATTTACTTCAATATAAAATAATGTTAAATAATTAATTGAAAAGTTTTAAAATAATTTTTAGATTTTTATCAGTCGAAGATAAAGTAAGCTGTACAACTCGAGTGGAATGCTCATATCGCACTTAGACGTTTGGACGATATGGGCATACTATCCACTCTTGTTATACAAAATATTATTATTTGTGCTTTTTGACCTTAAAAGTTACATATATCTATAATTTCCCAAAAGAACAAATTATAATTCTTATAAATTAACAAAATAAAATTCATCGTATTTTTTATTCTGCCCTTATCTATTCTATTCCTTTTTTATTTTTTCAATATCTTACTTCTTTTCATCTGTTTTTTTCTGTCAACTCGTTATATTGTTTTAACATATTTATTTCCTTAGCCTCTTCACACATTCTATACACTTTCAAATTATCTATACAAAATTTTGTTACTGGCAAAAAAGATGAAAATATCACCACATCTAAAACTGGCAATCATCTTCAATATATCAATTGTTTTCAACAAACATGGGCATTTTCTATGTTATATTTATAATTTCGGTTATACGTAGACTTCATCATTCGTATTCTCCTTTGTTGTTTTTGTATGTCTCTATCTTTTTCAGTTTTCTCTTGATATCATAGCTAGCATAACTATTGTAACTATTGTAAGCTTTCCGTTTCTTGCTTTCATTTGCTCTTTGAAGCATTTTTGTAAGATTTTACATGTGTTTTTTTGCATCATTCTTAATTTTTTATTCTATTCTACTCCTAGTTTTTGTTTTACTTTCCTATAATACGATAAATAATCATGTTTTTCTATTTAAACCCAACAGCATACTGCGGATAGCTTTTTGGCCGCTTGCTCGTTTAAATGAGGTAGGTACTAAAGAAGATAATAAAAAAGCTAATTATTTTTAATTTTTTTTAAGTGTAATGTAATGAGTAGATATAAATTAGCGGCGGAAGTACAATTTCTTATGAAGAAATACATGGACTCAAGGAGTTCAAGAAACCAAATATCGTTTTTACGATTTCAGTTCCTCGTTTGGCCACCATAGTGCTTGTTGTCGCTAGTGTCGTGAGTGTGTTTAGTTGCATACCCAATTTCTACGTGTATGATTGGTTGCTATTCATTGTTTTAGGGATGATCGGTAAAAGCGGTTTATTCAAATTTTGCATACTGACTGTTCGAATGTTTTTTTCCAAGATGGCCGCTCGGTTGTAGAGGCACCAATTTTAAATATTGCCGACATGATGTGTGTTGCTTGTCAAATTGTCCACTAGATGTCAGGGCGTGTGATGTAGTTCATCATGTCGTCACTAGATGTCCGAGAGAATGCAACTTAAGTACACTGGTAGATGTGTTGCATACACTTCACATAGAGAGAGAGTATATGCAACCCATCTTACACAGTATGCTTGGTTGCGATTGACTTTTTAGTGAGTCTTGCCAGCTAAGATTTGAACACCGGTCGGCCTAATTCTAATTCCAATTTCCAATTTAAATAAATTTTATTGAAAAATCGTTTTATAAAGTACAAGAAAAATACATACTTAAATGCGTTAACAGTTAATGTGTACAAAAACTATTTCATGTCTTTGATAAAAAATAGAAAAGGAATAGAATAGATAATGGCAGAATAAAAAATACGATGAATTTTATTTTGTTAATTTATAAGGATTATAATTTGTTCTTTTGGGAAATTATAGATATATGTAACTTTTAAAGCCAAAAAGCACAAATAAACGTATTATTAGTTGAATAATCAGAATTCTTCTGTTAAAACTTATTGTTATTAACATTCAAATTGTCATCGCAATGCCATGCGTTTTTTTTGCTCCTGGTCAACCAAAAAAGGGGTCTTAGAAAAATGTGTAAAAATGCAAAACTAATTACAAAGAGTTTTTTTAAATTTTTATTATTATAACCAAGTTTTTTACAAAGTTAACAATTTGATTTAAACCATGTGAAAGTGAAACATGCTGAAAATTTAAGAAAAATAAGTTGAATGTGAACAACTTTTTATGCATTAGAAAACGCATTTAAATATTAGTTTTTAAATTTGTGTTTTAATTATTTGTAATAAAAACATTTGTGGTTTACATATTTTTTTTATAAAATCCAATAAAGTTTATAGTTTAAATTAATTGATGTTTATATATAATTTTATTTTTTCAAAAATTATCTCTCCTACAAAAACTAATATTGCAATTGATAAAACTGCAAAGTGTATAAAAAATGGCAAAGATAATTGTTCAAAAGAAAAATTTAAAAAATTATTATTATTCAAAGTTTTATCCATGTACGATGCATCTTGCATCCATTTACTATAAAGGCCAAATTCGTGAAAACGTTGAATATATTTATTGAATTGAATATTTAAAGGATTATGTTTTTTAAATTGAATCCCCATCCAGATAAAAGAAAACATAAATGTATAAAAATAATCATCCTTATCTAGAGATTCTTTTAAAACATCATGAAGTGACAATGGATCCAATATACTGACGTTCTTATATAAAAAAATGACATTCATAACATGGATATGTTGGTTCAATTGTTCTCTGCTATATTGTTTTGTGCGTTTTTATAGATTCATTGAACAACTTACGGTATTGTGTACGGATAGATACGGCCAGATTGGATTCAGCAAGATCTTCTAATGATTTTATTTGCTTCTGATGTAAAGGATTAACAAGCAAAGTAAAAAACAAGCTTAAATACGCGCTTATAATAATAAATGAAAATATGATCCAAGTGAAATAAATTATAATTAATACTTTCTGTTTAGGTTGCTTGGTGCTTTGACACAAAAATATTCCAATGCATGTCATAACACTGTTGCTTAAAGTGTTATTATCTAATACGTGATAGATGATTAGAATTACTATGAAAGAGCTTAAAATAAGTAACCAAAGTTTGTAATCAAAAACATAAATTAAACCTAACCAGTTAGGCATTTTTAAAGCTTTAGGAACAGCAAATGCGTAATAAGAAATATATTGTGGATAGGTATAATCATATTTCATACTTGACGAGAAACTCATCATTTCTACGTCATGTTTCTTTTGATTAAATAATAACGTATAATTTAATAATTTTTCAAGTTCTTTAATAATCATTACGTTAACACCTTTGCTTCTACTATCATTGACAACTATAAATGGTCTTACAGAAAAGCGGTCGACTCCATGGAAAAGTTGCATACCTTCAAAATTTTTAGTATAATCCAGATTTATTACAGTTTGCTTTTTAAATTTGCCATTTGAATCTCGTTTATAAATGTTTCCAAGTTTATCTACAAATATTGTCCGGGTAAATGGATTGAAATTGGTTAACATTCTATTAATTTTATCGCCAATATAAATGCACAGCAGTATAGATTCTTTATTTTTCAACTTTAGATTTCTTGCAACTGTTTATACTATGTGAATATTAAAACCATCATTAAATCGACGTAAATCAATGTTGTTGTATATTTCATAATTTGACAAGTTGTTTCTTTTAATGATATCATTAATCAAATCACGTTTGTACTTATAGTGAATTTTTATATTAATATCTGGATAGACATTAACAATTTTTTGTATTGAATTAACCATTTTTTCTAGATTGTAATCTTCCTTAAACTAGAAATTAAAGAAGAAACAATTAATTAAAAACAACATTTAATAAACTCAGATTGAAGTTAGCAGTATAAAACAAATATTTTTGAGCGTTTTGTAGCGGTTAGCAATGTTATTTGTTTTGTTTTGTTCATCTACGTTTATTGTTTTTAGATTTTCCGGGGAGAAATTTTAGATTTCATCAGTTGTGTTAAAGCGTAGCGTAGAGAATTTTGTGTAACTTTTGAATTAAAAGACTTGAAGTTCTTACATGATTGTTGTATAATCTTTAAATTCAGATATGACACAAAATACGCACTTCAATACAAGCCCCAACAAACGCATGCATTGGTATCGAATAATGCTACACAAGAATGCATTAAATGCAAAAGTTTTTTCAGAATAAATAACTTCAATGAATATCTTCACCTTTCACCTCAACAAAGATTAGACAAAGTAAAACGATTAAGGCTGTGTTCAATTGACCAATTAAAAAATCATTATTCAAGGAACGTTACTCTAAAAGTCATAATTTTATGTAAAAGGTTTTCCAATGAAAAGTTTTATTTTAAATAGCAGGGTATTTAGGCAGCTGTCAATTTTGAAGCTATTATCTTTTGACATTTGACAAGTAAAAACTATACACGCTTCAACAACGCAGTGAAATTATTAAAATTTACTAGAAAAATGGTGAAAATTTTTCAGTCACTGCAAAACTGAAGCACATTTTGGTCGTCGTAAAGCCGGCAATAGTAAACCTGATGGAAAAATGTGAGCTGTTGGGACAAGTTTGTAGTGTGAAGAATTTAAACCGTGTGCATTGCTCAAGAACAAATGATAATATTGCTGATGTAGCCCGTAGTGTTAAAGAAAACCCAGGTTTGTCGATTCTTCGTTGGTCTTTGGAATTAAATATTTCACAAACGACATAACACCGTATTTTGCATAAAAACTTAAGTCTTAAGACTTTTAAAGTTCAGTTAACACAAGAACTTAAGCCGGTTGATCACCATAAACGTTGTATCTTCGATTGGGTCCTTCAAATGCATCAAAATGATCCGGAATTTCATCGAAAAATCATCTTCAGTGATGAGGCCCATTTTCACCTCGTAGGCTACGTTAATAAATAGAATTGTCGCATTTGGGGCTCAGAAAATCCAAAAATGATTGTTGGAAAGTCTTTGCATTCTCAACGTGTCATTCTTGATGCAGTTTTTCGGCTGGCAGTGTAATTGGACCTTACTTTTTCGAAAATTAGGCTGAAGCAACTGTTACGGTGAATGAATGGCGCTACCGAGCTATGAGTAATGATTTTTTATGGCCGGAATTGGAATATATTGATGTGGGCGACGTTTATTTTCAGCAAGACGGCGCTACGTGCCACACAAGCAACAAAACAATCGCAATTTTGCAAGAAAAGTTTCCTGACCGCGTTATTTCTCGAAGAGGTGATCACAATTGGCCACCGAGATCTTGTGATTTAACACCTTTAGATTTTTTTTTTGGCCAAGTGAAAGTTTAGGTCTATGCCAATGCTCTACAATCGATTCAAGACCCTAAAGATGGAATTCGTGAAGTTATCGAGGACTTACAACCGTAACCGTGGCGACCATTTGACTGATATCGTTTATGCGGTTATGTTCTTAGCAACAACTATCATCAAAGTTAATGTTTCATTAAGTTTTATTGTTTTTTTAGTAGACTACTACAAAACTTATAATTTATATGATGATATTTCTTTAACCAATCTTTATTGGATAACGTTTTGCAATCAAATTTTGTAATAAAAGCAGTTGCTAATAAGTAAATAAATCTACCATCAAACGGAATAGAAAACTTTTTTATGATCATCAAACACCGAGTGTCAACACTAATTAAATTATTAAGTAAAACCTATCAACAAGAATTAAAGTTTAAAGAATATAATACTCTAATCTACGACAGTCAAAGGGAGTTTATATAGTTAACACCTGCACCCAAGAACGACAGAGAAGCTTTCCGGGAATTCGTTATCTAAATACTATTTCTCTGGAAACGAAATCGCTGACAATAAAAAACCATGAGCAATTTAAAAAACCCTTATCATATCATATAAAAAGAAGAATTTGTTATTAATTCAGTTAGAGGAGCTGAATCGCTCAAAGTTTAATGTTGTTAGTCTAACGTAAATTCTACAAAATTAATATCCAATTTATTATACTTATTTTATTATTTTTATAAATAAATAATAGTAAAGAGTTAAATGAAGCAGTCTTAAAGGATCAATAAACGCATGATATTTCGGTTATTTCTAAAATTGGACCAACAGACGAAGTGCACAAATTTGTTGAATTTTAAAATTCTTAATTATTGGAAACCAATTGCTCCAAGGTCGCCGCTAGAATTACCAACAGGAATTTACAAGGAGTGGATGCAGCTCAAATCGCAGCATTTCAAGACTAACAACACAGCAGAAAAGCAATCGCATACTCACCAAAATTAAATGACAAATTTAATATTAATATTATTGTAAGTACTTTGATTAATTAATGCCAACATTCCTTTTATTTAATATTTCATTTTAATCAAATAAATCCCTTTTGTAAGAAAATAAACGTTTTGTATTAAAATTTAAAACCGGCTAGATTAAATAAATATTTGAAATAAAATAAATTATCTTGGAAAATTTACAAGATTTATTATTAGCATTAGAAGTAGAAATGGCGCGAGACATTTAAAAGATTGACCAGGAATTGATACCTGTGTTCGAAGGACATAAAATAACCTTACGTAGTTACAAAAATGCATGTGAATTTTTATTAGAAGATTATTTGCCAGCTCCCCCACAAAAGGTAAATGAATTTAGAATTATTATTAATATTTACGGGAAAAATTCGCGGTAAAGCCCGAGAAGCAGTTGACGGAAATAAAACTCCAATATCATGGATTGAATTAAAAGATATTTTAATTCACGCATTTGGTGACAAACGTTCCGAAGACGTGCTTGTTTACGATCTTAATTGTTTAACACCCAAAAGGGATGACACAACCGCAACTTATGCGAATAAAATTAAATCAACTTTGTACAATCTTTTATCAAAAATTAATCTCGAAGAAAGAGATATGCAATTTAGACAAATTAAACAAAAATTTTTTTATCAAATCTGTTTGGACTAAATATAATCAACCCTAATATTAGACTGGAAGTAAAGCTACGAAGACCCGATAATATTGAAACAGCTGAATTGTATGCGCTTGAAATTATAAATTTCAACATTCAGCGACAAAGATTTGTATCAAATTTGAATACAAATGCAATCTGGAAACTCACATCGATTTCCGCTTACTCAAACAACACCACAACAACGACCAATGCAGCGTCAGAATAAATTTATTCCTCCAGCACAATCGCTACCCACATATAATCAAAATCAATATCCAAATCAATCATTACCAAGATCACAAATGTTTGCTAAAACACCAACAACACATATTTTATTCATATCAACAAAGACCCTATCATCCAACCCCTATGGAAGTGGATAGCAGCGCACAAAAACGCACAGGATCATCGGTTGTAAAACCACAACAGAAAAGGCAATGGATATCTAACAACATTGAGATACCAGCTGATAATATTGAACCTTAAGATTATAATGTCAATGAATATTAGGAAGACTACCCACCAGCTGATCACCCTGACGACGCATATGATCAGCAAGAACAAATGCCATACAATGAAGATATAATATCTAAGGATTTTCAATGGGATCACCAACCCGATCGACCTATTTAACAATTTCAATAATGCATACTCACAAACGCCTGTACTTCCTTATATAGAGTTTGAAAAACTAAAATTTTTAGTTGACACTGGCGCGGAATGTTCATTAATAAATTCAAAAATGTTCAATTATGCGGACCAAAATAATTACCCTTGTCATAATCATGAAATTAACATCAAAACTCCTCATGGCATAGAAATAGTTACCAAATCTACTTTAAAACCACTACCTGACATTTTTAATTGTCCTGAACATCATTTATTTGTTTGCTTTGACTTCTCTTCATCATTTGACGGATTATTCGGATTTGACTTATTAAACAAACTTGGAGCTTTGCTAGATACCAAGCGACAAAAGATCACTACTGATACGGCAGAAATTTTATACAAAATTAACAAGCCCACACATGTTGTTTAACCTAATTCAAGTACAACAATAAATGATCAAATAACAAATATTTGTTATGGACTTGCACTTTTTCCAAAAACAGTAGACAAGAAAGGAAAATTAATTATACTCAAATCTGTAGTTAACGTTAAAAATCATAAAATTTGTGTAGAGGCAACAAATTGTAGTCAATAACAAATTCATGTTAAGATAACCTAATGAAGCTAACATCAGTAAATGAAGCAGAAAAAGATATTATTATGGGTTATTATACAAAAAACCAAAACAATTTATCAAAACTACAGGAAGAAAATATTATCAAAAATTTCAAAAATGATAATTTAAATTTAGAAAAATTTACAGAAATAAAACGTTACTTATAAAAAATAAAAATCTTTTTTATGTAGAAGGCCAAAATTTAACTTTTACTCATAAAATAAAACTTACTCTAAATATGAAAAATAACACCTTTATTTATGTACGCAACACTGGAATTAAAAAAAAAATAAGAATCAAACTCTTGATTTACTACGACAGGACATAGTTAGAGAAAGCATATCACCATGGAATGCTCCAGTACACATTGTTACAACCAACAAAAAAGAAAAAAGAAAATAACGAATGGTAATTGATTTCAGAAAATCAAGTCAACAACTAATCGAAGATAAGTATCCGATCCCAAATATTACCGACATCTTGGATAAGCTAGGTCAAGCTAATTATTTTACGTCACTTGACCTTGCCTCAAGGTACCGCCAAATAGAGATGATTGAAGAAAACATGCAAAAAACAGTACCAAACAAGGACATTTCGAATTCAAAAGAGTGCCTTTTGGTCTCCAAAATGCCCTTGCAAAGTTTTGTAGGAATATGGATGAAGTATAACGAGGATTACTGGAAGATACTTGCCTCGTATACTTAGACAATATATTTATATTTTTGTTTTCTTTACAGGATAATATACAAAAACTTATAAAAGTATTCGAACGATTAAAATTAGCCAACTTCAAAATTAAATTAGAGAAATGCGAATTTTTAAAAGAAAAGCTTAATTATCTTAAACATATTGTAACAGATAAAGGAGTTAAACTAAACCTTGAAAAAATCCGTTCAATCAGTAAATTTCCTATACCTAAAACTCAAACAGAGATCAAAAATTTTCTTGGATTGGTAGGTTACTACCGAAAGTTTATTAAAAACTTTGCAGAAGTAACAAAACCATTTACAACTTGCCTAAAGAAAAATGCAAAAATAGATTTGACAAACCAGCAAATAAGCTTTTAACTCACCTCATTTTGTAATACCCTGATTTCTCAAAAAAAATTCTATCAGAAACAGAACAACAAAACTCTACCATCACTTGCAGTTGTATACGCTGTCAAACAATTTTGTCCTAATATTTTTGGACGTAAGTTTACTATCTACATAGATCATCGACCCTTATAGGTCTATTCTGAACATTTTTTAACATCGATGTTAGCTAACATCGCTGTAGAAATTGATTTTTAACCAATCAGGTAACGAGTTTTTTAAATATTGCCTAGCAACGTTCAAAATGTTAATTAACATTGCTGTAAAACATGTTCAGAATACGGCTATTAGTGTGGCTATAGTCGCTCAAGGAGCCAAATTCAAAACTTATGAGATGGAAGATTAAACTAGAGAAATACAATTTTGAAATTGTATACAAATAGGGCAAATATAACTCTAATGCCGATGCTTTATCAAAAATACGACTTCCAGAAATAAACATCATTACACAGTGTTACACCAAATGTAGAGGACAGTGACCTAATAGAAAACTTAGAAGAACAAGAAATTTTAGAAAATATGACCTCCGATACAATTCATTCAACAGCAAATCAAGAACCTGCAAAAACTATTGAAATACAAGATACTATTATTGATAACAAGAAAAGTCAACTCATTGTTACTAAAAGCCTATCACAACAACTTGAAATTCAAATTAAAAAAGAGAGAAAAATTTTATCATTAACTTTGAAAGAATACCAAGGGATAATTCTTAAAGTGCCCTATTACAGCTATTCAAAGAATACAAGAGTGATCAGAAAACATTTTATTTATACACCAAAAATGACGAATTATACAAAAAACTACGTAAAGTATATAGTAAAAAAAGTTGAAGTGATTGATAATGAAAATACAAAATTGGAACTTATCACGTCATATCACACTGGATTGACAAATCATAGAGGTATCAAGGAATCACTTGAACATCTAAAACAAAAATATTGGTAGAATGAAATGGAAAAGCAAATAACCTATTTGATAAAATTATGCTACATTTGCAATTGGTCAAAATACAACAGGCACCCTAAAGTACCGCTATTACCAATAACGGAAACACCCGATGCACCTCTTGAAAAAATATTTATTAATATTTTCTTGTAGCAATGAAAAATACCTTACAATTATTGACTCTTTCACTAGAGTAGGACAAGCTATATAAGTTTATAGCATGCTCTATTAACATACTTTAGTTACTACGGAATACCTCAAGAAATTTAGATCTGATCAAGGATCAGAGTTTAACAACAAACTATCTAAAAAATTAGCATCTTTTTAAAAAATTACTATACACCTTGGTACAGCTAAAAAACCAGAAAGCCAATCAAATGTTGAATGCTATCAATGATTATGATACTGTAAACGTAGAGACGCAAAGTACCCAAACATATCATACCAGACGTAAAACTAACATCCTTGGATGGCCCGCTATTCCCCATACACCTTACAATTGCAAAAAATCAAATTAATTATTGGACTACAGTAGTACGATGCGACCTACAACCTTTAGTGGCTGAAGTTAACCAGCTAAATTTACAATATAAACAACTAGAAAAGGCTAGACACAATATTCAGGACAATAAAAAAAACCACAATTACATTCATTTGCTATGGAGCTTCAAAGCCAACTCTATCAATTAAACTATGAAAAGTATCAATTAGTACCAACAGTTAGAAGAGCTCGTGGAGCAGTATACTTTGTCGGTTCCGTTATAAAAGCAATCTCAGGAAACTTCGACGCAGAAGATGCCGCAAGATATAATAAATTGATACAAAACCTCGCTACTAGCTGTGAAAAACTATTTAAGAACAACCAGGCACAGATTCATTTAGCTCAAGAAACTCTTAAGAGCTATAAAGCTAATCTTCAAATCGCAGAAAATCAAAACAAAACACCGCAATGCTTTCACAAAATCGAGTCTTTATAGAGAGCCCACATGTTGGTATTTAATACCATAACGTCAGCTTCGACCATCACCAGCCGACTTTTAACTGCAAAAACTTTCTCCAAATTGCAAACTTACCATCCTGTAATTATTTTTGCAGAAAAACTGTCAAATGAATTAAAATTTGTTCAATAATCTATTTCTGAACAAAATATTGTATTACCACCTGAAACCAAAACCTTTATGTTTTTGAAAAATGATAACTGTAAAAGCTTAGTCAAAGCGTACGTACTCACATTTTTACTCAAAATTCCATTAGTCAAACTTACAATTCACCAATACCATAAATTGATTCCTTAACCAATCAAGCAAAATCCAGATTACTTTGTTTTAAATATTCCACAACTTTACCTGGCAGAAAATGTTGATAGGTATATTGCAGTGTCAGAACATGCAAATTATTGCAACATCAAGAATATCTGTGTACAGTCATTAGTTTAGATGCTACAAAACACACCTCGTGTGGACATCAGCTACTATATCTGCCAATAACAGCTTGCATCTACATCAGATGGTTGCAACTGGATGCCTAAATGATCTATCCCACAAACTCCGATTGGATTCTATTTTAAGCCAATTAATCTGCCAAAGTTCAATGTGATCTTCGGCAAGAAGTAAAAAAATTACAAGGCTTCCAGCTTGTACAATTGACATCCGAATATCCAATTAGTCTAGGATACGAAGTTTTACGAACCACATCAATTCACTATTTGGATCGACAAATTTATCTAACACTTATAAATTTAACCTTACTGCCAGCAAAACAACATCAATGAAGATTGGAAGACGTCCATCTAAAAAACTTGCAATTGGAAGGATTGAATGAAACCCATGGAAAGTTAACCAAACTTGACGCCCGATTGGAGAAGTTATATAACGCCCACTCCACAAACAACTGGAGTTTGACGACCGCCTTAGTAACAACTACGGCAATTGCAATCATTGTTATTATTGGAATATGGTACCTTAGAAGAAAACAACCATCCAATAAATTGCTCAAAGTATAATGTTGTTAGTCTAACGTAAATTCTACACAATTAATATCCAATTTATTATATCAATTTTATTATTTTTATAAATAAATAATAGTAAAGAGTTAAATATATATCTCAATACAAGATATTAAACTTGTTTTGGAGCACTATGTTTGTATATACAAATATATTAGTCAAGAGTCAATTGAGCAATTATTTATATAAACTGAACATAATAATCTTATTATGATGCACAAAATTAACAAATGGAATACAAATATATTTGTCAATAGTCAGCAATAATAATTAAATAAAATTTATTAACTAAATTTGTATTATTTTGCATAATACAAAAATATAGATATCTTATTTTTTTTTTAATTGAAGAATAATTAATTAAAAATGCAAATATTGTGCTAGATTATATTTTAATATCTTACTGAATATCAGAATTACTAATTAAAAAAATCAATAATATAATTTTCAGCTATAATGTAATGTTGAATTTACCTGTGGGTATAATTTTTTGTGAAAACAGCTAACATCACAAATATAAACAATAACCAACAACAAATTTATTAGTTTTGACATTTTTTCTTAACTAGCTTCGACTGATTCAATGCGCTTTGGTAGAATGGAGGTAATCGTTTAAATAAATATTATTTAAACTTTCCACATGCAACATATCCTATTATTTTAATTTATTATTTAGTTGTATGGAGCAAACTAATTTTAATCTAGAACAATCAATTGCCCACATAACACTACACACAACGTTTGCTACAAACATAATAAATTTTGCATTAGTTTATTAACATTTTTGTATATACTACGTAATGAAAGAATTGCCATGAGCATTGAGTGTATATGGCAAATCAATGTATCTGACAGCTCCGACATTGCTGATAATTTTTTTCATTTTTAATCGGCTATTGTTTTGGATCAGTTCTTCATCGATCGACTTATCTGTGATCACTTCAACTGGTTGATCAGAACGTGAGTCATCTTCCATAGACTCATAGCCCATTTTTTTTATTGTCTCTATTGTGCGTTTTACAGTTTTTTACATCGCCTCAGAAGTCTTACGAATTGTTTGAAAGGGTTTTTAATCTTTTGGATATTTGTTTTTACGGTGAAATATAAAGGTGGAAACCAAACATTGTCTGTCTAGATATCACTACAAGATTAATTAAAGTAGAAGGTTGAAATTGCACATGTAGGTTGTTAACGTAAAGTGTAATGCTTAATTAAAGCATTACACTTTACTGACAATATTTGATTTTTCATCAAATAGAATTTATAGCGTTTACCTCGTACATCAATGAAGAAGACTTTAGTAAAGTCCAACACTTTAAACTCTAAGTAATACCGTTAATGATAACTCTAACAAGAAGCGCAGCGTCAATGTATTTTAGTGTACCCGTACCACGCCGCAGGAGGAAGGCGCCATCTGGCTTATTTAGCGGTATATCTTGAAACAAAATTTTATGATTCATGCGTCTGGCTAATTTGACTTGCTATTTTGTGAGTTAGTAGATAATATTATATTTGCGCTAGCCGAAGAAGAAACAAATATATTATATATTTATTATTTGGTATTTAACAATGTATTTTGAAAAATATCTATATGTGTAATATTTATTAAATTATTTTTTTTTAGTTTAAATTTCTTTTATATTATCATTGGTTGATCAATTTTTTTTTTGTAAATAAAATTTATGATAGACAATGTAATTAAAAATATTGTTATTGACTAATATAAAAAAAGTTAGACGAGCTAAAAAATAAAATATGTATTAAAATAAAATTTAATATGTAACTAAATAACAATAAAAATACTACTCTAGTTCCTGGACTAAAATAAATGTTTATTAGTTAGTTGCATATAAAAACATAAAAAAATAAAAGTAAATATATATCAAAGATGAAATAGACTATCACAAACTAGGCTACTTTTATCCATACAGTGTCTAGTGTGTAAAAAGTCCAAAACACGGCTACATTTTACAATACCTAAACATTTATTAAACACAAAATAAATGTATATGTTATTATGTATTTAACTTTCTCGACAAATTTTTGTATTAAATTAGTATTTACTCTAAATTCCAAGCTTGTAACTTGCAATCATGACTGAATGGTACGAATGAATGACAAAACAAATTCTAAATTGTACAGCAAAAATTTGTACCTACTTGCAGATTTATAATACGATAAGACCAATTGTTTCTCATGTAATGTTCAACTAGTTTGTTTTTTATGATAGCATTGCATATTAATAAAAACATTGACGGCATTGCTAAATTTGGAAATAATAGGTTTTTGACAGGTACCATGCTCATAATCCTGTTGCTGCATAGTCTATTAAAATTCCATTTGATTCTTCCATTTCATTAACGGATAATACTTGGAAACCTTCAACTATCAATAAGCACTTCTGAATCTTTATTTCTGGAAATGCTAATTGACTTTTTTTTAACTGATTTGAAAGGCATTTTGGAACTATCAAATTGTAGTAAAAAAATATCTTTTTAAATTAAATACCAGAAAAGCATCAGTTTTAGATGAAATTCTACCTATTATTCTCAAAACATTTGCAAATAAATTAGCTCCCATTTTGACTAAAATAATACTTTTCCAAATTATTGGAAATTGCAAATGTTCAACATATACCTAAACAGAGAGACAAGTTTGATTTGTCAAATTAGACCAATTGCATTATTGTTCAGTTTGTCAAAAAAAATTGAAAAGTATATTAATTTTCACATTTTCAAGTTCTTACTTTATCTTAGATACTCAATATAGATTTTGATCAATACGTTTGACAACAGATCTTCTGACTCTTGTTAGTCACAAATGGAATTCTACTGTAGACAAACAAGGAAAAAATTTTGCAGTAGCTTTAAACATTTCCAAAGCTTTTGATAGAGTATGGCATCCTAATCTTGTCAACAATCTCCATTGTATAGGTTTTGATAAAAAAACTCTAAATTTTATCAATAGTTTTCTTGACAATAGAAAAATTATAGTTAAAATTGATGGATTTAATTCTAACCTTAAAATTACAATATCGACAAACATGGCAGAGCGTCTTGAAATTTCTAGGTTAAAATCTATAGCATCTATAAACAAATACCTTAAAACAATATCTGAATAAGGCACTCTCAACATAGTCAATTTTAACTTTAAACAAACTAAACAACAAATTCATTTCTAAATCTTCTTCAATTTGGTGTTCCAATCTTACATAATCTTCTCTGGAACAACCATGTTCTCCACATTTCTTAATAGATGTAAAAAAAATTACTTTTGTTTAATTTTTGCATATACCATATACAAAACTTATTTTTGTCATTGTATTAAATAATGTTCCCAAGAATAGGAAAGAGCATCGGAAACTACACTATCTCTTCTAAACTCTATTCAGAAAGGAGCTATTTAGATCATTGCTGATTCAAAATTAACTAATGACTTAGATACTTAACATCACAGTTGTAATATTGCAGATCTTTGCATTTTCTATAAATATTTTAATAGACATTGTTCAAACAAAATACAAGACATTATGCCATTTAAAAAAATATTTACTCGTATTACAAGGCTTGCTAACAAATACTCACTGACAGTTCAGAGTTGTTGGACCAAAACTTTTAAAAGAGATTTCTTTAACCGTACTATCAACAAATGGAATAAACTGTTAAGATCAGTATTTTACGAGACTTATAAGCTGGAAATATTCAAAGTAAATGTTCACAAACTGCTTAAATCTAGTCTTCAATGTAGTAGTTTCCGCTATTTTTATATTTTTGTGGCAAGTTATGTAATTCCTATACATCACATTTTCTAATTAAAAAAAATCAAGTGGAATACTAGAAACATCATTGCAAAATTGATTGCCTCATATTACACGCCGGGTAACAGTTTGTTCCTTTAATTGTATATAAATAGATTTACTATTTTAAACGCAAAATGTAAGGATTTTTGGAATATCACTTTTAATAAAACTGGGTTATCATTTAGTTTATTTCTGCTTAAAACAAATTGCAAGGCAAATGTGTGATGATTATTAACAATGTACCATATCATTCGGTCCAGATGGGCAAACCACCCACTATTATATAGGGACCCTTGATGTCTTTATTGACATTTTATGCATAAAATGTTGCACTTTTCAACACTTTCATTCAGATTTTGGTTTTTTCTAACAATATTTTCTCATAACTGAATTTTGCATTTTTTTATAAAATTATATAAACTTTTCAACCGTTTTGGGCCTGATTTTAATTTTAAAATTTATACAATTTGCCATTTTTAATTTTTTATAAATAGAATGTTGTTTTTGCAATTTGTTGGTACATTACGACAATATTTTTGTACTTTAGGAACAGATTTTGCTATTTTTGACATTCTTTATTAGAGTTTGTCACGTTTTAACTACATAACCGATTTTTGAACTTTCTCTAACAATAATTTGAAATTTCATAGTAGGGTAATTCCACGTTAGTTTGGACAAACGTCTCCACATTAACATCTCCGATTTTGCTCAAATTTTGTACACATGTGCTTTCAGTTTTTGTGCTGTATTAAGCAAAAAATAGTCAAAAATCATATCCAAAAAGGTGTACTTTATAGGAAACTTTCTGCAAAAAGTAGGAAAATACCATTTTATTGAAAATTCAATAACTTTGATTCCGCTACACCTGGAGACTTAAAATTTGAATATGATACTCTTGAAACATAGTACTTTTAATCGCAAAAGAAATATATATTTTTATCATATTTTTTTTAAGTATGTAGTTTTATAGATACTTTTGTAAGAAATTTTTCGAAAAAAATGATGATAAAAAATAATATTTCTTGGTATTTCATAATTTCGCAAAAAAAAAAAAAAAAAAAAATTGAATCAAAAGGAAATTTTTTTAGAACGCGATCTTTATGTCCGTTTTTAAAAATCTTTCTAAAAAAAAAACCAAAAAATTAGTAAAATTACAAAAAACCAAAAAAAAATCTCTAAAAATAACCTATTTTTAGCAATTATGTAATATATTTTACTTTAGGGCAAGCAAATCTAGTTTTCTTCAATTTTTGCGATTTAAAGTACTATGTTTCAGGAGTATCATATTCAAATTTCAAGTTTCTAGGTGTAGCGGAATTGAAGATATCAAATTTTCAATAAAATGGTATTTTTTCATTTTTTGCAATATTCATTTTTTTGAATGACGTTTTTGACTATCCTTCCTTATTTACAGCACAAAAACTGAATGGAGTTAATTATTCGTAAAAAAAATGGCCGCTACTTACACTGCATCTAGTGATCAAAATTTTTTTTATGTATCTTTAAAAAAAAATTAAGGAATCATTATACTTTGGTACCCCAAACATGTGTACAAAATTGCACTACAGGACTTTTTTTAGGATTTTATAAAAATGATTAAAATTTCCAATTTTATGAACTGATTTTGCCATTTTTGACTTTTTATAAATACATTTTTGCTCCAATTTTAGTTCCTTGTGACAATATTTTGATGGTTTAAGACTGATTATTGATATTTTTAAAATTTTATAAATTAGAATTTCAGTTTTAAACAGTTTATTTGAATGTTTTTTAACAATATTTTGATGTTTTAAGATAGGATTTTGCTAATTTTGCCTTTTTGTGAATACAATTTTACATTTTTAAAATGTTTTTGGCCTATATTTGGTGCTTTTTCTAATAGTATTTTAATATTTCCAATACCGGGTTTTGCTATTTTATGAGTAGAAATATAAACTTTTCAAATGTTTTAAATTCGGATTGAGCTATTTTTCATATTTTATAAATTCAAAAGTTTATGGCAAAATTTTGCTGTTTTTAACAGTATTTTGATATATTTTATAGCAAGATTTTGCTATTAAAATTACACTTTATAACAGTTTATGGCTGACTTCTGACAATATTTTAATGTTTTAAAACCAAATTTTGTTATTTTTTACATTTTATATATAAAATTTTACATTTTTTAATAGTTAATAAAAGAAATAATAAAAAATGACCATACTGTACTTTTTTAATCCGTCTGAGGAAAAAACCATTCAGTATTTTGCGGTGAGACCCAAAGATCCTACTTACGCCACTAAAGACCCTATCTTCTAATTTATGATTTGATGCTCTTTTGGAGTATACTACGGACATGTGGCAAAATGTTTGTAACAAATGTGATTCATTGTGATAAACAGGACTAAACATATCACTCAAAAACATGTATTATTTATCATTGGCAAAAGAATTAAAATCAAATGATAAATCTAATGCACAATATAAAGATAATGTTATGAAGTTGCAATAGAGGTAATTTTAAAACAATACTTTTGACAAAATGACAACAAAGTTTTGTTACTTTTTCTGCTGTGGCATGATAAATTAAACCAAATTAGTAATGTATATGCAGATGTTAAATCCAACAACAATAATATTTAACAGTATACAGTAAACAATTTCAATTATAAGTGTCGATTGTAAAATTGTAGACATTTTTTCATGGTAATGATGCATAATGCAAGTTTTTTTAAAGATACTAAATTAGATTTTAGATACAAAATGAAATAAATAACATATGCAATACGGACTTCTATATATATATATATATATATATATATATATATATATATTTATTTATTCAAGAATTTATGTTTACAAAATAATTATACAATTTTAATACACCGTGGTCTTTCAGCCATTATTTAATATATACAAGGTGAATCAGGAGGAACGGACCACACTCCAGGAGTGTAATCTACACGTGAAAATAATGTAAAAAAACTCAAATGTTGTTATCCAATTTTTATTTGTTTTTTAGCAAGACGGCGTTACGTGCCACACAAGCAACAAAACAATCGCAATTTTGCAAAAAAAGTTTCCTGGCCGTGTTATTTCTCAAAGAGGTGATCACAATTGGCCACCGATTTCTTGTGATTTTACATCTTTAGACTTTTTTCTTTAGAGCCACGTGAAAGATAAGGTTTATGCCAATGCTCCACAATCAATTCAAAACTTCAAAAATGGAATTTGTTATCGAGGACATGTGCGAATTGATCATGACAAATTTCATGAAAAGAATGTGGTACGGTAACAGTTTTAAAATGTTAATGGCATGCCTTCCTCTTTACAATGAAATAAACATTTAACGATTTTTCTTAAAAAATACCCGTTTTTTTTAAATATCAAAATGAAACCTCTTATTGGAAAACCCTATATAATGTATGATGAAAGATTAAAATAGTTAGGATTAATGTTGTAAAGATCTGAGCAGTATACATTGTATCGTGTTGGCGATGAGAGCAATCCTTGAGGAACACCTTGTTGTGAGATAAAATGTCGAAAAAAGACATTATTAACGCAAACTTGAAGAGTGCGATTTTTAAGAAAATTATTGACAGTGTATATTATAAATAGAGGGACATCTAAAAGAAATAGTTAATACAATAGACCTTGGTGCTAAAAAGAGTCATCCGCCTTGTTTAGATTCATAAACAAAACGCACGAACTACTGCTTTCAAGGTAAGTGTATGGACGTTTGATGTGAAAATGGTAAGTGCGTGTGAAGTAAATCTTTTCTTACAAAACCTAAATTGAGTAATAAAAATTTTATGTGCTGTATATGAATGAATTTTGTTATTAATTAGTGATTCATATAATTTACCAATTACTGGAAGAAGTGTTATTAGACAAAAACAGCTGGGGTTATAATGGTTATGATTATTTTTGGGTATACATATTATGATGCCACTTTTCCATTTTTGTAGATGATAATGATGTGAGATGCAGTAGTTAAATAATGAAAAAAATGGAAGAGCTAATTAAATAACCATCGACCATACCACTCCACACGTTTACCGAAAACTTATGTTAAAAATTACTTTCGACTGTTGCGTAAGGATTTTCGTCTGACCATACATGACAGTTGTGAGTATTATTAATGCCGTCACGTGTGAATGTTGCTTTATCTGTAAAAAGTATATTTAATATGTTTAAATGAATGTCGTATGTTAACTGTCTCAAAATCTGTCTATTAATCAAGTCATTGCCCTTTATTAAATCGAAAGATAAACTAACAACCCTTTACATTTATATTTAATATTACTATTATGCTGCGCCCGACATACAAGTGATGGATATGGTTATATAGTATTATACACAATGTTAATATAAAAGCAATTAATCCTAAATAAACACCTGTATGTTTACACACCAATGGACAAAAATCCTATTTAAATCCGGATATTTAAATTTAAAAATTATTTGTTTGTATTACAAATATGCATTAATCTCAAAAAAATCCTCTTCAGTTATATGTTTTTCGTGTAGAAGTACATAATTTTTATCAAAGAAGTTTTTGTACCAATTGTTTACAGTCATCAAATATGTGTTATTGAATTGTATGTTATTTGAAAATGTAAAAAAGTTATTAAAGTGTTTTTCAAATGTATTAGCTATATCTGTATTTGAGGTATTAGTTATGTTTGTTTCTGTGTCAATAATATGTTTGATTTAATTTGTTTTCAGAATAAAAATTTTTACTTTGTTTGTCATTGATGTTATTGGCAGCTTGTCTATATTTATTGTTTCTATACTATGATTTAAAATTGTGAGTTTCTTTATTCAGTTCGTTGTATTGTCATTTAAGGGTTTTGTCTTTGTTATTTTTAAAGTCTTAATATAACTGTTTTTAAATTTAATGAGTTTAAAAATGAATGATGGCAAAGGATAATTAAAAAACGATTTTTGTTGGTTTGTCGAATTATTATAAATAGATGACGATAATGACGTATGAAATAATAAATTCTGTTTTGGTTTATTTTTTAATTATTATTAATAAAGGTGATCATATCTTGATTAACTTTTTTATATTACACTTAGATTTATTGTATACGCCGGTGTAAATGTAGAAAGTAATTGTACTGCTATTTGAAACTGGATAGCCAAGTGATCAGAGCCAAGTTCAGAAAAGACATTAACTGAATAAATTTGATTTTTTATTGAAGAAGTATACAAAAATATACCAGGAGTGGTGATATAAATGTAGGTGATGTTTTAATTCTGCAAAATGCAAAGTTTGTCAAAAATTGGCTTAAGTGGCGGTGTTTTCTAAGATTTGGATTTAAATCTCCAATAATAATAGCATGCTCATATTAAGATGCTTTAACAAATATCATATCATCTATATCCACATTAGGGTGGATGTAAACTAAAAATTAGTTTGCATAAATGGTATACTAAAGTGTTAAGCCTTATTTAAAAGATTATTAATACATAAAGCATTATCTTTGGTGATATGTTCTAAGGGATGAGCAATTACTGCCGAGCCCCCTCGGTTGTTTTGATTGACGATATTTGATAGATATTGTATTGTAGACCAGTTTTAAAATGATATAGGTTTGGGAGTTTTAATTTCTTTAAACATTGCACAAGTCATATCTTGTTTGGATAGGAAATGTTTGATCAAGTAGGATTTTTTTGAAAAACTATTAATAATACGTGAATTTTATATTAACCATTAGATTGGGACAATATAACTTGGATTCCGTTGATTGGAATAGTGGAAAGTTCTTTGTTTATGTTAGTGAGATCATAAACATTATGTTGCCGAAAAATGATACAATAGCGTTTATGTTATACATGTCAATGAATTTAGTTTTTAGTTTATTGATGAGTTTTTGTCGGTTGGGATTTTTTTGGTGAATTAATTTTGTTAATGTATTTGTCTATGATGTAGTCATAAATACTGATATGTAAATGAATTCTGGATAATTTAGTTATTATTGGCTCAATTTTCGCAGATTTATAATTTATATATTTTATTTGAATGTTTGGAATATTTTCTATTGGTTTAATTGGTCTGCATTTGGTAGACCAAAACTCCATGTCCTTCTTCTAAGCATAAAGTGCATTTAAGAGGTAGTCCCAAAATGCACTGGTTTGTGTAGTGAGGTCTTAAACATTTGCTGCATTTTGGTTATGTGCAATTATCTGTTGTGTGCGAGTAATCACCGCATTTGCTGCATGGTATAGGTAAAGTTGATGGGGTCAAACTTTTGATTACCGGGTAATGTTTGTTTTTATGAAACACACCTTGTTGTAAAAGTCTTTGATAAAATACAGCGCATCCTGTAATAACTCTTATTTAGATATAATACGTTTACAATATCTATGTTCAATTCCCAGTTATGTTAATATTGAGCTCAGTTCTTCATAATTTATTTTTTGATCTTAGAACAAACTACTGCATAATATAATGCTATGGGCATTTTATTAGTAGTTTTATTAGGGTTTGCCTCTTAATAGTCTATTATAATGAGTGCTTGTTTCATCTTATCTAACATTTTCATTGTTAAGGTTCTTAAATTGTTTGATTTTATTATGAAACCTAGTTATGTTTTAATAATAGTGTCTTTTATGTTGTTGGGACTTCGACTCCATATATCGGCCATTTGTGTGAAAGTATATGTTTCGTTGCATTTGATATAATACATAGCTAAATAATTATTTATTATTTTATCTTGTTTTGTGAGTTAATTTTTGTGGTTAATTTTGTGTTGTTGTTGATAGACTTTTGTGACATTTGATGTTTGTGGTTTATTTGTAATTAATTACTCAATACTACACTAGATTGGTTTTGGCACAACTTCAGTTAACTTTATTAAAAGTTATTTAACAAATCGCACACAAAAAGTTGTAATTGGCTCTAGTGTGTCATCTAGTAAAAATATTATAAAATGTGTAGCGCAAAGCTTAGTTCTGGAACCTTTTTTATGTAGCATATATACATCAGATATAGCATCAGTTGTCAAACATTGTAAGACTCATTTTTGTGCCGATGTTAGTCAATTGTATACATCATTTAAGGTTGACCAAACTCAAACAATAATAAATATAAATCTGGAAAAGATAGTATAAATTTAGATCTTTAAAACTTAACAGAGTTTGGCTTGTTCGTTCTTAAGAAAGCAAGTTACAGAAAATTAAGTTCTGTACAGTCATAGAAATATGTTACCTTAAAATTGAAAGCTGTTATTACCGACTCTTTGATCTTATCAAAATATAATTATGCAGATGTGTATGGTCCATGCTTAAACAAGACCAGAATGTATGATATTGAAAAGATGCAAAAATCTTGTATTCGATTTATTTTAGGAATAAAAAGACGTGATAGAGTATTTTTCTTACAAGTTAGCTGATTTGAAGATTTTAACAATGAAAAACCGACGCAAACTACATCTTGCAAATTTCACACATAAACTTTTAACACAAAAACAGCCTTTGTATCTGCTTGAAAACTTATAGCACGCAATGCCATCCACTCCGTAAACACTCGGCACAACCATTTACTTTTTCTTTATGTGCCGTCTCCTACTCGGAGGTTGGCAATCAAAATGGCAATCTTAAATTTTGATACTGCAGCTCTGAACAGATCGTTTGATGTACATCGATACCAGTCTCAAAGGTTTTTCAGACAGGAAATTCTGCGTCTTCCCGCACTTCTACTGCCTGCGATGTTCCCTTGCATTATTAGCTTCAGTATCTTATATTTGTCACCTCGCATAGTGTGACTCAAATACTCTAGTTTCCTAGATTTGATGGTATGGATCACTTCCATTTTCTTTTTCATCTTTCTTAACACCTCGACATTTGTGATTTTGTCCTTCCATGAAAATTTTAAGATTCTTCTATACATACACATTTCAAAAGCCTGGAGTTTGTTGGTGAGTTTTTGGTTTGGTGTAAATGTTTTCATGCCATACATTAATACGGGTAACACGTAGCATCTCACCATCCTAGTTCTTAGTTCCAGCTTTAGATTGCAGTTGCAGAAGAGGTCTCTCATTTTAAGAAAGGCAGTTCTGGCGCTCTCTATTCTGCTTTTGATTTCTATTTCTTGGTCGTTACTATTTGTTATCCAAGTACCTAGATATTTGTACTTGGTTACCTTTTCAATACGGGTGTTGGTAATGAATAAGTTGACATTAGGTGTTACTGTTTTGGAAATGATCATATATTTGGTTTTCTTCAGGTTCATTTTTAATCCATACCGCAGGCTAATAGCATTTGTTCTTTCCACCATTCTTTGTAGATCAACTATATTGTCTGCTACTATCACCGTATCGTCCGCATATCTGATTTTGTAAATTGGCCGTCCGTTAACAACTAGTCCTGCTTGTTCTTCTTCAGGTATTGCTTCTTGGAATATAGCTTCGGAGTATAGGTTAAAGAGCATCGGTGATAGTATGCACCCTTGCCTCACGCCTCTTTGGATATTTATATTTTCTGTGTATTCTCCATCCACTCTGACTGTCGCTGTTTGGTTCCAGTATAGATTTTCAATGCGTATATCTCCTTTGTCAATATTTTTTGTTTTCAGTAAGTTTATTAGTTGCTCGTGTTGGACTTTATCGAACGCTTTCTCATAATCTATAAAACAAGCACGTACTTCGATATTCATGTCCATACATCTTTGTGACAATACATTAATTCCAAATAGTGCTTCACGTGTGCCCAATCCATTTCTAAAACCAAATTGGGTATTACTAATACCTTCTTCAAGTTTACTACCATTTACTACCTACCTAAATTTGTATTAAATCAATTCAAACGCTCATCTACGTATGCTGCTAGTAAACACGCTACCAAATAACATTAAAAATTACTCGGTTGCAACATTTAAAATATTATTCATGTGTTTGTTTTTATTATTTTTTATTATGATTTATTATGTTTATTTTTATAATATTATTTTATTAATTTTATATTTTTTAAGTTGAAGAATGTAATTACATTAAGATTAACTTCTTACTATTTATGTAAATAGGGTTGAGTGGAAGATAAGGTTTATAATTAACTTTGCCCAAATAAAGACCATTTGTTATTATCATTATTATTAATTCAATATTTGTTGTTAATTGTTGCGATGATAAACATTGCTGAGAAAATAAATTTAATAAACTCACATTACTATCCTCTGCGTCAGTTGATTCTTCTATGTCACTTCTTTGTTTATTTTTATTTGTATATGATTTCTTTTTCGGTGGCCTTCCTCTCTATTTCGATGTTTTCAATGCGGTATCGGTGGTTGATATATTTGGCTGTTTGAATCGTCTGTATTGCTGCGACCTTGTTCCGACTGCTCCATAGTATTTAATTAAATGCGGATTTTAGCCCGGTTAGAGCTAGAATTCTGTAAATTTTTATAAACATAAAAGTAAAAAGTCGTGGGTAGGAAGACGGTTATTAATAATTTATAGCGGGCGTATTGGTTTCGTGAGATAATTAAATTTTATATAAAAAAATGAATGAATCAAATTAATTAAAACTTCTGAAGTCATTTTTCAATACCATAACTCATGCTGCATAACACACAAGTAACATATAAGTAGGACAATTATTCTAATCTAATTGTTGAATTAACATTATATAAAAACATATTAAGCAACCACACATATAAATTCAAAACATAATAGTTATCAAAAATGGTTTTAACGCATTAAATGTACAATTATATACGTTTCAGATATTATAATACTTATTAGATATTGTAAAATCAATTTAGACCAATTAATAAAAAAACAGTTTATTTTTGGATAATTAAATGTCATAACATTTATATGCATTTATATCCATTTATATCCAAGTTAAAACGTGAGTAGTCACGTGTTCTGAATCTGTTATTGACCGGGTGTCTTATTGCTCGACGCTTAAAAATAAAATTTCATAGCTTACACAACTGATTGAAAACATGCCCTTGCACGTGCTCTTGACAACTGTTTACCGTTGCATTAAAAAAAATGTATATCTGTATATGAAGCTGGCTTATTCCATTTCGCCGAACTACTATGTTTACAAGGTTTTCATTTGAAAACTTACTACTCCTATAACAAATATTGCAATGCGCTTTGCAATGAATTGGAGTGTGCTTAAAAACCATTTGTGAATATTAAAATTATAATATAAACTTCTTCAATTTTCTAGTTAAGATGCAAAAAGAATTGAACATGTTTAAGATTATAAAATTTGTATATTAAAAGTATAAATATTGATTATTATATATACAATATATATATATATGTAACGAAAGTATACTTTCTTTGATTTAAGTTGGCCGTGCTTCTGACTTTTAATTGACAGAAGTCACGACGTAATTATAATAAAAAGATATATTGTAATTAATTTAAGTAGTGCATAGAGAAGCGGTAATAGAAAACTTTAATTGTCGTTTCTTTGTTCACAGGTAAGATTGTAAATAATTGTTAAATAATAAATAAAACTCAAACTTTGTTCACAGAGAAACATATTTTGGTTTATTTTATGCCGTATAATTTATTGTCTTATAAAACGACAATTTTTGTTTATAATGACAAGAAAATTGCAGTTTGCATTCCAATATGTGGTATCGCCGAGGGACAAGAAGACAAGTATTGTTGCCATAACTTCAATTACAACAGAGGAAAAGAAGGAATATGTGTTGCCACAGGAAATGGGATTTATAAGCGAACATGAAGAACTGATGAACACAGACGTTTATAAAAGAGTTAAAAAAAGTCTTACTCAAAGAGGTCAAAACAGAACAGTGTGGATCACACTAACAAAGGAAATGGAACAGAAATATTTTGATGAAGATGGTAATATAATGTTTAATAACTTATATTTAGAACAAATAATAAAAACAGACGTAGTAGAATCAACTCAGAAGAAAGAAAGTCAACTTAATTTAAAACACATAACAGAAAAGTTTATGATTGAAAAATTTACATGTAAAAATTCAAATGCAAAACAATGGCTAGAAACATTTGAAAAAGAATGTAAAAGGTTTGAAATTAATGAAGATAATATAAAGATTGAGATATTAAGGCTAGTCTTGGATAAGTCATGTTCAGATTGGCACTCAGCAACTCTCACAATATTGACAATGGAAGCTCGATGGTCTGAATGGAAAGAGAGATTTCTGGAGTCATTTGCAGACAATGGATGGAGTACAGGAATGTACGCTATATATTATAGGTATAAAGAAGGTTCATTGATTGAATATGCTATAAGAAAAGAGAAGCTACTACTAGATATGGACAATGATATTAGTTCAAAGACTCTAGTGTTGCTTATAGCAGCAGGATTACCTGAGTTGGTTAGAAATAAGATAGATAAAGAAAATTGTAAAAAGTCAACTGAATTATTGCATGACATCAGAAAATGTGAAAATTTAGTAAATAAAAATAGTTTTACAAAAAAGAAAGATGATAAATATGATAACAAGAAAAGATTTGAAGGAAAACAGCCATGTTAAAATTGTGAAAACTTAAATAAAGGTGTTAGATATCATCCTGAAAACTCATGTTGGTTCAAGAATAAAGAAAGAAAAGAAGGTGGAGTAATAGAGAGTAACTCAGTCATAGAAGTAAATCTAAATACAGAATCAAAAAACGAATAATCACACCATTGATTAAACTAAAAATATTATTAGAAGATAAGTTAGAGGTAAACGGAACATATGATTCAGGTTCCCAAGTCTCCCTAATTAATCCAAAATTAGTTAGAATAAAGAGGAAGGCAAAAGATGTAAATAAAATATTTTTAAAAACAGTCAATGGTGTGACACAAACAAAAGGTTTAATAACTATGAAAGTAAAAATCTTTGACATAGAGGAATACATTGATGTATTCATTACAGAGAGAGACGATGTTGAAGATTTCCTCGTAGGATTAGATATGATAAAGAAATTCAGATTAATTCAAAATGAGAATCTACAAATATTACAAAAAAAATTGGATAATAAAATTGAACAATATTCAGTTAATTTTAATGAACACATAGAGAAAGATGACTTTCAGATAAGACTAGAACATCTAGATAATACAAAAAAAAATAAAATAGAAAAAATTATTGAAAAATATAAAAGTGTATTTGCAAAAGACAAATACGATATTGGCACGGTAAAAGATTATGAGGCAAGAATCGAATTAATAGTAGACAAATATTGTAGTAAAAGACCATACAGGTGTACAATAGAAGATAAAAAAGAAATAGAAACACAAGTGGCAATGCTATTAGAAAAGAATTTGATTGAAGAATCCTACAGTCCATTTGCCGCACCTGTAACACTGGCGTATAAAAGAGACGAAGGAAGGAAAAATCGCCTGTGTATTGATTTTAGAGATCTAAACAAGAATATTGTACCACAAGCTCAACCATTTCCACTTATAGATGACCTAATAATTAAAACTAGAAACTGCAAATATTTTACAACACTGGATATAAACTCTGCCTTTTGGTCAATTCCACTCCGAATCGAGGACAAAAAAAAGACTGGTTTCGTAACGCAAGAAGGACAATATCAATGGACGTGTTTACCATTTGGTCTAAAAACGGCACCAGCAATATTCCAAAGGATTTTGAGTAGCATATTAAGAAAAAATAAATTGAGAGAATTTACAGAAAATTATATTGACGATATATTAATTTATTCACAAACTTTTGAAGAACATATCAGACATATAGAACAGGTATTAGCAGCAATTATAAGAGAAGGATTTAGATTAAAATTCAAAAAATGCTCATTTGCAGCAAACTCTGTAAAATACCTGGGCCATATCATAGAAAATAACACAGTAAGACCAATAAAAGACAATCTAATTTCAATTCAAAATTTTCCAACTCCCAAAACTCAAAAAAATATTAGACAATTTTTAGGAAAGATTAATTTTTACCATGAATACATACCAAATAGCTCAATAACGTTGGATCCATTACATAAATTATTAAGAAAAGAAACAAAATTTATATGGTCAGAAGAATGTGAGAAGGCTTTTACAGAAATGAAGAAATTATTATGTTCTCAACCGGTATTAGAAATATTTGATAAGGATTTGCCAATAAAAATTTACACAGATGCATCGCTAGAAGGAATTGGGGCAATACTAAAGCAATTACAAATAGATGGACGAGAAAAACCTGTAGCATATTTCTCAAAAAAATTGAATGAGGTACAAAAAAGAAAGAAAGCAATATATCTGGAGTGCTTGGCAATCAAAGAAGCAGTAAAATATTGGCAACATTGGTTGATTGGAAGATGGTTTGAGGTATACTCAGATCACAAACCGCTTGAAAATTTGAACATAAAAGCAAGAACAGACGAAGAATTAGGTGAGTTAACCTATTATTTGTCACAATATAACTTCCAAATAAAATATGTACCTGGTAAAGATAACGCTGAAGCGGACTGCTTAAGCCGAAATCCAGTACTAGAACCGTCTGAAAACACTGAAGAGGTTCTAACAATAGTAAACCTGACACAAACAGATGAAATAAGAACGGATCAAGAAAAAAACGAAATAATTCGAAAGATGAAATCAAAACTAATAAGAAATAACGGAATATTTTATAAGAAAGTTAGAAATAAGGAGAAAATAATCTTATCAGAAGAATTTAGCATCAAATTAATAAAAGACATACATAGGGAATGGTGCCATACAGGCATTAGACAAACTATATACAGAATATGTCCCTACTATACATCAAAGAATTTAATAGAAAACATTAAGAAAATATGTAAAGATTGTGACATATGCATAAAAAATAAAACAAGAGGCCAAAGCAAATTTGGATTAATGTCTCACTTAGGACCAGCCACTGAACCATATGAAATAATGTCTATAGATACCATTGGAGGATTTGGAGGACAAAGATCAACAAAAAAATACCTTCACTTACTCGTCGACTACTACACGAGATACGCATTTGTTTCAACCTCAAAGACACAAAACGCCACAGATTTTATAAAGTTAGCTCAAAACGTGTTAGAAACGGAAAAAATTGGAATGATACTAACGGATCAATATCCGGGAATAAACTCAAAAGAATTTAAAGAATTCCTAGAAAAAAAGAACGTTAAACTGACATTTACAGCAGTTAATGCACCATTTTCAAATGGCTTAAACGAGAGACTAAACCAGACTCTAGTCAATAAAATAAGATGTAAAATAAATGAAAAAGAAAACAAAAGAGCTTGGACAACGGTTGCTAGAGAATGTGTAGATAGATATAATAAGATAGAACACTCAGTCACTGGTTTTGCACCAGAGTATTTATTAAATGGCACGGACACAAGTGTCATACCAGAAGAATTAAAAAGGAAAAAAAACAAAGATGATTGGTCTAATGATAAAAAATTAGCGTTAGAGAGATCAATAAAATCACATAATTACAATAAAAAACTTTATGATAAAAATAGAAAACATCATGAGTACAGTGCAGGAGACATGGTATATATCGAAAATGGCAACAGACTAAATAGAAAAAAGCTAGACCATCTTAGAATAGGACCATTCGAAATAATAGAAAAAATATCAAACACTCTATACAAAGTCAAGACTAACAAGAAAAAGTCAGAAACAAGTTTATTCCATATATCAAAACTAATACCAACAGAAGAAGATGATATAGATGATTTATAGAGAAAATATGTCCAAGAAATCTTACCATGAGAGGGGGGGGGGGGGAGATGTAACGAAAGTATACTTTCTTTGATTTAAGTTGGCCGTGCTTCTGACTTTTAATTGACAGAAGTCACGACGTAATTATAATAAAAAGATATATTGTAATTAATTTAAGTAGTGCATAGAGAAGCGGTAATAGAAAACTTTAATTGTCGTTTCTTTGTTCACAGGTAAGATTGTAAATAATTGTTAAATAATAAATAAAACTCAAACTTTGTTCACAGAGAAACATATTTTGGTTTATTTTATGCCGTATAATTTATTGTCTTATATATATATATATATATATATATATATATAACATTTTTATTGCACAAGTAATTTACAACATTTTGAACAGGTATGATACATAGAAGGAAAAAAAAATGTTTTGTACAAACGCCTATCGACCGTAGTCTTTCAGCTATTGAAATAAGGTAAATTAAATTGTAATTTTTATTAAAAAAAAAAAAAAAAAAAAAAAAAAAAAAAAGAAAATGATGCATGATGCATGATGCATGATGTATGATATATGATTCAGTAATATGGTATGTCAGATGATATTGTTAGTTAGTCGTTGTCATTAGCGAGAGTCAGGATATGTTGGAATAGTGAAAGAGCAGGTTTTTTTATATTTTGCAATAAGATTCCAATAGATTTCTAAGAATTATTAGATTATCTAGAATCTCTGAGTTGTTAGGATTATTTGCAAATTGGGTTTGAAGTGTGTTGAGTCTTTTGGAAAGTGGGATGAGGTTGGTTTTTTCATACAGTAGTTCGTTTGAAGGATTATGGAGGGGGTTATTGGGATGTCGGATTTTGGTAATAGTTTTAAGAGATGCTCTTTCTCCTACATAAAGGGGATTGAGAGTTGGCTTATTGGAGTTCAGAAATATTATGGATGCGTAGTCAAAGATTGGGCGGCAGATCGTCTTGTATATGTGCGTGGCACATTTAATGTCAATTCTAATGTTTCTATACGTAAGGGATCGGAAGTGTTTTGCTCGGGATCTAATTTTTCATTTAATGGAGTTAGTGTGAAACTTAAAACTTAGTTTAGGGTCAAAGTTTACTTCTAGATATTTACAAATATTAGATGGATTTAAGGATTGTTGGTTCATTTGGATACTAGGTGAATTTTCATGGATTTTGTGGTAGGGAATTAGTAGTTGGTTTTTTAGCTGGTTTGCAAAATGGCGCCTATTATTGAACCACAAATTTGTAATATCTAGCAAGGTTTCAAATTGATCCATAGATTGGTTTAGAGATTTAGCGTGAGAAACCAATGTTGTATCATCAGCATATTGTAGGATGTAGGAGTTTGGATTAAAACAGGATGGGTTAGAACTATATATATCAGAGCAAAAAAATATTATATTGAAGAGGAGACAAGGGAGATCCTTGTGGAACATCTTGTTGTGGAGTGAAAGGATCAGAGTAGGTATAAGCTATGCGAACCTTAAGAGTTCGATCATTTAAAAAACCAATTATTATATTAATTAAATGGTAAGGCACCTCTAGGACTGATAGCTTAAATAGAAGGCTTCTATGCCAGACAGAGTCGAATGCCTTGTTTATATCCATAAACAAAACGCTCAAGTGATTGCCTTCAAGGTAGGACGTTTGGATGTTAGATGTCAGGATAGTTAATGGATGGCTTGTGGATATATTTTTTACAAAACCAAATTGTGTAATGGGTATTTTATTGTGGATAAATTTTAGAAGTTTATTTTGCAATATATCTTCAAATAGTTTACCAAGAACTGGGAGAAGTGTGATAGGGCGGTAACTAGCTGGGTAAGGAAGGTTAGCATCATTTTTAAGGACGCATACAATTGTTCCCACTTTCTATTCATTAGGAAAATATTGGTGAAAAAAACAATAATTGAAAATTTTTAATATGTAGTTATGAACGTTGTCATTGAACTGTTTTAAAATTTGTCTAGTTAATAGATCATGTCCTGGTGCTGAATTCGTCGTCTTTGTGTATTGTTTTGTCCAAAGAAGTGTCGTACGTTTGTCTACAAAATATGTCATACCATTTGATTACGTTTTCTAAATGAAGATTGTCAAAATTGTCACAGTTGGAGATGGCAAATGCGTGGTTAAAGTGTCTTTGAAAAGTATTGGCAATGTCAATGTCAGATGAAAAACTATTCTTGGAAACCGGGTCTGTTATTGATTGAATGTATGATGTCCGTTTGTATTTAGTCAGTTTCTTAATTTCTTGAAAGTAGTTTCTTCCTTTCTTTTCATTAAGTTTGTTGCAAGCTGTTATGTATTTGTCTTGTCTGTACTGGAAAATTAAGTCGTTTATGTTTTTATTTAAGTCTTTTTAATGTTCTGTCATTTGTATTTCTAAACTCACGATATAATTTTCTTATATATTTAAAAAGACGCATAATAAATGGGAGGAGAGGGTAATTATAGTAGGATTTTAATGTTTTAGAGGTATGACAATGGATAGATGATGCTATGAGTTTAAAAAATAATGAGATGGTAGTGGGAGATATATTTGGGTGAGATATAGCAAATGAAGAAAGTTCTTGGTTCACTTATGTTATGTTACACATATTTAGGTTATAAATAAACTCCTTAGGGGAAGGTAATGTTTGGATATCAATACTAAATCTAATTGCCAAATGGTCGGAACAAAGGTCAGGGATAACATTAACAGAGTGGATAAGGGGTTTTATACTAGAAGAACAAAGGAGGATATCAGGAGTAGTGCTCTGATTATCGTTCATAATAAACGTTGGTGAAGTAAATATTTTAGAAAAGTCAGAGTTTGTTAGAAACTGTTGGAGGTGACGGGTTTTCCTTAGATTTAAGTTGAAATCACCAACAATAATACAGTAAGGATAAAGAGAAGCTTTTACAAAGATATTATCTTCAATAACAGAGGATGGGAGAATGTAAACAAGGAATATGTGGAGTCTGTTCTGAAAGAAAGGAATTGAGAAGTGGGTGCAATCATTTAATGCATTATTGATGCTTGGAGGTTTTTTTTTTTTTATTTTAATGCATGGATGAGTCATAGATACGGATTCACCTCTATAATTCTGGTTAATAATATTGGCAAGATTTTGGATTATGGACCAATTTTGAAACGATATAGGATTTGGAGATTTTGTTTTAACAAACAAAGCACAGGAGATGTTATTAATTGGGAGGAAGTTTTTTATGATATGGGATTTTCGAGCAAAACTATTAATGTTGGAATAAAGGAAATTTAAGCTAGACATTTTGGGTTTGAGTTATGGTGACTTGTACGCCTCCTATGGGAGAGGTGGGAGGGGCTTGATCTGGGTTAAGGAGATCTAACATTACTATAAACATTCTGTTATTGGAGAAGGATACAATGGTGTCAATGTTGTATGATTGAATGAATCTACTTTTTAGTTTTTGGATTAGTTGTTGTCTGTCTGTTATTTTGGGAAAATTAATTTTGTGTACATAAGTGTCAATGATATGGTCATGAACGGTGAGTGAATTCTTGAAGCCTGAGTTATTTGTTGCGCAATTTCTTCTGATCTCTTGTTTGCCGATTTTATTTTGGTGTTCGATATTTCTTTAATTGGAGCAGTAGGTCGGTTTTTACACTTAAGCGACCACGCTTTGTGGCTTTCTTTCTTGCATGCTGTGCATGTTGGTGGGTTGGTAGTTGTGCAGCTAACAGTCTTATGGTTACCTCCGCATTTGCTGCATTTTGGCAAAGAATTTGTCTGTAGTATGTTCAAATGAATGAATTGCATTTGCTACAAGGGACGGGTATCGGTGCTGGAGCAAAACTTTCATACACCGCAAAGTGTTTGCTTTTGTAGAAGACGCCATGTTGTAATAAATTTTGGTAGGCATCTACATCAGCGGTAATAATTCGCATTTTGTAAGTGGGAGTGCCTGTCAGTCTTGATATTATTCTTTTGCAATATCTAATGTTTAAATTATTTGTCTGGAAGACTTTAACCATTTCTTCATCCGTGATTTCTTGGTCAACTGAAGTTATAACAGCCGAGTATAATGCTGACGGAGTTTTGAAGGGAGTTGTGTTTGTCGTTGTAGTCTCTTTAAAGGATTTTAAAATGTTAGACCCTTTAAGTTTTTGCAACAAGTTCAGTGTAGATGGTTTATCATTATTGGATTTTATAATGAATCCAGTTTTGGTTGCTAAGATAATATCTTAATTATTATTTGTATTCTGACACCATATGTCAGATAATTGTGTACGTGAGAGCTGTTGAATTGTTGCTATGTAGTACGCTTGATTGTAGTTGTTATTGAATCTATTTGGTATATGTGGTGGTATTTGTGGATGTTGTTGACGTTGTTGTATTTGTTGTTGTTGCATTTGTTGTTGTTGTTTTTGCATTTGTTGTTGTTGTTGCATTTGTTGTTGTTGTTGTATTTGTTGTGTATGTGTCGGTTGTGGCTGCGACAACTGTTGGTGTTGTTGTAAGGCATTGATTATTATTATTCTTCATATTATAAACAAGAACATAACATATTGTAACATCTTTACATGTTTATATCAGAGTAAATCCATTACTTTTGTACAATTCTTAAAAACTCGATGTCTCAGAACTGCGCCAATTTTTAGTACATACAAGTATAAACCAAAAAAAAAAAAAAAGGATTATCAAAGTTTTAGCCCTCTAGATCCTTTTTTGTCCTTTTTAGACCCTTAAAAAGGCCAAAAAGTGGCTTAAAAAAGGCAATTTATTAATTTCCGTTTTCTCAGCACTGGCAAATGACTTGTTATTTTATGTACTTTGATCAGAAAATTTTGCATATTATGGTATCTTGTAGATACATTGATATATATTGCTCCGATTGTGAACACATTTTATAAAATTTGACCTGACTTCAAAGTGGCATCACATTGCAAAATCACAATATATTTAGATTCACAAGGGCTCAAAATGTTTTTTATCAAAAATAACGAACTTTGAAACACTATACCTCCGGAAGTACTTGAGTGATTTTAAAAAACCTTAAACATTTGAAAAGGGTATTAAATAAACATTATTTTGCAATGTGGCACCACTTTGAAGTCAGGTCAAATTTCATAAAATGTGTTCAGAATTGGAGTGTTAAAGATAATTTTTGTTAGCATTGCTAATAATCATTATTGTACTGTATATGATGTTATTAAAAAAAAAAAAATTAAAATCATCAGCCGTTTTCTATCCTTTATGGATATAGGAATCCATCTCTGCTCGTAATGCTGACAACTTACGTTACGAGGGACCTACTGTTTTAAGTGAATTCCGAACCACTAGAGAGATCACTCCATCAGAGAGTTAATATGTGTCAATTAAATAGTTTGTTTTTAAAAACTATAATTTTATTGTTTACATTAGACATTATTTATAGTTATAAGAATTATATAAAAGTATTAAAAATGATTATAAGTAATTAATTAACGTTTGAGCGGCGATGTTAGCACGCGAAGATGGGTCGATGTAAAACTGAGCTCGCCTCTGGAAGGACTTGCTCATATATTCTTTCATTTTGTTGATTCTGCGTTCTAGGGATGTATAACACCCCCATTCTAAGAGAGAAAAATCTGGGCAACGTTTCTTCACGGAGTCTATGGATTTTCCTGAGGGTTGTCCGATTGAGATAATTCTATCTCTTGGATCTTCATCAATGTTCTTTTTTTCTTGATGTATTTGATAGTTGACATAACCACAAAAATTATGATAAGAATGTAAAGGATAATTAAAGGCACTAACATTATCCATTGATTCATTTTTATTTTGCTAATCCATGTGGAAGGTATTTTCTCGTAGTAATGGCTGTTCTGGGTGTAGTTATTGGAGAATGATAAAAGTTGGACTTTGCAGGGTGCTTGGTTAGTAATTTTACTAGCTATTGCTGTACCGCACAAGAACTCTGTCTTTTGTATTTCTTTGCATGGCGTTTGTAAGGACGCGTAACTATCGTCGTTAATTACTACTTAATGATTTTTTGCTATAATAAAGTGATAAGTGTAATAATTGTTTTTGATTAGAATCGGCAACAGATGATAGTAATTACTTGGATTGAATTTGACAAGTGGCAATATAAGGAGGAACACTAAGCAACTATTTTGTATATAAGCTTTTACTGTTATAATTTGTTCGATGAGCTTAAGATTTTTGAGTTTGGGTGGTTTTGGTAATTTTCCAATTTTTTTCAAGGATTCTATGTGTTGTAGTTGTTGAAGTAGTTAATTTGTTTCGATAATGGTTGGGTGATAGACGTTAAGGTTGGTAAATGTTACTGCTTCTATTAATGATTTCAATATGTCATTTATAAAATTCATTAGGAATATTAATTGAAGATTCCATAAACAAGAATTTGTTTTTCTTCTTCTAATTGATAGATGGTGAGATTTTTCAGAGCTGCTTCAACTTAAAGTATCCGGGACATCAAAATTTGTTGGTTGCTTCTTAATGACGCTATTGTCTTGATAAACTCCGTTATAGTTTGTGCGGAAATAGTTAGTTGTTGATTTACTATTGTTTTAATTTGATTTTGTGATTCGGATAGTTGCTTTATTGCACTGTCATAATGTTCAGCGTCCTTGTCATCAAGGATGCCTGTGATAGCTGTTATAATTTGTCCTGCTAATTTTATCGCACCTTGTTTTTGTCTGTGTGGCCATAATTGATTTAAAAACTTATTCATTTGTTGCCTGTTTGTGCGTAGCACTTTAAGGTAATTATTCATTTCCTTTTTGTTACTGTTTGGCAGTGATTCCTTTTCGAATATGTTAATTCAATATTTGTAATTATTTGATAAAAGTTGTGTTTCCTGGACTAATTCATTCAGGTCGTATATTACGGATAGTTTCCAATGTCCGATGGTTCTCTGCGCTGATCCAAGTCTTGCAGCTAGCAATCCAGTGATGTCTTTAGATGTTGTTATCTCAACGTTACCTCTGACGCTACTGATATATTGTCCGAGGGATTTGCAACAACTGAATGCTTGAGTTTATGAATGTGCACTCTTTTTGTATTTGTTTTTGTTTTAACAATAACCGTTTCATTAGGATTGATTTGTATTATCCTGTAAAGTTTTTTGTAAGAATTCAATAATTTCTTTTGTCCATGAGTTTGTATATATACCATCTCGTTTATTTTAAACGGCACCACTTTTGATTTTTCTTGGGATTTATTAACATAATTCCTTTCGTCGGAACTATTTTTTTTTTTGAATGCTTTTATATAGATGCGCTAACTGTTTTGTATAATCAGATAGGTATTGATGGTAGTAATCTTGAGAATACAGTAGATCCATTAGATTTTTAAGTGCTGTATGACCAAAAGCAATTTCTAGCAGTGTATGTCTCGTTGTTTTTAAAATAGCATTATTATAAGCAATAGCTGCTAATTTTATTTGCTTATGCATTGGTTCTCGTTTGATTTTTTGTAAGCATCTAATGTGCTTAATGATGGTAGAGTAAAACCTCTTAATACTACCCTGGGAACTTGGATTTCCTGGTGTTCCGAAGTGGACAGCTACATTATGTTTTTTAAAAAATCGTCCTATAAGTTCGTTATTAAATTCTTTACCGCTGTCTGAATTTATCTCTTCTGGGGCGCCATAAAACTGAAAATACTGAATAAGAACGTCTGCTATATTGGTAGCATTTGTAGCTAATATAGGCAAGGCTTGTGCTAGTCTTAAAAATGCTTCAATTATTGTAAGAAACTTTGCTATTCCTATCGTAAAAGTATCCATATATAATTTTCTAAAAAGTCTGTCAGGTGTGCTTGTTAATTGTAAAGGTGGGCGACTTGAATGTCTATCGTACTTAGCTACGTTGCAAATTTGACAATTTTTTATAAAGTTTGTGATATAGTTTTTCATATCCTTTCAATAGTATTTTTGTTTTAAGAAAGAGTATGTTTCTTCTACTCCCCTATGGTTTGTTTTTCCCATGTGATGACCATCCATAAGTTTTATCCGGTCGGCTTTATCGATAACATTGATTAACTTTTCTGTGCAACAATTGAGTATTGGCCCATTATTACTGAAATGTTCTACATATACTTTACTAAAGGCTGCATACAAATTATCCTTTTCAAAGTAAAGATAATGTTTACCAGGATCTATTAGGTATTCTTTGATGAAATAACAAAACTTCTTTTGAATTCGTTCAATACTTGTAACGGCCACTTGGACGTTAACAATAAATAAACTATCATTAGGATAATATGAATTAAGTCAACTGAAAGGAAAATATTTGTTGAGTGAAGCTTGCTCGGTTAATATTTAAACAATTCCAATGAATTAATTAATATCCTGAAGACTAGTTATTTCTTATCCAGGTAGTTAAATGTACATACAGCATAATTTGATTGACACTCAATGGAATATAACAAACGTGACAATATAAATTTAATAATATTTTTTAATATTTACCGTAGTTTGCCAACCGTTCAAACTATGCACACAAACAAATAACTGTATATAAAAGATTGTCTAAGGATGACAAATATTTGTTTGTGTGCATAGTTTGGACGGTTTGCAAACAGTCCAAATCGTATGTTGGAACAGACCTAATATTTATTTTGTTAAAATTGTACTAGCGTTTGTTTCGCGCTATCCATTTTTTGCTCTTGCGAATTTTTATTTTAATCTAACGAATTCCTTTTCGAGGCATTATTCTCTTGTTACATATTTTTGTATGACATTAATATTTGTTCTTGTAAGATAATTCTATTCTTTACAAGCAGTTTTTGCCACGTCATTAAGTCGCGATATTAATATACAGCATTAGTACTAAGTTATTGCCTTTCTGAGTATTAATAACTATTAATATAATTGATGACGCAAGTGAATGAAGGGTTTATGTAACAATTTCGTAAAAAATGAGATTGTTCAATAGATAAAGGTTTTAAATTACTAGAATTTTTTTGGGCTATGTTTCGTTTGTCTATTGTAAAAAATATAGAAGTTAGTAGTTGCTAAAGGGTTTATAGACACATATAAACACTGTGGATAAAAAAACTTTAAACGGCAATATCTCGGAATGAAGTCTATGCGACATGAACCCTTTATCCACTTGCGTCTTCAATTATAATAAATATTATATGGGTGGTAACCAATAACCAATATATTTAAGCAAGTAATTTATGACTAATAATGTTTGTAAATGTGGGGATATGCATATGCTTACGTAACTTATCTCTTTGCCCGTTTTAGCATCTTTCAATCCCAGAACAATGTCGATTATGGAATGTTTAAAATGTAAGCGGAAATGAAAAATGCTAAAACGGGCAAAGACATTAGTTTAACCACATTTAACATAATTTTTGTGTATACTAAGTTTTATTCATATTATTTAGGTTGATGATTTTATTTATATATTTATTTTATTTATAAACCATACATGTTTCGATAAATTATTATCATTTTGAATGTATTTTATAATATTTCAAACTGATTTTTAATATTTATATAATACATTGAAAATGATAATAATTTATCGAAACATGTATGGTATATAAATAAAATAAATATATAAATAAAATCATCAACCTAAATAATATGAATAAAATAAAACGATTTTATAAAATAAATATGGAAAATATAAAATGTATACTAAGTTGCCTATTATAGAGGCCACACTATTCGTGTCTAGCTGTAGATATTGTAACTAAATGATTTTAATATTGATTAATTGAAAATTATTTCAATTCCTATATTCAGTATAGGTGAAGCCTTTGATTTACTATTATTGTATCTATATATCTATACGTGTTTTATCATTTATCATTTATCAATTGATAATTAATTTGATTTATCTATGTACGTGTTTTAGACATCTTAAAGCAATTTTATATATTTATTCACATTTTATTGTTTGTTTTTGATTAAAAAAGAATTCCTCATATTCTTATCATTAAAATTGCAACATTTAATTATTTCAATACCATTATCCCACTGTCTCTATTGTACTTTTTTACTATGAACTATTTTAGTGTTTATAGTTTACCACCAGTGAAAGACCGTAGCGGTGTGAAATTTGTGTCGCTGTTATTTTTTCTCCTCGTTTCTGTTTTTAAATTTAACTCTTGCTGTGATTTTTTTAACTATTTATTAATCATAATTTATTTAATTATTATTATTAAAAACCATTTGCAATTGTAACTATGGTACAAACCTGCATGACTTGTCTAAAAAATATAAGTCCTCGGACTCAAATGAATAAATGTGCTGAATGTAAAAAATGGTTTTACACTGCATGTACCGACTTAGATTACATTCGATTAGACTATTTTGTTAGCGAAATGAAGGAGGAAGATGGTGATGGGTGGCTATGTACCACTGCATGCCAGACGATGACAAGATAAAATTTATGTAAAAGACGATGATACAAAAAATTAACAGCTGCATATACAATCTTTGCGCAAAAAGATTAATCAGCGTAAAGAATGGGAAAATAATAATCTGACAATTAAATATGTAGATGGCATGCCTAAAATTGATGATACAAAAAACTAAAAACTGCAAACACAACACTACCCATTTAATTTTATTACCAAAACATACGCGGACTAAACACAATAACCAATGTATTTAGCAAAAACCTTGGCATTAGTAACTATGATATAATTCTTTTAACTGAAACGTGGATTGTGAATTATTTATCGATAACTATACTGTATTTAATAATGATCGAGCAGATGTCAAGAGTGGCGGAAGTGTTTTGATATCTGTGAATAATAAATTAAAATGAGATTTCTGTAATTTTTTTATTAAATAATATTGGTTTGGTTGTAGTTGACATAACTTTAACAAAGATTATATACACGGTTATCTGCATTTATATACCACCAAAAACAACTAATAGAATTTATCCACTATTCGAATACATTGAATAAAATTTTAATTCTGAACATCTAGTATTAGTTGGAAATTTTAATATAACTAGTTACAATATTTGGAAAAATGGTAGTAGGGTGCAGTAACTTAAAATCATTTCTAAAGTTTACCGCTTTAAAAAATCTTAAACAGTTTAATTACATATGCAATGATTACAATAGAATATTAGATTTGGTGTTAATGCCTATGACACACAATTTTAAAGTGTATAGATCATATCAGTGGCGTACCTAAACTTTTGCCGGCCGGGGCGGTCTCCAATTTGCCGCCTTTTCTAACTTTTTGAAGATAATATTTTCAACCTTACATTGACTTGATGATGAAGAAAAATATTCAAAATAATAATAATAGTAATTCTCAACATATGTGCCGCCGCCCGGTGCTGACTGCATAGCTTATTGTATGGATTATTTGATAAATACATACCCAAAAAGAAGTGCATAATACCCAGCTTGGTATAGCAACACAATTATAAAGTTAATAAAATCTAAAAACTGAATCGATGAACAACTAAAAATTTTATATTAACCCAGTCTTGAAATCAATACAAACAACTCCGCAAAGAAATTAAAAATGAATTTGATAAAGCTTCTTTTATTAAAAAGACAGAGAAAACTATTATATCTGAGCCAAAGGATTTTTGGTCGTTTATTAATAAAATAATAAAATGTCACAAATTCCCGGTCTGATAAAACTTACAGATCGCTAAATAATCCACAAGATGTTATTCAAGAATTTGCCGAAAAATTTAGTGGTGTTTATTGCAAAAACAATATTTTGATTTAACTAGCCAGTATTAAGTCTAATGTAATGGAAAAAGTCAAGGTTACTGAAAACTAAGCGGTGCTTAGAGATAATTAAGCTCAACTTTACCATGGGCCCAGACCAAATACTTGAATTTATTGTTAACGATTGTGCTTTAGATTAGTGGTTTTTCTTAAACATATTTATAATTTATTTTTGGCGGAGGGTACTTTTTCTGACTTTTGAAAGTTAACTAGAGTTTGTCCAATTTTTAAGTCTGGCGACTGGTCAGATATTAAAAATTACAGACCAATAGCCTTAGTCTCAAACTTTTCAAAGGTCTTTGAAGATTTTTTTTTGACTATATACATGCTTGTGTTGATAATTCGATAACTCTTAACCAATATGGTTCTGTCAAAAAACAAAACACGCAAACAACTTAATGTGTGTTACACAATATATATCTAACCAACTTAATGTAGTTGGTCAAGTTGACGTTTTATATATCGACATCAGTCAAACTTTTGATTGTGTGCCGTTTGACAAGCTGATGACCTATTTAAAGCAATATACCATCGGACATTATTGATACAGTCCAGTCATATCTTGTAAACAGACAGCTATTTGTGAATTATGAGGGTTGCAAATTCAAAAAAATTCACTGGCATCAGGGGTACTCCAAGGGTTTAACCTGGGACCACCATTATTTACAATCTTTATTAACAAAGTAGTAAATATTTTGGATTGCAATTTTTTCATGTACCCGGATGATATTAAACTGTATCAAGAAGTCAAAACAATTTTTGACTGCCAACATTTTCAGAAGAATTTGGATAGGCTATCGGCTTGGTTTACAAAAAACGGCTTTACAATACAATGTATCAAAGTGCAGTATTGTAACTTATAGTAGATCACGTAACAAAGTACTAGATTACTATACACTTGCTAGGTCTATTGTAGAAAAAACTGATACAATTAAAAGTTAAGAAATTTTTTTTGATTTGAAACTTACATTTAACATGCATATTGAAAATTTAGCTAAAGCGCGTTGTGAAGGCAGGCTGGGTTCAATTCCCGGCAATATCTAATTTGTCAAATATGTTTTGATGCAGTCATCTCTTTTGCAATGCAATGGCAATTCAGCAAAGTATTTGCCTAGTTAACCCCTCTAGTGGTGTGGTTGGGACTTCACGTTAAACTGTAGGTATTGTATGTTTGTGTGAAACTATTATCGCACATCACAAACATACGAGAGGGGTGCTGATACTCCTAGCGAGTATGGAACTATTAAAAGATAATTGTACTTGTTTTTAAAAAGGCAACTGTGATTGTTTTGAAAATTATAAACCAATTAGTTTATTAAGTACATTTTGAAAAATTAAAGAGTTATTGATGTACAGCAGACTTTTTTTTCCCAACGTCAGAAGTTATTCAACAATACGCAACATGGTTTTACTACATAAAAGGGAATTGACACTTTTCTATTTAATTGTTTACAAGCTACCTTTAGTTCTTGATAAAAAAGAAGTTGTAGTATGCTCTTTAATTTATCTAGAGCATTTGACACCTTAGACCACTCTATACTGCTAACTAAATTGTACCGTTATGGTATTTGTGGAACTGCTCACAACACAAATGGCTTAAATCTTATTTAACATGCAATCTCTTAGAATAAAAACAAAAGGTTAGGATATAGCATTAAATGCTCAGGGTGTTGAAATAGGTAGCATATTAGGGTCACTTTTATTTGTCATTTTTATCAACAATATACATAACACTATTTACACTGGCTGTTATTTAGTTAGATATGCAAATGATACCAACATATTGTTGGTTGGGAAAACTTACTTAGAAGTCATAAATAAAGGTAACATCAAAAGGTGTGTGTTAACACCCTGTATGTACTTGTGTAACATTTTAAAGTGTTATAATTGTAATTTTATTTGTATAATGTTTATTTAAATATGTTTTTATGTTAACTCAAGTTAGAGTTGATCTAGTGTGTTATAGTGTACGAGTATTAACAAGTGTAAAATCTTTTAATTAGTAAGTTTATTGTAAATAAATTGTTAACTTCAAAATTTGTTTACTCATATGTGTAGTGCTGGTCGTTTTAAGTCATTTCAGAAGATCTTTTAAATATTGCTTACAAAAATCACGTCTTCTTAGCGCAACGTACAGAGTGCATGCATATTAGGTCTGTTCCAACATACAATTTGAACAGTTTGCAAACCGTCCAAACTGTGCACACAAACAAAGATTTGTCATCTTTAGGCAATCTTTTATACACAGTAATTTGTTTGTGTGCATAGTTTGAACGGTTTGCAAACCGTCCAAATCGTATGTTGGAACAGACCTATTAGTAAATAAAGAATTTTTAAACTGCTAAATTGCTTGCCTAGCATTCAAGCAATCCATGGTTCAAATCTTCAAATACAACAAATAAACTTTTTTTATTTTTATGTTTGTATTATATTATTAATTTTATTACTTTAACAATTTTAATTATTTAATTTAATTTAATTAATTTTATTTATACTCGTAATTTAAAGTTTATATATTTTCATTATTTATTACATCCGTACCTCAACCGTGGTCTTTTTGTTTGTCTGTTTGTTTGTCACCATAAAAGGCCCTATAGTGTGAAGTGTGTATCTTTGTCTTTTTTTTTGTGTATACATTTTATTTACAATTTGTTTAATTTATTTATTCTGTTTAATTATTTTATATATAAATAACTTATTATTTTAAACTCATGCAAAATATGCAAAATTAGAATAAGCCCTAGGTCATTTGCACTTATTTGTCAAGGCAAATGCAAAGAATGGCATCATATGGATTGTTTAGATATTAGTATTGATCAAAAAACGTATTACGTTAATAAAGACAAACGTGTGAATAAAGAAAAATGGATTTACAAAGAATGTATGCCATCAGAATCAGTTGTTATCAGTGCTATAACACCAACTGAAATTTTGTCACTAACTACTTTAATCAAATCTATGGCTTCTGAACTGACTAGTTTTAGAACTGAATTTAAAAGTGCAATTCAGTCATTTGCAAATAAAATATCAGATATTAAACAAAGATTAGATATACTTGAAACTATTGGAAACTCGAGTGTTTGTGAAGCCAATATCATATCAGAAATTTAGGAACGTGCTTGTCGAGCTAATAATGTAATGCTATTTAACCTTCCTGAAGTAACTTCTGGTACTATTGAAGAAAAAATTATTAAAGACACGGCTGCTATTGTTGAACCTACAGGATTGGCATTTCAACCATCAAAAGTTATAAGGATTGGTAAACCATTTTCTAAACCACGGCCGATTAAGATTGTTTTTCCTACAAATGATCTAGCAATTAATTTAATTAAAAAAACGAAAAACATTCAAGGCAGAGGGAACATCTGAATATTCTTCGATCTGAATTAGATGTACAGAAACAAAATGGTGTTACAAACCTTACAATTAAATATGTACAAAATCAACCTAAGATTGTCAAATCAAAAAACTAAAACTATTTTACCAGAATGTAGATGGCATTAAATCTAAGTTGAAGGATATTATGTTAAAAGTTAATTGTTGTGTATATGATGTTATTGTATTAACTGAAACTAAATTAGATAATTATGTGTTTGATAGTGAAAGATTGGTCAAGCCTTACTAGTAATAAAAGTTCTAGTGGTGGAGTTTTAATTGCAGTTAGAAAAAACTTTCATTCTATAAAACTTGTTTTGGCTGAAAATATTAAAGAACTCTTTGTTAAAGTGAATGGCAGTATTATTATCAGTTCTACATATATAGCTCCAGGTGCAAACATATCTAAATACGAACAACACTATATTTCATTGGATAATATTTGTGAGTTACATCCTAATTGTGAATATATATATTTTGTGGTGACTACAATATTCCGGATGCTGCATGGGATGCAACTCAACTAAATGTATTATCTGAATCAAATAAGTCATATCATGCACAATTTATAGCAGATTATATGGAGTTTCATAACCCAAGGCAATGTATCCACATTCCCAACAATCGTAGTATATTTTTAGATTTAATATTTTTGAATCTAAAGAAACTTGAAATTAGCCGCGCCAGCGATTTATTAACCAATGAAAGTTTACACCACATTGCATATTAGTTAGTAGGTTTTGTTAATGTATGCGATGATGATCTTCAAATGAATAATTATGTATTTGATTTTAGACAAGCCGATTATATATCTATTATTGAACACATATTAAATACTCCTTGGATTGATTTACTGTCCTGTTCTGACGTCAATAATACTGTTGAAAATTTTAATACTAGTATTCAAAATGTAATTAAGCAATGTATTTCAGTTTTACGTAAAATTTAGTCAAATTATCCTAAATGGTATAATTCTACGCTAATTAAATTAGTAAAAAAGAAAAAAAATCGCGCAAGTTTAATATAAATCTAGTGGCCGTCGTATCGATTACGAAACATTTAAATTGCTTTGATCGCAGTGCAAAAATTTAAGCAATCATTTATATATTATATTTGTGAATAAAACGGAACAAGATTTAAACAATAATCCCAAAAACTTCTGGTCTTATGTTAAACAAGTGAAAAAAGTTGAGGGTTATCCTAAGCATATGTTTTTAAAAAAAGAATTTAGGTCAAAATCATGTCGATTTGTTTGCTGATTATTTTTTTACAGTTTATAAACAACACAATACTGCTGCACCTAAATTTGATGTTAATGAACAAATACACTTTTCTAAATTTCATGTAAGCGTGTCTGATGTTTTTGAAAAACTAAACAGTTTGTCTGATAAATGCAGTTCAGGTCCTGACGGCATTCCTCCATATTTTTCTAACAATGTATTTATTCTTTGTGTAAACCTATACATATGTTTTTTTGTTTGTCCGCAAATGAAGGTGTGTTTCCATCAGTTTGGAAACATTGTAACATTACACCTTTATTTAAAAATGGTAAAAGAAAAGATATCTGTAACTACAGAAGAATATCAATTCAATCAACTATTCCTAATATTTTTGATAAACTTGTAGCTAATCAGCTTAAGTGGAGCTGCAAAAACATAATAATCAACGAGCAACATGGTTTTTTCAAAAGAAAGTCAACTCTTACAAATTTGTTAGAGTAGTAGAAAAAGGATTTCAAGTTGACTGGGTTTATACAAATTTTTTGAAAGCTTTCGACCATGTTTGACACGATACGTTTATCAACAAGTTAAGGGTTTTTGGTTATAGTGAAATAGTTCTAAAATGGTTATTGAGTTTATTATCCAACAGAAAACAATTTGTCAAAATAAGTGATTTTATTTCTTCTTCTATAGATGTAACTTTGGGGGTGCCTCAAGGTTCTCATTGTGGACCAATATTGTTTTTGCTCTTTATAAATGATATTAGCAAAAACTTTAAATTGTACAAGTTTTTATTATTTGCAGTCGATTTAAAACTGTATAATGTAGTCAATATTCAGTCAGATTACATTAATTTTTAAACTGACCTTAATAGTTTAGTGGAATGGTGTGAGCTTAACCAACTTACGCTAAATAAAAAAAAAAAAATGTGTGTCAATCTCATTTAGTAGGCGTGCAATTGCTGAGAGAAATTACTATCTTAGTTCAGAGAGATTAAAACTTCAATCTGAAGTTAACGATCAAGGAGTAATTTTTGATAACAACCTTACGTTTTCTAGTCACATTAATAACATCTGTTCAAAGACAATGAAAACATTAGGCTTTATAAACCGCTTTACCAAAGATTTTTCAGAATGGAAAAAACAAACGTTATATGTCACACTGGTACGATCGAAATTGGAATACGCATCTTCAAATTGGTCACCATTTTACTTAAACAAGGTAAACCAATTGGAACAGGTGCAAAATAAATATTTAAGGATAATGTCATATCACTTAGGAATACCTAGGACACAATATAGTAGAAGTAATGTTATTAATACTTTATTAATATTAAAATTAGAAACTTTATTTAAAAGAAGAACGGTTGCGGATTTATGTTTTTTGTATAAGTTAGTATATGGTATTATTTATAGTGCTAATCTTATCAGTAAACTTAACTTTTATGTGCTTAGATCTAACAATACTCGCCACTCTAAAACATTCTAACTAGATTTTCATACTAGCAATTATGGTAAACATTTACCAATTTGTAGATTTATGCGTAATTATAATACAATATTAAAAACCTATTTTTTAAATATGTTCAACCAATCGTTGTCTTCATTTCGCAATCATTTACGAAGATTAGATCTATCTATATGTGATACTTTTGAATTTTAACACTGTAATCATTTTAATGTTTATTTTATTTTAGCACTAGTTGTTGATTTTTACTTAAATATGTTACATTTTGGTTTTTAATTTTTTTTTATTTTGTTGAAATTTTGTTATATATTATATTTTTATATTTTATTTATATATGTATAAACGTTGGGTAAGTTTAAACTTAAATGCATATTGTTTTCAATATGTTGTGTAATACTTGTAAAATTTGTAATTATTGTAAAAAGGAGATTTCCGTAATAAAAAATTTATTATCATAATAAAAAATATTAATTTTTTTTAATTAATAATAAATTAATATTAAACTCAGACAAACAAACACAATTCTTTTAAAACCAAACCAAGTATATGAAACAGCAAATACTATAACAATAAATCAAAATAAGTATAGCTTCACTAATACCGTAAAATTTTTAGGTATACTTTTAGATGAAACTTTAAACTACAAACATCATGTTGAATGTTTAGAAGCTAAGTTAAGCAATGTATGTTTTAGCATGAAAATACTTGCTAAAAATAGAAATTCTAACATAGTTAAAATATATTATTACGTAAATTTTTATTCGCATCTAAGATACAAAATAATTTTTTGTATAAGCATATAACTTTATTTTTAACACATACTTTGTCTAATTTATATAATACTAGGCATGGCATTGAGTACAGGGTAGAAGAGTATATTTGAAAAAGAAGCACTTTACAAAAATAATACAAACCTTTGACAGCAAGTAAACACACAAACACAGTGGTGAAATTAGTTATGTGAGTTACAAGATAAACCGTGTTTTAATAATATGTGAAATAGTCCGTATGTAATTGTGATGTATTACTAATATATCCGAGGTGAATATATCTTGATTATTTACGGTATTTATTAAATAATCTAGTATTGTACTAGTTTAACCTGCAAATTTATTTACTAAACACTTATTCTATTTTTATTTTATTTTTATGAATATGTACATATTACCCGCTCAATAAAACTGCTTTAATCGTCTACCTGCGTGGTGCGTTGTGCTAAAGCATCGCCTCTAGATGCAAAGATCCCGGGTTCAAATCTTTACAGGAGCTTACACCTTTTTTTAAAAACAAATTTTAATGTTATAACCCTATAACTGATTTAAACTTGTTATCGTTTAATATTTTGAAATCAAATTTATTATTGTTTGTGTTATATATTATTAACCTGCCATTAACACTAACTTACCTTTCCGTGGTCTACCCTTGTATTAGTCGAACTGTTAATCACCAATAACGACCGATTGGTGTGAAGAGTGTGTTCCGAGTTCAATTATATGTTTATGTTTTAAATAATTGTTTCCTTTCTTGTTTGTATTATTGAAATCTGTTTAGAACTGAAGTATGCCTCCTATAACTCGACAACAACGTAATCAATCAGACTCTGAAATTCTCAATAGCACTTTCCGCAATGAAAATGTAAGCATCTTGGATGTTACTACTGCGGACGTTGAAGAAGAAAATGAATATGTTGATTTAATTTCGAACTTAAGAAAGAAATAAACTTGCGGGCAAAGACAACGAAAATGATATCCTACATAAAATATAGTGTACTATGTGATAAATTAAGAATACTTAAAACTGAAGTCGAAGGTAAAAATAGATAAATTGCAACCCTAACAAATACTATAAAAAACGCTCAAACTAAACAATTAAAATGTACGTCAACTCAAACGGAACCGCATATACCTAAGCTGAATGAACCGCATATACCTATGCTGAATAAAATTGACGTAGCACTGCAGACCAACCAACAATACACCGAACCAACAAATACCAGTTGGATTATCACTCCCACATATGCCAGCAACTCTGTCGAAGATAATAATAATCAAAAATCATTGAAAATTGATCCGAAACAACCAAATAATACACGTAAATACAAAAAAGTTTTATTGTTAGCCGATGAAAATGGGTCAAATTGTTTGTTATTAAACACATACCTGAAATCCATGTATTTTAATACTAGTATTTATAAGCCAAATGCTTTATATGGCAACGTTCTTAACAGTTATCGGAGTGCAGACAGCTTTAATAAAAGCGATTGCGTAGTGATACTAGCAGGCACCGCAAACGCAAAAACTGGATCGCAATTACACATCAATGCAATAATGAATATTATACAAAAACTATCACATACAAATGTTCTGATTATAGGGTGCCCGTATTCAAAAGACCGAATTATATTAAATCAATTTATTTATAAACTAAACCTAAAGCTTAAAACAACAATTGAGAATTCAAATTTTAATTGGCTATCTTATATGGACGCAAATAGCATAATTTTTAACCGTTCTCGAAATATCTATGTTACTTGGAATAGTGCAGAAAAAAAAAAACAGTAATCAAAGCAGCATGTGACTTAATAAAGGAAAAATTATCTCTCGCAGCAAATACTTGCTATAAAATCCTAGCAGCTCCACGCATAGTACCTCAACATCTTCCATGTGAACCTGAGAGATCAACTCCATCAACTACCAAACATCACCCTTCAGTTTTGCAAAGCGCAGGAAACATAATGCAATGAAGCCCGGAAGATAGTGTAAATTCTTTATTTTTAGATCATCCACAACTCTAAGAGTTGCGCTACTAAATGCGCAAGGATTATTGAATAAAATTAACGCTATTGAACTTTTTGTTATCAATATACCATAGACTTTTTTTGTATTGCGTAACACTGGTTTATAAATAACGACATAACTTATATCAACATACCAGGTTATGTGTTAGCTTCCCATTTCAGTAAGACAAACAGAACTCGCGGCGGTTTTGAAATTTTTGTTTGCTCCAATATTACTAATTATGCACCAATATCTTTTGACATATATGTGGAAAAATGAAGTAAAAAAATGTGCGGAATTAGAATAAGCTTGAACAATAACTTAAAAGCAAATATCATTAGCTTATATAGATTGACGCAGGGTTTAGTGGACGTATTTCTAAATAATTTTACTCTGGCATTAACTAACATCTGTAAAAACGCTCCATGCAATATCGTTGCAGGAAACTTTAATATAAATTTGTTAATTGAGTCGCCATCAAAAGCCAAGCTAACTGATATATTCCAATCATTTGGCTTAATCAATAAATTACAAGGTTCCACGAAAATTTTTACTAGTGCAGGGAAAACATCGACAAGTGCAATTGATTACATTGTCACAGATCTCCCAATTAATCAATTCAAAATAAATAGCGAATCCATAAATATTGCAGATCATTTTACGGTAATAATGGAGTGCAATATTCTGATAATGGCAAATGGTAAAAACTCTACTGAAAAATATCGTCGTATAAATAAACACAGCATTGATAAATTCTATGCTCTATTAAAAAATAGCAACTGGAATACGGTTTACGAAGCAACAAATGTCGATAATTTAACTCATTTATTAATATCATAACCAGTAACTTTAATGAGGCTTGTCCAACTAAGCAAAGTTCAAGTCAAAAAGTACCTTGCAAAAAATAGATCAATAATGGCTTAATAACAAAGGGTAATTAGCTCAAACAACTTTTCTGGCTAAGTGTTAATTCAAATGATAGTCACATGAAATTTTTTTATAAAACAATGAAACTAAACCATAAACGTAATATTAATAATGCTAAACAAATGTATTTTTTAATAAAATAAATAGGTCTGACAACAAGATTAAAACAACATGGGATCTTGTAAATGCAAAAATCGGAGAAACCAAAAACCAATCTCATATATTATTAAACATAGATGACAACAATATTAATGAACCAGAAGTCATATGCAACGAATTTGCCAAATATTTTTCATCAATTGCCAATATTAAATTACAAAAATACTACAATAATTTATTATCCAATGAGTGTACATTAACTATAACCCTATTTGCTAACTCTTTTTATATGACTCCTATCGACAATCATAAAGTTAGTAAAATTGTGTCTTTTATAAAAAATTAAAAAAAAAACCGGTTCAGACAACATTACTTCACAGGTAATTAAGTTAGTTAGTGATTTATTGATTGAACCTTTGGTTTACCTATTTAATGCATCACTTCAATTGGGAGTTTTTAAAGCCGTCCTAAAAATTGCCACTGTGATATCACTACTAAAAAAAGGTAACACGTTAAACATCGACAACTATAGACCAATTTCTGTAATAAGCATTTAAATAAAAATTAGTAACCATAGTTCACAATAGAATATGTGTATATCTAAACAAGTAAAACAAGTATAATCTTTTGGTCAACCATCAACATGGCTTCCGCAAAAATAAATCTGTGGAAACGGCGACAATTAATTTGTGTCAATACATACACGACAAATTAGATAAAAATAAATTTATCTTATGCATTTGTCGCAAGCGTTTGACACAATAGATACTAAAATCATTATTGAAAAGAATAAAAAATTGGGTCTTATTTCTAATTGGTTCATGTCATATCTTTCTCAACGGAAACTAGTGGTAAGAGCCAACGGAACAACATCAAATGACAACTTGAATCTAGGTGTACCACAAGGATCGGTCTTGGGTCCACTACTTTTCCTGATGTATGTTAACAATTTGACCCATAATATTAGCACAGGTACTACAATTATGTTTGCTGTCGACACAGCAATAGCCATTTTCAGCAAAAATAAAGACGATCTTATACTAAAATTAAATACTGTAATGGCCGAATTTAGTTTATAGTGCAAAAAGAATCGTCTAATATTAAACATGAAAAAAACAGCAATAGTATCAATTTTTAAGCGAAAACCATAATTGATAATATGATACTAAATACTAACAACACGTATTATAAATTAGAGGAATCTTACAAATACGTCGGCACAATAATATACAATATACTTTCATGGCATTTACATCTTCAGCTAGTATGTAACAAATTAAATAAAGCATTTTACGCAATTCTTCAATTAAAATCATTATTACCATGTGAAAGTTTAATGAGTTTATATTATGCTTTGGTCTACTCCACCTTGTCATATAACATAATGGTGTGGGGAAATACTACGGATTTCAATAGAACATTAACTCAACAAAAACAAATCATTAAGCTTATATTTGATATAAGTAATTTAGAATCGTGTAAACCGTACTTTATTTCTAGGCAAATATTAACTGTACCTTCAATTTATATTTTTAAATGTGTTACCTTTGTTAAAAAATACCTAAAGGATTTCGAAAAAACTTTATCTAATTACAACTACGCAACAAGAAACATGAACTATTTCAAAATAACTAACCATAATAGCGCTAAATACAAAAAATCACCAAAGTATGCCTCCACAAAACTGCTCAACAAATTGCCCGATTATAATAACAAATTCAATCATACAATGATTTCAAATCAAGAATACGTAAACAGTTGGCTGGTAAATGTTATTACAAGGTTTGTGATTTTATGTGCGATTCATTTTAAAACTATTTTATAGTTTGTTCTTTACATGTTATATGTTGTGATATATTATTATTATGTTTTTATCCTGCATTTGTATTATTTATTTGTTTGACAATTCATACCCATATATGTAGCTTACAAGAAATAAAGATTTATTATTATTATTATTATTATTGTTATTATTATTATTATTTTTTTTTTCACAGGTATTATCCTGGGAGTTATTTATTGGACGGGTACGGGACCAGGTTCAGTAAAGATTGTCATTGTTTTAGAAAAGACCTAACGATGTTACATGTTTTTAGTATCACAGCCTTTTGCATAGGTATTATAACAGATTCTTTAAGCTGTATTTCATTTAGGTTTTCCTTTAGATTTAGTGGCACTATACCTGTTGATGACATAATTATGGGGATTATTTTCACTTTGTCTTTCCATATTTTTTCTATTTCGTGCGCTAGAGGTAAGTACTTATCAATTTTTTCGTTATATTTGACCTTGATATTATGGTCTGCTGGTATTGCTACATCAATAAAATAGGTAGTATTTACATTTTTTATAGTAAGAGTAATGTCTGGGCGGTTATGTGCAACTGTTTTATTTGTCAGAATAGCTCTGTCCCAGTATAATTTGCACACGTCGTTTTCTAGGATAATTGATGGATTATATTTATAGTATGGTTCCCATTTGCTAATTAATTTGTATTTAAGTGCTAATTCTTGATGAATTATTTTAGCTACCGAGTTGTGCCGTTCTGTATATTGTGTGGGAGCTAGAATTTTACAGCCGTTTGTAATATGCTCAATGGTTTCCTGTTCGTCTTTGCAGCGTCTGCATTTATCGTTTGTGTTTTGTAGGTCTTTAATTATGTGCAGTCTATAGCTTTTTGTGTTTATTACTTTGTCTTGAATGGCCTGTAGAAATCCTTCGGTTTCTGGAAACAGATATCCTTTCTCAAGATATGTAAATGTAGCTATTCTGTCTATGTTCTCTTTGTGACTTTGGTGGTAGTATCTGCCATGTAGTTGTTTTGCTGCCCATTTTTGAATATTTTTTTGTTGTATTGTATTGGAATCTTTATGTATCTGTTCTTTGTCAGCCAGGTTAAGTGGGGTATAATTTGTATCAATATTTACAATTGCTTTATGTAATTCACTATCATTTCGGAGATAAAAATAATTTCAAAGATTTGTAATCTGACTGTTGTGTATACTGTGTATATTTGTTAGACCTCTGCCGCCGTCCGATCTTGGTAGATTTATTCTTTCTATGCAGGCATTTGTGTGGTGCATTTTGTGTTTAGTTAGAAGAGTTCTTGTGTTTCTATTTAGTGCATTAAGATCTGTAGTTGACCACTTAATTATACCAAACGAGTAGGTGAGGATTGGTATTGCATATGTATTTATAGCTTTACAAAGATTTTTTGCATTTAAATTTTTTGTTAGAAGTTGTTTAAGCCTTTTATTGTATGCTTCTGTTAATTTAGTTTTGAGGTTTGTATGGTCTATTTTGGTAGTTTGTTCAAAGCCTAGATATTTGTAAGTTTCTCCTTTTTCCATAGATAAGATTGTTTGTTCATTTATTGTATTTATACCGTCTGTTTTTGTCCACTTTCCTTTCTCCATTCTGTTAATTTTGCATTTGTTAATGCCAAATTCCATATTTATATCTTGAGAGACTGTTTCTGTAATTTTTAATAGTGATGTTAGTTGTGTTTTGGTACTAGCATACAGTTTTATGTCATCCATATAGAAAAGATGGTTAATTTTATGCATTGTAATTTTGTTTTTCTTAAGTTGAAACCCTGCTTTTGTGTCGTTTAGTAGTTCAGATAGTGGATTTAAACACATACAAAACCAGAGCGCACTTAATGAGTCTCCTTGAAAAATTCCACGTTTTATGTGTATTGTTTCTGATTCTATCACCTGTGTAGTTGATCGAAGGTGTAGTTTTGTCTTCCATGTTTGCATAGTATATTTAAGAAATTTAGTTATTGTTGAATTGACTTTATATATGTCTAGGACTTCAGTTACCCAGCTGTGAGGAATGCTATCAAATGCTTTTCTGTAGTCTATAAAAGTTTCGTATAGATTACGTTGTTGTATTTCGGTTTGTTTTAGTATAACGCTGTCAATTATCAAATGTTCTTTGCATCCCTGACATAATTGTTTGGTACCTTTTTGTTCTTCAGTTATTATTGAATGTTTGTTAATATGGTATTGAATATTTTTTGTTATTAGAGCAGTGATAATTTTATATAATGTTGGTAGACATGTGATAGGACGGTAGTTGGATGGATCTTCTGTTTCGGCAGTTTTTGGTTTTAAATATGTTATACCATGTGTTAGAAAAACTGGCATACTTTCTGGATTATTTAGTATGTATGTTATATACTTCGCTAGTTTGTTGTGGGCTGATGTAAACTTTTTGTACCAAAAATTTTGGATTTTGTCTGTACCTGGTGCTTTCCAGTTATGAGTTTTACTTATAATAGCCTTAAGATCTTCTATTTGTATGATAATGTCTTCATTGTTATTGATATGTTTATGTTTTTCTCTAATGTTGTTTATCCATTCTGCTTTTTGGTTGTGATTTGTATGACTAGACCAGATGTTTTTTCAAAATGCGGTTAAGTCATTTTTAGAAGGTAAATTTGATGAGTTTACTATGCTGTTGTCTTGATTTAAGTAAGAGTAAAATACTTTTTCGTTGTTTTGGAAAAGCAGGTTATCTATTTTCTATTATTACTTTTTTTATAGCTTCTCAGTCTTTCTTATTATTTTTTTTTATTTTTTTTTTTTATTTTTTTATTTTTTTTTTTTTTTAGCGTCGACTACTAAGGTCATTAGCTATTTATTTTAATAATAATAATTTCAGGTTATAGACCTGAAAAGATAAAACAACACATTAAAATGGTTAAATAAATAAATAAATAAAAACTAAATCTAATATCACAGTTGCGTAAATTAAAAAACTAAATTTAAAAACTAATATCACAATACTTACAATTTAACCTAACCTAATATCACAAATGACACCGAAGCTGTAAAATGCTTCGATGCCAGACCCTAAAAACTAAAGTAACTAAACCTAATATCACAACTTAACCTAATATCACAACCTAACTTAATATCACAGATGACATCGAAGCTGTAAAATGCTTCGATGCCAGACCTTAAAAACTAACTAAACCTAATATCACAGATTGCACCGAAGTTGTAAAAGACTACGATGCTTTAAACAACTTAACAACACAAACTGATCAATAAAAATAAATAAATAAGTTAACACCAAAATCATTATAAGACAACACAAAAACTTGGTTACACCTGTTTGAGGAGTCCTGCGTCTTTCAAGAACTGGACGCACCTTCCCATGGACTCTTCTCTATTTGATAAAATAGACGCCACGTTGTTAGGGAGCTCGAGCCGATTACGGTGGGGAAGGTAGGCTCGGCATTCTTCCAAAATGTGCTTCACCCTTCTTCAGGGTCGTGACATGTTTGGCATTCTGGTTGTTCGTCGCCGGTCAGGAGATACGAAGAGGTCAAGTTGGTATGACCTATGCGCAATCGACATAGGGCAACCTCCTCTCTCCTGTTGAGATCTACCGGCGACTTCCATGCCGTCACGGAGAGCTTGATTTCCTTTAATTTGCTCTCGAAGCCGTTCCATACTCTTTGCCAACCCTCGATGACCTTCAATATGACGTAACCTTTGAGATCATCGGGTCTTACGGGAATGTTGTCCGTAGGATCCGCGTCAGCCGCCTGACGGGCGGCTTTATCGGCCAGCTCGTTGCCCTCGATACCCACATGACCCGGTGTCCAGACAAAGATAGCTCTCTGTCCAAACCCGGCCAGGCGGAATATCAAAGTTTGTACGAGCTGGACCAGCGGATCGACCGAGTACATAGACTGTATACTCAGGATGGCACTCAGCGAGTCGGAACAAAGGAGGAACGAACTGTGAGATGACGTCTCACAGTTTAGCAGGGCTTTATGCAAAGCATGTAATTCTGCGGTGTACACGGAAACTTCTTTAGAGAGAGACCATGAATGGGCCGTACGTCAAGACGTCGGGGCAAGTTTCTCGTTTGCTCTTGGAGGTCAGATCAAGACGAGTTATAACCCTCGGCAACAGCCAGGGTGGAAACTCGCCAGAACCGACCTTGAATACCATCGGATAATTAACGTTGAGACTCTCCTCTAGCTCCTGCGCTCGGACGCACACCGTTCTACTGACGGTAGGCCTGAGTCTGTATTTACGTTGCTGCGTTTCGTTGGCGGTAAATATGAGTCGGTTGTTGTGACCCCTTTTTGCTCGCATCGCCGCGGAGTACGTGAGTACAAAGCGACTGCGACGAGCAGCTAGAGGGAGTACACCCGACTCGCAGCAAAGACTCGGTGCGGGACTCGTCCGGAATGCTCCCGTGGCGTATCTAATGCCGGCGTTGTGGACTGCGTCTAGGGCTTTCAACCGGGATTTTCTGGCGGATGAGTATACCGCGCAGCCGTAGTCGACCCTGGATAAAACCAGAGCTTTGTACAGCCGCAACAGAACCTCTCTCCGCGCACCCCAGTTGATGTTGGCCAAGCACTTGATCACGTTCAAGGCTTTTTTGCACTTTGTGACCAATTCATCAATATGTGCCCGAAAGGATAAGGTCCTATCGAGCACAAGCCCTAAGAAACGGATTGTTTCGACGCACGTGATTCTGGAACCTCGCAAGACAAGCGCGGGGTCCCGGTGAGGTCTTCTGAGGCGGCAAAAATGCATTATTATTATTATTATTATTATTATTATTATTATTATTATTATTATTATTATTATTATTATTATTATTATTATTATTCTTATTATTATTATTATTATTATTATTATTATTATTATTATTATTATTATTATTATTATTATTATTATTATTATTATTATTATTATTATTATTATTATTATTATTATTATTACTAAAAAAATTAAACATTAAACATGAGAAGAATCTCGAGGGGGTTGGTTTTTAGTGGGTACACTCCCTTCAGAACAAGAGGAGGAGTCCCACACTCCGTCCATAAATGGATTTTCCACCTCCAAGAGAAAAAAAAAAAAAAAAAAAAAAAAATTATTATTATTATTATTATTATTATTATTATTATTTCATCTAAAAAATCTTATTCTTTGAATGGCTAGGATTTAGGCAAGGCGGATTGTTATCAAACCATACCTAATTGTTATTTAGAAAACGTCTAACAATATGGCATGTATCCAGTACGATTGTCTTGCTAATTGCTGGAAGCAGGTGTTGTAATTTTAAAGCGTCGAGTTCAGTAAGTAAGGTTTTCGGAACGACTCCTGTAGTTGAGATAACCAATGGAATTATTATTATTATTATTATTATTATTATTATTATTATTATTATTATTATTATTATTATTATTATTATTATTATTATTATTATTATTTTTTTTTTCACAGGTATTATCCTGGGTGTTATTTATTGGACGGGTACGGAACCAGGTCCAGTAAAGATTGTCATTGTTTTAGAAAAGACCTAATAATAATAATAATAATAATAATAATAATAATAATAATAATAATTATTATTATTATTATTATTAATTGTATAAAATGTTACAATCTTTGTCTAAAAACATTAAAAAAGCACAGACATACTTAGCTATTAGATAATGCTGTACAAAACACTATGTGATTTAGAGCCATATTAACCAAAGATTTCTTTGATTATAATTTTTAGTATTTTGTAATTGTATTTTTTGCTTGTAATGCTCTTTGAAATAAATGTATTCTTATTATTATTATTACTATTATTTGTATTTATGTTTTTTTTTATGTTTTGTTGATTAACTATTCCGTAGCGTTTAGTCTATTCTGTTTCTCAGGTGTTTCAGGTATTTAGACGTCTGTTATAACATTACCGTTTGTGTAAACCAAAACACTGCTATGGCCACGTTTTGAAATTCTAGTTATTTATTTTTTTTTTATATTGTTGTGTATTTAAAGATGTTTTACCGTTTTTGCAAACTTTTTTGTTCTTTACTTTTTTTATTTAACCATTTAGATTATTTCTCTATATAATTCTTTATATTTGTCAGCATTTCTTATTTTGTGTGCTTTTTTCTTCCATCAGGTGTATTTTTTCATCCGTTATCCACTCATCTTTTTAATTCTGTTATTAGTTAAATAGTTCTATCTTTAATAGTTTCCAATTTGACATTTGAATTTCTAGCATTACTAATTTGCTTCTTTGCTTCTTTAAGATTTTTGTTCAGGAAGTGCTTGTTTTTTGGTTTCTGTTTTGTGACGTCTAGTGACTGTACTAAGTGGCGCTAGTAAGTATATAGTAAAACAAACCACTATCATTGTTAACAAAACAAAACAAGTGCAATCAAATTAATTAAAAACTTATTGTTTTATCTACTCACAAAACATATTGACACAATGTATCATTTTATTTGATAACAATATATATCATTTGACTATTTATTTAGTATAAATAGTCAAATTTGTTTTGCAACTTGCAGATACATATATGTATTTAATAAACCTAAATAAAATAAAAATATATACAAACTCTTAATTTAGTAGATTTACAATCAAAATAATTATTTTGTTGAGTTATATACTAATTTTATTTAGTTATTTTTGAATTGTTTTTTTTTTAGAATTGTAATGTGCAAGTTTTACATATCACTTTATTCCACAGTTAACTTTTTGATAACATTAAAAAAAAAAAAAAAAAAAATGATAAAATAGACAATATTTTTAAAAAGCAAAAGCATAAATTTATTATTAAATTGTTAAAAGTTAAATTGAAGAAATGGATTTAAAAATAAAATCTGATGCATTTTTAAGAAACTTTTAATATTTACCCAAATCATTTTTTTAAACAATCAATTTAAATATTAACCAATAACAATTAAATTATATTAATATTAAACATAAACAAATATTATTTAATATTTCTGCTAAAGGACATCTCCCACCGGCATTTGAAGCGCTGAGTTTCATCATATCAATAGTTTTTTTGGTATTAAATTTGAATATATATATTTACGTATTATGTATTTTTTATATAGTTTTGTAGCTCCTGTATTACTAAATAATAATATATTTTATTATGATTTAATTTAATAAGCGCTAAAAATATTATAACAAGTGTAGTACAGTATTCATAATTTTTACAGTAATTTCTACGCTTATACAATCAGCTATAACCCAGCCAAGAGTTTCTTTTTATTATTTGTTTTTATTAAATAATGATTTTGTAGATGTGCTCATGCACTCTGTGCGCATCTATACTTTTATGTCTATTTATTCACATCGTATTATGCAAAACTATGCAATTCTCGAGATACACAAATCATTTTCCTAGATGTAAGTAATAGCATTAAAATCACACCTAAACACATATAAAAAACACAATAAAAATTTAATGACTGTAACAGCTGTTAATATATATTATCATGAATTTTATACTACACATAAAACTTTCCACCTTACTATTCAATATGTTGAATACATATTCATATCCTTGATATTTGTTGTGGTTGGATTATTAATATTACACACATTTCCACATAACCTCACAAAACATACACACCGCCCTTGTAGTGGGGGGGTGCCCGGATTGCAATGCTTCTGCTCGTAACTCCGGTCGATTCTCGTGCTTTGGGTCACCTTTAAAGCTCCGCGCTTCAGTGTGTTTATTTCCTGACAAAGTGCGTGTCTGCCACATCGCAACCGGTAAGTTTATTTATTAATAACTAACAACATATTGATAACGCACTCCAATACAATATTAAGCAATCAATTCAAATATAATCGTATTTATATAGTTTGTAGAGTTTCTTATCAACGCGAAAAATGAGCTTTTATGTTACCATATGGTTGATAAATTATTGTTTATATATAGATATTTTGATTATATTGAATAGTAATATGATTAAATAAAGAGTTATTTAATTAAAAACAAGTATTTGCGATTTGTAAATAAGTACAATTTGGTGTTGTTAACGAAAATATTGTGTCTGGATCACTTGTTGCTTTAAAATTTAGCATAGTGATTCACGGAGTTGTAAAATGTTTTGCACAATTGCATTTATGATGTATTTGTAAGTTTTTTATATTATAAGTTTACAGGTTTGTTGTTAGGACATACCTACTACATTTTTATAATAAAAAATATTTAAATATAAAGTTATGAATACAATTATTATAGAGTATTTTAAAAAAGCAAAATTTTTCAAACGTATTATGTACGTATGTTGTGTAATATTGATTTATAGCATGCGTAAATGAATTTATTCTATTTAAATATATTATGTAACTATTACATACTATTGTATGCATTTTGTAGACAAATTTATATTATCAAATTTTTATCTTGTATAATGTTAACAACTAAAAAAAAAACGCGTGGGTTTATTTAATTTAATTGTTAACAGATTATTTTTATGGAAACTATTAAAAATGTTTAAATTGATTTTTTATTGCAAATCCAATTAGTTTGGCCGATAGAGTATAAAACATTCAAGTAAATTTAATTATACACTTTGTTTAATACAAAATTGTTATTAGTATCTACATCAACAATAATTGTAATTAAATTAAAATGCAATTTTAATCTTAAAAAAAAAAAACATGTGCTTGTATAAGACGAATAAAATTATAGTTTAATATAATATTATGTTTTTTGCATAAAATAGAATTTAATATTAATAATTACTGCCGATAATCAATGATTATCATATTTATTTATTGATATCTTCAATGGAAGATATGATAACATGTTATGCATGATATTTTCATTTTATTAATTGTTTGTCGGCCCGATAAATAATTCATTAAATTATGACTTATTAATTTTCATTATTTTGTTACATGAGAGATGATAAAGTTTAGCTGGTATGTATTAGACACGCAATTAAAATATTAAATAGACCGTTCAAATAAGTCTCTAGGCAACTATTGTCAGTTACATTAATTGAAATATTAAATACACGTTGATACAGTACACACTGTTTACAAATAAATAATATAAAGGTATACATTTGTCAAAAATGGTATTAATTTATAAATCAAAAATATTATTTGTTGTAATATTTGTTTTAAATTGATTTGGTCAAAAATAATTGTCTAATTAACATATGACGTCAAAAGAAATCAATTTTTTTTTATTAAAAAAAAAAGTTTTTCTTATAGGGCCGTCTGACGCAACACTTATTTAAGATGCTCTAAACTCTAAACTTTCAATAATATTACACAAATTTGATATTACCTAAGAATGAATACAATAATTTATTTATTGTTTAAATAATTTTAATATTTATTATAATAAAAAAAAAAACAGAAACCAATTTAACAAAAAAAATGTTTTATATAAATATTGTATTTATAGACTTTCAAAAATATATTTAAATCATGCTTCAAAACTATTTTGCAAATATTTTTAAAAATGTTCCGTTAAAAACTAAAAAAGCTTGAGCACAGCAGTCAGTTTTACCAATTTATTTTAAATTAAGAGCAAATCTTTAAATTAAAAAGATTTTTGGTCAAATTTTGGACTAAATATTGCGTTTTCCCAAGAAATATTGTTTAAAATTTACAAAATTACAAAAAAATGTTTAATCAAGACTTTTAACCTGCAAAATTTGTTACAAAAAATTAAGATTATGGATAAAAATTAAAAAGCTTTTGATGCTTTCTTAATTTGTTTTACTTTATAAGTTTTTTTATAAATTTATAATATTGATGCTAAATAGTCTTGGCTAAATTTTGATAAAATCTCAACCATCAATATTAAACCTTAGTGGTTTTTATTTTTTACCGCAAATATTTTTTTTGTAAGTTTGTCAAATTTAAAATTGGTGAAAATTTATAAAACCGTTTTTGCAAGTTTTGAAACTTTGAGCATGACATCAAAAAAATGACACTGAATTTTTAATAGTCAAATTTGGGTAAAAAACAGTAAATTTAAAAATTTACCAACCTTGAGAAAACAAAAAAGGTAAATCAAAATTGATGCAAATTGAGCCTAAAAAATGTTTGCAGCGTTGTGTACTCCCGTTCACTGAAATACGCGCAAAAACATTACGTCTAAAGATTTGCGGTTTGAGCGCAATTTATAGCCAAAAATAGCCCGATGTTTTAAAAATTAATAGCAAATCACTTGTGGCCAAATTTTCAGTTTGACACATTTTTCAAGATATTGCACAAAATTATTATCGGGTTGCTTAAAATTGTTATGCATAAAAACCAACAATATTTTGTCTCACAGTTGCAATATTATTGGCCTATAGTATTTTTAATATTTGTGCAATATTGTCCTCAAACGTACAAATATTCAGCACTTGTAATAAATTTGAAGCAAACATAATTTTTATTTAAATTTTTTACAATATACCTAAAATACTTTCTTATTACACAATTTTTAAATGCGCTGCTATATTATTAAAACTCTAACCGGGCTCATTATATCTTATTGCACAATATAAAACTATTTATTATTTTTTTATTACAAAGGACTATATTTTTAGGCATCATTCAATTTTAAATTAACAAATTGTAACGCATTTTTATTTTGGACTTAGTAAGGTGATGGCGTCAGTAAGTGGTCTTTGAGAATGAGTTGCGCATGGCATTATGTTTCTGTATTTTTCTTTGCTTAAATCCTGTTTTTGTACTGTTTTTGTACTGTTTTTGTCAATCTAATCCCAATTTGGTATTAGTTTGAGGTGGACTAGTTATTGCCCGACAAATTTCACTTGTGGCACAAATGTTGTCTCCGGTTTTTTTCTCCCTATTGCTCTTAATTTTGATTGTTTTTTTTCTTTTTTTGTTTGTAGAAAGCTGCAAAATACAAATAAAATGTGTGTTTGATTCTATTGTTTGTTTTTTTAAATTCTTTTGTTGTCAAACTCAAAAATACTCATCTTACATTCATCTTTAAAAAAAAAAATGTTTTTTTAAAAAACAGTTTTTCTTAAAAAAATGACAGGTATTTTCTTTTTTTTCAAATATGGATAAAAACGTGTTTTTATATGTGCAAAAGATACCCTACAAATTTTAGGAAGTGCCCTGCATTATGCTTCAAGTCACTTTACAATGTATCTACAGAAGATATTTCGGATAGTACCGCACGGCAATTTTTAAAATTTTTAGGGTATGTTTTGCACATATATAAGCACGTTTTTATCTATATTTGAAAAAAAAAATACCCGTCATTTTTTTTAAGATAAACTGTTTTTTAAAGTTCTGAAAATTTTCAAAACTCGAGGAAAAAAAATTGATTGTAAAATATTATTCTATGACAAATTAAAAAAAAAGTTAATTGCAATTTTTTCCTAAAAATCCAACCCTGAAAAATTACAAAAGATCAAAATATGTGAAAAAACGCAAAAAATGATTTTTTTCAAATTTTATTTGCTTATTACTCAAAAGTAACTAACTGAAAAAATATGAAAAAAATTACATTATTAGGATTTATGTAAAAAAAAACTTTTTAAGTGGTTTGAACAAAAAAAAATTTTTTTCTGTACACTTGACTCATACTTGGCTATATATTTTTCCTTATTGATTATTACTTGATTTTTTTTCTTAATCTTTCTTTCAAAAATTTTGAAAAAAAAAAAATTGTTTAGCATTTGTTGGTTATTTGACTTATTTCCAACTTGTTTTTGTCTAGCGCTGCTTTCACAATCTTTGTTATTTTAGTTGCTTTATTTTTTATGTTTATTTTTTTTTAATTTTACTGTTGCCTCCACTGTTTTTTTTTTTTTTAGTTATTCTACCTGTTTTCTCTTGTAAAACAATTTTTTAATTATTACTTTTTTTTTTTTGTTTTTTATTTCGTAGACTACCTTTGCTATTTTGTCTAGTTTGTTCATCATTATTTTTATTATATTTTTCTACTATTTCTGATTTTTTAAGATTTTTCTGTTGCGCGGAAATGTCAAGCAAACAATCTTTATTTAATATTTTCAAAATATATTCTCTAATGTCACAACAGCCAGGAACAGAACATTACATTTGTAGCGGTCTCCGCTACATCAAAATTGGTTCGATCGATTCTGCGTAGTTAAAAGTTTTTTTTGGTACTACTACTAAAACTATACAAATTCTTAATAGAGAGTATACAAATAAAATTTAATGCTCAAATTATATAATAAAAATTTAATGAGTTATTAGAAATAATATCACCAATAATTTTAAATCAAGATTTTGTGATAAGAAAAAACATTTTACCCATAAAGTTTTAAACAAGCACAATCTTTACTTTTAATACTTGTGGAACATACACAACATTGCGCTTAGTGATTCAAAATTTCTGGTACTTTAAAAAAATGATAATATTATATATTATATATCTAACTGGATTTAAATAACAGCATTTTTAATAATTTTTTTAATAAAATTGCATCATATTGCATCGATGCAGGACGCATATAAAGATACTGTAGTATTTTTTGAATTAGCAGTAAAATAAAGTTGTTTGGTAATATCACGTAATAATACTACTTACATTACTAATTGCGTTATATTAACTAACGTCAAAGAGGCTAGTAAAGGCTAGCTTGGTTTACCTTAGCAAAGCAAATGGAGATCGCTAATTTATTATTGCATTTTTACTATTATAATAAATTTTTTAGTTTATTAGACATTTTAAAGGCGATAGAGTAGGTTATTGGTTAGCGTGCTTGTTTTTTATGTGGATGGTCTCAAAATTGATTTTCAAATTTTGCCGTAAACATCATCATGGTGTCGGCAACAAATAAATTGAAGAAAAAATTGTTTTAATTTTTAAAATGGCTACTTAGTAATTACTGAGATAAAGTTCACTTAGAAAAATGTTTGAACTGTTAATTTTAACGTATTTTATTTTCTGTGTTTAGTTGATAATATCATGTATGACTAGATTTAAGACTATACCGACCGTTACCTTGTATTGTATTTGTAGTATTTTAAAGAAAACGGCAACTTTGCCGTCATTGTTGTTTTTATATATAATTTGATAATACACTGGTTTACTTTGTAAGCATACTTTTAGCCGTAATATAATTGATTAACATTAATTTTGTTAATTATATTGTTAATTTCAAGTCTAAATTTTAGCAAGTTATTTTTTGTTTTTTTTCACTGTAACATTCAAACTTTGTAAGTGGGCTGGATTCTAAATTTGATTTGTGTTCATTATACCATTTTAATGTTTTATCAGTTTGTAAGTTTATGAATTTTATATAAACAATTTTGTTTTGTGTCAACTTAGTATCAATCATAATTTTTTTTCCACATTTTAAAATTTTTACAATCCTTTACTTCTTCTTCTTCTTCTTCTTCTTTTTCTTCTTCATCAACCTTCTAATGGACGTAGGTTTTTTTTACCCTTCCATTTTTTTTATCTTTTGCTAGGTGTTGCCATCTTTTCCCTGCTACCTCTTTGATGTCATCTAGCCATCTTTTTTGCGGCTTTCCAACGCCTCGTTTTGTTTCCCTCGGTTTTCATGTTGTGATTCTACTTGTCCACTTAAAGTCATCTTGTCTTGCAACGTTGCCTACCTAGCTCCACTTGAGTTTGGAAACTTTTTTCATTACATCAGTGACGCCTGTTTTTTTTCGAATTTCAGCGTTGCGAATTTTATCTTTCAAGCTTACGCCGAGCATGGCACGTTTCATTGCTCTTTGTGTTGTTCTTAGCCTATTAGCACTTCTTACAGTGAGAGTCATGGTCTCCAATCCGTATGTTTTAACGGGTAGTATGCACTTGTCATACGCTTCTCGTTTAAGACTGTGTGGTATGTCTTTGTTTTTGAGAATGTGTCTTAGCTTTCCGAAAGCCGCCCAACTGTGTTGTATTCTTCGTGCTATTTCAGCGGTTTGGTTTTCTTTGCCTAATTTTATTTTATGGCTTAAGTAGATGTATTTTTCTACGTATTCAATTTTTTGATCTTTGATACTTACATCGGTTTCATTTTCCAGTGGACTCATTAATTTTGTTTTTGCTAAATTCATCCTCAAACCAACTTTCCTTGACTCGACGTTAAGTTGCTTCAGCATATCTACTAATTCCTCAATATTATCACTACTAAGAACTATATTGTCCGCAAACCGGAGATGGTTTAGGTATTTTCCGTCAACCTTCATACTTTTAGATTTCCAGGATAGTTTTTTAAAAATATCTTCTAAAGTTAGAGTAAATAATTTGGGTGATATTGTGTCCTCTTGTCTCACTCCTTTCTCTATACGGATCTTATCAGTGGTAGTATCTTCGTCTATGTTGACTTGCATTGGTGCGTTGCTGTAGATGAATTTCAATAAATTGGTGTAGCGTGAATCTATTCTAGCGTTGTCTATTTCATTAAATATTGCCCATAGCTCTATTGAGTCGAATGCCTTTTTGTAGTCTATAAAGGCTATATGCAGAGGGACGTTATATTCTGCTCTCTTTTCGATCAATAAGCGGATAGTTTGCAGGTGGTTTGTAGTGCTATATCCTTTACGGAAGCCGGCTTGCTCGGGAGGTTAGTAGAAATCCAGTTTTCTTGTTATTCTATTCGTTACAATTTTTGTTAATAGTTTATATAGGTGTGATAGCAAGCTTATGGGGCGATAATTTTTGATGTTGTTTATATTGCCTTTTTTTGGTATAAATATTACGTTAGAATTTTGCCAGTCCTCGGGAAATTTGCCTTCTGTAATACATTTGTTAAAAAGTATACTAATGGCTCTTGATAGCGTATAACCGCCAAGTTTTAGCATTTCACTTGTAATTTTGTCTTCTTCTGGTGATTGTCGTTTCTTTATTTGTTTTAGTGCTACCTCTACTTCTTGCACTGTTATGTCTGGGATTTCTTCAAAATTCACGTTCATTATTGTGTGCGACTGTGTTGGTTGGTCCTTGATGATATTTGATTTATAGTAAAATGTTTTGATGACTATCTTCATGTTTTGCTTATCCCGTACTAACACACCTTCTTGGTCTCTGAGTTTAGTTATCTTTGTTTTCCCACTTGATAATTTACTTCTTAATACTTTTATGTTCATGTTATCTGCGATTTTTTTAATCTTCTCAGTATTGTAGGATCTAATATCTTTTTGTATGTGTTTATTGATTTCCTTGTTTATTTGTCTATATTCTGCAGACTCTCTATTTAAAGTTTTTCTTTGTTCAATGAGTTTAAGAGTATCTGTACTAATTTTATTATTTTTTAAGATTTTGGTTTTGTGACATATCATTTTGTTTACTGTATGTATATCTTTGATGATCTTGTTTGATAGTTCTTCTTGTCTTAGATTCTCTAAGTTGCAGGTGAGGTTCAGTTTAGACTCTAGTTCTGATTTGTATTTCTTACAATTTTGTTTTAGTTGTTCCTCTATGTTATAGTATGTTTTTACCCTAGTTAGTTTCCGTCTTTTAGCCTTAGTATTTATTCTTATTGTTGCTTTCACCATTTGATGGTCGCTTCCAGTGTGGACTTTATTCAGGACAGAGACGTTGGTAACAATGTGTTTTTTGTTTGAGAGGATTAGGTATATTTTATTTTTTACTTTGCCGTTTGAGCTAATCTAAGTCCACTTGCGTTGGACAGGTTTTTGGAAGAATAGTTTAAAAGCATTTCACCTTTCCTTTACTAACCCAGCAAATTTTTGTCAAATTGGTTAGTTTTGCTTAGAAAAGACAATATTTTTTACTGCTTTCTTCTTGTTCTTGTTTAGTAGGGTCAATAAATAAACATATTTTTTTATTTTGTTGATTTTTGTGGATTCCATAGCGGAATTGTTTATTTTTTTAATCTGAAAAACATTTAAAATTTTTGCTATAAATTGTCACAAGTTTCCCAAATTAACATAATTTACCACAGTTCAATTTGTTTTTGCATTTTTTTTTGCAATTATTACACTTAGATGCAAAAAATTCGAGTAATTTTTTTTTATAAAACTTTTAGTGTTTTACAATCAAAGAGACCATCAGGATGTAAAAAACAACATATGGTACTTATTAGTTTATTTAATGAACATTAATAAGCAAAAACCATAATGTACGTATACACGGAAGAAAATGCATTTCTGCAAAATAAACTTAACAGAGATTAATAATGAAAATTTTTGTTGAATACTATTTCAATATTTCGTATTGCTTTCTCTAACCTTAACTATTGCCTGCATAAGGCGGCTCATGCAACTAATGAACTCACAAATATCATTTTTGTGGAATATTCTGCCATTCTTCTTAAAGTGCCACACAAAGCTTGTTTATTGTGGTTGGTGCAACTGCACGTTCTCTAACACGCTTGCCCAGCATGTTCCAAACATGTTCTATATGATTTCCATTTGGGGTACATGCAGTCCAGTTAAATGTTATTATTCCAACTGCAACCAAGTATTCTGTGATGCACCTCGCAGAATAAAGCCATCGCCAATAAATAGAACAAATTTGACTAAGTAATTTTCCAAAACTTTCTTAAAATACCGTTGTGCAATCAGCAATCCTCTATCAATAACAACCAATTTGGTGCAGACATTTATTGATATTCCTTTTCACACCATCAAGGAACCTCCACCATGGATAAGCCGGGGCTTAAAGGTGTACTCCGCAAATCGTTCTCACATTTGTTTCCAAACTTGTTCTCTTTCATCTGGCAAATGTAGGCAGAAACTAGACTCGTCAGTAAACAGTACAGTTTTCCATTGTGCCAATACTTGTTGACGTAGGAGTAATTTTGATCTAGCTGCTGGTCTACGAGATTTTAAGCCAGCTTTTTGCAACTTTTGACAAACTGTCCATAAACTAACAGCAGTACCACAAACCTTATGGAGTTTCTAGTCTTTACTAAAGTCACATGACAATTTTGTAGAGTAGTATCGATAGCAGTCGTTGTTTGTTTCTTGCTAGATCCCGGCCTCCAAGTATTTATGCCGGTCTCTCTCAACTGCTCAAGTGCTCTTTGGAGATTGAAAAACGTTTATTAAATAAACTGATAAGTACCATATGTTGTTTTTTTTTACATCCTGATAGTCTCTTATGCCCGTATGACACTGATCTATAATTCTTTATTGAATTATATATATAAAAATATTTAAATCTTAAAAAGTCTGTAAAATGCACAAATAATCATCAATCTTATTGTAGATTGAAATTTTAAGAATATTTTTAGTTTTTCTTTAGAATTAACACAAAAAATTTACGAATTAACAGTTTTTAAAAAATAGTTAGGTTATATTATAAATGCTATTACTCACATGTTATATGTTAATTATAAAGAAAACCTAAAAATATTCTTAAAATTTCAATCTACAATAAGATTGATGATATTTTATGCATTTTACAAACTTTTTAAGATTTAAATATTTTTATATATATAATTCAAGATTTAATTATTGACAGTGTAATACGGGCATTAGATTGTAAATTACAAAAAAAAATTGAAAAAAAAAATACTTGGTTTTTTTGCAAAAAATTACCCGATGACCCGTTTTTTTGCATCTGAGTGTATATAACTAAATAATATGAGAATTTATAAATATTTTATATTTATATTCTCACTCAATATTATGCACAAGGGATCAGGTGGCTACTGGGTTAACTTGTTTGTTATCGAATAACTGTCATTCTCAAGGCAGATTGGTGTGTTGATTATGGTTCTAAGTGCTGAAAATTGTGCAAAAGCTGTTGCTATGTGTCTAGATTTTTTTATATCAATTTTTCGATTGTTCATACAGCACTTGAGCGGTTTAGGAAGACCAGCAGAAACACTCGGAAGTCAGGATCTGGCAGAAAACGAAAAAAACTGCTATTGATGACCGATTTATTGTTTGTACTCTACGGAATTGTCATGTGATTTTAGTGAAGACCAGAAACCAACTCAGTGATGTTTGTGGTACAGCTGTAAGTGTGTGGACAGTTTGTCAAAGGTTGCACGAAGCTGGCTTAAAATTTTGTAGACCAACAGCTGGAATAAAATCACTCTTACGTCAGCGAGTAGCCAGACTTCAATTTTCTCGCAAATTGAGCATTGGCACAATGGTAAACTGTACTGTTTAATGACAAGTCTAGATTCTGCATACATTTGCCAAATGGAAATGAACGAGTATGGAGAGCGATTGGCGGAGTGCATTTTTAAGCCTCGGCTTAGCCATGGCGGAAGTTTCTTGATGGTATGGGTAGGAATATCAATGGATGCTTGCACCAAATTGATTGTCATTAATGCAGAATAACAAAAAAACGCATTCTGCAAGATGCGTCACAAAATACTTCAGATGGAAATCGTAAAGAACATGTTTGGGACATGCAGTTGCACCAACCACAATAAACAAGTTTTGTGTGGCACTTTAGAAAGAAGTGCAAAATATTCCACAAAATAATATTTGTGAGCTTATTAGTGGCATGGGCCGCCGTATGCAGGCAATAGTTAGAGCTCGAAGAGGCAATACAAAGTATTGAAGTCTTATTCAACTGAAATTTTCATTATTAATCTCTGTTAAGTTTATTTTACAGAAATGCATTTTCTTTCGTGTATAGATACATTCTTGTTTTTGCGTATTAATGTTCATTAAAAGAATTGATATGTACTATATGTTGTTTTTCTACATCCTGATGGTTTCAATGATTGCAAAACAATAAAAGTTTTATAAAAAAAATTACCCGAGATTTTTGAAAAAACCCGATTTTTTGCGTCTGAGTGTATAATATACTAATATTATATTGAATTTTGATATAAAGTATCCCTATCAGTCTTTATATCATCAAATTCATTTTAGTCGTGTAATATATTCTTATTATAATATGATGAAATAGGAGAATACTTTAAAGGCAACGACAAATATTTGCATAAGCGCATAAGAATAACTTGATATGTTTATACCGCATTCAAACATTTATTTATTATTATATAGAGTATTGTGTATTTAGGGAAACTAATCGTTACTAAATTGCCAATCTTTGTGTTGTTATAAACATTAATAAAGATAGATTTTATGATGTTTTATATATCATACTAAGAGGATATCTTTATAAATTTAGAATTATTGTTAGTTATTCCTATGTTAAAGTTGTCTGCTGCCTTATTACAAAACTGAAAATAAATCTGAATCAATAAAAGCTCTGCGACTAATTGCAATTAGTGGTTCTGAACTTAGCGAATTACAGAATATTAAAAATGGATTTAACTTTAATTATTTTATTTGTAATTTCTTTTCAATCAAATATACCAGCATAAGCTGAAACCACATATAAATGAGGTCTCTACAGGCGGCTATTTAATGCGCAATGCATATACAAGAGTTTAACATAAGTTTTTAAAAAGAGTACTTAGGAATTTAAACTTGAATATAATATATGAAACAAAAAACTAAGGGTAATTATTTATTTTAAGTATTTATATTGTTGCAACAGCATAACAAGTTTTTTCAACATAGAATTTTTGGAATTTACACCTATGTGTAATATTTGTTTATTTGTTAGGTATATTATACAAAAAAATGTCCGGCGATTAAACAGATATATCTCGTATATTTAGTGTATTATATACGTACCCGTTATATGTTTTTTAAACGTATTAATTAATTACACGTATATTTAAAGTAAAAAATGCGTTAATATAAAATAAAAATATTTGTTTATTTTTTAATTAAAATACACGTGTTTTAAAGCTAAACTTTATCTGGCGATTAAACGTGTATTTTTTGTATATATAATGGTGTAAAATATGTATATGCATATTTTATTGTATTTTTTTTATATTAAACTATTACATAAAATAAATATATCATTCTAACATTTAACATAAAAATAAAATACAAAGTATTACATATAAATAAATAAAACAATATAACATTTAACATAGATATTTTACAAAATTACAAATTAATTAAAGATCTATTTTGCATTGTCAACCACTTTTTTAATGACATCTGATGTATTTCCACATAATAATTTTTATATCAAATTCGGAAGTCACCTAATAAGCCGTTGGTTCCATCAAACTCCTTTAAACAAGTCATAAAACTTCTTTCTGGGGCAATGTAAAAAAGCTCTAAATTGCACAATAAAAACAACTTGACTAGTACGTTATTTGTATTTATAATATTATATATAACAATAGCAATCAATAATATTAAACTTAAATTGATAAAAATGAATCAATAAATTGATATTAATGTTACTGTAATGGCTATAATCGCATTGTAGAAAAGACAAATGGTGCACTTGACAAGTTATTTGAATCAATGATGTCATTGCATATTCTCAGATTTAACACTTACCACAAATCAGGTACTTTATCTTATGATTCCTAAAGCTGCGCTTCGAGCCCAATTAAGCAACACTCCAACACTGTTGTGTAATAACAAACAATTTAACACTGTATTGACTAACTAATTTAAACTATTATCCTAATTAATAATTAAAATAATAGACTACATTATTCTAATTATTAATTTGCAGTAAATTAATTTGTAAAATTAGTTATTTTTTTATATTTTTGCTTTTGTGTTAGCATTATAATATTACATTATGTTTTATTTTTGTTTATAGAGATTTACGTTACTAGCAAAGCGTTTATAGCCAAGCTATGCCTATTAGCAAGGTTGCGCCATGTATTATTCTGAAGTGAAATGACTATTATTTGTTGTGCGATGTATTATATTGTTGTAGATTGCATTATTTTGGAGTCGTAAAATATATTATCATTTATATAGGTATTATTACAAGCTTGTACAGTTTTGAAAAATAACAATTTAAAACCATAATTGAACAAAAAAGAAACTGTGTCGCAGCAGTAACGTGCATAAGGCTGAAAAAGAAAAAAGGATTTGTGAGATATTCTTATTTAACAATTAAAACACTAAAGCTTTTGTTGCAATCTGTAAATGAAAATTTCATTATTTATTTTAATTTAATATGTAAAACTCTGACTGTTTTATCAAAATTCTTGTATGATGACATTGATTCTAACTTCAGCAGCGCGTAAATCAAAATAAAGATACAATTGTGTGTCACTTAAATATTTTGTTTGTAATAATTTAATATAAGTCAGGTTTGGTGTACTATTTGCGTAATTTACAACATGTTGATTTACAAATTATAGAATTTACATTTGTAAATTTTTTTTGTATTAAAGATTTGTCGACATACATACAGTGTGTCAACTGATGAACTTAACTGTACGTTTACAACATTTTTATTGAACATTTAGAAAAAATCATTTTTTTTTTAAATTACTGGTTTTTATATAAATAAATATTACGTTACGTATTACGAGAAAAAAATGTGTCCAAAAAATATAAAAATCTACTTTTGCACAACAATTTTTTTTAATTGAATGTTTAAAAAAAAGGTTTTTTTTATATATAATAATTATGTAGGCTAAATAACAATCAGCAAAGTTTGATTCAACATGAAACTTTTCTACTTCAACTCATTGCTTCATCTTTTTTTAAATTCATTATAAACAATAGCATCAGTAATTTTGTTTTTTTGTTAAATCTTAACATTATCTTGCATCTCCGTAGCACATACTATAGGCTTAAGTTAACTCCACAAAAAATAATCTATTGCGGTTAGATCTGGAGACCGAGCTGGCCATTGTATCGCTTTATTACGACCCATCTAATTAAAAAACTGTCCAATTTGTAACAATCAAGACACTATGCACTAGGCAGCTATCCTGCTAAAATGTCTTCTTTTTTTTTAATTTTAAGTTTTCTTCATTTAATTGAGGCCAAAAGTATTCACTTAAAATTTTCAATTAATATTTGCCCTTTTTCTAGAAAAAATGGACCAATTACTTTATTGTAAGTTAACGTACACCATACGTTAACTTTCTTAAATTTCTGACTGTTTGTACAAATACTAAAGTGTAGATTTTCTTTTGCCCAAAAAGGACAATTTTGGCTAGACTTTTTACTGAATATGATATGATGGTGAAAATTACGGCGTTCAAGTATACGTTCACCTATTAATAAAGTGAATTCTAGTCGGTATGACTTATCGCCTTCTTGAAGTTTATAAATAAAGGTTGATTTACATGCGTATAATTTATTTGTGAACAAAATATTACATACGTGACTTTTAAATATACTACCCAGCTAGTTTGATAATTATTGTTAACACAAAAATTGTTGCAGCATTTTTGTTTTTTTCACGTTTTTAATATCACCATAAACTCCAAATTTATGTACCAAATGTATTAAAGCATTTGCAGATACTTTGAAAAAATTCCGGTAGAAAATTTCATTTGTATTTATAGGACACGTATCTAATACCGTAACATTTGATCAAGTAAATGCGCTGTTGTAAGGAGCATTTTTCTCGGAATGGCACACTTCGGCGCCGCCGTTTCGGCGCAGCCGATTTGGCGCAAGGACACTTCGGCGCTGGCCAATTTGGCGCCGGCCGTTACGGCGCCAGAACTTTTCAAATAAATATATATATACATTATAATAAAAATTGATTTGCTTTATGAGACATAATAAATATTTAGCCCTATTCTGTATGCATATTGCTAGCTAACAATATCGTTATCGAAGATGGTTGCTAAGCAATGTTGTGTATTTATTACGTTTTTTTACTTAATTGCTAAGCAACTTTGCTCGATAACGATATTGTTAGCTAGCAATATGCATACAGAATAGAGCTAATTGTATGATAAATAAAATATAAAATACATAAAAATTTCATAACATATCAAACAGAAATTACAGATAAAAAACATAATATATGTACGTACATGTTAAAATTGTCAAATATACAATATATAGTATAATAACTAAATACAATTTTGGCCCGCAAATAATGTATGGGTGATTTATTATTACTTTTTAATTATAGGTAATGACCTGAAAAGTATAAAGGATAATTAATAGTCTATTAAAATAAATAACAAATAGAATTAACAATATAAAATGTTGAAAAATACCATACTAAAGATTTAATTTATTATACATTATTTATTATGTATATAAAACAAATAAATTTTTATTATTATAATATATATGTATTTACTTATTTTATTTGAAAAGTTCAGGCGCCGAAATGGCCGGCGCCGAAACGGCTAGCGCCGATGTGTCCCCGCGCCGAATTGGCCGCGCCGAATCGGCGGCGCCGAAGTGTCCTAGACCTCATTTTTCTGGAGATTTTAGTTTAAATATTAACAAATAATTGTAGTAATGTTACATAAGTATTACTTGACAGCAACCATCTTGATTTCTAATTACAAAATGCAATTTTATTCTTAATATCAAATATAACTCCCTAACAATAATTTTTATACAAAAAAAATAAATTAGTATGTCAATATTTTCTTCCTTACAATACTTAAAAAATGGTATTTACATTTTTAAATTTTTTAAATCGGAGTTTTTCAACGTAGTTTGTTTAATTATAACAAGCAGGATACATTATGAAGAACGACCATCTTTAAAAAAAAATGTTTAATAAAAAAGTTTACTCTTATAGTCCGTAGACACACTGTGTATCAAGTTTTTTAATTTATGTTTATACGTTAGATTTTTGCAACATTTTAAACAAGTCTTTTAAATAAGTTTTTTGTTTTGCTCAAATAATTTTTGTTGTTAAATTTCTTATTTTAAAATAGCAGTTCTATTAGTAGTTTTTGTAGATCTAGAAATAATTTTGTACAAACATAATAAATCTAGTTAAAACTCTATAGATAATTTGTTATGTAGTTAGCAGGCAATGTTAAATACTTTCATAAATACTAAAAAGATGTTATTCTACTAGTTCGTTTGGGTCTATTGGACTAAGTTATAGTTTTCTTAAGGCACCAAACTATTTAAATAATTGGAGTTAAGCCATGTTACAAGTAATTAATCAAATATTTATATGACACATGACATCTTGTCTTTAAAAACTAACAATATAAATGCAGTTAATTTGATTGTCTTTTATTCAATAATTAGGAAAAATTAAATAGAAAAATCAAATTATCTATTTAATAGTACTTTATTTACGATATATAAAAAAACCATTTACATCTACATCATTAAGTACATAAGTAATGATAAATTACAGGCAATATTACAATTACATAAGAATATACAAACTAATACTGAATAATAAAAAACAGAAAAAAAATATATAAAATTATTCATCAACACATTTTAATTGACTCTTAAAACTACATTTTAAAACACAAAATAAATCAATATTATTTGAGAAAGTATTTGCAATTCTACACATTCTACCAATTAGATTATTAAATCTATAATTGGTAGAATGTATAGATTCTCTAAATAATGGAAACTGCCTAGTTTGGCGATTATTGTTAGGGACTTAAAATGAAAGAGTTACTAGTAGCTCTTGGTAATCAATCTCTGACACAATTAGTCCACGTAAAAATGATAAGTCGGCTCTTTTGCGCTTAAGTTCTAGAGATGGAAGATTATATTGCAATGCAATGTGGTTGAAATTGTAGTTATCAAAGAAAATGTACAAATGTACAAATTTGTACGACAATAAACAAACAAATTTGTTTTGAATACGCTTTATATTGCGTATATTAATGCTGTAGAATAAGCACCAAACTGACGGAGCATACTCTAAATGAAAGCGTACCAAAGCGCAATAAAGTAGTTTGAGTGTGCTTGGAGATAGATCAATAGACGTTCTGTAAACAAATCCTAACATTTTCATAGCACGATTACACATATAGATTATATGCTCAACAAAAGTTAGTTTTAGGTCAAAAATTACGCCTAAATCTTGTATTTGTGTAACATGTTCCAATACTTTATTGTCAATAGTATAATCATACAATACTTTACTTAAAGTATTGTTGAAGTTTATAGAAAAACATTTATTTGGATTAAACAACAAGTTATTAATAAAAAACCATAAATGAATTGAATCCAAGTCATTTTGCAATTATCGATAGAAGATATTTTTTGATAAATTTTTAAATGTCAGCAAATAAAAGAAAAGATGAATAATTGTCAGAATAAAAAAGATTGCAATTAAAGAGTAAAAACAGAATTGGTCTACAATGAGATCTTTTAGGAACACTAGATGGAACAATAATTAGTTGTCATAAAAAGTTATTAATTTTCACACACTGAGTACGATTTTCTAAAAAGCTTGACAACCATGCAATAACAGAAACATAAAAACGCAAAGCTTAAAGCTTTGCAATCAAAATATTATGGTTAACCCGATCAAAAGCTTTTAAAAATCAGTGTAAATAGAATTAATTTAAACTTTTGATTCAAAAGCATTTAAAAGATCATTTTCGTAACAAAGAAGGTTTGTAAGAGTAGAAAGACCCTCAGAAATCCCATGTTGCTGTTCCACTATAATGCTTTTGCACATCCATTGTATTTAACCAGTAACAATTTGATCAAACAACTTAAGAATCGGAGATTGGATGCATATACTTCTGTAATTAGTAATATTCTCCTTAGCTTCAAATTTATGTAAAGGCATAATGAAGCTTAGTTTCCAAACTTAAAAAATTTAGCTTTATTAAGAGAAGCCACAAACAGTAAATGCAATAGCGTAGAAATAGAATAAATACATTGTTTTAACAGCATAGATGAAACGCCGTCTGGTTCAGTGCTAAAATTACATTTAAGGTTCTGGTTTTCAATCCCTTAAAATACATTCAACAGACTAATTGAAAATGGTTTATGTATTACGTTTTTTTTAAACTCAAACAATCGAGTTGAATAAATTTGATTATCGTAAACAGAAGACAAGAATTCAGCAAATTTATTCACATAGTCTCTCTTCATTACTGCAAGTTTGATGCTTATAATATATTGTAGATGGGAAATAATTAGTTTTTCTAGTGTCATTAATAAATTTTCAAAAGTTTTTTGAGTTAGTTTGAATGTTTATTTCTGTTCGAGTAATATATTGTCTGTAAAGACATGCACTGAAATTTTTACATGAACGTTGAATTGATTGGAACTCATTATAATCGGACAAAAGTCTTAAAGATTTATAACGTTTATGAACAGTTTTTATGTGTCAATTCTTTAATAATCCATCTTTAGTGGAAAACTTTTGTTATAAGCTTTTTAAAAACTAATAATAAAAAAACTCAAAATATTAAAATCAAACATTATAGATATAAAATACATAAAAACAATTAATAAATTGTAGTGCAGTAGATTCTACATTTCTTGGCCGTTTCTCTGAAACAAATATATTTGGTTTTTCAGTAGATTTTTGCGACCGCATAGAGCACAACATGATATTTTTTGTGAATGGGTTTTACATAGAATGATTTTATGTAATTTTACATAATTGAAAATCAAATTAATTTAACTTCTAGAATGTAAATTTCTTGAATTTAACAAAAACACTTTAAAAAATAGATGTTTATATTTTTATGTTATATTTCTTTAAATAAATAATTTTTGCAGTTGAATCCGTTTAGTGGTATTGTTATATGATTAATTTTGTTTTTTAATTTTTTTTTTGTTGTAACGAGAAAGTGGTAGTTAAAACGATGAAATCATCGTACTTCAAAGATAATTTAAGAGATCAGTATACTGCTTTAAAAAATGACCAACTAAACAATTTCACAGATCGCCATGAATTAGTAACCCCGTTAGAAAAAATGACAAACTTTTACGATATAGTTAGAGGTTGATTAAACAAAGCATATAAAAAAATGTATCTAACTCTAATCTAAGACAACGCTAGAAGAATGAATTTTCTGCATATGTTTGCACAAAATTAGCCATCAAATATGTAGAATTTTAGATAAAAAAAGAACAGGTTATAATACCTATGTATTATCCGATGTATCAGGACAATTTATTATGTAGGAAAGGAAAGTAATGTAACGGGCAACGCGCCGTTTACATGTGTTATTAATATTAATATACATATATTTGGTTTAGAACGTTTTGTGACGTTGTCTAATGCCCGTTTCTTACTTCTTCTTATTGTCTTACTGTTTTTTTACTAGGTTTTTTGTATTTATTGTCGTATTAATTCCCTGGATCTACTTTTCTTTTGGTCTTTCTTTTTTCCTATGTTTTGGTATCTATTACATTGCATGTCTAGAAAGTCTGTTTACATTCATTCTTTTGACGTGTCCATACTATATTAACTGTTTCTCTAAAACATCACATCACACTTCCTTTTATTCTCATGTTCTTATCGATCTTCTTAAGGCGTCGATTTCTACGGTTTGTATTTTTTATATTTATCTGTATTTTTTCATGTATCTAATCCATCTAGTAGCTGGTTTTTTATCATACTATGATAAATGTTTATATTTTTTATATGTTATAGTCTTACTCCAGAAAATTCCTTTTAGACATTCTATGGTTTTTTTGGCTAGTGTTGTTTTGGCTTCAATTAGGGCTATTCTCTATGTACATTGCTAGAATGTAAGCAAGATATATATTGCAAGGTAACAAAATGATTTTTAATTTTAACAAATCTTGATAACTAACAATATGAACAGTCACTTTAACAAAATTAATTTATATATATTATTATTATTTTATCTAAAGATTTGCCACGCTTTCTGATGTGATGATGATGTGTTTATATTGTTAGCATACAAGATTTGTTAACATGACAATTCATATTGTTAGCTAGCAAGATGTTTTAAAATGACAGCTTATATTGTTAGCTAACAATACATATCTTGCTTACATGCTAGAGAATAAATGCTATTCTCTATGCATATTGCTAGCATGAATCTGACATAAAAGACATTTGGGGCGAATGTCTTTTTTGTCAGATTTGGTACTGTCAAATATTATGCTCAAGTGTTCATTGGTTCTGTGTTCAAATTAGTATTTTTTTTACAATCATTTTAAATAAGGTAGAGAAAATGCAACAGCCCTGCAGTAGTCTTTTATTTGTTGTGCTATCATAAACATTTTTTAGTGCGTTATTTATATATATATTTTCTACAATTTGTTGATATGTACGTTATTGTAGGCTTTTTGCAAATCTATAAATAAATTCTCTATTGGTTGCTATTGTTTTTTTCTTGTACTTGTTTTAGGTAGAATACGTTATCTGCACTTGTTTTTCTATTCTTTTTCTATAAGATTTTGTATTATTTTGCCAAATAGTTGCCTGGTCATATTTCTCGGTAGTTGTTGCAGTCGAATTTGTTGCCTTTATTATGTGTTGAGGATATATATGCAATTTTTTATTTGGCACTTTATGTTCATGCAGAAGTTAAGTATGTGTGTCAGAGTTGCAAATAGTTTTTCCGTACGACACTTTATAAGTTTTGCATTTATTCCCTCTAGACCTAGGGCTTTTTTGTAATTGTTAATATACTTATCAAGTATTAGGGATAAATGGTATGCAGCATACTAACTTATAAGAAATGAAAGTAATGAGAATGGCATCTATTAATTTTTTTCTTTGTTGTGTAGTTTTTGTTTTAATAAAAAATATTTTGGGGATAACTCGCGGGAAACAGCCAGTTCTAATTTGGAAGTATTATCGGTCACAAAACTTTTTATATTGCTCGGTGGGTATTTCACCGTTAACGTGTTAACCTAGGGAAGCATATGTTTGTTATTGTTTCCCTAGTAAAAGATAATATATCTTATCTTAACAATTAAAGGTAGTTAAATAAATAGAGTGTAATCTACCATTGACTAGCCGCCAGTCGTAAATATCTCAAAAAGAATAACATTGTATATAATAGAAATAGTGAGTACAATGTTAATTTATATGAGCAAATTTTACATATAAATACACTTATTGATATTGTCTATATGATCAATTTAACCTCTAAATTAAAAACTTGCTGTTTCAAATACAATTTTTTCTAAACTTCTTTAAACAAATTATGTTTTTTTTATATAAAACATTTCTACATATAAACCCATTTTTTGGTTTTATCAATTAATTCAACCGCTAAACTAAAAAAAATCATCTCTGCAAACGTCAGTAGTTACAATGTTACATGGGAAAGACATAGTATCTAATCATCAGTTTATTTTTTGCTTGTAATCATGCTTTAGGGATTTTGCTCATCCACCCAAGTGTTTGTTACCAATCAATTGAAAGTTTTTATTTTGTAAAAGTTAGAAGTATTTTTGTTCAAGAAAATGATGCAATATTTTGTTGAACAGCGCTTGGGCGAGTGGGTCAGCTACTCTATGTCATAATTACCAGCAAGTAATTTAAAGTTTTTTCTCTCTGCACGTGTTAGAAGTTTCTTAGTCAGAAGATGAAGAGGTAATTTCTAATATCTTGACTCTAGATCATAATTACATAATTATTATGGAGTAGTTTGAAATGAAGTGCTCACCAACTCAAAAAAGTTTGTTACTAAGAAATTAGAAGTTTTTTTATTTGAAAACGTCAAAAGTTTTTTTGTTTATAAAGAAAAAGGTAGAATCTAATTTTTTGTTAAACACTTAGGCAAATGGTTCATTTTTGATTATAATCACCAGTTTGTTATTAAAAAAATTAAAGTTTCTCTTTTCTGCATGTGTTAGAAGTCCCTTAGTCAGAGGAAAAATAAGTGATCTAATTTATTGGTGACCAATATTTGGGCGGGTTGTTTCAAATTATAATTACCATCAAGTAGTTTAAACTGAAATGCATACTCAACAAATTAGAAGTGTATCTTCTTTGCAAGCGTTAAAAATCTCTTTGTCTTATAAAAAGGAAAAGATATGTAATTTTTTGTTGATCAACACTTAAGCGGGTAGGGAAGTGACACATTGTTAACAGTTTTATCTTTATATCAACATCGTCGTCTATCAAAGGCACAATACCAGTCAAATCTTTAGTCTTAATTCTTTTTAAAACATGTATAGTTTGCAAAGTTTGTTTACTAAAATTATTTGATACAATTGCTTCATTACTGTTGAATTGTTTAACTATTAAACTACTACATTCAATTGGCATGTTACGATTGAAGATGACTATTATCTTAATTAAAATTGCAAATATTGTTGAAAGTAGACATCTTTCATGACTGCTTGTATGCCTGTATTTAATAGTGAAATTATCTTTTCTTTCTTTTATAACTTATATAATTTTTTTTTTAAATCTGCATTTATTAAATTGTAAAGATGTTTGCTATTTAAGATGTAAGTACTTTTTGTATCACTAATAGTTTATAAAAAAGTATAAATAAAATTATAATAAACAAATTAGTATATAAAAAAAAATCAAAAACATATGCTTTACACCATATAGTCAATAATGGTAATTAACAAAAGGAAAACAAAAAGTCTACGGTAAGATAATAATAAAAATGTGACAAAGACGACAAATGTTAAATAAATCATAAAAAACTAATTTAAATAGTAATAAGTAATGATAAGTTTAAATTAAACTAAATATGTATTATTTATTTTGAAAAACTTAAAATATAGTTAGTAAAAATATATAATAGATATATAATTTGAAATTAGAAGTATTAATGCTTGATTTACAAGTCGTACACTTAAGTTTTTCTTTTTCATTTTATACAATTGTAATTTTTCTTAAATTTGTTAAATAAAGTTTAATAGTACACTCTTTTTACTACAGTCTTTATAGTTTCTGACTCTACTACAACATATTTGCTTGCATAACTTTTTTAGATTTTACATATTATATATAACAAGGAATCAAACTTATATGGTTTCTTAAACTTTTGTTCTAATAAACGATTTTTAAACTTTAAAAGATTCAACAAAATTTCAACAAAATTCAAAGCATTTAGGGCACTTCTGACACCTCCGGCATATTGAAACTTTTGTTAAACTGTACTTATGCATGTATCTCACCGTTACCAAATGTACAAGAAAAAGTAATTACACTAATGGATTTTTTTAAGTCAAAAGTTAGCAATAAAATTTTTATTTACACCCAGTGTATTTACAGAATCACATATGTTCTGATTTGAATAATTACTTATTTTTACTAAACTTTTAATTATTATTGCTTGTATTGATAACATTATTATCAGCTTTCTCTTAACGATTTAATGTAGAACAACAACAAGCCATACTATTTATACTTAACAATATTATTGATCTGCAATTAAAAATTGTATTGTATTATTATAAAAAAAATTGCCATTTTGCTTGCTTGTGGATAATTGCTATACAATTTGATAAATAATTGGGTTCGTATCGATACAACCTTGGATGCACAATGATTAGAGCTCACTAAAGAAATGATGAAGACAAAATAATTAATTAAGACGTCTCAGCGTTGCCAGTTTTATAATTTTTAATATTTAAACCACAATCCCAAGTAAGCTAAAAATAATACAAATTGTTTACAACAAAAGGGGCAGCAGAGTAGTAAAATAAAAAAAAAATTACAAACAATAATCTAAAGAGTTAAAAATTAACCAAGAATCCAAAAACTATAAAAAGCTTTAATTGCAGTTATTATTAATTTAAAAAAGGACCTATAGACAACAGTTTAAAAATTTTTTTACGTTTTTTTATCACTTTTTATTAAATGATTAAAAAAGGATAAATATGTTTTTTTGTTTTATACTCAATTTAAAAGTAATTAGCTAACAGACATTTTGTTTAATAACTAATTATAATGTTACGTAGTTTGGATACAAAACTGCTGCCCGAGTCAGTTAAAACGTTTTGAAAGCTGCTGATTAGATATTTAATTATTTGTTGCGATTGTTGAAATTAATAGGTGCTATTGAAAATGCTTAATTGCTACATAAGATGTGACAGACAGTTAATTAGTAATTTACAGCGTCAATACAACATAACATTGATTATTTATGAATATTCACTGCAGTTAATCCAATCACACTGTATTATCATATTAACAGGTATGTTTTCAAATGCATTATTTTTTACATATCCAAATAAAATTGATTTAAATGTTTAGACAATTAATCGGGTTTAACAAATAATAATAAACACAGTTTGAACTTTTTAAAGAATATATTTGATTATTTCACGATATTCGTGTTATTATTATATATGGTATATAACATTTTTATTGCACAAGCAATTAACTACTAAAGTATAATCCATAGATTAAAAAAAAAATGTACAAACCTATTGACTGTAGTTTTCAGTTATTATTATTATATTATACATATATTTTTATAAATAATGTCTTTGCTAGAGTTTAAATTTTATTTAGTTGTATATAAAGAACTAAATTTAAACTCAATTAGCCGACACAAGACTGTTTTTATTATTACATTCAATATTAAATAACTCTCACGCTACCTGCTTCGTCCTAGAAATTAGAATTAGTTCTTCTTCTTTATTCTTCTTTATTGCGCGTTTTACAGCTATTTTACATCGCCCCTGATTCTATTTTCTTTCATCAAAAATTTACTAACTCGGCGCGTTCATTTAAAATTAAATGATAAATCAGTCTAGTTTCAGAATGTTCAAAGATAGTAGTAGGCAACATGTAAGCCACACGAAAAAAATATTTTCTTAAATTTTCAGATATTTTTATAACATTATTTTTTTTCACAAAAGTTGAGAACGTAACAATTACCTCTGTTACTACAAACACGTAGTATGTAATATTGTATGTAGCATGCTACATATTACCGAGTGTTGCTTGGCTTCCTTTTCTGTGTTGGAACTGCATGTTGACTATATATATCTTTGAAGTAATAATTGTACAAATAAAAGTTAAAAAATATTAAATGTATTAAAAGCTCTATTGTTGGCGCAGCAGCTAATGTGCCTTGTTTTTTAACTAAGTTTTCTAATACGAATTATTATATTTTGTATAAAATTTTATTCTAGCAAAGATGTGAAATCGTATTTGGACTTTTTTTTTTTATACGTTATTGTAATAATTAATATATGCATACAAATTAAAAATTGCAAAAATAGGTGACCCAGTGCCCTATTTAACAAAAATAGTTGTTATACATTCTTTTGGCTGCACACAGCGGCAAGTCATGCGGTTACTACAACATTAATGAAAATGTTAATAATTTACATAAAAGTTATTTATGCAAACCATGCTCTATTATTTTCATGTAGTTAGCTTGTAATAATACAATATGAATTAAATAAAACTCATTTGCTATATGATTCCATAGAATATATATTAGGGTAATTAACATTTACTATTCTAAAGTGGCGCAAATAAACATCTAGCATTCTATAATTGAAGCTTAATTGTAATATAAATTAAACAATTATCAAGATTTCAGTAAAACGTAAAAAAAAACTGAGAAGTATATGACATATTATGATGATACAAAACCACAATATGTAATTTTAATCTTGTTGTAAAAGCAAAATTAGTGACGTAGATGTTCTTTTTCAATTTATTTCTATTTACGGAAACTCTAGCAATTATGTAGAAATTATAAAAACCGTTTAGTTCTGCACATACAGATAACTAATACACTTCATTATAATACAAATAAGTAAACACTAACAAAGTGTGTTTCAAGATAAAATATTGAAGCAAATACTTCTGCAAATAAAAAAAAATCTTACATCTGGTGTTCTGTTTTCTAGATACTTTAATTATATTTTTTCTTTTTCTTTTGCCAGTTGTTTTATCTCTCTTATACTATGGTGTGTTGTTTTTGGTTAAGTTTTTATTTACTTTTTTTCATTTATAAGCTTTTTTGTGGTGGTGTTCATATTGTGTTTGATTTTATTTTAGATAGTTTCTACGTTATCTTTAATCGGTAATGCTGTGTTCTCTTAGTTTTTGAGCTAGTTGGTTTTTGTAAAGGTTCTTTACAGTTGTGTTTTTTATAAATTCTATGTTGACTAGTACTAGTTTATAATTTAAACAATTGTTAGCGGAAGTTAGTGAGCGTATGTCTAGTATCTGCATGTTTGTGATGACATAGTTTATCATAGATGTTTGTACGCTAGGTTACTTTGCGTAACGTAGAAATCATATCAAACCCTAAAAGATGTATATAAACTGACGTTATCTGGTAAAACTGAAATTAAATATCATTATAAATGATACAAAAACATATATGGTAAATTAATTTATGCTGCTAAAAAACGTACAATAATAAATTGTTAAGTGAGAGTACAAATATGTCTAGATTGGCATGGAATGTTTTAAACTCTAACAACTCTAACACAAACTTGCAACAAAAACGCCAAAAATAGAACCAGAAACGGCACAATGTACTACGCGGGAACAACAACACCACCTATAAATATGGGGTAGCTATTGTTGTAGACAGGAACACGCAACAATTGGTAACCAGTTGTGTACCATACTCAGACCGTATCATCTTGTTGAAGATGCATTTAAACAAGGTTCTAGTAAACATAGTACAAGTATATGCACCTACGGCAGACAAAGATGAAGACAGAATAGAATCGTTCTACCAAGATTTGGATAAAGTTATCAAATTGATTGCAAAACACGAAGTTCTTGTGTAATGGGCGACCTAAACCCAAAAATAGGAGAAAGAGAGGTAGCTGGAACTGTCGGCAAATACGTATTAGAAAACCGCAACGACCGTAGAGATAGACTGGTTGAATTTTGACAAAAAGAAGAAATTATAATAACTAACACCTTTTACACAAGGAAAGCACCATCAGACAGAATATTGGACATTGTTAGAAATCAAATTGACTACATAATGATCTGCAGGAGATTTACTATTAAGTCCGTAAAAACATTTCCGTGGGCGGACATAAAATTTGACGATAATAGAAAAGAACCATACCTAGAACTACCAAGGAAATAATAGACCTTAAATAGCTGAAAGACAGCGCTGTATGGAAAAAGGTTAAAAGAAACATAAACAACAAGATGAAACAACTAAAAGATAAAGAAATTAACCTAAACACTCTAAACACTCAAAGCAGCACCATAGATAAATAGTGGCAAAACATAAAAAAATCACTAAAAAAAGTAAGGATGACACAGGAGATATTGAACATGATAAGTCTGCGCCGGCAATACAATGACAATGATATGCGTACCTACAAAAGGATAAACATCGACATCACAAACAAAATAAGAAGAGCCAAAGAAGAATAGTTGGCAAACCACATGTAAAGAAATCAAAATATTTGATAACTATTATGATGAACTGCGTGGAAAGACTAAAATTCGCTAACCTGATATACTACTAAACAAAAACGGCAATCTAATCATAGAACCAACAAAAAATCTAGCAAGATAATGCAAATATATTTAAGAACTATTTAACAATAATCAAACAACATTGACACAACCAGACTCTAAAAATACAAGCTTTTAAACTCAAAAGAAAGAACTTGTATACGCAATCAAAAATTTAACATCTGGAAAAACAACTGGCCTGATGAGGTACCAGCTGAGTTGATAAAACTTATTAACAAAGATTCCATTGACGTTCTACTAAATCTGTTTAATAACACATAAGAGATGGGTGTTATTTCTAAAAAATGATTAACTTTAACATTTGTGATTTTACCGAAAAAGAATGGATTATTGCCCTGATGAGCCACACTTTGAAGATCTTTATAAAAGTAATACACAACCAAATATACAAAAAATTAGAAATAGACATTAGCGACACGCTGATGAGATTTAGGAAAGATATGGGAACTAGAGAAGCACTCTTTGGGTTGAATGTGTTGCAACAAAAATGTTTAAACATGAACCACAAAATGTACATTTGCTACATTGACTTCCAGAAAACTTTTGACAGAGTCTAACATACTAAACTACTAGAGATACTACAAAAAAAAAACATTAATAGTAGAAATATAAGAATAATCTCTAATCTTTACTGGAACCAAACAGCTAAAGTAAAAGTTGGAAAAGACCTAAGCAACAAGGTTAAAATATGCCGTGGAGTAAGACAGGGGTGTATACTGTCGCCTCTCTTATTAATGTATATAGTAAATGTAGTTTTGAAGAAGCATTGTCAGAAGAGATGGATGGTATCGTTATAAATAGCAAAACAATTAACAACATACGATATGCAGATGACACTAACATTATAATTGACAACATAGAAGACCTACAGCGCCTAGTCAAATCAGTAAACATCTACTGTAAAAGGTACGGACTAGACATAAACATAAAGAAGACAAAAGCTATGCCTACTACAAAGTACCCAAAAATTAATTATAATAGATTATCTATAGTCATTAACAGCAAAACTATAGATTGGATATCCTTCTATAAGTACCTGGGAACATGGGTAACAGATAATGCCAAGCATACCAAAGAAATCAACTGCAGAATAGAACTTGTCCGTTGTGCTTTTTTTAAAATATGGAAAATTCTTTGTAACCACAACATTAAATTAGAGAATCGAAACCAAATGCTAAAATGCTACATCTTTCCTACATTGCTGTATGGAATGGACGGTTGGACATTAAAGACAAAAAACATCAAAAAATTGGAGACATTTGTGATGCTACAGAAAAATCCTTAAAATTTCATGGACCGACAAAATTACCAACAAAGCAGTACTGCACCGTAACCAGAAAGATCCATAAAACCATTAAAAAAAAAACTTGAGTATCTGGGACACATTCTAAGAGGAGATATATACATCATCCTCAAACTAATTATTCAAGGTAAAATTAAAGGAAAAGGAACTGTTGGCAAAAGGAGGAAGGGGAAAGCGGTTTGAGTATACGTCTGCCAAGCTGTTTAGGGCGGCTGTCAACAAGATACGTGTCGTTATGATGGTTTCCAATCTTTAAGGAAGGAACTCAAAGAAGAAGTTACACTAGCAACAAGTATCAATATGTCAAGTTAGAAAGTGTAAAATCAGATATGATGGTTATGAATAAAAGGGTTCAGTTGTTGAAATCGCAAACAATCAACTGCTAGAAATATAAACATGGTTTAATTCAAACGGTCTATTTATGTATAAACAACAAAAAATCAGTTTATGTTAACTTTCAGACAAGGTATGATAATGTTGGGCACAGTTTATTGATAAAGTTTAATAAAAGTATGAAGCAATTAAGTGTAATAAAATTTTTAGGTATATATATTTATTTTATATTGACAAACAATGCAAATTTAGTGCACATATAAATTATTTATGTAAAAAATATCATCACTGTACTATATCATCAAACAATTAAAACCCGTAGTAACAATCTGCACCTTAAGAATGTTTAATTTTGCTAGAATTCATTGTACTGTATGGAGTATGGCTCATAATCTAAATAAACGTTTTATATTACATAAACCGTCAGTTAGATATATGACAAATAAACGTAGATTTGATCAATGTGTAAATATGTTTAAAAGTTTAAAAATTTTAACGCTGCCATCAATTTTTATATTTAACATTTTTATGTATGCAAAATTTAGTATTGCAAGTTTCAAAACGTTAAACAATCATTTAACTAGACATAGTAAGCTACTCACAATACTTCTCCATAATAAAAATATGAGCAATATCCTAAATATTAAGCAATAAAGTTTTATAATAAACTACCACAAAATTTAAAAAAAACTGAATTAAATTTTTTTATAAATGTTAAGAACTTGTTGATGACAACATTTTGTTGTCTGTATTGTATTTTAAATTTATTTTATTTATTAATTTAATTATGTTTATCTATGTTTCTGTTTTTATTATAAAATTGTTAGACTTATTCTATATCCGCACATTTGATCAACTGGATTAACTAAATTCTTATTATTATTATTGTAGTTTGAGGTTAAAATTATGTTGATAAAGAATGTTGCAAGAGCCTCTCTTCGCTGTTGTTTCTAATTCCTGCATTTATGTACTCTTTGGGTCATGGACTCTCTGGGTCATGGACCTTCTGTTGGTTAAAGACTAGATAGCTCTGAAAACACCTGATTTGCTTTGCCGGCTATTGGCTTATTTTGAATAGAATCAATAGAAGAATCACTTTTGTTTTTTTATTTAGAGTGGCGGGGCTTTTTTGACCTCATTGACTTTGCTATCCAGTTGCATTTTTATGAGTTCTTTATTCTTAAAGAAACATGACTCAACTTAGTTCTTGGCAAGATTTTTGAGGGAGGTCTGGGTCAGGTCATCTGGGGTCGTGATTAGCTTGGGCATTGTTGCGGCAACTGGAGGAGACGCTGAGGTTTTTGAAATCTCTAGTTGAGAGGAGGGAGTTTAAGTATTTGCCGGAAAGATCTTGATGATTTGTTTCTAATTTTTTTTGCTCTTGTTGGAGCAAAAAGTTGAAAAGAATTTTCATTATGTCCAGCTTGTTTTGCTTTAGATTTTCTAAAAAAACGCCAATTTGCTTGGTTTAATTTTCTATTACGCATGTCAAATGTTTTTTAAATTTGTTGAAATATTTGTTTTAGCTCTTGAGCATGTCCTCTTTTGTTTTAAAGATTTTCATAAATTTTGTCGGTTTTTTCTATACTTTTATTGATGTCCGGTGCGTAGACGCTAATGATGTGAATTGTTTTTTGCCAGTGTTTATTGTTACCATAAAGATTTTTCCATTGACGTAGTAGATATCTTTTATGTTTTATTTGTATTTATCATTAGTATTTTTATTTTTACCGTTGCTTTTTTGTATTTTTTGTTTTTCTTGTATTTGAGTATATATCCAAGGTTAGCTACTTTTTCTTTCTCAATTTTGGAATGTATCAGCTTGGCGCTGGCATATGACGTAATATATTACCGGAACTTTTTTTTAATAGAAAACTGATAATACTTCCACCTTCAACGCGTTAGTTTACAAGACGTATCGTTTATTTATGTTCTTTTAATTGTTAGAAAACTGCTTGAGTGGTAGTTGCTATTTTACAAAAATACTTTTTTGTTTTGTTTGTTGGTCAAAACCGGCCAATAATTAAAACATCAATTTTTTTAATAACGTGAAGGCGTTTTTCAAACTAAACAAACTAGTAATTTTTATTGTTGCCTCAAAAATAATAAAGTGGCAGTGTTGTTCTTCTAACGGCGTTTGCTATTACTTTCACTTCAGTTCTATTTTTGTAAATATTTTGGCCATTTGGTGTTTGTTTTTTATTTACGATGACTGATACGATTGCGTCGCTGATAAATTTCTAAATAACGCAGGGGTTTGCCTGATCTATTGCCGTTTTTAATTGCATTGTTCTGGGCAAAGTTGGTAAAGTTTTAGCTGGCGCCAAAGTCAATTAATGCCACTTATGTTTGTCTGTTGATGGTTACAACAATCCTAGGTAAAAAACTTGAATGGTGAATACATTTTTGTGTTATTTCAAATTTGGGCCATGTTAGTAGTAGTTAAGCAAATTGCTCTTTTGAAATGTTCTACTGGTTAAATAAGATAACAATGTTTTGGTTTTTGAACTAACTCGCTTTTGTGTAATGTGTCTGATAGTTAGATAATGTTTGGCTTGAAACTGTAAGATTGATCTGTAAGGTTAGGTTTTGGTTTTTGGCAATTTAGTCTGATAAGTGGTTTATAGTTTGGCTTTCAAGTGTGGTTGAATTGCTGTGGTGGACCCACATAGACACGAGATTCCAACTTTCATTTTGGCAAACCTGTCCCATCTTTACACAGTACGTTGCATATTTTCAGTAACAACTACAAACCTGGTGCCGTTACACACTACTACAGTAATTTCTTTAGAGGTTTCAAAAAAATTACATTATTACCATAATCTTGAACTTGCACACCATGTCAGGGTTTTAAAACGGCTACTGGTAACTGCATTTTACATTGCTTCACAAACAAATAAACCATTCGTTTTATATTAAGTTCTATGTGAATCTTAGTAGTAGTAATAATATGATTTAACTTGCACAAAAGTATTGTTTGCTCTATAGCACTCATGTTTTTGTTTATGTTAACATCTTTTCCTCGTTTACATTTTACTCATTTACGCTGTACTCCAATTTATTTTCTTTAGTTGTTTTTTTATTATTTCCATGTTGTGTTGCAATTCTTTTTCTGTCTCTGAATTTATTGCCATATATTGGCAAATAGCAGTTTTGCTGTTTATGTTATTTCCATTTTCCATCTTCCAATTTCTTATTTTAAATTTTGTTTTTTGTTTTGTTATATTTGTTATATCTAGCACAATTAAAAAGAGCAATGCGCTTAGCACGTATCATAGATTTACCCTTTTCTTTGTTTGGAATTATTTCAATTTCTTGTTGTTCATTCTTACTAAGTTTTGGTTTTCTGTGTACATGTTTTTAATTACGTTTGTTATTTTCTAGTTTTTTTATATATCTCTTGATCCTGTCAAATGTTTTTTTTTTTGAGGACAACAAAGCGTACGTGCATTACTCTATTCTTTTTTATCATCTTCTCATTGTCATTGTCTATTATTTATAATAATAAATATTAGGTTTTGTGTGCTACATTGACTTTTTTATTGTGGTTTCTAATTTGTCTCTCATTTTTTTTTTTTTATATTATTTTATTATTCTATTCCTTTGGTTTCTAGAATAACTTGTTTGAAAGTATTCCATTTTTCTATTATAATATTTAAATACAAATAAAATTTTGAATAAGTTGTATTCATTTAGAAAATCATCAAAACAGTAATGCTCTCACCATTAGCATTGGCAATTTGTAATTGATTATTGAAGGTAGTAAGCATAAAGATTGTGCTGTTTAGCATAAGCTATAAAAGTTATGTTCATGACTCTAGAAATTTATTGGGTCTACGTTCTTGTTCTAATTGATTTCCAGTTACACAGAGTATTTCAATTATTATTTACTAATTCTGCTTTTTTTTTGTTATATAAAGTTTTATTAACTTAACTATTTCTTTGTAAAAATTAATCACGGAGGTATAAATAAAAGAATATGTATGTAAATGTTAGAATAATTTTTACTTCAAGTTTTAGTTATAATTTATAATAAAAAAACTATTTACAAATTAAATAGTATAAAAAACTTGATATTATCGCATTTTTAAATTTGATCTGATTACATTTGTTAACAATTTAATTGGTGGTTTTTTTAGTTTAATATTCTATTTGACATAACTCATTTTTTTATACATGTATAATTAATAAATATTATACAGTATAAAACTAAATATACAATTACATACATACAACGTATTACATTAATTTCTAATATTGTTCTAGGACCCACACCATTATGGGCAGTGATTCGATTCCTGCCAAAGGAAATGTCTTTGGATGTAAGTATTTTTTTAAAATTATTTTTTAAGAATATTGATATATTTACAACCTTACTTAGACCATTTTTAATTGCTATTTAGATTGATTTTTTATATCTGACACAATCAGTTATTTTTTTTAGTGTAAGTACCAACTAAAATAAGTTTTAACATTGTATACACAAAAACTCGATTAATAAATAAATCAGTAGCAATGAACAAAATAATATACAATTTTCAGAATAACAATTTTTGTTCTTTTGCACGCTACTGTTTAATTTACAATTTTTTTTTATTTTTACAGAAATTTAACGTTGTTTTCATATACGTACTGCATATAATGCATACTATGTTAAAACTCATGTTAGTTAGTAATTACACTGAAGGAATTAATTCAGTATGCTTTGCAAATAAAAAATCACTTCTGCTGCAGATGGCACTCATAGAAAGTCTACTAATAAAAATCTAACTGCATCACGTAAATAGCTTATATTTTGTGCCGATAAAATAGCAAAACTTTAATAATACGTGTAATAATTTCCAAAAAAATTGACTTAAGTTGATAAGTCCATTTAAAAGATATCTTATGTTTATTAAAACATTTTTGGTTTTAAGAACTATGAATCCAATTAATCAATTTTTGTTCGGATCTTTTAAATGTTTTTTTTATTGTTAATAACTAGTGACCGGATTATATGCAATTTCATAATTGCATATTTTGATAATATTTAGACTTTGTTACTATATTATGCATATTAACATAAAAATATCCCAGAAATTAACTACAAATTAACTATACGATTTAATTTTAAATTAAAAAAAAACCTTTTTTTGAAATTTACTATATTTAAAATATCTTATAGATTAAAAAATAATAATATAATCCGATCTCTATTAATAACATACAATGTATGTTTAAATGTTCTCAATTAAAATGGCCGCTGTAAATTAATTTGCTTTATTATTGAAAGGCATCAGTATAAAGAGTCAGGTATCCAGTTAATATTAAAACATGTAATTGATAGTTTCAAATATTATAATAATAAATAATCTATTCCAAGCAAATAATAATAATTTAAATTACACACATTGATGTGATACTAAATACAGAAGTGTGTGACGTGTGTAAACACTATATTTTTGTAACATTAATAAACTTACTTACTTACTTAAAAAACTTTGAGGTATATTTATAAAATATAATAATGGTTGTCTCAACAAAAGTGAAAAATTTATGATGTAGCTAAAGCGTTCAGAAATTTTTAAAATTCCGATTTAATTGTAAAGTGACATGTGAGAATTGTATATGAAACATTTTTTTTACAAAATTTTTAATTACTGTTTGGCATAACTGTAGCTTGATTTTAGTGATACAGCGTCTAATCTAATCTAATCCTTCTTCTAGACTTGGGTGTTATGGGCTTGTTGACATAAAGTTTTGGGATTAAAAGTTTCTAAAAAAAACATGTAGAGAATATATTGTGCAATAATACCAATGCTTTACGTTAAGTTTGGCAAAAGGCACACTCTTATTTTCAATACCGTTTTTTTATTAACTCTAATTTAAAATTGTTTGTTATTTATTGCTGGATAATCAAAAAACTTAGCCGAGTTTAAATAAATTGTTTGATTATTTCATTCAAAAAACTTTATTCTGTTCATTTAAATTAGAAAACTGACATTGGTAGTAATATTATACACTGGCATGCAAAAAATAGAGATCACTTTAAAATTATTACTTATTTTTTAAATTTTTTAATTTAATTTTATGTTTGCAAACTATAATCAAAAGTAGGCTTTTAATAATTTATTTTCTGACAAATGTTATCTAACTGTCAGTTATTATCACCGTGTTACAGACTTTTTTATTTTTTTAAACTTTGTTGTGGTTGTTTTACTTAGTGTTGATTTTTTTCTGCAAAACTTGTCATTAACACGGTGTACTGTATTTAACAGGTAATAATGCCTTTGATCTCTATTGGTGTAGCAAGAATTATAGCATCGATTAAAGATAAGCAAAAAAAAACGTGAAACTGCAAATATTGTTGGTAAAAGCCTTTGAGCTGTACAAAAAGTGTTTCAGCGTTACTTGGATCAGGGTCGGAGTTAAAAAAAGTCACCACAAACAATGATGACCGTTTTTTGGTGTCCACAAGTCTGCGGAATAATACAGCTTCTGCAGTTTATCTACAAAATCAACTCCAAGTTAGAAATGTAAAAGTTAGTGGATGGACCGTTAGGAAAAGGCTTCGGGCTGCTGGATTGTTTTGTGAAAAGATGGTTACAGGTCCACTTTTACAACACCGACGATGTGCGGCAAGATTAGCTTTTGCTTGATATCACAGAGCATAGAATAGTAAGGACTGGAGCAAGGTACTTCTTCTTCTTCAGGTGCCTATCCGATTACCGAATGTTGGCGATCCATATAGCTGTTTTTACTTTGTTCACAGCAGCGCAGAAGAGTTTGGTAGTTGTACTCTCAAACCACTGCCTTAGGTTCTTGAGCCAGGATATACGCCTTCTGCAAGAACCTCTTCTTCCGAACACTTTTCCTTGCAGAATTAGTTGTAACAATCCAAATCTGCCATCATTTCTCATAATGTGTCCAAAATACTGGAACTTGAACGCTTTAATAGTAATAACTACCTCTAATTCTTTTCCGAAACGTTTAAGGACTCTTGCGTTGGTGATATGGTCCTTCCACAAAATTCTTAGGATTGTCCGGTATATTTCGAAAGCTGATAATTTTTTGCAGATATCTTCAGACATGGTCTATGCTTCCATTCCATATAAGAAAACCGGGTACACGTTACATCTGACAAGTCTCACTTTTGTTTTTATATTTAAGTCATGATTACATCTTTTATTTTTATGTAAGCTCTCCTGGTTTTTTCAATGCGGCATTTTATTTCTACCGAATGGTCCCACTAATTGTTATTTGTAGTACCTAGGTAAGTATACTTTGAGACTTGTTGTATTACCTGACCTTCTGCTTTGAGCTGGATGTTTTGAATTGGCACTTTGCTAATGACCATATACTTTGTTTTTTTTTGGGATTCAGAATTATTCCGTTGTTTTACTTGCGTCCACGACATTGTTTAAGTTCTTGCAGTCCCTCTATGTTATCCGCACACATCACGGTATCATCAGCATATCTGATATTATTAATATATTCACCGTTTAACCAAATGCCAGTATTTACCTCATAGAGCGCCTCCTTAAATATTTCCTCAGAGTATAGTTGAAGAGCATTGGCATTAGTATGCACCCCTGGCGTACACCACGTTGTATGTTAATGTAGTCGGTATCCTGTTCGTCAACTTTTACAGATGCCAGCTGGTTCCAGTATAGGTTATTAATTATTCTAATATCTTTCTCGCCCAGTCCTATATTTTGTATAATTTTGATAATTTTTGGGTGTTGAATCTTATCAAACGCTTTCTGATAATTAATAAAGCATGCGAACACATCACAGTTTACGTTTCTAAATCTTTGAAATAGGACTTGGGTGCTAAACAAGGCTTCTCTGGTACCGAGTACATTTTTAAAACCAAATTTTTAAAACCAAACTGCGTTGGGTTAATATTATCTTCACATTGTCTATATATTCTGTTACGGATGATCTTTAGGAATACCTTCAAAATATGACTCATTAAGCTGATCGTTCTTTAATCGCTGCATGCTTTTGCATTGTGTCTTTGGAATTGTCACAAACGTGAAGTGGAGCCAATCCTGTGGTATAGTACCACTGTCATATATAAGGTTTAAAAATAATGTCATGATGTCTATACTTTTCTCGCTTAGTACTTTTAACACTGAGTGAGTATTATCTGGGCCTACTGCTTTCCCATCTTTGGTTTGCTGGATGGCTTTTCTTACCTCCTCCTTAGTGATAGTGGGACCCGATTCAGCATTATTTGTGTTAGGTATTTCCAGTCTTTCATTGCTAAATATTTCTGTAATGAACTCTTGCCAGGTTTTTAGTTTATCTTCAATCTCAATTATAAGCTGCCCTTGTTTGTTTGTTAAGCGTCTCGTAGTTCTTTTTCTGCTGCACCCAGCTGACTCTTTTATTTTCCTATGCATGTTGAAAGCGTCATGCTTAAGCTGTGAGACTTCAATCTCTTCACATTGATTAGTTAGATGGATGTCTTTGGCGACTGATTTTACGCCGTAAGCAAAGTACTGTTTTCAGATAAGTTTTTGCCTCAATAAATCAGACAAACGTTGGAAAGTGTAACCGGTTATGGTTTGGGCAGGAATTTATACCAAAGCACGCACAGAGTTGGTCTTTATAGAGAATGGCTTCTTGACTATAAAACTATAAAATGCTTTATTAACCATGTATTGTTTTATTAAATTATTAAACTTTTTGCTTGGATGATTCTTTATATGCTTTCGTAAAACATTTTAAAATTTAATATAATAGTAATTGACCTTTGTTTGTGTTTTATTAAGTCTCAAATAACTTTAACAAACTTTGCCTTTGCTTCTGGTGTTGTAATTATGTTTCTCTTCGTGAGTAGAGAAGACCTCTGAATTGAGTCGTATATACTTTAAGCATTCTAGTATGTAAATGCTAGGCAAAGTGAGTATTTTTAATGTTATAAAAGATAATTTGCAATCGTCTCTAAGTTTTAGTCCCGTAATTATTCTGATTGCTCTCTGTTGCAACGCAAAAATTCGGTCCTTGATTGCAGAATAGGCCCATACAATTATGCTGTATGAAATGTGACTATGACATAGAGCAAAGTATGCAGTGTTAACAACATACTTTGTAAGCGTTGTTAGATAAATTCCTTAATAAGAAAATATTAGACGATAATCCGTTTGCCAGAGAATCACCATGTTGTTCCCATATTAGCTCGGAGTCAATATGCAGTCCCAAAAATTTGGTAAAGGTATTGCAATTAATTAATTGTAAAGTGAACATTAATAATACATATTTTGACTCGTTAATACAAATACGATTGAAATTAAACCAGGTATGCGCAGACTGCATCACCAAATTATTCTGAGACTGAACATATTGGTTTGTAATACCTTGGATTGATTTTTTTAGACTTAAATTTGTATTTGTCAATTATCTGCAAAACTATAAGGAGCAAAGGAGCAGAACCTTGAGAAACAACAACATTTATGATTTTGAGGTCAGAGTTAAAACCATCAATTTTTACTATATTACTGCTTTTCTAATGTCAACAAATCTTTTGATAAGTTTACGGTTTTTTAGAGCTTGTTGACAAGATTAGTAAGTCATACCTTAACAAACGCTTTAAAAATGTCTAGAGGTACTGCAAAATTTTCTTCATGTTTGTCTAGTAGTAGAATTCTCGTATTGGACGTTTAGATTGAAATATATATTGAGTATCTTAGATAAAGTTATTTTGTTTTAAGAACTTGACAATCTGAAAATTAATATATTTTTTAAAAGTTTTTGACAGATTGGACAATAATGCAATTCGTCTATAATTTGAAGAATCAGGCAAATATTTTGGTCAAAATGGAAGTTAATTCATTTGTCAATGTTTTAAGAATAGTAGGTAAAATTTTATCTATACCTGATGCTTTTTTGAAATTTAATTTAAAAAGATATTTTTTGACAACCCTTTGCCTAATATAAATTGGACCCAATATTTTTCCACTAGCCTCCATCAGCTATACGGCAAGATGGCCGGTACAGACGTAAAAGAGTACAAACGTTCAGAAGCAAAGAAGTGTAAATGTGGTGGAGTTGCAGTAAGTGGGTTCAATGTGTCACATGTAACACTATTCACTGCAAAAGTTGCCTTAAGAAGTTAAAAAAAGATGAATTTCTTAATGAATCAGTGATAAAGTGCAGTTTGACTAATGATAGTAAAAATTTGCGTGTTTTTAAAGTGGAAATTACGTATCTAAATAAAATTATTAAAAATAAAAAGATAATTATTGAGTCTAAAAATACATTAATTGTAGGATTAAATGACCAAATAGCTCTCTAGGTAAACAAAATTAATTTATTTGCAAGTATACAAAACGATAGAGTTTTACAAAAACTGCCAATTCAGAACTCAAAAACCTCTAAAATAACAAATTCTCTGAAAAATTACATTTAAATAAATAAAAATATGAGAACAAATCAATGTGAACAGATATCAAAAACCACAAAACCAACAAATACAATGTTGCATTTCTAAAGAAAGAATCTGAAGAAAAACTAACAGATATTATTTATATAAATAAAGATTTAAAACAAATTAACAAAAAATGGACAAAAGTAGAACGAAAGAAACCAAAACAATTAAAAAAAGTAATTGGCTTCTGTAAAGAAATAAATAATAAATTAATGGCGTCTGAAAAATATGCCTGGATATATATTGAAAAATATGCAAACTCAGTATCAGTGTAAACTATTAAAACATTTATATCAACTAAATATCCTGAAATTAAAATTAGAAAAATTAGAAAGAAATAAAGCTTGTAAACTAGAAGCAGATTATACATAAAAATTTTTGATTAAAAAAAATCTCACAAGAAATAATTTAACATTATTCAATATTAACAATAACATAAACACCCAAAGCACAAATATAACGAGATCTGAAAGGAATTTCTATTTTCTTTACAACAACATTAGATTACTTGGAAATTGTACAGGAAATTATGAATAATTACAGACGAATGCGAAATTGATTTTCTCTGTCTATCGGAGCACTGGAAGTCTGAGGATTAGCTACATGCCCTCAATATTATAAATTTCAAGCATCATACTACTGCCGTCAGCCTAATACTCATAGAGAGGTTGCATTTACTGCAGGAAAAGAATAATATATAGCTGTCGCGAGAACATCAACCGTATAACCGTGTTAGCCGACTTTGAGTGCTGCGGCGTTGATGTCAAAACAGGTTGTAGCAAAAAAATAACTATTGTAAACTTTTTTAGACCTCTTGCTAGTGACAAACATATTTTTTTCTAACTTAACAATACTGTTAAATAAATTATATATCGATAACAATACATACTTTGTAACGGGCGATTTCAACATAGACGTTTGACTTGTTTCGACTTCCTTATTTATATTTAAATTTTTTGTAAATTCTTACCGTAATAACTTATTATTTAATGACTACACAAGAATTGCATTCAAATCTAAAACATGCATTGATAATGTTATAAACAATTCTAAATTGGTATCAGAGGCCACTGTGATAGATACATATATATCTGATCACAAGGGACAACTCGTTAAGTTTAAACATGTATGCAAATCTTCAACTATTGCTTTATTAGAACGTGGTTGGGATTACATTCGATCCGCAGACACTGTGGACAATAAATTTAACTTATTTATGTTTTGTTTCTATTAAAATCAAGCTTTTCTTGAGAAAAAAACTACTTAATTCTAGTAAACAAATTAAGATAACACCAACTCTTGAATTAATTGAATGTAAACAAAAAATAAAATTATATTGCACAATTCCTACTTATAATCCTTAATATAGACCAGTATTAAAATACTTAAATCAAAAATATTACCGTTCTAGAATTAAGTAGAAAACTACACTAATTATAATAAAATAAGTAATTTTCATAATAAAACTAAAACGGCGTGGCAGATGGTTAAAGAATTAATGGGTATAAAAAATAAGAGTGAATCTATCAGTGAGTATCCAATAAATAAGTCTAACAATTTAAATAACTTTTTTATAAACGCAGCAGCTAACTTATTAAAGGACACGTATTCGAATACTTCTAGTTGTAACATTAATATAAACAACTTTATCAGGGTGACCAGATTTTTACAAGCAAAAAAGAGTATAAGTTATATATCTATCACATAGTACTTGCCACCACCATTCAATTTTTATAAGTTTTTAAAGTCCCCAAACCTTCTATTTTAAATTTTATAAAACTGCACTCAAACAATTTTTAATTTTTTAGCAGAAGCTAGAGAATTTAATTTTAAAATGTATGGCATTTGAAAATTTCAGGTTGTCGATTTTGTTTCCATATTTCCAATATTTTTGCAATTTTTCAAAAAACGTCAATAACCGTAATATTTTTACCACCAAATTGCACTATTTGCAACGGATACACGACTATTTTAACAAGTATATCATTTGTTAAAAACAATTTCTGTCAACAAATACACGATCTAAGATGATAATGATTTATTAACTTAATACGTCTAAAATTGCAAAATCTTTCATAGCAGTTATCAAAATATAACCAATGAAAGATGATCAACTGTAAAAATACTTAATCTAAGATGTGAATGTGAATTTTGCACCTTTCAACCGTTTTTAGCCGGACTTTAGTTTTTTTTAATAAAATTTAATGATTTTGTTATTTTTTGAACAGTTTATAGTAAATTTTGGTACTTTCTGACAAAATTTTATACATTACGACTAAATTTTGTTATTTTTCACATTTTATGAATTGAGTATTGCACTTTTCAACAGTTTATAGCCAGATTTTGCTATTTTTAACATTTTATGAACAGAATTTGATTTTAATTGATTCTAAAAATTATATTATATTTTGTAACAGAATTTTGTTATTATTGACATTTTATAAAAAATACACTTTTTGACATTTTATGAATAGTATTTTGGACTTTATAGCAGTTTATGGGCGCTCATTGCTGTTTTGTAATTTTATAAACAGAATCTTGTACTTTTCAACAGTTTATGGCCGGATTTTGCTATTTCTGATATTTTATAAATAGAATTATGGACTTTTTGACAGTTTATGGCCGAATTTTGGTGTTTTCTGTCATTTTATAAATAGAATTTTGCACTTTTCAACACTATGGCCAGGTTTTAGTGTTTTCTAACAATATTTTGATATTTCATAGCTGCATTTTGCTACTTAAGGTCTAAATTTTGCTAAATCATTTTAGAATTATGTACTTTTTAACCGTTTATGAGCGGACTTTAGTTCTTCCTGACAAAACTTTAATACTTTGTAGCCGGACTTTGTAATTTTTTAGTTTTTGCATCTTTTAACAGTTTATAGCCGGATTTTCTTGTTTTGTCATTTTATATATTGAATCTTGCACTTTTTTAACATTTGATGACTGGACAATATTTTGATATTTTATGGCTGAATGGTCAAATTTTATTATTTTCTGACAATATTTTGATCATTTATGGCCGGATTAAAAGTTTTTAATTTGTATGAAAAGAACATTTAATTTTTCAACAATTTATGGCCGAATTTTGCTTTTTTTGACATTTCAAGAATAGAATCTTGCACTTTTTAACAATTTTTACGCCAATTTTTCTAATTTTGATATTTCATAAGTAAAATTGTGCACTTTTCTATTTTAGTATTTTCTGACAACAATTTGATATTTTATGTCAAATTTTTTTAGTTTTTGTTTGTATTTAACCAGTTTTAATTTGATTACTATTGTTTTGGTCGGATTTTATTACCATATGGATGGATTTTAATTCTTTTTTGCAGGATTTTGTATTTTATGACTAGATTTTTAAGAGTATTACCAAATTTTGTTAATTTAATGCAGATTTTTATGTTTTTTGCTGCCGGATTTCAATACTTTACGACAAGATTTTAATTTCTTTTAGACAAAAATTTGTATTTTATGCCAGATTTTTAAAATTATGTTTATATTTTACTTATATAAAGTAGATTATTATAGTTTTTGATCGAATTTAATTACTTAATGTCTAACATTTATTTTTCTTAAGCCGGATTTTGTCATTAACTACCGGATTTTTGAGATTATATAAAAATTTTACCAATAAGTTAGTTACTTATAATTCTTGTTTGTCAAATTTTGTATTTCAAGCCGGATTTTTGAAAATATGTACTTTATAAGCAGCTTTCCATTTTCTTAAGTAAAATTATGTTTTTAATATTGATATTAAGTTTAAAGCTTACCGCAATCGCAAAATCAACAAACCTTCACAATACTCTGAGTCTTCATTGAAACCACTTACCAAACAACGACTATTTCCGTGTATTTCTCGTGCCAGAATAACATCGAAAACAAAATAAAAACTGCAACTGGAAAAATATGCACTCATTTTCAAACCCACTCTTTTAAAGATTTTCATTTTCTCTCACACACACACTCTTTTGGTACAACTCCTAAACGAATAAAATTTTACTCTTTTCAACAATTTAAGGCAGTTTTTTGCAGAATATTTTGATACTTTATGAACGGATTATGTTGTTTTTGACGTTTCATAAATAAAATTTTGCAGTTTTTAAAAGTTTTTGACAATGTTTTCATATTTCATAGCCAACTTGTGATCATTTTGACTTTGTATGAATAGTATTTTGCATTTTTCAACGGTTAATAGACAAATATTTCCTATTTTTGACACTTCATAAATAGAATTTTGTACTTCATAAATAGAGTCTTGTTTTTTTGATAGTTTAAGGCCGGATTTTGCTTATTTTGACATTTCATAAAAAGATTTTTGCATCTTTTGATAGTTTATGACCAAATGTTGTTTTTTTTAATAATACTTAAATACTTTCGCTAAATTTTTTTTTTTTAGCATCGTGTGAATAAAATTTAGCACTGTTGAAAACTGTTGAAATGTTTTTGCTATTTTAGACATTTTATGAATAGAATTTTGTACTTTTTTATAATTATTTTGCAATTTTAGACATTTTATTAAAAAAAATTGCACTTATCGACAGTTTATAGCCGGTGTTTAACAATTTATAGCCGGATTTTGCTTCTTTTGCCACTTTATAAATAGAACCTTGTACATTTAGACAGTTTATAAACGTATTTTGCTATTTTCGACATTTTAAAAATGAAATTTTACACTTTTTGTGCTTTCTGATTATAAAATGTATGCACCTATCAACAGATTATAACCGGATGTTGGTAGTTTTGACATTTTATAAATAGAAATTTGCATTTTTTAACAGATTAAAGTTTTTTCTTGAAATATTTTAATACTTTTTTGTCAAGTTAATAGAATTTAGCACTTGTTGACAATTTATGGTCGGAGTTTGCTATTATTGACATTTAATGATTAAAATTTTGCATTTTTAACAAAATATTCCTTTTTTCAACAGTTTATGGCAAAATTTTGTTACTTTTGACATTTTATGAACATTAAACATTTTGTACAGTTTAGAGCCGGATTTTAATGCTTTTTGTTACTATATGACTTATTAATTTTATGAATAAAATTTTGCACCCTTCAACAACTTTTACTTTTTTAACATTTAATGATTAAAATCTTGTACTTGTTCTTTTCAACAAATTATTGCAGTTTTTAAGAAAATATTTTGTTATTTTTCACTTTTTAGTAATAGAATCTTTCACTTATTAAAAGTTTATGACCAAATTTTAACATTTTTGATATTTATTAATCAAATATAATAAAATTCTATTTACATTTTTCAACCGTTTTCGTCCAAACTTAAAGACCTTTTTATGCTTTATAAAAACGGATACTTTAAAACCAGATTTATTATTTAAAAGCCAAATTATAAGTTTATCAGTATAGTTTAACGTATTATTTAGCAGATTTATAATTTAAAAGCCGAATTTACTGTTTAGCAGATACATTTAACACTTTGAAGACCGGATTTACATTTTCAAAGACGGATTTACAGTTTTAAAGCCCAGTTATAATTTGAAAATTGGATTATTAGTTTGACAGTAAATTTTAACTCGGGTTTTTAGTTCTAAAAGCCCGATTTACAATTTTAGAGACTAGATTGTTAATTTAGAAGCCGGATAATGAGTTTAAAATTATTAGCGCTCAATTGAAAAAATAGATTATATTTTTTGTTATTTTAAATTAAAAAGAGTAAAAAGTATTAACTTCAAAAAAAGTATGTGTTACTAAAAAAGAGTATGTCTGGTCAGCCTGTGTCCTCTGTCACTCAACAGGAATTTTTAAATACAGTTAACCAAATGGATGGCAAACAAAGTACTGGTTTAGATAATTTACCTAATGTTCATTCTAAACAAATTATATATAGTATTATTAAACCTGTCAAATTTTTAATAAACAAATCATTTAAAAAAGTTATATTTCTTTTTTGTTTAAAAGCAGCTATAGTAAAACCAATCTACAAATTTGGAAATACTCTAGATTTTAACAACTATAGACCGGTTAGTCTATTGTCATGTTTTTCCAAAATTATTGAGACAATTATGGCTGTTAAACTAGCAGATTTTTCCACAAAATTTAACGTATTGTTAACATCAAAGCATAGTTTTATAAAAAAATAATACTAATAATAAATGCTTTCGAAAAAGGAGCACTTCCTTGAGGCGTATTTCTAGAATTTTCTAAAGCATTTGACAGCATTAATCATAACATATTACTGTGAAAAATGCATAAATATAGAATTTGCGGCACGTCTTACAAATAGTTTGCTTCAAATTTTTACAATAGAAATCAGATGATAGTTCTTAACAGAATTAAAGGTAAAGTGTTGTCAGCACCATTGGAAGTTTATCTGGACGTGCCACAAGAAAGTGTTCTGGCTCCATTAGTTTTTAATATCTATATCAACGACATTTTCAAAATAGTAAAGGGTTTTCCAATCAAAAATTTCATTTTGAATAGCAGGCTATTTGGGCAGCTGTCAATTTTAAAGCTATTATATTTTGACATTTGACAAGTAAAAACTACGCCATTATTAAAAATGAAACGACACACGCTTCAACAACGCATTGAAATTATTAAAATTCACTACAAAAATAGTGAAAAAAATTCAGTCACCGTTCGCAAAACTGAAGCACTTTTTGGTCGTCGTAAAGCACCTTCTCGGCCGGCAATAGTAAGCCTGGTAAAAAAAATTGAGCTGTTGGGACAAATTTGTAATGTAAAAAATTAAAACCGTGTGCATCGCTCAAGAACACATGAGAATATTGCTGATGTAGCCCGTAGTGTTGAAGAAAACCTAGGTTTGTCGGTTCCTCGTCGATCTTTGAAATTAGACATTTCACAAACGACATTACACCGTATTTTGCATAAAGATTTATGTTTTAAGCTTTTTAAAGTTCAGTTAACACAAGAACTCAAGTCGGTCAATCACCATAAAAGTAGTATCTTCGCGGATTGGGCCCTTCAAATGCATCAAAATGATTCGGAATTTCATAAAAAATAATCTTTAGTGAGTGCCTATTTTTACCTCGGAGGCGTTAATAAGCAGAATTGTTGCATTTGAGGCTCAGAAAATCCAAGAATGATTATTGAAAAGTTTTTGCATCCTTAACTAAACAGTGACAGTTTAGTGCGGTTTTTGAGATGGCGGTGTGATTGGACTATACTTTTTTAAAAATTAGGCTGGTGCAACTGTTACGGTGAATGGATGGCGCTACCGAGCTAAAATTAATAATTTTTTATGGCCAGAATTGGAAAACATTGATGTGGACGACGTTTATTTTCAGCAAGACAGGACTACTCTCCACACAACCAACGAAACAATTGCAATTTTGCAAAAAAAGTTTTCTGACCGTGATATTTCTTGAAGAGGTGATTACAATTGGCTACTAAGATTTTGTGATTTAACATCTTTAGATTTTTTCTTTGGGGCCACGTGAAAGATCAGGTCTTTGCCAATGCTCCACAATTGATTCAAGACGGAATTCGTGAAGTTATTGAGGACATACAGCCGCAAAATTTTATGAAACAAATGTGGTACTGCAACCCTAACCGTGGCGGCCATATGACTAATATTGTTTTCAAATGTTAATGGCATACCTTCCTCTTTACAATGAAATAAACACTTATTGATTTCTCATAAAAAATATCCGTTTTTTTTAATATTAAACTGAAACCTTTTATTGAAAAACAAGAGTCTAATCATAATATCATAAGTTACGCTTATGACACAAATCTCTTAATCTTCAAGTTTAACTTTAAATAAAATAATTACTATGTTTTTGTATTAGAATTTATTTTGTCACACTGTTACTGCAATTTTGGCTGAACCTGAAGCTTTTTAATTTTGTATTATAAATTATCATGTAGTAACAGTCAACTTCATCAACTATATTTTTTAAGAACCTCTTAGTTTTACTTTCCGTTTTAGTCATTATTAATTTCTACGGTTAAGTTGGGTTACAAAAACTGCTGCTCACTGTTCAGTTTTACACCATAGCTTAATACAGTCTGAGGTTTGATTTCTAAAACATAAACATAAACTTGCTTGTTATGCATCAAGCCCATTTTAAAGTTACCTACTAAACCGTTGGTCTATCAATCCTCTTTGAACAAGAAGTAAATTTTATAGACTAATGTAAAATATACGTAAAACGCACAATAAAAAAACATTTATTTTATTTATCTATTTATTTTTGATAAATAACCTGCAATAAAATATTTACTAAATTTCTTAAAATGTATAATAACTTACGTTGAACACATGCAATTCATTAAGCAATTTTTTAAATTGTTAGTGTTAATTTAGGTTGACTATAGCTGAACGTTGTACTCATCCGCAAGCACATTTGGGTTAAATGACGTAGTGAACAATGGCATTAGATACGTTTCCAAAACTTTATTGAGGAGTTGTGTAATATGATCATGGACTATATTTTATTATTAGGTAAAAAAATGTGGTTTTATGTTTTTAAATATTTCCGTTCAATAGGCATTAATTTGATTCTTATGCAGCTATACTTTCTAGGTGAAGCAGGAGTTCACTTATTTGGGTTTTTGATTTATTCAATTAAAGGTCCTTTAAAAATTTCAATCTTTGTTTTCTTTTTTTGTAGTAAATAATTATTAATAAAAAAACTACTTATGACTTTATTTTCCTGAAGTTTTATTGTAATTGTACATAAAGGATATTATTAAAATATTTATAATAGTTAAACAAATTAAAACATGGTTAAAATAACTTGAGATTAAAATATGAATGGGTATATGTTGACAATAGAAACAATAATAATAAAATAATAATTATTCCATTTTTACAGTAACAAACTGTTCTATTCAAAATAATTACATTTTGTCATAAAAACACAAATTAGCCTACAAACCAAATTTTAAAACCAAACCAAAATGAACAATTTTGAAATTATTGTATTTCGTCTGGCGAAGGTAACATTTAAATTTTGTTAACTGGTCTAATGAATTGATCTTAATCACTCACACCGTCCGCGCCCGGAAACAAATCAATAATTCGTCTTTTTTGCCATTCTGAAGGTGGCTGACCAGGACTAAACCAAAACACCAAATCATTTTTTTTAAGTGAAGAATGATTGGTTTTAACATTGAACGCAAAACCTGAGTATAAATATATTTGCGACTCCAACGTTTCCAAAAAAATTGCAATAAATTATTCGACAATTTCCAGCGTTTGACAAGATTTATATTAACATTTATTTAATTTTCTTCTAACCTTGACAGAATAAGTCTTCTTTTTAAGAAATGCTCAGTAGTTAAATAATCAAACCCATCTTGAGGATCATTCGAGAGTTCACACAAAGACCGAGAATTCAAGATAGCCTCAACTTTAATAATTATAGTGTTAAATTCTTGATACAATGAAATTTGTTGTCCAATTATTTCTCGAAATTGATATTTGAACAATTTTACTCCAGTCTCCCAAATACCTCCAAAGTTAGAAGCATAAGAAGGTTGAAATATCTTTTTAATTTTTCGAACGGCAATATAATCAGACAAAACTCTAGCTATTGTTAACAAACATAATTTTAAACAACTTTTTGAGTTTTTTTGCTGCCCCACAATTACTACCTCAATCTGAAAAAACTTTTATTGGTAAACCTTTTCGACTTTTCAACTTGAAAATCTATCCAAAGTTTTCAAATATAATTCAGATGAAATACTGGTCACACATTCTAAATGTATTGCTTTAGTAACCATGCAAGCAAACAACATCAAGTAATATTTTACTACTTTATTGCATCTAAACAGTGATGCTTTAATAGAAAACGGAACCGCATAATCGATACTAACATGACTAAAAGTCCTTGCCAGTTTTAATTGGTTTGCAGTTGACTGTATAGGTTTTGTCTTTAAACAATAACAAATAAAACATTAAAAAATCCGATGACAAATTAGATTTTGAGGTCCTGGAATCCAAAAACTACAAAAAAGTAAAGACTGAATCAATTTTGGACCACCATGCTTTAAAAAATATGAAAACAATTTACTTACAAAATTGCTAATTGACTTTTATTTAGAATCAAATAACGATGTTTACTTAAATAGGTCAACAGAGATTAATTGATTATATCCTCCACCATAACAAAACCTTCGGAGTTGAGAAACGGAGTCAAATCTTTATATAATTTTGAGATTTCTACACTTTGTTTCAATTGATTGTTTTTTGAGTTAATATTACTAATAATTTTATTGCGTTTTTATATTCATGATGAGTTATTGATATAGCAACCTCATTTTTTGCAATCTTTTTTTGTAAAATATTAATAAATTGCAGCATAAATGCAATATTTTGCAAGTTTTATAAAAAAAGACATCTTGTTAAATAAATTTATAAATTTAAAATTCGATTCACCACGTTAAAAAACAACAGATTTTCTTTCAATTTAGGTAAATCCTGTGTTATCAAACCTGGTTCTTCCAAAGACCAAGCCACCATTGGATCCCGAATAAAATCTGGATCTATCCATCAAAGCAAACAATTAATAAAGTCAGTGCTGGCACTACAATGTGGGTATTGCATAGAAGTCACTCTATCATATCTATTCATACAGCTATCAAATTTAAAACTACGTCACGATGACGTCAGGCAATTCGATTCGATAACAAAACGACACACAATAGTTCTACTACAGAAGCAAACAAACCACAACTAGCCGGATCTGCAAGATTTTGAGTTCCTGGAACATGCTTCCAAATTGTTTTTGGATTCAACTTATGAATTTGCGCAACGCGATTTGCAACAAAAGTCTTTAACAAATAAGGAGGAATGCAAATCTATGCTAAAACCGTCATTGAATCTACAAAACAAAACAATCTTCTATTGGATAACGCTTAAAAGTGGCAGAAAGCGTAAGAAACAATTTGGACAACAACTATGCAGCTCCTAATTCTAATTGAGGTACTGTCCAAGTTTTTAGAGGAGCCACACGAGATTTAACTACTACTAAATTAATTTCAACAAAATCATAAGTTTCAATACGCAAATAAATTACTGTTACTATTTCACAAATACTAGCATCCAAAAAACCTATTAAACAAAGTTTAACAATAAAATCCAATTTTTTTCCAAATTATTTTATTATTTTATTTATGATTTGTATTTAAATATTTAAAATATCTACTGGCAATGAATCATTCCAATTAACTTTTAATAAACACAGTTGTTGTAATTAAACATTTAACAAAAAACAAAAAGACTCAAATATTCATTAATGTCAAAAATCCAAGCTACTTGAAACAAAATACCTTGTTTTGAAGACATTTTTTATCTAATTTTGTTATATAATTGAAAGCATCACGAAAAGAATGTTAAGAAATTCTCAATCATTTAATCAAATCAGAGACATTTCCAGATTTAAAAACTACCTGATCCTCAAATTCTATAACAGACCAATTGGCCCATTTTGCTGCTAAAAAAAAAACAATTTCATTTATTTTCAACAAACTGAAAAATGGAGCTTTGAGCCAAATAAGGACTAGAAGTAGCCCCAAATTTTTTTTACGTATGTTTGAATTCTTTGATTGGATCATTGGAATTAAAGCTCCAAAACATTAAAAGATATGTTGAAAATCATCTTCATGCAACCCTACCTCTCAAAACATTTGACAAATATCACAAGTTAAAGCTACTTGATGAAATTTGAAACGTGTCAATATCTGACCAATGTCTGTCTGCAGTTTTCTACCAGAGGAAAAAGTATTATTTAAAGAAATACCGTTAGAATCTTTTTCTGCAAGATTAAAACTACTCTAACAGCTATATCAAACGGCATTTTTTTTTTAACTCCGTGATGTGACAAAATATGTAAAACTGATTGTTTTAAAAGCATCAAATGATCTTGATCAATGTAATTTTGTATGTTTATTGAATTTTTATAAAGTTGATTGCATTCTCGTGATTGAAATAATCAGACAACTTAACAAACGGGGCCAGTACAAACGACATTGAATTGATTACACATAGAATTAGTTGTGTTTAGCTCATTTTCACTTCTATTTTTTACAGAACCCATCACTATCCAACCTAAGTTAGTTAAAATAGCACTCGGATTTTTTTTAATATGTGCTGGGCAAAGTGAAGTAATATCCAAACCAGATTCTACTACCAACAAAATACCTACAGGTGAAATTATATAAAAGTCATCAGGATTTGCCAAAGATAAATTTAAAAACCGTGTTTTAATTTCTTAAGAGATAGGAACAGTGGGCAGATCAGCTGTAATTTTTGGTGACACTACAGCTTTAAAATTTAAATTAACTTTTTTATTAAAACAATTTACCATTCCTTTAGATAAACCCACTGAGGACTGACTCACTCCATTAAAAAAAGAACATCTTCTTCTTAAAAGTTGCAATCGGTTGCTAATTTCTGAGTTATGAAATTGACTTGACTTCCTGAATCAATTATCAATTGGCAGTCCACCTAAAAATCATCAATGTTGCAGATTCTTGCCTGTGCAGTTCTTAATAGAGCTACAGAATTTGTGAATGATTGAAGACTTACATAATTTAAAAACACAAAATTTAAATGAGACCCATTAATTGTCTTGACAGGTTCTTGCTTCCTATTAATTATTGCATAATCTTTTTAGATGTTTGGTTAAAATGCAACAAAGTGTTGTAATCTTTGTGAAAACTTTGAAATACATTTTAAAAAACGATGAGGACCCAAACAAGCTATACAATGTTTATGAACTTTGGCTATTTTATATCTGGAACTTGAGGTTTCTGCTAATAACACAAGACAGTTGATTAATTGATGGTCAGTCTTATACAAATAACACAAAAAAAAATGTTTTGGGTTTGATCTTTTTGACCTCCATGTGAACTCTTTTGGATAAGAATGAGATAAATTAGATTTTGCTAAAACTGAAAAAAAAAAAATTAAAACCCAGTTAGCAACAGTTGTCTGCAATTGCAATTAATTGCAATATATTTGAAAAGTAATGATTGTCAATAACTCTTTTCTTTGTATATCTTTTTGTCAACAGATCATATGCTAACTGATAATTATTTGGCATAAAAACAACAGTTTTAGTTAGTTGTAAAGCATTACCTTCCAAGTACCCTAACAGGTAAAAAAACTTTTCAATGTCAGTAAGGTCCTCACTATAAATTATGTTATTATATAGAGATATAAACAAACAAAAACTTTTTATGAAAACCATCAAACTTGGCCAACTTAATTTTTGGTAAACGTAATTTTGTCTGAACTACCACATTTGTATTTAAAGAGTTCTGAATTGACAGAGAAGCCACTAATTCTGACTTTATCAAATAATAGTCAGTTTCAAATTTAGTCGCCAGTTTATCACTATCAACATTAAACTCCTCATGACTGAAAGTCAATATGGATAATTGATCCAACAAATTCTCCTGGACATCTAAACTGGACAAATAATCTTTGGTTTTTACTTTAAAGATATTTTAAACGGTTGGCAACTCTCTAATCATGTTTAAACATAATTGGAATTTTGCCTCTAGTTGGTCTCTTTTACCAATGAGAGCCATAAACTTCTTCTTCACTTATTTGGGTTGTTGATCCATTCAAAAGCTTCAATTAAAGATTCTTTAAAAATTCCAATTCTTGCTTTCTTTTTTTGTAGTTAATAATATATATATATATATATATATATATATATATATATATATATATTATCTTTTTAAATCTCTTTATACCCTTTCGGGTGTTGAGATTTTTCTGCTGCTTTTAAATTAGCTTATTTCTTTGTTCCTTCCTTTCTTTCCTGTTTTTTGCTATTTTCTTTGCATCTTGCCAGCTTAAATTGATTCTGCTTAGTAATTCTCCTACATTGTTTTCCTATGTCTTCATAGGTCGTCTTCTTTTTTTTGGTTTTGATATTCTTGAATTACATACTTGTTTTGTTTGTCTATCTTTTGGCATTCTTTCTAAATGTCCATACCATGCTAACTGTTTTTTGTCTATTGTGTTGTGTATGCTTTCAATTTGAAGATTATCTCTTATCAATTCGTTTCTTATTTTGTCCATTCTTGTTACACTTTCTACTCTCCTTAGATACTTCATTTCTGTTGCCTGTATCCTACTTTTAACTTTTTGATTTATTACCCATGTTTTGCTTCCGTATATTAGTGTTGGCCTGTATATTGTTTTGTATAGTGTTATTTTTGTTTTTTTTTTATATCTGTTTGTTGTTTAAGATCACTTTATTTATTGAATGATAACTTCTGATTGCTGTCTGGATTCTTTTGTTTATTTTATGCTCCATATTTCCTTTATTATTTAAAGTTGCTCCTAAGTACGTGAATGATTCTACTTGTTCTATTTCTTTTCTATTTAGCTTTATATCCGTTTTTATTCTTGATTTTGATACCACTAAAATTTTTGTTTTCTTTATATTTATAGTCATGTTGTATTTTAACAATTCTTTGTTCCATAAATTTATGTTATGTTGCATATCTTTCTCATTTTTTGTTAATATAGCTAAATCATCAGCAAATGCACATTCTGCTATTGTTACTTTTTTGAGATTGTAGTATCCAATTTTTACTTTCTTCGTTTTATCCTTAATATTATTTAATATATTGTCTAAAAAAATAATAAATAGTAATGGGCATATCGCTCCTCCTTGTCTCAATCCTTTTGTAGTCATACATTCTTCTGAAGCCTCTTTTCCAGTTCTTATGTAATTAACTGTGGTTTCGTATATGCTTTTTATTGCTTGAAGTTGGTAGTCGTTTATTTGTCTTTTATTCAATATTTTCCATAACTGTTTCCGAGGTACTCTGTCAAACGCTTTTTCTAAGTTTACAAACGTTATGAAGAGATTGCCGTCTTGCCTTATTGTTTTTTCAATTAGTTTTTTAATTGTAAATATTTGGTCTTGTGTTGAATGTCCGTTTTTAAACCCTCTTTGAGCTTTTTCTAGTGCTTGTTCTACTAAATGTCTAAACTTATTTTTTATTATAGATTCATATACTTTTGCTGTTGTACATAGCAAAGATATTCCTCTATAGTTGTTACAATTCCTGCTATCTCCTTTTTTGTAAATTGGAAATATAACTGCTTTATTCCAGTCTGTTGGATTTTTTTCTATTTTCCATATCCTAGTTAGCATCTCCATCAGTAATTTTTCTCCTGGCTCCCCCATATATTTTAATTGCTCCGGTTTTATTATGTCGTGTCCGGCGTTTTTCCATTCTTCAGTTTTCTCAATACTACTTCAATTTCTTCTTTTGTTATGTTTTCTGCTTCAATGTTACGTGTATCATTCTTAACAGATTACTCCTGTTTTTCTTCATTTTCGTGTGTTTGATTTTCTTCTAGTAGCTCCTTGAAATGTTCTTTCCATCTATTCATTATTTCTTTGTTCTCTTTTAGTATTTTTTCTTGTTTATCTTGTAGTTGTTTTAGCAGTAGTTGGTTTTTCTTTTTACAATTCTTCGGTGTTCTATAAAATAACTCTGGTTGTCCTTAAAATTTTCCTCTTGTGTATTCCCAAATTCTTCCCAACTTCTTTCTTTGGCTTTTTTTATGACTTTTTTTACTTTTTTTCTTTGTGTTTTGTATTGTTCGTAATCTTTTTCTTTTCTTGTGTTAATAAAAGTTTTCCACTTCAGTTTCTTCTTTCTTACTTTTTTACTTACTTTTTTGTTCCATCAGTGGGTTCGATTGCTGCTATGTGTGCTTCTTGTTATTCCGCATGTTTGTTTTGTTGCTTTCAGTAAAATGTGTTTAAAATAGTTCCACATTTCTTCGATATTGTCTACGTCAGGTTTTGTTGTACTGTTTATCAATGTTCTTATACTGTCTTGGTATTTCTCTCTCGTGGTTGTGTCCTTCAGTCTGTCAATTCTGTAGTTGTATATTTTGATCTCTTTATTGTTTGCTTTCTATGTCGTTTGTGTTGTCTGCTCCTTTCCTTTTATCCTTGCTATTGTCAAGAAATTATCACTTTCAATTTCATTGCCTCTTCTCACTCTTACATTGTTAACATATTTCATTTGCGTGTTGTTAGTTAAAAAATAATCAATGATTGATTTTTCGTTCCTGTTCTTTACTTACCTAGTATATTAGTGTATTTCTTTATGGTCAAATATAGTGTTAAGTATTTTTAATCTATTTGCTATACAAAATTCAATTAATCTTTTTCCGTTGTTATTCTAAGTCAGTTCTCCATGTGTGCCCATTATTTCTTTTAAACCCTTGTTTATATATCCTAATCTTGCATTAAAATCACCCATTATATATACAGGTTCTTGTAAGTTTTCATATTGTACTTGTCATATTTCCCAGAATTCGTCCTTTGTTGCTTTAGTTTTATCTTCACTTGGGCCGTATATTATCATTAAACTTGCTGTTATTGTTTTGTCTTCTAATTTAACTATCATTATTCTTTCATTCACACTTTTCTATTCTTTAATTGCTTTCTCCATTTTATTATTTAATATGCATCCTACGCCTGCTCTTGCTCTTTCGTTATTTTCTACTCCGCTATACATAAATATATGACTATATATGACAAACTTTACTATTCCTTTGCCTTTGATTTTTGTTTCTGTTGTCAATAAAGGATACTATTAATAATAATAATAATAATAATAAATTTATTGGTCATAAAAAACACAAATTACAATGACCAAAGAGTTATGGATCTGTAAAATAGATCACAATCTGATCAATCTTTCTCCAGAACTTTTGTAAAAAAATAGTAAAAAATAAAACAAAACATAAATTGCTATAAGTACCAACACACATAATCTAAAAATATAATTTAAACATATAAAGACTTACAAACTTCAAACACAAACAATGAATTTGTTCATTTAAACAAGCATACATATTAAAATTTCACTCAAACAAAACCGATTTATAATACGATTTAAATAAATATAAGTTATTCTGGCTCATGTTTAGGGAATTGTAGCATTTAACAACGTTATGTATTGTTGATCTAAATGTCAGCTTTTGAAACAAGTATGAAAGAGTTTTGTTATGAATGACCTTGTAGTAAAAACAGCCTGAATGTAACTTACGACGACTAGACATAGACAGCCATTTAATTTCTTTTAGATTGTGTAAAATTCTTTGTCTTCTACTCATGCTAAATATCAACCTCAAACATGAATTCTGCATTTTTTGAATTCGATTAACATCAAATTGATCGATAGCAGCATCATACACAGTATCACAAAAGTTAAAATTTTACAAAACAACTGATTCACATAGTATGGTTCTAACCATTCTATTCATAAAATGGCAATTCATGTAAACAGACTTTAAAGCTAAATAAAACTTTTGTATTAAAAGTAAAGTATTTTTCTTAAACCGAAGATCACTATCCATTAGAATGCCTAAGTTTTTGGTGCAATCAGTGAAACTCAACACTTCATTATCAATAACTATTTTCATTTTTTGCTTAATTAAGTTTCTTGATTTGGTTGATCCAAAGACCATAGCTGTAGATTTAGATCCATTAATTTGCAATGAATGGAGTTTTGAATGTTTGATTAACTCTCGAATATCACTATTAATTTTATCTTCTGCAGCACGCAAATCATCTATATCAAAAGACATATATAATTGTGTCATCTGCGTATAGGTGATAATTGCAGTTGCGGATTACTCTATGTAAGTCGTTGGTATAAATAGTGTACAGAAAAAGACCTAAAATAGATCCCTGCGGTACACCTAATTTAACCTCTGAAGAAGAATTGTTGTTTTCTATACTCACTGTTTGTTTACGATCACTAAGATATGAAATAATTAAATCACGCGCAGTAGAATCTAAACCAATAAAATTAAGAATTGATATTAAAGTAGTGTGACAAATTCTATCTAATGCTTTACTGTAATCTAATAGCACCAGTATTGTTACATTTTTATTATCAGTCGTTTTAAGAATGTCATCTAATACTTGAGTAAGTGCTGTAGAGCAACTATAACCCTGCCTAAATCCTGACTGTACATTCGGCAAGATATTATACTGCTCAAGATGTTTACGTAGTTGTATTTCTAACACTTTCTCAACTACTATTGACATAGCAGGAAAAAGACTAATGGGCTTCAAGTCATTAAATGTTACTGGATTGCAAATTTTGGCTATTGGAATGACGATGGCTTGTTTCCAGCATTTAGGAACTCTAGATGTTGTAATGCATGAATTGATTATGTAAGTGATAATTTCAATTAGCTTATCTGAGCAAAGGTTTAACATTTTTAAGTTGATATTATCAGCACCTGTTGCATTAGATTTAATTTGTTTTAATATGCTCTCTATCTCTAAACAAGTAGTTGTTTAAAACTTTAAGTTTGATGTAAATGTTTGTTTCAAATTGTTGTTGTAATAATCGAGTATATCATTATTTGGAGGAGTTACTGCGGAGTTTAGAAAATGGTTATTTAAAGCATTAACATTTTTCAATTTATTTGGTACAACATATTGTTTCTTTTGACAAATATTAAGTTATTTAAGTTCATTCCATAGATTAGGTTTATTACCACTGTTTTTTCGACACTCAAATTCTAGATAAGCTTTTTGCTCTACGCAAATAGCTTTTGTAGTTAAGTTTTGCATTTCTTTATAGAAATTGAAATGTTTGGCTAATTGTGTTTGCTTAAAAGGTTTTAAAGCATTGTTTCTTATCTTTATCATTTCTTCAATGTTGTATGTTAACCAAGGAGCTGGAGGCCTAGAAGTTTTAAATGTATTAATAGGAGCATGAACATTAAATAATTAAACTAAATTACTATTAAAAAATTTAAGCTGATCGTCTACATTATTCATATCATATATTTGATACCACGAAATACAGTAAAGATCAGACATAAATTCATCATAAATGAAATGACTGAAATTACGTTAAGATATTAGTTTAGCTTCTTTTTTAAACACAGGCAATAAAAAACAACAAAAAGTTAGACAGTGGTCACTTAATCTATGAGTATTCTCTACCCCTGATTTGGTTACAGTTTTTAGATCATTAACAATAACCAAATCTAAAAGAGTTGCCGTAGTTTCAGTAATTCTTGTTGGTTCAGAAATAATCTGATATAGGCCAAGTGATTCTAATAAAGTATAAAATCTTTGCGACTGGTAATGCAGTTTTAATATGTCAATATTAAAATCTCCCATACAAAATAAAAGACCGTCTTGCAAATTAAAATTATAAACAGCTTTTTCAAAGCTGTCCATAAATGATTGAAAGTTACCTCTAGGTCGCCGGTACACTACTCCCACACATACAGATTTTCTTGCTAACTTTAACTCAATCCATAACTGTTCAATAGACATATCTGACTCTGAAAACACCGTATTGAAATCATAGTCACTCTTAATATAAAATCCTACGCCGTCACCAAGTTGTGGTCTATCATGTCAAACCAGGTTGTAACTTACAATATCCACTAAATCATCAGAGTGGCTACTGTTTAATTGTGTTTCTGATAGAGCAATTATATCATAATTAGATTGATTTACAACAGTAATCATAAACAAATTAAAATCGCTGCAAAGCGAACGCACATTAATATGACACATTTTAAAATTTGTTAGCCTCATTTTGTATATTACTAGAATATAGAGAGCGTGGCGCAGTGGTCTAGGTATCTGGCCGCTGCACCGAAGATCGTGGGTTTGATTCCCATATACCGTGATATACTTTTTACTTTGTATACGCTCTCCCACTCCCCAAGCCGCTTTGCTAGCGTGGGGTTTTACGGCTAAAAACCTTTGCTGATGGAGTAATGAATTCTCTCCAGTGGTTCGGAATTCATTTAAAACTGTAGGTCTGTTGCCAGCAATACAAGCAGAAAAAAGGCTAAGACGCCAGCAGTGGCGTATGGATGGCTGACAAAGAAGAAAAAAAAGATTAAATTATTTATAATATTTAAATAAATTAAAACACGGTTAAAATAACTTAAGATTAAAATATGGATGGGTATATGCCTACAATAAAAAAAATAATATTAAAATAATTATTATTCCATTTCCACAGTAACAGGTTTTTCTATTTAAAATAAATACACTTTTCCATAAAAACACAAATTGGCCTACTAACCAAATTCTAAAAGCAAACAGGAATTATGCACTAAATTGCTTGTAGCACTCAATTGGTACTTACGTAAGATGCAAATAAAAAGAAAGTATAACAACCTACTAATATTTACCAACAATACAACGCAGAAACATAAATATAGACTCAAACCTCAAGTAAAAACTAAAGAAAAGTTTCAATGTTATCTATTCAGTAATGTTTGAAGTTAGATCTGGTAATTTTATTTTTATCAGAAATAAAAATTTGACTAAATTTTTCAGAATGAACAAAAAAATTAGTTAAAAAAAAAAATTAACACTGATACAGAATAACTAGCTTTTACGCAGTTGTACACAAACAGTCTGAGAATCAATTAAAAAATAAAAATTGTTGTTGTCATTGACTGTACTTATTTATGTTTTTTAAAGAAACATTTGTATACATTGCATAATAGTATGCGTTTCATAAAACTCAACTGTACTGTAAAATAAAATGTTATATAAATTTATATAGCTTAGGTTCTAACTTATTAAGTGCTTTCTTTAGCATAAAGTTTACGTACTTGGGCAATGGTTTGTCTTATACAAGTGCCATCAACTGGCGAACGCGTATTCTATAAACAACATTCTTGTGAAGCTCAATTGCTCCAAAAGTTATTTCATATTGATAATGATAAACAAATATAAACCATTTTTTAAACTAAAGTTAAAATAATAAAAAGTTATTTGTGACGCCATGAAAGTTGCTGGTAGATTTGAACAGGAGAGTTGTTCTATGTTGCTTGCGTATATAATTTACCGGTTTAATATCTTCGTATCTCTTGACCGACAACCAATAATCTACATGCCAAACATGTCACAACCATCTGACAATAAAACACATTAAAAAAAAAAAATTAAAAAAAGTCCCAAAGTCATTGACAATATGCAGTCTTTCCTGTCGAATAAAATGAAATTTGTGGTATCTAAGTCTTCTATACTCCTAAAAATATTGAAATCCAATTTTGTGTTGTCTTTTACAGATGTTTATGATAATTTATTTATTGATTTGTGTTGATTAATTTAAAGAATAAGACTTTTACAAAGGGTCCTTTCGGTTAACATAGGTGAAATGCTCTCTTTTACAAATATTCAAATTATCTAAAAAATTACTTTTCTTGCATAAAAAAAACATGTTTGGTAGGGTTTAAAAATGTCGACCTTTTCTTTTTCCATAGTGGGCAAAAAATAGCATTTTCTTGTTTTTTTTTTCGCACTTATTGAATGAAAAATTAAAAAAAAAATCATGGAAGTAGGGTTTTGGGTGGTCTTCAAACACATTGTTTTTAAACCACTCAATACATTAAAAATGACTTGTGTGCATACTCAATTTATGTTTATAAATTTATTTTAAGAATTTATTTATGATCTCATGTATTTTTTTGTTGTTATTAGCTTAGATTTACATATTCATCTCAAAATACAATTCATATTATTATTATATTAGTCTAAGAGACATTTACATTTATATTCTTATTGCAATTATTGTGAAATATTAGATACAGTACTATTCTAAGAAGTAAGAGTACATCAATATATTTGGTTTGGATAATTTTACTTTATTATTACAAAATTTAAGAAGAAACAGATACATTAAATTAATGAAAATAAAATAAATAGAGATAGCCGACAATATCAAATTTTGAATAAAGCACCAAATAAAACAAAGTGAAATTTATGAGTTAGAGTAATATTAATAAAATTGTTGCATTGTATTGTCTGTATTTAACAGTTTACATGCATAGCGGACATCAAACCAGGTTTAACGTCACTGACTGAATCGATAAATTTGAAATACGGTTGAGTCTGGTAATTGTACGAACAGTGATGGAATAAACAGAGGATATAGAAACCCAATTTTAAGCCGATTGGTTTATTTGAAATTAATTAATTATTTTGTATTGTTGATGTTAATTTGGAGGGTTACTACTATATATAAAACATACAAATCGCTCAATATATCATCATCGAGACCTGTATAAGCTGTAATTGAAATGGGTACCTAACTTATTAAGTTTAGAAAATCTACGTTCTACCTATTGTAAGTATAAATTTAATATTCAGTTTTAATGATTATAATATAAGTAAGAGTATAATTAAATTAGTTAGGTTGTTTATTTATATTGCATGGTTACATACACATTGTAATTGTTTTCATTAATTATGAACAAAATGAATCCAATGAAAGAGTAGTTACCTTAATGATCAGTATATCAAACGCACACATTAATAATGCATCGATTCTATTTCCACCTACATACATGTAAAGTAAAATAGCCTCCGATTTATATCCGACATGAAATATATTTATATCGTAATAAGGATGCCATTATGTACGAATCGAAGAGTCTTCCGAGAAGTCGTAAACATTTATTAAGTGGAAGCGACAGGAGCATATTGAATTACGTACCAACTTTAAAATGCGTCGCGCAAAAGAGCGAGACGTGAGTTTTTATTTTATTTCGATTGCATCTCTAGTTTAATGATGATAAGCATCTTAGGGTCTTTTCATTGGATTCAACGTATTGGATGTTCTGATTTATATTTTATAAAGAAACGGTACACGTATATTTTATATAATTATAATAATTGCAATATGAAAAAAAATATTATTTAAGATATAATTGACATTTGCTATTTAAACACATTTCAATCATTTTATAAACATAAAAATATGTGATAGCAAATAACAAAATAATGTCAACAATTAAATCAACATTACAATGAAAATTAAATCTTGAAAATTATGTATGCAGGATTAAAATCATTAATTAACTTATAAGATTAAACTTTCATTATGACTGCTGGAAAACTTTAATGCATCTTTTTGAAAGATCCATTGTTGCGGAATGTCTATTGTAGTCGGATAAAAACGTTGCCGGCACAAAGTTTGTGTAATTACGATGCAGGACACGGCATAGAAGTCGATAAGTTACCGGAAGTATCTTCTAATTAAAATTAATGATTGCATAGGAATGCTAGACGAATTGTCTTGTATTGAAGCAATTAACTTTTTTGGATATAAGCAAATAAAATTATGTACTATTATATAATATACCGTGTGTCCCAGGATAGATGTAACAAGAGATATATTGCACACAAAATTTTCGAATTTTGGATTGGCATTTGAGTCCTGCTTAATGTAAAACTAAGACATACCAAAAATGAGTTGATTTAGTCTTATACAGGGTGTTTTATAAGCAGTTTTGTAAAAATCATTAAAAATAAAATACCTTTATTTTTTAATATACAAAAAAATATTACTAAGAAAAGATGTTTAGAATGTAATACCATACCAAGAATATCAGTAATATTATAAACAACATGATGAATTGTATTTAAATAAATTGATAATAAATGCAAATTGTTCTTCCCAACCAGTAAATGTAGACAGCTGTCTTAAAACCCTTATCAGTACGTCTGTACAAAATTAGACGGAGAAGAATAATTTGCATGCAACTCGACGATCTCTGAAATCAATAGTAATTAAAAATGTGAGTCTTTCATTTAATTAAATAAATTGTAATTTAATTTAAAACGCAACAACAAAAACAAAAATCAACATTATTTTTTTTTATTTAATCCTAAGCTTTTCTACCGTTACAGTGTAAGGCGTACATTTTTATTTTAGTCAGGTTTTATTCTGTAAAAGTCTTTCCATTTCATTCTGTTAAGGGTTATCCGTTTTACCACTTTCCACTTTGTCCCTTTTCTTTCTGCTTCTTCTCTTATTGCATCGTTCCACTCCTTTCTTGGTCTACCTATTTGGTTTTTCCCTGTTACTCGTGATTCATATATTCTTCTTGTGTTCCTATTTTCACTCATTCTGCATACATGTCCAAAGCATCTCATCTGTCCTTCTGTAATTTGTTCGTTTATTGGTCGAATCTGGAGGTTCTGTCTGTGTGTCTCGTTCCTTATTTTATCTTTTCTGGTTTTATCTTCTATTTTTCTGAGAAACCTCATTTCCATAGCGTTTATTCTTGTTTTTTGTTTTTCTGTCATGGTCCACGTTTCACTGCTGTATGTTAGAGTGGGTCGAATTACTCTTTTTACAATTTCTGTTTTTGTACTTTTTTTTATTTCTTTTCTGTTAAAAAAGGTGTTTTTGAGCATGTTAAATATCTTCCCTGTTTTTCCTATTTTATCTTCTATTTCTTTATCTATTTTACCGTTACTCTGTATTATTGTTCCTAGATATTTGAATTGTTCCACTTGTTCAATTTTATTTTCCTGTATTTTAATTTCGTGTGTTTTAATTTCTTTTGCTATTATCATGCTTTTCGTTTTTTCAATGTTTATTTTCATATTTATTTTTGTCAGTTCCTTTATTAATATATCCATATTGTGCTGTAGGTCTTCTTCTGATTCTGCTACAATTGCCATATCGTCTGCAAATAGTAGTTCTGTAATTTGTGTTAATTTCATTTTCCAGTATCCAATCTTTAGTGCTTTTATCTTTTTTTTTGCTTCCTTAATTGCCTTGTCTAGTACTATTGTAAATAATAGTGGGCTCAACACACAACCTTGTTTTACAACTTGTTTTGTAGAAAATTCTTTCGATTCCTCATTATTTGTTCTAACTATGTTTGAATTCTCCTTATACATGTTCTTTATTACTTTAATCATTGTATTCTCAATCCCTCTGTTTTTCAGTTCATTCCATATTTCTTCTCTACAAATTCTGTCAAAAGCCTTTTCGAGATCTACAAAACAGATGTGTATGTTTTTTTTCTTCTTTATTAACTTTTCGCTTATTTGACGTAGAATAAAGATCAGGTCTTGGGCGCTTCTTCCTCTTCTGAATCCACATTGACTATCCTCTATTGTATCTTCTAGTTGATCTCTTATTCTTTTTTCTAGAATTCTAGTTATTTTTAATTTTGTTGGCAACACTTGTTATTGTTATTCCTCTGTAATTGTTGCAATTTCTTTTATCCCCTTTCTTGTGTATTGGAAGTATGATTCCTATGTTCCATTCTTTTGGGGTTTTTCCTTTCTTAATTATTTCAACTGTACTATTCCTTACTATTCCTTCTTTTCCCATGTATTTTATCATCTCTGGTGATATTTTGTCTATTCCTGCTGCCTTTCCGTTTTTCAGTTTTTTTATTGCCTCTATTATTTCTTCTTCTGTTATCTCCTCCATCCCTTCTGTGTCCGACTCTCTTTGTATATTTTCTTTGTTCTTTCCGGTCTCGATCTCTACTGTAGTATTGTTGGTCAATTCTTCAAAATGTTGTCTCCATCTTTGCATGATTTTCTCTTCGTTTGTTATTATATTTCCTTGTTTGTCTTTCATATTCATCATATTGTGTTTTTTTTTTGTTTAAGTTGTTTTAATGTTCCATAAAACAATTTTTGGTTTTCTCTGTAGTTTTCATTCATAGCTATACCAAATTTTATCCAAGATTCTTGTTTGGCTTTTTTTATTTCTTGTTTTACTTCATTCCTTTTCATTTTGTATACTTCGTAATCTTCTATCTGATTAGTGTTAATGTATAGTTTCCATTTTTCTTTTTTATCTTTGATCTTTTTTTTAATGTTTTCTGACTACCATTCGTTTTTTTTTTTATATCTTTGTTTCCAATTTTTGTTGTTCCACAAGTTTCTTTAGCCGCTTCTAATAAACTGTTTTTAAATATTTTCCATTTTCCTTCAATGTCTATTTTCCATTCTTTTTCTCTTAGTTTCTTTTTTGGTATCTCCTGATATTGCTCTTGTATTTGTGTTTGTTTTAGTTTGTATGTTTTTATCTTTTCTTTTATTTTATTTCGTCTTTTGTCTGTTTTTTCCTTATTCCACTTCATGTCCATTTTTAGTAGATAATGATCGCTTCCTATCTCTGCTTGTCTTACTACTTTTACGTTTTTAATCTTGTTCCAGTTGTTCTTGTTTACTAGAAAGTAGTCTATTATTGATTTCTCATTTCTAGATGGTTGTGCTCTTGTGAATTTGTGCACATTTTTGTGTGCAAACTTTGTATTTGTTATTACCAGGTTATTTTCTACACATAGTTGTATTACTCTTTCTCCGTTATTATTCGTTGTCTCTTCTCCTTCTTTCTCCATCCATTCTTCTATTCCTTTGTTTTCCCTGCCCACTCTTCCATTCATATCTCCCATGATTATTATATTTTCTGTTTCCTTATCAATTTCTTTTTGAATCTCCTCATAAAATTTGTCTTTTTCTTCTTTCTTAGCGTCATCGTTTTCGCCATATGCTATTATTAGTGTCCATATTTCTTTATTTAGTTTCATTTGTATTGACATTAATCTTTCGTTGCCGTATCGTTCTATTATGACATCTTTTATTCTTTCCGGTGATATTATTATTCCTACTCCTCCTTTTGCTCTATCTTTCATTTCGATTCCTGACCATATAAACCAATATCCTTTATGTATCCTTTCAATTCCTGTTCCCTTCTTTTTTGTTTCCGTTACTCCCAATATTTCTATATTTTGTATGATCATTTCTTCTACAATCTCCTCAGCTATATATTTTTAGGCTGATATGCCAAAAATCTAAAAAAACTCAGCTATATTTTTGTATCCTCTTATGTTCCATGTTCCTATTCTCAAGTTCACTCCTTTTTCTTTCTTCTCTCTTTTTTTTTCTATTGTTCTTCTTTTTTTTTCTTTGTTACTTTTCATGCAATTTTTTTCATGTTTTTTTTTATTCATTCTTTTTCCCTTTACATTGTCCAGTTCCATTGCTATTGTCGTTGTGATTTTTTCTGATCTTCTTTTATTGTTTTGTATTAGTTTTTTGAAATTATTGTTTCTTTTCTTTTATCCCATTCCCATGTGTTCTCATCAATTATTATCTTCTTGTACATTTTTACTATTACTCTGTGTCCTTTTTCTCTTTCTTCTCTTGCAATTTCTCTTAGTTTACCTTGTATGCTTAGTTCGTTTCTAGTGAGATCGTTATCTATAAACATCTTTGTGTCTTTTAGTTTATTTTTATTTTTTATGATGCCTTGCTTTTCTTCCCAGCTATTTATTTCTGCTATTATCTTTGTATCTTTTCCTACTTTAATGGCTTGAGTTGTTCTTATATTTACATTTATACCTAATTTAATCTTAAGCATCTCCTTGACTGTATCCTTACTTATGTTCTTTTTTTCCATTCCTTTTATCACTATGTTATGTTTTTTTTTTCTCTTTTTTCCATTGCTTCCATTTTATCTACTATATAAACGTTTATTTCTTGCCTTTCGGCCTTGAAAATTCTACAACTTAGCATAACATTTACCATATAAACTTAATTCATTTCTAATATAACATATAATCTTAATTACACTAATCCCTGTTTTTAATTAATTATTTATTACTTTCGTTTCAATTTGTTTTCTTCTTTTTGTTACCGCCATCATCCATTTTATTCCTCTTCCGTCTTCTTTCAGTACTTCATTACTCCTCATTTGCTCTTCTCTCATTTCATTGCATTTTAACATGTGTTCTATGTTTTCTCTCGCTTCTCCACACATTCTACACATTTTCTTTTCTTCATCCATCCAAAATTTGCACACTTTCTCCTCATTTCCGCATCTGAATCTTGCAATCATTCTTTTTTCTATTTTTTCATACTTTATACTTTCTAGGTACTTTGGTAGTGCATCAGTTATAATATGTACATAATTTGAATTGCACCTAGATTCATTTATCCTTGTTCTACGCTCTTGCACTTGTATATCTCTATCTCTTAGTTTATTTAATTCTACTAGTTTATTTAATTCTATTTTCAACTGTTGATTTTCTTCTTTCATTTCTTGCATTTCTTTATTGTGTTGTTTTTGGTCGTTTCTAATGTTTTTTATTTCTTTCATCATTTCTTGCATCATCTCCTTTAGTTCGTCCATATCTGGGTTAAGTACACTTTCTATTGTGGTTTTCTTGTTTTTATACTCAGTTTGTGGGCTTACTTCACCACGTTTTCTCTTACTAGCTGTTATTTCTGTATCTCCGTCTCCCCTTTTCTTATTTCTTTTTGTGGTTTATCTGGTCCCGAGTCACTTTCCATTCGCTTCTATATTATATCTAATGATGTGTTTTAATTGTCTAATTTAAATTCTGTTTTTATTTGCAATTTCACTATTATCAATTGTTTGTTAAGTTTCAGTAATTATTTAGATTATTTTATTTACTTTATGCTATTTTTTGATTTGTTTGTTTTGTTTACGTATATTAATAAAAGTTTTTCTCCTTAGCTGATACAGAGCGATGTTGCGGGTTGATTGTGACGCAGCTGGTTGTTTTGATGTCACACCTATCTTTCTCTAACGCACGTAGTTCTTCACTGTAACTCCATCTCCCTTCCACACAGACAGTCGCTTTTATACGTTGGAATTTGTTTGCGTTATCTTTGTCCATACACTTTTCTTATGAATATACCTCACTGCACTATGTCAATCTATAATTATTATTCACTTTTTAGTTCTCGTTGTTGCTTCTAGCGATAATTCTCGTATGTAACGTGATTTTTATCGGCCGCACCAAAAACACATGTACTCGCATTCACAGTCGGTAGAATTCCATCAACATTATTATTATATGTAATTACCACCTACATCTGCACATCTTTAGATTCTTTGCCTAAATTCCTTAAAACTATTTCGAATGTGTTGTAATGGTATAGAGTTTATTGCATTTATAATTCTTAGTTTTAATATTTCTGCATCGTTTGAAAGTGCTTCAGCGTAAACCAACCCAATCCTATAAGAAGAAGTTCAATATTAACAAGTCCGAGGATCTTAGCGGCCACATGATGGGTTCATTTCTGGCAATCCAATTTTCTCTAAAATGTAAATTAACTATTTATTAACTAATTGTGTGGAGTGGCTAGAGCAGCCATAATGTTAAAAATACAATGTAGGAATTTCTCTTAAAAATATCAAAATATTTGTCACAAAATCTTTAAAGAAGCTGTAAATAAGTGTGCTGGTTTAATCTTTTCTTAATGAAATAAGGTCCAATAATTCCAACGTGATAAAAAACGGCACATTACACATTTACTTCTTTGCAATATTGTCTTCTAATATGAATTGTAAATTTTGGGGTTTTAGCCCAATACCGATATGTTTGTTATCTCATTTTTTAAGAGTATGTGAAAAATGTGCTTTATATGCACTAATTTTCTTTGCTTTATAAACTTTTTAAAATTCAGACTTGCTAATATTAGTGATACCTGATCTCTCTCGTAGTCGAAACTTTGGATTTTCTGTAATTGAGTCACCCACTATAATAACCACAGCATCATCTTTATCATATTCTATTTTCTTATGTTTATGTTAAGAATATTACTAGTAGTCAAAAACTTTTTATCTGTTCTCATAGCCGTAGTACGCAACAAAACAGTGTCTGGATTTTTTTAATTAAATTGCCTTACTACTTCCCTTTGTGAATATTTTCGGCCAATACTATAACATAGTACAATTTTTTTTTTCGCGCAATGTAAGGGAGCGTACAAAACGGCCACTAGAACACTAAAATTTGTTCTAAGTTTGGACCTTTGCTCACCGTTCAAGCCTCGTATTTATATTGTACTTTTTCCACCGCGGGGTCTGCGGGGCCTTAGCTACGGCGCTGCGTGAGAGTAAAATTATTTTATAAGTAAAAAATGTAATGTAAAGAAAATTATCCTTTTTAGTGTAACTTTTTTAGCATGGTTTTCAATTCAAGCAATACAGCAATGTTGTCAGCGTATTGTAGGTTAGTAAGTTTTTTTTTTGGTCATGTTTTTAAGCATTTTTCCACTTGAGGTTTTTAAACACGTATTCTAAAACAAGTGTGAATAACTGTTGTGATGTTTTGTTGCCATGCTTCAGTGTGCAATTTAATTTTAATTTTGATTGTTTTTTAATTTTTTGTAGGATGTTTTTTGGTCAATTTCAGTTACTGTAATATTGTCAATAGTTCAACTTATTAAAGGCTTTTTTAATGTTTATATATGTGGCAATGTTGTATTCTGTGGCTTTCTCTGTCTAAAGTTTTTCTTAAGACTTGCTTGTTATTCTGGCAAATTGTTATCTAGGCAATTTGTCATGATTTTTATAATGAGTTTATTGCAATTTCCTATTCTGTCGGTATTTTTTCTTTAGTTTAGTATTATAAGTTGTCCTAAGGCTTGTCTAACTTTTTTTAACGTTTAAAGGAGAATAACGTCTGCAATTTCTCTATTCTTTATTTGTTTTAAAGCATTTTGGATTTTTTCTTTTTGGTTTATGGGACGTCCTCTAAGCCGACGTTGATTATTTTTATTTTGTTGTGTTTACATGTGGCATTATTATTTAGGAAAACTAAAAAGTTTTTGATATATTTAGTATTTTATCTCTGTTTGCAACAATTTACACAATTTACACTAATAACCAAGTTATCATACGCCAAAGTTACAACTGCACCAACATGATTAATAAAGATAAATAAATTAGTAAACAAGCTTTTACCGCTTTTTATTGTTGCATATTGATTTAACTTAAAACTTTTGGAGCAACATCAACTAAAAAGAATTTTGGCCAATTCAACTACAAATGTAAGCAAAACATTCTTCTCACACAATTAAGTTTCTATTATTATTATGTTAAAACCAACCCAAGAAAACTAGTTTTGGCAAATATGCTAACACAGTTATAAGCTCTACGTTTGCGTTTTGACATAGCCACGGCCATCTCTACAACAAGTCGGTAGTGGTTCTTTACCAGGACGGGTAATTATTACATAATAATAGTTTAAGTACGTTATATAAAAAAACCATACATCTACATTATTATGTACATAAATAATGATAAATTACAAGCAATATTACAATTACAAAAACATACAAACAAATATTGAAAACATTACTTTTTGATTAACTTGAAAAAGTCGACCTCTTTGATTTTGCTCAATTTTTCAGGGATCAAAATATAGATAAAAAAAATGAGATTCCCAAAATTTTGAACCTTAGAATATTGCCTGTTCAAAATGACACACATTTGAAGGTCAGAAATTTTACAATAAAACGTCTTTTTTAGCTTATTTTGTATCTTAATTTTTAGGTTTCCGGAAAAAGATAAAAAGGTCTACGATGGCTCAAATTGTTTCTTATTACATGTACTTTAAAACCCATATTTTTATGTTTAATATCGTGGCAGTAATTTTGATATATTAAGCTTCAAACATTATTAAAAAAACGAAAATTAACAAAATCGCAAAATTTTGCTTTTTTTAAACCTAACTTTGTCAAATCTTAACAAAATTTGATTCGCGAAGTCTAGATTTCCTCATGTTTAATCTCTTTTTATAGAAATCACACAACACTTATAGAATCAGTGCGTATACATCATTATTTTGATGCAGAAAGTTGCACATGTTTTCGCGATCTTCAAAACTTGTAATTTTCAGGTCTCAAAAAAGCTCTGTCACCCTATGTCGATTTTAGTCAAAATTTCAGTAAATACTCTTTAGAACACAAGAAAAAAAGTTATCTATTTGAGAAATGGTATATCGGGCATTATCAAGAATTAAAAGGCATTAAAAAAAAACCACTGAAATACTTTTGTACATCCATAATATTTGACTAGTTACAATTTGATCAAATAACTTAGGAATAGCAGACTGGATGCATATACCTCAAAAATTAGTAATATTCTTTTTAGCTGCAGATTTATGCAAAGGCATAATGCAGCTTTGTTTCCAAACTTGAGGAAATCTAGCATCATTAAGAGAAGTCTCAAAAAGTAAATGCAATGGAGTAGAAATTGAATATATACATTGACTGGTCTAGTGCTAAACTTTCATTTAAGGTTCTCAATCCCTTTAAATATATCTAACAGACTAATTAAAAATGCTTTATGTAATACGTTTTTCTTAAAGTCAACCATTAGAGTTAGATGAATTTGTGTATCGTAAACTGAGGAAAAGTTTTCAGCAAAACTATTAACATAGTCATCTCCATTACTGCAAGTTTTTTGTTTATAATACATTGTAGCTGGAAAATCATTAGTTTTTTTAGTGTCACTAACAAATTAAAAAAAAAAATGTTTAGGGGTAATTTGAATGTTGATTTCTGTTCGAGTAATATATTGCTTGTATAAACATGTACTAAGACTTTTGCACGAAGTACGAATTGATTGAAACGCGTTATAATCGGACAAATGTCTAAGTCATATGGCTAGATAAAAATTAAAATTTTAGAAACAATAAATTAAAATAAATAAATTTAAACTTTACTAATAAATAATATTAAATTAGTGAAATGTTAATTATTTTTAAATCAAAAGAGGAAACTGCGTAAAATATTTATTAATAATAATTTTTTATTAAAGACATGAGAAAATCTTGCAATGGCGTTACAAATACTATTCATATATACCATAAAAATTAAAAAGATCTGGAAAATAGCGGAAACAAGAACCAATTAAAATTCCAAAAGCAAAGCGGTAGAGGTGTTGCGATAACAACTTTTTTTCTAAGAAAAACATGACTTAAGGCCAATCTTGCAAATTTAATTGATAAAACAAATAGTTAGAACAATATTTATAAGATTAATGCATAAAACTAATTATCTGACAGCTGACGTTAACAAATTTATTTTTGATAAAATTAAAGTGAATAATGTTCTACGTTTGTTGACATTCAGTGCTATTTAATTGCGAATTACTAATATTTGAATGTTGTTTGCTTTTAATTGCTTGTATGCATTAATCTTTTATCAAATTTACCCCTTCGCAAGTTCTGTTCTTTTGGGTTCACAAAGCTTACACAACATAATTTTTTTTTCACTTATTAATTTATTTTATTTATATTATTTTACATCTTTTTTGTTTCTAAAATTAAAAAAAAAATACACAACAGACTTAATGATTCAATTACTAACTAATATGTATTATAAATAATCAAACGAAAGACTGGTTTGCCATCTAGTTGCAATTTTTAATACTAAAATGTCCGCATTAATCGGTATCATTTTTGCATTTATGCAATTGGCAGTCATTTCGCGGCTATCACGATTTTGAATCGCCAATAAATTATGAAATGAATTAATAATTTATTCAAAATCAGTCAATCGAATCACAGCGGCCAAGGGTCAAGCATAGACAATTGTTTCGGTTCTACAAACCTCGTCAGTATGCCTTGTACGACCACGGCATCGCATGATAGCGAAGACAATTTTGAATAAATATTTCTGTGCTTATGAACACAATTGATATTATAAATAATCAAACGAAAGACTGGTTTGCCATCTAGTTGCAATTTTTAATACTAAAATGATACCAATTAATGCGGACATTTTAGTATTAAAAAATTGCAACTAGATGGCAAACCAGTCTTTCGTTTGATTATTTATAATATCAATTGTGTTCATAAGCACAGAAATATTTATTCAAAATTGTCTTCGCTATCATGCGATGCCGTGGTCGTACAAGGCATACTGACGAGGTTTGTAGAACCGAAACAATTGTCTATGCTTGACCCTTGGCCGCTGTGATTCGATTGACTGATTTTGAATAAATTATTAATTCATTTCATAATATGTATTAACTTTATGCAATGTTGTTTACATTACTTAAAAATAATTAAAACCAAGAACCACTGCATAATATTGATATTAACTGTCAAAACAACAAAATGTGTAATGTGTTTCTACAACTTATCTTTAAATTTGTATTAAAATCACTTTTATTTCACTATGCATTTGTCCGGCAAGATTGGAATAGTTGTGGATAAAACACCTTTAAAACAGGCTTTGAATCAGACACATATTATTGTTTAAGAAAATGCAATTATGTGTATCAAAAAAATCTTAAAAGCAAACAATAATTATAGAAGAGTCACGTTTCAACAATTACGTTAACTTATTTGATTGGCAGTGTACTGAAAGGTCAGAACCGAACAGTGTTAATAGACCCAATGTTACTCAAGCGGCTAAAATTGCAGACGCATTAGCGACTCAATTTATCAACGACATAAAAACTCTAGTAAGAAACTACTATTGCTAACTTGGTGTTTTAATAACATTTTAGAAAAGATAACATCAAGCGGGTTTTAGACAAAACCATAGATATTTAAAATGCGTTGAGAAAGCAAATATTTTGTAAGGTTTTTTTGTTAGCAAATTTTTATATCGTTTTTAGACCCAGATCCTAAATCTAAGATTCAGTTGATACATACGTTTAAATAGGACTTTTCAAACGTATTTTAGAAACGCAGTCTAAATTGCAATTCTAAATGGCTGCATTGGAATTATTCAGTGATTTTGACTTTGAGATTTAAGCTATACAATACTGTAATGGTATATAGTATTAAGTTATTTATTAAACTGGTATTATTGTACATAGTTTTATGCGCTTGCGCGAGGTAATGAAATGTTTCAGTATGTATTAAAGTCGTTTTCTGAGTTACCTAAAAGTATGTTTTAGTAACATTCGACGTCATACGCTAACGTCACAGAAAGTCTACAAAAAGTTACTTGCTAGAAAATAAAAAGTAACCATTGCTTTGTTTACAACTACAAATGACAATTTTATAACCAATAATTATAAACATATCATTTTTATAATCTATTTTATAAGTTTATATGTTCAATGTTTCATTGTAATAAATTAAATCATTTTAACGCACATGTAAATAAAATCGACGCGTGCACCTTACTTTTTTCACATACGGAAGTCTTGATCTCCGTAAACTTCAGTAACCTGTTTTTATGTTATTGAAGCATACTGAAGTAAGGTATGACGTAAGGTGGCCAGAATACGAGTAAGGTGTAACTGCAACTTACCAAAGCTTACTTTTTTTGCCAAAAAACGACTTGTGTGCATTAGTAGAGAATAGAAAAACTAAGTTTAAACAAGTTAGTTTTTAATTGCTAAATGGAAACTCCTATACCAATATCCTCAATCTGCCAAAAGATAATCTTTAGTTTAAGTTTGATTAGGTTATGTTTGTCAAAAGAAGCTGCGCGTTGCAAGTTATAAGCTTTGCATTCACTTAGCAAGTGTAAGAAAATCTTTTCTTTTTCTGTTTCAAAGTTTGTTGTTTTTAGTATTTAGCCTTATTTATTTACAAGATAGTTTTGATGACTGTCTAGATATCTTTTTTTTGTTAATTTGTTTTGAAATGGTATTATAGTATCAAAAGTCTTTTTAATGCAATAACTTTGAATGAAATCCAACTTTATTATTTTTTTTTCATGCTACCCGTTTTACAAACGGTGCAACTGCGAGTTTGTTTAGGTTTACTAATAGTCTTTTCTTTATTATCTTTCTACGGTGTTTAGTGCACTTTCTATTATGTTTTATATAATTATCATAAACTGCTCGTTTACAAGGTTGGTGAGATAATATAATGTTATAGTTACAGTTCATAAAAAATAATAAAAAAAGGAGAAGAATCTGGCAACAGGGAGTAACATTCAGTGAAAATAAACAAAGACGTAAAATGACAGTTATATTAAGAAAAGAAATTATTAAAGTGAAGGAAACAGTTTCTAATTGAGCGTAAATAAGCAAGAGACAAAAAATAGGAATACCACATAAAGAATTAAACGAAAACGGCAAGTACATCAGTCAGCTGCTAAGTAATCATTAAGCGGTGCGCAAGCGCCAGGCAAGGATAGGTTGCGCTAAGAATAAAGCGGCGTTGCCGGACTGCGCAGTAATACTTTATAAACAAGTTAAATAGAAAATTAAAGATGGGATCAGATGTAGAAGAGGATGACAGGCAAGAAGAAACAACGTTACAGAGCAAAGGAAATAAACGTTTAAAAAATAGCCCGGCACAGCAAGATTTGCAAGATAATTCAACAGCAATACTGGAAGCAATGAATGGATTAATAAAAAGAATAGATAAAAAAGAAAAAGAAGATAAGTGCAGGCAAGATAAGTTTGATAAAGAGTGGAAAGAAAATTGTGATAAGATATTCAAAGAACTGGAAAGTATAAGGCTAGAAAATGCAGTGCTTAAAAATAAAGCGGCTGAATTGGAGGAGAATATTAATAAAATATCAGAAAACAATACACGCATAGAACGTAAATGGATTGAAGAAAAACAAGAAATAATGAAAACTGTGACTAAACTAAATGCAGTAATTGATAAAAAAGAAAGAGAACAAAGAAGAAATAATGTTATAATCCAAGGATTAAATGAAACGGAAAAAGAAAACACTCACCAGATGGTAGTTAACTGGATAAAAGAACAATTTGAAGACAAGCAGATATTAGAAGCAGTCAGACTAGGCAAGCATATAGATCATCGATCACGGCCAATATTAGTAAGATTGACCAATACAGAAGACAAACAATACATCATGAAAAATAAAGCTAAACTAAAAGACACAGAGATATATATTGAACACTACCTCACTGTTAAAGAAAGAGAAACCCAAAAAAAAACTGAGAAATATAAGAAGAGATGAAATAAATAAAGGAAATAGAGTAAAGATTGGTTATAGAAAAATTCAAATAAATGGCGAGTGGAAACTATTTAATGCAAATACTCAAAAACTTGAAGCAAAAAACTAGACAGAAGTAGAAAAAGGGAGGGAAGAAGATTGGCACGATCAAACTTGCAAGGTACAAAAACAAAAAATGAGACAAGAACAAAAAAAAGTAAGAAGAGATAAAGCAACAGTTGAAAAATTTATCTTAGAAAAAAATGAATATAAAAAATTATGTGAAAAAATGAAGAAAGAATGGAAAAAAATAGAAGAAGAACAAATAAAAAGTATAACAACAGAAGAAGACCTATGGAAGTACATTAAAAAAAAAATAAAAACAAAATGAGAGATGGGACAAATAACATATCAGTAGAAACAATCAAAGATTATTTTATGATAACAATGGAAGGAAATGAAATAGAAAATAAACAAATAGGTATAACAGCAGAGGACACAAACAAAAGATTAGAGCAGGACAGCGAAATACTAAAAAGTGAAATAGATGACCAAATTAAATTACTAAAAAAAAAAAAAGACGTCAGGAGAAGACAGCATACCAAATGAAGCGTGGATATATGCGACACAAGAAATAAAACATACTATGCACGCAACCATAATTAAGATATGGATTAAAGGCATACCGGAGGAGTGGAGAATAGGAGTAATAAGACCAATTTTAAAAAATGGAGATATAAAAGAACCGTACAATTACAGACCAATAACCTTAATGAACACAGCATATAAGATATACGCAGGAATAATTAAAAATAGATTAGAAAAAGAACTGACGGAAAAACAAATACTAGCAGATACACAAATGGGTTTTAGAGAAAAGCGAGGTGTAAGTGATGCGACATATACGCTTAATTGGTGCGTGGAACATAATATGGAAAGGAAACAAGGCAAAGTGTATGCGCTATTTGTTGATTTAAAGGCAGCTTTTGATTCAATCTACAGAAATAAATTAATAAAAGTAATGAGAGACAAAAACATAGACAAAAGACTAATAGAAGCCATAGCAGACATATATAAAACAACAAATAATAAAGTAGAAATAGATGGAAAAACCTCGTCAACATTTAAAACAGAAAGAGGATTAAGGCAAGGGTGTCCGTTAAGCCCAACCTTATTTAATATATATGTTGCAGATCTAGAAGAGACCCTTAGGAAAGGACAAGGAGGAGGAATTGTGTTAGGGAGAGGAAAAATATGGAGTCTGAGCTACGCCGATGATGTTGTGGTAATGTCACAAGATTACAAAGGAATGGTGGAAGTAATGAAAAGACTTAAAACTTATTTGGAAAAAGAAAACTCAAGCTAAACTCAGAAAAAACAAAAATTATGGTATTCCAAAAAGGACACGGAAGAAAACAAGAAGAATTTTATTGGGGAGAGGAAAAAATTGAAGTAGTTAAAAAAATCAAATATTTAGGATATAATTTTGATTATAATAACACACACAAAATTCATATAGAAGCAATAACAAAAAAAGCTGAATTAGCAATGCGGGAACTTTGGAGCATTGGCAAAAGAAAACTAGGAGGACATTACCAAGCCAAAATGCTACTTTTTGAAGCCCTAGTAAGAAGTATTTTAACTTATGGAGCTGAAATATGGGGTTGGAAAAAAAGAGATCCAATAGAAAAGCTGCACCACAAATTTATTAGATGGACATTAGGTGTAGATAGAAACACGCCCGAATACATTGTTATGCAAGAAGGACAAAGGGACGAAATGGCCACAACTGCAATTAAAAAAGCTGTGCGATACGAAGAAAAAATACGACAAAAAGAAATAAACATACTAATACAAATAGAACAAGAACGAAAAAGAACACAAACAGGAAGCAACAAAAATAGGTGGACAAATGAACGAAAAAGGTGCCTAGAAAGTCTGGGAATATCAGAAGAGTGGTGTGAAAGCATAAGAAGTAGAGGTCAAAGTATTTTAATAGAAATTACAGATGCAATAAATGGACAGAATGGACAAATAAGAGAATCGGAAATACAAAAATCAACATACAATACGAGGTACAAAGATGTTTTAGTGTACAGGCTTCTGCAGTATCTTCTTAATCCAAAAATTCTGCAGAAGATAAAATAAACATTGCAAGATTTAGATGTGGAAACGAAGAATGGGGAAAAAAGCTATGGATTGATGTGGAGCACCGAATATGCAGGTTATGCGGAGAAGCGGAGGACACAATAGAACATTGGATTCGGGAATGTGGTGGAATAGCAGGAAAAGTGATACAAGGTTGGAGTGCGTCTGAAATACTTAATGAAAATGGAAAAGGACAATAAATAATTAAAAAGATATTAAGTGAAATAAATAGGTGATGGTATAAATGGAAAGAATAAATAATTGTTTATTTTTTAAAGGGTATAGACGGAATATTTGTTATATAGGTAGAAATACATAGAAAATTAATTTGTTTATTATTAACTGATATGTACAAACAAATATAATTATGCCAATAAAGGATTTATATATATATAGTTACAGTTTAGTTTTTAAGCATAGAATTGCTTTATTGTTTTTGCAATTGATTGTCAAAAACCTTTTTAATGTCTAGAAAGGCACTCAAAGCTATTTGTTTGTAATGAATGGTGTTATTTTCCTTTTCTTTAATTTTCTTTATTTTTTTCTTTATTGATTTTTTTACATTTTTTCTACTTGCTGGATTGGGTTTTGTATGTCTAGATTATCTTCTATCTTCTGTTTTCTTTTTTCTTCTAAACAAACTCTAAAAATGGTCATTCTACGCCTCCATTCTTCTTGATCTCTTAGATATTTTTTGTGTGTTTTTGTTATTTCTTTAGTGCTTTAACAATTTTTTTCAATTCTAGTTAATACTAGTTATTATGTATAGATAGAACTGTTTTGTATAGGTGAAAGTGTTCAGCTATAGTGCAAACTGGTTTTTTTTAACATTTTTTTTGTTATTTTTAGCCGTAAGTTTGCATTTCAATAAATTTTAAACTTTTTTTTTATGAGAATGTTATAAATTGTCGGTGCGTTTTAAGAGTATAACTTCAAAGACTCAGTTTGAGTTGAGATTGTAGATTAGACGCAAGTAGTAGTAAGCCTATTGCTAAGTTTTTCTAGCAAATTACTTAAAAGTGTTTCTAGTAAGAGATTGATAATTTCCGTGAAGTGTTTTGCCCACAATTTTTACAGCATTATTAACTATTTGAAAATACTATTCATTTGTGATCATTGAAGTGGTCTTCTGCAATTTATTAAAACAAACGTGGCACTAAACTGAATACTAATTTCACCTGTTTAGTTTGTTGTTTTTTAACACAAAGTAAAGCTATTGTTTGCAAAACTTTTGAACTCAAACAAAAAGAGGTTTTTGGGTGATCTAGTTTAAACTTTGAGCTAAAAACTTTTGCATTTCAAATCTATTTTTTTATAAAATTTGATAACATTAGATGCTCACGTTCAAACGCTTGTAACGCAATACATTTAAATACAAGTGTAATGTTTCAAATGAAATTACGGGTTAAAGTCCTTTATAAAAACGAACTGCCGATTTAAATTGCCATCTTTCAGTTGCTGTTTTCCTTTCAAGAGCAACACGCTTCCGGAGCTTGATACTCGGAACCGTTCTGATGCACCGTCGTGGTAGGTGGTGCATGAGGGGAGAGGGGAAGGAAACTCGGGACAAGTTGGAGCATCGAGTTCTTTGTGAAAGGTACATAGTCTACATAGGGCGTCAAGCACAGAATTGTTCGGAACTGTCCAGAACAGTGATTATTGCAAACTATTACAAGTCTTAAATTAAATGTAGTTTTGTAAACATTTTAGCTAATTTTCTAAATGAGGAGAAACGGGACTGTTGATTTGTATTATGTCTTTGCGTTTAGTTGATTATAATTTATCCATAACCGTAGTCTGCCGCTATATTTAGTGACTCTGGCGGCACAATATTTGCTAAAACTTTTTTATACTATTTACACGATGTCGGCGACTGGCATCTGTTTAACCTGTTGACAGACTTCTTTCAAGTGTGCACCACTTTAAATATAATATAATATCAATACTGCATTTTTGATAAAGTATAAAAACTTTAAAGCTATAGTACAATTACCGATGTTTATAACTGTAACTATGTTCTAAAATCTGAGACGTATGTGTGGCGCAGAAATGAGTGTTTGATACACAATAATACGGGATTACAATGCAAATAATAACAAAACAGTAATATTTTTTGAATATATTTGTGTTACGATTGCTATAGCAACATATATACTGCTACGGCAATGTGCTGCCACAAACAACAATTATTTTAAACATATGGTTGCTATGGCAACATAAATGTTGCAATGGTTATATAACTGTTGCTATGTCAATATGCTGCCACGGCCAACAATTTGTTCAATGTCGTTTTTGGCTTTTTATTATTAATAGACATTGGATGTATATGTATACAAAATGGATTCAACAAGTTAGCATTTACGTATAAAACTGATAGAAGGGCAAAGGCAGCACCGGTAACCTGTATAACAAATATTATTATCGTATAAATCAGTAAAACGTATGAATTTTATATCAAGATATATAAGACAATAAGCAGCTATATGTTTTATGTTTTATAATTAAATAATTTTCTGTTTTTGACACGAATACTACTGAAAACCCGTGCATATTTTTAATTAAATTTCAGGTAGGTATATAAAATAATGCTATCTAATGGAAGAAGCGAATTTCGACAATATGTCATTAAACGTTGCTCGGGAAGTTTGATTTAATTAGTGTTTTGTCATGTTCATTAATGAGGTCGGGCTTTGATATACGCTTTTCGGTTATCGATTGAATTTAACTTGCGTCACACTAGTGCGATGCAACAGCGACTTACTACTACTATTTCACGTGATATCATCTGATATTTGATCTAAATTAAGCACGATGATGTATAATCAAATCTAACGCAAATCAGGAGAACGGGTAGTAGTAATATCATGTGGAATTAATGTAAACATATTAATTACGTATTATAATTGATTAAACTGTTAATTTGATATCTCTGTAATCTGTAAAAGTGAGTAATATTAAATTAAAGCAGTAATAATATTCTTTTTTAGAATATAAGTAAGATTGCAAGTTTATAAACTTATACAGTTATTTAAAACCTACTATTAAAATGCTTGTCAATTATTGACTGGTATTTAAATTAATATTTTATTAAGCTTAGTATAATGTTTACATGTTATTATAAACAACAAGTAGAACAAAGTTATATTATGCCGTCAGTAACATAAAGTTATTGTTTCTTTTTAATCGACTTGTTTGTTTTATTAAATAACCTTATCTGACTTGTAGACAGTATTTGAGAAGCTTTTTATCAAACTATTGCAGTCCATTTTAAAAAAAATTAAAAAGTTATAAAGTGTTTTTATTTTATTTTGTTATTCTACAGGTAAAATAACAAAAAACAATTATTTTCATTAACAAAAATTGACTTGATGCGGTTATTAAATATATACTTATAACTTAATTATATACGGTTTTTCAATAAGAGATTTCATTTTGATACTTATAAAAAAGAACAAGTATTTTTTAAGAGAAATCAATAAATAATTATTTTATTGTAAAGAGAAAGGTATGCCATTAACATTTGAAAACGATATCAGTCAAATGGCCGCCACGGTTACGGTTGCAGTACCACATTCTTTTCATGAAATTTTCCATGACCAATTTGCACATTTGCGGCTGTATGTCCTCGATAACTTCACGAATTCCATCTTTAAGGTCTTAAATCGATTGTGGAGCATTGGGATAGACCTTATCTTTCACGTGGCTCCAAAGAAAAAAGTCTAAAGATGTTAAATCACAAGACCTTGGTGGTCAATTGTGATCACCTCTTCAAAAAATAACACGGCCAGGAAATTTTTCTTGCAAAATTGCGATTGTTTCGTTGCTTGTGTGGCACGTAGCGCCGTCTTGCTGAAAATAAACGTCGTCCACATCAATCTCTTTCAATTCCGGCCATAAAAAATCATTAATCATAGCTCGGTAGCGCCATCTATTCACCGTAACAGTTGCACCAGTCTCATTTTTAAAAAAGTAGGGTCCAATCACACCGCCCGCCCAATAACCGCACCAAATAGTGACACGTTAAGGATGCAAAGACTTTTCAACATTTATTCATGGATTTTCTGAGCTCCAATTGCGACAATTCTGCTTAATAACGTAGCCTCCAAGGTAAATGGGCCTCATCACTGAATATGATTTTTCAATGAAATTCCGGATCATTTTGATGCATTTGAAGGACCCAATCAGCAAAGATACAATGTTAATGGTGATAGACCGGCATGAGTTCTTGTTTTAACTGAACTTTAAAAGCCTTAAGACTTAAGTCTTTATGCAAAATACAGTGTAGTGTCGTTTGTGGAACGTCAAATTCTAAAGATTGATGAGAAATTGACAAACCTGGGTTTTCTTTAACACTACGGTCTACATCAGCAATATTTTTATGTGTTCTTGACTGATGCACACGGTTTTAATTCTTTACATCACAAACTTGTTCTAACAGCTCAAATTTTTCTAACAGGTTTACAACTGCAGGCCAAAAAGGTGCTTTACGACAACCAAAAAGTGTTTTAGTTTTGCGAACTGTGACTAAAAAATGTTTACCATTTTTGTAGTAATTTTTAATCATTTTAATGCGTTGTTGAAGCGTGTATTGTTCCATTTTTAATAATGACGTAGTTTTTACTGCTCAAATAGCTTTCTATTCAAAATAAAACTTTTTATTAGAAAAACCTTTATAATTTTGTATTTAAATACAAAACGTACCTTTATTTTTTTTTCTAATCTGTCAATGTCAAAACGTCAATTGTGGCTTACATTTGCATCATAGTGAAGTCTACAAACGAGCAACGTATAAAAATGATTAAAAATTACTACTAAAGTTCTGAGTCTGTGGTCGCAACTTTAAAAGCGCTTACTTCAGTTTTTGATTGTAATAATCGTCTTACTAGACGTTTGTGCGTGCTATAGTGAATAAATCCAAGTTAAATATATATATATATATATATATATATATATATATATATATATATATATATATATATATATATATTCAATAACCTCTTAATAAGTGTCGAGGTGTCGGACACACCGAGCCACAGAGAAGACATGAACGGATGCTTATATGAGGTAACGGACCCATATTGAGAAGAACACTACGCTTGGCATCACTTTGGGTTCACCCATCCAAGTTGGGACCAGAACGGCCGTTGCTTAACTTTTGTTAGCGCTGGTATTTGTACATGCTCTCTCTGCCGTACTGCCGGTTAGTTAGATATAAGATAAGTTAATATAATAATAATAAAATTATTGCAGTCGAATCAGTCGATTCCACGCTGTACAAAAGAATTGAGAATTTCTTAGTCTACATTGTGGCAAGTTTTGCGTAAAAATTTTTGCCTGCATCTTTACAAAATCAAATTAACTTATGAACTGAGGCTTCTAGATTACTTGAAGCGCCGAAACCTCTCCAATTGGGCTCTGCAAAAGTTTGAAGAAAATCCATAAATTCAAATGATTGCCATGTTACAGTCAATGGAGTTTGCTATTGTGCCATGTTGCAAAACTAATTACACAGATGGCGCGACATGCTGCACAGCTGGTTATACAATTAATCTAATAATAGAAAGTTTGGTAATTGTGTAGTTTTGAGATATAGTCTGGTTGAATGGTTACCTTGCTTATGCAATTTAACTCCGTTGGATTTTTTTATGGAGTCACGTTAAGTTGGGTATGACAACAAGCCAACAACGTTAGAGGAACAATATCAAACGCAAAATTACCAATGTTTCTGCCGATATGTGTGGAAAAGTGGTGAAAAATTGGCTTCAATGAATTAATTGCTGCCATCATGATTGCAATGGTCATATGAACGAGGTTGAAGTTTATACTTAAATGTAACATGTGTATTGTATCTGGAATAAATGTTAGCCTAATATCTCAATTATACTGTGTTTTAATTAAATACAAAATTGTTATGTCCTTATTCAAGGATAAAATTTTGTTAAAATTTGACAAAGTTAGAACAGTTTAAAGAAAGCAAAGTTTTGCAATTTTGTTAAATTTACGGGTTTATTTTGGAATAATGTTTGAAGCTTAATATATCAAAATGACTGCCACAATATTAAACATAAAAATATGGGTTTTAAAGTACATGTAATAAGGAATAATTTGAGCCATTGTGGACCTTTTTATCTTTTTCCAGAAGCCCAAAAACTGAGATACAAAATAAGCTAAAAAAGACGTTTTATTGTAAAATTTCTGACCTTTAAATGTGTGTAATATTGAACAGGCGATATTTTAAGATTCAAAATTCAGGAAATCTCATTTTTTTCATCCATATTTTGATTCCTGAAAATTTGAGCAAAATCGAAAAAGTCGACTTTTTCAATTTAGTCGAAAAGTAATGGAATTACTCATATATATAATTCAAGATATAATTATTGACAGTGTAATACGGGCATAAGTAAATCTAATCTTCTTATATAAAAAAAAAATTGATTTTAGAGTGTTGCAAAATATAACTTGTCTTATGCTGCACGTGCGTCACGCTCTATATTAGAGTATTTTCATTAATAATCTTTTTTTAATTTTAAAAGTTAATTATTTTGGAGATAGGATAAATAATTAAACTATTTGCTTATAGCATTTGGTTTTTTAATAGCTAACGTTTCGGCAGCGTTGCTTGTTATTAAAATAATAATAAATAGACGGCAGCAGTATGGGAAACCCAGCTTCTTGGTAATGAACTACATAATATCTCAAGCAGTTGACAAAATAGGTTTTCCACTACTTTTACTACACTGTTACGTAGACGACATCATAATCGCAGTACCATCCAATAAAATAGACAATGTATTATCAATTTTTAATAACATCCACAACAAATTACAGTTTACCATAGAAACTGAAATTGAAAAAGAAATCCCATTTTTGGACATGAAACTAATTCGCCAAGATAATGGACAGATTGTAACTAATTGGTATCAGAAACCCACCAGTGCAAAAAGAATCATTAATTTTAAGTCCAGCCATACTTTAACAACAAAACTAAATACCTTAAAATCATATAAATACAGAATGATGAAATTAAGTAATCAACAGTTTTACGAAGAAAACCTTATGATACTGGAAACTATGTTTTTAACAAATGGGTATCCTAAACCAATTATAAAAAAGATCTTGTTTTCACCCTTAAAAAAACATGAAATAATACATCTGGAACAAAAAAAACTACCATATTTTAGGTTCCCACAAATTCCATTTATAACAAATAACATCAACAAAGAACTAAAGAAAAACGGTATAGGCAATTTAGGGATATATAACATAACAACAGTAGGAAAACTGTTTACTAAACTTAAAACCAAAGACCCTAAAGAGACGATAGCAAACGTGGTCTATGAAATACCGTGTGGAGATTGCGACAAATGTTATATTGGCCAAACAAAACAACATCTAAGCAAACGTCTATATAACCACAAACAAGACTGCAAACCGCAATACCGCGAAAAAAAGGAAAAAACTGCTCTAGCGCAACATTCTTTTAATGAAAACCATCAATTTAAATTTGAAGATACTAAAATACTAGATACGGAATCCGGATACAAAAAACGCCTAATTAGCGAAGTGGTTCATATCAACAGAACGAAAAACCGAAATATTAATTTAAAAACGGACAAAGAGAAACTTTCAAATATGTACGCAAAATTAATTTTAATGTGCAAATAGCAAATTTAATGTATGCAACCACTATAACATACGAAATTGTAAACAAAACAATCAATCTTATGAAGAATGTTTTTAAAGTGTATGTGCAAGTTTGTTCGCGAAATTTTTATGTATGACAATTTTAGCAAATAGTTTTAAAGGTAAATTATAGTGATATAACTGTTTTTGTGTTTAGATATATGTTTTTTTAATTTGTTTATTAGTAGTGTCCTTGACATTGTCATCACAATTTTATATTTATTTTAACTGTCTCATAAAATGTAATGTTTGTTTTTAGCTCTGAGGAAGGCAGCAACGCTGCCGAAACGTTAGCTATTAAAAAACCAAATGCTATAAGCAAATAGTTTAATTATTTATCCTATCTCCAAAATAATTAACTTTTAAATCAATAAAAAAAGGATATAACAACAAAACAAAATTAATAATCTTTTTAGACTAATATGCCAAAAAACGTTTTTTTTTTATGTTTACGTGGTCAAGATTCTTTTAGATGCTCCATCATTACGCTCCGTAAATAAAATACGTGAGAAACATCAGCATATGTTAGAAACTGTCGGTTTAGTGAGTGACCAGCGTTGTTTGTATTTTGACAAAGTAAATCTGAACCTCAAAAATCTAAAGAATCAAAAAACCAACCGCAGTTTGCCTAGTTTTTGATTTAAAAATTAAGTTTGTTTTGTGAAGAAGTAATTATACTGAACCTAAATTGTTAATAAGCAGACCAAACATAATTTATTTGTTATCTTAAAAGTCAAGTAAACAAAGTATTAGCATCACCTTGATTTTGTTTTTAATCTTAGAGCGTATTCAGTGTGTACCTGTTCTTGTCGCCGCAAGAGCTCAGTACCACCAAGAATGCAAATTGTGTGCATATACACTACCTGCTAAAATTACTAAAATGGGATAATTTAGCGGAAACATATATAGACAACTCCATAAAAAAATCTCTTTTCTAAAAAAGAATTTCAACGAACGTCAGTTTTTTATAAATAATTTGATAGAACAAATAAAATAAGAATTTGTTCTAGATGTCAAAACTGTAAACAGAATTTACAAAAAATGTACAGTCATGACATCATAATTATTGACAAATAAAGGCGCAAATGCGTGATTTGCTTTTGGAATACTATTTATAAATTTTTTTAGAAAAATGGTACACACTTAGAAATAAAGATCTTTGAAAAGAAAGACAACGAATCATTTGCATAGCTGCAGCAATTGTCTGCAAAGACATTAAATTATTTATTGGATAAGTGTATGAAAAATGTCAAAACCTTTTTTAATAAGATTTTAAAAGTTTCAATAAGGTGTTTTTATAAAAAAAAAATATCAACATTAATTTGTGTTAGACAAAATCTTCACAGACTGCTTAAATCTAGAATTGTGGTTTTACTCGTTGAAATTCAAAAGTATTTTTATGTTGTAGTAGCATATTATGTAATTTTTAAATATGACAATTTTAAAATAAAAACAAAGATTAAGAAATCCTAGTTTTCTAGATACTTTCAAAGCTATGTCGACAACATGGTTGTTCCAGAGAAGATTATGTGAGATTGTTCTCTCTAGATACTACAGATTTAAACTTAGAAACTTCAAGACGCTTTGCTATATTTGTCAATATGATTTTTGGAAAGTATGAAGTATAAAGGGTGGTATTATCCGCAAAATTATAAATAAATCTTTTAGTTGTTTTAAAAAATTCAGTAATGTAAATTAAAGCTAAAGTTGGCAAGTGAGCAGAACCTTGAGGAACACTAGAATTTATGATTTTGGGGTCAGAATTTAAACTATCAATTTTACTATAGTAGTTTTTTTATTGTCAAGAAAACTATTGATGAAATTTATAGTTTTTTTATCAAGACCTATACAATGAAGGTTGTTGATAAGATTAGGAAATCATACTCTATTAAACGCTTTAAAAATGTCTAGAGCTACGGCAAAATTTTCTACATGTTTGTCTAAAATAGAATTCCATTTGTGACTAACATAAGTCAAAAAATCTGTTATCAAACTTTTTTATCAAAATCCATATTGAACATCTGCAACGAAGTTGTTTTCTTCTAAAAACTTGACAATTAATTTACACAATAATTTGAAGAATCAAACTTGACTTTTTTTAGAAATAGGTTGAAATTTGCAATTATCTATCAATTTAAAAATGTTTCATTTTTGTATGATAATGCAAATATTTTGGTCAAAATAAGAAGTAACTCATTTCTAAATATTTTAAGAATAGTAGGTAAAATTTTGTCTATACATGATGAATGATGTCTATACACTAGCCGGCATTGTAGGTTCAGCAATATAAAAATTTATAAAGTAGTTAGATGCAATTTAATTTTAAAAATATCTGTTTTTTTTTTTTTAGATTAATAAATAGATTGTTTTGATCATTTCAAAAAGAGCATATTGAAGATTTTGGACTACCTTGCAATAAGTTTATTGTTTTATAAAAAATGTTGTTGTTTATGGAAAGCTGAAAAATTTAATTGTATTAGATTGTCACAATAATTACAAGCTAACGGACAGTTATCATTTGATGATGTCTTTTACATTTTGTTGAATTTTTGGTAAAGCACTGCGCTGCAACTATTTTTTTTGTCTACTTTGAGAATGCGTGTTAATTGTAAATTTACGTTTTCTTTTCAATCAATTGTATTATTTTCTTCTTCTGTAGCGTTATGTATTGCTATCAAATTATAAGCTTTACATGATGTTGGCAGCAATAAAGTGAAGATAGCATTTAGTTTTAAATTTGTTCTAGTGTAATTTTTTAAATTGTAATCTTTAGTTGCAAAGTGTAAACTGCAAACACGTTTATTGTGTATTTGATGAACTGATACAAAGCTTAAATCAACTTGCACAGCCTTTATTCATTATAAAATTGCTAAAACATTATAAGTATTATATTTTAAATTTATTAATAAAATTAAAAATTGCCTGGCATCATACTGAATACAATTAACCTGCAACTGCTACACATGTACTTAATATAATACATTGTACACACATATTGCAGCTACACGCAAAGTTGTTGAAGATTAAACCAGTAAAGCTCCGCTAATCCGGATCAATTAAAATATGGCTTAATCCGAATTATTGAACAATCCGGATTACTGGAACAATTATAATATAATTAAGCAAAAGCTACATTAAATAATAAAGTTTTTATTATAACAAATTTTCAAGAAAAAATTAAACCTTTTAAGAAAAACTCCGATATTTTAGTCTGGCGAATGCAACCTTGCTTAACCTTCATTGAGCATCTTTTTTTGTTGACTAAAGTTAATGTTTTGTGTGCCCGTTTTGGCACCATGTTGAAATAATCTAAAAATACTGAGATTTTCCTTTTTTCTTTTTGTTAGTCGGCAGTTCTCCTGCATGCTAGGTAGGGGAACCGTGGTTGGTCTGCCGATCCGAATTAAATTGGTCTGGATTACAAAGTACCTAATCCTAGCGGAGCTTTACTGTACTTAGTTTGTTTGACATGATAAAAACGTTAACTATAAGTTTAGGATTATATTACGTATTATTACTATTAATCTTTATTTTTTACATCTAACCAGGTAGAATGTTTGAAAATGATATTTTCAGTTTCTCATGGTTAGGTGATGACAAAATTATTTAAAATATTTAATATACTTAAAACAAAAAAGTACAAGGTAATCAAAATATATGAATGAATAAAACTGTGATTAGAACTTAATTAATAAATTGACAATTGATGATTTTTTTGTGTGTAAAAACCGCTCATTGATTTGCCTGTAGAAGTTTGTACTTTTTGGCACATGCCTTCCTTTGATATGTTGGCGTTTTGATCATCTAGCATTTTCCTTTTTTTCCTTTATCTTTTTAATCACGGCTTTTATAAAAACCATCATTTGAAAAGCTTTTTTTCAAACCGCAACAAGTTCAACAAGTTTTAAATAGAAGATTAACTAAAACAATTACTATGCTTTTAACATAGTAAATGTTTTATTTAATTTTTATTATTAATTATCACGTAGTAACGGTCAACAACAATGGATATTTCTTTACGTTATTTTATTTTCTTATCTAAATTCTATTATATTTATTACGTTTCCAAATGCCGAGATATTTAAATTGGATAAGTTATTCAAAAGTGAGTTATCAATGGTTATGATGCTATTGGTAAATAAATCAGGAGTGCGTGTTACTTCCATACATTTGGTCTTTTTGATGTTTATATTAAAGCTTTTCTAAATTTTTGTTGTAAATGTTTACTGCATTAACAAGCTGCTGTAGGTTTTGTAATTTTAGTGTCATTAGCATAATAAATATTGTTGATCCACTTTGGGTTAATTTTAATGATTTTTTGACGTTTTGTAGTTCTGTTTAAAAGATTGTTTCTAAATACAAATTAAATAGTATTGGCAATAGAATGCATATTTGTGTCATTTCTCTGTCTATTTTAACTTAAGCTGTTTGGTTTTAGTATAAGCTCTTAATGCATATAATATCCTTTTGACCTAACCCAATTTTGTTCAAAATTTTAATAAATTAGTTGTGTCAAACTCTAATGAACTAGTATTTGCGTCAAAGCTAGTGTTTTTTCTTTTTGACTCTTAAAACCAAACGGTGTATTGCCAATTACGTCTTTGCACTTTCTAAATAATTTATAGTGTTTTATTAAAAAAAAAAACTTAGAGCATGGTTTATCAAGCTGATAAACCTATATTTGTTGCACTTCTTAGTAGTTTTTGTAGTATAGGTATAAAAGTATGTAATATTGATATGCTGTTTCCATATAATATAATAACAATATAGAGCAATTAAAGCACTGCCTCTTGAGATACTTCTACTACCGGTTCCGGAGATTTATCCAATCTTTGTTTACTTTAGCAATTTTGTTTTTACTCTTTATTAATAATCTTGTTTATTATATTAATTTTTTGTTTTATCTTTTATTTGCTGACGATTTTAAAATTTATATAAGAATAATATCTATTGATGATTGCATTAGTTTGGAAAATGATTTGGATTCTGTTCATTCATGGTGTCTTATTAATAACTTGTTTAACGCATCAAATGTTTTTTGATAAGTTTTAACAGAACTTTAAGTAAAGTATCGTATGACTACTATCGGTAATAATGTTTTGGAACATGTTACACAAATAAAAGATTTGGGCGTAATTTTTGACTTAAAACTAACTTTTGTTGAGCATATCAACTATATGTGAAACCATGCTATAAAAATATTAGTGTTTGTGTACAGAATGTCAACTGAACTATCTCTAAGCACACTCAGACTACTTTACTGCGCTTTGATACGCTCTCTTCAACACTCATATATGCAATATAGAACGCATTCAAAACAATTTTTTTTTGTTTAATATTGTACAAATTAGGCATTTTATCTGAAAATTACAATTGCATGCCGATTTATCATTTTTACGTAGACTAATGATGTCTGAGATTGATTGCCAAAAACTACTAGTACTACTTCTATTTCAAGTACTCAACAATAATTGCCAAACTAGACAGTCTCTATTATTTAGAGAATCTATACATTCTACCGGTAATGGATTTAATAATCCAATTGGTAGAATGTGTAGAATTGCAAATAGTTTTTCTAATAATATTAATTTATTTTGTGTTTTCAAATGTATTTTTAAGATTAATTAAAATGTGTTAATAAATAATTTTTTATTTTGTTTTTATATATGTTAATGTTTTTATTATTCAATATTTATTTGTATATTTTTATGTAATTGTAATTCATCATTATTTATGTACTTAATGATGAAAATGTAAATGGTTCTTTTTATGAACTGCAAATAAAGTATTATTATTATTATTATTATTTATTGTTTCCGCAAACCATTTGTTTTGGCATGTCAAGCACGAAAAAATATTTTAAAATAAAAGAATATTGACCATCGCGACACAAGAATTTTATCAAATCTTTATTGGGGCCAGACCGCAAAAATCATGATCAAAAGTGAACTGTCAGACAAAATTAACACGAGGAAAGGCGCCAGACAAAGATGTGTTCTTTTGCCAATGCTGTTAAAAATATACTCTGAAACCATATTCAGTGAAACCATGTCAAAAGAGCATACATGAATTGTCGTAAATGGCAGAGTAATAGACAACATCCGTTACGCGGATGACACGGTTGTTTTTGCAGACAATATGGCCGATCTTACACGCATGTTAAATAACCTGGAAGTAAAAAGCAGAGAGTATGGCCTCAAAATGAACCTAAAAAAAACAGTACAAATATCTTGGAACCTGGATGAACGACGAATGGACATATCGGCAGGAAATCTTAGCACGCATTGAACAAGCTAGAGCAGCGTTTGTAAAAATGAAAAAACTACTAACTTCTCCAGGCCTAAGCCTAAGTTTAAGGACTAGTACGCTGCATTATTTTTTCAATTCTGCTGTATGGCGCAGAAAGCTGGACTTTATTTCAAAAAACCACCAAAAGGATCAATGCTTTTGAAATATGGGTATATCGCCGAATATTACGCATACCATGGGTGGATAAAGTGACTAACATCGAAGTGCTTCAAAGAATGAACAAATCTACAGAAATCCTTTTCACCATAAAGAAACGTAAGCTCCAATACCTTGGACACATTACAAGAAACAAAAAATACGGATTATTTCAATTAATAATCCAAGGAAAAATTTAAAGAAAACGCAGAGTGGGAAGAAGACGTATATCCTGGCTGCGTAATTTCAGGGAGTGGTTTGGAATGTCATTGGCAGACCTATTCCGCTCAGCCATCTCAAAAGTTAATATAACTACAATGATCAGCAACCTCTTACGAAGAAACTGATTGCAAAAAAAAAAACCATTTTAAAACTTTCATGTCTATACTATTTACGGCATTTGATTGGGTGTAAATCACAATTTTATACCTTAAATCTGCAGAAATAACAGGATTTTAATAAATGTTGCAATTTTCTAAAACAATAGTTTAATTAAAAGCAGACATTGCATTGCTCCTTTGTGCTGCTAAAATCTGCGGGTTGTGTTGGCGCCGCCAAATTGTATTATTATTTAAAACGTTTTATTATATCTAATTATTTTATATTTATGGTTATTGTGACATCCGTTTGTAATTATTTGGTTTATTTGTACAGATGTATTTATTTTTAAGCCTTATACCTGATTAACCCTTAAATTCCCAGAATTATGAATTTTATTACTCGTTGTTAAAAACTAATCATTGCACCCTTTTTTGTCCCCTGTACATTTTTACCCATTAATAAATTGTATATATATACAGAGTGTCCGGAAAATCCGTGTACAACGTTTGACGACAGACTCCTGACGTCAAAATAGGTCGATCTAAGCCGACTTAGTTATATCCAAAATTGTCTTGTTTCCTGGACTTTTTGTATGTGGTAAGAATGTAACAACTGTTCTCTTAAAACGTCATTGACAATCGTTTTAGGAACATTTAACTCACGTTCTAAGAGACGGGTACTGGTACTTGGTTCTTCTTCAACTCCTTCCAGAATCATCTCTTCTGTTTCCACAGTTCGAGTTGTTCGCATACGACCCCTGCCTTCAAACTTTTTCTCAAAACTGCCCGTTTCCCGAAGATGACGCTCAATATTGGCAAATGTTTGATGGTTTGGTATTCGACGGTTAGGAAACCTCTCCATGTAAACCCTAACACTCTGACGCCCATTTCCTTGACAAAACCCGTATACCAGGAGCATGTCAACTTTCTGAGAGTTTGTATAATTTTCCATTTGTAATGGTAAAATGAACTTGTAATTCAAAAATGTTGATCGTATACTTGAGTAAATTTCATAGACTGGTGACAATTTGTCAATAATTGTCAAATTATTAAACGCCATAGCAACAAGGTCACTTAAAAAATTAATGTTACAGGTAATTTCTTTTTAATATTTACAAATTTTTGACGCCCTCTACCGGCTAAACGAGACAATTTTGGATATAACTAAGTCGGCTTAGATCGACCTATTTTGACGTCAGGAGTCTGTCGTCAAACGTTGTACACGTATTTTCCGGACACCCTGTATATTGTATTTTATGTAAAATAGAGTTAGTTATTATTGAACTTGCAATCGAGCAGCAATAAATACATAGAGTAAGAAGACAGCGTTTATTATAAAAACCTACCCAATCTACTTAGACCGCGTAAGGACGTAAATTCAATAATTTCCACGTGGCTAAAACAATGGTCCTTCGAACCGGATTTTTATAATAAAGAAAAACCGTCTTTAAGAAGTTTGCACCAGGTTATTCGCAGCACATCAACTTCATCATTTGTCAAAACAACACAAATATATTTACAAACAAGTAAATGCTTTCCTTTGTGTTCCCATTTCCTCGTTTCTCGTGTTAGTAAAGCTTCGATCTTAAAACAATGCCTCGTTTAACAAAACCGCAACTAATTGAAAAACAAAACGCGTTTTTAATGCAGCTAACGTCATTTGAACAATTTATAAATAGCTTTGTCAATAAACCCTTAAGTGATGTTGACGTCAAAACGATATCGCGCCGACTCAAAAGGTTGCAAGAAAATGCAGATCAATTTGAGACAACTCAATCTTCAATTGAGTCAGTGTCTAAAGATATTGAAACTGAATTCAAAATTCGAATTGAATTAGAATCATTAATTGATATGTTTTTAGGTGCCGCGTCTGCTTTTATTAAACCAAAAGACATTAGAAAAGTAGAATCTATTAATACGGACTCATCTAAAAACATTAAATTACCCACAATACAATTACCTTCATTTGATGGTGATTTTACTAAGGCGTTCATTTGAGGACGCATTTAACGCGGTTATTCATGAAAATGGTTCCATACCGGAAATTCAGAAATTGTGCTATTTGCGATCTGCCTTAAGCGGTGAAGCATTAAACACTATTAAATCATTAGAAACTACTGCATCAAATTATATGGTTGCGTACAATATTTTATAAGATTGATTCAATCAACGTCGAAGAATTATTTACGCTTGAGCAATATATTCGTAGTATCGAATCATTAAAAATATCTCCTGAAAATTTTGAAGTGTTTTTTATTCCTCACATTCTATCAAAACTAGACAAAAGAACTAATACTGAATGGGATTTATATATGAATAATAATTTTAAATTCGATGAATTGCCTAATTGTCAACATTTAATCAAATTTCTCTTCGAAAAATCGTATATTTTTGGTAGATATCAGCCTCAAAATGTATCAAAAAATAAATCACACATAAACTCATTCACAATAACATCGAAAAGCTCACATTCTTGTCCAGTGTGTAACAATACACATTATATAAATCAATGTTCCGAATTTCTTGAAAAATCTATTCAAAATTGTTTCAATTTAGCTAAAATGTTGAAATTATGTTTAAATTGCCTTCGAAAGGGTCACAATGTAAAAGAATGCAAGTCGTCTGCATGTTGCAAATGTAATTTATCACATAATACTTTACTTCATTTTGAAAAATCTGTAAACAATCAATCAACCGAAAAATCAACTGAACTTTCCGCAGTAGTCAATTGTTTGACGATTAAAAATAATGTATCTTTATTGTGTACTGCTCCAGTCAATGTGTTTGATCAATCTGGAAAGGCACACCAAGCTCGTGTTTTATTAGATTCCGGGTCACAATCCAATTTCATAACAAATTCATTAGTAAATAAATTAAAATTAAACAAACACTCACTTAATCATACAGTATCGGGAATAAATCAAAAAAGTCACATATTAATCATTGTGTTACATTAAAGGTAACATCTAAAACTTCATCATTTGCAACTGAAATGTCGTGTTTGATTCTTGACAAACTCACAGATAACATACCTCAAATATCGTTTGAAAGATTTAATTTTAATATCCCATTCAATGTTTCACTTGCTGATGAAGAATTTCATCAGTCAAAACCGATCGACATACTCGTTGGTTCCACTCTTTTTTGGAACATTATTTTAGATGGTCAAATTATCATTGAAAATTCTGATTTAAAGATGCAAAATACACAACTCGGTTGGATCATTTCAGGCATCATACCAGTTAATTATTATCAAAACAAAGTTGTTTCTTGTTTGTCACTGAATTCACAATTAGAAAAATTCTGGCAACTTGATAATTACGAGAAAAATTCAAATTTTTTAACACCAGATGAAGAGTTCTGCAAATCACATTTTAAAACCACCACTCGTCGTGACCAATCGGGTCGATTTATAGTCTCAATTCCATTAAAACAAGTTCAGTATGAATTAGGTGAATTACGCGCACAAGCCCTGCGAAGATTTTACAGTTTGGAAAATCGTTTAAATAAAAATCTTACTCAAAAACAAATGTATTCAGATTTTATAACTGAATATATAGATCTGAAACATATGTCTCTCATTTCTTCTAAAACGAAAAACACGAATATTTTCTTCCGCATCATTGCGTTACTCGCGAAGATAGCATTACAACCAAATTAAGAGTAGTTTTTGACGGTTCCGCAAAAACCTCGACAAATTTATCTTTAAATGAAATTCAACATGTAGGTCCAACCATTCAATCAGATCTTTTTACTCTCTTAATAAAATTTAGGAAATACTGTTTTGTAGCTATAGCGGATATAGAGAAAATGTATAAGCAGGTATTAATCAATCCTGATCAAAGATGTTTACAAAAAATAGTGTGGCGTGATGATCCAGATTTAAAACTTAATTTTTATGAGTTAAATACCGTCACATACGGAACGGCTTCAGCTCCATATCTTGCTATACGATGTTTATTTGAATTGGCAAATCAGAATAAAGACAATTATCCAGAAGCTTCAAGTATTATCAAAGAAGATATGTACGTCGACGATTTACTAACAGGGTCCAATAACTTAGACGTCCTTATTACTCGTTGTACTGAAGTTTCAAACATTTTAATTTCTGCGGGATTTTTACTTTATAAATGGAATTAAAACAGTAAACAATTGATCAATCACATTCAGTCCAGTAACGAAAACAATTCACAGTTTTTAAATATATTTACGAATGAAACAAAAACTCTTGGTATTGTTTTCAATGCAATAACAGATGAATTCCAGTTCCAGTATAATAGTAAAAAATGCCCAGATAAAATTTCTTATACAAAACGATCAATTCTAAGTCAAACAGCTCAACTATTTGATCCACTTGGGTTACTAAATCCACTAACTATTATTCCAAAGTTAATTATTCAAGACTTATGGAAACTAAAAAGCAGTTGGGATGACCCAGTGCCATCACAAATTGATTATGAATGGAAACGATATTTATCACATATAAATAAAATAGACTCAATCAAAATAAAACGGCAAGCAATTCACTTAGAAGTAGTATCGGATCTATCAGCTCAAGCGTTCTTAGCAGCATTTCGCAGATTTATAGCGCGACGAGGTAAACCTAACAAAATATTATCGGACAATGGAACCAATTTTGTTGAAACTAATTCAGAATTAAAGCGCCTCAAAAAAGAATTTATCACTTGGAATTTGGAACTTGATAGCGCCATGTCGAATGAAGGTATTGATATAACTTGGGAATTTATACCGCCTAAATTTCCACACTTTGGTGGAATTTGGGAAGCTAATATAAAAATGATGAAACGGCATCTCACTCGCGTAGTAGGGGAATTAATTTTAACTCATGAAGAATTTGAAACGGTTCTAACACAGATCGAAGCTCTTACCCCGGCACATTTTCTAATTGGAAGACCACTAACAACTACATTTGATGAAGACCTCAGCGATGTACCAACCAATAGTTTAGTGACATTTCAACGTATGCAGCAACTAACGCAGCAGTTTTGGCAAAAATGGAAACAAGAATACGTAAATCACTTGCAAACACGTAATAAGTGGCGTAAAGAAAATCCACACCAGCTGAAAGAAGGTCTGATGGTACTTATCGAACGAAATGATCCTCCTGCAACGTGGAAAATAAGCAGAATTTTAGAATTATTTAAAGAAAGCGATGGACATGTGACATTGACAAGGTGACAATTAAACAATTATTTTAAAAGAAATTAATCCTATTAAGGTGGGAGCATGTTGGCGCCGCCAAATTGAATTATTATTTAATACGTTTTATTATATCTAATATATATTTTATATTTATGGTTATTGTGACATCCGTTTGTATTTATTTGTTGTATTTGTACAGATGTATTTATTTTTAAGCCTTTATACCTGATTAACCCTTAAATTCCCAGAAATAAGAATTTTATTACTCGTTGTTAAAAACTAATCATTGCACCCTTTTTTCCCCCTGTACACTTTTACTAATTAATAAATTGTATTTATATTGTATTTACTTAGAGTAAAAAGACAGCGTTTATTATAAAAACCTACCCAATCTACTTAGACCGCGTAAGGACGTAAATTCAATTATTTCCACGTGGCTAAAACAGGCTGCTAAGGGCGATTTTTGGCTCTAGATACATTATATACTATAGAAGCCCGACAGCTTTAAAATGGTCGTTTTGCCCACAATTTTAGGCCAAAATAGATAATTTTAGTAGAACCAGGCAAAAAATACATTGAAGAAGAGATTTAATAAGTCTGCAAACATTGACCTGGAATATTTGTGGATTATAAATATTTAAATTGAATTTATTATTATTAAGTGTCAATAGTTAGGTTAAGAAAATTCTTTTAAATGTTTTGGTTTTACATTACTAAATTGTCAGTAATTATTTGTAAGAATTTCTGTACTACAAATAAATATTTGTAAAAGAAACAGTATGTTTTATATTATGTCCATGGCAGTATTTATAAAAAATGTAAAGATCTGTTATATTACGCCAATGTTGTAAATCTAAGTTAATAATCAATTTTGAATGGGCAATAAGTTGAGTAGTTACTTTTGCATACAATTTTGAAGAGATAATTTAGTTTCAGATGCATTTCTTTATAATTAGAATATTTGCAAAAATTATATTGAATTAAAAAACTTTTTACATTTATTAATAAATCTTAATTTTTTAGATATTTTCAAAATTATATCAACAGCATGATTGTTCCAAAAAAAATTATGTGAGGTTGTTACCTATTGAAGATACTCTAAAGAAGATTTAAATGTATTGTCTGCTATATATTAAATACACATCTCAAATAATCTTAAACAACATAAAAATGTTTAGCAGATTTTATTGAGAAAAAAAAATTAGACACTATATCTAAAACAAAACGGAATAAAAAAATAGAAAATTTATGAATAAGAAGAAAGAGCTTTAACATGTATCAACATTAAAAAAAAGTACATAGCGGGTTTGGAATAGTACAGAAAGACAGATTTGCGCATATTATTCATAATATTTATTAAGAATATGATTAATCGTAAACTGCATAACAAATTATAAATATACTTTTAACCGATACGGCTGGAGCGTACATGGCGTAATCTGGAGATCCAATTTTCCCACACTGTTTGCAGTAATTAAGGCTGTATTTTGGCAATATTGCGTCTAATGTTGGCTCAATTGTTTCTGGAACTTTACATATCCCCAGAGAAATTAATCTAATGGCGTCAAATCGCACAAACAAGGTGGCCAGTTAACAGGTTTATTTTGTAAAACTAATTGTTTGTAAAATGTTTCTTTCAGAAAATTAATTGTACAAGTTGAATTTTGTAAGCTCGTAAACCAAGATTTTTTCAAAAAAATTTATAAAGTGAATAAACACAAGTTTAATTGTTGAGCACGATGACAAATTGACACGCTGCACACTATTAATTGCTTCTTGTGTGTGCACTTTACGACGTTGTACTGGATACTTATTATCGATTAGATTAAACGTATTGAAACAATGCACACTTTTTCAAATCAATTGCTTTGATGGACAATTATTAACACTATACAACATATGTGAAGTTTCTTAAACTTTTTCCTAATAAATTGGAACAATTTGCAAAGTTTGCTCAGGCGTGAGTTTATTCATGAATTACCAAACCAAACTTACCACAACACAACCAATAACTGTTAAATCAGCAGTTACAGATAAGAGTGTTTTTAATTTAAAGTTTTCTGCTTCTAAAAAACAGTTTTTACATAGCAAGATAAATAAAGTTTTTAATAGAATTGCATTTGAATTAAATAACTAATACTATAACAATTTACTTATTACTTACTTAACAAAAGTAAAATAAACTACATATTAATAAACACAAAACAAAAACAGTAATATTAATTTCAAGATTAATATTTAATCACTTGTGTCATGTATTAATGGACATTTGTTCTAATGTTTAAAAACAGTAATATTGCATTAAAAAATAAGATAAAAATGTAATAAACTAACACAAAATATCTAAGAAAATTCAATTAAAATATATCAGTTTTATTTTTTGTATCTCTTTAATCTTTTTTATATCCGTCGCTCTGATTTTGCTTTTGTCTTTAACTGTGAGTACCTACGTTTCACAGCCGTATAGAGAAATTGCCTTAATTATTGCTTTATACAATTTTATTTTTGTTTGTTTTGTTATTTTTCTTACAAACATATTTTTAGTGCAAAGTAGGTCTTGTTTGTATTTTGTATTTTTTTGTTGATTCTTTGTAGGTCTATTGCAGTTTTGGAAACAATCTCTAAATCATCACCAAAAATTTCATTTTTTAATTTCTTTTTTTTTCATATTTTTATAGCCGACGTGTAGTAGCCTATTATTTTTTAACTTTACTTTTAAGTTATTACAAAAGCTTGGGATTTTATGTTTTTACATATTACACAATTTATTGTTACTTTTTACATTCTGATAACGTTTATTAGTTTTTTGTGTTATTTTGTGTAGTATCTAGGGATCTTGTCAAACGCTTTCTCCAATTCTTTGAATCTTGGATATGTCAATTCTGAACTTGATAAACAGTAAAATATTATACTGTATTTTTTCCGGCTACAACATAATCTAAGGTATTTTTTTTTCTAAATTCGTTTTGATATTTTCTTTAAGTTTTTGTTTAATTTGCTTTCTAAACCGTATAAGTAATTGTTTCATTAATATTGTTGCCTTATTAAGCAGAGATATTCTTTTATAGTTGTTACATTTTAATTTGTTGTTTTTTTTTAAATATTGGTATTATTAGATCGGTTTTTCATTGTTTTGGAATTGTTTTGAAACTTTTGGAATTGTTTTGTCTGATTACACTTTGTTGCATATTTAAAATAGTAGTTTATCTCCTTAAGTCTGTTTATGGTTTTTGTTTTTATTTTGTCAAAATAATTTAATTTTGTGTGTTATTTTATTAACTGTGACGTCAGTGTTATGTGATGTGAATTTATCACAGCTTAGTAGTTTTTGAGAATAATTTTTCAAGCGTTTTATTATTGTTTTTTAATTTGATAATATATATTATTTCTTGCTTTTTGATTGCAGAGCTGCCTATTTGGTTTGTTTTTTTTGAGATTTTAATACTTTATAAAATAATTTCTGGTTGCTCTATTTTATCTCCTAGTTTTACTCATGTTTTTTACTTAATCATCATGTTTTTAATTATAAGGTTTCTTTTCTATGCTTGTTTTGTTTTATGGCTCTGCATGTGTTTTTAACTGCTCTTTATGTTACTTTTTTTTCTTTTTTGTAATAATATATTTCATATTTCTTCTTTTATAATTTAGTGTATTTGTAAATGTTTTTGTGTTCATAAAAGGTGTTTGTTAAACTTAAATCTTGCAATGTGCAGAATTCAAATAGAACATTTTTATTTGTGCTTATTCATTTTTGCTAACTTTTGAATACACATTGTTTTTACATGCAACTGTAGCGTTAAGGTCTTACTAGATAATTCTTCCCAAAATTTCTTTTTGTTAATTATTGTATTGCTTTTGTCTATTATTGATTTTTCTTTAGCACTACCGTTAACACTTTTTTTAATATTGCCTCCCATTAACTTAATGCATTTTTATGTTTTTATATAGTATGTCTTCTGTTTATGCTCTTGTTTTTTTTTGTGTTTTACAATAAACTAAAATGTGTTTATTGTTCAGTTCTAATTTTTTTGTTATCAATTTTATTTTATTTTTTTAGCTATTTATCGTTCTATGTTTCTAATTTTTTGCAAATTTTATTTTGTTTTTATAATTTTTTTTGTCTATGTTTGTGTTTCTTTATTTGCTTTAGTCGTCGTCTGCTTTTTTTATTTATTCTTACTGTTGATTAATTTTTTATGTTTGATATATTAATAAAATATTTTTTCACAATTACTTGTATTTTTAGTGTGCCCTTAAGTGTTTATTTTACTTGCGCTTTTGCATTTAGTTGCTCGATTATGTTTGCTTTTTTAGACTATTATGTTATTTTTTTGTTTCTGTTTGTCGTGCTGTTCTATTTTGTTTTTTAATTTTTTTTATTCTGTCTTTTAGTTTTTGCCATCTTTTCCTATTGTGTTTTACTAATTTATTTTTGAGTTCTTAATTAATTATGTTTTTAACTTTGCTTTTACTTTGTTCATATTTTATATAATTTTCATTTTACTTGTATCTATTGTAGACTGAATGTCATCAGCCGTTTGTTTTACATGATTTTCAATTGCCACAGCTATTATTTTTACTTTTGATGTTATTTGTTTTTAAACTTTCTGTTGCTCTCCCTTGTTAAACTTTTTCAGATTTATATGCTTCTTTTTGTTTTGATTTATTTTTTGACTTGATACACTATACGCTTTTATTTTTTACCGTTTGTGGCTCATTCAGTCTTATCTTCGCTTTGTTGAGTTTTTGCTCTCATTTGTTGGCTCTAATAGCTGACGGCAGCGGTTGGGTCACTTATTTGTTATCAATACTGTTTATAGGTATTCAGTTCTTTGCAATGTGCTCCTACGTTTTTTATTACACATTAACACTCTCTGTTTTATTTTTATTTTTTTACTATCACCATATTATTTCAATTTTTTTTACTTGCTGCCATGTATCTACGTTTGTTTGTTTTGCACGCTAACATTGAAGTCGGAAGTATATAAAGTAACAAACTTTAATAACAAAAATACATACAACGCAGTTTACAAACAAATTATTTAATTAAAAAATATAAGCACAACACTAAACTAATAAATATAGAAAAACTACAAAAACGGCAAAACAAAGCTCTAAAAACATTATGTCAACAAGAAAAACTAACACTTATTCATAAGACATACATGAAATATTGCAACAACTAACAAAATTAAACCACAAAATCAAATTTTTATTTAAAATATTGAAACTAATCAAAATAACCACCAAAGAAATTATTGTAACCAATCTGACCGTTCCTTGATTTGTAGTACAAAAAACAGCAACATTAGCATTATTTCTAATTTCTACCTATAATTTGATACTTGATTATTGTTTTTATTAGTACAGTCAGAAAAGATTAAACTATGTTTTGTCAAAGTTTTTTAAAATTATATTTGCAAATAACATTAAAATGCATTCAAAAGTAACAAAAAACTCAATTATTTATATATTTGATTTTCTTTAAGAAATTTTTAACTAAAATATTACTAAAATACTTGACAAAATATAGTTTAATCGTTTTTGAATGTACTGGTAAAAAATCAATTATCAAATTAAATGAGTTGCTGTTTTTGTTAGAATACTGGAAGTCAAGATCGCGGTCGGGATACTTCTAAAAAAATTCAAGAATATAATACAATACCTAGCAAAACAAAAATTGAAACAATACTAATATTTAAAATAAAACTAAAAGAATTATTGATAAAAAATCGAAGCAACTATAACAGAATAAACAAAGATTTGAATAAGAATTAAATATTAACTAAAAAAATGTAAAAGAAATTTTTAATATCATGTATCTCTTTGAGTCTACAACTGCTGGATTTAATTAAAATAAAATGTAAATATGTATATAATAAAATAAGTTAAAATAAAACATTGATTAATTTTCATTTAAGTATATTAAACAACTATTTTAATAATGACGGCTTTGACCTTTAACAAACGTTCAATGTGGTTTTTAGATTGCCCATAATTAAAATAATGTTGTTCAAAACATATATTTTCATTTTCCAGTATGGAATAAAATAATTTCTTCTGAGTATCAAACTTCGATCAATACAAATGTAAATTATTCATCGATTTTAGTAATAATATGTAATAATAAAATTGGTTTTATAAATATTTCTATTTATAATGCACAATAATCGCCGAAATTTGATTGGTTCTTAACATTTTATTTATAAATTATTATATCGACTTGTTTACTTATTTATTAAAAGTTATTTTTATATATTTTTTTAATTAATAATAATTTACAGTGCACTTATTATACTTATTGTTTCAGGTTTCATATCAGCAAGATATCTACTAGCCCTTCTGGGCTCTTTTGGAATGGCCATTGTGTACGGCCTAAAAGTAAATTTAAGTATAACTATTGTCAGCATGGTAAATCACACCGCTACTCAATTACAACATGGCTTCGTCCCGGATACTGAAAACATGAAAGAATACGACCATTGTTTGGAAGCAGCCTTCAATAATACAAACGCTATGGAGGTAATTATATTAAACAATTTTATTTCATTAATTGAGTAGAAGAGTACAATGACTTTGTAAAATTTAATTAAGGAAGTTTTATAATAAAATTTAAATTTGGATAATGGTGTTTATTATAAAACTTTCTCAATTATTTAAAATAAAAATAATAATAATAAATAGATTTAATATAAAAAAAATGAAACACATTTATTTTAAGGATGAATTGAAATTGATTTGTTTTAGGATGGGCCGTTTGATTGGCCTGGAACATTACAAGGAACAATACTAAGTTCATATTTTTGGGGTTACATTGTTGCTCAAATACCGGGAGGACGTATATCTGAGATGTTTAGTGCCAAATGGGTGATGTTTTTTGCAGTAACAGTCAACGTTGTTTGCACCTTATTGACACCATTTGCAGCCAAATTACATTATGCTTTTATGTTAATCATGAGAATTGGTCAAGGAATAGGAGGAGGCGTCACATTTCCTGCAATGCATGTTCTGTTGGCACATTGGGCTCCGCCGGGAGAAAGAAGCGTTATGAGCAGTATTGTATATGCGGGAACAGCTTTGGGAACAGTCGTAAGAATAGTTAAGTTCAATTAAAATTTGTTTAATTAATTGTTGGAATAATTTAGATTAGCATGATATCGGCCGGGCTTATAGCAAATGCCATGGGATGGGAAGCTGTATTTTACATTATGGGAGTATTAAGTACAGTTTGGTTAGTATTGTGGGGACTTTTAATAGCCGATACTCCGGAAAAACAGACTTATATAGATGAAGATGAACGTAAATTTATCACAGCATCACTTGGTGGCAATAATAAAAAATCTAGGGTTAGTGTTATTAATTAATAAATATGTAAAAAATTAATAATGTTTTTTTAGAATCCACCAGTGCCATGGAAAGCAGTGTTAACGTCCTTACCATTCTTAGCAATTTTAGTTAGCCATACTTGTAACAATTGGGGTTGGTATATGATTTTAATTGAGCTTCCCTTGTATATGAAAAGTATACTAAAATTTTCAATAACTCAAAATGCAAGTTTTACTGCTATGTCGTTTCTGTTTATGTGGATCTTTAGTTTATGTATCAGCCAACTATTGGATTATCTACGCAGAAAAAAGATTATAGATACAACTTGTGCTCGTAAATTTGCAACATTTATATCCAGTTTTATACCAATGCTCGGTTTTCTTGTTATTGGTTATCTGGCTTGCATGAAAATTGAATTTATTTTATTAATGGTTACTATGGTGGCTAGTATTGGAGCCATGTTCTCAGGTTTCTTATCTAATCACATTGATATTGCTCCTAATTACGCTGGGACATTAATGGCTTTGACGAATACTGCTGCTACTATTCCTGGTATTATTGTTCCCATATTTGTTGGAAAACTTACTCAAGCTGATGTAAGTTATTTATATTAATTATAATATTTAACTAAATTTTCTATATTTTTTAGCCTTCAATTCATTCTTGGCGTATTATATTCTGGACTGCCGTTGTATTTTATTTGATTGAAATCATTGTTTACTTGTTATTTGCAAGCGGAGATGAACAACCTTGGAATAAAAGCCATATGAATGATCCAATTGAATCTCAACCGTTGAAGTCCCCTGCGACGCCTTCTTGTGAAATTCCAGGATACAGTTCTACACACACGGGAACTACAAAGAGTGAAAGCGATACTACCCTGGAGGCTAAGTAAAATTTAACTAATAGATTAATTCATAATGATTTATTTACTTTTATCATCCGATTGGCTGAACTAAACGCCCCAATAACTTTCCTAGAATAAATTGATGTTTATGTGTCATTTAGCCAACAATTACTTTATTATTTTAATATGTACTAAAATTGACTATTTTAAAGACTGCGACAAAATATATTATATAAATATAGTTTCATAACATTTTATCGCATACATTATATGATACTTAATCAACTTTGTTGTGTCAATATATATTTATATATAACTTATTAAACTTTGAAAAATTTATATAACTTTTCCAGGGTATATTATTCCTTAAAGTATTTTGACTGATATTGTATTAAAAAAGTATTAATTAAAATATATAAATTTATTTAAAAATATACAGTCAAATTAGTTTTTGGTGTTAAACAGTATTGAATTTAAATAGTGCTGCGATCGATACTTGATAGTGTGTAGTTAAATGTTGCGACGTGTATTCAACAAGTCGAAGACAAACTAAATACAAGTAGAACATATTATATAATGGATATTTAATACAGATGCAAATAATATTGTATACTAATCATTTTTGTCATTCTCAATAGGGGAATTAGTCTCTTATTCAATATTGAAATATATATATTTGGATTGTATCCAAACGACTACCAATCTAGTTTTTCAGTTTTAATATCACAAATTTACTAAGACTATAATTTAATCAAATGTTATTGTTTTGCAAAATAATTTATATAAATTTTGTTGAAGCTGAACTGCAATAACATATCAGATTTTTTAAAAATTTCAAATAAGCTTGAATAATAAATTTGGGGTTTATTATGATAGCTTTTTTGGTTTTATTTTACCTTTAAATTTTCCATATATAGTATTTCTTAATATTATTTTCAATAAACGCTATTTTAACATTTTGTTTCATATTTTTGAGTCCCACTCAATATAACTTGGGAATGTTATGGTGGGAAATATACTAATTTAATATAAGTTTGTTTTTCAATTGTTTTTATTTTCATAAGAGCACCAATGTGTATAAATAGTAGTTATAAATATAAATATAAATTTGAAATGTCAAAGTTTTTATACATTTCTTTAAATTAAATTAACTTAAATTAAAGTTAATAGTAACTTGTTCAAAATTCTGACTAAAAGTTAATTAACATAGTTTTCTAGTATAATAAGATTTACATCAGCTTTATTAAATTGGCATAAATTGTTTAAAATGCTAAAAAAATAAGTAATATTTTTGCCGCAGGGAAGTTGAATCCTGCACTTGAAGCAAGGATTCTGGCTTTGAGTGAATAGATTCAGCTTTCGAGGAGTGGTGCCCTCGCGTACCTGAACTCCCGTGTCCCGGGTCCATGTACCTTACTCCTATTCATTCCAAACAAAAAGATTTAATTTAGCTAAAACCATAATACCTTGTCTTCTATAAAACTTTTCCCCTAACTATTTACTACTAACTTTTACTTGGCAGCATATATAAAACACGTTAATATTATATGATGACTTGTTCTAAAATAATTAATTTAGTTGTGTGGTTAGGTTAGGTTAGCTTGGACTAAATCTAATGAATAAAGTTCAGTCCTCTGTAGATAGTGGAGCAAGTGGCACTAGTCTACTAGTTAGAAAATTACTCACAAGATTAAACATGATTATGATGGATTAAATTGGTATTAATTTAATCTAGACAATGATTAACATTAGAATTGAAGAACATTATTTAAAAAAAACATTATTGTGACAGTTCTTCAAATTACACCCAAAAATACTATATAGATAAAATTGAACGCAAAGACAGAGGAAATCATTGTAGAAGAAATTAAATGGATTACAACTTAATTAAACAACAATACAGAAATAACTTAGAATTTGATAAAACCTTTTCAAAAGACATTGGGTTTGATCAAAATTCTGCAGTAACAATGATCCACACAAAGTTTGAAACAATAATTAAGAGACATGTATAAACAAAAACCTGAAGAAAAAACTATTGGATGACGGAAAACATTGTAGAATTAATAGAGTAACAGAGAATGTTTAAGAACAACCAACATACATGCAAACATATCCAGAAATAGATAGATAATCAAAGACGCAAAAACCAATCAGTGCAAAGAAATAGAAGATTTTTGAGCTGCATATAATTTTTTAAATATGCACTAAAAAGTCAACAAAGCTAAGGTAAATCCCAATTAAATAGATCTGCTGGAGTACTTTACAACAAAAATGGAAATTTGTTACATAAATCAAATTAACAAAGTACATTACAACACAATTTGAAAATGACAGATCAATAAATTTATTTGAAGGACTTCTAATCACCCACTACTAAGGTTTGGCGGACGAATTAACTTTGACCGAAATCTGTGAGGAGTAGCAGGGACTTTGAAGCAAACGCTATACTTGTAATACGTCAAACAACTAAAAAGGCTATAAAATACATTATAACAGCTAACAAGTGCTTTATTGACTTAACCAAGCAGAGTAAGATTAGCAAACGTTACAACACTTAAGAAGACTGTCATTCACGCTTCAATAAGAGTATGAGATAAGTTGTCTAAAAAAGTATCTATTGCTATAAAAATTAGACAGAGAAACAGCCTAAGCTTTGTCTTATTGAACGTAATGATAAATAATATAACAAAAAAGTGAAGTTAAACAAAGCGATATAGTATATCAGATGGGAGATAAGGAAATTAAAACCATTCTTATAATCTCTGAGAACAAAGATAACCCGCAGAGGTTTTTATAATTGAAACTAACAGCAAGAAATTTAACATATAAATATCTGTAAAGAAAATCCAATCACTAACTTTGTTTAAAGAACCAGAAATATGTAAATGAGCAAACTAGAGTCAGAGAATAGAACAAGTAATGAATTTTAAATGTTTTTGAGCAACTATTACAAGTATCCGAAATCTAACAAAGAAACAAGAACTCAAACAATAAAAAAATTTAAATTCCTACAAAATATAATATGGCAAAACAAGCATATGAGTACGGAAAGTAAAGTACAAAGCTATAAAATTTGCTTAAGGCTAATCATGATTTATGCAATAGAAACTAGAGCAGAGAATACAGCAACAAAAAAAAATAAAAAATCTGAATAAAATCTATGTTAACTTCAAAACATATAACATAAATCAATATTTTACTGATCATCCCCAGAGTAAAATTTGATATTGGTTGTACTGAAAAAACAAGAAGCGACTTCAATCACGATATGCCTAAACAAATATGCTTTCGTTTATCAAACTAGAAACATGATCAAATTGGGACAATAATACTAATTCTAAATAATATATCGTGTTGAACAACCAAATTTTGCTTGGCGATACGCTTGTTAGTAATAAAATTTGGTGATAGACTGCATAAACAGTCTAGAAGCATTAACCACAAACAACAGGGTACGCACAATCTAGACCAAAAAATATTAGAATATTAAAGGTAACTTTAAGGCAGACCAACTTGCCAAAAAAAAAAAACACCGAGACGTTCATTGGAACTGACCTTGTTTTTAGGATTCTATATGAGACCAATCAACAAATAATTTGTAGTAAATTTAACAAGAAACACAGCAATTTGTAAAACAAACTATTATGGGATAAAGCACCCAATATTATTTCTAATTAGACCATTACTTAAAGTATTGTAATGCAGAGAAGCAAACAAAACTGCAAAAACTTAACAGACCTATAACTAAACACTGTAGTTTAAACAAACATATGCTTATAATAAAAATTTAGAGAATGATATACTGAGGATTTCTGGAAGAAAAAAGACCTTGCTACATCTATTAAATGCAAAGCTTACAATACAAAACAACAAGTTAACCAATAAAAGGCTTAAAACAGTTTTTTAGCAAAAGTTTTTAAATTTTGTTTAAAGAAACAGATCTACTAAAAGAATTATAACCAAAAATGCACAACAAATTATTGCAGTGTAAAGACGCTTAAACGTACTACCTCAAAAGGAAAAAAAGGAAAACAAATTAGAATTTGTATTTCAGTTTTGTCAAGTTACTTTAAATGTTTTTGTAATTATTTACAGCAGATCCACCAACAAACTTATTTATAACATGTAGTCAATTTTCTAATAAGTAGTTAATTAAAAATTAGTTGTTGAGTTAAATGGTTGTTGTACGTAGCTATGCCTATGCTCAATAGTAAAAGTATCTAAGATTAGTTTCTACTTTGAAAAAAATTGTTTTTTTATGGATATTATATTTTGATGCAATACATCGTATATAAAAAACAAATTTAATCAACCTTTTGTAGTTTATTTGGAAAAAATAATTAATCTTTTTTGCTACAGCAAATTTTGTAATGGAGCGTAGTTTCCATCAATTTTAAATAAGTATGCAAAACTAACAAACTAAAAAATATTGGTTTTATTAACTATTGCAAAGCTTTTGAAAACTTGAATTAAAAAATGGGATTACACTACAAAACCTGCTAATTATGCTTAGACGCAAACTTATTATTACAAAGATTTCAAAGCAAACCAAGAAGACTTAAATTGCATTTAAAAAACTATTTCTGAAATACTCTTATCACTAAAATCCAAAGTATTCGACATGTGTGTGTTACCAGATACAATTTATAGAACGGAAACACTAACTGCGGTAAGCGCCAAGATACACAACAAGCAATGGAACGGAGTATTCTTGGCATAAGTTTAAGGAATGGGGAAATACGCAGACAAAGCTAAGTTACCAATGATATTTGCTACATTGCTAACTACAAGTGGAGATTGACATATTTCAAGACAAAAAACATTAAAGTAAATTTATTAGTGCCCAAAACTTTTTGAAAGAAGCGTGGGAAAACTTTAAAAAAGATTGTACAATATCAAGAAAATTGTTGGAATAAAGTAGCACGAAAAGGCAGTAAAGGTTCAACTTCAGCAGTAGATAACAACAGGCAGAAAAAAAAAGAATATTTTCACAGTAAAGCTAAGGTTTAATTAAACAAAGTGAAAACAAAATTATGTTTAATTAAAACAGGGCTGTATTTTTTTGCCAATACTTGTCAGCATATTCATAACAAAGAAAGTTGTGTGGAGACAGCAAAAAACTTCCACACACAATAGCAAAACAGTATATTGATTTCAAATTTTATAATATTTTGAGAAAACAATAATATTGATATTTATTGTTTAAAAAAAATTAAAAATTTAAGGCAACTAGTTCCCATACATTTGCCAAACCTTCTTGTTTCTAACTACAATAAGATAAACAAACCATAACGTTTTGTCAAAAGTTTTTGAATTAGGTAATATTTTAAAGAAACTATTATTTTGATATTGGTTGTGCAAAAACAAATTATAAGCTCAAAACCAAAAAAGCATAAGAAAATGCTAGCTGAAATGCGGGATAGAAGATATGATATTGTGCAAAACAAAAGCTTTCTAGCAAAGTCCAATTGCAACTTTTGTAAAAAAACAGAAAATGTAGCTTTTACGTTGCATTGCGCAAAAACCTGTACGCTAAAAGTAATAGATAAAAAATGCTAAAAGCATATGAAATATGGCTTTAAAAAAAGATACTTTGTATATCAAAGACTGAGAAAATAACAAATGCTAAAAGCATATGAAATATGATTTTAATGGCGGTTGCTCTGTATACTATTGACTGAGAGAATAACAAATGCTTATAACTTTAATGATATAAACAAGTTTTAACGTCTTGTCCATAAACAAAAACTTAAAATCAAATCAGGTAAAAAATCTGACAAAATTGAGCAACACTTGCAACGTATGCATTTCTAACACAATATGCAGAATTTTGGACGTGAACAATGAAAGTAATTATTAAAAATAACTAAAACTATATGAAATACGGCTTTAAAAGCAGTTGCTTTGTATACTATAGACTGTAAAAATAACAAATGTTTTTAACTTTAATGAGATAAGCAAATCTTGTGAGTGAAAATTGTAAGTTTGTGTAAAAAACTGTAAACTCACAAAACTGACAAAATTCACCATCAGCAAAACTTTTAGTTTTATTTTATAATGGCAACTTGCAAAGTATGCATTTCCAATATGATATAATTGATAAGAATTGCGCATTAAATTTAGAGATTGCAATTCTATCTGTCCAATATGTAATAAATTTGAAAAAAATGAGGAAATCCAGCAAGTACTTTAAATAATAAATTTAATGTTTAACAGCAAGATTTGCACAAAAATAAGTCTACTGTTAACGCTTTATTGATTTAACAAAAGCATTTGACAGGGTTTGAGTTAGCAACATAATAAAAAGTCAACTTTTATATGGGGGCAAGATGCGTTTGCCTAGAAAAAAAATATCTTTCTAAAATTTACAATTATTGTACCAATAAAACAACAAAGCAAACTTACAGAGCGGTACTTATAAATAAAACCATGCCTTACTTAGTGTGCAAAGTAAAATCTATATTCAATAGAATTATTTACGTTATTTTGAAACTTGACAAAAGTGATTAAACATACGTCCACAAGTAATTCTAATAAATAGGAAATGGATCTATTCAATAAAAACATCACAAACACTTGAAATCTGAGAAAACACAATTTTCTGTAGTTATAGAAGATTTCAACTAACTAAGCGTAAAAAAAAAGATGAAAATATATAATTGAAAACTTTGGACCGGATGAAAGAGAGGTGAGATGTTTCTAAATTACTTGCAAAATTAACAGTTTTTTGATAAAGGTAAACAACGAAGATAGACATGACCCAGTCCAGGCGGAGCAGTAAAAACTAAAATACACTACATACTGTTCAATAATAAGACCATGATTATAAAAGTCTTTGTGTTAAATAATTTTTACACCGACAGTGACTACAGATTACTAAAAGTTAGTTTAAAACTTGACATAAAAATTGTATGAATGAAACTGCTAGAAAAGAAACCCTTCAACTATAAGCTACCCAAAATAAAACCCGTAACAATGCATAGAAGAAATAAAAGCTAAAATAAATAAAACAAATCTTATGACACTGAATATCATTAAACTAAATGAAACGATTGTCAAGGGTATATAAAAAGTCAATATAAATGTGCACAAGAACAAAACTATGAAAAAATAAAAATATTGACAAAAACACAACAAAGTTAATAAAACAAAGAACTAACTTAAATCGAAAGTCGGACGAATACAGGCAAATATATAATTAGCAAAGAAATTAAGAAGGAGAATAGAAGACAAAACTTAAATTGCATAATAAATATAATAAAAAACAACAAATGTATGGAAATTCTTAAAACCGGAATATCAAATAGAAGAACAAAAATCTACAAAACAAAAATAAGGATTGTTTAACTGTGAGCAAAAAAAAAACAAATTGTAGAAACTTTTATACAGACCTATAATGATTATACGTATTAAGTACACTAAATACTAAAAATAAGTTAGTGCAAAACATCAATTTAAAAATCATGCCCTAAATAAGCATCCCGAGTTTCAATCCATAATCAGTTCAAATATTGAAAAACACCAAGTGAAGACAAAACATCAACAGAAATGTTAAAACTAAGAAGAACAGCGTAATGGATGCAGTCAAACTACTGCACAATAAATGCATTAATGAAAAGATAAAACCTACTGCGTGGAAAAACATGAAAAGGATTTGCTACACAAAAAGTGTGACAATACAGATATCAATAACTATAGACTTATTAATCTAATAATTATTTTTGTAAAACGTTTGTATAGGTGCAACTATGCAAACAAACTGTTTAATGAACAAACTGGATTTTTACTAACTTTCAGAATAGGCTTAGTTTTGCAAAGAATTTAGCACAACAGACCATATCCAAACCATCCGTACATTAATTAAAAATTGTAAAGAATTTGTACTTTTTTACTTTGCTTTTATCGACTACAAAAAGGCGTTTGATTCTATTGTGCTATAAGCTACTTTTTCCACTGTAAATAAGGCTAAAATTGACACAAGTTATACAGAACTAATCACACAGATATACTAAAATGCTACTTTTTAAGTGATAATAGCGAAGAGTAAGTCAATCACTGACAAGATCAAAATAGGTAAAAGATTAATATAGATGGCAAATATCTAAGCCACTTTGATTTCTTTATAACATTATCCTAATAAGCTTTAATTTCTAAGAACTCCAAGGCATACTAGAAGAACTTAACAGGGCATCACTATCAGTTGGTCTCAAAATATACTTAGAAAAACTAAGATTATGAACCAAGAAGCAAAAAGTCAACCACACAAATAGACGTTTACAAAATCAAACAAGTAGACACATATATCTTGGACATCAAATAAAACTAATCAGCGGAGATCAAAGGAATAGTAAGACAGAGCTAGGTTGCATTTGAAAAACTCAAGTATATTCTCAAATACCCTGACAATGCAATAAAACGTAAAGTATTCTATACGTGCTTCTTACTTGTTACAAAATACTTTTTTGAAACGATGTCATGGACAGCAAAAAATGCAAACAAATTAAGAACTTGCCAACAAGCAATCAAACGTGTACTATTTGGCATAAGTTTAAAAACTAAAATTACAAATTAAAAAATCAGACAACAAACCAAAGTTAAAGATGTGATTAAACAAATTGCAGAATTTAAGTCGAGCTGGGTGGAATATGTAGTTAAGGAAAATACTAACAAATGGACCTACCGAGTCACACAATGAAAGCCAAAAACTACTAAACAAAGCATTAGAAAACCTCAAAAAAGATGGTTTAATAACATAAAACTGATCGCATGAAATAAATGGTATCAAGTTGCATAGAATAGTCTAAAAAATGCTCTTATATTATATTCATTCTACAAATTTAACAATCTCTTTTAGACAGGCAATAGAAATACAGAAGAAAGCTAGCATGGACGCTTCAAAAACAGCGACAAATGCAGGAAGCATGCAAAACATAATTTGGCTCAAAAATACATGTAATAAAAGCAAAGCAAAAACTTAAAAAAACAGTTTTTTACCCATACTCACATATGCAACACAGACCAAAGCTACAAAATTACACATGATATGACCAAAAACAATCAAAGAAGTACGAGCAACTTGTAAAGTTTATTATATCAACAAATGGACAAAACCATAGAGAAATAAATAGAGGAACTATGTTCACAGAATGCCAAACATCTGAATTGCAAAAATGGCATGAATGTTCGACATTCAGCTTGAGAGAACCGTAATATTAATAATTATATCTAAATATTGTGTATATATTGTTGTAGTTAACAGAATCTAATTCTATAATAAAGAAGAAAAACTGGCTAATGGGTTATTTTATTTGTGGTACGCGGATAATTGAATTTAGTTTCTAATTTGTTACATCAAATATTATATATCATTACTCTAAAAATATAAACGTAAGCTAAACTTCTTAACGATTTATTTTAATTAGACAATTAATTATTATCTTTAAATTTCTGCAATTTGGCAATAGATTGATAGTCGTTTTTATACAATCACTTCACTCTATAATATAATTAACAATTATTTCGACTTGTTGGTTTACTAATATCATATTATTTTTAGTGTATTTACATTCAAATTTCATAAAAACTGCATTTTAACATTTGGTTATATGTATAATCAAAAGAAAGTAACGTGGAACAAAATATAATATGTTTCAAGCATCTAAATAGTATAATCAAAATATATAAGTAGGTTTAAGGACTAATAATTGTAAATTGATAATCAAAATTTAATTATTTAATTTAATAAATGATGTTTTTGAGGTATTTTATGTGAATTGCTTCTCTACCCAGTGTGATAATGTGTTTCAAGGTATGCACCCATCATAAGTGTGCTTAGCATCTGACCGGAGAGACAATTTATATAAAATCACAACATTTATTATACAGTTTATGTATAGATAAGTGTAATTTTTGATAAAATTTAATTATTTGATAATATATTAATTAATATAATTACTCACTGAAGATTTAGTAGCAAGAATGGTGTATCCGTCTTATTACAACAATTAAAATTTCTTAGTGATTTTAAATCTTTACAATAATAATTTTTAATTTATTGCAGTTATATACTAATATTTTGCTTGCCAATTTACAATTAAGAAATAATTGTATATATTATATAATTTTTTAATATATTTTTTGCATTGAAAAACTTACCAATGAGACCAGAAATTAATTAGGACATAACATTTACTATAACAGTGTCTAATATAACTAAATATAATAATAAATTAGCAATGTCAAAAAGAGTATTTGCTTAATACTTAAATTAAAAATGTTTGCATTTTATGACTAAAACAAACGTATGTTCATAATTGCTAATTTATAATTAATAATAATAGTATCTAATTATCATAATATTAAATTAAAAAATAATTTTTAATTAGCAAAGTCTAAGCAATGTGTTTCCTGATATAAAAAAAATTAATTATAAACTCGTTTAATCGAGTTTATTAAATATTGTAAAATAATATTAAAAATCTATTGAGATCAATTATAAAATATAGCTAAATATAATCAAGTATTATCTAACATAATAAATAATATACATTAGGATAGTTTATTAATTTTTTAATTAATTTTAATCCATTATTTGCTCTAAAATTAACATTTTAGAGCAGAACATTGAAGGAGATCTCTATATTAAATCTAAGCATCATATATAATTAGATAGTTCTTCTATAAATGTCTATATTTTATTTATTAACATTTAAATACATTATGTACATAATTGAAAAGATGTAAAAATGTTAATAAATAAAACATAAAATTAGTTAAGGTAATATAAAATTTAATTTTTTTAAATATTATTTTTAATTATTTAATTTAACAAAAAATATTAAATACTGGGCCTATTAAGTAGCTTAATACAAATTACAAGCAAACAATGCTCTTTTCTCCTAAGAAAAGTAAACAAAACATTAATTACATATCTTTATCAAATTGTAAAACAACTTTTTTACAAAAATCGAATTAGTTAAAGTTTTTTGTAAAATTGCAAAAAAAAATATTGAAGCGGTGGTTTAGAACTTAAAAATATTACTACTCAAAATTTAATGCAAAAAAACCGTTTTTAAAACTTAATAACTTAATAAATTACAAATTTTAAACTCAATAAGACATTATTGGAAAAAATGGCCTAAAATTCAACAAATCGTTTTTTCCTTTTTTTTCAGTTTGTATGTTAGATTTTAAAACAAACAAATTTTTCTTAAAATTGATTTGCACTGATTTGTGGATGTATAGGTTTTCATCTTATCTTAAATCTGTGTTATAACAGATGTTAACTGAACAAAACAATGCAAACGACGGAGTATAAGTCTATGTTAGTCTCTTATTTAAAGTAGTCAAATAACTAATATAACTAAAGTAATAGCTCGTATATTTTATGAGTCTATAGTATTCTAATTGTATGTATCAAAAGTTTTTGCGCCGGCCTACCTAGAAAAAACATAAATATTACGGTCCGGTATCAAAATAATTTACTAAATGTTGATGTTGATATAAATTAAGTGACAAACTAAATTGAAACATAAAATTATTTAACTTTATTACTCATTTCAAATATTTTCTTATAATAATAGATATAATTATATATTAATAAAATATAATCAATTTAAAATAAGAATATTACTTAAGTATTAACAAAATAATGTTAAATGAAAAGTTCACGAACCCAATAAATTAGACCAAAGCCGATTACTGGGTAGGGTATTAGTAAAAATACAATAAAAAAACAATACTGAAGCATATATATCTTACTAAAAATAGCTTAGTTAAATAAAAATTAAAATTAATTAAGTTATATTTTTTTTTGGCTTGACCATTACACTTACAGTCACAATCATGTAGTATACATGAATTTTTACAAATATTTATGCTTTACTCGCTGCGCTACTAAGGTGGGCAAAAGTTATATTTTTATTTATTTTTCTATACAAAATTGTGTTGTTTACATACTTTGATCTTCATTGTTGTTTTATTATGATATTTCTTACAAAAGCCTTATATTTCCAAAAAGTAATCGGTCTTTGTTAGTGTTAGAATAGTTATATATTTAAGGAAATATAATTTTTTATTTGATTATTTTATACAATTTTTAACTTTGTCTGAAGATAAAGACTGTCAGATTATCTCTAAATCACTAAAACTGTGCTTACAAGTAGTGTAAATAATATTTAAAATAAACTAATATATTAATTAAATAATATTTGCTAGTACAGTTGATAGATTTAAGTATTTATTAATTAATTAATTTGTTATGGAATATATCACGTCTACGTCCAAAAGAATACACATCATGTTTGCAAATTTATAATCACGGTGCACTATGCTAATAATGATGATGATAATAATAAAAGAAAAATAAAATAGTCAGAACATCTAAAGGAAACTAATCTTAAACAGAGAATTAAAATGTAACAAAAACTGAAAAACACTGAGAGATTTTAATTGTAAAATATCAAAAGATATCAAACAAGACTTGAGAAGATTAACACAAACATTACAAAACAAACAATAGAGAGAAATGGGAGCATGAAGGTACTCCACGAAATAAACTGTCAAATGGAAGAACAGCAATATTAAAGCTAAAGAATAACAGAAGAATGCTCACGACAAATAAAAAAAGGTTAAAAATAACATTCTATGAAATACTATACAAAAGTCAACGTGTCAAATTACCTGAAGCGGAAATTGTTGGTAAGGATAAGTTATAAAATCAAAGATCAAAAATATGTCTAAGATTTCAGGTATAATTAACAAGAAATTTTTAGAAAAAGATGCAATAGAATCGGTGATCTTATGAGGCAGCGCACTATTACATGCAATCAAGAATTTGTTTATTATATGTTTACTCAATGGTATTAATTCTACTAAAGGGAATAATGTTATAACAATTTCTTGCATAAAAAAGAGCTTTACAATTATAAACTTATTAGTCTTTTATTGTATTTGTACTGGAGTTTAAGTTTGACTTCTATCAACCTAAGGTGCAAGTTTTAGAGCACAAATAATAACTTTTAAATTTTTTTAAAGCAATATAAAAGTAAAAGTAGATATTAAACAAATAAATCATTTAAAATTTGTCGACAATATAGTTTTGTTAGCAAAAAGTATAATAGCTACAAATACCATGCTAAACGATTTTATATGGGAATTGGAAAGTGTAGGACTAAAAGTAAACATGACAAATGACCAAAGTAATAACAAACGTTGTATTTAGCGGGTTACTATATAAAGGGTAGTCCATTTAGTAGTCTCTTTTTAAAAATTCAAAAAAAAGAATAAAATTTTTTTGGTATATTATTGGTTTATTTGAAAGAATTCTTATTATTTATGGAACACAATTTCATTTATGTGGCTACCTATGTTTTTCAAAACCTTGGTGACAAATTCTGGCTCTACCTCACAAATGGCTTGCTCGATATTTGCCTTAAGGGCCTGAATCGTTAATGGATTGTTTGCGTAACATCGGTCTGTCACGGAACTCCACAAAAAAAATCTAACGGCGTTAAAAATGGCTCCAAGGTGGCCAATTTACATCGCCAAGACGTCCTGGAAATACTACACTAAAGAGGTATTGCCCCGGATCTGGTAGAAACAATTAAAGACATATATACAAACAATACCATTCAAGCATCTGTCAATGACATCATGACTGATCCAATAGACGCCAGAAATGGAGTAAGACAAGGGGATTTGCTCAGTTTGCTGCTTTTAACCTGATCATGGGCAAAATAATTAAGAAAGTTAGGATGAAAAAGGGATACGCAATGGGGACAAAACAAGTGAAGATTGTTTGCTTTGCCGACGACGCAGTGCTCGTAGCGCAAAACGAGGACGACTTCCAAAAAATGCTGCATACGTTCCACACAACATCTAAAATGTTTAACATGCAGATCTTGGTGGAAAAGACAAAGTGCATGGTCATAACACCCAACCCAACAAGATGCAAACTCAAAATCAATGGGACCATAATCGAGCAACTAATGGAATTTAAATATTTAGGAATTCCTCTCTCCAGCTACGGCGAACTGAAGGAGGAAGTCAAAATGCAAGCCGAAAAAGCAACACATATAGCAGGAAGTCTAAACGACACAATTTGAAACAATAAGCACATAAGAAACGAAACAAAAGTAAGAATATACAAGGCAGTAGTCAGGCCGATACTAACTTACATGGTCAAAACGCGCCTAAAAACAACACGTACAGAGAAAATAGTAACAACTGCAGAAATGAAAATATTACGCAGGTTCGAGAGAAAAACACTGAGGGACAAAATCTCGAACAAAAAAATTAGATGAAGATGTGGAATAACCAGTGTCACGGAGTAGTCAAAAGAAAAGAGAATGGGACGCACACATAGATAGAATAGAAGAAGACCGAATTACCAGGATAGCCAGAGACAAGTTGCCAAGGGGCCGTTGATCCATAGGTAGGCCAAGGAAGAGATAAAACGACAACCTAGGTCCATAAGACTAAGAGGCATCAAGAAATGAACAGGCAGTGCTGCCTAGGAGAAAGAGAAAAAGAAGAAGAAGAAAACGGCTGATAACATGATTACCAAATATGGCGCGCAAAAGATCGATTGTGGCATGGCGCGCTATCCCGCTAAAACCAAAGATTGTTCAAGTCTATAGCTTTAATTTTTGGCCACAAAAAATTGTTTATTATGTCTCTGTAGCGCTCACCGTTGACTAAAATGGCGTTTTCAGCAGCATTTTTAAAGAAAAATGAGCCAATGATGCCACCGCTCTAAAATCCGCACCAAACTGTCACTCTCTGAGGATGCAATGGCTTCTCGACAATCACGTGCGGGTTTTCCCATCTTCAGATACAACAGTTTAATTTTTTGAGCAAAATCTCATTTTGAGCTGCTCTAAAGCTCAAACTAAGAAGCAATAACAAACCGGCCGGCCATGTGTCTTTAACTGCTTAGTCTATTAGACCTTATAAGCAAATAATGCAAGGTCTTTGTGCAAAATTTGCATTAGGCTGGTGCGTGAAATGTTGAGTTGTTGAAATCGATGGCGAGTCGATGTTCTAGGATCGAGTCGCACACTCTCGGCTACGGCAGCCACATTCTTGTCAGTGCTCACCGTAGGACGGCGGGGACCGTGTGTGTTGGTCACTAGCATGCCAGTCTTACAAATTTTCTGCACAAGCTTGCGTACAGCACGCGCGGTGGGGGCTTCATTTCGGCCAAAACTTCTTTTCAATAAACGCACTGTTTAGGCTACACAACATTGACTTTGTAAATAAGTGCAATATTTTCCAACGTTGTTTCGTTTTGTTTTGCGGAAATGAGATACTAACTTTTTGTCAAGATTTTTTACAGGAAAGACCTGTCACTGTCAAGATAACAAATGATTAAAAACATACTACTAGATAGACCACCCTTTATTTTCATAAATCATGCAAATGGCTATAAATATCTTGGCCATAAAATTGGTAAATTATGTAGTATATTTAAAAGCAAGTTACCAGTATGTCTAAAGCAAAATGTTTAAGAACAATGCAACCTACCAGTAACATTTTACAAAACAGAGATCTAAATTCTAAATTAAAAATTTGCTAAAAAGTTGATAGTAAGATCAAATCACAAAACAACATTACCCGATAAAAACGATAATAATATGTGAGAAAGTCAAGAGATATCTACTTTAAAATGGAGATTGACAGAACAAACAAAAAAGCAAAAATTATATCTGAATAAAGCAAAAAAACTTCTGAACTGGGAAGCACACATTCAATGACAACATAAATTTTTTAAGCAACACCCAACTAAATATAAAGTGCTCGGAAATAACAAAAAAGAAGTGCAGCAAGTTATGGAATAAGATAAATCTGTTAGTTTAAATCAGATAAAAGTTGCTAAAAAGCGTTTGACAATGTCTAGTATATAACGTTTTTTAAAAGCAAAAATATTAAGACAATAAATGATATTCAATTTACTAAGAACCTGTACTAGAACCAAACTGCCGCAATCTATTCAAAGCTGCAAGACGCTAAATCTACAAAATCAGGCTTTTGAGATGTAAAAAATCTTACAATTATTATAAACGAAAAAATTACAAACAAGAGATTGAAAAAGATCTTGAAGTAAAGTTTACTATTAAATAAATAAGAATGTTTGAAACATGCTTTGCGCAAAAACAAAAATAACTCATAATTTAAAACTAAAAAAACACAGAAATTCTTAAAATTACATTTAAAAAACCAATATAATGGTACTAAAAGATTCAAACCAGCACGAACAACTAGAAATACAAATTTTAAAAACAAGTTTAAGAAAATTGACAAAATAGAAGAAAAAAGAACGCCTGGAAACAACAACTAAAAGCATGCAGAGAAAAATATTAGAAACACCTTTTAGTGGCCAAAGCCAAACAACGATACTGGTCTAAATTAAATCAAAAGATACTAAATTACTAAATTCAACCAAATTAAGTTAAGTTCTAAATCTAGATTATATTTGTATTAAAGCCCTAAAACTTATACTCTAATGACATAGCACACAATTGGCTTAAATTAATAACTTTTTTCAACAAATCTAACGCAAATAAATGCAATCAATTTAATGCGTTAGCAGTGGCGTGAAATGTGGTTGATGATAATAATGATAATCTCTATTAGACAAAGGGTACGTAAGCAGATAGTCAAAACCGTAAGAGTATTCAAAAATTGCAGAATAGGAAGCAAAAAAGCGAGATACACAATCTAAACAGACTTGGGAATAGAAAGGTATAAGCTTAGAAGAACAACAGTTAACCAAATATGGTTAACCCAACTACTCATTAAAAACTCAAAAAGGATGTTGCCAGTACATTTTGAAATAAAAATCATAAACTGTACAAAAGTTGCCACGTAAAAGATCTAAACATCAACACCAAAAAAATATATTGTCAACTAAAAATTTAAAAAGAAACCTAATATTGCTATCGGAGAAATTAAGCTAACTTTGTCGAAAATAAAAAAAAACAACAAATTGCCAGGAGAAGACAAGATAGTCAACAAAGCATTTCAAGCAGAAGGTACGTTTGATATGGAAAATAAAAACACTATTTAACAAGAATAGCATTGCACAATAGCACAATTTCAGACAAATAGCACACTGCAATTACTTCAAAAAAGAAATAATGTTGACTTGCAAAATTATCAACCCGTGACTCTTTTGAGCTTTTGTACTCTACAAATAATAACATTATGACTAGAGAATACACTGAATTTTTACCAACCAACCAAACAAGTCAAATTTTGCTTTGGATTTAGAACAATCGACGATCATCAAAGTTCTAGTAAAAAAAATAGTGGAGAAAAATAAACCACTGACTCTCTTATTCTTGGACTTAAAGGACCATAAAGTTTTGACACAGTTGAGTGCCATTATGGAGTATTTAAAGGAATGTCGCATAGTTTACAGATACTCAAAACTAATTTATAACATCTACCAACACGTTACAATATTAGTGAAATTACATAAAAAGACTAATCTTATTAAAAATAGAAAAGAAGTAAGACAGGGCGACATCATATTTGCAAAATTATTTATAGGCGTTTTTGAGTATGTTTTTAAGAAACTCAATTGGGACACAAGAGGCATTATCATAGATAGCCAAAAACTCAACCATTTATGTTTTGCGGACAACAGTTTTCATAACTGACAACTTAGGAGAGTTTTAGAGTTGTTAGAAGAACATCATAACATATGCTTAAAGGTTGTTTTGGAGATTAATTTTTCTTAAACAAAAGTATTAACAAATTAGGTTATCAAAAACGCAAATTATCTAGTCTACAAAAAAATATACTTTAATCATAAAGTCAGAATAATCAAAAATAACTGAAGACATTTGAACTACTTGGGCATCAAATAGAAAGTTCAGTTACATTTAAAATAAAAATCTCAATGTACTTAAAGAAAAAAGTATATGATCAAATTACTTGTCTTTACATATGGAACGGAAATCTTATCCTAACAACTTAACAAAAAAAAATTTAACTCAAAAGTCAAATGGAATTATCAATGCTTGGAGTATTTCTACAATACCGCTTTACTAATAAAAACTAACAAAGAAAAATAAAATGGTAGACATATTTGAACAAATAACTAAACTCAAATAGCAATGAGCTGGCTACGTAAGTTGTATGAAAAATAAGAGTGGACCAAAAAACTATTAAAGTGAAGACCAAGAGCTATCAAACGCAAATGAAAAACAAAACCCTTGTGTTGGATCGATGACCTAAAAAAGATTGCAAAATACTGGATCTTATAAACACAAAGACGATAGAGGTTTGTGAAGAAGGTTTATGTTTAATACCAAACGTAACCGGCTGGATGATGATAATGATGATGACATCAAAGATGTGTTTTGTTATTTTTACTGTTTAATATATACTTAGAATAAATATTCTTAAAGTACTAAAAAACTTGCAAGATAAAATCAAAATTAACGGAAAATTACTGAAAACTTCAGATACGCAGACTATACGGCAATTTTGCAACTAGTTCTGAGAGCTTGCAACGCTTGATTAACCAAATCACGTCAGAAGGTAATGCGCATGGACTAAAATTAAAAACGGCCAAAGTTAAAGTTATGATGATTTGCAAAATACAAATTTTTTCAAGTTTATTTGCGTGTATAATACAACTAAATAGAACAAATTTTAAATATATTGGCTGCTGGATAACAGAGGACTTAGTTCCAGACATACAAGTAAAATCATACAAAAAAATAGTAAAAACAAACAAAGTCAAAACCTAAACCTTAAATATATTTTTTTGTAAAATGCTACATCAGTTTGAACTGTTTTATAGTGTTGAACAAACGCTTTTGAGATGTGGACATTTTGGCGGATGCATAAAATATTTTAGGTAAATACATTACAAGCGTTGAGGTTGTTACACGCAAGAAAAGAAACAAAAAACTACTAAAACTTATTAAAAAGCAAAAAACAGCATACATTGGCTACATCTTTAGAAGCATTTAATATAATCTGCCAAAACTTCTGATGTAGAGCAAAATAGAAAGCCGACATGGTTCAAGCTGCAAAAAACACTCTTGGCTTAAAAACATTAGAAACTAGACAGAAATAGACTTCATTTTATTCAGAGCAACAAAAGATTGAAAAGAATCTGACTAAAAAAATTATCTAAAGAAAATCATACTAGAATTGTTGTTTGCCAAAATATCTGCTAACTTAAACCAAAAATTACGCATTACAGTTACCGTCTAATTTGACTAAAATGAAAAGAAAAACTATAAATATTTAATAAAACACGCAGATAAACATTTTTTTTTTTTAAACAATTTATACTACATATTATTTTCAAAATTTGTTGTAAGTGAAGTGCACAAATGTTTACTTAAAACGTGTATTCAATCAGATTAACTGTTTTTTATTGTTGCACTTGCTAAACTTAGTATGTTATTTAAAAAAAACGCAAAAACAAAATTATTAATACCAAATCTATCACTGTAAAAGCAAATATTATTAATATAAGCAGCTAGCATAAAATAGTTTGTAAGTATATATAATTATTATTTAAGGTTGACTTTATTTATATATTAAGTCAACAAACTGAGAAACAATGACGCTACATTAATAATGCTAATAATTTATTATAATCAAAATATGTAATCAGTTAAAGTAAGAAATTACTTAAACTACTAACTAAAATAACGACCATTTGTTACAAACAAAACAAATTAGATCAAAGCCGGTTGTTGGATAGAGTAGACGCAAAGAACACAATAACAACTCAATTTTGATATTCATAAATGTTTTTTGTAGTTTTTTGCAGAAGCTCTATATTTCCAAAAAAACAATCGGACTTTGTTAATGTTAGAATAGTTGTATAGTTAAGCAAATATAATTTTTTATTTTATTATTTAAAAATTATTCTACTGTCTTTAAAAAGTGGTATATACAACTTGAGTAACTAATATTTAATATTAAATAAAGGATTTAATATTAATATTTTAGTATTATTTAAAATTTTAGGCTTTTTCTAGAAATAGAAAAAAGCCAAACTACGCAAACATTCCAAACATAAACTGTACATAAAAGTTAGGTAATAATATTTAAAATAATTTAGGATCTATAAATATTCTATATATTTATTGATAAATATTTGTATTTTATAATTTAAGTATTTTAGGTTTTCTCTAATAAAGAGATGCCAATTTTTAACAAGAAAATATACAAAATAAATATTATCATGTATGCTAATGTATATTTATGCAGAATAAAACTAACTCACAAATTAGCGTGCTATTTACTAAAATAATTTACATGCAGAAATTACTTCTGATCATTTTATTATTTGACATTTACATTCTAAGTCACAACAAAATAATGATACCTTTTGTGAAATATAATAATAACTATCACACATTACCCAAATTATGGTTATGCAGATAAGCTATACATAATTGCTTGAAACTTTGTTACATTTGCTGAGCAAAGACAAAACTTATAATACGCAATGCAGAACTTTTATTAGCAAGAACAAACTAACTAAATAAAACCTTGCTTTTGGCATAATTTTTTTAGCTTTTTTTAACTAAGGAATAAAAACCAGAGGAACATAATAGAGTCAAGAGCATGCAGTGGACACTGGACGTACTACTTTAAAAAAGAATCATTTCAAATAAGGAAAAGGTATTATACTGATCTACAAAAATGTAAACTATTATGGAAAACAGCAAAAAGTAAAAAATAAACAACAGCAACAATTATCCTCTTCCATAAAAAAGGATCAATCACCAAATACGACAATTAATGACTCATTGCACTTACAACTCGCATAAGCAAGATAATGCTGCATATTTTACAATCTAGATTGCAGCTATTTACAGCGTAGCAAATTGTATCTGAACAACCCGAAATTGCAAAATCGTAAGGAACTATAGAACAAATTCTGACTTTGCGCAAATGATTGAAAATGCAAGAGAATACTACACGTATGTATTGTAGACTATGTGAAAGCCTATGATAAGGTCAAATGACTTTATTTAAGGCTTATCTTAAACTGAATAGATGTTTAAATCATATGGTACTATTAATAAAGAGTATTTATAAAGATGGTATTACCGTGGTAAAAATTAAAAACCATCTATCAGACTAATGTAAAATCTGGAAACAGTCAGACAAGGATACATTCGGTCACCAATGTTATTTAACTTCTACTTCAACAACATAACGCGTACACTTTCTTTTATATGTGGTTTTAAAAAAGCTATACTAGCCTGTGTAGGGCTTTCAACCACTAAAACCCTATTTTCACTTGACTGTATTGCTGATTCTGGTATGAGCTCTAAGCCTTTTATTAGAATAAGTACGCCAGGACACGCATTCTGCGCACCCTAGATGTTCCCGTTTTTTTATGTTATGTCAGGGGTTGGATCTTGATCTTTGTTACGTTTTTTTTTAGCTTTAATGTTTTTGAACTATCTTTGTTATATATCCGTGTATACTGTTCCATTTTTTTTTTCACTTTCCATCATTATACTAACTGTGTTTTCTTGTGTAATTTCTTCACCAAATTCTATCTTTAGATTTATTTTTGCACTTTCTTACCGTCTACACTTGTAGAATACGTGCTTTACCGTTTCCACAAGATTACACTCACTGCACATTTAAATCTCACCAGGTAGTTCTTGAAGCACTTGTGCCCATTTAGAAATTGCGTTAGAAAGTAGTCTACTTCTCTATGTTTTTGTTTGACTTATTGTCCTACTTTTTTTATTAGCGTTTTTGTTTAAATGTATTTGTCAGTTTCTATTTGCCAATTCTTTTGCCATTTATTTATTGTTTTTGTAAGGATTTTCTTTTTTTTTTGTTTCTTTCTTGTTTTGAGATAGCATCCTGTATTCTATTATGTGTTTGATTGGCGTTCAATTTTGTGTTTGACCGTTTCTAGCGTCTTATTTGCTCTAGAAAGTATATCTTTTTCTGATTTAAAAGTTACAATTACTGAAGTGTCATCTGCAAAACATACTATTTGCATTCCTTTCAATCTCTCCAGTTTTAGCAGGTTGTTAAAATAAATATTCTACAGTAATGGTCCTAATATAGATCCTTGTGGAACCCCACACGTCATGGTCATGTGCTTTTTTTTACTTATTTTTAATTTTCTATTAGTTAGATAGTTTGCTATAATCTTTTTTGTTGTGTTTTTTTATTTTTATTTTTTGTAGTGTTGACAGGTACAGTGTTAAAAGCTTTTTCTATGTCTATGGTTATAATAAAACAAAATTTTTTGTTTTTAGCCTCCTGAACTATGTCCATGAGCTTCTTCATTGCTGTGATAGTTGAGTTTTTTTTTAAGCCGTACTGGTTTTTAAATAGCTTCTTTTTAACCTCGTCTTTTGATGTATTAGCAACCATATGCTAGTATAGCTTGCTTAAACTATTTGTTAAAAACAGCGGTCGATATCCCACTGGTTCATTTCCTCTTTTTGGTTTTTTAATCAACACTAGTATAGATTCCTTCCATCTCTTAGGGAAGTTTCAATTCCTAAGTTGTTGATTAAATTCGTCCAAAATTGCTTCCGGTATCACTTTCACTGCTTCCTTTATAATTACTGGTGGGATTTCAATCTGGTCCTGACGCTTTTTTGAGCTTGATTTTGTTTATTTTTTTAGCTTATTTATAGTATATGGCTCTACTTCTTTCATCTCTATTTTATCCCATTTAAGGATTGGGTAAGCTGGGAATAGCTTTTTTGCTTATTTTATTTGTTGCTTATCGGTTAGCGTCTGAGATTTAACTTGTTTGTAGCAATCCTATATCCAAGTTCCCAGGTTTCATTGTCTATTTCTTTGTATAGCGTTTGCCACAAATCCTTTCCAGCATCTAATATTGCAAACTTATATTTGTTGCGTTTAGTTTTATATTTTTCTCTTAACTCTTCGTTGTGAGTTATGCTGAAGTCTGGGTTTCTACATCTTTTATTGGACTCTCTTCTTGCCTTGACACACCCCTTCTTACGTACCTTGAGTATATCGTTCCACCAATAGATCTTTTGATTTTTTGTTGTGCCTTTTTTCTTTCAAATGACTTCCTTGCCGCTTTGTTTATGTATTTCATAAGTTTATCAAGGTCTATGTTTGATATGTTTGTAGTCTTTTTCTTTAGTATGGTTTTGAAATTTGCCATTTACTACTTGGTTATTTTCTAGCTTTTATTTGGTTTTGTTTCCTCTATTCTTTTAATTCCAGCTTCTATTTCATAGTAAATATTTTTGTGTAGGTTTTGGTTTTCTTTATTTGCTACTCTCAAATTCCTTCTTCTCACAAAAATTTGATTTTTTTTTGTTTACCACTACAAAATCCAGGCTGTACATCCATTCTACTAGTATCGTGGTTTTTTGAACATTCTCTGCACTTCCCCAGGGTCTTGATTTTGAGTTGAAATTACCTTACCAGCTATGATCACAGATAGCCTTCAAATTCTTTAACAGTTTTGCTTAGGCACCTCACATGTCCTTTGTTTTCACACTTGTAGCAAATACTTTCCTTTTTTTCTCCTTGCATTTTTTGGCGTCATGTCCAAAATTTAAACATATATTACATTGTGTTGGTGTTAGGAATTCTTTCACTCTTCCCTTTAACCATTTTATTTTTAATCCCCTTTTTTATTTGGGCATTGGTGTGCTCTATAGGCAGTTTTAGTACTGCATAACGTTTATTTACCTTTTTGGATACTGATTTTGCACTTATTCACATCTAGTTCTCTATTAATTGCGACTATGACATCCTTTTTCTTGGTATCTTTGTTTATATTTCTTTGTTTATTTATTTTAGCTTGTTTTTTTATAGTAATATAGAACAATCCAATTTTCTTTGTTATGCTTTTTTGCTTGTGATATGTATCTTACTTTATTAGTGCTTTTAATTTGTATGTAGTTTCTTCTCCTCTCTCCTCAAATTATTATGCATACTTTTATTGGTTTCATTTTTATTTACCCCTACTATATATATGTCTCTCTGGTCCGACTTTTTTAGACTTATTTCATCCATCTCTACAGTGGTACAGTTTCTGATTATTGGTTGAGACACCAGTCTTAGTTTATCCATTTCTGATTACCTCTCATATTTGTGCGTTCTTTTAATTGTTCTAGGTTTCCCGTAGTACTCATTAACTCTTGTTTTGCTTGTTTTTATTTTTTGTTTTTGCTCTAGATAGACAAAACCACAAGGTTTTGTCTATCTCTGTTTATATTCTACTGTTTCCATTTCTCTTTACTTTCACTGAGAGAGTTTCCATGTCTTCTCTTTTTACTTTACTCATCTAGAAATTGAGTCTGTTTATTGCTTCTTTTATTTCCGTCTTAGTGCTTACATTTTTTTTATAAGAGTAGACAGTATCCCACTCTCCTTTCTTATGTTTATTAAAAATATCTTTTATTTTGTTGAGAAGGCTGACGTCTTATTCTAGCTCAGCTAAGCCTTTCATGTTTATTTTGACGCCTATTCCTGTGTTCAACTTCTTCCTTTGTCTGTTTTCTTCGATGGCTAGTCCAAGGACCGTTTTCTTTATCTACTCACTTAAGTCTGTAATACTACCCACAAAACTTCTTCTACTTTTTGTTTCATTACTTTTAATTTTCTTTACAAATTTATGTTTTTCTAATGCCTTCTCTTTAGAGCGCATTTTGTTTGTTTTATTTCCTTTGCTTCCATCTATCGTCTTCGAGTTGTAACAAGTGGGGTTTTTTATTACTATTTTACTACTCTTACTAAGCAACTCCTTTTAGAAGTCAGAAAGTTCCTCACCTGGTAAATATTTGCTATTTACAAAGATTGTCTTAGTCTCTACTGCCCCTTTTTCCTCCTTTTTTCTACTTGTCGCGTATTCTTTATTAACATCTTCCACATCATCTTTCTCTTTAATTGCTTGTTACTGGCAAGTTATTTGTCTTTGAAGATCTAACTGGGTTTTAAGGTATATGGGAATACAGAAAAATTAAAATTTTGGAATAAGGAGAGACGGATTCTAGGTTTTAGGAAAACTTTTTATTTAAGAGGTTTAGCCCCATAACACAAAAACACAATATAATAACACAAAGAAGCATAACAAATAAATTGGTTTAAATATAACTGTTAGCAAATAGTAGAAGACAAAAACATATTGGATAATGATATGTTAAAATGGGCTCGAAAAGCAGTAGATCAGGTAAACGCAATAATAGTTAAAGCGTTTGGTGGAAGTAATCGTGTGCAAAATTTGCTGATTTATTAACAAATTTAGTCTTTGATCTAATTGGGAATTAATGATTGGAAAGATAAAATGCTTTGTGCATTTTTAACAACTGAATTGCAAATCCAAATTTAATGTTTATATGGTTAATTAAAACTGTGTATTGTTGTTTTTACACATATTACACCTATCACAAATACATTTACCACTTTTTTACATAGTTAATCAAAATCAATTATAGGCAAGTGTTAGTTTAGAGAAATATTTTGTTCAGAATTATGATACGTTTTAAGACTTATTTTAAGACATAATGCAATTACGGATTGTACTAATCAAAAATTGCGTTGTAAGATGATTCAAATGCCAAATGTTTTTAGAATATTATAAAAACTATGCCTATATATGTCAAAATCGCGTAACAACTTATCAGCCAAAATTACTAGTTTTAATGAATTACGCTGAAAAAAAAGAAAAGAAAAGAAAAATTAACGTAAAACAGGTTTAACATAGCGTGCAATCAAAAAAGTATAAAAGAACACAACTATCTTAAAAACGTAAAACTAAATGTTTATTAGTTATGTAATTCCGTTTTTGACAAACTTAAATTAAAATTGACTAACAAAATTTATGAATTCAAAGAACTATAGAATAATTATTGTTAAAAGAACACAACCAAAAAAATTAGCCAAAGTTCCAAAATAAAAAATGTCATAGAAAACCTTTTAAAAATAGCATAATGGACGCATAATACGTCAAAAGATCTGTTAGGCTTCTTGTATCTTCTACTTTACTTTGTTGTTTCATCTTATGTAGTTGATGTATGCAAGTACAACTCTTAGAGGGGTCTGACCATTTGAAGCCAGCAGTTCCCCAAAATAGAGGACTATCATTTATTTTACATTCTTTATAAGTATGACTAACTCCAATACTAATTGTGTGCAAGTGTTTTTTAGTTGACACTGTTCTGTCAAAATTTCTGTCATAGTTTGCAAGTTTTTTCAATCACAAGTGATAATTGGCTATATTGGCGTTTTAAGTCATTGCTTTTTTGCTTCAATGTTACCTACTTTTAATGTTATTTTACAAACTGCTAAAGTAAAGTGATATTAAAAAATTAGCTTTAATGTGATTTTAAGCTTGTTTATAGCAATAAAGGTTCTTTTACTATCATTAGAATTTAGATATTCTTTGCCAAATATTTTGTGGTTTACTTTTTTCATAATTTTATTGATTATTTTATCTATTTTTACTTGAAAGATAGTTGTGTGCGTTCCTAGTGGTAAAGATATTTTGTCCAAGTTTTGCAAAAAAGTTTTTGCTTTAGAACTTAGAATTATTTTTTGGCTTTCTCTAAGAGAGTACAATGTTTGCTTTTTTTTCGGTGTATCAAAATTTAATTGCATTTAGATAAAAATTTGCCATTGGTGGCAGTCACAAAATTGCCTCTATAAGCTGCAGTTGGAATAGTCTAAGAAAATGTTAAAAGGAATTAATTTTGTTGCATTTCAAATTTAAATGTTTTAAAAAATTATCTTAATTGATAGAGGTAGTAGGGTGTTGAGAAATTTATGTAGATTTTGTTTTTTAATTTTTTTTTCCTTTTTTGGTAAATAAAACTAGTTTGGTTTTTGAAAGGTACCGTAAAAGCTTAATCTTTGCACTATTTTTTTATTATTCTTAAGGCTTTTCGTATTAAGTTTGTTTTTAAATTTACCGCTTAATAAGGTTGCAGAGAAAAAGAAGTGGAATTAGATTCATTAAATAGTAATTAATCATCGTTTTTGTAGCAGCATAACATCTGCAAAAATTTATTCTGGGGCCGATATATGCTCTGATCATAACCTCCTTATCGGGGTACTTCAGACAAAACATAAGAAAGTAAAAAAAACAAGTTAAACTTCTCGTATACGATATAAGACAAAAGAGAAAATACAGCACTCTCAGAGAAACAGTATCCAAATTTCTAACAAAATACTGCAAGAAGAAAAACAGTGAAACCTCAGGAGCAGAAGAAGACCGGAGAAACTTACAGAAGGAACTTGAGGCAACAATTGAGAAACACGTGCCGCTAAAGAAAAAAGAACAACACAAAGAATAGATGACATCGGATATTTTTAGAATAATGGACCAAGGCAAATATACTGATTTGCAAAGACAAATAAGAAACAGCGTACAAAAACTAAAGAAAAAGGAAAAAAAGCCAAATGTCTTGAAATAGAAAACATGCAGAAAAGTATAACATGTTCAATATGCATCGCAAAATAAAGGAAGTTGCAGGCACATATAAGAAAAAACAAAGCAGTATATTGATAAACGCAACCGGAAATGAAATTACTGAGATTGAAGAACAACTATCGACCTGGAAAGAATATATTAAAAAGTTATTCAAAGATGATTGCCCAGAACATTACGCATGAATAACGAATACCGGACCTCATATTACAAAAAAGGTTCAAAAAGCTATAGACACATCAAAGCCTAGAAAAGCAGTAGATCTAGATAAAATACTAGCAGAGTTTCTTAAATTATTTAGCAAAGAAGGTGTAAACACTCTTACCCATCTACATAATGTGGTGTATGATACGGGAGAAAAACTTACAAATTGTTTCCACTCCACTTTTGTCACTATTCCAAAAAAACCAACAGCAAAACAATGCAAAGAACATCGGACCATAAGTATAAAAAGTTATACACTGAAAATATTTCTTGAAATTATACATAATAGAATATACTAACAATATAAAACACACATTGAGAAAACACAGTTTGGGCTCCGCAATGCCGTAAGTACCAGGGAAGCACTTTTTGCATTAAACGTTCTAATTCAGCAATGTGGAGACGTCAACTGCAATGTATACCTATGTTTTATAGATTTCAGCAAAGCTTTTGACCGAGTAAAACACAAAGAACTGATCAAGATACTTAGTAAAATAGGGGCTGACAACAAAAACATATGCATTATAGCAAAAGTATACTGACAACAAACAGCAGAAATAAGAGTAGAAGACTATAAAACAAACAAAAAAATATTTAGAGGTGTGCGGCGGGGGTGTGTGCTCTTGCCTATGCTTTTTAATATACACTTAGAAAAAAATTTCAATGAAACACTGGATGAAGTGGAATAGAGAATGATAGTTAACAGTGAACTCCCCAATAACATAAAATATGCAGACGATTTCGTCATAATGGCCAGTAGCGCCGAAGGACTCCAACTTATAATGGAAAAAACCAAATTTTCTAGCGAGAAACACGAAATCTGTTTAAATATAAAAATGACCAAATGCATGGTAGTTACAAAAAACAACCCACCACCGGTAAACCTGACTCTCGACAACATATCTATTAAACAGGTTGACAAATACCCCTACCTAGGCACCTGCATAAACCAACAGTGAGATCATTCTAGAGAAGTAAAATTCAGAATCGGGAGAGCAAGAACTGCATTCACACAAATAAGTAAAATATTTATCAGTTTAGATCTGACTCTGCAACTTAAAATCAAAATGTTACAATGTTTTCTTCACTCTGCTGTACGGCGCAGAACATTGGATACTAACAAAAGACTTGGAAAGCAGACTAGAAGCTTTTTAGTTGTGGACGTATAAATAGATTGAGTCACGAATGAAAAGGTTTTTTGGAGAGTTGGAAAAGATCTTGAAATAATGATGACCGTAAAAGCCAGAAAACTAGAATACCTTGGACATATTAAGAAACACAAAGAAAGGTATAGAATATTCTAACTTAATCTGAAAGGAAAGGTGCTGGGAAAAAAGGTCCAGGAAGGGAAAGAAATTTTGGCTTAAAAATCTGCGCCAGTGGTTTGAAGTGACCTCAATCCAATTGTTTAGAAGATTCGTCGACAAGATGAAGATAGCCATGATGGTCGCCAACATCCACAGCGGATAAAGCACGGAAAGAAGAAGAATAAGTAAGGTTGTTATGTATTGTATTGAAACTTCAATAATTTAATAGACGTATGTGGTATTGAACTACTATATTCTACAATAGTAGAAATAAAACACTTTTTTTGAAGACAACCTTCAGCAACAAGTTTCTTGACCGTTAAATCCTCGACGATAACTGTCAAGGTTTTTATCTCCTACATCTGTTTTACTATTCATTTAATTGTGGGGTTTACACCATGTATTGCAAAAACAGTTACTTTTGTTCTAAAGGTGGTATTGTTAAAAATGCTTTTAATACCTATAAATACGCTCAAATCAAACTTTTTGTCTGTAGTGATTTTTGGTAGATCTTCTTTAGGTTATCTTGATTGAAATGTATTGACTTAGTTATAAGGACCGTTTTACAAATTAATTTTTCCAACAATTGGTCTAATATCTTTAAAAGAAAAGACGTAAGACTGATTGGTTGATAGGATTTTGCAAGAATGTAATAAATTTAACTTTTACTTACTCTTCTCTGCTATAAGTATGTATCGAAAAGTTTTATAGATTTTTGTTAGGTGATGCAGTTAGGATGATATCTCTGCCACGTTGTAGAAGGTCATCCAATCTTGGCGCTTTGTATAAGCAATTAAGTTGTTTTTAAGAGTAGTGTATGCAAAGAAATACACTACACCTGAAAACAACTATAGGTAAACAAAAGTTACAAAACAACCACATTACCAACAAAACTTAAATAACAACAACATTTAAAGTAAAGACGTCATAGAAAACATTACAAAGCGCAAAAGCAAGAACGGAGTTAGATTTCATGTCAAAACAACTGTGGGTAAACAAAAGCGATAAATAAACTGAAATTGAAAGATTACATTAAAAACAAGAAAACATGACAAAGATCTAAAGCTGAAAACGTCACTTAAAAGCAAATAAAAAGACTCATTGAATGCCAAAACAGGTGTAGGCAAACAATAACTATAGAACAATTAAAGTTGATAAAACTACATTATTATCAAAAAATACAACAATAATCTAAATTAAAAGATGTTATAAAAAAATATTACAAAAGCAAAATGAAACGTCAAACCAACTGCAGATAAACAAACTATAGACAGAGTTGAAAGACCACTTTACTAATAAAAAACTTGGCATATATTGCAAGTAGAAGACGTGATAGAAAACATTGACTCATTGCACTTCAAAACAACTACTATAGAACAACTAAATTTAAAAAAACTTCATTATTAACAAAAAATACCATACAAATTTAAAGTGGAAAATGCCATAGAAAACATAACAAAAGCAAACTGAAAAATACATTGCACGTCAAGACAATTTGAGGTTAACAAAAGCACATGAATAATTAAAGTTAAAAGGCAACACAAAATACGATAAGATTGAAAACAAAAAAGTTATAGAAACCATTATAAAGGCAACATGGAAGTCAGATTGCACATTAAAACAACTGTAGTTGAAAGACAACATCACCAGCAAACATAAAAGACGTAATAACATTACAAAAACTAAATAAAGAACACATTGAACGTCAAAACAACTGTAGCTCAACAAATCTTATACCAAGACTTTATAAACGGACCACAAAAATATCACGTTTTAAGTTGATCTGTCATTTCATATCGGTGTAAAATGGTAGGTTTAAAAATAAAATGATTTGAAGAAATATCTTGTGTAGATTTAAAACTAAATACACTTATTTGTGAGAAGTAACACTTCAAAATACTTTTATGAAATAAATTTTTGATTAAAGAATTGATAGCAAGAATTAAATAGATTTATATCTAATTAAAATAAAGTTTTAATTCATAATTTAGCTATACTAAAAAATATAAAATGTCGTAAATAAATTAGCTCATAAGTAATTGATTTTATTCTGATTATAGTTTTCTATTATAAGCTTGAACCTTGATGGTTTGAGCAACACTTACATATGCAAAAAATAAATATAAATAACAGTATTAGTAATTAAGATAAATGTACAAATATATTACAGATTTTATCTATTAGCTATACTAATAAATATAAAATGCAGTAAATAAATTAGCTCATAAGTAATTGATTTTATTCTGATTATAGTTTTCTATTATATGCTTGAACCTTGGTGGTTTGAGCAACACTTACCTATGCAAGAAATAAATATAACTAACAGTATTAGTAATTAAGATGTATGTACAAATATATTACAGATTTTATCTAACATGTAACAGCGTCATTATTTATTCGGTACATTCTGATCCGATTGGTCAGTTCGGAGCAAAGCGCGTTTACCTTAAAATAAATAGTAAAATTATAATATAGAAACAGTAATTATACTGCACTATTTGGCTATAATACTACTACTACTATTCTGATTGTTTCAAAAAATATTGTGAGGAAACAAAGATTAAATATAATATTAATTGAGTAATTGATAATGTATAGATATTATAGATTAGATCTTAATAATAAAAATTATAATTTGAAAAAATATATTTCTCACACGCGCCGGATATCCAATGTCAAACATGCAGAAATATTTCAAGCTTTTATTTACAAAATAGCACTTTAAATAATAAATTCTGAAAATATTAAGTAAAAAAAATGGCTTTAAAAATAATTGCTTTTAATCTAATTATCATTAATCATATTACTAAAAATAATGCAAAAGCAACGCTAAAATAAAAAACCAGATTATATTTAATATCAAAAACACAACAGCCTTTATCAAAAGTAGATATTATTTTTATATTTTAATTGGCAATTATAATCTACACAAAAAAATATCTCAAAGTTGTTTCTATGGCTATTTAAGTGTGAAAGCTAATAATAATCAATCTATCCTTTGTCGGATATCCGGTACCGGATACGTGTGAAGTAATGCTTATAATACAATTGATTTGATCTTTATTAGGGCTAATGATGTCCTGTTGTCGCAATTGCAATTTAGAAATTAAATTGTTGTCTATTAATACAATGCTATGGAAAATAAGGACAAATAAATATAAAAATATATTACATGTGTAAATAGAAAAATAGGTAATTAAAATTTAAACTTACATATTTGCAAATGTATGCAATTAGTTAAACTAAGGTACAACTCAAAATTTTATTAAAAAATTGTTAATTGTTTTTAGTAGACATGTACAGATTATTCATTTGTAATGTTATGGAAAAATAATCCGCAATTTACAATTGAAGTTTCAATATGGGGGAAAATGATTTAGAAAACACACAAACAAAAATTATCAAGAAGCTACAAATAAGTTTCTATATTTCTAGTAAATATAAAACAAAAAAATAAGTATATTTTCAAAACATTGTGTTTGATTTGTTAAATCAACTGGTATTTGGTAACATATTTGAAGCTGCGCCATCAGTTTGGGTTCAATTCCTGGTTGAATATAAATTTAAAATTTAGTTTCTTTTGCAAGGCTATGGCAAACTAGCAAAACATCTGTTTGTACAACTTTTTAGGTTTTCAATGTTTGTGTAAATTTATCATTGCACAATACATAAACAGAATAGCATATCATGCATACTAAGTACACTTAATACCTACAATTAGTTAGTGCAAAACATCAATTCAGAAAACATACCCAAAATAATCATCCACGAAAATCAGAAAGCCTTTAAACATGTCAAAAATAGAAAAGCACTAGATGAAGACAAAATATTAACAAAAATGTTAAAACAAGGACAAACAGCGTTATTGGATGCAGTAACATTACTACTCGATAAATGGATTGAAGAAAAGAAAATACATACAGCGTGAAACAACAAAAAAAAATTATTACAAAAAAATGGTGATAAGACAGACATCAAAAACTATAGACCTATTAGCCTGCTATTGCACCTATATAAGCTTTTACGCTTATGCTAAGCATTTACCAATTATGAAATGGTGTTCGATTCTATTGAGCTATTGGTAATTTTTTTGTTATAAACATGGTTAGAATTGACTCAAGGTGTACACAATAATCAAACAAATATACCAAAATGTTACCTTCTAAGTGACAAGAGACTCTGACAAAATCGAAATAGCTAGAGGAGTCAGGCATGAAGATTTAATATCACCTAAGTTATTTACTCTATCTCTATAAAATGTTTTTAAAAACATGTTGTAAGAAAAAAAAGTGTTAACATAGATGCCAAATATCTAAACTACTTGCGATTTTCTGATAACATTATTCTAACAAGGTCAAATCTTTATGAGTTCAAAAATATGCTAAAAGAACTAAAGAGGGAATCACTATCAGTTGGTCTCAAAATGATACTAGAAAAAAACAAAATTATCAACCAAGAAGCAAAAGGTCAACCACATCAAATAAACGGCCACAAAATTAAACAAATAGACAAATGCATATGTCTTAGACATCAAATACAACTGGGCAAAGAGATCACCAGAAAAGTAAGACAAAGCTGGAGTACATTTGAAAAATTTGAATATACCCTTAAAAACCTTGATCGCATTGCTTAAAACGTAAAGTTTACAATACGTGCATTTTACCAGGTACTACAAATGGCTTTAAAACGAAGTTATGAATAGCAGAAAGCGCAAACAAATTAAGAACTTGCCAAAGAGCGATGGAACGTGCACTACTTAGCACAAGCTTAAGAGATAAAACCACAAATAAAAAAAATTAGACGACAAACTAAAGTTAAAGATGTGATTGAACGGTTTGGGCAAATTTAAGTGGAGTTGGTAGTTACCAACTAATGGTCCTACCGTGTCACACATTAGAAGTCAAGATCCACTAAACAATGCAAAAAAGATAGCTTGATGATATAATACTGATTGCAGGTAATAATATATTAAGTCGCAAAGGAATTAGTGAAAAAATGTGAGCATAAAACATGGTCAAGGATGTTAAGGAACACAAACTATAATAAGCTTATAATAACATGAAAAAGATTTAAATAAAATTTCTATAAACAATTTTTAAATCAGAAATTATGTTATAGAATTGACGCTAAAAAACTGTAAAAATCAAATGCAGGATAAATAAGAAAAAACAACATTTATCCAGATGAAAAAAGTTTTTAACAGCCCAGATTTGAACATGCAAATTAAGATCAAAATGTTGCTCTGCTACGTTTTTTCAACACTAATGTACGGCCTTAAATTATGGACCTTATCAAAAGATACAGAAAAAAAATGGAGGCCTTCAAACTATGGACATATCGTCGTATCCTGAATATTTTATGGTAAGAACGAAGTTGAAATATCTCGATCACGTAATGAGGCCTAGTGATAGATACAGAATACTCCAACTGATTCTGAAAAAAAAAACGATGGGAAGAAGAGGCCGAGTTTTTATGGCTTAAAAATCAAAACCAGTGGTTTGACACGGCACCTTTGCAACTTTTTTGAAGTGCACTGGACAAGGAAATGATTGTGATGATGAATGCTAATCTGGAGCGGATGAAACAAGCCAAGAAAAAGGTTAAAACCAGCCCAAAACTCTACTTGCACGCGGTGCATCTTGCTATAAAACTTACAAGGTTCTGGTGACCGAATCACAGCGGAAGGCAAAAAACGGCTTCAAAAATAGCAACCTTTAATATAAGATTACTATTTTAAGACAAAACAAAAAATATAAACTGAAAGAAAAAATTAAAAAACTCTAAATGAGATATGAGAAAGAAGGCAGCATAAAACTTATAAATAAAGAAATAACAAAAGCCTGTTTGAAGTAAAGTTTTTTATTGCTAATAAACAAGAAGAGAGAAATTGGCAATATGTTGAATTTCTGAAAAACAGAATTTAATAATACTAGATCTAACCAATCACGCACAAAAGTTTGAAAACTAAAAATTTTACAATACAATTACTGAGACTTTAACAAGATACAAGACAACTTTTACATTTATTATTGAAAACTTTAACACAAAAAACTTGAGAAAAAGGTAGAACACAAAACTACAAACAAAAGAAATAATGTATTAATAAACTTTACAGAACAAAATATTTTTTGCAATGAATATCTTTTTTAAGTAAAATCAACAAAAGAAATTGACCTAGACATCATATAATATATACTGCCAAAAAAATATAGTAAATGACGTAACAGTAATAAGCTCAATTTCCGTGCGTAGCGACTACAGAATAATTAGAATTAAACTAAAAATTTTATTAAAACCGGAGTGAAAAAAATTCCACAAGAAACAGTACAACAAAAATTTTCTAAAAACTTATAGTATACAGAACAAAGAAAACCAAGATCTAAAACAAAACAAAAATGAGTAAAGATGGTATAAATTTGGCAATATCAGATCAACCAATAAATGCGATCTTAAAAATCTACAATAAACATTTCTAAACTAATCCATACATTGCGACTTATGCCACAAGAACGACGCAAAAAGCTAAACAAACACAAACAAATCTGTGCAAAATTTTAAGAACTAAACATAAGAATCAAGTAACAAATTATTAGAAACGAAGCAAGGACAAGAATAGAAAAACAGCAAAAAGGTTATCCAGATAATTGAATCGTTCTACTTGAATAGTTTAAACAAAAGCCCACTCAAAAATTAAAACAAAATCTTTTAAAACAAATATCCAACGTCAATTCATAAGTTCTACTAGCAAAAAAACCATGGACAAAAACAAAACCTATGTATTATTGATTAAGAAATGAAGAATAAAGGTTAAAAACACCTAAAAATACAATAAATGCCTGTTAAAATTAAATTACAAGAAAACTTTTGATAGCAGTAGAAGAAGGATTTGTCAACAACAAAATAGAACAACATATATAAACATGCAAACATAATTGTTTAAATAGACCACCAATTTAAAACAAACCTAATCAACATCAAACAATGAGTAAGACAGAAAGATATAATACTTCTAATACTATTCACAATGGTTTTGGAAAAAAATTAAGTATCCGGCGATAGCACCACATCTAAATTTAAGTTTTAATTTAGAAAAGTAAAGGAATATTGTTGTCTAAACAACCTACAATTTGCAGATGATGTGCTAGTAGCCTCCAGTTGGAACAAACTACAGTCAGTGATTAGCTAACTAAGAAGAAAGAGCCAATTAAAAAGTAATAATATAAATTTAAATCAAACAAAAGTAATGTCCAACACTTACAAACAACAAATAATATTTGTAAACAACAAAAACTTTAAGAAAACTTTCTATTTTTTTAAAAACAATAACATATCATTCCTTTAACGTAACAAGATATTTGATTGCTGCATTACACCGGCCATCACGTAGGTGGCTTAAAATTAAAAATTAGATTTTTACGCAAGCAAACCTGGATAAAATTTAAAAAATGCTGAATATAGAAATAGCTTAAAAACCATAAAACAAATAGATCAAAGAAAAAAAAATTACAATCATTTTATAGCTTTCCGGACACAACTTATTTAGAACGAATTTTAATGCATAAACTGAATAATTTTCTTCAAATATATGCTTCAACAGCTAACAAAGTTGAAAAAAAAATTAAAGAATTTTACAACAGCCTACCAAAATTTTTACAAGCAACAAAGGCAATTTAAGTGCTAAAATCAAAAAGATTAAAATAAAAGAACATCTAGAAAACTATAAACTAGCTAATAGAAATGAACAAGGAGACCACTTAATACAAATCTGCCAAAACAAAATAACATCTTCTAAACATATAAAAATATAGATTGTGCAAAATTAGATAGATTACATCTTAATAAGACAAAAATATCAAAATGCTGTTAAAATACTCCAATACGTACCTAGGATGTTGATATTAGTTCTGACCATAATCCTCTAGTTTCAGTAATTCCAACTAAACTTAAAAAAATAAAATTTAATACAAAGACATCTGACGTGATTAGTCTAATAATAACAGAAAAATAAGAAAAATAAGAAGCAAACAGTTGTGTTTAAAGATGCTCATGGAAATGTATTGGTGAACATAAAAGACAAGTTAAACAGATGAATTGAATACATAAATAAACTTTTTGAATTGAAGATAAAAAAACAAACAAAATGGAAGAATACATGGACCAATCCAGACCAATCATTTTTTAGAGAAGAGTTGTTAAAAACAGAAAAAACTTGGTTCCTACAAAATTTTGGCAAAATTTGTTAATAATAATTAAAAAAAAAAAATTATTATCTAATTAAACCTTTTTAATTCAATATATAGCACCGGCATAATACCAGACCATAAAACAATATCTCTGATGAGCTATTAGCTCAAGATGTTTTTTAAAATAATACATAACAGAATCTACCAAAAGCTGGAAACCCATATTAGTAACACACATGTAGGATTTAGGGAAAGATTAAGTTATAGAAAAGTTTTATTTGCTTTTAGCATACTAACGCAAAGATTGCTTGTTATAAACCAAAATACTCCTATTTCAAGAAGACGAAGAACGCTACAAAAACTAAGATAAACTCTATAAAATAAAAAAATTTACAACAAGGGGTTTACGACTAATCATTAACCTATACTGGAACCAAAGAACTAAAATAAAAATTGAAAGAGAATTTTTAGAAAATTAAAATTTGCCTTTTCTTGTTTAACATTTATTGCAAAACGATATGCCAATAGGTACTTTTAGAAAACACAAAAGTTATATTAGTAACAAATAAAAAACAATATCAGATACGCGGATAATACAGTGTTGTTGACTAAAAATGCAAATAATCTCCAGCTAGTTGAAAAAGTAATGCAATATTGGTTACTTGAAACATAGGCTAATAGCTCTTATGACTAATGCCAAAAAATAAAAATTCAAATTGAAATTGCTAGGTCAACATTTATTAAATTGCAAAAAATACTATGTAATTGCAATATAAACTTTCCTCTCTTTCAACAAACGTTGCAATGCTATGTCTTCAGTGGATTTTTCTATGATGCAGAACCATAGACATTTAATAAGAATTACATAAAACAAATCAAAAACTTTGAGATGTGGTACTACAGCCGGCTACTAAGGATAAAATGACGAATATTGAGATTCTTCGGCGACTGAATTAGAAACGAAAATTTCTTCTCATTATTAAAAAGAGAAAAATACAATATTTAAACTACTTAATGAAAGGAAAAAAAAAGCATTACTAAGAAATATAATACAGGGCAAAATTAAAAAGCATAGAAGCAAAAGACAAAGAAAAATGTCAATGGTTGCAAAACCTACAAAAGTGTGTTTGGCTGTCTAGATGTGCTGCCAGCAAAATTAAATTAACTATAATAATATTCAATCTTTGTTAGGAGTAACACCTAAAGAAGAAAGATTGAATACGCACAACAAAGATAATACGTGTCTACCACGCCGCTGTCTTGTTTCACGCACACAAAAATATTGTAGAATGTAGACATTGACAATCTCATAAACAAATTGTACTAAGCTCTTTTGCTCTCGTAACAAATCTAAGCAGTAATGATAATAATTATCTACAAGACACATATGATGATATTAATGAAATTATAACGTCCAATACCGGAACGCTTTTTAACACTTGTGCAAGGCAAAATAAATGCAATGTTTTAGCAAGAAGATATGAATAACATTTACACCCAAACAAATATCTAGCTGATGGTACAAAAAATTTGATTTTTTTAGAATTACAAAATTCTAAAATGTATGTAAATATGCATTTGTAAAAAATCCAAAATTTATTAACTAGTAAACAAAGTTTTGAATAATTATTTAGCAGTACTGAAGTTGTCCTAACATGGCCTACGTATTTTTGCAGACATTGCGGATTATTTTTTCCATGCATAAACAATTTGTGTACTTTCTTTTTTGTTATTGACTGAAATTATGCAATTACAACAAATTTTTAACAAAAATTTATTAAGCATTATTTTTCAAATTTGTTTAACTTATTTATTGATTAGTACATACATTTCATGATTTAATAATGTATTAGATTATAAATATAAAAATAATTAAGAGATTAGATATAAATTAAAATTAAATTATATATCCTTTTTTTAGGGCGTTTAAACGCATTATAATTTCTATTAATATTAATTCAAAAAAACATTATTCGACTGACCGCGATGGAGATACTAGAATATAAAAACCAACTTGACAATAGTTAAGTGGTTTTTAATTTAGGTGTATATATTATATTAAGTCTATACAAATAATTTAAATATGTAGTATAACCATTTTAAAAACCAGATAACTCACAACTTAAATAAAATACGTTTTCGATCACCAAATAAATTTAGAAACTGGTTTCAAACAAAATACTTGTTTTTAAATATATTTTGTGATATTTCATAGAAAACAAATTAGATTAAATCAGCTTTAGTATAATAATAGTATTGAATAGTTAAATGATTTTTGTAAATTACAACAACAACCAATTTTTGGTTAATTGGTTGTTTGTATTATTACCACTACATTTTTCTGCTATATTATGAGGGTATTAAAATAAAGTAAATTAGTATTGCAACTGATCTATAAAAAAAATGGAGTAATTTGCGATTAAATTAGCTTTAAGATAGAATTTATAGTAATTCAATGGTTAAAAGATTTTTGTAAATTACTTTTAACCAAAAACTGTAAGGCTGTAGTAAATTAGTATTGCAACTGCTCTATAAAAAATGGAGTAAAATGCAATAGCTATTTAAGGAGTATCGTATTAATATTAATAATATAATGTAATTTATAATTTAAATAGATGTTTTATATGCTTGAAATATAATGCATAAGTGCCAAATTAAAAGAAAAACACTACTACCTAAAAGAATTAAATATTAGTAAGTAATTTAAGTAGTTTTATTTTATTTATGTAATATTATTCAATTTGTGACAATTACACAATATGGTATTGTATTGCTGTGTCTCATTTATATCAAATTTAAATTTATTGCTTAAATAGGTTAATATTTTTTAGATGCTAAATTAAGCTGAATGTTTAATCTCAACTATTTAAATTTTATTTTTAAAATACGTTTATAGAATATCAATATGCGGGTTTGAATTAAACACAGTCATTAATAACTCAAAATAAAAACAAATATAAATTTTAAGTGCAAAAACACTTGCTGTTTGTACTGAAAGTCTTGCTGTTGAATGTAATTGCTTGTTTGAGCTATACTGAGTCAACACCATTTTATATAATGCAAAACCAACTCTAAAAATGTTGTAATTTTTTTCTTCAAAAAATTAACTCAACAATTTTTCTAAAAAAATGTTACTCAACAACTACAAGCAAATTATTGTCCAACTGATATAAACAGATAAAAACCTTTTCACTTGAAGCACCCAAGCAATTTTCAAGAAATAAAAATATATGCCTACTGATAATTTAAGTCTGCCTAAGTAAACAATCGATTTTAATCAAATCATGTTAGATATCTAATTAAAAATACACATTTACTTTATAATTAATATTTAAGTTAGTTTGAAATAAACTAGTTAAACATTTTTAATATTATGATAAAGAAGTAAATTGTTTTAAAAAATATTATTAAAACTAAATAACATATTTCTCTAAATATTATATTAACTATATACATTATAAAAAAAAACACACACAACTAATATTTATATTTTCAAGTACAAATATTATAAAGTATTTATTTTAATTTACAAATTATTTTAATTATAACAATTAGTTTTCTAATGTTGCTAAATAACTTAGTTTTAGTATTAATTAATAGTATATAAATTTAATCCTATAATATGATCATAACTATGTGTGAATACTATTCATAAATTGATTTTAAAATTTAAAATTTTATTTCTTCTATTATCAGTACTAGATTTATAGAACGCTAGTGCTATATTTAATTGGCGATCTATAAACTGGCCACAACTGTCAAGGTTACTTACACTTTAGCATAATTACAAATATTTAATGTAATACTTTATACATATTTTTTTAAATACTTAACTAATTTAAATGTATAGATGTTAAACATAAATTATAAATTTTAATTCAATTAGCATGAATATTGTAACAATTTATATGTGATATATGCTTTAATTATGTAAATTGTAATCAAATTAGTACATTCTAATTATAATATTTTATTTACTATGCTTAGGAGTAGATTTTATTACATGTGTAGTTATTCATGTGTATATGTAATATTTATGTAAAATTAATGTCTATTTCTGTAAACTTTTTATGTAACATATTCACGGTACATATAATATAATAAAATAAATTCAATGTTTTTGTGATGATGTTATTTATCAGAACTGTTTTTGTATTTCAGAACGACAAAGCATTTGTGCTATAACAATGATATTGTTTTTCAGCATGCGTCTGTAATTACGATTTTAATTAGTAATAATTACTGATGCATGTAGAGAATTTACATTTGTTTGTCATGTTTTACCTGAATTCAAATCAAGTTAAATATAAACGTAACTGCAATGTTCAGATTTTACTTTATATATCACAATATAAAACAGTATTTCAATATTAAAATTTGTTAGAACAAAAAAAATAATATACAAAAGTTACAAATTATAATTTAACTTAATTAATACAATTTAATTTATAAATTCTATTTTTATTCCAAATATCTGTTTTTTTGGTCATTTTAATTTTAAGTGGTTATATGTTTTAAATGGAACAGTAAATTTGATTTTAAACTCAAATTCTTTTACATCAGAGCGGCTTTTTAAATCAGCATCTTTTTCAAAACGAGCACAGATTGATTAAAAAAAATGAGAATCCATTTTTCTGCATTTTTTTCATATTTAGTGCTTCAGATATTCGTTTTAGCCCAGTTCGATGGTCTGATAATATCATATCAAGAAAGTAAGTAACTTATTTATTGCTAGTTTATAGTAGTATGACAAATATCAATACACATATTATAATTGAGTAGTAAAAAAAAATACAAGTACAATAATAAATATATAATAATAACACATATATGTATCTAAGAAACCATTGAGCATTCTTTTTGCAAACTATAATTATATTTGTTTTGTAAAATGCAATGTCACGAACATTTTGAATCAAGGTTTTTTCTAGTAAGATAAATGTGTTAAGATTAGTGTATTGAACAATTCCAGATGTTTTCTCAAGATTGATTTAAAAAGTGTTATCTAACAAAGCAGACTAAAAATGCTTCTCTGCTTGAAATTTGCCACGGTCTAGTTGTCGGAGGCGGTTGTTCATTAGCTGGTGGTATGTCTAAGTTAGTTATAAGTGAGGTTGTTGCATGTTTCAGTTTTGGACCACCTAAGAAATGCCATAAAAAATAGAAGTTTTTTGGGAAGAAGTTTTGGCGGAGGTTGTCAAAGCCACTCTCTAGGGAATTGGTTATTTTGGGTCAAATGACTTAACTCATTGCAACCAGTAGATGCATTACAACAGTTTTTATCTTAGTGATGTTAAGTAGGTAGAAACAGTGTTGATGTTGTAATATTAAATTTTTCGGAAAAACTGGCTGACAAGTCAAGTTGTGGCAGGGTTTCTTTAATTCTAAGACTTGCATACTGCGCTTGAAACTTTTATAACTAGGTTTCAGTTGCTGCGTTGGAGAATCGGTGTGTTTGACTACACATGTTTGTCTCTTTAAGCCACTTTTGGCATAGGCACCTGAACCAGTTGAAGGTTGAGGATACCCTGGCGCTGCCCTATGGATTTTATGACACAGAGTTTTAGATCTTAAAAAAACTGCTGTGGAAAAAACAAGTTCGAATAGCCAGGCGCTGACCGCATACCAAACGCCGCTTGAGGGAGCTTTGTAATGTTGAAGTAGCCTTATTTAAAAATGTTTTTTTTTTTGTTTTCTTTGAAACGAAATAAGTTTTTTATTTGAGATACTGTTTGAAACCATAACATTCTTATTAAAACGCTTTTTTTAGCAGGTGGTTTGTCCTTTTTTGTAGCGTTGATGCAAAGATCATTTTTGGTTTGGGTTTCATTGGCCTCCAGGCGGTACCCAAGTATTTTCTTAATGTCCCTCTGTAGCTTTTGCAGGCGACTTTTCCTCAAAGAAATCTGATTTTTTTAATTTTAGTTTTTGTTGGCTGTGGCAAGTTCTGTTTTTTTATAATAGCATTATAATCCACAGCTTTTGAGCGTAATCCAGCTTACCAACAGTTTTTTTAATTGTCAAACAGGTTTGCGCTTTTCTTCAATTGCACGTGACTACGTGCCTGAGTACGAGTTGCTATGTTCTTCAGTCGCACGTGCCTACGTATTGAAATAGCAATTGCTATGCTCCTCAGTTGCATGTGAGTACGCGCTAGGGTGGGAATTGGGACGTTTTTTTTAGTTTTTTCAATCCTTAATTGATTTTTAGACGTTTGTTAAGAAGAATTAAGAGTACGCTGGTGTTGGATTAATTGTTCGGGTTGCTGTTTTTTTCTGTTTTCCTAAAAATGTTTTTTCAAGAGCAGATAAGGTTGTAAAGACAAAAAAATTTGTTTCCCAAATGTTTTAAATTGGGCACCAATAGTCACCGTCTAGTTATTGTCGAAGGCGGTTGTAGTAAGTGTTGTCTGTTGTGCTTTTTGCAGATAAATGTTGAGTTGCGGCAAGGTTTTGTTAATTTGAAAGTTTCGCTTTTTGCGGACACGTTTCTATTTAGTAAATTTTTAATGGTTCTGCTTACTTCTTTATGTATTATTTTTGCTTTTATTTTTGTCAATTTGGTCATGCCAAATTTCTGCCATTACAATTCAAAAAAACACTGTCGCACTACTTTTTAATTTTTACAAGTAATATACTTAATAAGTGTCATACCTTTCAGATTTGAGTCAGGTGCATACCCTGGGTCTTTAAGAAAGCAATTGTGTACTAGGCTAATTAGATTCTAAGTAAAACTTTACATCAATATTGCCTGTTTAATTGAATTTTTTAAATTGACATATTTTTATTATATTTTAAATTTTGAACATAAAATTTGACTTGAAATCAAAAATTATTAGAATTTGAGGCTTACGTTTATAATTTTTTTTTATTTAGAAAACTTTTGAAAAAGCGTTTAATACGTTTTTTTTTATTTTGTCAAATTTGTAGCATTCTAATTTTTTTGTAAGTTAAGGGTTTTACATTTAAGATTTCAAAAACAGTGCGACACGTATTTTTTTTCATTTTTAAAAACATAAATTTAACATGGGTTACTTTTTTTGAGGGTGCACAGTAAAATTCCACAAAAAAAAAATGTGAGGACCAGTTTAATATACAGAGTGTCCCGAATTAACTAGTTATAAATTGAATGCCAGAAACTACAAGCAAATTGAATAATATTGACCTCTAAAGTAGTATATTATTTTTAATAAACTCGGAGTTATAGCTTTTTAAAGTTTACAGAAATTTTTGATTTTTTTTAATTAACTATTTTAATTTTTAATATTTTGTAACAATTTTTTGTTTACAATAGTTTATTTCTTATTTACACAAACTGTTTTAAATTTGAATAAAAAGAGTCGTTGGGAAGATAGTTTTTTAAGATTTGTTAGATGTTTAACCTTCTGTAACTTTTTAATTTTTAGGTAAATCTGTTTTTTTTTGTGAAAAATTTAATTAAATTTTTTTTCTTTTTCTTGATAAATTTTGATCAGATACACGGTTTTTGAGAAATTTAAGTAAAACCAAAAATTATTATTTCTTAAAAATAATAAAAAATGTAAAAATATTCTTAGCCGTGAATGACAAATTTAATTTTATAAACGTCACAGTTTGTTTGATTGTAATTGTGTTGTTATATCTAACTTTTTTTTTCTTGATATGTATTGGTACAGTAACACGGAGATAAGTAATAAATTTTTATGTTTTTATTTCTTTTTTAATATTTTTTTAATTGTTAGTTTTTGATTTATACTATTATTAAATTTTTATTTTTAGCATATTTTTTGTTGCTTTTTTATTTTTTACAACTTATTATTTGTTTTTAATTATTAAAAAGTAATCTTATAATTTTTTTTTTATTTTTTTTATTTTATATAAAATGTGCTTTTATCTTTTTTTTGCATTTTTGTTGGTTTATATATGCTATTATTAGAGTTCATGGTTCCTCTTTTATTAAATTTAATTTTACTTCTATAATTTTTTTGATGTTTTTTATAGTATTTAGTGCTATTATTAGACCTTACTCTTTTGTTCTCTAATTTTTAGTCGCACTTTCTGTGATTTCTATTATTTAAGTTTTTTGTAAATTTTTTTTTACTAATTCCAATTTTTTTCTTTAATGCTTTTTATGCTTTATATTCTTTTTATTGCTTTTTGATTTTTTTTTAAATTTTTTTTGTGTCTAAATTTTGCTTTTAGATTGTTTTCTTTTGTTATTTCTTGAAATGTTGAGTATTTTTTGTTTATTGCGTGTCTTTGTGTTTTCTTTTTTCCGGTAATATTTGTGGTTTTTTACCTTTTTGCTGATTTTTTTATATTCTATATATTCTTTTTTCCATTTATAACTATTTTTCTGTACTGTACTCTTATTTTTTTATTTATTTTTTTTACTTACTTTGTTTTTTTATCTTATTTTGTATTACTTTTTTTTGTCATTTTATTGAATATATAATTTTTTTAGTTTGCCCTTCTTTGTTTTCATTAATTTTTTTTTTGTTTAATTTTTTTTTGATGAATTTTTTTGCAATGATTATTTTTGCATAATTTTAAAAATTTCCTAACTTTTTTTTTTCATTTTCTTTTTTGTTTTTTAATTTTTTTATTACAATGTTATTTCTAATTTTCTCTCTTTGTTTTCATTTCAATCTACTCTTTATTTTATTTAGTCTACCTTATATCTCTGTTTTTTCTTTGCTTGATGCAAATAAGTTTTTTTATTTGTTTTTTGTTATATCTGTATTTCTTAATCATTTAGAATAGTTTTTTAGTTTAATAAATGTTTAATTGTTTGTTTTATGTTTAGTATTTGCTTAAAAATAATAATTTTAACTTTTTGTAAATTTTTAATTTACATCAATAATTTTTTTCAAATAACCCCAAGTCTTATTTATTGTTTTGCGGATGATAACATCTTTATATTTTAAATTTCTTTGTTAGAACCAATAAACAATATCTGACTAGAGAACTTGGTAAATTTTAACTCTAAAATACTTAACTTTTTACTTTTTTAAAATCAACATCCTACACTATGGATTTTGTTTTTTAATAAATACTAAATATTAATTTTTAAACTATTTTTTTATAAAAGTTGCAATCGCGCATAATATTTTCTGAAACAACTATGTTGTTGACATAACCTTAAAAGTGTCTAGAAAACTGGGCTTTTCTGATAAACAGTTTTTGTTTTTGTTTTTTTTTACTAGGTTAGAAATGTACGATTAAAATTTTTAATTAAGAATGTTTAACCTGACTTTCAAATTTATTATTGCCACATAATATGCAAATATTTAAGCTTAATGTTCAGAAATTGCTTAAAACTTGTCTTCAATATATGTTGATTGTTTTACAAGTTTCTCCTTAAAATTAAAATGTGTTTTTATGTTGTTGTGACACATCAAGTAATTCCTAAATGTTACAATTTAAAATTAAAAAATTCTAGTTTTGGTGCTATTGTAATCTTTAGCCTCATCTGTATACCAAATGGCTTCTTTGATTTTGCTGGAATTTTTTTAACTTTTTTATTTTTTTGCAACAGTATTATTACGTCAAATGGTTTTTGTATGCAATACTTTGTTATAAAGTTATTTATCTGTAGTTGGTACACTGACTTCTTTTCATTATCACAATTAAATGTAATAGTGTGCTATTGTTGCTGTGGGACTTGTTCTTATTTATATAATTTGGTTACTCTAAGCGCTGCATTTGTGATGATGAATCACGACAGTATATTATAGTTATCTAGTCATATTGAGTGTTAGTTCTTATGTATCTTGTAATATCAATTTGAATGCATATTATTCGAATAGCCTTCGTATTGACATTAACTAAATAAACACATAAAGTTTATAAATGAATGTGATCATGTAATCACTTTAAATATGCTGCCTTTTTAAAATTGTCCACTATACTATTTGTTTTGACAGTTCAACTTTGACAACTGTCAAGCAAGCAAAGTTTTAAAAATGTATACAAATGAAGAGAATATTTTTATTATTGAATCCTACTTTAGGAATGGTTTTATTCTATTTCGGATTGAATTGTGTTCGAGAGTTTACAAATTACAACTAATAATTATAAACATGTAAACAATGTAAGGCGACAGTCGTAGCACAATGGTCTAGTGCGAAGACTGTTGTGCAGGCAGCCCGGGTTCGATTCCTAGCAGCGGCAATATCTAATTTGTCGAATATATTTCGATGCGGTCGTCTTCTTTGCAAGGCAATGGCAAACCAGCAAAGTATTTGCCTAGTAAACCCCTCTAGTGGTGTGGTTCGGACTCCACGTTAAACTGTAGGTCCCGTATGTTTGTGTGGAACTATTATTGCGCACCACAAACATACGAGAGGGGCGCCGAACACTCGTAGCGTGTATGGCACTATAAGAAGAAACAATGTAAACATATGAAATTATTTTTATTATTGAATTCTAAGATAGGCAATTTTATTTACGCATTTGTACTTGAGCGGCACAAACGGACATTAGATGGTTACATAATCTCAAACATTTATAATGACCCTGTATAATAATTTTTAATTTATTTTGTATCAAGCGTGAAGTACTTTATTTATTTTGTTATCAAGACTGTGGTTTTAAACATATCTAATTTTTTTTTTAAATTTTAAAATGTGAAGTTTAAAAATTATATAATATTCCACAATATAAAAATATCATTGAATTTCAACGTGTGAAACTACACTCGCTATGTGATAGTTACTTGGAAAACAAGATTTAAGCAGCCTGTAAACATTGACTTTGAATATCTGTGGCTAATAAGTATAGGGAAAGACTAAATTTGGAAGTTTATTTCATGTGTCGATAGTACGGTTACAAATTTTTATTAAAAGTTTAGTCTTACATCTCTGAACTGTTAGTAAATATTTATTAAAACTCTTAGCAAACGTTATACTACAAATATATAATACCTATAGATGACAGAATGTTCGTATATTGTTTGAAGAATGTTTAATAAAATGCAACAATCTGAAACATTTTGACTGTGTTGTAAAATGTCTAAGTCATTTGTCAATTTTGGATCGGCAATGGTCCAAATAGCTTGATTTTAAATAGAGTTAAGAAGAGTCAGTGTAGTTTTTGATGCTACTCTCTATATTTGAGAATACTATTTATTACAAAGACAAAAATAAGTTTTATATATATTCAAAAGTTGAACAGAAATAAAATACTTTTTACATCTATTAAGAAATTCCAGTTTTCTAGATACTTTTAAAGCTTTGTCAACAACATGGTTGTTTCATAAGAATGTAACCCTTAAATGACAAATTTGAAAAAGATTTAGAAATGGGTTTTTTGTTTTTTTTAATATTTGATACTGATGAGACTTTGGAATTTGCTTTTTAAAACAGTAAAAAGTTGAGTATTTTTAGATTTTTAATTGATTTGCAACACTACAAAAAAAATTTTTAGTAAATTAATAATAAAGTTGACAAAAGAGCAGAACCTTGAGAAACACCAGCATTTATGATTTTAGGATCTGAGATAAAACCATCAATTCTAACTATAATTTTTCTATTGTTAAGAAAACTATTAATAAGATTTACAGATTTATAATCAAAAGTTATACAATAAAATTTATTGATAAAATTAAGACGCTATACCCTAACAAATGCTTTAAAATTGTCTAATGCAATTGGTCTATTATTTGAAGAATTTTACTTGTCTTCTTTGTTAGGTATAGGTTAAACAATTGCAATTATTCAACAGTTTAAAAATGTTTTATTTTTGTATAATAGGGAAATTATTTTAGTCAAAATAGGAGCAAATGTTTTAAGAATAATTGGTAAAATTTTATCTATAATAATAATAATAATAGCGTCTTTATTTCTAATATAATTTATACAGAAAAAGGCGAAGTTCAGTTTTAGCCATGGTTATAGCACTGGTCTTCCACTTAACCTTAAATTTTGACAAAAATTTATTTTCTAAAATTAAACTGCATCAATTTCCACATCTTCTCACATTTCTTATTCCATACTAAAGATGGTCTGCTGTTATAACATTTATTGTAAACAATGTACACTTCTAATAACTTTAATTTAAAATAGCCAAAATGTTGTCAATCTGACGTTTAATTTCTTTTTTTAATACCTAATGCCTTTCTAGTACTTACTTTAAGGAAATATTTTTTGACAATCCGTTGTCTAAAATGAATTGAACCCGTTATTTTTTAACCTTACCTAACCTAACCGGCATTGTAGATACTACAATGCAAAGATTTATAATAATAGAGTTAGATGCAAATTGGTTTGCAAAAATATCTGGGTTATTATTTTGAATTAGTAGCTAGATTGTTTTAATCATTTCAAAGAAGAAGTGTTAAAGATTTTGTACTACCTTGCAATAAGTTTATTGATTTATAAATTTTTTTATTCTTATGGAAAGCCGAGAAATTTTATTAATTTTGTTTCTGGGCAATTTCACGTCAAGTGAGCAGTCCATTTCACGCCACCCTCTCCGATTTAGCTCAAATTTTGTACACTTATTTGAGTACCCAAAATATGACTTCATGCCAAATTTCAGACCTCTAGGTTACATAGTTCTCCTCGTAGAGCCAATTGAATTTTACGGAAATTTTTAAGTTCAATTTTTAACTTTATTTATCTTAATTCCATTTTAGGCTGGGAAAATTTTAGATTAGTCGTAACCGATGGGAAATTTCCCAAAGAATTGAATGCTGCAGTCAGATTTTTGATATCTTGTTCTGCACGCGCAGAAAACGCAAAAAACAGTTTTTTTTCAAAAATTATCAATATATCTCAAAAGTTGCCACCGATTAAAACTCCAAATTTTGGGCAAAGACAGCCAAAAGTATGCACATTAAGATGCTTAAATAAAAATTTTCCACACTAGTAGTAGTTTTGCTCTGGAGTCACTTGAACGCACAAAATCATTTTTCAATCAAAATTTGTGAAATTAGACTGGTTTTTAAATTTTTTTGTGGAATTTCTTTGTGTGCACCCTCAGAAAGTGATCTTTATACAAAAAAGTACGCCATGAGAAATTTCAGACCTCAAGATTCAAAAGAACACGTGTCGCACTACCATTGAATTTTTAAAATTAATATATATTTAATAAGTATCATTAGCTTCCAGATGTGATTCAGATTCATAACCCTGGGTCCCCAAAAAAGCAATTGAGTACTTGCTAATTAGATTCCACATAAAACTTTACATCAATATACTCTGTATATATATTTTTTAAATTATAATATTTTTATTATATATTAAATTTTGAACATAAAATTAGACTCGTAAACTAAAATTATTAGAACTTAATAAGGCTTAAGCCTATAATTTTTTTTTTATTTAAAAAACTTTTAAAATGACGTATTGTACATATTTTTTTCATTTTGTCAAATTTGTAACATTCTATTAATGTTTTTTTATTAAGTAAGGTTAAAAAATGTTCCCCTTAAAGTTTTTCTTTAATAGCACACAATCGGTAAGAGCTACATTAAAACATGTTATTAGGTGAAAAATGTTCAATTAATGGCCTTTAATTTTGAATTTCATTTTTTTTTTAATTTTTGACTTAAGCATGATTTTTAACAAAAATAACAAAAAAAAATAAAAAATTCATTCTTTAATTTATGTCATAAGTACGGTTAGAGATAGATGCAGATATGCTGTTCAAAAAAGATGGACAATTTAATTGCCTATAATTTTTATATTCTATTGTTTTTTTTAATTTAGACTTTTAAGAGAGATATTTCAATTATTGTATAAAAAAAACAAAAAAAATTTGACGTGCAGCTTCTAGGGTGATCATGTTTGCCTATAAGTTTATAATTAAAAAGTGTCTCAAATAAACCCCCCTACCCACCCTTGAAGTTTGTTACCCCTATTCATTAACACCCTGTATATTAATCAAAATTTTGATTAAAAAATGGTTTTGTGCGATTAAGAGACTCTGGAGCAAAAACTACCACTAGTGTGGGAAATTTTTATTCAAACATCTTAAAGTACATACTTTTGGCTGTCTTTGCCCAAAATTTGGAGTCTTAATCGGTGGCAACTTTTGAGATATGAATTTTTGAAAAAAAACTGGTTTATTGCATTTTCTGCGCGTGCGCGACAAGATCTGACCAAAAATCTGACCCCTGCATTCGATTCCTTGGAAAATTTCCTATCAATTATGACTATTCTAAAATTCGTAAAATTCAATGGGCTCTACAAGGCAAACTATGTGATTTAGTGGTCTGAAATTTAGCATGAAGTCAAATTTTGGGTACTCAAATAAATGTACATAATTTGAGCTAAATCGGAGAGGGTCGCGTGAAATGGACTGCTCACTTGACGTGGAATTGCCTTTTCTGTCAATCTTATCTTTTTCAGATTGTATTAGATTGTCAGAATAATTACGAGCTAACTTTGTTTGGAACAATTACTGATGTGTTGCTTAAATGATTTTTGCTTCAAGTACTTTTGTTTTGGTTTAATAATAGAAAAAGAGACAAATTTTTTGGATGACATTTTGAATAGTTTTTCTGAGGCGCGTTTTAGGTTTTGTTGTAAAAAAAAAAAAATTTAAAAAAAAGTAAGTTATTACAATTTTCTGAAACAGTTTCAACAGTAGTTGTTTTCTGAAATAGTTGAAAAATACAAATATAATAATCTTTGTTTACCAAAAAGTCCATCACAAAAAAAGTTTGTAGGTTGCCAAAGGTAAGATTTTGAGAAACAGCAAAAATCATAGCTTGATATATCTTGACAGTGTTGTAGAAGATGAGTGACAAGTTAAAGTTGCCTTATTTGTAGAACTGTATATGCTAATTACAAAAATAGTCTTATTGGTAAGATTTAGCTAAAGAAATATGCTATTACAACCAATGCCTTAAATTTTGTACGTCATCAGTCTAAAATATGTTTGTTGTTTGTGGATGTAGGTACAAACACCCTGCTAATCAGCAAATGAATGTTTAAGAGTGTAATTGGAATCTACTAGATTAAAGCAATCTAGATCTTTATTGTTCACTTTGGTTTTAGTCAAAAAGCGTATATAAGATTTTATATGTTTAAGATGTTGATGAACAAAATTTAAATTCTTTTTTAAACCACAAATATTAGAAAAAATAACTTTTAAACTACAATCTAAATCAATGTCAAGGTTTGGTTAATTAAATTGACTTGTGAAACAAGCGATATTTTATTCCGCTAGTTTAACCGTATTTTAATCCATGTTTGATGTTTGTTTTGTGTTTGCAGTGTTGTTGTCATGTAAAAGAAACGATTGTTTTTTAACTTAAGTTTACTGATCATTTTTGTTTGCTTTATTTTTCTACGATTTAAGAGCATTTAGAAATATGGTAGACATAATTGCTTTAAACTTTTTATTTAGCAGTATTATTTAGTATCTGCAGTCTATAACAATGCACCACAATAGAAGTAATTACACACAATTTTTGCGCATGTAATTTTTACAGGTTGAATTTTGATTATACGCCCAATATTATGTAGATAAAAAGATATATGCTTCATTTTTTTTATTGACGTAAAAGTAATGTTGTCAAATGCCTCCTTAATATCTAAATAGCATTTAGCGTTTACTCGTCAACTATTTTTTTAATAGTTTTTGTATAAAAGATGTTAGATTTATTAGTATGTAGGATTTAGTTAGGGCATATGTGAGTTGCCACGGCGTTGGTATAAAAACTATTTTAGTTACTCTCTAGCTGTTTAGTGTATATAAAATTGTTAAACTTATTTTGTGAATTATGTATAAAAGTTTTTTTGCTAAGCATTTTAAGGTCTTTTTGGTTAATGTTTTTTGAAAACGTAGTACCTAAAAAGTGTTTTTGGTGCAAAGTTAACCGACATTTTTTGTTAGCAATTAACAATTGTATGTTTGCGGGATTTAGATAAAAAGATAAAGTGTAGAACCAAGAATCGCTTTTACAAAATACAAAAAAGTACTGACAAATAGTGAATTTGATTTAGACCTAAGAATACCATTTATACAATGATATGTATGGTCAGTACTGCTGTATGGAATGAACGCGTAGACGTTAAAAGTTGTTACAATGGATAGGCTTTCTAGCTTAGTTTCTGCATTTAAAATGTGGACCTATTGCCGCATATTGAAAATCCCATAGACAGATCAAATTACAAATTAAGGGGTACAGGCTTGCGTACAAAAAGAACGAAAACTTCTAACTTGCGTTAAACGTCAACAGACGGCATATTTTGGACATGTTAAGCAAAACCCAAAGTACCACATATTACAGCTTATCTTGCAGTGCAAGATAGAAGGGAAAAGGGGAATTAGACGCAAGAACATGTCATGGTTGCAAAACATCAAAGCCTGGACAGGCATGAGAACAGTTCAAAAACTTTTTGCTACTTTTACAAATTTATAATCTATTTTTGTCATTCTTTGTTGATTTTTTTTTTTACTATTATTTTATGTATTGTCACTAGTCTGTATTGTCAGTTGTAACATTTACATTTTTTTGTTTTTGTTTTTGTCATTTTTTTGTTTCTGTACTTTTCCAAACTCCAATTTTTCTATAGCTATTTTTGCCACTTTTTTTATTTGTAGTTTAGTGTTGACACACCCACTAATTAAATCTTTTAGCTCCTTTATTAATTTTACTTGTTTCTATCATTGTAGGACTATTAACTTTTTTAGCCTCGTTGCTACCGCCCGGAGAGTTTATTTCTCTTTTCTTTTTTGGTTGAACAGGAGTCTTTATTTTTTTTCCTACAATGTTTTTTGCAACTTCCCGCTTTGCCTTGGCCTAGTTTTTTACTAAATTTGCTGATTCCGCAATTTATGTTCTATTGTGTAAACATTGAACGTGTTTTAAAACACGACCGCACCTTTTTTAATTAATCACAAATATTACATCTTTTGTATTTTTACAAAACCTTCACAATCACTTCTTTTTCTTGTTTGCATTAATTCACTGTCCTTTTATTATCTAAATACTATAAATAACCATATGTTAATTACTATTATGTAAATCACTATTAAACACTGCCGCAAACATGTTAGTTTTCCGTCGGACGTTAACCGCAACAGAGGATATGATACAGCAGGTTAAGTAAGGTCAATACTGTATAAATTTATTTATTTATTTAAGTGATTTATAAATAAATGTTTGCAAACATTTAATTGTCCTGTAGTTAGCAGGAATAACATGTTTATATCAAGGTTGGACTAACTAAAAATGCTGCTTAGGGGGGAGTATCGATGCCTTAGTACCTAGCAACGGAAAATCTTTATATTGATTTTGTCTCTGGACATGTTGGCTCAGCTAGGTCGTCTGTAATATTCACGTGCTTGCTACCAAATCAAATACATGTGATTAAAAATAATAACTTAATACAAGAACACTTTGGTGAATATGTTTCTTCTTATTTATTAATCTGTATTTTACAATTATTTAAAATAACATTTGTAATGCGTTTGTTGAGTGTGATAATTGCAAAAGTAAACACCGCAAAAGCAAGAATAATTTAAAATGTTTAGATTGACCCAGGACTAAAATAAACAAAACATAAAATAATGCATACTTTGTTTAAAGCAGATAAATAGAGATCAAAAATTTACAATAAAAAAGACTAGCTATTACAATGTAACTTTTTCTTAAAGGAGGAGAATAGTTATGCTATTATAAGGGTTCACAGCATCAAACTCGGCAAAAAAACGCCTGAATATAATTGAATAAAATTTTTGCACATTAGAAAAGGAAATCCAATCTGTGTCCTTAAATTGGTAGAAATTTGATGCGATAAGTTGTTTTTTTGCAATTAACTTTTAAAAAGTGACGTTTTTAATTAGTTTTTTATTAATTTATTACTCGTTAAATGTAACTTCAAATCTTTAACCAAAAACATGAAGACGTAGAATATTGTATGTAGTTCAACATATAAAAAGAATGATGATTAAAATCTTATCGTTTGGATATTGAGTTGTTTGGCGTTTTGTCCCATAAAAACCAATTTTAATTTAAAAACGGCATTGTACGTGTCAATATTTTTCTAAAGAAAATGGTTTACCGATATTCTCTTAGATGTGAAGGGATTTATAATTTTTTTATAGCAATACTACTAGTGGCACCACAACGGGACGAAGCCATTAAACCCAGCAATTCTCTAGCGTTAACACATAATTATAAACATTAAAAAAAAACTTAATGCAACAAAATAATTTTATATCAGATACTTAATATGGATTTTGATTAAAACGTTTGACAACAGATCTTTTAACTTATGTTAGTCACAAATAAAATTATACTTTTGACAAACATGGAGAAAATCTTGCTTTAGCTCTAGTCATTTCCAAAGCATTTAATAGGGTATGCAACAAAGTTAATTGTATAAGTCTTGATCATAAATCTGTAAATTTTATCAATAGTTTCTTTGACAAAAGAAAAATTATTGTTAGAATAAATAGTTTTAACTCTGATCTTAAAATTACGCTGAAATTCTTCAAACTTCTGATTTTTTGCCAACTTTATGTTTAATTCACATAAACTTCTTAAAATAACTAAAACTTCTATTCTTAATTTTGCAGATGGTAGGTTCATACTTCATACTTTCCAAAAACTACATTGACAAATATGGCAGAGCGTTTTGAATCTTCTAGCGTCTATAAGCAAAGTCCTCAAAACAATATTTGAATGGTGTACTCTTAACATGATCAATTTTAATTCTAAAAAAATTCAACTTTTTACTGTTTCAAAATTAAAATCCAAAATATCTTTAGTATCAAATATTTAACTAAACAGCAAATTCATATCTAAATTTTCTTCAATTTGTCTTTTAGAAGTTACAATCTAACATAATCTTCTCTGGAACTACTATGTTGTTGACATAGTTTTGAAAGTATCTAGAACGTTTCATTGACATTTATTCAAACCTGACAAAACAAAAACTTAAATTGCTGAAATAAAGTTTTAGACGTTTATATTACGTAAATTCAGTTTAAAATTGCAATGATATTATAGTGAATAATAGAGATATGTATAAATATAATATTTATAATAATTGCAAAATAAATGCTATTGCAGTTTCATTAATAATTTGAATAATATTTTGACGTATATATGCTATCTACATGAACATAATATTTATTGCAAGCTGTGTATCTTAGTATATCTGTCAATCAACATTTATATTTTGTTTGACCGGGTGACCTAACACCTCAGTTCCAAAAAAAAATGGTTGTCGTTGTCGCATCGTTTGTCGGAATATTTTTTATTAAAATGAGTTCAAATAATTGCAGAAGTAATCCTACTATAAAGGGAAGTCGTGAAAATCACTTAAGAAAATACAAAAATTATAAAAAAAAGTTCAAAGGTTCAAACACGTATGCTCAAGACGCCGAGAAAAGAATGTCCCAAGCCAGTGTCTCGGCAAAAAAATTGGCGGGTGATTGTGACTTTGTTGTTAAACTACAAAGCGGTGTAGGATATGTAATTTTGTTTTTTTGCTTGCGTTTTTACTGCCCTTTTAAAGTTGGTGAAGTGCAAGATATGTGTGTTTTGGGTTTCAGTTGGTGCTTGAATGTTTCTGTAGTTCTGAAAACATGAAATGTATGAGCGTTTGTACGTATTATAATATCGTGCAGAATATCAATGTTGCTGTAAAGAGAGTTACTGACATTGTTTTAAAAGAAAACAGCAAAAGAAAAAAAAACAGACCAAGAAGCGCAGTCATGCAGAATATGAGCTCTCTGTGTCAGGTGATGGAACGTGGGCCAGAAGAGAGTTTTTTGTCTTTGTTGGTGTGACATCAATTATTGGTAATATTACAGGAAAAGTTTTGGACATTTTTGTCTTCTCAAAACAGTATCAGACTTGTAAAACTGCAAAAAAATACATGAACTCAATTAAATATATGTTGTAGTTTGAAGCAAAACACAAAAAATTTTGTACTTTTAGTAATAAAGGAAGTAGTGGTATCATGAAAGTACAAAGAGTTGTTGTGATGTTCAAGAGATGAATTAAGCTTTATAATATCAAATATGCTTACTACATCGGCGGTGGTGATAATAAGACATTTACAAATCTGGTCAAAGCAAAATTTTATGAAGATTTTCTTTTCAAAAAGCCAAGAAAACTCTGACTGAGGCAAAGAATATCAAAAAACAAAAAAAAAAGAAATTAAAAAAGGTGATGGCAAAAAAATTAAGGAGCAAGAACAACAGGCAGCTAAGAAATCTGGTGTAAATTCATACAAAAAATTAAAAAAAAGATGTGAAAAATTTCCGAAAAAAAAGAGAAAAATTTTGTTGTCAAAACGGTGAAAACACCTGATTTGACTAGAAAAGTCATGAAGGAAATGTTGCTATTCTACAGCACGGCAATTCAAAACAACTCATAATCTGTGGAAAAAATAAAGAAAGACATCCTGGCAAGATATTATCATTGTATTTTAAACTCAAAATCCGCACCATGAGTATTGCGATAAAGATTGCAAAATAAAATTTAAAAAATTGTATGATCACAAACCAGCATTAAACCAAGAAGTTAAGAATGTGGTCTAAAAATTAGTTTAAAAAAAAATGTATGGAAGGCAATACTCAAAATAATAACGATAGCTTAAACGCTATGATATGGGCTATTGCACCAAAACATTTGTAGCTTGGTAAAAACATTATCGAGGTTGCAACATGGGTGATCGTTTTTGTCTTCAATAAAGAAACCCTACGTTGTTGAAGATGTTGGACGTGGTGCAGGTCAAAACGGGTTGCATTGCTTATAATTTTGTTGCCAATCAAGACAAAAAACAAATTTCTTGGGCTAAACAGCCCAATTCCTTGCAATCAAAAAAAGCAAAGATCGCAAAATTGCTAAACAAAAAGCAGAAGACGCTTATTTGAAAGCCTATAGGTTTCTACATGAACCTGAAATAGCGGACTAGCAGTTGGTAAAGATTAAAACAAAATATTTTAGATTTATTAAAAAAAAAACTCAAAAAAAACATAAAATGCATTTGTTCTAAAAACTAAATTTTTTAAAATTTTACTTTTTGGCAAAGTTACAGGCCAAAAACTGGCAAAAAAATTCTTTTAATTTTTTTTTTAGAATGCCATTGCAATTTTTGCTTTTAAAAATCTTAGACGGTCTAAATGCGGCGCACCGCAAAAAGAAGAAAAAGCGGCAGGCGACGTCCTCCCAAGGCAAGAGACAAAACTTTATTTAATAAAAAAAAAATTATTAGTCAAAGACACATATAATAATATATAAAATGTATATTATTTGTCCCTCAAAAGGTAAAAAGTCCCTCTAAACCGGCCATCCAAAAAAATTACGTAATGATCTACATTTTTAAATATAGCTCTATAAACAGTAAAAACAAATTCAAAGCAAAAAAAAACCAAACAGTCATAAAATTGTAAAATACTTGTTAAACACATTTGTTGGAATCAATATTTTTACGAGTTTAATGCTTGTGTGCAGATAAATAATAAGTTTTAAACTTATCTTAGTACTACACAAAACTTTGTAGAATACACTGTAGTCCGTAATAATGGATGAAAAATATCAAAAATATATGCAGATAGTAACATTGCTGGAAAGTAGAGAAAGTCAACAGGATGTGGCAGAACAATTAAATGTTATTTGTTTGACTGTGCAAAAAGCACACTATTGGTTTCATGAAGCTGGCTCTTATTACCGGACGGCCTGGTACGAGTGCTCAAAAAAAAACAGCCAGAGCCGATTGCTTTGTCATGATTTCTGCATTGAAAAACCAAAAGCAAATTGCTAAAATGCTCCAAAGCAGCCTTTGACAAGTTCAAGAAACTGCAGTCAGCGTTTCAACTGTTTAACAAATGTTAAAAGAAAGTGGTTTAACAGTTAACTAATCTTTGCTTACTGCAGTTTACAAAATACGTAGATTTGCTTTTGCCCAAGAACACATTAATTGAACAGTAAATAACTGGAAACTTGTATTGTTCACAAATTAGTGCAGAATTTGTCTTTATGACAAATATGGTCAAAATAAGGTATACAGAAAATCTGTAAAACTTTATGCTGCTTGTACTTAATCACCTCAAGTTGCTTTTAAGGGTAGCTTATTAATGTTTTAGGCAGACATTTTTTATTAAGCACACACGGATCTCGTTCCAATTGACAGAAGCGCATTAATAGCACAACGATACATAGCAGAAATCCTAAAAAAACATAAGATGCTTTACGCTGGATTTGTTGGCAACGGTTTTTATTTCATGCAGGATAATGCTCGACCACACACCGTAAAGATTGTAACACAGTATCTTAAAGAAGTGGGTATTCTAAAAATACACTGACCTGCTTAAAACCCGGATCTTAATCCTGCATACCTGCTGCAACAAAACGTGAAGAGCTCTGATTGACTCTTATTGAGGAATGAAACAATTTTTCCCAAGCTATGCTAAATCGAATAAGTAGTGTCATTTAAAATAAAAGTGGCAATACGCCGTATTTACAACAGATTTTCATAATTTCTTGCATTTTTAGTTTAATGTAAACTGTAAGTGGATTTTCTGAATAAATTTGAAAATTTTTGTTTAATTTCTATTTGTATCTTATGAAAACGTCGGACAATATGCTAAAAGAATTACTCAATCTATATACAACAGATTTGTTGCAATAAATAAGCAATATTAAAAAAAAAATAATAATTACGTAATTTTTTGGGTGGCTGGTTTTTTTGACGCGCAGTGTGTAAAAGATTATTAGCAAAGTGATTACTAAAAAGCAATACACTGTTGTAATAAGTAATAACAATATTAATAGTTTATTTATGTAACTGAGTAATAATAAATATTGCAGCTTTATGCAGTATAAAACACACTGCACAAATAAATATGCAATAAACTGGTTTGTATAAGCAAAAAAATAATTACTTTTTTTTCTATTACAAGTCATACACTTATAATACTTAAAATTTAATTAAACGCCAGCAGTTACAAAATAAATATTGACGTGCTGTGAAGCAAATTGAGCTAAATGCACAGTTTGACTAATTTGACGCATTGAAAATCTTTGATTTTAACACACAGCATTATTTTTTTTCTGCTTATTGCTATGTACTTTTCTTTAACCTTTTTTTAATTTTATCTTTTTTAATCTTTTGTTTTTTGTTTTACGTTTTTTGGTATACCTTCTACTAGTCTTTAAATATAATCCTTTTGGCAAACAGTTTTTTATCGCATAGTTTATTCACACTTTTATTTGTATTTTTTTTCTAGGTAAGAAGACTGACCACTTAATATTTAATACTTTTTTTTAAATGTATGCTTATAATTTTTATTTTTAATTTTTGCTTATTTAAAGACTCATATTCTAAACAAAACATTTTTCAATTCTTTTCCGTAGTTTTGTATTTAAATTGTTGTTCAAATCTTTGCTATTTTTTTTTTAGCATTTTTATTATATTTTGCACTTTTTATGTTATACTTATATCTTTACAATTGCTTTTGTTTATTCTGTTTTACATACATTTCTATATTTTAACTCACTCATTTTTTATTACTTTGACTTACTTTTATTTATAGTCAGTTTGTTTATTTTTTAAATTGTTTAAATTTTTTGTATTTTTTGTATTTTTGGCATTTTTTTAAAACAATGTAATAAACAAATAACCAATACTTTTTGTTTATTTAATTTTATTTCACATTTCCAGTACTCCAGTACTATCTGTTTACATATGAAACAATAAGAAAATAAATAAAAACCTTTTGTTACATATTAGAAAAAAATATTACTACATAGAAAATATTTAGTTTACCTGTTTTATTTGCTTTATTAAGATTTTCTGTCTTTTTTTTTTTCTAAAACCTTTATATTTCAAAATATATTCTTGTGCTTGTTTTTTGTATCTTTTTCTAGGCATTATTTACAAGAAAAAAGAATTGAATTGAATTCTATAACTTTTATATGCTTTTTTTGTTTCTGTATTGTGTTACTTGGAGTTTATATATCTCTGAATACTATCATCGTTTTAAACCTATACTTAATAAACCAAATTTAAGTAAAAAACTTTGGATATCAATAATGATCATCTGCCACCTTGTAGGTGCTACTTTGTCGTGGTGAAGAGGCTGAGTAACTTCTGCTGGAGCTATGCCAGCGGAAGTTTAACTCCTGGCAGGGCTTCTCATGCCGGATGGGTCACAGAGCAAAAGCCAAACCAAATGTACTTAAAGCCATTCCTGGTTACCTTTTCCCTATTTTCTTGTATTTTACATTTTAACCCCCAAATTTCTTTTTCTTTTTTTTCCTACCTGACAGTAGGTAAAATGCAACTTTATAAATAATGTCAAATTTTAATTCACGTTCTCAATAGAGCAATGGCTATCTGTTTGAAAGTTAAAGCAACTGATCGGGTTGTGCCAATGGATAATGCTACGCGGTGTTAGTCCGATGACAAATCGAATCGCTCTTTTCCTTGGCATCTCTCAACTTTTTCCAAACGGAAGAAATTTGGCAAATCTATTTTGCCAAATACACGCAAGTAATGAAAAGGCGGGGCTTGTCCCTTGGTCGCTCAGTCAACAAAATTGCTAATATGTAACCGTATTGTAGATATGTGACAGTCTCAGCATATAAAACATTAAACTCTTGTGTATTGTTGAGCTTTTTTAAACTGCACATTGGAAGAAATTGTCGAGAACATGAGTAGTCAAGAGGTAATCAAAGCGCGTTGCATCTCTAGAACGCGGGACGGAAAACTCAAAGAAATCCCCTAACCATATACTGACGTTTAACCGTCCGCAACTTCCCCCACCAGTGTAAAATGTTTTTTTTAAGGTTTGCAATTAAGCCATATACTCCAGCACTAATGCGTTGTTTCAATGGTCAGAGAATTAGACACACAACTGCTCGTTGTTCCAAAGAGCAGATTTGAGCGTGTGAAAATCCTCTGCATAAAGGTAGCAAATGTCAACAGCCAATTACGTGTATTAATTGCAAAAGAGAACTATTTATTAGCTATCAAAAAAATTATAACTAAGAACAAATTAACGTATTTTAAAACAACTAAATTGATATCAATCTCTAAACTGTAACGCTTCTCCGTTCAGGAAACTGGAAAGCGGCACAAGTAGCAGTCTTGATCAACAAGGTTCGGATTTCAGGTGACGATGCCTCGGACGCCAATACATATAAATGTGGACCTGAAGAAATGAAAGGAAAAATAATAATTAAAAGATTTATTCATAAATTAACGGCATTGTTTAGAAAAACTAAAAATAAGATTCAACGAGAAAAGGTTAACATATATATATATATATATATATATATATATATATACGTACCTCGCGGATGATGCGAAGCCCAGTATACACTACAGGCCACCAGAAGCCCGGTCTTAAAAAAACAGTTTTGCTGTATATTTTGCAAATTTACTCTTTAATAATAAATATAATTATATCTGATATGCGAGGGGTAAGTTTATATAGAAATTTATTTTGTATAGATTTGTCAGGTTATGCGAGCCCTACGAGACAACACGGATATTGCAAAGCCTAAGTGCATATGTTTATATTGCCTACGGTTGATTTGACGCCCAACGGTGTTGCCAATTTTTTCGCTATTAAACTGCATAAAATATTAGAAAATCAATTAGACAAATATTTTAAGAAATGTGACTGTTGAATGTAAGTAATTTATCACATAATAGTTTTAAATAAATAATATAATGTTAGTATTCTAATGCTATATATAGATCATTGTAAAAAAAAATAAATCTATACAATACCTAATTGTTGTTGTGACAACTAAATATTTTCTAAATATTACATATTAATATTAAAAAAAAAATTATATTAATGTATGTGAAGCTTTTTGATTGGTTATTAATGTCAATACTTATAATTTGTTTAGTTAAAAATAAGGGTCCTTAGAGGTGTTTGTGTTTACTCAACAATCTCTTAGTTTAAACTACTATTTTATTAGCTTAGACCATAGCCCAATAGTCTTTAATCTTTATGGGAGGAATTAACAGAAAGTTAAGAGTCGGTCTATAAGACCGATTAGACGTTTTTTTCACACTCTAGAACAGAGCATCACATCCCTTCTTAATATTCAAACAATTAAAAGAGTTGACAGCGTTATCTTTGACTTTACTAGACTCATCTTGCTAGCAATGGAAAAGTCTACAGATTTTGCCAAAAGTAAAATAGATTGGGTTTCAATAGAAAACCAGACAGCTCATCTAACTTTAAATAACAAAATTTCATGTTCTAATTGACCAAAACAAACTGCATCAGTTCAATGATGAGGTTATTTTTTAGGCTGATAAGCCAAAAATCTAAACTAATTCAATGGTGAGATAAAGAAGGCAATAAAAAAGTACAAAAATCAGTGCTGAAAATCCGTTCTAAATTTCTCCAACAAAGATAATCTAATGTGTAAAAATAAGCGTAGTCCGTTTCTTTTTATTTATGACATATAAGCTTCAAATATACTTTGGAAAACATGGCCAAATTATTTGCTGACAACTCTAATGCGCGCCGTTTTACAACAAAAACTTAGATTTAGACCACTTAAAAAGAATCCACAAAAAAATAAAATATTGTAGAAAACGTACTAATTCTGCTTGACTTTTTAAATTGGTTTAGACGTCTAAAGTAAGAAATTTGTTTCTTCATTTCAAACCAAAATTAGAACCAAGTCCTAAACAAAGCTTGAAAGCATTTTCTTACAATGTTGTAAAGTTCCCACATACATTACAAGTACAATGCTAACGTCACATTTTTGTATTCATAAAAAATTCTAATAAAATTTGAGACAATTTTTACAAAATAACCTTGGACAAATTCAGAAATCACACGGAAGTTAAAAACCTGTTGCCAAATCATCAACATGGTTTCAGATATGGGCTCCTTTCAACTAACTAGAGTTAAATCTAAATTATTTTTTGTATATAACTCAGAAAGAATCCTTCTATTTAAACCCACAGAAACTATCTTGCAACAAAAAAAATCGGAATTATGTATTTTTATGCAAAAATTTAGAAAACTTAATTAATAAATTATTTTTATACTAATTTGTTAAATATATCCAAAGTTTTTCTTAATTTTAAAATGAGGAGACAAAAACAAACACCTTACAACAAATAAACACTTTACCTACACAGACGCCGACCCAATCATCTATTGCAACTGCTGCAACCATTGCCGCCTGCTTCCAACAATCTGCTTGCCACCACTCAACCAATACGCTTTGCTTTTAAATGCAGTTAAACTTTAACACTGCAGGAAGGGCTAAACTCTCCTGGAAGAGGCTGTTAAAAAAACACCTCTGTTAAAAGCACAAACAGATAACATGTCATCCTTCTTTGTGTTTCAAAAACCTTACAACGTGCGCACACATAAACAAGATGAGCAGAACGAAGTCAATGATACGATTAGAATCTACACGGATGGTCCAAAAACCAATATAAGTTCTGAAGCGAGAATCTTCTCGCAAAATCTGGATCTCAAAATATTTTTACTATTAGTAACGCACACATCTATCTTCTAATCAGAAGTAGTACAACTTATGGGGTTATGAAAAAAGTAACTCGCAAAATATCTGGCAAGAATGCCTAAACTCTAACAGACAGTAAAGCTGCCTTAATTGCTATAAACAAGCCTAAAATTACATTGAAGCTAATTTTTGAATGTCATTCCAACAAAGTAGGTAACATTGAGGCGGACGGGCAAGCGCGTAAAGAATCAACCCTTATGACGTGTGAACCTAAACCATAAACCTGTTTAACACTCAAAAGTTTAAATAACCTCCTAAAAATTAACACACACACAACGCACTGGAAAGACGCTGGAATGACACTTCTGGCTGTAGACAGGAAAAGGAAACAATGACTACCTCAAATGCTAAGACAGCCGATTACTATTTGTGACCGTCAAAGCATTATAGACGACCTTTTGTTAAAGAATTCCTGCTTAATATTATATTCCTCTACAAACAAGTACACTTGCAACACAACAAAGCTCAAATAGGCAACAAGTTGTTTACTATATTAAGTCTAACTATTGCAACATCTTTGGACAGTATTATGTTGTTATTAATTGACAAATTGATCACTGCCGTAACTAGGGCGGTGTCGTCGGTGCTCCCGCACAAGGCGCAGCATGGTTGTAGCGCACAAAACCACCTAAACCTTATAATTTTGTAGTTTAGAGGGCGCAAAATTACGCTTTTGCACCGAGCGCATCAGAAGCTAGTTACGGCACTGAATTTGATAGCACATGCCATAAAAAATTTAAAAAATATTAAAAAACTGCTATAGCTAGAGTCTTACAACTTGTTTGAAGGGGATTGATAAGTTTAGAAAGTAATGCAAGCATTAAATTTAACATAGTAAAATTAAAAAAAACAATTACTTAAACGTAGTACATAACCATATCAAACAAATTAAAAAATATTAATAATATATTGTGTATTTACTTTTTCAAACATGAAATAATAATACAAGTTACTATGTTTTTTATCCCAAATTTATTCTTACGAATACATTACTAGTTTTGGCTCTACTTATAGTTATATAACTTATTACATCTGTAAACGGCTCTAGTAGAGCCAAAGCTATTATTGTATTTGTAAGAATAAATTTGTGATAAAAAAATAGTAACTTGTTTTATTATTTCATAAACATGAATTATCACGTAGTAGAGGTCACAACCATCAATTATATTTTTCAAACATTTTATTGTAATAGACTGTTTTATAGAAAAGCACTGATGCCAAACTTAAGGGCTTCATATAATTCATAAAACAGATTGGCTCCTAACATCCGTAAAACATATGTACTGTATATGCAGTTTAAAACGTAAGCCCTCTATAGTTGCATATAATGAACTATAAGTGTATATTTTGCGATAGTATACGGACATAGGAAGCCCAATAAATTTTGCTAAAAAAGTACAGGATAGTTTCATTTTTCATATCTGTTCATTATACATGAAAATGTTTAGGAAGCCCAAAACGGGCTTCGTAAAACTTTAGTGGGCTTGGTATCATCCGCAAAACATACTGTTTTGGGCTTTATATTGATGGTTAATGCTTCTATATATATATATATATATATATATATATATATACAGGTAAATATCAAAGAATTACAAGTCTTGGCAAGATCAAGATTTGTATTGCCTTCAACTAGTAATATTTGTATTGACGATACTACGATGTCCCGGCAAGATCAGGCAAGCAATATTGTCTAACCATAGCGCACTCTACAGAATATATGTTTGTCCTGTCAAGACCAGGCAATACAGTATTCTGTTAAGAGTTGCTTTAAATTTATATTTATAAAGAAAATTAATAATGTACAAACAACTTAAAATAAAATTTACTGCAAAAATAATCGAAATTTATATATATACAGGTAAATTATCGGAGGATTACAAGTCTCGGCAGGATCAGGATTTGTAATGCCTCCAATTAGCAATATTTGTATTGACGATACTACAATGTCCCGGCAGGATCAGGACACGTAATATTGTCTAGCAATACAATACCGCACTCCCCAATAATATATATACGTCCTGTCAGGACCAGGCAATACACAATTCTGGTGAGAGTTACCTTCATTACTGGTGTTTCACTCTAGTACTCTTGCACTGTCACTGGTCTGTCCTGGCAAGATCAAGCTGACTATGTCGGGCAGTGGACTGACTTTGTTCTAACAATTCTCGCGTATTTATACTCTATTCTTCTGAAGAGGGGATAAATTGTGGTACCTAATTGGATAGCCAACCAGGCCTACCAATTGATTTACAATTACTACAAATATCCCTAACTAACTAATTATATAATAATTAAAAGATATTTTAAAACTAATTTGCATAAAACATAGTACGCAATTCTCGGAAACTACTGTGTAAAATGTACTTGAAATAATCGGTACATTCCGAGAAATCGCGTAAATTAATACTAACTAACTAAAAAAACTTGAAATTAACAGAAATTATATTAATAAAACTAATTACACAATATGTGGCTCTCTTTAATAGCATCAATCCGGCCCTATGAATAATTAGTGAACATAGCCGCAAAATCAGCTGTTTCAGCGGCTGATTTTCACGGCCAATCCTTAATTAAATATTGGTAAATAATATGTGTGAAGTGTTAAATGAGTGTTTGAATTAGTGAGGAGCTTGGATTAAATCGAATAAAGCATATAGGGGGTAGGTAGAAAACCTATTTAGTAAAACACGTGGCGGCTAGGTTATGTTTAAAATATTTGGCATTTAATGCTTAAATGAAGAATATTTATTAACAGGATATTTTATAATAAATATTTAAAACATAACTTAGCCCAAAATATTCTTCTTACGGTAATTAACTAATTAATTAGTTATTAAAATTCTTAATATATAGGGCCCGTCAAAATATTAGCATATACAGGACGGTGCAATTAAAATAATTATCATAATAAGGAAAACAAACCCTAGGTTTGTTACAACACTAATAGCTGGAATATTATACGACAAAGCGACGACTGCATTGAAAAGCTCAGTGGACGTAAACAAGTTAATGAATAAAATTTTACTGCTTCTTATTGCTGCACTAAGCGGACACAGTCAGCTTCCTGCAGCAAAGAAACCACCAATACCTGTCATCAAGACCAACATGCCCCCGCCAAATTTTCTGTGGCAACGACGGTTGTGGAGAACTGTAGTCTCCATAACCAACGTGGAGAAAGCACCCTTCACACTTTTTTAGGTTAACCTTAAAACTAACCCGATCAAACTTGTTTTGGCAAATGCGTCAAAACAAACAGATATGGATCAGGAAGATCCGGGTAAACGGAAGCGGAATGACTTTTCGTTCGCCAACGTTGACGACGGATCCAGTTTAGCATCAGGACTTTTTGTTGTTAACAGTGGCTGCAACAAAGGCAGAAAAAGAAGAAAACCTAACTGGAAAAAAAGCAGATCAGGCTTTCAGCAATAAGCTTTCTATTATGTTTTATTATTAAGTGTTGTTTTGTATCGGCACTGCAGTCCTTTGCAACTGCGGTGTCATTTGTGTACTTGTATTGTTCTTTCTATTTTATAGATCTAGCATTCTAGCATTAAAAGAATTTTAATCTTTTATGTTATCTGTGATATTAATTTTATTTATTTTATAACTTTGACATCAGAGAACTTTACAACTCCGATGTCATTTGTGATACTAGTTTTGAATTTTATATATTTTATGGTTCTGGCATTAGAGTTATTTTCAACTTCGTTGTCATCTGTAATATTAGTTTAAAGAATTTATTTTTTACTTGTCTACGTTCAAACACCAAAGTCTCTTTACAATCGTGGTGTTTTATATTTTTTGTGTTAACTTATTTCAATAGCTGTTTGTCTGTTACGTGTTATTTATTTTTCAAGTTGTTTTATTTATTTAGTAATTGTTTAAAATTATGGAAACAATAATACTGTTGAACTGCAACGCAGCTATTGTGACCTAAAGATGTTTTTGGTAAAACACATGTCTTTTTGCTTGTGCCTCCTGAAAACGCATTTCAAACCCCAAGAAAACTTCAATCTTTGTGGCTTTACATGCACAAAAAATGAAATCGCCATTTTTCTGAGAAAAAATTTACCGTTTACAAAAATAATCCTCAAAACAGACCAGGCAATTGCAATTTTGCTTACGATTCCAATAAAAGCCACAATATGCAATTTATATCTTTTGGAGTTTGATTGGACTCTAAACTTGCAATTTTAACGTCCACAATCCGATTTAAAGTTCTTTGAGGAAAGATACGCAAGATTGTTTAGTAAAAGATTTTCTAGATCAAAGCAAAGCTGTTCTTTTTCTAAACGGGTTTTGCCACACACTTTGGAGGTATGGGCAATTGATTTGTCTTTATTGTCTCTACGTTTAGCCACAGGTTTATTGTGGCATGTATTAGAGAACCTTCACGACAACAATCATTTTCTTAATGCAATTAAAACTATTGCCAAACGAGTCACACAGTCCGTCTCCCGTCAATAGTGTTTTGACCGCACAGACTGGCAAGGTTTCCAAATTAGTCTAGTCCTACCAGAGTCAAATAGTGAGGATATCAACCGCCGTAATTGTATTGTCGAAGCAGCAGATGTGATTATTCCAAAGTTTAGCGGTCAACTGGCCGGTCCGTCAGTTCCTTGGTGGAACGACAATACTCAAGTAGCTGTAAAGAAAAAAAAAACTTTTAATTGTTTTAAAAGAACTCCGACGCAAGAAAACATGATTGCTTTCAAAAACAAACCTGACCTTGCGCGCTGCAAAATTCTTAAAAGCAAGCAACGATCATGGAAAAGCTACGTGTCAACAATCACGCCAACCACTTTAGTCGACAAAATGTAAAAAAAAGAGCCATATAAAACAAATCTTCTGTGGTTTAAATACTAATCGTCGACGGACGCAGTCACTAAAGCGGCCAAAACTGCACATTGGCAACTTAGTTTACGCATCTCAGTAGCTTTTAAAATAATAGTGAACAATTTGTTCGTCAAAAAAAACAATTAGAAACTCCGCTAAATATCTCTTTCCCGGGTTCTTTGCCTTATAACTTTTTTTTTCTCAAAAAAGTTGGAAACGGCAATTAACAGTATGGGTACTTCTTCCGCACCGAGACCAAATGACGTGCTTTATCAGGTTATCCAGCAGTTTCCTTCCTGTATGACAAAGCATTTGCTGGATGTCTACCCGGAATGTTGAAAAGAAACCGTTATCTTGCCGTTGCTGAAACTGGGCTTCTCAGTCAAATATTAGTAAAAATGATCAACAACCGGCTTGGTTTTAAAAGAAACTACAGTTGATCATCTAATCACCTCACTTCGTAGCAGTGTTTTTTGACCCGGAGAAGGCGTAAGGCATGACATGATATATAAAATTTTGCAAAAGCGGCACGCATGAAGATTTAGAGGCCGCATGCCTTTTTTTCTTAAATCTTTTATGCGCAATTGCACATTGAAAGTAAAGGTAAGAACTACTAACTCGAAAACAGTATGTTTAGAAAACGGTGTTCCTCAACAGTCGACAATTAGCGTTAGCCTTTTTGTGATTGCGGTATCTACATGGCGGGAGATACCATACTTACCATAACACGTCAACTTAAGATCATCATAGACGAATTGAACAGAGAGACTAAACAAAATTTTAAATTTTGGTCCTTGAGAGCGACGTGCCAAAAAATTAGGCTCAATTTTTATGGAATTTAATGTTTCTAGAGCGTCCAGGTCATAATATTTGCTGTTGTTTCTGTTTTTCAATCTATCTACGCCAACATTGAGATTGATAATTTTACTAATTTTTACAAGTTAACAAACTTTTTTCTCTGAATCTAATTACTTTACTGCGTTCAAAATTGCTTAATTGTTGAAAAGCTTGGAGCATATTTTGATTTAAATAAGGAAATAATAAACTGATTAGGTGATCTAAAAAATTAAGAACAATTTTGTTTTACTTTTATTATTAGGTAAATTCAATTCAATCCATGGATTTTCTTTTCTTTTGACGAGTAGTATTTGAAGTACAAAACTTATTTAATGTTGTTTTTTTTTTAATTTTATAATTGCAAAATATCTTTTTTATTGACGTTTATTGATTGCGTATAATTTTCTAGCAACGTATTTTCAAGTAATTTTTTGGGTTAGAAAGAACAAGGTAAATGCCGCTTAATAAATGTTAATTAATTTTATTTTATGCACCTTGCAGTTGTTGTTTTAGGCATAATTAAGATTTCTTTTGTGTGTAATAACTTTTAAGTTTTAATTGTGTCTTTGTTGAAATTTTCTGTTATTGTAATATTTTTTGGCGTATTAAAAATGTTCTCTCAGTGTCTCTGAAATCATCTCATTTATCATATTTTGCGCATAAAAGTGTTTACTGCATAGATTTTTGTTTTATGAAAACATCACAGCGATGTACTTAAATCTTAACTCCAGTTTTATAAAAACTGCTTTTAGTCGACGGTAAATCAAAAATAAGTCTTCTTGACTTAAAAATATAACGGGCTAGTTTCTTTATACACTGCGTTGCTACGCTGATTTTTTATGGATTGTATGATTGATTAATTTACTACAATAAAAAAAATCTGACGTAAAAAGATTTCCAGCAATTTTTGAATTTTTTTTTGGCTTTGAAAAACCAGAAAGTTTTTTTAAATTTAAATTTATTCTACTGCGTTTTTTAATTTTTAAATAGCTTATGTTTTTTTAGTTTAGTAAACAAAAAATTACTGAAAACTTAAATTAAATATTTGTGTACACTGTACAATTAATAGAGTTTTTAGTAGCTCTTTTAAAAGATTAAATTTTAACTATAATATTCTCTGTACACTTTGTTGTATTGTTGTTTTGTTCTTACACATCTTATCCACAACTATCCAAAAATTCAGAAAGTTTGCACAGAATTGGATGTAATTTAATTAAAGTAAATAATAAAAACATTGCATTATAATAATAATAATAATAATAATAAATCCCAAACACGTTACTTAAGACTAAGTTAAGTAAGGTCAATCTTGTATAAATTTATTCATTTAAGTGATTTATAAACAAATGTTTGCAAGCAATATTTAATTTCCCCGTAGTTTATTAACTACGCAGGAATAACATGTTTATATGAAGGTTGGACTAACTGACAATGCTGTTTGGGGGGAGTATCGATGCAGAGTACCTAGCAACGAAAAATCTTTATATTGATTTTATCCCTGGACATTTTCGCTCAGATAGGACCGTCTGTAATATCCACGTGCTTGCTACCAAACACGTGTATATGCATGTGAATTAGAATAATAATTCAGTATAATAGGAAGATTTTGGTGAATAGCTTTCTTTTTATTCGTATTAATCTCTATTTAACAAACGATACCATGTACATAAAATATTAGTCAATATAAATAATAATGTTTATTATTATTTTTTATATATTTTAATTATTGTTAGAAATTTATTAACAAAATAATTTCTGTCAATAAAGGTACTATTAGTAAATGATAAAATCAATTTATTTATCACTCTAACGTCTTAGATGAATGCGCAACACATAAGCGATGTAGGTTCGAGTCTGTATGTGTATATCAATCATATTTTTGAACCAATATAAATGATAAATAGTTTTATTAGTAGTAATTTAAAATAATATTTTGGAGATAATGAGTTTTGTGACTGCTATAAATGCAAAAGTAAGTACCGCAAGTATAGCAAAGTTTGACAAGAATAAGTGATGAAAGACTACAATAATTAAAACTTCATTCATAAACAGTTAAATGATAAATAAAAGTAAAGAAATGGATAATAACAAAATATCAATTTTAAAGCAATTAAAATGGAAAATTAGCTGGTAATAGTGCCTAAATACGCTGATACAACAAATTGCCTTTACATTTTTTCAAACTGTCGAATGCATGTTAGTCATCTCGGCGATCGATTAGTGATTCATTCACTAATTATTAAAGACACGTTAAACATATTGATATACACATTGGCGTACGCAATACTTTTATTTACAATAATGATTTTTACAAATATCAAATATGGTTGTTGTAAATTTTGTTCAAAATAATGTGAAATATTACAAAATTTGAGATAATATAAAATATTTACTTATACTTAGAAATTGCTCAAGAATGTTTGTTTAATATCAACGACAAAATTCTACAAGTGTACAAATGATTTCAACAAAAGAAAACAAAAAAAATCAAAAAATAAAAGAAATGCAGTATGTCTATGTATAAAAGTTTACAAAAACTTGCAAAAGACTAAAAAAAATAAGAATTCTACAAAAATAACAATAACAGTATAGATTTTGATACTATACATGTTGGTATGTGTAACTTTACCTACATTATAAGATATAGGATCAAACAAATCTAAGCAAACGTTAGAGACAATTGCATCGGAAAATAACAATTTGTTGTGCTGCTGAGACCAATAAAAATTTTATCTTTAAGAATGAAGGAGATAAAGCTGTATCCCGCATTTCTTAAAAATATTTAAACATATTATTGTAATATGTTTTTGGCAGCCATGCATTTACCTACTTAACCCTTATTACCTAATACTATCGGTAACTAAAAAAGATCTAAGGTAGAGCAAACAGTGTCTAAAGGAAAACCACAGTTAAAAAAAAAAGAAATAAATAAAAATAATGGTAAATAGTCTAATGTGTAATTTAAAGTTTTTGTGGAATTGTTTCTTAAATCATGCGGCAATTTAATAGTCCGTTTATTATGCCTAACTGCTCTGTGATTAAAAAAAAAAAGGATAAAAATAAATATTATCTATTGTTTTCAGTAATTATAATTAGAGTAATCAAAACTACGTCTTTAAAAATATACTAAATAATAGATAATATAAAACTAAATGCCAGCAAATACAAAACCTGTTTTTAACATAATTTGTACAAAACTAATAATTTTGTTTCAACAGTTTCAACACACTTAACGGTTGTTTTTTTTTTAAATTTTAGTATTTGATATAAAGATTACTTACATTAGGAATTTCAACAAGTGAAACTACATGTGCTGAAACTATTTAATTAATAACAAGTTGCATTAGCAACAGTCGATCAAAACTGCAAGTTCAGATAGTTTGTTTTTAAAAAATTTATAAGTTTTTTTTGCACAAAAATGATACAATTAAACTTCAAAAAATGCTAACAATTATTATTATGAAATAAAGATCTGTTGTCAAGCAATTGATAAGATCAGTATTAAGAATCTGCGTTTTTATAACGTTTGAATAGATTGAACAGTAAAGCATCTATAATTTTTTAAACTATAAAATGTGAAATTTTGGAATTACATAATATGCCACAACAACATAAAAATACCTTTGAATTTCAACGAGTGAAACCACACACGCTAAACTATCACATTGAAGACAAGATTTAAGCAATCTAAGTACATTGACTTTGAATATTTGTTGCTTATAAGTCTTGGGAAAATTTGTAAGTTTATTCTATTTGTTGGTTAGTACGGTTAAAACAATCTCTCTTAAAAGTTTTGGTCCTACGTCTGAACTGTCAGTGTAGAATTCTTAGCAATCATTGTACTACAAGTAAATATTTGTTTAGACGACAAAATGTTTTGTATTTTGTTTGAACAATGTCCATTAAAATATTTTTAGAAAATGCAAATATTGTCCATATGGTCTTTGGAAAGTATAAAATATGAAGGGTGCTATCGTCTGCAAAACTACAAATAAGACTTTTAGTTATTTGAAAAAATTGATTAATGCAAATTAAAAATAAAGTTAGCAAAAAAACAGAATCTTGAAGAACACCAGCATTTATGATTTTAAGGTCAAAATTAAAACCATTAATTTTGATTGTAATTTTTATATTGTTATTAGAACTATTGATGAATATACCCTATCAAAAGCTTTAGAAATATCTAAAACTACTGCAAGCTTTTTTTTGTTTGTCTAAAATAAATTTGATTTATGACTAACATAGGTCAGAAATCTGTTAACAAACGTTTTGATCAAATCTATATTGAGTATCTGAGATGAAGTTATTTTGTTCTAAGGAATTGACAATGTAAAAATTAATATACTGTTCAAATTTTTTTGTCAGATTGAAGAATAATGCAATTGGTCTATAATTTGAAAAATCACACTTGTCTCCCTTTTTAGGTATAAGTTGATTATTTGCAATTTTCCAACAATCTGAGAATATTTCATTATTGTAAGATATTTTTTTTTATTTGCAAATGTTTTAAAAATAGTAAGTAGAATTTTATTTATACTTGATGCTTTTCTGGTATTTAATTTAAGAAACTAACACTAGTCGGCACTGTAAATACAGCAATATAAAGGTTTATAATAGTAGAGTTAGATGCAAATTGGTTTGCAAAATTATTTGCTTTTTTTTTAGATTAGTAACTAGATTGTTTTGATCATTTTGAAAAGGAGGTATTAAAGATTTTGTGCTACCTTGCAATAAATTTATTGCTTTATAAATTTTGTTGTTAGTTATGAAAAGTTGAGAAATTTGATTTGATAGTTTTATTTCTGTGAGTTCTATTTTTTTCAGATTGTGTTAGGTTGTCACAATAATTACGAACTAACTTATAATTTTGTTTAGTCTGTTTGGAACAATTACTGATGTGTTTCTTAAATGATTTTTTAAATTAAAAACGAGAACTTTTGTTTTAGTTCAATAACAAAGAACGGAACAATTTTTAGATAACTTTTTAAATAGTTTTTGAAAGATTTTTTGCTGCAATATGTGGATTTTTAGAATGTAAGCAATAAAAATTAAAGTCAAAATGATAAAAAAAAAAAAATGTTTATTTTAGAATATTGATAGATGAGACGTGGTTTTAGTTTTGTAGTAATAGAAAGAGAAGTTTTAACAATAGAAGTATTAAGAGAATAATTAGAATTTTTTAAAGTAGCCTTGACAGTAGATGTTGTAATTTCTAGAATAGTTAAGAGATACAAATCTAATAATTTTGATTTAGCAAGAAATCCATCGCAAGAAAAATATGTGGGTGGCTAAATAAGTTAGGTAAAATTATGAGAAACAACAAAAATCATAGCTTGTTGTTTTGATAGTGTTGTAGAAGATGAGTGGCTTAACCATTCAGTATTATGTACATTAAATTCTCCTAACAAGTTTATTTATGATTATCTTTGAAAAAACTTGTCTATACTATCAGAAAGGTTATTAAAAAAGTTTATAGTTACCTTATTTATAAATTGGTATATGCCAATTACAAAAATAGTCTCATTGGAAAGGTTTAGTTTAACAAATATGATATTATAACCAATGCCTTCACAGTGTCAACAACCTTATTGAAAAGACGTACGTACATAACCTTTTTTAATCTTCGCACATTTATAATTGTTCCTATTTATCTATAACCATATCCTAGCCCTATCCCTAAAATTGCTAGCTTGCGGATAATATATCCACCCATTTAAAATGGGGAAACCCAAGCGGCATCGAATAGATAAAAAGAATCAACCCGCAAACAAAACAATGCCCCATGACGCAGCAGTTCACAATATAGACGAGAGTGACGAGGAAGAAGAATTAAATCATGACAAAGCTAGGCAACTAGAAATACAGAATAGCACCAAAAATGAATACATTAAAACAATAGAAAGCCCGAGTAATTCGCAATTAGACCCGCAGCAACTGCCAACAATAAATACACAACTAAATAAAACACCAATAAATAATACATTTCCACAGCAAATACAAAACATAAATACTGAAAATAAATATATACGGACCTATAATACGATGCATCCTGGACCCTACCTTGTCATTATTCAAACTGATAAAGAAAACATTAAAAAGCATCACCCAACAAAAATAGCGGAATCAATATTTAAATACTGCCCAGGAGCAAAGGATATAGAAATCTCAGGCCCGAGTAGAATAAGAGTAATATGCGACTCGGCATCAACAGCCAATGCGTTAACAAAAAATGAATACCTCCAACAAGTCAATTACAAAGTCTTAATACCGTCAAATAATAAAGAAACGAAAGTAATTATACACATTCACCACAGCATACACACGCAGACAATCGTAAAAAATGGCAAAGGAACAAACGGCGAAGAAATACTCTATGCAAAAAGATACACAAAAAAAATCACGGAAAATGACGAAAATCGCATAATTCAATTAAACACAGTCCAACTTGTAATTAATGCCGAAAATCAACCGTCTCATATTTTAATGGAAGGCATAAGATACAAAGCAGAAACATACATAGAAAAACCCACACAATGCGGCAACTGCTTAAAATTCGGTCATAGGAAAAACCAATGCAGAGCACAATTAAGATGTATCAAATGCGGAGAACCACACATGTCAGAAAACTGCAATTCAAATATGTACAAATGTCTAAACTGCCAAGGAGAACATCATGCCAAAAATAAACAATGCCCTAAATACAAAGAACAGTTAATAAAATCATATACTTTCATAAATAAGACAAAACCAGACGCAGTGTATGGCATAAAAATGGACAACGCACAATCATAATGGGAGATTTTAACGCCCATAACACACTCTGGGGATCTACCAAAAACTGCACAAAGGGAAAAATAATCGAAGACTTTTTAAATGAATTTAACCTAATAATACTTAATGATGGCAGCCCAACAAAAATTGCTCAAAATGAGAAAAATGTTCGACCATCATGCATCGATCTGACAATATGCAGCAATGACATAGCCATGACTTCGGAATGGAATGTTAAAAATGATACAATGAGTAGTAATCATTATCCGATAATTACTAAAATTGCATCAAATAACATAAAACAAACAAAATATTCACGTCGAAATTTCAAATTAGCCAACTGGGCACAGTACTCACAAGAGATAGATATGGAAATAAAAACACAAAGAGACCATATTAACTTTAATATCCTGACAAATATTATACAGAACGCGGCAGATAAAACCATCCCACGAACTAAAACAAAAAACTATACTCATACTAACCACAAACCACAACCATGGTGGAACCCGGAATGTAATAAATTAATAGCAAAACGTAAATTAGCACTAGGAAAACTACGCAAAAAAATGAGCATTGAACACTACGAAGAATATAAAAAGACATGTAAAGAAGCCCAAGATGGTATAGAAAAGGCAAAAAATAATAGTTGGATTGACACCTGTGAAAACTTAAATCCAAAAATGGACAGCAGAAGAGCATGGAGTATAGTAAAAGCTATAAAAGGGAATGGAAATGCCCGAATAAACTCAATTAAAACAAACGATAAATTAACGGAAGAATTATTAAAAACCATAACACCGGACTACACGGAAAATCACCATCAAATAGTTGAAAAACAAACCAACGATATACTACATCCTTTGGAGACTAATTTTAACATGGACGAATTAACCTTTGCATTAAAACATAAAAAAGCAACCGCACCCGGACTAGATGAAATAAATTACAACATGATCAAGCAGTTACCACATAAAGCAAAAACAGTATTATTGGAAATATTTAACGAATGGTGGCAAAAAGGACAAATACACGAAAATATGAAGAAAATAAAAATTCTACCATTTTTAAAAACAAATAAACCGGACGATCAAATTAAATCTTATAGATTAATATCCCTAATTCCATGCGTTATAAAGGTATTAAATACGATGATTAAGAATAGACTTAATTACTTTGTAGAAAAAGAGCATTTATTACCAGAACATAGCTACGGTTTTAGACAAAACAAAAACACATCAGACGCTTTATATAAATTATTCTCCGAAATAAGGTTAAACACAGCAAAAAAAGAAATTACTTCGGCAGTGTTTATAGATCTAGAACAAGCGTATAACTCCGTAGATATTCCGACACTAATCAATATAATTACTGAACTAAATATACCAAAGAGATTTATAAGATATATATATTCTTTTCTAACTGACAGATCCTATACTATCCAAGCAGAAAACACACACTGTCGTACCTCTAGTACAGGACTACCACAAGGGAGCACTCTAAGCCCTATACTTTTTAATCTATATATGCACAATATTAAAAAGCACACAAAAATCAATCTCATTCAATACGCTGACGATATTACTCTATATACGACAAATAAAAATATAAACATAAATATAAAAATACTAGAAGACGAAATCAAAATAGTGGATAAACACTTTCAATTACTAAACTTAAACATAAATATAGACAAATGCAAAACAATACATTTTACTAATAAACACAAAATACCACCCCATAACAACATAAAAATGCACGAAAAAGATATACCGGAAACGGAAATACATAAATTCTTAGGTGTGTGGATGGACAGAAAATTAAAATTTAATAAACATATCGAAGAAGTAGAAACACGAACAAAAAAAGATATAAATTTGATTAGAGCTATAACACCAAGGAAGAAAGGAGCCAAACAAGATATAGCAGTACACCTTTACAGAACCTTAATAAAACCCAAAATAATGTATGGATGCCAAATATATGCACAAGATAATAATAAAAAACAAGTAGCAACCTTAAAACAAATACAAAATAAGTCCTTAAGAACAAGTATTGGGGCCATCTGCTCTACGCCAATAATTGCAATTTTGAGCGAATCAGCAGAAACTCCTATTGATTTGCAAATAAAAAATCAAATTATATATCAAAACATTAAAACAATTGAAAAAGAAAACGTAATCCAGATACTACAACAAACTAAAAACATATTAGAGAAAAATGGGCAATATGTAAACAAACCACTACCAACTGACTTGAGTGTTTTAGAAAGCAACAAAAGTATCATAAAGTATGTAGCTCCAACACATCCAGTATCATACCAAAATACATATCCACTCACTAGAAAAGCATTACAGATACATACAAAAATACCTAAAATTACTTCCAAAACACTAGACTGCACCATAATAAAAATGGAAACACTTCAACTGATCAATACAAAATATAAAAACTACAACCACATATACACTGATGGATCCAAAACAAAACACGTAACCGCGGCAGCAGCGGTTTTTAACAAAAAAACAGCGGACTTAAAAATACAACAAACTGCATCAATAGTAACAGCAGAATTAACTGCTATTAAATTAGCACTATATCTAATTAACAAATACCCCAATAAAGACAATACACGTTATGCAATATTCACAGACTCCCAAACATCCCTAACCTTACTCCAGCAAATCAATATTTCCACAAAAACTAACTATATGTGCGAAGAAATATACAACGAAATCAATAATATGTACACAAAAGACATAAAAGTAGTGTTACAATGGATACCAAGTCATATCGGAATACCAGGCAACGAAAAAGCAGACAAAGCAGCCAAAGAAGTAGAACAACCAATAACAAATATTATATTACCACGAAACGATTACAAACATCAATTGAAAAAAGGAATGCAAGAACAATGGCAACAACAATATGAAGAATCAACAAAAGGCCAATTCTATAAAAAAATCCAACAGCAACCCTTGAATGAACTATGGTTTGATAAATTTAACATAAAAAGAGGACTTATACAAAAAATTATTAGATATCGGACAGGACATGGAATGACAGCAGAGAAACAACACTTATTTAAACAAAACGACTCTCCAAATTGCATAAAGTGCGACTTACCTGAAACAACAGAACACCTACTTGAACACTGTAATGAGTACGCAGCAGTAAGAAGTAATTTTTTAGAAAAAACCAAAGAAAAAACCGTGATAGATGCACTTAAGAATATAAAGAAACACATCAACCCCATTGTGGAGTTTATGGAACAGCTTCCAACAATCTAAACTATATAGACATTTTTTTCGGCCGGATGTCAAATGACAAAGCCCTCAGTTTATTTTTTTTTTTGTATATACAAATTATTTATATGTAAAGAATAAATTGAAAAATTAAATTAAAAAAAAAAAAAAAAAAAAAAACCAATGCCTTGAATTTTGAATGTAGTCGGTCTAAAATATGATTGTTGGTCAGCAAATAAATGAAAAGATAATAATTGGAATTTACTAAATTAAAGCAATCGGGATCTTTATTGTTTACTTTGGGTTCAGCCAAAAAGAGGACATGGGGTTTCTTATGTTTAAGATGTTGATAAACAGAATTAAATTTTTTTTAAACTACTTATGTTAAAAAAAAACTAAAGTTTTTAAAATCTTATTTATGTCATGGAACACAAAAAGTGATAATTGGAAACTAAATATCCAATTTAATAAGCATAACTAAAGGGGTACCTCAAGGGTCCATATGTGGTCTACTATTGTATATATACTACACTTCTTCATACCCAACAAAAACTATACTAAACTCAAAATATTATCTACACGCAGATGACGCCATGCAAAACAATCTAGATCATCTAATAGCTACATTATCAGATTATTCTCTTAAAATTATCGTTTCTAAATTATGTTTAATAATATTTTGGACAAAATAATTAAGAGAAAAAACATTACAAAACAACATATTGCTTGGCATAAACAACGTTATGCTACCAATAATGAATTCAACAAAAAATCGTAGGCTAAATATTGATTTTAATTTTTGATTTTAACAATATTTAAACAAAATTATCCAAAGATTGTTTGCAAACCTAAAGCTATTTTATTTTACTTAAATCAAAATTAAAAGAAAATGTTATGTCAATCAAACAAGACATAAATAGAATACAGCGGGTTCAAAATTGTTGCATTAGATTTATATTTAGCATACGTCGTCCAAACATTCAAAGTAAATCTAAAAAAAATTATGTATTTAAACTCTGTAGTTATGTTTTATAAAATTTTAACTACAGGTATTCTAACATTTTTTAAGTGATTTTTTTAATATAAACCTACAAAACACTAATGTCAAGTCAATACCAAAAGACAACTCGCAAATTTTCAAAAAATTATTTCAATATAATATTTAAACAATATAGCATTTTTAATTTTAAATATAGTTTAAAAATATATTTGTTAATGCAGCAACTTAGTATTAGATAATTTTAATTAGTTAGTAATATGTTAAATTTTGTCTTTTGTTTTATATACAGAATGTTAGGTAAACATGCCTCAAAAAATTCAAAAGGTTATTTCTTGGCCTACTCTAAGAATAGTTTGTTCTATGATGGTTTTTGAAAAACCTCTTTGTTTTGAATGGTGAACAAAATTTGCGACAATAAGTGAATACAAGTACAAAAAATTGTTAACAATATTTTGGAACGGCTGTTTTATTTACTAATGTACAAGTGGATTTCATTTGAATACGTATCGTCATTAATCATCACATGGATCGGCCGCAGTTGTTTAGATTGACGGCTAGATGACTGACATACATTTCATGTATGGACTTGCTGATGGCAGTTCATTACAAACTAGATGATTGTACTTTAAACGGTTTCCTGGCCGTAATATCGACGTCTTTGTGAAACAAACACATTAAAACAAAATGAAGTGCTAAGAAGATCAATGACTGTATGAACAGTAAAACTAGAACAGAATGTGCTAAACATAATAAAAGAAGAACCAAATAGTTTTACGCAAAAACTGATAATACATAGAATGAAAATCAATGGGTAGTTTAAAAAAAATGGGCAATTTTCTGTATTTATACAACATTCAGCGTGTTTAGGCACTACTACCTGCTGATTTTCTTTTACGTATTGCGTTATGTCAATTGTTTTTGCAAACAGTATTTTTAATCTTTTAATTCTTTACACAATTTTTTTTTATCAATGAAGCCAGTTTCTTAAGAAATTCAATAAGAAATTTTTATAACAACTATATGTGGGCAGATAAAAATCTCTTTGATTTTTTAGGTTGGAATTGTAAGCGACTGTCTAATTGGACCAGTATTTCTAATAGAAAGACTAACCGGCGATGTGTATTGCAATTTTTTAAAACACATGCTACCCCAGTTTCTGGATGATGTACTATTGGCAACAAAAATTACAATGTAGTTTATGCACAATGATGCACTACTACATTTTAGTTTGGTTGCTTTTGATTATTTAACAGCAACATACGGAGGTTGCTAGATTGGTCGATGTGGGCCACACGCATGGCCTGCTCAATCCCTAGACTCAAACCCCCTAAGTTATTTTATATAGGGCTATCTGAAATCATAGTTGACGCTACTCCAGTGAAGAGTTTGGACGACTTGCAAAATTGAATAATTGTTGAGTAGAACTCATTTAGAAACAACTCTGGTGTGTTTTAAAGAGTTTGGCATTTATTGACAAAAAAATTAAATGTTTGTATCTAGGCCAAAAGAAGTCATTTCAAACATTTATTGTAGATTCAGCAACTTTACATGCACTTTTTGATATTAAAATTTTGTACTTGTCGCAAATTTTGTTCACCCTGTATTTTTGAAACAAAGTGGTTTTTCAGAAATAATTATAGGACAAAATATTCTAAGAATAGGCCAAGGAACAACACCTTAAGTTTTTGTTGCATATTTACCTAACACCTAGTATATATATTTATTTTTAAAATTTTAAAAAATTATTTTTATGTATTTATGTGTAAAGGTTTATGAAAAAAAACAGAAAATAGTTATTTTATTTGTTCAATCTAATCATGTACTTTATTGCCAACACTATTATATATATATTTTTTTTTTTTTTGACAATAAAAATGATTTATTATTATTTTTATTATTATTGCGTAAAAGTTTGAGTTTTGGACAACAAAAACCACTTGCTTTGCTACAGCAAAATTTGAATAAAAGTTTTATTTTTGACAAATGAAGAAGTTTAGACATTGTTACCGATAACACTTTTAATAAGTAATTTTAACACATGCACTGCCAAATCAAAAACTATTAAAATTTTTTGCTTTGCCAATTAAAGAAACTTGGACATTGTTGCTGAGAATACTTTTAATGAGTATTTTGTTATTTCAATATTTTACAACTATTGTCAGTTTATTGCAAAACGTTAAAGTTTTTTGTTTTAAGACAGCAAAAAAACGCCCTATCAAAGCAAACATTGTTTTCAATTGCCAATAACTATTTTTTGGCAATTGAAAAAACTTCTGATACAATTAATGCTTTATTGTATCAATATTTTTGTCTTTTTGCATCTATTTTCAGTTTATTGCAAAACGTTCAAGTATTTGAAAACAACTATTAAAAAATAGTACTGACAATTCCAAATGCTTGATAAAGAACTGTTGGATGGGTAAGAAACGTGCTCAATTTATTGATTAAAAACAAATAGATTTAATTGAACTTATCCACTCATGTGATAGTCATCCAGAAATTAAATGTTTATTTTTTTTTGCAAATGTCAGTTGTCACAAACTAATAAAGAAAGATGTCAGGTCCATAATATTAAGAATCTTATTTTAGTATTAATTTTTTTTATATAACGTATAGGGTTTAGCATTTTTTTCAACAATTTGTAAATTCCGTTTTATATAATAAAGCAAATATTTTTGTCAAAATCAAATCTAATTTATTTTCTATTTATTTTTGTTTTTTTTAAGATTTTAAGATGAACTTGAAGTTTTTTTTATTTTTGTATAGTTTTTTAAAGTGTTTAACCCATTCTGTTGCTGAAATATTTATTTATTTACTAGTCAACGGAAGCCATTACAAAATAAGTATATATTTACAATTTAAAAAACATATATTAAACATAAAACAACTAATATTAAAAATAAGAATAAAACTTAAATAGTTACAAAATATAAAAAAGGTCACGTATGGGTGACAAGTGCTCGTCGCAGGGTATTAAGAGAATCATTGAAAAAATCCACTTTAACTTTGTTGATGTGTAAATACCTATAGAGCTGAGTTAGGACAGTCAATAATCCTACAAAGCACTTTAAAAACTAGTGCCCCGTCAAAATTAAAACGTTTTTTTTTAAGACTGGTCATATTAAATGTAGAGAGCAGTTTTGTGTAGCTGTTTGGATTGCTTTATTTGTTTTTTTTTGTATTTTTATAAAAACGTTGACACTTTTTCTGTGCGTCATAGATTCTATCTAAATTGATAATTTTTTTTAATGTTTTATTGATTGTCTTCACTTTGTATTTATTCTATTTCTTATTGTATTGTTGCCACTTTTACCTTGATTTGATTTGCTTGTTTTCCTGGTATGCTTTGTGTTTTGTTGTCAAATCTTTTATTTCTGGGCAGAACTGCGGCTTGTAGTTGGGTTTAGAATGTTATCAAGTAATTTTGTTTCCATATTGCTTTTTGAGCACTGTTTTTTTAGTTTTATCTATGTTTTATTGACGTTGCTTGTAGTTTTCCATTTTTTGTTGTAATCTTGTGCAGCAGAGGCGGTTGGTTCTTTCTGTTTTTAACAATTTTAAATCAATTTTGTTTGCAGTTGGTGTTTTATTTGTTTGTCTTCCTTAAAGGATATCTGTATTTGCATAGACCAAAATGGTAATCTGTTATAGCATTGGCTGATATCATCTTACATCTAATATTTTATTGATAACTAGATGCTTTGATTTGTAATTTCACTATTATAGATATTTGTTTCCAATAGTTTTCAAATGTGCACTTTTGTTGTAATATATGTGGGCAAAATGTGTTTTAAAGTTTATTTTGCATATCCGTTGTATAATATGCTCATTATATATATTTTGCTTTTATGGTGCTTTAACGTGACTTTGAGAATATTGTTGTTTATGTTTTTTATGCTGTCTTATGCAAAGTAGATTGAACATAGTTGTTTTATTGTTATAAAACGATTAAACAAAATGGAAGCTAAATTTGCAAAAGCAGTGTTTATCTGACTCGTTAATCTTAGCAAGGCATTTCACAAAATTTAAATTGACGTACTTATTGTAAAATAATGTCAACAAATATAGTTATTTTAGTAGGTTGACATATTTGTGTTGGCAACAAAATGTAAAATAAAAACAATAAGTAGTCGTAAAAACACGGTACAAACACGTTACATTTTAACCAAAAATTGTGTCTACTTAATTATTGATATATATTTCCACTTGATTATATAAAATATTACAAATAAGATGTTATATTTAATCCCAATCAACAGTTTATGGGCCCAGTAGAATCGATTAAATTAGTAGATGCGTAATAAATTAAGATAACCTAAGAGTAAGGTTATACACAGTCAGCCGCGTGTGCCGCAAAGTAAAAAACTGAATAATATAAATAAAGTACGTAAACGTGAGTTACAATAAAAAAGTCTGACAATACATAAATCTGGACAAAATGTCAGTAATGAGTGATAAATTAAATCAAGTTGCAAAATTAAAGGATTGTGACAGCTACAAATTAAGGAAATTTAAGATAGATATTATTCTAAGAACTCATGGCTTACTCAAAGTAGCAAACGGTGAGTCTGAAATTACACCTGACGCTTCAACAAATGCACATGAAGAATGGAATAAAAAAGATGCAAAGGCTTAATACATTATAGTATCGACAATCTCGAACACATGTCTGACACATGCATTAAATTTTGCAACAAGCAATAATAAACTATAAACATTTATGAAGAACAAGAAAAAATATAAAAAAAAAAACTGGTATGCAACATTCCTAAGCAAAATAAATAATATGGCGTTCAAACTTTAAGGGTTCAACGCTACAATAAGTTTTGAAATGCTTATGTCACAAATTCTGTCAAGCTTGCCTAATCAATTTAAACATTTTGTAAGTGCATGGGAGTCAACACCTTAAGATAAGAATACATTGGAAAATCTAACTGCTCAGCAAAGAATTCAAAACAAAAAATAAAGAAAAAAGCAATGAAACAGTGGCGTTCAACACTGCAAAACACCAAAAATGTTTTAAATGTAACAAAAAATAAAAATGCAATATCCAAAAACAAAGGTGAAATTAAATTCACCAAAAATAACATAAAAGTGTTAAAAGAAAAAAAAATGACATTGGAAAAATAAAAACACTGTGTAATTTAATGAGTCATTTAAGCAAAGAAAACCCATTGAAATTAAGATCTTATCCATTTTAAACAAAAAACCAATCGATTTTTGGATAAGATATGCAAATGTTGTGTACGAGCAAAACAGATACGACTTTCGTTTAAAACAGAGCAAACAAGAGCAACTAGGTTTATAGAAATAATACACTCAGACGTGTCTGGCTCAATAAATCCTATAACGTGAAATGGAAACAAATATTTTTACTCATTACTGCATGGTATTCCTGTTAGAAAGACGTAATCAAGTCAAAAATGCAATAAAGGAATACATAAATATGTTTGAAGTAAAATTGAATCTGAAAGTGCACAAATTCAGATAGATGTGTCAATGGTGGCAAATAAATCTCTAAAGAATTTAAGGAGTGGTCCAAACAAAGAGAAATGATTTTAGACTACACAGTTCTACATACCCCTTAACTCAATGGTAAAGCAAAACGATTAAACAGAACCTTGTAAGAAAAAGCCAAAACATTAATTTTAAATGGAAACCAACACAAAGAAACGTGTTTAAAAGCTGTAAATACAGCAACTCATCTAACAAATAGATGTATATCATTAACTGTTGATACAACTCCGCATAAAAAATGAACAAGTAAGAAACCCGATCTATTCAGAGTAAGAGTATTTGGAAGTGACGCCTTTGCCAAAGTGAAAAACTGGATGATCAAAGTAAAAAATTAGTAATGATTGGATATAGCTTAAATGGATAATGCCTGTAGAATATGGACAAAAAAAAATAACATTTCAAATGGTGGAATTTATGAAAGCGGGTTACGTCTATTTAACAGCCAATTACGGCAACGTCCCGTTAAATGAAATAAATTGTAATTCATGAAAGTCAATTATATTTAACAAGCCATTAAATGTAAATGTTTTGTTAAATATTTAATCATAATTAAATGTATACTTAACTTATACATGTGATGTACTATTAGATATAATTTATTTCTAAATAGTCAAAAAAAGTAATGTTTTTTACATTAATTAAGAAATTTTATGACAAGTGCTCACAAAAAATTTCAGTATTTAACCCATTTTTTTTCACATTGAATATGTATTCATCTGATGAAGATTAAGATGTTAATTTTATTGTGAAAGTGTTACAAGTAATGCCTCGCTCTAGACAGTTTAGAGATCGCAAAAATTTATTTGAATGATATGATCAAATTGACTTTAAGCAACAATTTAGATTTTTTTAAGGAACTGTTTGTTATTTATTGGGAATTATTGGGCCACAACTACAAAAGCCAACAATCAGAAGCCAACCAATAACGCCATTATTACACATACTTATAACTTTGCAATTTTATGCAACAGGCTCATTTCAAAAAGTTTTAGGAGTTTACATTTTTATTAGTCAATCAACTGTATGCAAAATAATCTCAAGTTACTAATGCAATTGTTGCATTTACACTTGAAAGTAGAAGAAAAATACAAACAGATTTTTATTCAGTACAAAGATTTTCTTGTGTAATAGGTGCTATTGACTGTACGCATATAGGAATTCAATTACCTAAAGGTGATCAAACAGAACTGTACTACAGAAACAAGAAGGGGTGGTTTTCTTTTAATGTGCAGGCTGTATGTGACAACAAATTAATTTTTTAAATATAATAGCACGATGGCCTGGTTCAGTTCATGACAGCACAATATTTTACGATTCACCACTGCGAGTTGAATTTGAAGCCGGACAATATGCCAACTGTTATTTAATTGGAGATAGAAGTTATGCATGTAAATCCTATGTATTAACTCTAGTTAATAATCCAGTTACACCTGCCGAGCAAAAGTATAATAGAGCACACATTCATACTAGAAATTGCATTGAAAGAGCTTTTGGTGTTTGGAAAAAACGTTTTTCCTGTTTATCACTTGGTATTCGTTTAAAAAAACAAAAAATATTACATGTGATAATAGCAACTGCTGTTCTTCACAATTTAAGTATTCAACTTGGTGACAATAATTTTGAAGAACCGCAGCTTGTAAACAACAAAGAACCTCTACATCAAGTACATGAACAGAGGGAAGAATCCAATTTCAATGAAAGAAGATTGTTAATTCAAACAGTGTCTGAGATTGTTGATATTAGCATAACGTATGATAATTCAACATAACATATAATAATTCTTTAAAACATAACATAAAATAATTCATTATATCATTAATTATTCAAGATAATAATTAATTACATGTTATGTTAAATTTAAACAATATGATTATTTAATAATACAATATAATAAAAACAGTTTATATAATATGTATAAACTAATTTTATTAATTAGCAATTATTTTTTAAATCGTATCGTACATAAAATGTACTATATTGTAAAGTAATTCAACATAACATAAAATAATCATTTATTCAAAATGTGTAATTATGCAATATAATAAATAATCACACCTTATATTAAATAATTTATACAATATGATTAATTTATCATTTTATATAATTTGTTTTCTACAAACAAGTAATTAATTATTATGTACTAATACAACCATACTGTATAATTTATTAAGTAAACATCCATACTCTTATTAATAATTAATTTTTGTTTTTTAATTAAGAAAAGTTCTCGTTCTTCTTCATTACGTTGCTTTATAATTTTAATCTGTAATTTTAATTTTTGAATTTCTACTTTGTTGCGTTGTTTTATAATACTCATTTTTAGTTTTAATTTTTAAATTTTTATTTGTTGAAGCTCTTCTTGACGACAAATATTAATTTCTGTTAATTGCTTTATTGGATGTGCATTGTCAAGCTTTGCTGTCTCTTACTCGTTTTGTGTTTGACTTTTGTCAATTTTAGTTTTTAATAAGCAAGTAAGGTTTTCATACACATTAGCTTTTCTTTTTATAGATATATTAGAAATCTTTGGATTTACAACTATCGGCGCTGTTGAAATATCAAAAACAACTTCTGTATTTGGTAGATGCGTATCCACAGTTTCAACTAATTCAGAGGCAATAATTAATTTGTTATCTAAATAATTATTGACTAATTCTACATCAAGTATATTTGTTTCTAAAGCTGTGTCGTGATATGATGCTGCCGAGTCAAATATATTTTCAGATGGCACAAACTGAGGTTTTAATAAAGAAATTAATCGTTCACCGATCTTATCCAATTTCTTTACAAATATACTTCCGTCTGTTTTGTACATTGCTGCTTGAAATGTTCAAAAAGATTTATTTTAATATGTTCAGTTCTCTATTAAGTCAAACCTTGTCATCTGCAAAATCCTTTCTTTTCTTTTGTTTGTAGTTGTCGTAAAAGTTCTTTAATTGTTTAGACAATCTTGGTTCCTCATTGCTGCATGCATTAAATTTATTTTGAATAATCTCCCAACAATAATTTTTATCTTTTATAGTGATTGCATCCGTTTTTTTATTTTTCAATAATTTGTAGATGTTTTTCTTTAAATGCAAACATTGCTGTGTTCATTATTTATCTGTAATTAATACCTATAACTTATAAGCATAACATAAACAAACATTCAAATTTAAAGTTGCTTTTAAAATATAACTGGCGGAATTTGTTCCCTTAAATATTTAATTGTAGTTAAATGTATACATAAACTGGACGATCTGTCAGGTATAACTTATTTCTATAAATCCAAGAATAAAATAGTTTTTTTTTTGCATAATTATAATATTTTATTAATCTTATGTTTTTTTAATGGTTTACTGCTATAATTTATAACGTAGCACGCATAATACTTAAAAATAATGTTGCCAAATCTATTTTATCAGTTTAATAATTAATCTCGATTTACTTTCATGAATACCATAAATAACATAATCAACGTTAAATAATTAATCGTAATTACGTAATTGACATTTTCATGAATTGTACCAATAGAGATGTAATATTTAATAAGAACATTTGAAAAAAATGGACAACTGTAATAGAAGAGTTAGAAGAGTTCAAAATCAAAATAAAAACCAAAGAATAAATTCTGACAGAAAAAAACAAAAAAAGGAAAAAAAAAAAAAACAGAATAGAAACAGAAACAAAAAGAAAGTGTGAAAGAGTGCAATTTTTTTTTTCAAATAACCAAACCTAAACCAGTAACAATCCCCATAGATGCAATACGTCCTAAACAAGAGATAAAATACAAACATGTGCATTTTCGTATAGAGAAGCAACAGAAAACCTCCTATATCTCTCTACTAAAACCAGACCAAATTTGACCTTAAAAATTTTATCGAACTAAACTGATTTAAAAAGATGCCCAAAATATTTAAAAGGAACAATAAACAGTAGAAATGACTACAAGATGACATAAATATTGTAAATGCATACTGTGACTTGGACTATGCAGGTGATATAAGTACAAGAAGAGGCTACGTAATATTACTGGGAAACGCTCTAATTAACTGGTGCTCAAGACTGCTACTTATTGTGGCGTTATCAAGCACAGAAGAAAAATTCATCGCAGCAGCAAAGTATACAAAAGAACTTTTATACTTAAAAAAATTAGTGACTAAATTAACAACTGTACAAGTAAAACTGAATCTACAAATTGACAACCAGAGTGCAATGTTTTTAATTAAAAATAAAATTATGAACAAACTCAGCAAACACATAGATGTGCGCTATAAGTTTATCTGTAAAAAATATTCAAAAGAATAGTGATATAGAACTTTGTCTCACAGACAGACAATTTGCAGCTTTTAGGGCGTCTAAAACTTAAATGTTTAGTTTGAATATGTTTAACTTTAAAAATGTTTATAAAAATTTATTTTTTTGTTAAAAGAAGTTGACATTAAGAGAGAGTGTTGAATAACGTCAACAACTATAGTTATTTTAGTAGATTGACATACTTGTGTTGGCAACAAAATGTAACTATATGTTGTAAAATAAAAACAACAATGCTAAGAAATTGAAGGGTAAATATAAAAACCTTCAAAATAATTGAAAACTTAAACTTACAAAACACAACACAGATACAAACAAAATACAGCAAAAAAGAAACACTTGAGGTAGTAGACGGCATAAAACAAGGAGACAAAAAAGCCCAACTATATTTAACGTTTTATCAGACGGTAAAGTCAATACGAATAGGTTACAGAATTAAAAAGGAACACGGAAACATATCAGTTTTGCAGACGATGTCGTAACAATAGCAAAAAATAAAAACGACTAGATACATTTTTAGTAAAATGCAAACTAGAGGCAAAAGACAAGATTATAGAGCAAGTAATGCAGTTATCATACCCTAAGAGTCAGGTAAACTAACAGCTCTCCAAAAATGAAACAAATTTGAAAAACAACCAGCAAAGCAGCGAAAACATTTGCTTACTATAAAAAAAATATTGTAAAACAAACACTTTGTAATGACAGCAAAGTTTTTATTTATAAAGTCTGCATGAGACTAATCTTTACATATAGAGCAAAAACCCAAGCTGAGACGCAAGCTGAGACAAAGTGGACAAAACAAGTTGTTAGACCAATTGAAATGCAAACACAATTTAAACCATTAAAGGAGAAACAATAAAAGATCAGAATAATAAACTATGCAATCTGAAAAGAACCTTCATCAAAGCATTACCCGTTAGAAAAAAAAAGAAGATTGGCAAGAGCATGTTCACCGCATGGGAGGGATTCTATGGTAAAGTAGACAACAAAGTTATGTTTTTTTTTTTGAAATAGTAAACAATTTGATTTGCTTATGCAAAAAAATTAGTCAATAGTGCAATCTTTTTGTTATGTATTTATAATTTGTTAACTATTTTTTACTATATTTTGATTTGAACATGTTGTTTTTTGTACTCATAGCTCAATTAAATTAAAGCTATGCTTATTAATTTTAACTAATTTTACTAACTACTAAATTCAACAACAATTACTACATGCTCTTGTGCATGTTTTATAAAAAATAATATTTTAAGTATTTTTAACAGAATTTTACTTTTTGTAAAATATTTGATTTAAATTTTATTAACTATAAAACATAAATGTTACATGTTAAAAGTAAGTTTAATAAAATAATCGTAAAAAAATACTGATTTAAAATAAAGTAACGTACATTAAATATGATTCAAACATAAGTATAATTTTTCTTAAAAATAATTAGATTATTTTAAACATATTGTTGTTTATTGCTAGTATTTATTTCCAGCATGTAAGTACAAATTTTAGCGTTTGTTTCAATAATCTGTACACACCGGTTAATTTATTTTTATTGTGTCGTTTTCCCATAGACGCACAACCTATTTAAAAATAATATCCAGTTATCAAGTATATAAATATTGCCTTAAGCGCACAAGTTATATTGTAACCTGAAAAGAATATTTTTCTGCAATAAATAAATCTAAAATAAAATCCTAGAAGTGAAGTGCAGAATCAGTTATTAGTTGTTTCTATAATAATGTTCAGTTCTATTAATCTTGTGTGCAAAAGCTACCGCGCAATTTTTTTTACAATATACACAGACTAAGTTTTGTGTAGATTATATAATTGCTTAATTACTCAAAATGTGTTAAGATGTATTTACAAAAAGTATACTTTTAGCATTTTTTAACATTTAAACATAAATAATCTAAGTTATTTTTTGAACCGTTTAAAAGTTTTTAAAAGTGTATGTATTAATAATAAACTCTATTTAAAATAAATATGTAAACTGTAATATATTAATTTCACAATTCTATTTTTTTTTCAACATTTTTCTAATAGTAGAGAGGTTCCAAAAATATCTTTGGCCGGAACCTGGTTACCGAGAACTGAACTGCGCCATATTTCTAAGATTTTACTGTTATTGATTTTACCTGCAAATGTGCAACAAAATGATCTACCTTCTCACTCAGATAATGATTAATTGCAACGGATCTATTGTGAGATGAAATATGCCCGGGCAATATTTTATGCGCATGCATCTATGTTTATTTCCTCTGCGTCTGCACTCTGCTACCTCACATGTCCTCGAGCTGTTCAAAAGTAAGCATCTGCCTGCAGTCTACATACAATGTAAGTTTATTTTTAAGTATCTTATAAACAGATAATATTTTAATATATTAGCAATTTCTTAACAATTGATTTAAATGTTTTTTTTTTTAATTTTATTTATTACTTTATAAAAATTATAAGACGAAAATTTTGATATATTTTTTATACTTATTGTTCCTCAAATTATTATCAAACTTTTAATGCACGCCCGCTACTTTTACACATAACCTTGGTAAAAGCACTAGGGCAACATTGGTGGGGGTAGCTAGCCGGGATTGCATCGCAACCCTGTTGCTTTGGTCGATCAAAGTGCATCGAAAACTCAACGCGTGCGTTTGCTTCCTGATGCAATCTGTCCATCTACATTATTTGATTTAGTAAGTTTAATTATTTTTTAATTATATTTACATATTATAAAAATTATTTAAATTAATTATTTCATTAATCTAAAATAAAATGTTTGTTGTAAATTATGATTAGATGTTACAGTATGGTGTAATAATGTGCTATAATTTGATTTGGCCAAAAATGTTATTTAAATATAGTTAATATTTTACACGTAAATGTGGCTTATTTTGTATCAACAAGTTGCTAACACAATTGGACTCTTCCATTATGAATTCAAATCAAATCCTGGTAGGTGGACCAAATCATGGCGGTGAGATAAAATCAATATTTAGTGATTTTTAGTTGCCAAGTACTCAACTCCCCCCAATGACAATGTTGGCTGGTCCAATATCCGGACAAACATTTCTAAATGCAATGCGTAGTTATATTACTGGTTGATTGAAATAATTCTATATATACATACTGAGTACAATTAATATGCCAATTTTTATTACATTTTAAATATCACTTACAGTACTATAACTTTTAAGAATAATTTGAAGCCGTTTTACAATGCATCTTATTTTTGCATAAGTTTAATAATTATATTAACTTTAAATTATATTTTTCAGCATCTATTTTCTGACATTTTTAGTATATTTTTTTGAAATATGCATTAAAATAAAAACAAAAGTAGTATTTTTTAAATAATTTATTTACAATACAATACATAATAATAATTATATGTATTTTTAGATACAATTTTTAAATTTTATCTTTTGAAAATGATTAAATATCGAAATCGATTAAGAAATAAAAACAATTTTAATGTAAAACAAAACAAAATATTTATTAATTTATAAAAATAAAGAATATTAAAGTGTTTTCCCAAATAAATAACACAAGTAATAATTTTCTTATAATCATTAAATCAAATATATAAGTTCCTATACAACTAAGCAAATTTCACAAAGTGGTGAATGCGCCGGGCATATTTTTTTGTAATTTGTAAAACACGTTAAACAAAGTATTTAGAATATATAAATATTCTTCCTTTTAAGCAAGCAAATTTTGTAATATGTATACGTTATTGGAAATGTCCCAGAATTTCTAATAATATAACGCAGTATTTTATTTCCTCCCCTCGTCTAGACTGCTTTCGCTTACTGATGTAAACAAGTTTGTAGGTCAGAATACGACGGAGCTTCGCGTAAAATCAAATATTACTTTCTAAGGGAGATATAATTTGTTCATTAAAATTATATAAATAAGATTTCTACGTAATTTAATTATTATGCTAATCATGTTTACTAGATATGTATTTTAAGTATTTAATCATATAATCAATGTCTATTTTGTATTCATATTAAAGCAACTTTAAAACGTAATTATATGGTATTGCTATAAAGCTTAAACTCAAATTCATGCAATGATATTACGTCTTATAAGTTTTTTTGTATCTAATTTAACATATAAAATTGATTATAATTGTTATTTAAAATTTTAATTGATTAACCAAAAAAAAAAAATTTGTGAATTAAGTAAAAAACATTTATTTTGAAGATAATTATTAGCTTGGGTGGTAAATAATCAGTAGAATAATATACTTTAAATATTTTAAATCATATTTATTTAATTACGTTTTTAAGATTTTTAGTGTTTTTTTATGCGCTAAAATGCAATTAAAACAAACAAACAAAAAAAAAACAATTTGGATTGAAATTTATTATTTATATGTTTTATCAACTGTTATTTTTATGTATTAACGGAGTTTAGCTGTTATAATAAAAATTAATTAAGTAAATAAAAATCAATCAATAATTTACATGTATTACAATTTTTTTTAATTATATATATATATATATATATATATATATATATATATATATATATATTATTTGTAAATATTTATTACTATATTTTATTTGATATTTAATTTTTTGTTTTGTTTTATAATTTCATTTTTTTGTCAATAAAAATCTAAAATTATAAAGCAAAACAAAAAATTAAATATCAAATAAAATATAGTAATAAATATTTACAAATAATATATATATATATATATATATATATATATATATATAATAATATTTAATTAAAAAAAATTGTAATACATGTAAATTATTGATTGATTTTTATTTACTTAATTTTTATTATAACTAATAATATGTTACGTCTAGCCAAGTACAACAGAAATCTCGCTAATATAATAAAATGCTGCGGTATATAAACCGCAGCGGAATGCTGCAATTCCTCCCTTTACAGACCAAAACCTTCAGATAGGGTTGTTAAAACTTGACATCATCTGGTATTTGGATCTGTTTTTTAATTTTATCATTTAGAAGTCCTTTTTTTTGTACAACAAAATTGTCCCGGCTGTATTTCAAACATTCAGGAACTAGTTTGATAAGTTATATCTTTTTTATAAGTTTAATAAAAATTTGAGTGTAGTGGCAATTTTTAAATTTGTTATTTAGTAAGATATCAATTTTGCATGAAACATCCAAAATCACATAGAATAAATAATTCCTAGCTTACAAAACGTTACAAAATTTTCTATATCTTGAATAATATTTAATTTCTTATTAAGAACATGCAAGCGTTGATTAAAATATTATCTATAAAAAGTTCTTTAATATGTTTTTTCGTTTTGTTTAGTAATTTACTCATAACATTTATTCTAATATAAAACGCATTGTTGTTATGTTCCATTTTTTAATAGTTTGATTAAAGTTGTTATGTATCAATTTTTTATTAGTTGAACATTGATAATCTAATTCATTAATTACATTATTCTATTTAATTTTTATATGACTTTAAACAATTGTTAAACGTGCATTATTATCTGAATCATGTTCTAATTTTCTCATAATAAAATTTATATTGTACTGGGTAATTTTGATTTGGTTTTTATGGTTATTGGATGCTAAGTCTCATGAGTTTTTAAAAAGGTTTGCATGGTTTTTTTAATTTTTCAGTTTGAAAGATCATAGTATTGGATGAAGTGGTGTGAAGAATTTTGTAATTTTGCAAGTTCTAAATGAATGGGTAAGATTCCTAGATTTTTGGTTATGTCTTTTTGACATAAAACATTGATAGTTGCCAAATGATAAAGATGGTGTATTTGCAATAGAAAATACTAGTTTAGTAGGTTGTTTTATGTTTGTAATTTACAATCCGTTTTTGCTTTTTAAATTTTTGGTTTAAACGTTCTTTTTTTTGATATACGGTAACTATTTTTCCTTTTCAAACTTATTACTTTCTTTTGACTTAAAATTACTTTTGACAAATACATGGTCGGGGATAGGAGGAACTTTTTTTCAATTTTTTTTCAATTATTGTTCATTTTACTGATAATTCTTTCTTCAATTGAGATAAACTTATTCTTAATTCCTTTATGTAGAATCATAAGTTTATCTTTATGATTTTTAACGTAATTGTTTTATCAAATTGACATTTGTACATTCGTGCATGTCAAAATTTAATATGCCAAGCGGAGTAAATTTTGTAAAAAAGATTTTTAGTAGAAATGGATCACTTTTGAATTCTTCTCTGTTGTTTAACAGATTTAGATGTTAAAGAAATATTCAATAAAACTATTACTGTTTGGATGGTGGGAGCTACAATAAGAAATTTTTATTTTGAATAATTTCAAAATGTCACTAATAAGACCGTTATCAAACTCGGGGCCATTATCTACAACAATGATGACATAGAATGGTAAAAAAAGAAGTATAACAATTTTTCCATAATCTCTATAGCTTGTATATTATTTAACGTTTGTAAATATTTGTTAAATGCGTCTATTATCGTAAAGATTTTATGGTTTTGGTACTTTAAGACGTCACTGTGCATAATTTCAAAAAACATGTTAAATTTTAATATAAGTGAGGTTTTATCATACTTTACAAGTTTACAAAAACATTGCAACCATAAGAAGATAAACTCTCTAATGTTTTCTTTATTTTAATTTTTTTATTCTTCTATGGTTGTTTTTGCCTTTGTAGTAACTTTTAAAATAATTTGATTTTCCAACTGCTCTACTTTGTCTAATATTGTTTTACATTTTCTTAATTTAATTGAATTGTTAACATTTTGTTTTAATATTAGACTAATATCTTTATAGTGTCTCAGTGTCAAAATAACATGAATATGATACATTTGATATAGTTTTTCTTTTTTCAAATGAGATTGTATCTTGTTTACGGTTAATTTTTGGTATTTGAACAATAACCCATTGTTTTGTTTTACTAAATATATTATCGTATAGTTGTTTCTGATTTAGAAGTTAAATTCAAAATTAGGTTTAGAGGTCTAGATAATGCATCTGCATTGCTATTTAATTTTTTGCTTTTATGGCAAATCTTGTAATTAAATTATTCCATACGCAATTGCCAACAAACCAATTTAGAGTTAGGTTCTTTTAGCAAAAACAACCACTAAAAAGGTATAAGCAAAAGTACTTTGTGGCCCAAATAATTGTCTTATGATTATTTAATGTGCGAGAAGCGTACGCAACTGGCAAGTCTAATCCTATAAAGCTTTGAGATAATACAGCACTCGATGCGTAATTGCTTGCATAAATGCTTCTTTTTAAGCGCTACCGGAATTTTATGGATAATTATAATAATGCAATTTAAACACATGATCTAGAATAAACAATTTGCAAGATATATTAGTTTTTAAAAATCACTTTATAATTTTTACTTATGTACTTTATGCATTGCTTATTAATTTCTAATTTATGAATAAACACAGTTAAATTGGTAGATCGTTAGCGGTTATTATAGTTTTGATGTTATTTTATTATTATTATTTTATTATAGATATATTTATTAATACGTAAAACGTACAAAAATGAAACTGTACATTTTTATCGTAATTCTATAGTTAAGAAGTTACTCTATTAAAAAACAAACAACATCAACTTACTTGTATATGCTAGCAATAATGTTTGACTAGGGTAATGACGTCATATAAAAAGCATAAAAAATTACTTAAAAATTAATAAATGTTTTTTGTTAATAATTAAAATGGGACTTAGGTACAGGGTCAGTCAAAATGACCGGAACACCTAAATAATTCTCAAACAGTAACAGTAAAAAAATTTTTTTGGTTTCAAACAAGCTATGTTTAAATATATTTTTAATATGCAGGATGTTTATCAAGTAGAAAACCTTGTATATTTTTACATTTTTTTATTCTAAGATTAATTCTCAGTATTATTTGTAAAAATAATTTTTTAAATTCAAAATTTTTAAATTTTAATAACATTTTTGAGATTTTAAATGAGAAGACTGACTGTACTTATTTTTGTTGTAAATTATACCGTTTAATTTTTTTCAAAATATTAAAAACAAACAATTACCAGCATAATACCACATAAAAGTATTATTGTTTAAAAAGTAAATTTAAAGCAAATACGCGATTATTTTGCAGCACATTTTGTGCAGAAAATCTTTCCGCTTATTTTTTTTACTTGTTTTATAATTTGTTAATAAAAAACTTTGCTTACGCAACGCATTAGAATTAATTTTTATTTTACTTATTTAGACTTGTGTTGGCCATAACAGTCAAAACCGGTTTAATTTTATATATAGTTTGTTTAAAATAAACATTTAAGTGTGCAAAATCATATACAACTACTTATTTATAGTTTTAAGATTGTATTCAACTATAAATTTTAGTAGTTTTTCACTTTTTAGGTTTAAGTTTCTGCTCTTATAAGCTATATGGTTGGCATTCACATTACAAGCAAAGATTAGCAGTGCTTCATCTCTGGCGTTTGTCAGCTGCAGTATTTTTGCAGGTGGTGAATGTCCCTGCTAATTATAAGAAAAGTATACAAATTTGAAAATTGTTTTTAGGTTTCTTTCCTACTATTACCATCTTAGTTGTCACTAAGTCTTTAAAACATAGGTTCCATAATAGCAACAAACTAAGTACATGTTTTGATATGGTACGGGGTTTGCATGAAGATTAGACTGCCATCTGCGCGTTATACTTAATTTCTTTATTTTTTTGTTGTGAATTCAAAGCTTTTAGTTTAAGAAAATATTGGTGTCATGTTTAACACGTTGACTAATGTCTCGGTCAATATGACTAAAAAAAATGTTTTTTTTTTGCGTCTCAGACTCTTGGCATCTAATGGTTTTCACCGGGCATAGTAAAGTAGCTGGCCTGGAAGAAACGCCGCGCAATGCCAATTTCTTTGCGTTCAAATTTAATGGCTAAGAAATAGCAAATAAAAGTGTCAAATGGATATCTACCTCTGTGCAATATGGCCCAAAAAATAAAAGTTTTTGCCCAATATTGAATATAGCGCCCAGCTTGAACGTAAAATATAATAAAAAGTACTTCGGCAGTTAACGTGTTAATTAACATAGGCACTAAAAGTTGCAAAATCTGCTCTACAGTAATGTAGATTGATTTGCACAATGTTTTAACAATAAACTTGCTGTTATTATTTTTTTGGAAATTACATTGACTTCTAATCTATGGCTTTCTCGGCGTTTTTTTGTTTGTTTTTTTGTTAGTTTCCATTTTGTTTAAGTAGAAACAAAACCTGTGCAGTTTTCTTCTTGACTTTACTATCTTTTTTTAAGAACTATTGTCTCAACTGTGGTCTCGGTACCTATGTCACGATTTTTCTTGGATTAAGCAAATCCTTTAAATCAATAATCTAAAGTTTTTTGCTTTTCAACAGCTTTTTTTTGACCAATGTACTGAGAAACTAGTTGTAAGTTGGTTTGTTTGTACACTTGATTTTTAAAACCAATTTCTTTTAAGGATTGTTTTTAAAAAGTCAAGCTTGCTATTTCTTCATCTCATCAATCCTACCCAAAATAAAGGTCTCAGAGACTCTTGCTTCAGCTGAGTTGAAGGTTTCTTTAAGGCTCTTTTTGAAATTTCTTTATGTCTTTGTTTTTATTGCAAGTTGAGACTCTGGTGTACTGCTGTTAGACAATTTTGTTTTTGCGTTTTTAATGTACCAGGAGTGTTTGATGCAGGTATTATAGTGTTGCTGTTGCGTCTTTGCTATATAACCTGACGCCTTGCTTGGTCTAGTTGCCTAAACGAGCCCAGATCAAATCTTTTTTTGCTTGCAGTACTTACGCTTGGCTACCTCTAAAAGCTTTGTCTTTGCAATTACGTCTTTGGCTTAGCTGGCCAAATTTTTATTTTTCAAAAATGTTTCAGTTTTTGTTTTATTGCTTTTGTTATTAGTCAGTGAGTTGCTTCTGATAAAATCTTTAGAGCAGACTACTACTTGCGTAGTAGAAGATTGCTTCTTACTGGAATCTTTCTGGGGTATTTTGTTTTTTAAATTCATATTCCAATTCATATCTTTTTATTTTTAACTTCTTTGTTTTTTTTTTGTAGTAAATTAAAGTTTAGTGTGTTTTTGTTTTATCCTGGGTATTTTATTTCTCCAGTTTTTTTGATAAGCGGACGAGATTCTTTATTTCCCAAGGGATCCACTCTTTCAAGTAGTAAGTGATAAGTTAAAGCAAAATAAAAAAGTTTTTTAGTTTGTTTGTCCGTAAAACCATAAGTGTCAAAGCGGATGAAACGTTGATCAAATTCACAAATAATTTCCCGCAGTGTAGGATTTCAACTCAGTTACTTCCGCATGAGATCTACGCTGCCGCTAATAAAAAAACATTTTTTTAGCTAATATTTTTTTTACTTAACGCTAACAATGGTTTGCTGTATATTATGATAGCAATTGATTTGGAATTATTATAAATATTTTACATGCACGTGTCTTTATTATTTACTATAATATAATTTTTTACATCTTTTCAAACAGTATGTATGTTTGTCAACAACATATTGACGTATTTATATATGCAAAATATAATGTAAGTATTATTAAAAATAAATTGATTGTTTTTTTCTCAATATTAATGAAAATGTTTATCTTAACAATTGTATTAAACAAACAAATTAGCTTGTTAAAAATGTTTATTAACTATTTAAATAAATTGTCAAAAACAACTACAAAGAAGACGATTCAAATTTTTTTATCAACACATTGGCAAAGACACGTGATTAATTTACATTTTAAAACTACAAAAAGCACAGATATTAAAACTTTAATAGTATATTAGGTATTTAGGTATCAAAGACAGAAAAGCAATGTGTGCATTTTTTTAATCAAACAAAATTAAAATTAAAATTTGTCAACAAAAACTATTAAAAAAAACAAACTTTTTTTTAATTCAAGTAAACTTAAAATTAATCATATTTTTTTAGCGGGCTTTAATTGTTTTAGAGCTCCGCTTTTGCTGATGACGTTGTTTTGATATGCTATACATAAATGGAATAGCAACGCAACGTTATATTAGTGCCATTGCACTATTGCGATTCATTTGCGATACAATCGGCTTGGCCGAGTTTTAGCTCTGAACCGATAAATAACCGATAAAATACGAACAGAAAAACTGCTTTTCAGAGTAGGCATGCAAAAAGCTTAATTATTCTGTATCTGTATAAATATGATCAGTTTTCAATATTTTTACAATAAAAATATATTGTAACCCTTATGCTTAAGCTTTTCTTAATATTTTTTTGTTTTTATATTTCAGAAGCTTTGGAAACCATGGGAAGTACTGATATTATTCCCGTCCTTGAATCTGATGAACATGTAAGTAACTTAAAATTAAAGATTTTTTAATTATTTAATTTCATTATATAAATAATAGTTCTGTCATATTCAAAATTCTACGTTTCCTTTTTTAATTTAAAATTTTATATTGTTGATTTAAACTTAAATATTAAATTAAGTTTGACATTTTCAAAAGTAATTATTTGTATTAATATACAAATAATTCCTTTTAAAAATGTCCAACAATTATACGTCTTTAATTATACAATCGATATAGTACGTTAAAATAATTTATATTATATTAATTATAATAATTTAGTTTTTTAATTAAAGTTTTTTTATTTATAAGATTGTGATTGAACAGGATGTGTACTTTCTTAGAGTAGAGATTCCGCAAATTAGACTATTATTGCAATGAATGTTTTTATTGTTCTAGGGTTAGCTTTGTCAATAATTAGTATGATTGATGATGATTGGACCAATTTAGCAGCAACTATTGCCATCATCATCGCTTTAAGTAGCCATTTTTTGGAACGATTTCATCGTGACAACAATAACATACTGACATAAAGAGAATCAACTCAAGTCATCATCATGGCGTTGGACTCGAGTAAGTTTAGTATTAATTCGGAATGTTAAGAATATTAAGATCAATAATTTCGTTATGTTTTAAGAGTTATATTTTTTATACTACTTATTTTTTCTATTTCGTGTTATAATCTTGTCATAATACAATATTTGGTAGACTAAAGAAATTTTTAAAATGAAATAATAAAATAATAAAACAATTTGCTATGTTTTTAACACAAATTTATTCTTACAAATACAATACCTTTTTGAAAAATGGGTTTAATAGACAATACATAACATTTGGTTTTAAAGGTTAGTAACTTTTTAAACAAACTATTTAATATAACAATTGTATCTTAATTTTATAAAAAGACAAAATTAAAATAATGTATAAATAACTCGTATAAGATCATTTTATTGCATATGTGTTGCCGTCTGGTTAGTTTTTTTTTTTTTATCTGGACGCATGGACGTGTTTGTAATTCTTTATTGAAATGTCAACATTATATTTGCAGGAATATTAATAATATTTTATTGTTACAATAAATTTAGTACTTAATACAACACATAGCTAATATAAAATAATTATAATACAACAAAATTAAACAATAATCTAAACAAATTTATATGTTAAAATAAATACTACAATAATATTTAAGAGATCTTCTAGGTAACATAAATAAATTAAAAACATTAAATTTCTGCATTAATATTGAAAGTGGACTGTAAAATCCAAAGTGTGTTCTATGTAATCTAACTTTATACACGTTAATATTGCAGTTACTCTAATTTGATTAAAGTTGAAATCAAATTTTGTAAGTAAATTGGGACAACCATTAACAATTGTGTGCACTATACATTAAAATTTGATAATAATTGTTTTAGTATCAATAAAACTAAAGTTTTATTTCTCAAATAAGTTAATTTTTTTTGTTTAGATAATTTCTATGTTATTTATACGTCCATATTTAAAATTAGATTTTATTACTTATTTGTATGTCATGAAACAGATAACTTTGTAGAATATTATGTTTTATTACAAACTTATTGTTTATAACTCTCTTAGAAAATACATAAACTTGTTCATTAGTTCAGTCACTATGTACAAAAAATAGACAGATAAGTGTAAATAAACAAAACTTCTAAAAGCTTAACCTTAACTAGCAAACATGGTTGTGATCATGAGATTGCAACCGAAACGCGACGTATTTTTTTAAATTTCAAAATGTGATATTTAAGAATTACGTTAAACTTTAACCAGTGAATCTACTCCCTCTAAAACTATCACATTAAAGACTAGATTTAAGCAGTCTGTGAACATTGACTTTAAATATTTGTAACTTATAAATCTTAAGAAATACTGAATTTAAAAGTTTATTCTAATTGTCAAAAATACAGTTAAAAAAATCTTTTTAAAAATATTTGTGTATCTAAGTTATTAGTCAATTTTGTATTGGCAATGATCCAAATAGCTTGTTTTTGAATAGAGTTTAGAAGAGATAGTGTAGTTTTTTTTCCATACTTGGAAATAATATTTAATACAAGGACAAATATAAGTGTTATATACATATATTCAAAAGCTGAACAGAATAAATTTTTTATTTACATCTATTAAGAAATTTTAGTTTTCTAGATACGTTTGAAGCAATATTGACAATATGGTCGTTCCAAAAAAGATTATGTAAGATTATAACACCTAAAAGACAAATTTAAGAAGATTTTGATATGAATTCGATGTTTAGTTTAATATTTGCTACTGATAATACTTTGGATTTGGATTTTGAAACAGTAAGATGTTGAGATTTTTAAAGTTAAAATTGATGTTGGAGGTGCTTTATTCAAATATTGTTTTGAGGTTTTTGTTTATAGATGCTACAGATTCTAATATAGAACCTTTAAGACGCTTTGTCACATTTGTCAATGTGTTTGAAAAGTATAAAGTATGAAGGGTGCTATTATCTGCAAAACTATAATTAAGATTTTTAGTTATTTAAAAAAGTTCATTATTGTAAATCAAAAATAAAGTTAAAAAAAAGCTGAACCTTGAAAAACTACAGCATTTATGATTTTGGGGTCAGAGCTAAAACCATCAATGCTGACTATAGTTTTTTATCGTCAAAAAAACTATTGATAAAATTTATAGTTTTTTATCAATACTTATAGAATAGAACTTGTTGACAAGATTAAGATGCTATACCTTATCAAACGCTTTGGAAATGTGTTGAGCTACTGCAAGTTTTTCTCTATAAAAATCTGTTGTCAAACGTTTTGATCAAAATCCATATTGAGTATCTAAGATGAATTTATTTTGTTCTATGAACTTGACAATTTGGCAATTAATATATTTTTTTAAGTTGTTTGACAGATTGAACAATAATGCAATTGGTATATAATTTGAAGAATCTGGGAAACAAATTTTAATTTTTTTTGCTGACTTGATCTGATACTTGTTATTAACTAATTTTAGGGTTTTGATTTCAAAAATGATAACAGTGCGGTTTAAGTACTGTCAGGTAACTAACATGACCTTAGCACCCTTAAAATGGTCACTTGTTTTACAATTAAAAGTTTCAGACGTCTTTACTGTAAGTTAGTTTCTTAAATATACAAGCGTGTGCAAGTGAAATGGCAACTAAAAAAAACTGTTTAAATTTGCCAGATACATTTTGCTATATATGTGAAAGTTTTACTGGGCCTAGTCAGAGGATGAATACTAGCAATTTTGTAAATCATGTGTACTTTATGTTGCACAAAAACTAGTGGCTACAACAAAAAACTAGACAAAAATCACATACCCAAACCTAGAATAAGCAACGCGCCCAATGCCCTATTCTGAAAAAGTACCTGTGCTAGTATTTAAAGAATCTCCATTACTTGAGGACGCGGAAGGTTTTGCAGATAAAATTGACGAACAAGATGCTAATATAGATTTTGAATGCAGTTTTTCTACACAATCTACACTTCATAGATTTAACAAGGCCAATTTTAATGATTTAGTAAAAGATTTAAATTTTTCAAAAAAAACATCAAAATTGCTAGCTTTCAAGCTTAATGAATAAAATTTGTTTTAGCCAGATACAAAAGTTACAATCTATTGTACCAGAAAATTTAGAAGAGGACAGTAATTTAGTTTATTGCCATAATTTGCCTGGCTTATTAAATTTTATAGATGTGACACTATATGACCCAAGTGAGTGGCGATTGTTTTTGGTTAATTAAAAGAGTATTCAGTATTCAGTACTTTTCAGAGAAGACTACGTTACAATTAAGAAGGTGATGAAGCTAATTAAGTATGAAAATCATAAATGGATTTTTAAATGGTCAACTACTTACTTGGTCAACAAAAAAAGGATTTACAAAGTATCTATGTTTTTTGTGTTTATTGGACAGCAGAGCCAAAGACAAGCATAGGATTTAGAAAGATTAACCGAGAAAAAGTGGTAGTGAAAAGCATTTTCAGTGGTTTGAGTAAAATTAAATTTTTGATTTGTACACTTCACTCAGACATGGCCATACACATTAGACTAGTTCTTAAATTTTTTTTTTTTTTTGGATTTTTTTTTGTGTGCACCTTCAGAAAGTGATCTTTATGCAAAAAAAGTATGCCATGTCAAATTTTGTGGCATATTTGGTAATTTCTATATATCACATTTTGAAATTAAAATGACAAACCATTAATGTCTCTTAAATTGAATTACTTACCGGTTTTTTTTGCTTAATTTACAAAGTCCGGCTATTAAATAAGAAAACTGCTTATAAATTTTTTTTTTATTATTTTATAATCAAATACTCCCCTTTAATGTATTTTTTTCCTTTGGCGCACATCGTTCCATTTGCTTTTTTATTGGTCAAAGCAATGCTAGAATGGTCAAACCGGGTTCCTTTTAAGGCAAACTTGATCTTCGGAAACAAAAAAAAGTTACAAAGTATGGCGCGTGTTTAAACACTGTAGTACTTCTAGCGACTAAATAATGCTTTGGATTCCGAGCGTTATAGACAAGTGCGTTCTCCTAGAACAAAATTCATGACTTGTTTTTTTACAATTACGGCTGTTTCTTAATAACTTGGTTTTACAGTGTTTCCAAAACTTTTAAATATTAAGTTTGGTTTACAGTTTGACCCTTTGGACCTCATTCAGTCATTACGATGTCTTTGATGTCGAAAAAACAATTAGCATGGCTTTAAATTTTGATTTTAACATCCTTGCTTTTTATTCTCTTTAATGCCGGAGTTTTCAGTGCATGAACTGCCGCTTAGTTTCAACATCGTATTAGAATATCTTAGTTTTATTGCAAGAAAATCGGAGCAGAAGATTTTATTGTTTTGGTCACTGTTTGCGGAGTTAAAACAGAAACAGGTTGACCTGGACGTTGATCATCTTTGGTGCTTTCTTGGCCTTCAGAAAACCGTTTATACGATTAGACAACACGCGCACAAAATAGAAAATTCTTACCATAGGTCTCTTTCAACATTTTTTTTGTTTTTTAATTTAACGAAAAATTTCACATTGGTTTGTTGCTTGTGTTTTTCATCACACATTGTTATTGGCAGAAGAAAATAAACACGTTTGTTTGTAACTTATAAAAAAAATACTACTATGGCCACAAAAACGTCAAAGCAGACAAACATTATTTTTTATGTTTAGTAATGTTAGTTTTTAAAACAAAGAAGTTTGCCTGCAAAATTGGTGGCATGGAAAACATAGAACGTTGTTACATTTTAATAATAAAAAATTTAAGATATTTAACTCTCTAAACAATACTGACATGCACACAAAACCCTCCTTTGCAAAAAAAAAATGTTTATGCATCATAAATGTTGATTTATTGTAAAAAATACCGTCACATTTGCGTACTCACTATTGAGAAACTTCAAAAGTACAAATAAAATACTTCCGCAACTAATAATTGAAAATAAAAATTACTGATAAGTTCAAAATTTTATTCTCCGTAAATTAAGTAATAATTAAAAAAAATGCCACTACCACCTCATACCTAGCAGGTGTAAACAAGTGACTCAATGCCGATAGACAAAATATAAATGCAAATTTATAATTAGCAACCTTGAATTAAATTTTTGCGCAAAGATTATAAATTAGAGCATTAGAAGGTTAATACCAATGGATCTTTGCATATTGACGCAACTACTACTAACAATCAATAAGTTTTTTTTATACTTGCTCCTTTATTTGTTAATAAAATTTATTAACCTGTTATTTTGTTACCAGACTAAATTCTGTATAATTAATATTTTCCAGAAACTGTTTTGAGACTAAACTACTAATACAAGATGGGGCAAAAGTAATGTCATAAAGTAAATGTGTCATAATTTTTGCAAATGGCGTAAAATGTCATTGTGCTTTGACATTTATGTTGTAGACAGATAAAAAATTAGTTGACAGCAAGCAACGGAGCGATACACACTCAAAAATGCGGAATTATTGTTATTGCTTATTTGACCATCCTGTCAGTTGTTTTAACGCAGCGTGAATTTTGTCGTCGTTTTCTTTGTTGTATTGCATCATGTGCGCAAACAATTAAGCGTTTGGCTAAGTGTCTTGTGCAAACTAGATCCACTACCAATTTTGCAAGAAATAGCCGGCCCAGTATTACTCGATTGATCGAGAATATTGCTGCTGTGGCCAAAAACGTTTGAGAAAGTCTACAAACGTTGACAAATCAACGATCTACACAAAATTTTTGTGAAAGATTAGAAGCCGTTTCCTTACAAAGTGTAAAGCGTTTACCAATTGCTGCCTGCTAACTTGTGACCACTTTGTCTTTTTATAAAGGGGAAATGTAAGGTGATAAAAATAATGCAAATTAATTGCAGTAACAATATGTTTATTTAACAAATTAATTTATAAACCAAATTCTAATAATTTAACTAATAATAAATTATAAATTCTTTCAAACGAGGTGAAGGTTGGAAAGCGGGGGTACGATCCAATGTTAGGAGGAGTCTCGAATGAGCCATCTAAGCATCCAACATTAAAGTAGACAATAAACATTGCCAGGAAACACGTATGTGCTATCGAGGCAAGCAATGCTTAGTGATGAGAGGATAGTAGAAATTTAATGTTAAAGGGAGACTAGAATGAGCCATCTAAGCGATTGACATTATACAGATTTATCAAACATTACCAGGAAACACGTATGTTTTATCTAGACAAGTAATGTTTGACAGTAGGGTATTAGTAGGGTAGTTTGCGCTGCTTGACTCACCGTATTTATGCTTCTATACTGGGGTGGTGTGCGTTCCAGTTAGGGACAAACCCGCAGCTGGATTGCACGCCCCAGGTCGTTGCAACAAACCCCCAGGATTCGGGGTTAATTGTCCCACGGCGTAGGATGCAATTCCGTGGGTGCGGTTGAGGGCCAGAGGTGGGTGGGTCAAAAATCATTCCGGGTGTCGGTGGTAGTCGGAGATGGCATCGCAGGTTCCATTGAGACGGTTGGGTAGTTACGGTCAGTGATGGTGGTTCGATGAGTGTCTTTTCAAGACTGGCGTTAGAGCGTCGCTGCTAAGGCTTTATACCTGCCGGCTGGTAGTGATGTGCCGTGATTGGTCCGTGAGGCTCCACTCATTAGGCGGCATCAATTCCGGACTTTCTGATAATGGTGACAGGCGTAAATCGTCTAAGTGGAGTTTTGACGGGTGGCCTGTAGAAGTTATCTTTTACCCAGTAGCAGTGGGTCGTTTGTTTGGCGGTTGCAGTGTTCGTCTTATTGTTTATGGGGTTGATCCTCTTTCAGGGCTCGTATGCTCTTCGTGAGCTCGGCGTGCCTTCTTTCCACCGGGTTAGCTTGCGGGTGGTATGTGGCGGTTGTCTGGTGTTTGGCTTTTCACTTTTGCACGGCTTTCTGGAAGTGCTGGCTCGTAAATTGCGTGCCGTTGTCTGAGAGTATTACTTTCGGATATCCCCTGCGGTGGAATTGTTGCTCTAATAGTCTGGTGGTCACCTCGCTTGTGGCTGTCTGTACGGGGGTTGCTTCTACCCACCTGTTGCACATATCCATAAGCGTGAAAGCATATTTATTTCCGGCATTTGTGGTTTCCAAAGGGCTTACAAAATCAATGGCAATCTTCTCCCATGGTTGTCCAGGTGGGTGGGTTTTAAGCGGGGTTTTTGGTGGTGATGTGCCTGCTTTTATCCTGGCGCATATCAGGCATCCCTTGATAAACGTGCGTACATCTTTCCGCACGTTTGGCCAGTGGTAAACCCGCAAGATCGCTGCCGAGGTTTCATCCCGAGCTGGCTGGCCAGCTGTGCTTGTAGAATTATGCTGTTTTATTACCTCCTGCTGTGCGTTCGGTGGTACAGCAAGTTGGTCGTGTCCGTTGTTTGTTTGGATTAGTTCTCCGTGTTCTCCCAATCTGCACCCCAAATCCCTATCTACTGGGCTTTTTGGGTTATTTAGCATTTTTTGCCACCGGCTTATAATCCTCTGAACTTGTTCGCACTCATTCTGTGCGCGTCTGACCACTTCGGCTAGGGTTTCTCCCGTCAGCAGTTGTACTTTTCCTTGTTGTGGATTGTGAGCGCGGTCCAACCAGTTGGTACAGGCAATGTATGGTTGCGGGTCGTTGTTGGTTCGGATCCTCTAGTGATAATAATCGGTTGGCTTCTTTGATTGCCTTGTCGACAAGGTTGTTGCTCGAGTTCCTGCTTAAGACGTCGGTCAGTATATTTGTTTTTTCCGGGGTGTGTTCAATTGTAAAGTCCAGCTCCTGAAGTATGAGCGACCACCTGGTAAACTTTGCCTTGGCGTCTGTTGAGTTCTTCAGCCAGACTAACGCTCGATTGTCGGTTCTCAGGGTAAAGGGGTCGTCCTTTAGGTATGCCCTGTGTTTGTCTATGGCTCACATGATCGCCATGCATTTCAGCTCGTTACAGTAATATCGTTGTCGACATGGCGTTAGTTTCGCGCTGTTATAGGATATTCTTATTTTTTGGGGTTTCCTTGTCTTGGATTGCTTTCAGGTGATGTGGCAGGGGTTGATTGCCGTTCGCGCTGATCCGGTGGCCCAGATATTTGACCGAATTGGTCCCAAAGGTGCATTTCTTGGGGGTGGCATCTTAGTCAATATTCCTGCAGGCGTTCTAGTACTTTCCTCAAATGCACCAGGAGGGTGGCGTGGTCTTGGAACTAATATGTCGTCGAGGTAGACCAAGGCGATGCTTTCCAAAAGGCCGGACAGGACTTGCGACATCATCTTTTAGAAGGTCGCTGGCGCGTTCTTTAAGCCAAACGGAATTACTCTAAACTGATAAGTGCCTCCATTGGGGGCGGCAAAAGCAGTGAGTTTCTTGTCTTCTTCTTTCATGGGGATTTGCCAATATCCGGTCCGGAGATCGATCTTGCTGAACACCTTTGCCTCTCCAAAATCTTTCAGAGTTTCCTGAATTTTGGGCAGGGAGCGGCCTCTTTCTGAGTCACCTCGTTCAATGCAAAAGCGGGGTGAGCCGTCTTTCTTCTGCAAGATGACTACCGAGGCGCAGTAGCTGCTGCTGCTTCTTTTGATGATATTATTGGTCAGTAATTCCTCTACCTGTTTGAAGATAAGCGCTTTCTTCCGCGCATTGTAGGTGTATCAAGCTGTGCGGATTGGTGTGGTGCTCGTCACCTCGATGTGGTGTTTCACCGTGGGATTGATTTGTAAATGTTACATCTTTGTTGAAGACCGTTGGAAAGTCCCGTACTAATAGTTCGAATGATGTAGCATCAGGAAAAGAGTGCTGCGGTAGTTTTATTGGTTTGTGTGCTTTGGTTGGTGGCGTCTTCTTGAGTATCCAATGCATGGTTGATTGGCTTTCTTTGCCATAATGGATGCATTGGCGTAGGTATTCCAGGTTCGCTTGGTGTTTATTGAGCAAGGAGTTACCTAGGATCACATCTTCCCCTAGTTTTGGGGCGACCAGGAAGGTGACCTTGTGCTGTTGGTCCCCAACGGTCATGTTGACCGTCGTTTCTCCCGTTGTGTCCAACGTGGTGGATGAGTCCGCTTAAGCAACAGTAATCGTTGGCGGTTTTGGTTTGCCCAGCTCAAAGCGAGAGAAGTTGTTGCTTTTATGACTTTGCTGTTAATGGTTACGGTTATTTGTGGTAAGTGCCCCTTTCCCACCTCGCCTATCGAGGCTTGGGATGGGATCGCGTTTTTGCGCGTTTTCTTCTTCTTTTGTTTTCTTTGGGTCGGCGCGGCTTTTCTTTTTTGTTCGGGCCGACCCTCTACTCGTTGCCCAGATTTGACTTGTTGGAGCTGGTTGAGGGCCTGGTGCTGTTCCGGATGTTGCGTCGCAGGGCAATATTAGTCTCAGCCTTGTTAGCTGTGCGCACCAGGTGGTCAAAAGATTGAAAGTCAACTATATCGAGTGACTGTTGAATCTTTGGTTTGACCAGGGTGGCCAGCACGTTGGCCAGGATCTGCCCCGGGTGGTGTGGACATAGCCGTTTGTATAGCGCCGCGTGGCGTTGTAAGAAACATTCCACCGGTTTTTGTGCATCGTGTCTCTGAGTCGTCAGAGTCCCCATCAGGCGTGCTATGACGGCGGGGTCAGCGTAGTGACGTATCAGCCGGCTCATCGTGTTCGCGTACGATGGTGCCGGTTTTTCTTTGTACCTCTTGTCGAAGGTAAGAGCGTCGCCTTTAAGGTTTTGCACAAGCAGCCGGTGGTAGGCTGTCGTCGGAATTTGCTGTTGTGCAAATCGGTTCTCCATGTCATTGAAGAACTGATGCGGGTTTTTATGGGGTTCTCCGCTGAAGCGGGGTAGTTTGGCTTGGTATAAACTTGGGTTGCATTGGGCGTAAACAACTGCATTTGCCAAGTATGCCACCTGCTGGTGGTTGGCCATGTATCTCTGACCATCTTTGAACGCGGCCTTATAGGCTTCGTTTGCTTTTCGCTGCCTGTCTTCCTTCATGTAGCTGTTGGTTGGGTGGCAGTCGGTTTCGGTCAGTGTTGGACCGTCTTGGGGTTTGTCTAGGTTTGTGCAGGCACCATGCTCTGCAACTGCTCCACGTTGGGCGCCATTTGTTACCGGCACGCCTCCGAGAAGGTGTTCGGCGGCGGCCAGTCCAATTCTAGAAGACATTCCTAGAGGTGTTTGCGTACGTTTGTCTTGTTGTTTTTGTTTATTGTGGGTGGACCCGGAGGCCCCTACACACGCGTCACCCAGACGCCGACCTGGAGGTCACTACGCGCGGTAATATTGGGCTCGCGGTTTTATACCCAGTTCTGGAGCAGTGAGGTCTGTGGCTGTCATATTCCGCCAATCCCCGCTCTCTGTCCTACGTCACTGGAGTAGGATATAAAGTGGGATACATTGCGCGCAGCTTTGTTTGTTGGAAAGGGGGAAGATTGCGCGCAGCTTATCCGTTCAAATATGAGGTAGCGCGGAAGTTTCGAATTAATTAATAATATGTTATTACATCCTTCTCTTTCTTATAATATATATATATATATATATATATATATTATTTTTTAAATTTTCGCGGATATAATTATTTTTATTTAAATAATAAATCTCTCATGATGATGGCAGATGAGATTCTGCCGAAACGTTGAGTCCAACTCAAAGAAACAACGCAAGATAATCCGAAAATAAATTTAAATAAAAAAATATATATATATATCTATCTGTTGGGGAGCATATCGCGGCCGGGCTTGTATGGGAGCTTGTGGCGCATGCACACGGCAGACCGCCCGCCGGGTTTTACGATCTGTAAATAAGAAAAGGTCTCCATTGTATTGCTTTAATGGCACAAGCTAGACATAATTATTTATTTTTATTATTATTTTGTTTTACAAAATATTATTTCTTCCTTAATCAAATTTGTTTGTGATTGCAGTTAAATTTAAATGTCAAAATATGAATTATCATTTTATAAAGATGAATTTTAAAGATTCTCGTTATTAACTTACGAATATAATTAAAATTAGTAACATCTTTATTTAAAAAAAAGTAAAATAACAATACTGTTTCCAACTTGATTAAATAAATAGATTAATTAAATCAATCAACAACAACTTTATTTGTGTGTTAAATCATTTTTGTATTTAGTGTATTTTTCATTGCATTTTACAGTTTGGTCTATAAATAAGAAAAGGTCTCTATTGTATGCTTTAATAGCACAAGCTAGACAGTGTAGTTGTTTTACAGAATATTATTGCTTGCCTACATTTTTTTTTGTAGTTACACTTAAATTTAGATGCAACATATCATAACAGATTTCTTAAAAACAAATGGATTTTAGAAGCTTGTTTAAAGACTAACAGATGTAATTATTATTTAGTAAAATATTTATTTCAAAAACTGAGATATTAATGGGTTTTACAACTTGATTGAATAAATAATCTAATTAATAGACATTAGCAATAACTTCAATTGTGTTTTAATATTATAAGTAATTACGTGAGAATACAATAGTTGTTTAGTAGTTTAGTAGTTGTTTACATGTTTAATTGTTTAATGCACGTACTAATAGTCAGAGTGGATTCATAAATCCGAGATTCATTTTGCTGTTCTTTGATTAGCTCTAAGCCAATACACGGATATTGTGACGGCAACTTTAGTTGCATTGAGCCAACGTATTCCTCGCTTAATTCTCGGATCGAGTTGAAAACTATACCTCAACCTATACCATCAATATGCAAATAATCTTGGGTGGTCCCAAGATTATTTAAGTCTAGAATTATATTGACGGTTGCATAGTTTTCAACTCGTTCTGCACCGTCACAATATCCGTGAATTACCTTAGAGCCAATCAACGACTATCAAAATAAATTTCAGATTCATAAATCCAGGATCAATCCGAGATTTTTAATCTCTGACTATTAATATGGGCATAAATGTTTAGTTATTTAGTAGTTGTTTAGTTGTTGTTTAGTAGTTGTTCAGTAGTAGTTTAATAGTTGTTTAGAAATTGTTTAGTAGTTTTTCAATAGTTGTTCAGTATTTGATTAGTAGTTGTTGAGTAGTTGTTGAGTAATTCTTAACTAGTTGTTTGATAGTTGTTCAGTAGTTGTTTAATAGTTGTTCAGTGGTTGTTGTTCAGTTGTTGTTTAGTAGTTGTATAATAGTTGTTTAGTAGTTGCTCAGTAGTTGCTTAGTAATTGTTTAGTTAATATGTAGGAGTTGTTTAGTTAATGTGTAGCAGTTGTTTAGTTTATGTGTAGTAGTTGTTCAATAGTTATATAGTAGTTGTTTAGTAATTGTGCAATAGTTTTTTAGTAGTTGTTCAGTAGTTGTGTAGTAGTAATTCAGAAGTTGTTCAGTAGTTGTTTAGTAGTTGCTCAATAGTTGTTTAGTAGTTGCTCAATAGTTGATTAGTAGTTGTTTACTAAATATTTAGTAGTTTTTCAGTAATTGTTTATGAGTTGTTCAATAACTGTTCAGTAGTTGCTTAGTAGTTGTTGTTCAGTAGCAGTTCAGTAATTGTTTAGTAGTTGTTTAGTACTTGATATTTAGTAGTTGTTACTCAATAGTTGTACTGTAATTGCTTAATAGTTGTTTAGTAGATATTTAGAAATTGTTCAGTAGTTTTTTAGTAGTTGTTTAGTAATTGTTCAGTAGTTGTTCAGTAGTTGTTTGGTAGTTGTTTTGTAGTTGTTCACTAATTCTTCAGTAGTTGTTCAGTAGTTGTTCAGTAGTTGTTGAGTAGTTGTTTAGTAGTAGTTTAGTTGTTGTTTGGTTGTTGTTCAGTAGTTGTTTAATAGTTGTTTAGTAGTTGTTGTTTAGTTGTTGTTCAGTTGTTGTTCAGTAGTTGTTTAGTAGTTGTTTAGTGGTTGTTCAGTAGTTGTTCAGTAGTTGCTCAGTAATTGTTAAGTAGTTGTTTAACAGTTGTGTAGTAGTTTTTCAGTAGATGTTCAGTAGTTGTTGTACTCAACAATTGTTGTTTAATAGATGTTTAGTAGTTGTTTAATAGTTGTTCAGTAGTTGTTCAGTAGTTGTTTAGTAGTTTTTAGTAGTTGTTTAGTTAATGTGTAGTAGATGTTTAGTTTATGTGTTTAATAATTGTTTAGTGTTTGTTTAGTAGTTGTTTAGTAGTTGTTTAGTATTTGTTTAGTATTTGTTTAGTAGATGTTTAATAGTTATTTAGTAGTTGTTTAGTAGTTGTTTAGTAGTTGTTTAGTAGTTGTTTAGTAGTTGTTTAGTAGTTGTTTAGTAGTTGTTTAGTAGTTGTTTAGTAGTTGTTTAGTAGTTGTTTAGTAGTTGTTTAGTAGTTGTTTAGTAGTTGTTTAGTAGTTGTTTAGTAGTTGTTAAGTAGTTGTTTAGTAGTTGTTCATAGTTGTTTAGTAGTTGTTCAGTAATTGTTTTTCAGTAGTTGTTTTTTTTTCATATATAATTAAAAGAAATGTTACGGTTATTTATAAAGCCTGTTTTATTTATCTAACTTTAGAATTTATAGCAATAAATAGTTTTAAAAACATGATATAAAAAATATCGTTTTTGAGTTCTCAAAAACCAAGTACTAAGTAACTAAGATATTAGATTCTGAAAGAAAACCATTTGAACAGGTTTTTGGGGAAATATAATTATTATTTGATAATTTGTATTCTATGTTGAACGTTCAGCCAACCTAATTATTTACATTATAGTAAATGTTTAATAAATATGCAATGTTTTATATTAACTATTGATAAAATATTTGAGAAAAAAGTTGTCATTTGATAAAGTATAAAAACAAACTAAAAAATGACAAGCCATATGATTGAAGACAAATTATAATTTATAGCTCTACAATAATCTTTTTTTTTTTAAACATTTTATTTTAATCTGATTATGTTTTCCCCACATTTTTTCTACTTCCTTAAGTCGGCTTTTGTTAGTCTAGCCAAATACTTATCGATTACCGTATTAGTAGCGGTTCCAATATTAATAATCTATAATAATCTTTTTGTATTATATTATTCGGCACCAGCAAAGTAAAACTAGATTATTCAGAAACGTCAGTCGTGTTGCACGTATTTTAGCGTTGAATGCACATTTTGAATTTTTGAGTTCAGATTTTGGTTATTCTTATTGTTATTGTTGTTATTATTGTTATTTTTTTTGTGATAAGTGATATTGTTATTATTGTTTCATGTTTTGCTTTTAAAGTGACATTGTTAAGTGTTATAAAAGTTTTGGACAATGTCATCGAAAACGAAACACCTGTAAAACTGGCACATGCCGTGCAGAGGTAAGTTATTTTAATATTATTTATTTTGATATATTTTCAATTTGTTTTTAATATCATGTTTTTGGATCTGTTTGGGTTAAAATAAATCACTTCATTATGATTTAAAAGTACTTGATTTGCATTTTTGTCATATTATTAATAATGATTCAATTTATATTTATTATTATGGATAATATTACAATTACCAAGTATAATCATTCATTTATAACTTTTTTGACATTGTTTTTAGAAATCACAGATATTTTAATTTGCTACAATAATATTGCCAATACAAATGTTTTGATTTAGGGTTTTTGTGTAGTTTAAGTTATATAAATTGCTCTAAAAATAGCATTAAACCTTAAATATTGTTAATTTATATATTAAAACTGAATTATTTGTATCAATATACATTTGCCATTATAACTTAAAATGTTTATAATATAATTAGGTACTTGATTTATTTATAAATAGTTATAGTTAGGTTTGTTTATTAAAAAATATACAGACCGGTCTGTACATTAAATCAACAATTAGCAGATTACAGTATATTTTTAAAAAACATAATTATTATACTTGTACATCAAATATATGCAGATCATATCAAGCTTATTTTAATTCAGTTTTAATATGTAAAATAACAATATTGAAGGTTTAAAGCTATTATTCGAGCAATTTATATAACTGAACTACACAAAAACTCTAAATTAAATTATTTGTGATGGCAATATTATTGTAGCAAATTAAAATATCTGTAATTTCTAAAAAAAGTTATAAATAAATGGTTATATTTGGTTATACAGAAGTTGTAGTATTATTCATAATAATAAATTGAATCATTATTAATTACATGACAAAAATGCAAAAGAAGTACTTTTAAATCATATTGAAGTGATTTATTTTAACATAAACTGATCCAAAACTATGATATTAAAAACAAATACATATATCAAATAATATTAAAGTAACTTACCTCTGCACAGCATGTGCCAGTTTGAACAGGTGTTTCGTTCTCGACGACATTGAATTCCAAAACTTTGCTAACTCTTAACAATATCACTTTAAAAACAAAAAATGTAACAACAATAACAATATCACTTAAAAAAAATGTAACAATAATAATAATAGGAATAACCAAAAACTAAACTCAAAAAGTACATACAGCGCTAAAATACGTACAACACGACTGAAGTTTCTGAATAATCGAGTTTAAATTTACTGGTGCCCAATAATATAATACAAAAGAATTAATTTTATTAAACATTACTGAGAATACCGCACTAATCCGGTAATCGATAACTATTTGGCTAGACTAACAAAAGCCGACTTAAGAAAGTAGAAAAAATGTGGGGAAAACATAATCAGATTAAAATAAAATGTCTTTTTAATAAGATCAAGTAAAAAAGATTATTGTAGGGCTATAAATTATAATTTGTGTTCAATCTTCAATCATATGGCTTGTCATTTTTCAGTTTGTTTTTATACTTTATCAAATGACAACATTTTTTTTCGAATCATTATCAATAATTAATATAAACCATTGCATAATTATTAAACATTTACTATACTCTAAATAATTAGGTTGGCTGAACATTCACCTTGGAATACAAATTATCAAATAATAATTATATTTCCCCAGAAACGTATTCAAATTCTTCTCTTTTAAAATCTATTATCTTAATTTACTTAATTTTTGAGAATTTAAAAAAAGTTATTTTTTATAACATGTTTTTAGAACTAATTAATTTTATAAATTCTATAGTTAGTTAAATAAAACAGGCTTTATAAATAATAGTATCATTTTTTTTAATCTGTATAAAAAAACAACTAAATAAACAATTAATAAAACAACTGAACAACTACTAAACAACTATTAAACAACTACTAAACAATTACTGAATAACTGCTAAACAACTACTAAACAACTACTGAACAACTACTAAACAACTACTTAACAACTTTTGAACAACAACAACTAAACATCTACTAAACAGCTACTAAACAACTACTAAGCAACTATTGAACAACTACTAAACAACTACTAATTAACTACTAATTAACTACTAAACAACAACTAAACAACTACTAATCAACTACTAATCAGCTACTAAACAACTACTAAACAACTACTGAACAACTACTAATTAACTACTACACAACTACTAAACATCTACTAAACAACTACTATTTAACTACTACACAACTACTAAACATCTACTAAACAACTACTAAACAACTACAAAACAACTACTAAACAACTACTAATTAACTACTAAACTACTACTAAACAACTACAAAACAACTATTAAACAACTACTAAACAACTACTAAACAACCACTAAACAACTACTAAACAACTACTAAACAACTACTTAACAACAACTAAACAACTACTAAACAACTACTTAACAACTACTAAACAACTACTAAACAACCACTAAACAACTACTAAACAAGTACTAAACAACTACTAAACAACTACAAAACAACTACTAAACAACTACTAATTAACTACTACACAACTACTAAACATTTACTAAACAACTACTATTTAACTACTACACAACTACTAAACATCTACTAAACAACTACTAAACAACTACAAAACAACTACTAAACAACTACTAATTAACTACTAAACTACTACTAAACAACTACAAAACAACTACAAAACAACTATTAAACAACTACTAAACAACTACTAAACAACTACTAAACAACAACTAAACAACTTCTAAACATATACTAAACAACTACTTAACAACTACTAAACAATTACTAAACAACTCTTTAACAACTACTAAACAACTACTAAACAACTACTAAACAACTACTAAACAACTACTAAACAACTACTAAACAACTACTAAACAACTCTTTAACAACTACTAAACAACTACTAAACAACTACTAAACAACTACTAAACAACTACTAAACAACTACTAAACAACTACTAAACAACTACTAAACAACTACTAAACAACTACTAAACAACTACTAAACAACTACTAAACAACTACTTAACAACTACTAAACAACTACTAAACAATTACTAAACAACTACTAAACAACTGTTGAACAACTTTGAAACCAGTACTAAACAAGTAGTAAACAACTACTGATAAGCTATTGAACAACTATTAAAAAACTACTAAACACTTACTAAACAACTACTAAAAAACTACTAAACAGCTATTGAACAACTACTAAAAAACTACTAAACACTTACAAAACAACTACTATACAACTATTAGGCAACTACTAAACAACTATTAAACAACTACTAAATAACTACTGAACAAGAACTACTAAACAACTACTAAACATCTAATTAACAATTACTAAACAACTACTTAAAAACTATTGCACAATTACTAAACAACTACTAAACAACTACTAAACAACTACTAAACAACTACTAAACAATAACTAAACAATTATTTAACTACTACTAAAAAACTATTGAACAATTACTAAACAACTATTAAGCAACTACTAAACAACTATTCAACGACTACTAGACATCTACTGAACAAGAACTACTTAACAATTACTAAAAAACTACTCCACAATTACTAAACAACTACTAAACAACTACTAAACCACTACTAAACAACTACTAAACAACTACTAAACAACTATTAAAACAACTACTGAAAAACTACTGAACAATTACTAAACAAATATTAAACAACTACTAAACAATTATTGAACAACTCTTGAACAAGAACTGCTAAACAAGAACTACTAAATAACTACTGAACAACTACTGAACAACTACTGAAAAACTACTGCACAGTAACTAAACAACTACTAAACAACTATTGAAAAACTACTGAAAAACTACTGAACATTTACTAAACAATTATTAAACAGCTACTTATCAACTATTTAACAACTTTTGGACAACTACTAACCAACTAAAAAACAACGTTTACTAAACTACTAAACTACTAAACTACTAAACTACTAAACTACTAAACTACTAAACTACTAAACTACTAAACTACTAAACTACTAAACTACTAAACTACTAAACTACTAAACTACTAAACTACTAAACTACTAAACTACTAAACTACTAAACTACTAAACTACTAAACTACTAAACTACTAAACTACTAAACTACTAAACTACTAAACTACTAAACTACTAAACTACTAAACTACTAAACTACTAAACTACTAAACTACTAAACTACTAAACTACTAAACTACTAAACTACTAAACTACTAAACTACTAAACTACTAAACTACTAAACTACTAAACTACTAAACTACTAAACTACTAAACTACTAAACTACTAAACTACTAAACTACTAAACTACTAAACTACTAAACTACTAAACTACTAAACTACTAAACTACTAAACTACTAAACTACTAAACTACTAAACTACTAAACTACTAAACTACTAAACTACTAAACTACTAAACTACTAAACTACTAAACTACTAAACTACTAAACTACTAAACTACTAAACTACTAAACTACTAAACTACTAAACTACTAAACTACTAAACTACTAAACTACTAAACTACTAAACTACTAAACTACTAAACTACTAAACTACTAAACTACTAAACTACTAAACTACTAAACTACTAAACTACTAAACTACTAAACTACTAAACTACTAAACTACTAAACTACTAAACTACTAAACTACTAAACTACTAAACTACTAAACTACTAAACTACTAAACTACTAAACTACTAAACTACTAAACTACTAAACTACTAAACTACTAAACTACTAAACTACTAAACTACTAAACTACTAAACTACTAAACTACTAAACTACTAAACTACTAAACTACTAAACTACTAAACTACTAAACTACTAAACTACTAAACTACTAAACTACTAAACTACTAAACTACTAAACTACTAAACTACTAAACTACTAAACTACAAAACTACCTAGTTATGTTATTAAAATTTTAGGTTATAATGGCAAATGTATATTGATACAAATGTTTAAGCCTTCAACATTTAAAATTTTACGTAAATAAATGGTTATTTTTTTATTATTGTACATTTAAATGCACTTTATAATACAATGTTTATACAATAAAAGTATACAAAATTCTTTACGTTATAAATTAATTTTTGAGCAACTTTTACTTATTTATTAATTATTATTTAAAACTTAATTATAAATTAAACAAAAATAAAATTGTCATGCATGAGTCAAGTGTATGAAATAAAATTTTTTTGCACAAACTACTGAAAATGGCTTTCTTTACATGAATCCTGATCATGTGAATTTTTTCAAGTTTTTTGAGTTAGTTGTTTACGAATAATGATAAATTTTGTTTGCAAAAGATACTCTAAAAATTTTAGGATGTGCCGTGCACTACGCTCCGAGATATCTTGCAATGTATCTACAGAAATACTTAAAATTTAAGCCTTTTTGGCAACTTTTAAACGTATTTGGCAATTTTGTTGATTGCTAATGTTTGCATTAAGTGCTGATAAATTTTAAACTTAACAAACTACATCTGTTTTATTAAATTTACTTGCAATTGTATTATAAATAGTACGACTACGATTGTTACTAAATTTTCTATGAGTAAAAATATAAACAAAACTTATTTTTATTATTATTACATTTATTTAATTATGTACCGCAAAGTTTTTAAATTAATCAAAATTATTCTACTATAAAAATGGCTTAAGGTCGCATTTATTATAACAAAACATTTGTGGACAAAGAATTCGAATTGAAAAGGCTTTCAACTGAAACAGCAAACACATTTATTATATTACAATAGAGCACGATGACAGATATATTGCAGCGAAACTCAACAAAAAATAATATAGGCAACGCAAACGTGGCTGCGAGATGCTCACTTAGAAGGAGAGTCATATGACGCCGGCCGCGACGTTACCTTTTGGCCGCTACATGCTCCCATCTAAGAGCATATCGGTTGTCATAAGCTCCCATTAATATATATATATATATATATATATATATATATATATATAGAAAATAAAAAAATTTGTTTTTTGACTGTATAGGGTTCTAAATATTTTGAAGACAGCTTGGCTGAAATTTCTTTGGCAGCATTTGACAAGTTCACTTGTTTGGTATCCAGTTTTGTCTCCGTAGGTTGTAGTAGTGTGCTTGCTTGCAGCTTGCTTCTTCTTCATATTTTTTTTTTGCTAAGTCTGTTGTGTCTTGAAAGGATGCAAAATGGTCGGTTTTGTTTTGATCATCTGTTGTTGGCGGATTAAGTAGATGTTTGGACCATGGCATAGGTTGTTTTAATTCTCTGTCAATATTCAAAAATGCTGGTGAAAATTTTGTTGATTTTGAAACAGATGTGTTAAATGCAAATGTTATTTTTGGAATAAAATTGTCACAGTTTTTGTAATCTTTTCTACAAAACAACGCCATCATTGTTTTGATAGTTCTGTTGGCCCCGTAGGCGTTTGCCTGTGGCAAGTAAAAAAGTATGTCTATTTTTTAAATTCCTGAACTCTGGACAGTAGTTCTGTAAACTTTTTTGTATCTGTTTGTATTAAAACACATTTTACCCATTTTGTGAATCTGTCCTGCATTACTACTCAAAATGTGAAACCTTTCTTTAATCTTGGAAAAGGGCTCATTAAGTCAATGGACACAGTATGCCATGGATGTTTAATTGAAAATTGTTTTATTAAACCTGCTATCTGGTTTTGTTGTGGTTTATATTGCTGACAGGTGTTGCAACTGTGTACAAAGTTTTTAATGTCTTTAAACATGCCGGGCGAATAATACTGTGTTGCTATTCTTATTATTGTTTTTGCAATACCTAAGTGACTTGCAGTTGGAACATTATAGTTTTGAGCTAGTACATCTTCAGTTAAATGTTCTGGAACGCATAATTTCCAACGATTGTTGTTTTCGGCTTTTTTGTAGTTATTGCTTTCCCAGATGTGTTTGTAGAGCTGGTTATAAGATAAAACTTTGGATGATCTTCTGGTTGTAATTTAACATTAAATTTTGTTTTGTTGTACTAGTTTGTTGTTAAGTCAGCAATGATCAGATTATCCGTTGTTGATGGTTTTTTTGCATGGTGGTCTGGATAGTGTGTCCGCTAATTGATTTTGTGTGTCTTTGCGGTATTTAATTTTAAAGTTGTATTGTTGAAGACTCATTGCCCATATTGCGATTTGTCCGGTGGGATTATTCATAGTTTATAGTCATTTAAGACTTTGGTGGTCTGATTCAAATTTAAATTTATAGCCTTCTATGTAAAGTTTCATTTTTTTAATAGCCTAAATAATAGCTAAACATTCCTTTTCTGTTGTGTAGTAAATTTTCTCAGCTTTGTTGAGAGAGCGACTGCGTATGCAATTACTATATTTCTTTCATTGGTATTTTGTAGTAATGCTGCTTCTATCTCTACGTCTGACGCATTTGATTGTAAAATGAATTGTTTGTTAAAATTTGGACATGTCTATTTTGGTGCTGATGTTAGTTTGTATTTTAAATTTTGAAAAGCTTCTGCTTGATTATTTGTCCAAAGAAACTTGTTTCCTTTTTTTAAAAAATTATTTTGGCTAAACCAATTAATTTGTCTAAAAGTTTTTGAAATGTTGCTGGTGCAAAATGTAATCCAAACGGCATACATTTAAACTAGTATAGTCCACGTCTTGGAACTGTAAATGTTGTTATTTATCTACTTGCTTTGTCCAGTAGAACTTGCCAGTAACCGTTTTGTAAATCTAAAGTGGAAATATATTTTGCTTCTTTGAACTTGTTGAGTATGAAATTTATAAATGGTAACGGTATGCGTCTTTAATCACCTTATTAACTTGGCAAAAATCAACGCAAAAGCAGTTTTTGTTTTTCTTTTTAACCACTACTACAGGTGAACTCCGAGGACTCTTTAATAGTTCTATTATATTACTTTCTAGCATTTTGTTTACTTCGTTGTTTATAATTTTTGTGATTTTTGGGTTTTTGAGCCAGTAGCGTTGTTTTAGTGGTGTTGTTTGCGTTAACCGGATTTTGTAGGTTAACACATTTGTTTTTCCAGCTTTGCTTTTATTGCTAATTTCTTTTTCATTTTTGAGAAATTGTTTTAAGTTGTTTGTTTCTAACTCATTCAACGTTGAAATTGCCTTAACTGGTGTATTAGTAGGCTTGGATAAATTGGTATAATACACTTGTAGTTTGCAAAGTCAAGTTTTACCTTTCATCTTGTTAAATAAATCCATTCCTATATAAAGTTTACGGTATCTTTTTTATTTTGTACTGTTATTTTAGCGCTGACAGTTTTGTCAATTGTCACTAAAATACCGTCGGCTAAAGCTGCAGCAAAATTAATTTCTTAAGTTTTTAATTGCTGATTTTGTGCAAATTGTTTATAAACGATTTCACTTATATATGATTTGGCAGAGCCTGAACCAATAAGTGCGTTATAAGAGCGTCCATAAACGTTTATTTTTAAAATCCACTAAGAGGTATTAAGGTTTTTGGTAGTGTTTAGTTGGGTCAATCGGAATATCTTTGACTTAGACCGATTGGGTTCTCGTTTCCCGAAACAAATTTTCTTGAACAGTTGCAATGCTTATTTAGAGTATAATAATATGTTTTGCGGCAATAAATGCAAAAAATTATTTGTGGATTTGAACATGGTTGATTTTGGTGTACCGAGTAACTACAGCTCCAACAACAAGTGTTCTTGTAAAATTTTGAATATATTTCCACATTCTTTAATGCGGATTTGTTGTAACATGAGTTTTGAGTTTTGAGGTTTAAATTTAAGTTCTGGAATAAAACTAGATAATTCCAGTTGTAATGCCTCAAACTCATCAGTTTGTTCTATCAATTGAAATAAATTATTAATTCTGGCGCTTTTTATGTATTGCCTATAGGTTGGTAGCAGATTTGTATAAATGCGTTCCATAGTACTTTCCTCTGTAAAGCCGCCGTGTCTGCCTATCAACGTCTATAATTTGTTGATGTAATTTTTTGCATTTTTTGTTCTGAGCTAATAATCCAGGAAAAATAGACAGAAAAAGGGGCCCCGAAATAATAATTTGTTACAGGCTAAATTTTTGCATGGACCTTTGTATGGTTGCTCTCAATAATATGTAAAAGTTCCCCATTGATGTGTCTGCCGCAACCTGAGTTTTTGCAAGGTCAAAGATCGCAAAAAAACAGTTTTTTTGCAAATATCTGAAGAACGATGAGATTTATCGGAAAAAATATAGAAAACTAATTTGTAACTGAGGCAATTACCTATAAGAAGTTTTTTGTACGGGAAACTCTAGACGAGATAAAGAATTTATTGATTGAAGAAAATATGAGTATATGTACGATGATACTAAATACAGTCGCGAAAATTTGTTGAAGAATGCTGTGCCCCCAGTTTGTATAAAGACCTTGTAAAACATCTGCCGTCAACTTTTTTGTTATGAATGTGGGCATAGGGCCCCGACCGCTGCTAGGTAGTTAGTTCCAAGCGATGATCCGCAGTGCACGGACGTATTTCAAAGAAATTCAAATATTAAAAGCGGTAGAAAAATAATGAAAGGAATTTGTTTTATTTGTGATGAGTTGTTGTCGGGCGGTGATATTTGCAGTGTTTGAACGTGGAATAAAAACGTTGATTGAGTCAAGTGTTGCTAGAGACGATAGAAAAATTGGTTATTTAAAATACAAACAATCTGTGACTGTTCATCGCGAGTGCCGAAAAGAATATACTCGCAAGAGCAGTATTGTTTCATATAAGCGACAAAGAGATACTAAAAAAGCGAGCACATCTATAAGTCCACCTCGTGCTCGAACAAGGTCTAGCAATAGCTATTTCAAAAATTTGTGCATATTTTGCGAAAAAACAGCTACAGAGGAGAATGAAAAGAAGAAAAAGATTGAGCTTTGTCGTCAGATACGTCATGTAACGACATCTACTGGACTTTGCTAAAAAACGTAGTGATGATCTAGCAAAGGCTGTTACTAACCGCCTAAGTTTCTTGAGGATTTGGTTGCCGTGAGAGCTAGATATCACACGAAGTGTTGGGTTTATTTTATGAGGCCCCCTACGAAAGGAAAGAGAGGTCGTCCGGAAGACGAGAATATTATGGTTGCCATGAAAAATATTTTCTCTTATATTGAAAATAATGACAATTGTCAATTCACCTTTAATGAGTTGAATAATGCTTGCCAGGTAGAGCCTCCAACAGATTGAACGATTAAAAGTAAGCTGAGAGAAAGATATGGACCTCGTATAATTATTTCAGAGAAGGCGGGATATATGTCTATTATTTGTTTTATTGATAAACAACACGATATTATGAACTGGTCCTGGTACAATAAACAAAAACAAAATGAGGCTGAAGAACGCTTAAGAATAGTTAAAGCAGCAGCTGCAATTATTTATGAAGATATAACATCTGTGGTACTTGATAATTAATGTTATCCTCCTCCAAGTCAAATGTTCCATAATATAAACGAGCAAATTCCACGTTCTTTGACTTATTTATTAAAGAAATTAATTTAAAAAAATATGTGATGCAACCTCGAACGTTTGACGCTAGCATGTACAGCCGTCAGTCATTTATTTCTCGGTTGCAAGTTGGGCTCGCAATATTTTTTTATAGAAGATTCGGCTCCAGACGTCTCATCGATATTTTATCATCCTTTGGTTTGTGTGCATCTTATCAGCAAGTAACGTTATATGAAGATGCAGCAGTCCGCCACCCGCAACCCCATATTTTACCACCGGGGACCAAACGGGGACTTTCATTCAATTTGTAGTCGATAATGCTGATTTAAATATGCAAACGATAGATGGTCATAACACTTTGCACGTCATGGGCATTATCGAAAGCAGGTTTGAACTGTTTGGTTGCTTGCAGCCAATGTCATGGCCAAACTTGTTTGAACGTAGTACAAGTAGACATCGATAAAGAAGATATCCATGAAGACATAGATCCCTTGTTTTTTCTTATCCAAACATTAGAGACGGAGCAGTCAGAATCCGAAACCAAAAAAAATTGAAATTTGAAAAAGCCTTATTGTAAAAACATATGCTTCTGTAATAAAAAAAACCTATCAAAGTACCTATTTAATAAAAATTAATTATCTATTATCATATCCTAAGATCTATCCATATTTGCCGGTGTGATGTAATAACGTAGAATGTTCTTTGTTCTTTGAAACGCCCTATCTTGTTTTTTGTTGCCCGTACAAAAAAACTTCTAGATAACTTTTTATAGGTAATTGCCTCAGCTACAAATTAGCTTTTATTATATATTTTTCCGATTAATCTCATCGTTTTCCAGATATTTGCAAAAAACTGTTTTTTGCGACCTTTGACCTCGCAAAAACTTAGGTTGCGGCAGCCACATTTATGGGAAACTCTCACATATTATTGAGAGCCGCAATACTGGCAATACTAAGGTACGTGCAAAAATTTAGCCTGTAACAAATTATTTTGGGGTTAACGAATATTTTTCCTGGACTATGAGTGCAATTTCTAATTTCATCTTTCAACTTTGTAAGTTGTCTGTACGGAAAAAAAGTAAATTTTAAAATCTTTTTTAAAGTTGGAACATTTTGTCCAGTTTTTATTTAAATTCGGGTACCACATTAATGCTTTACCTACAAATATCTCTGGCAAAGCTAGTAACAACGTTTCTTTTTTTTAATTTTGTTAACCACTTTCATCACTACTCAGTAGTATTCCAACTCGCTCTGCGAACACACGTTTTGTTACGGCCGACAAACAACTCGTAAATACGAGACTTATCGCCAAAATAAAACGGGAAAAATCAATTTGATACTAACTCTAGTGTAAATGCAGTGCAGTGAGTAAACAAAATTTAAGTAAAAGGTTTAATAATAATAAACATCAACAAATACCAATAAAATTGCCAGTCAGTGTGGAAGAGAGACCGACCCACAGCATGCGCGCCGCGCTAGAAAGAGAGAAAAGCGACTCGGGAACAGCTGCGACTCAACCAGACGACAAAAAAGTAATCTGCTAAGTAAAAAATTATATTAAAACAAGAAATAAAAGTGAAATAAATTATATTAAATTTATTTAATTAATTGAAATAAGAAAACTAAATAAATAAAATAATAAGGATTATAAAAGGATAGTTTGTACAGCGGCAATTGCGACGTTGCCAAGTATAAAACACGCCGAGAAGACAAAATAAATACAAATACAAGGAAGGAAATGGTGGAAATGGAGGAACTAAAAAGCATGTTTAAGGAATTAATGAAAGAGATGGCAAAGAAGACTAAGGAACTAAAAGAAGAGATTAGAGAGCTAAAGAAAGAAATGAAGGATAAAGAAGTGAGAGCAAGAAAAAATACAGATGATACAAAAAATTGAAAATTTAGAAAATAAAGCTGAAAAAGAAGAAAGACAGAAAAAAAGAAATAACATTATAATAACTGGCATAAAAACAAATGAAAATGAAGAACAAATTAAAGTGGAGAACTTCTTGAGAGAAATACTTCAGATTCAAGTCAAAATAGGAAAAGCTCAGCTAATACATAAAGAAAAACAAATAATAAGAGTCGAAGCCGGAACATGGGAAACAAAACAAAAAATAATGAAAGCCAGAAGAAATTTAAAAGGGACCAGAATTTACATTGACAGTGACCTAACCCATGAAGAAAGATACGTACAAAAAGAAATTAGAGACATAGCAAGAGAAGAAAAATCGAATGGCAAGAGGGTAAGAATAGGTTACCGTAAGTTAATAATTAACGGAGAGGAATATAGATGGAATAAAGAAATAAAAGGTTTAGAAGAAGTTGAAGATCCAAAAAACTAATAGGAAAACGGCTAGGAAAAAAGAAAAATACACGGCGAGAAAATGGTATAAGAAAGATGATAAACTCGACGGCAAACGATGTAAACAAAAGGAACAAATATAGCAAAAGTACAAAAAAGAAAAACAAAGAAGAAAGAGTAGAAACATGGAATATAAGAGGATACATGGGAAAAGAAGCTGAACTGGTGGAAGAAATGAAAAAACAAAAAATAGAAATACTAGGAATAACGGAAACAAAAAAGAAAGGGCAAGAGATAGAAAGAATACATAGAGGTTATTGGTTAATGTGGACAGGAGTAGAGGAAAAGGATAGAGCAAAAGGAGGAGTAGGAATGATAATAGCACCGGAAAGGATAAAAGATATAATAAGAGAAAAACACATAAATAAAAGAATTATGACAGTAGAAATGAAGCTAGGAGAGAACGAAACATGGACCATGATAGTAGCATACGGACCAAATGAAGACGCAAAAAAGAAGAGAAAGACAGCTTCTATGCCACAATTAAAGGTGCTATAAAATACAACCACTATCATGTTTGCAGATTTGAACCTACAACCACCAAAGAAGAATTAATATCTTACTTAAGTAACAAAAAACTAGTTGATGTCAAATGTGAACTTTTAAAATCTAAACAACCTGAAATTTATGCATCATTCAAAATTGCTGCCCCGATGATATATGATGAAATAATTCTAAACCCTGAAACTTGGCCACTTGGAGTAGGTGTCAATCGTTTTTTATTTCCAAGGAAAGCAGCGGATCCAAAGTAAGTGGACAACCTATACATAATCCGGCTGCAAATCAAATTATTTTAGATAATGTAATTAATTTTAATTTGTTTCATTTAAATGTTCAATCGTTAAAAAATAAAATAAATTTTATTGAATTTATTTGTAATAATAATGCGTATCATATTCTTTGTTTTTGTGAGCATTGGTGTAATCCCATGCAGATGGAAAATTTATTTATTCAAGGATATCAGCTAGCTGATTCCTTTTGCAGAGAAGTTATCACTCGTGGCGGTGTTTCAATTTATATTAAAAAAGAAATTGCTTATAAATTCCAAATAATTTACTTTATTAAGACACTAAATATTGAATCTTGTTTTGAATGTTGCGGCGTAAGAATAGATAAGCATGCTTGTTTTATAGTAATCTATAGAACACCGTCGAGTTGCATTAATATATTTCTTTTTCAACTAAATATTCTTTTAGATAAACTGTATGGCTATTATAAAAATATTTATATTTGTGGGGACATTAATATAGATAAAAATAATTCTTTGGATTATAAGTTACTATGTGATATACTGACTTCACACGGTTTACATTCTTTAATTAATGAACCAACAAGAGTTGTAAAACTTCACAATCAGGACCGTATTACTTCTACATCTATTGACTATCTTTTAACCAATTCTATAGAGTCTATTTTAAATAAAAACAATTTTCATCCAGGCTTTTCAGATCATCACGCTCAAGACTGTGAAATTAAATTATGCATGACTGTTTGCAAAATTGACAAGGGTATAATAATAAACAATAGAGATTTAAGTCCAGCTGCAGTTAATGAATTTAAATTTTTATTTAATAAACATTATTTATGTCTTGTAAACTCAGATGAGTATTGCTATTCCAATATCTGTGACTTATTTGATAATTTTTATACTACCTTTATATGGTGTATGAATGTTTCGTGTCCGCTGAAGCAAAAAACAGTCATAACAAGTACAAAACTATGTAAGAAAATTCCCTTTTCACGGTCTTTACAAATAGAATATGATCAAATTAAAACTCTAGACTGGCTTAGAAAAAGAATTAATTGTCCCAATCTAAATAACAATTATAATGAAAAAAAGAAATGTTTAGATAGAAATATATCATTTGAAAAAAAATGCTACCACATTAACTTAATACATCATTCTTCTAATAAAAATAAAAAGCTTTGGGAACTAGTTAAAGCAAAGCAAAATGTCAAAGATATTAAAAATACAAATGATCATATCAATTATAACGGCAATTTTTTTACAAATAACAATGATATAGCAAATGCTTTTGGTCAATATTTTATTGATTCTGTAGAAAAAATTCGAAGTAGTATTATTACTGATGCAAACTGCACTGTATCAAGCAATAATCCCCAAACAATGTTTTTCTTTCCTGTAAATGAGAGCGATATACGTAATATTATTGGAAAACTAAAGAATACTTGTTCCGGACCTGATCTTATACCTACAAAACTAATTAAGGAATGTCAACTGTTATTAGCCCCTATTTTATGTAAACTGATAAATCAATCAATTTACCAAGGAGTTTTTCCATCTTCTTTGAAATTAGGCCACATTACACCTATATTAAAAAAAGGTGATTCTGCAAATATTGTTAACTATAGACCAATATCGGTACTTAGTTGTTTTTCTAAAATATTCGAAAAAGTGATTGGTCAACAATTAAAATTTTGTGCACTCACCAACAATTTGTGTGCAGAGCAACATGGATTTCGCGAAAATTTTTCAACTGAAACTAATATTAATTCATGGATTTTATCTTTTTTAAAAAATCGAAAATTACTTGTAAAATATAACGGTGCACTATCAGCAGAACACAACATAGCTTCCGGAACACCTCAAGGTAGCAACTTAGGCCCATTTATATTCATTGCATACGTAAACGACTTAAATAAACATATAAGTGTTGGTAGGACGTTTATGTATGCCGACGATACAACTATTGTGGTTTCCGATAAGTTAAGAGATGTCGCACAAAACAAAGTTAATTGTGCAATTGAACAGTTCAATAATTGGTGCTCTAGGAACCAATTGGTCATTAATATTAGTAAAACAATTACCAATTTTCAAATAAATTAAACAAGTTCAACAACAACACTCATTTTTTGGTAAAAAACACTGTTATTAGCTGCAGTGGTTCTACCAAATTCCTTGGTGTAATGGTGGATAACCATCTCCAGTGGCATTCTCATATTGAAGATTTAATGAACAAACTTAATAAATCTTATTATTTGCTATCATCATTAAAAAATGATTATGACACTGAGCATTTGATTACCATCTATTACTCAATGGTTTACAGTTACATTAACTACAATATTATTGTGTGGGGAAATGCAACAACGTCCTCAAGAATTTTTATTCTTCAAAAAAGAATACTTCGTTTAATTTTTAATCTTAAACCAACTGAATCTTGCAAAACATTATTTGTAACTAACAAAATTTTAACCGTTCCTGCAATATACTTATACAAAATCTTAAATTTTGTTCATTCGAGCAAAAACAATTTAATAACTGTTGGTGAGTTTCACAACAGGGTCACTCGACAACACGACTTAATTTATATGAAGAAGCACTATCATGCGTTTTATGAAAAATCTCCTTACCACATTGGTATCTCTTTATATAATAGCCTGCCAGTTTATATACGTTCGCTCGACATCACTCAGTTTAAGAAAAAATTAAAAGTGTTTCTATATGAAAATGCCTTCTACACTATCAATGAGTTTAAAAATAAATTAATAGATTTTTCATCTGCATGAGAATCAATCTCTATTTTAAGTTTTATGTACTGATTGTAAAATTTAAATTGTATATGTTTTTTTATTGTATTGCATGTATCATTTTAACTATGTCTTCTTTGTATTCTACATGACTTGTGTATAAACTTTATGTTTAAGGAACACCAAATAAATTATTATTATTATTATTATTATTATACAAAATTACAAGAAGAAATAGACGAGGGAGCAGAAAACATATGATACTAAGAGACCTAAATGAGAGAGTAGGAAATCAAAACAACGGAATAGAAGAGGCTATGGGAAAAGAAGGAGAAGAAATTAGAAACAACAACGGAGAAAGTATTATTCAACTATGCATTGAAAACAATCTAGTAATAACAAACACTAAATTCAAACACAGGGAAGTTCACAAATACACAAGAACACAACCAACCAGAAACGAGAAATCAATAATTGACTACTACCTAGTTAACAGAAAGAACTGGAATAAGATAAAGAATGTAAAAGTAACAAGACAGGCGGAAATAGGAAGCGATTATCATTTACTACGAAAGGATATGAAATGGAAAGCAAAACTTAAGCAGACAAAAGAAGGAAAAAAGTTAAGATAAAAATAAAAACATACAAACTAAAAGAAGAACAAATACAAGTGGCATATCAAGAGATACTACAAAAAAAAAATTCAGAGAGAAAGAAAAAAAAAAACGTCCATAGAAGGAAAATGGGAAATTTTTAAACAAATTATTCTAGAAGCTGCAGAAGAAAGCTGTGGATCAGCAAAAATAGTGATCAAAGATACTAAAAAAACTAATTGGTGGACAGAAGAAGTCAAAAAAGAGATAAAGGACAAAAAAAAAATGAAAAAGATACTTACAAACCAAGGAAATAGAAGATTACGAAAAATACAAAGAAAAGAGAAATAATACAAAGAAAATAATAAAAGAAGCAAAGATAAAATTATAGACAAAATTTGGAAAAGAAATGAATGAAAATTTCAACCGAAACCAAAAACTATTTTACGGAACGTTAAAACATCTAAAACAAAAACAAAATACAATATGATGAACATAAAAGACAAAAATGGTAAAATAATAACGGAAGAAGATAAGATAATGGAAAGATGGAGGCAATACTTCCAAGAACTAACAGAACAAGAAGCAGAAGAAAACAAAACAATAGAAGATGAAGAGTTGCTACAGGACAGAAGAACGGAAGAAATAGAATAAATTAAAAAAGAGTAATAGAAGCAATTAAGAAAATAAAAAACGGGAAGGCACCGGGAACAGATGAAATAACGCCGGAAATGATAAAATACATGGGAGATGAAGGAATTACACAAATAACGGAATTAATAAACGACATAATGAGGAATGGGAAAACCCCAAAGGAATGAAATAAAGGAATTATTCTACCCATACATAAAAAAGGCGGTAAAAGGATATGTAAAAACTATAGAGGAATCACACTAACGAGCATACCAAGCAAAATATTCACAAGAATTATTGAAAAAAGAATGAGAGACTAACTAGAAAGAACAATAGAAGACAGCCAATGTGGATTTAGAAGAGGAAGAAGCACACATGATCTAATATTTATAATAAGACAATTATGTGAGAAAATGATTAAAAAAAATAGAGTAATGCACGTATGCTTTGTTGACCTTGAAAAAGCTTTCGACAGGATCAAGAGAGAGGACATATGGAAAGAACTAGAAGAGAGAGGAATTGAGAAGAAAATAATTACCGTAATCAAAAACATGTACACATAAAACAAAAACATAGTCAGAATGAATAACGAAGTATCAAAAGAATTCCAAACAAAAAAAGGTGTGAAGCAAGGATGTGTGTTAAGCGCATTGCTTTTCTCAATTGTGCTAGACAGGGCAATAAAACAGGCAAAGAAAAACAAATGAAAATGGTAAAAATAGGATATTGGAAAATGGAAGTAACAAAAATAGCAGAACTGCTATTTGCAGACGATATGGCAGTGATTGCTGAAACCGAAGAAGAGTTACAACACAACATGGAAATAATAGAGGAGCAACTAAAGAAAATAAACATGAAAATAAATTATAAAAAAACAAAGACCATGATAATTGCAAAAGAAAAACTGAATCACGAAATAAGAATAAAAGAAAGAATAATAGAACAGGTCGAACAATACAGATACTTAGGAACAATAATACAAAGCAACGAAAAACTAGACAAAGAGATAGAGGACAAAATAGGAAAAACAGCAAAAATATATAACATGTTAAAAAATACTTTCTTTAACAAAAAAGAAATATCAAAAACAACAAAAACAGAAATTGTAAAAAAAGTAATCAGACCAACATTAACATATAGTAGCGAAACATGGACGATGACAGGAAATTAAATAGAAAGAATAAATGCTATGGAGATGAGATTTCTTAGGAAGATTGAGAACAAAACAAGAAAAGATAAAATAAGGAACGAGACATATAGGACGAATTTAAATATAAAACCAATACAAGAAAAAATTATTGAAGGTCAAATGAGATGGTATGGACATATCAGAAGAATGAGTGAAGAAAGAAATACTAAGAAAATTTATGAGACAAGAGTAACAGGAGAACAAAAAAGAAGAAGACCCAGAAAAGAATGGAACAGCGCAATAAAAGAAGAAGCTACAAGAAAAGGAAACACGTGGGAAGAAATAAAAGAGATTGCCAAGGATAGGAAGAAATGGAGAAAATATTACACAAACTAATAATGTATACGCCTGACACCGAAAGGTAAAAAGGCAATTGAATAAATAAATAAATAAATAAATAACCACTTTTAAGTCATCAAACCTTTTAAGAAAAGACAGTGCAGTATTATTATCATTATAATGTAAGTTTCAAGACCGTACTTTGTCCTATATGTTTAGTTCTTGTACTGGAACTGATGGTTTTTCAGCCGTTTGTTTTTGGCCTATTAAGAAAAAATCAAACAATTCTTTTCTACATTGTTCTACTGTGTCTATATTTGTGTTGAGATTATGAATACTCATTTCAGCTTTTAAATTTGTTTCGGATATGTTATTTATCCATTGAAACGTGTATTTAGTTGTTTGCCTATTGTAATTGATAGCATTTTTGCTCGTATATCTTTAGGCATTTTTGTAATGTATTTTTTGTCTATTGTAAAATTTTGGATTTTTAACTATTTATTTAAATACACACTTTATATTTGTGTAATAAAAAAAAATTCCTAAGAGATAACTCATCCGTGAGGTAGCGCGTGAGCTTTGAATTGTAATAATAATATGTTATTACAAACTGAGTATGTTTAACTTAGAGCAAGAAAATTATCATATTCAGCAACAAAGTCTATTTCCACTTAAATAGTTATGTTAACAAATAAAATTTGCGTTTCTTGGGCACAAAGAAACCACAAATATGATATGCACAAAAAGTTATTGCTTTACTAAGTATTTTTATCAAATCTAAAAATAAATAATTTGGGCAACCAAACTAAAACCTTGGAAACCAATTGCTTAATAGTATTTAAAAAGCTTAGTACATTTTAAAACAAGAAGATTGTATACACAATATTATAAAAAAAAATAGTTTTTACCAAAGAATTACTTCTTGCAGTTTTTGATTTGTTTCTAAAAATACTTTATACAATATTAAAAATAAACAAATCTCTTAAACCAAAATTTTATTATATTTAATATTTAGTATAACGTTTTGCCAGTTTTGTATACGGTACCAACTTTTATATTTTTTATAATGTAAAAAATGAAATGTTTTCTAACAAATTACAATATATTTTATTCCAGAATTAGCCAATACTAGGATACTTCACATATTACTTGGATCATTTGGCCTTGCTTTAATTTACGGCCTTAAAGTAAATTTTACTATGGGAATATATACCCTTAGATCTCACAACTCTGACAACAATGAAACTTCGGTTTTATTAACAAACAGTACTCAAGGATGGAACTTCACTAAAATAGAAGTGGTAGATAATTATTATATATAAAAAAATGTTTTAAATAATTAAAATTAATTATAATTTTAGATTAACAAATGTCTTCTGGAAAGTTATCTGAGAATTTTCTTTCTTAGCTACATTCTATGTCACGTTTCAGGTGTACGTGTTTGTACTACTTGCAGTGTTAAATGGGTTATGTTTACAATGGTTTTCTTAGATACATTGTGCTCAATAGCTACACTGTTACTAACTGGTACTAAGTGTATGTTGTATATTAGACTTGTAGAAGGCTTAGTATCAACTTTATCAATATCAGCAATGCATGTCTTGTTAGAACGCTGGACAATCAATGAAGAAAATGATTGTTTAACTGGACTAATATATTTTGGAGCAGCATTTGGATCGTTAGTAAGTAGATAAAAACAAACAAGAATTACTGCAACTACAAGTTTTAATGTAAAAAATTAATATATTTTGCAGTTTTTGCTTTAAAACGTGATAATTTTTTGTTGTACATTTCAATTTTTAATTTAAACAATAAATTAGCATTATACAATTTTAATCATTTTAGATAAGTTTACTTTACAACGCATATGCAACTAGTCCAATGGCTATGGGTATTTTATTTGCAACAAAAATTAATTTGTGCTTGATCTGGTTGACAGTTTGGGCAGCATTTGCTACTGACGCACCAAAAGAACCAATTATAAATGATGGTGGCACTAATAATAAATCAATAAGAATAAAGTCTGTTCTTATACTGACTGTTCGATCTAATCAAAAAAATGTAACTGTAAGTTATTATTTAGTTAAATATTTTACATTAAATTAATTATTTTATTTGCAGATATCACAACAAAGAAAACCATACCACTTTTGTATAACATCAGTATTAATAAATTTAATTTGTGTTTTTGCAAATGGTTGGGCATGGTATAAACTTATAATGGATTACCCGTTAAATATAGATTATTCATATAAGTATTCTATAAATCAAATGGGATACCAAACAGTTATGTCATATTTTATCATGTGGATATTTACTGTATTTATTCGGCATTTTGTGGATGACATGCGAACTGAAAAGTTGATCACTGTTATGGAAGCAAGAAGATTGACAATATTTCTTTGCACATTTATGGCAGGTATTGGATATTGGACTGTGTCGTTTTTGGACTCATTTATGGGTGTATTTATAAGTGGTGCATTAGTTTATGGAGTGTTATATTTATTCAAAGCACTTGCCAAACGAATCCATATTACAAGAAAATTATCTACTTTGCCCGGAGTTTTTCTGGCGACATTTTCAGCATATGGAATTATGCATTTGGTATGTATTATAACATTTTGTATTATAGTATTTTACAATATCAATATGTTTTCAAATGTTTTTAACAAGTTCAGTATGTGTTTACATGTCAATAAATGCTTTGTTTTTGCTTTTTGTATACAATTGAGTATACATGTACTAAATTGTAAATGATTACTTAGAAGTAACATTTACTGTGTTTACTACACGATTTAGTAATAACAAATTAAAATTATACAAAAAACATTGTTTTATAACTAATATAATATATGCACATAAAACATACACATATTTTTATTACAGCGGTAAAAATATAAAAATTCCTACAATTTTTTTTTTGAGCTGCTACAAAAAAGTATCTGGTATCTTGAGAGCTTTTAAATTACCTTAATTGAAAGTTATATCTAATTTTTGAGTCAACCAATAGTTAATTTAAGGTGTAACCATTAAGTTAATTTTGATATAGGCCAGAATTTGTCTTTTAACAATTAGCTTAAATTGTTTCTAGCTTATGTGAATGTTTGAATGTATGTTAAGATCTCTATAGATCATTAGAGTTTTTTAATTATTTAATTGCTTTAAACTAAACTTAACGGCATTAAATGTTAAGTGTTGTCCTTAAATATTATCTTTGATACTTTTCTAATATTTTACAAAATAATTTTATGTGCTCAGCTGTTGGACTTTTAACAATTTTTAGTTGGATACCAATACTAGGGTTGTGACGGTAGATGCAGTGTTATCATTAACAATACTTGAAACATCTTTAACTTCTACTCCAACGCGTAGCTTTCAAAGAAGAACAGATTATACCAAACATAGATGAGTTTACGCATTAAAACCTTGCAGCAAAATTCTCTAAACTTAAATGTGTTTTTGGAAATAGTTTACAAATTATGTAAAAACAAGTAGTTTTAATTGTATAGTAAGTAACAATTTAAATGTTTCCTGTGGGGCAAAATTAGAATTTCAATAACATTCCAAAATAAAAGTAACATCTTTTAAGCCTATGTTACGCTGGCTTGAAGCAAGGCATATTTTTAAGATTTTTTTAGGTTGCAATAGATATAATACTAAAATTACATGCAAGAGAATTGCATTTTAAATTACATTCTAAAGTAGTTAGTAAGTATTTTAATTTGATTAAGGATATTGAGAGTAGTGTTATAATAAAAACTTGGTTTTATCCGGCAAACCCAATTGTTCAAAAACGTATTGACAAGGTGGTGAACAAAATGTTAAACTTAAGAGCAATAAAAATCTTGAAGATTTCTAAACCAGATGGGTAAGTTAGATTCCGTGTAAATTTTAAAAAACTAAAAAAAATTGAACTTTTTGAGTATGCTCTACTATATATAAATGCCATTCTTACCAATCTGAGCAACGTTGACATCAAATGTGCATACAAGCAAATTCTGCTAGACAATGTTAGCAAACTTCTAACTGCTTTTACTAATAATAATTTTCTTGCCATTTAGTCTTAAAAAGTATATACATTTTACAATTTATACATCACTTAAACATTTGATAAAACTTAACATATTATAATTTATAACATTAGTGCACTTACACTACACAATCAACATAACTTAATTACAATTTACAATATACAATTTTTGTCAATTTTTTGTCTTTCTTTTAATGACGTTTCTCAACCATACTATTCCTCTTCCATCTCTTTCAAGACATCTTTATTTTTTATTTGTTCTTTTCTTATCTCAACACATTTTTTTTAAGATATGGTCTATTGTTTTGTTGGCTGTTTCACATATTCTACCCAATTTGCTTTCCTCATTCATCCAAAATTTACAAACTTTTTTTCATTTTCACATCTAAATTTTGCTAGTGTATTTTTTTCTGTTTTAGTATACTTTTAATTATTAAGGTATTTTGAGATATTATCTTTCATAATAATTGCATACTTCTTATTGAACCTTGATTTATTTACTGTAGTTCTTATTTATTGCATTTCTATATCCTTATCACGCATTGTTATTTCTTTTCATATAAGTTTTCTACTATTTCTCATTCTTTCTACTTTTTTACAGTCATGTTTTTTTTTACAAAATTTCTTTTTCTCTATTCTTATTCTTTTATATTTTTTATTCATTTTTTCTTTTAGACATTCATGCAAAATTTTGCATTTATTTATTTCTCTCAATCTTTTTTTATATCTTACCGCTCTTTTTATGTTTCTACTTTTATTTTATTTTTTAAAATTTTTTTTAACACAATGTATGCTGGAGTTTTTTTATTTTATCCTAGTACCCATTTTCAGTATTTTGCTTGTATTGTTTCTAATTTATTTTGTTCTTTTCAACTCAATTTCCGACCCATAAAGCATCATATTTTTAACTAGACTATTAAACATTGTCCTTTTTATTTTTATACATTCAAACTTTTTTTTACTTATTCCCCACACTTGTTCTACCACTTTGTTTGCTTTTCTTGGTAACTTTTGTATGTGCTCGTTTAAATTTTTAATTAATTTATTTCTTTTTTGGTTTTTTTTTATTCTCATTTTCAATCTTCTTTCTTATGTCTTTCTCCCCTTTTCCTAAGCATCATAATTTTTGTTTTATCAACATTCACTCTTAATCCCTTTTTCTAAAAGATTTTTTCAAACATCTTATTATTTCTTTTATTTATTTTGCTTCTTTTGCCACAATCACCATGTCATCTGCGTATGCTAGCAACCTTACTTTTATTCTACCCATTACAACTTACCTGCTTGTGCAAAAGTTAACTTTTTTTTATGTTTGTAATATATGCACCAAACTAACTTGGACTGAGTGGGCATCTTTGTCTTACACCTTTTGTTGTTCAAAAATGTTCACTTATTCTACTATTTACACATACTCTGCTCACCGTTTCTGCATATTCAGCTTCTATTTTTTTAACCAGATGCTCACTAATACTCTTTTCTCTCAGATATAACCATAATTTTCTTATATCCACACAAAAGCCGCCTCAAGGTCCACAAACAATGCATATATTTTTCCTTTTTTACAGATAACAGTTTTTTAACTATATTATTAAGTATATATCCGTTGTCTATAGTACCTCTCCCTTTTCTAAACCCAGCCTGGCAAATTTTTTTTTATCTCTAATTGTTTATTCAGTTTTTCCTCTAGCGTCATGGCGTATATCATGTATGCCGTATTAACTAATGTTATTCCTCTCTAGTTTTCTACTAGCTCATTTTTTTTGTATACTGGGCATACAAGACTCACTTTCTATTTGCTAAGAAATCCTTCTCCCTTTCATACTTTATATACTACCTCTCTCAATCTTTTAATCAATTTTTTTGTTCCATACATCCATGCTTCATTCTGTATTCTATCCACACCTGGCGTCTTTGATTTCTTCAGTTTTTCTATTTGCCTTTGTATTGTTTCATTTGTGATTTCATCTGGCTGCATAGTTAGTTCTTGAAGTTTTTTGTTCTGATCTTTCTTTTTTGTCGGTTCCATCAAATAGTGTTGAAAAATGTTCTCGCTATTCTTCCATTGTAATTGTTTGGTTTGGCCTTGTTTTGTGCTGTTTTCTGTTTTTGTTTATGAACTTCCATGCTTCTTCTTCTGATCGGATTGCTTTTATTTTTTGTTTACTACTACGTAGTCAATTACCGATTGACCGTTTGCTTCTGTATATGTATGTATATTTCATTTGTTCATCTCCTGCTTTATTTTTATTTAACAAGTCCCAGTTTTTTTTCTTTCTTCAGTTCTAACATTATTTTTTGATTTTCTTTTTATGATATGATCTTCAAAATTTCTTCTTTCTCCTTTTGTTCTAATTCTTGCATTGAAATTTCCTCCTATTATCAATCTTCTCTCGTCTGTTTCTTGTAGTGTTTTTTCTAATGCTTTTTTTATTTTTTATTCCTCTACTATACAATGTAATCATCTTAAAAAATTTATTTCCCAACAAAAAGTTTTGTTGAAATAACTTGTTTTTATCTATTTCCTCTTAATTTTCTTGCGTTATTTTCTTCCGTATTTTCGTAGTTATTCTACCTTTTGCCCTACCTTTTTTTTTGACTGCTAGTTGACAAATCCATCTGTTTTTATTTGGCATATTTTCTTTCATTTTTATCCACTTTTTTTTGTCCACCCATGTTTCTACCATTCCAATTACGTCAAACGTTCTAATGTAATCCCAAAAATCTTCTTTTTTATTGCTTAGTCATGCTACGTTCCAGAATAGAATTGCCATTGTTGTTTCCGTCTCTTTACATTTTCTTTTTATTGGTTTTTTGGACTACTTTCAACCTTTTTCAAAGTATAATTTTTTTCATTCCAAATCTACCATTTGCTGTCGATACACATTTTTTGGTATCTGACCATTGTTTTAATCTACATACTAACATTGTTTTTTTTCCTTTGCTTTTTTCTTTGTAAGCCCATTTGCGTATTTTTGTTTGTATTGCTCTTTCATCTCTTGTTAAGTCATCATCTATGTATATATTGCTTTTTGTTTATCTCAAAATACTTTTTTTTTCCAATAACTTCTTTTTTTTATCCCTAGAATCCAACCAAACTAATATTGGCCCTTTCTTCCTTTCATCTTCTTACCCAGTCTGAATACTTTTTTCACGTTCAAATTAAGCTTAAGATTCTCTGCCAGTTTTGACACATCAATGTCAGTTTCATCTTCTTCTCTCAGCCCGCTTGTAACAACATTATTTCTTCGTTTTTCTTTTTCTTTGATCTCTTCTGCTTTTTCTAGTTTTGATATTCATTCTATCAAATCTTTTTTCTTCTCTTCCCATTTTTTTTTTCTTAAACGTTTCTTTTAATTTTTCAATATGTTTGTTGTTAATATTTATTCTTTCTTCCATCTTTTCTAATTTATCTAGGATCTTATCTAATTTTGCTTCCATCTTGGTTGTTTTCCTTTCTTCTGTTCTTTTCTTCTTTGAGATTTGTTAAAAAAAATATTTCAAATTACCGGTACTATTGCTCCGTTCTCTACTGCTCATTCCACTCTTTCTTTATTTAAATATAAACTTTTTTTTTTCTCAGTATTAATTAAAAATTATAGTAAATTATATAATATAAATATTACAATTATTAATTAAAAAAAAACAAAAAAAAGTCTTATGGTACTCTCGGGGGGCTCAAACCTACGACGCGACTTTGCCGGTTGTCAAGTTCATACACACTGCCCACTACACCACGGAGTACTGTCTATTTTAATGTCTTAAGTTTCTTGTTTACTATTTTTTCAGTTATTATTATTGTCTTCGTGTTTGTTGTGTTAGGTTAATGTTTTTGCCTGCACTTTAATATTAAGTTTGTTGTGGACACAACACTTTCCGCGGCTAAACTGCACTTTCCGCACACACACCACACTGTTCCCACCTTTTTCAACTAAAACTAATTTATTATTATGACTGTTTTTACACGTAAATTTATCATAAATTACTCGATGTTTCTATCTCTCTCTATTCTCAATAATAGCTGTAAAGTGTAAAGTAGATGCTTGCTTGCAATGGATCTCGTTGGACTTTTTTTAATCGGTTTAATAATACTAATACTAAGGTAGTGCCGGTAGATGCAGTGTTATTATCAACAATATTTGAAATACTTTTAACTACTTCTACGCGTAACTAAAAAAAAAACAGATTATAGCGGAGGTACTATAGCATAAGTTTACGCATTTAAACCTTGCAAAAAAATTATGTTTATCTTGAAAAGTCAGTAAAAATACGTTTTTGTGTTTTAATATGGTATTGAAATAATTGCAAAATAGTAAAAGATTAAAATCAATTATGTGAGTAGATAAGATATACATTTTTACCTCGTGGTTACAATGACAGGCTTTGGGATCAAATCAAATTCTAAACTCAAGAGTCCAAAAAAATATTACCTATGTTTTCAAACTCAATTGTTGTTTGCCAATATTGATTTCAAAACAAAACTAATAGAGATGTGTCAAAAGATAAAAGACACGCGTTCATGTTTTTCCAGCTAAAGGTCCTGTATTAGAAATTGATTTGGTTTATAATGGCAGACTTAAACCATTGCAAATTTATAACTGTTATGAATTCTATAGTAGACTAGCGGTATAAGAAGAGTTTAGGTATTAAAACTTCTACTAGTTTACAAAGTTGTAGAATTGTAAATAATCTTAAATCTAGATCTGGATAATGCCAAGTCAACAAAATGACAATTAAGGTTTTGTTGGTACCAATGTAAAATCTTAATCCAGAAACAACTAATCTGCTAATTAAAATAGCAAAAATGTGTCTAAGGCTTGTTTTAATGCAAATAATTGGCTAATGGCTAATGTCACCAACTTTAAACAAATAAGTCATAGAACTAAAAAATGTTTTAATAAATTAATTAAATGTTTTGGTTGTACCAATTTTATTGGACCATTTTATTCTTGTTTTGGATTACTTTAGCAATTTTTTGTTGTTCTTTCCTTTATGGGCAGTTAGCACGGCCAACGTTTGTAGATTGTTAGTAGATGATGTGTGTTTGTTGTTTGGTGTCGTAGAAGCTTTTTAACGGATACTAATGTTCAATACACTAGTACGCACTTTAAAAACTTTTTGAAAAAACATGAGACAAATGTCATATATAATGCTGTTAACCATTTCCAATAAAATTTCTCTAAACAGGGTAACTTAGTTTATGGGGTTTGGAAACCCATTGCAGCTGATGTTGTTGGTAGAAAATCGGGTTTATCATGAGCGTTAGAATAAATAAAAATGGCTAATTTGTTATTTGCTGCTTTGACGGCTAAAATTAAATTAATTCTGCAGCGTGAAAGTTTGTTTTTTATACTTTTTTGGCTAGCGGTGCTGTTTTGTCATTAATGCGTAATGCTTTGCCCTAAAGCAGAACCAAGCTTCTCTAACTTCCTGGACTGCGGTCGTCAAAGTGTAGTTTTCAATAACAGTAAAACAAAATGGTTGTAATCACTTTTTTGGGACCATTTATTGCAAAAGCTCATTGCGCGTTTGAGCACTATGACCTGCTCTCCGACCTCATACTTGTGTACTTTGGCATATTGCAGACAATGGCGTTTTTGTGCGCCGCTTTGCTTTGGTTTGTTTTAGCTTTTGGGTTTGGCTAGGTTATAGTCTAGCAGTAGTTCACTAGGTGTACAACCGGTAATTGCGCTTGTTTAGCAATTGTAATAAAAAACTTTTATGGGTACGTGTTTGTCCTATTTGAGCATGGCTGCGTTCTACTGGGTTAGCTTTTAAAGTTTTATTACACGTTGCACGTTAGCTGACAAAACTACCCTTGGGTAACCCTATCTTTAAAAGAAGCGTTGCTTTAGTATTTTTGTGGTGGTTTTGTTTGTTGCTGTGGCTTCTAAACATTTTGTGAAATTTCAATTGCAGTAAAAATCAAAACACTTTGTCCAATGACGACAGTTCAAAAGTAACTTGTCATTTTTGCCATAATCAAAGCCACATAAAAAATAAGGGCAGACGTTTTGCCAAATAGCGTCGCAACAAAGTAAACAAAGCAACTGTGGTAAAAACGGACAAAGTTAATAAATTTTTGTTCAACCCTAATTAGTGATAGTTGTTGGATTTTTGATTCTGGAGCAATTTGTCACGTCACGAATAATAAGCAACAGTTTGTAAGTTTTTCTAATAAATATCGTGAAATTGTGTCAGAGGTTTACGGTAAGAAACTTGAATCGTTGAATTGCGGAACAATAAATGTGAACGCAATTAACGTTATTGGAAACGTCATTACAATTATCCTAACAAAATGTATTGTTTATTCCTGAGATTGGCGGCTACTTAAGTTAATAATTTCAAATCTGCGCGCTCCGATATACAATGTCAACATTGTTAACAACAGTGCGTGTATCTATAAATTTCATTATTGTCTCGGTAATAGAGCTATTTGGAAGCTTTGGGACTGTATCCAAGTGTCAAGGTGCAACAAGACTAAATGTAATCACAAAGTTTGTGAGACTTGCGTTAAAAGAAAATTTGCGCAAAAACCATTTCCAAAACATACCCATAATAGGGCCAGTAAAGTCCTGGAATTAGTTAACAGAAATATCTGCGGTACAATTGGAATAACAACAGAAGGAATTAAATTTACACATTTATTGACAATTTCAGCTGTTACAAGATAATTTATCTTATTAAAGAAAAATCAGAAGCATTTGATAAATTTAAAATCTACGTTGCATTGACAAAGAATTTATTTAATAACCCAATTAATATGTTGCGGTGAGATAGAAAAAGTGAATATATTGGCATTAAGTTCGAAAAATAATTTGAATGTCATGGCATTACGAAACAATTTACTGCTCCTTACAATTCTGAACAAAACGGAATGGCGGAACGCATAAACCAGTACTTAGGAGAGAAGCAGCAATAACGCAAACTTTATTCAAAATTGTTTACCTTTAAAAAATATTGAGAACAAAACAGTTATCGCACAAGAGAAAGCCAATTTTTAACATTTCAATATGAAGAAATCAATATTGCTTGGGTTTGACATGAAATTAAAAGCGTACAGTACATATTCCGTCAGTTTTAGAGGAACCTGATGTTAACAACAAAAGAGAAACAACAAAAATGATAACAGCAAAGTCAACACCGTCCAAGAATACAGCAACAACGAGAACATTATTATGTCAAGTTCAACAAGTAAATTAAGTGAATTTAATTTTGGTAAAGAAAGAACGGGTAAACATTGTGATAAGAGCAAAGCTAAGGTGTGTAATAAACTGCAACAAAAAAATACTACAACAGAAGTGACAACTAAAAGCTTATCAATATTGTCAAAAAGCATCCCAAATAAAAATGAAAGATAACTACGGATTCCTAATATTTAATGCAAAACTACAAACTTGCAATCAAGCTGTACCATGTGAAAATAAAAACAAATAAATTACTGCAATACAACAAGAACTTAACTCACTAAACAGCAATAAAACATGGTCAATTGTTAATTTGCCAAAAGATGCAAATGTTTTTGGATGTAAATGAGTATTCAAAATCAAGACTGATGCCGCTGGGAAAAAATATAAAACAAAATTGGTTGCACAGGAATTTAACCAAAAATTTAGAATCGATTATAATGCGATAATGGTGAAAAGATTTACATGAAAACACTACAAGGCTTAGAAAAATACCAAAGAAAAGTATGTTTACTAACCAAGAGCTTTTATGATCTGAAACAGTCAGCAAAAGTAGAGAATAATGCTTTACATAATGTATTAATTGCTATAGGTTTTAAACAAAATGATCATGATTCTTGTTTGTATACTATTGTACTATACTATTGTATAAAATTGATGATAGTAATAGCTTATATTTTAATCTAAGTAAAGGATATTTAAATTTGTACAAAATCAAGTATTATGCTCAAAAAAATTGAAAAAGCTTTGTAACTAAATTTTACTATCAACAATTTAAGTAAAATTAAAAATAAAGTATAAATGTCCAAGAAGATAATATTTTTTTTATTTAAAAAAAAACTTATTGCATATTCAGACGCTAATTGGGTTGAAGATAAAACAACTAGATAATCCAATACTGGTTATATTTTTTTTTTGTCATGTAGAAAACAAAACTGCATTGAACTCAGTTTAACTGAAACTGAACAAAACAGTTTTTCTATGTAGTCACGTTAACGTATTTGATCAAAGGTTTTTTGCAAACACGTACGTACAAAATGCTGCTTTTTTCTTTTCTAAAATTCTAAGAAGCGCTCTACTGTGGAGTAGATATTAGCATGCTTTTCAGTTTAATTATTGACATTTGTTTTTAAATATATCAGAAAAAAACACCAAAAATTTTTATCATTTTTCAATTTTTTTCTTTTATTTTTTTTCTCTCCAATTTGTTAGTTTGGTTTAGTAAATCTTGCTTTAATATATTTAAGTATTAAGAGTAATATGCCGAAAGCTGTTTGACGTAAAAGAAAAAGAAAATGAGATAGAAGATGTCCGGCTACAAAGAAAAAAGAAACGAAGAAAACGAAAAAGAATATAGAGGACAACAACCCCAGTAACTAGAGACAACACAAAGAGCAGATCATAAATCAAAATGTATAAGTTTATACAAACAAACATAAGGAGGGGAAGAGAGGCACACAATATTCTAATAGCAACAACAGAAAGAGAGGAAATAGACCTAGTGATAGTGAGTGAACCAAATAAAAACAAACTAAATGATAAGTGGATAAATGACAATAAAACAAATGCTGCTATTTTAGCTAGAGGAAAATGTAGGGACAAAGTGGAAAGATGGGGAACATCAAAAGAGGGAATAGTGTGGGCTGAAGTAGAAAGTATGATAGTATACAGCTGTTATATCAGTCCAAACTGCGGAATGGAATACTATCGGGAGTTGATAGAAGAATTAGAAAACAGTTAAAGAAAACCAAATAGCAAAAAAATCATAGTAGGAGAAAATTTCAATGCAAAATCACCAAGATGGGGACGATACAAAAGGGATTTAAGAAGACAAATCTTAGAAGAAATGATAGCTGGGTCAAACCTTACCGTTTGCAACAAAGGAGACAAACCTACGTTTGTAAGAAGAAACTCAAAATCACATATTGATATTATTATAGCAAAACGTGACAGAAGAGGAATCACTGAGTTTACACAAATATATACAATATAATACAAAGGAAAAAAAAACAGGAGTACACAAGAGAAGGTAGATGAAACGTAAAAAGAATGGACAAAGAGAAGATAAAGAGAGCCATGGAAACAGAAGAAATTACAAAAAACAAAAACATAAAAAAGCTGATGATGAAGCAATTCTAAGGTAATAATAATAATAATAATAATAATAATAATAATAATAATAATAATAATAATAATAATAATAATAATAATAATAATAATAATAATAATAATAATAATAATAATAATAATAATAATAATAGCATTTATTATCAGTGTTTGTACAGTAAAACAAAACATAATACAGTACATGATAAAAAGTCAAACAAACTTAACAAAACACAAAATGAAAATAATAATAGTAATAATAGTAATAATAATAATAATAATAGAAACATACAAATAATAATACAATTCATGTAGTTTCTTTAAAGTTATAAAACTCTTCGATAGTGTAGGGTTCACAAATATTTAAAAAACATATAAGCTTCCTTTTCATAACATTGTAATTAATACTCTCCTTAATATGTTTCGGAATTTTATTATAAATTTGTATGCAACTATAATGTGCATTTTTTTCAGTTAATGTCAATTTATGCTTAGGTATTCTATATTCATGTCCATGACGTGTGCTATAATTATTAGTTAATAACTCGTTGGAAAATTTGTTTCTGTGTTTCCAGACAAATTTAGCACATTCTAAGACGTAGACTCCAGTCACAGTTAATAAATTGTTATTTCTAAATACACCTCTACAACTTACACGTGGTTGCATATGGTTTATAATTCGGATAGCTTGCTTTTGAATTATTAAAACTGTATCTACCTTGGAACAGTTTCCCCAAAATAATATGCCAAATTTTAACATTGAATAAAAACTAGCATAATAAAACGTCTTAACTATATTTGCATTTGTATTTTTAGAAAGAATTCTTAAACCATAACATGCATTGCTCAACTTTTTTGTAAGAATATTAACGTGTTCATTAAAATTAAGATGTTCATCTAAAACAATTCCCAAAAATTTTGCACAATTAGTGAATTGGTAAATTTTGTTGTTAAGCTGAATCTCATCAGGTGTATATAGATATAGATATAAAGAATACACTTTGTTTTTTCAATATTTAAAATTAATTTATTTTCTAAAAACCAATCTTCCAGTTTCTGCATTATTTCATTCCCTTTGTTAATAGTTTCTAAATAATTTGAAGCTGTTAATAACAAATTAGTGTCATCAGCATAGTTCAACAGTCTACAGTCACTAGATACGCTTACATTAATATCATTTACATATATGACAAATAACAACGGGCCCAAGATGCTGCCCTGTGGAACACCCATCCGCATATCCAAAGCTTCAGACACTATATTACGACCAGTTGTTTGGTTTTTTATTTGCACAGAATGTGTTCTATGGCTTAAATATGAAGCATACCATTTGTTTGCAGTACCTTGAATTCCGTAATGATTCAATTTGGTTAATAAAATTTTGTAGTCAATAGTGTCAAACGCCTTGGACAAGTCTAGGAACAGTTCACATGCCAATTCTCCGTTATCTAATGAAGTGTATAGTGCCTGTAAGAAATCAAACAACGCCGTATCAATTCCTTTTCCAACAAGAAAACCATGCTGAAATGTTCCAAATAAATTGTTTTTTAAAAAATGAGCAGTAACTCGTTTAGCCATCAAATTTTCAAAAATTTTTGATAGTGTGTTAAGTAAACTTATCGGTCGATAGTTGCACATTTGCTCAGTATCTCCTATTTTAAAAATGGGTGTTATTAATGCGTATTTTAGACTATCTGGAAATACGCCTTCACGGAAGGAACTATTTGTTATATGTAGTATTGGTTCAATTATTTCGTGAATTGATTCTTTAATTAGAAACATAGGTTTTTCATAAAATCCAACGCTTTTCTTATTAGCCATATTAGTAATAGTATCAAGTAGTTCTGTTCTGGTAACTGGTTGAATAATAAATTTTTCACTACACATATCAAATTTACAGTTATATTCAGTAGTAGCTGATATATTTTGAGAAACTAGTATAGGTGCTGCTGTATTAAAGTAATTATGGTGTGATAGCTCAATGGTAGAGCACTTGCATATTATGCGAGCAGTCCGGGGTTCGATCCCCGAAATATGACTGAAATGATAACTTGCTCTTTATCCACCAGCGTGGTTCGGAAGTCACGTTTTAAGCTGTTGGTCCCATCAAACCACTTTAAACAAGTCGTAGACTTACTGTGGCGATGTAAAATAGCAGTAAAAAGCATAATAAATAAAAAAATTAAACATGTTTGCTTGATAAATATTACTTAATTTGTTTGGTAAAACATTGGATTTATTTTTATTTTTATTTACAATATTAGTAATTATTTGCCAAGATGTTTTACTTTTATTTGTGGATAATAACAGCTTTCTCTCAAAATGTTTATTCTTTTCAATCTTAAGCGCGTTTATATAATTGGTTTTTACTTCTTTTAAACCAGCTCTAAACTCAGGCATGTATAATGCAAGAACTTCATATAGATGAAGTTGATCTTTATACTGCATGAGTTCTGGTGTGCATAAATTATATGAGTTTGATTGTTTAGTTTTAATTTTTTTAAGTGGGAAATGTTTGTTAATATATGATTTGTACGTATTGATAAAGCTAACATATTTTTCATTAATACTAGATAGGATAAATACATTTTCAAAATGTTCATCTTTGAGATCTACGGAAAACGCACCCATGGCTGTTTTAGAGAAAAAAAATTTGTAACTGTATGGGTTTTCGGTATTAGCCTGAATTTCGTTAATAAATAATTGACCAAAGTGATCAGATATGCCTGTTTTTATGACATTTGCTTCATATGGTGTGCTTAAATTAGTAATTATATTATCGAAACAAGTTCCGTGACCAGTAGCAATATTCATACGTGTTATAGCTGATATGGTTAGAGTAGCGTCATAAGAGCTTAATAGGTTTTTAAAATCACTGCAATCCCTAGTATCTACTAAAATGTCAATGTTGAAATCACCTGCAATAATAAACGGGTTATCTTTTGAAGAAACATAACTTAGCAAATTATCAAGTTTTGTTAAAAATAGCGTTACATTACTAGTTGGAGGTCTGTATATACATATTACATTATAATAAGTTGTATTAAATTTGATAAGAGCACCCACGCACTCAAATTGCCCGATAACAGACATGTTATTAATGTTAACCATATTGGATGATTCTACGTCGGTTCTGCTGTAAATTGCGACTCCTCCGTGTTCATTCTCACCCCTGCAAAAATTTGAGATGAGTTTGAAATGTGGAATGGTGTACACATCAAGTTGCATGCTGGACTTCCAGTGTTCCGTGATGCAAAGAGTATGAGCATCACCAATCTCTTGTACAAGGGCTTCCAGTAAAATAATGCTATTACCTATAGATTGTATGTTATGATGTATAAGTTTGTATTTACATTTTTTAGCAATTATGTTGCGTATTTTTAAAGATGTTGATTTTTGTGTTATTTTATGGTTGTAATTTTGTTCCTTCTGAACGAAAAAAATTAAACCTCGATATCATAATACCTGTCTCCCAAAAACTGGGATTTTCTAAATCCGTTAATAGACTGAATGGAGCTGCAATTTTAAAGCTTTTAAAAGTGGGATTTGAGTACGTAGTACTTAACTCCTCGCATATTATAAGCGTTTTGCCGTGAGATACCCGTACATACCAGCGATCAACTAGCGGTTATATTTCCATCTCTCTCTATTCTCGGTTGTTCGCTGAAACTCACGAAAACGTATCGGTTATAAACTGTTGTGGTAGGATCTGTCAAAACAGTCTACTTTAAATATTTTAACCAACAAGCTTATAAAAAATAATTATTTTTGTTGATTGATGTTTAGTAATCAATTATATGAGGGGTTCAGAGGTAATTACATGATCAAAATCTTAGATTAAAATTAATAAAAATAAATGTAATATACTACTTAATATTTAATAAAATATTGGTAGTACATATATAATTTATTTTATAATTTAAACTAATGTCCACCTTGTCCACCTCTTCTTCACACATGTTTAATAATTAATTTGCAGGTTTAATTACGAGTTTGAGGTTATAAGTTGTTTTGATTTGTTTGTTTGTTGACGTTTATTTGACATACCGAACGTAACATACCGCTAGCTAAACTGCTTTCAACTCGGTTTTAAATTCACCTCGCTGGTTGGTACATTCGGAGTCAAAAGTTAATAACCGGTAAGTCGCGACAACGTAACGGTTTAAAACCATTTGATACCACAACATCAACGGTATCTCACGGCAAAACGCTTTTTATTTTGCGTATTGAAACGCTTGCACAGTATTTCTTTCAAAGTTTCAGCTGTCATGTCCATAGGATATCTCGCGGCATGTAGCCACGCTTTTTTTTCTACTGCTTTGAAGGTGTTATTGTCGTTTTTGTTACCAGTAATAATATTTTATTTTTTTATTACTTTCTTGTATTTAACCTTTATAAAATCATCTGACTTTAAATTGATATCAATTTTATTTTTATTCAATAGGTTTTTACTAGAATTATTTTTTGCACTGCTTGCTATTTTAGCGTAGTTGAGACTCTTTATTGGAATTTCTTCTTTCTGAGTTAAGTCTGTTGTATCGAGTTCAACTGTTTGTTCATAGATGGCCAATCGGTCTTTAATTAATATATTATCTTCTTCGGTCTTATTTGAGTTGTCTTGCATATTTAATTTAGTTATGTTCTCGCAATTTTTCTTTATTAAATCACTATGCTCTTCAAGCGTTAACTGTAGTTTTTTAAATATTTTAAGAAATGACTGACCTTTGTTGAAAAATACTTCACAGGTTGGACATAACCAAACAATATTTTTTTTTCCATTTATAAGCCTTATTTCGCTGCTATTAAGGCCTGTACACTGTCCATGCACTAACCCATCACATAAACCAAAGCACTTGGTTGTTATATCGTTGCTTTTAATTTTAATCACACAAATTTTACAGTTTGTTTCACCGCTACTATCACTCGCCATTTTGACGACTAAATAGGTTCAGAGAAGGAGGGCAAAAAGGACTATACTGGTGGTGCGAGGAAATAAAAAAATGCAAAAAAAACAATACAAATAGGAAGGAAAGTCAAAAGACAGAGAAAAGGAGGAGATAATACAGAGGAAACTAAAGAAAAACTAAAAAAACGACAAAAATTTTTTTAAAGGCAATCAGGGATAGCAGAAAAAGATGCTGGAAAGAAATGATGGAATCTATCCTTGGGGAAAATCGTACAAAATAGTGATGAACAAACTGGGAAGAAAAGCAAAAGGAGTCTACCTAAAAGAAGAAAAAGGAGAAGAAGACAAAAAATTGTTTTCTAAGGAAAAACCGATAGAAGAACCAGAAAATGAAGTAGAAGAAACAGTGATGACAACAGTGGAAGAGATAAAGGAAATCATAAAAGAATTGTCTAATAACAAAACACCAGATCCGGACGAAATAACAACAGAAATTATTAAAGCAGCTCTAAACGGGAATAAGGTAGAAATAACTCAAATAATGAACAGATGCCTGAAAAAAAGAATTTTTCCAAAATGTTGGAAAGAAGCCACTTTTGTACTGATTGAGAAAAAGAAAGAAATAGGAAAAGCAAGTTCATACAGGCCAATATGCTTAATAAACACACTAGCTAAAATAACAGAAAAAGTCATTGTACGGAGAATAGAACAAGAAATAGAAGAAAAATGAAGATGGGAAAAGGAACAATTCGGATTTACCAAGGAAAGAACAACCTTAGGAGCAATAGACAAAGTAAAAGCAATAGCAAAAAAAACAAATAGCAGAACGCAGAAGAAAAGACAACACTGTGTAATAATAGCGTTTGACATACAGAACGCGTTGAACAGCGTGTTATGGAAAGCAATTATAGAGGCGGCAAAGAAAAGAGAACTTAAGAAGAAAACAATCAAGATCATATGGAGCTACTTACAGGGTAGAAACCTAGTGACCTAGAATGGAAAATTCAAACTTGCGAGAGAAGTACCACAGAGCTCAGCACTCGGACCAAAACTATGGAACCTTGATTATATTGAGTTACTTCGAATAAGGTTGAAGGAAAGCGTGACAATAATGGTGTTTGCGGACAACCTAGCACTAGTAGGACGTAGAAATGAATATACTAAAAGGAAGACTAGAGCTGGCAATAGATATGATACAGTTATGGATGAGAATTAAGGATTTAAAATTAGCAACACAAAAAACAGAAGCGGCTTTGCTATCGACTAAGGTGACACTTGAAGCAAAAAGATGAAATTAACAGATTAAGGAAACAGTAATAAGAACAAAGGAAATAGAGAGAAAGCTTGGTACACTCATGCCAAACAACGGAGGTCTAGGAGAAGAAGCCAGAAGGTTAATAGCAACAGCAGCAAGAAGCAAATTGTTATACGCCGCAGAAACATGGGGAGAAGCCATGAAAACAAAAAAAAAACAGAAATGAAATAAGAAAAGCTACAAGAGCCAGTTTCTTAAGGATCTGCATGGCTTACAGAACGGTGTTACAAAAAGCAGTAAAGGTAATTGCGGCAACACTTCCCCATGATGGTGGAAGAAAGAATAAAAATAAAAAAACTAATAAAAAAAAGAACCAGTAAAAAGGATGCTAAGTTAAGAACAAGAGAGAACAATGGAAAGATGGCTGAGACAGTGAAATAGAGAAGAAAAGGAAAAATGGACAAGGGAACTAATCTCGGAGATAAAAGAGTAGATCGAGAACAAACCCGAAACGTGCTATTATACAACACAGATATTGACCGGACATGGAGCCTTTGAAAAGTCCTTGCAAAAAATTAAAATAATCAATGAAAAGAAAAAATGTATATTCTATCTGGAAGAAACACACAATAATGCAAAATACACTCTTGTAGAATGCAAAGCGTGGGAAAAACATAGAAAAGAACTACAAAAAATAATGGAAAGCAAAGTGGATAAAACAACAATTATTATGAAATGCCTAAGAGATGAAAATAAATAGAGGGCGCTAAGAAACATTGCAACAAAAGTACTAAGAAAAAGAAAAATGATGAGTTTGCAATGGAAGAATATAGAAAGAAAACACACAAAATAAAATCCATAGAAGAGACAGGAAAGAAACAAGAACAAAACTGAAAAAAAAAATCAAACAGAAAAAATTAAGGAAGGTTATGACAATTATGCATACCAAAAAATAGAAAAAAACAACAAGAGGATTTACGCTGAAAAGAAAACCGGAATGTATTGCCATGCGTAAGTCATTTTTAAGGGCCACCTGTTAAGGCTAAAACCCCACTACGTTAAAAAAAAGAATTCATAAAAAGCAACTTTTTATTTAAACACTTATTTTTGTTGCTAATAACAGGTACTTTAGTCTTTGTTTTTGTTTTTTTTTTTAATATTTTATTAACATTTTAATCAAGTACATTGTACATTGTACGTATATTAACAACCTTATTTATGATAATAGAAATGTGGTATTGTATTGTATTGTATTGTATTAGTCTTTATTTCTTAAATATATTACATATAAGAAAAAGGCTATGTTCAGCAAATTGCTGCTCTTCCACATAACCTGTTCAATTTTACAATAATTTTATTTTATTATAAATATAAACCTGCTGCAATATGGGGCAATAGAAGATGAAAAATCTGGTTGATACATTTTTCTTATTACCACGTTAATTTTATATGCAAATACTGCATTTATACATAAATTTGTAGTACAAAAAAATATTTGTCAGACTGGCGTTTATTGACGGATAACGTTTTTTATTAAAAATTGTTTTACTTAAAATGGCACTAATAGTTCTTTTTAAATTTATTTCAGCTATCAGTATATTCATATGCTGTTATATTCTGGGTCACCATCGTTTTCTACACAATAGAATTGATAATAATATCAAAATTTAAAACCGATGGTGAAAGACGCTGGAAGAAATGGGTAATAAATGTTAACGGAGTAGCCCGTTATGCCCATACACGCCAACAAGGAGACAATTCGATGGAAGGACGTATTAATCCGGGTGAATCTGTTTCTATTATTTATGAAAAATAAATCAAAATCTACTAGTTTTACATATATTAGTTTATGGTATAATTTTATTAAACTCATCATAGCTCAATAAAATTTAAATTTTGACTTAAAGACAGGTTAGAGAAATTATAACTTTATAATAAATAAATTGGTCAATATATAAAAAACCTGCAACAGGGTAAAAATTACTTTAAAAATGTTGACTGATATAATGTGATTTAGAAAATACCCTCCGACCAAATTTTCAAAATATATCACATTCTAATTTAATCAAGATTTATAAAACAATTTTTCATCGAAACATATCAATTCGATAGAACAATTTCTACAAAATAGATTTGCCAAATATTAAAACATATTGAAACATTGCAATGATGGAAGTCATCTAAATGTAAAGACTGGAGGAAATAAGCGCTACAACTAGGTGGGGTCTTACCCCGGATACCTAGATAGATTAATAAATAATAAAACTTGCTCATTTTTCAAAAATGTATTTTGCAAGATTTTTAAATCCTACAGTTATTAAAGAATTAAAATTAAATGTTACTAATAAAATAAATGTTAGTATAATATTTCTATATAGACATTGAAGGTTTTCATTTACAAATACTTTGAAGTAAATAAAAACAATAAATTTGCAAATATTTTATAATAAATGATTTTAATATTCATTTTCTTTGTGCGTTCATAAAACTGAATTAAATTGCAGTGGAAGCTTTTTCAATAGTTTGCAGATTAAATTATTTATGTTTAAATAGGTTGTAAATATAAAATAATTTTAAAGTAAATCAATATTTGTGTGTGTACCTAAAAAAAACTTGCTAAAGTGGCAACTCTTTTGTGATGACTATCGTAAAAAATGTTTGAAGCAAAAAGCTTTTAAGCTTGAAATTAGTGAAATTAATTTAAATTAAATTAAATTAAATTAAATGAGTACGTTATCAAAAACGTTTAGAAGAATTCTAACAAAATTGTGCTTTTATATATTTGCTTGTTATCATTGATAAGTTAATAAATTGACTGGTTTTGTTTAAGTTGTAAAACGGATCCGGCTATTAGGTTTATGTTTTTTGTTTTCAAACAAAATTTAAAAAACAAGATTTTTTTAATGATATATTAATTCCTAGTTGATGAAAATTGCCTAAGAAAATATATATCAGCTTTTTGGTAAAAAACAAATGTGATTTGTTTGTGATAGGTAAATATAATGTTGACCAGCTTAAATTAAATTTTATTTGAGTAAATTATATGAGTCTGAATCCAAAAAATGTTAAAATGAAAAGAAATTATATAGTTGGGGTTACTAATTGGTAAAGTTGAATAATAATGATTGCAATCGAAATATCAATACATATTTTTTTAACTTGTATTTAAATTTATCTTATTAAAATATTTTTTAAAACAAGGTTTTGGGATTTAGTGAGTTGTTCCTCTAAGGGTACGATCTAATCATTGTAATCACTGTGTAAGGAAATAGAATGAACACCAAAAAGAATAAAAGATGTTTTGTTATTTACACATCTAAAATATTGAAGTTTTTTGAACTATTGAAAATGCTATCATTGCAGTATTAAAGCCATAAAATAAATAAATAAATTTATAATAGTTGAAACCTAAAACAATAAAAAAAAATCTATAATAAGGTTTGGAAATTAAACTATAATTAAGAAACAGTTTTTTGATTTTTTATAAAAATTAATATAAAGAAACAGTGCCAAAATAATATATTAAATTTATTTAATTATTTGAGAACCTAAATGTATAAATATATTTCATGTTAAATGTTATGATACTAATATTTATGTAAATAACTGTGTAATCCAATTATTATCATGTTTTATTTATCAAAAGAATAATCAGTATTTAAACAAAACTAAATTAGTTATATTCATTTCAAACCATTATTTGCTCAAGAAATGATTAAATTGTTTTAAACCAATCAGTAAAATATCAGAAACTATTGAAATGTTATATTTAAGAAGTAAAGACATTCTAAATTATATTAATATAATCTTAAAATTAAAATTAAGATTTATTTATTAAATGTCTATTGATGTTTCTATATTATATAACATATGTCAAATTTGGTATGTAGTATTTTGGATATGATTTAAATCATATAGAGCTAACTAATAGTACCTTTGCCATAGTAGTCTCAATAATCGTTATATAAATATATACGGGAAAACGTGTTCAGTGTACCTAACATGTTCCTACTTTATATGTTTGATGTATAGTTACTAAAAAAATATTTTATCAAATGTTTAAAATTAAGATAGATTTATAAATCAAATTAAATTCTTTCAAGGAATTGCTAGGACAAGGGTCCAAAGCATTTAAAATGTGTCTATAATATTGTAAATAAGATAAATATTTTTAATCGTAACTATGATAAATATTTTGTAAGACGCCACAGTGAGTAAAAGAGATTGGCTTTAATGCAAGAAGCATTAAAATGGAAACCTACTTACTCTGCTGTAGACTATTTGTAGATGTATTTACCATTACAAAAATAATAATAAATCTTATAACATTATACGAGCAATGTATTATAATAGTAATCATAAGTATTTAGTGCAAATGTTATATAATTTAAGTGAAATATTTCTTTTGGTTAACATTGTAGTTATAATAGTTTTCACTTAACGAATTACAAACATCTATTCAAAAGTGATTACAAATCATTGATAACTATTTTTATGATATTAAACTATACAAGCATTGTACGAAGTAAAATATATGAAAGGTAATTTGAATAATATTTAGATGTGATATTAAATTAAATTAAAAAAAAAATACATTTTTTATAAACAATTATAGTATTAATAATTAAATAATTGGTGTTATTTTATTATTTTAACACTAAAATAAGTGGATTTTATTAAAGTTTTAAACAGAACCAATTAAAAATTTAATAATCATATCATAATAATACAAGACTCAGATAAGACCAAAAAAATAATTTAAAAGTTTATCAATACTAAGGTCATTCTCAATCAATAAAATTGTAAATCCTTCAGTACATTATCATTATGGTAAAGAACAGCAGTCTTATCAACACTACGCTAAGGCGGATAAAAAATAATTTTAATACATCTACGGACGGCTGGAATTCAGCAGTGCAGAAAAACGAAAGAACTTACTGCACTATATTCTCATTAAAACATAATATGCAATGTCAAACTCTAATTCTAATATGTTGTTGGGCAAAGCCACTAATGACCACGGCTTTTTTTGCGTTCAGGGCAAACAGTGTGCTCGATTTTACGTGCTAAAACTGTAATCATCAATGACACAACAACAAAGACATCAAATGTACGTGGACTATGCCCAACAGGAAAGTTACAAATTATAGAAAATAAACTAAACTGCAATGACATAAAGACACCGGCATTGTTATAACACATTGACAAAACGCTTCAACATCCCACATTTCTAAATTAACTACTCCGGACTAGAAAATAAAAGCAAGGCAAGTGTTGCACTAGTAGTGGACAATTGCCTAAAAAACTTATTATTGAATAAAACGCTTTAAACAAACGCATAAAGCCAAATCAACTTGTCTCTTTATACTTACTATAATCTAATTATACGCGCCTACTATCGACGTCTGCAATGAAGATTTTTGATATTTTTGGCCTAAGAAGACTAGATGCATAAAATGAAGACGTGGATAGATTCTATACACGCTTAAAAAATGAAATTAACAAAATTTATCACCAAAAATAGTCATAATTCTAGTAAATCTTAATGCAAAAAATAGACGTACAATTGACAATTATTATCTACTCAACATTATTGGGCGTTATGGTATTGGAGAACAGAATAAAAAAAGCAAGCGGCTGTTACAGTTTTTTATCAATAACAACTATAGCATCACAAACACGGCATACAATAAGACAAAACAAAAACACTGGTTTAAATAGTATATGGCAAGATACAAAACTATAAATAGTAAATACATTCAAAACTCAAAACAAATTGTAAAAGAGATAAAAAAAAATACTTGGTCCAGTAATGTTTTTGCCAAAACCAATGTAATAACTGAAAAAACCAAACCTTAAACATGGGCTATATGTGACTCAAACAATGTGCTGATTACTAATGCTGGGATTTTATGGATTTGCATATTCTATAATATTTATATGCCATACAAATAATGTTGTGTCTACATATTTATTAAAAACCTTAAAATCGCTGTTCAATGCATGTTTACAAAATGGTACTATACCCAGCATATGGAACAACGCAATAACCATACTACTACATAAGAAGGGAAACATAACTAAACTTGGAAACTACAGACCTATTAGCCTTTTAACACACCTGTATAAACTTTTTACAAAAATAATTACTATACGGTTAACACATAAATTTGATTTTTATTTGTCCAAAGGGCAAGTTGCTTTTAGAACGGGGTATGGTACAAACGATCATCTGCAAGTAATTAAAACGCTAATAGAAAATAAATACAAAATGCCCCTGAATCTAACGTTTATCAACTTTGAAAAAACTTTTGATACCGTCAAGCTGCACGCGATTTTAGCAGCTCTGGAACAATGCAGAATTGACTATTGATACGCAAAAATAATTCAATATATTTACACAAATGCTACTGCAAGCGTTAAACTACACAAAAATAAGGATAAATTTAGAATTGAGAGAAGCGTCAGGCAAGGCGACACTATTTCTCCCAAACTATTTACTGCCGTCCTTGAATGCGCCATTAAACACTGCTCCTGGCATAACAACGGAGAACTCCTGCGTTGTTATGGTAGATGGAGAAAAGTTGAGTCACTTGAGATTTGCAGATGACATTGTATTAATATCTGACAGTATTGATAAAACAAAGACCATGCTCAGCAAAATAAAATAAGCATCTGAAGAAGTAGGTCTTAAGATGAACATGATTAAAACCAAACAGAATACATAAACTGAACAAGTTGATGCATACAAATATTTAGGACACAAAATTAGAATTGGACAAAACAACCAGGCTTGCAAAATAACACGTAAAGTAGATTTAATGGGTAACCTTTGGAAAACTTAAACATATTCTCAAAGAAAAACTACCAATCTGTCTAAAAAAGCAAATTTTTGAATAATGTGTTCTGCCAGTATTAACGTATGGCGCAGAAACATTAAGATTATTCCGTTCGCTACCTTGATTTGTAGTATTTTAACAAAAACAGCAACTTTGCCGTTATTGCTGTGTCTACATATAATTTAATAACCAGTTTTTTTTTCTAATACATTCAGAAAAGATCAAACTGTGATTTGTGGAAGTGTTTTAGCCAAATAATAGTTAGGAAATAGCCGAAAAAAATCATCAAGCATAGAAATAAATACTTTTTGAATGCATTTTGTTGCTATTTGCTAATATAGTTTGACAAAAAACACTTTGACATAGTAAAAAAATAAATTAATTATCAAATTATATGTAGAAACAGCAATGACGCCAAAGTTGTTGTTTTTGTTGAAATACTACAAATCAAGGTAGCGGTTGGTATGGTCTTAACGCTAACTAAAGCCTTGTCTTTAAAATTAAAAATGACACAGATGAATAAGGAACGGGTAATGTTAAAAGTCACGCTACGCAACAAGATTCCAAACCTCTACATCCGCCAACAAACTGTTGTTTGTGACATAATCGACAGAGTCGTTAAACTAAAGTGGAGATGAACAGGACACCTTGCTAGATTCCAAAACGGCCGCTGAACAAAAAAACTCCTGGAATGGCGGCCACGACCAGATAAACGAAGTAGAGGTAGACCATCAACCCGATGGACGGACGAATTGAGGCGTGTTTCGAGAAACTGGATAAACGTAGCCCAGACCCGAAACAAATAGAAAAATTTAGAAGAGGCTTATGTCCAGCAGTGGACACAAATTGCTGGGTGATGATAATGATATGCGCATATATTTAACTTTTTATGTGAATATATAGCTATACAGTAAAGAACAAAGCGTAAACACTAACATAACAAAATAAGAAGTACAACAAAACATACTAATTTCGGAGCTGAACACGGTTATATAAAAACTAAGAAAAAATAAGTTTTTAGGGAGAAACTAACTCAAAGCAGAGATTTAAAAAAAATGGAAAAAAAATTGGTCTAAAAACTGGACAACATTTATATTTATTTTCCTATACAAGAAAAGATCAACTGCAAAAGGCAACAACTTTGGTTTATTGTTAGCATAAATTTACTTGTATGGGATACAAATAAAATTATGCTACATATTATTCAATCCAAGCTACAACAATTTACAACTTAGTAAATAGCACCCAAACAAACAAGATTTGTTAAAGAGCAAGGCAGTAAAAAACAAACTCTAAATCTTCAACTTTAACGCATGTACATGTGTGCCGTAGATTATGTAAAGACGTTTGAGAAGATGTGGGCAATTTTAGATAGAAATACCAACACATTTTTTTTACTTAATTAAAGTTCTTTACAACAATATTATTGTTGTAGCCAAGGTTGTTATCTACTTTTCTTTGAAATGCAACTTGCTTCTACTTTTGAACAGCAAATATATTATGCGTGCCATACTAGACAAATTTAAAAGTGGCTTTGTAATCGGCGGGCAAAAAATATAAAACTTCAGATTTAAAAGCAGCACGCAACTACTTGTCAGCACCAAAGAGAAACTTTTGGTTTTAAATAAAAGATTAGAGAACATTAGCTTGACATACTCAACAAAAACTTTACGATAGATGATGACTGTAGATTGTGGAAATAACAACTGGTTAAACAAACATCAAACTGGCAACTTTGAGATTGTAGATTATTTTATTAACTTATGCGGTTTTTGCAAATCAGAAATACAACGCCGAATCCAGCTACAAAAACAACTACTATGTCTAAGCCAATACCAATATAAAAAATCTACAACATAACAAGGTCCACCAAAATCAACTTTGTCTTAATACGTAGACATTGTAGACTACAGATTGTTGACGCGCGGATGCATTTGAAATGTGGTGTTAGAAAAAAATGCAAACTAATGTATAAATGCTTAAAGAGATCCAACCCAAACAACAGTTTTTGGTACAGTTTATAGTTGCATTTCAAAACTGCATTATACAAACAAAAGCAGTAGTCCAAGATTTAGCACATTGTTAACTTCAAATAAGAAACAATAATTATAAAAGTGATAAAAGAACCTTGCCTCAGTATCAACGTAATACACAAATTTTTTAAAGATAAAAAGAGTTAAAACAACAATACCAATCAATGAATGTTCAGACAAGTAGATGTTAACCTTAGTTAATAAATAATAACTTTTATCCAAAGTTGTGTTTACTTCTGGTTACACTCCTTAGACTTGAAGATGTTAACTAAAATTTCAAAAAACATGTAAAAAACTGACACAGGCAAACATAAAATTACTTAATTTAAAAATAAACTATAAGCATTAATCATCAACAAAAAAAACATTCTGAGGCGTATTGACAATTTCTATACCCAGCTCTACTTTTCAACAATACTAGACTCAAAAACATCAAAAACGTTTATTCAAAATATAGTATTAGAAGATATTCCAAAGATAACAAAATAAGAAAATAAATCAATTAAAAAACAAGAAAAATTTAGATGAAGACAAAATTAATAAATAGGAAAAACTATTATCAATGATCTCCTAAATCACATGGCAAATTCTCTGAAATCATCTTGTTTTTTAAAAAAGGAAACGGCAACATAGAGATCTACCCTATTCTTATCAGTCTCTTATCACACTTTCACAAACATTCATATATTTATATCAACCAGTAAAACAATTGAGCATTAGAAAAAAATAAAGCTTAATCCACCTCCTACAAACAGTCAGTACACTGATAAAAAAAAACATCAAAATACAACCCATTCCTTTATCAGATGTTTGTAGACTTTCCCAAAGTTTTTGACAGCGTCAAAATCTGAGCATTTTTACAAACAATAAACTAAAATTAAAACAACTAAATACATCGTTTAAAAGAATGGGGCTAAAAATAAAACTTAGTACAATCAAAATGATTAGCAATACTAGAGAAACTCTAAACATAGACAACAAAATTGAGAAAATTGTGGAAGAATACGTATATCAAAATTATGGCATCAATGTAAGAAAAAAAAATTTGACGACTTATGGCATAGTAACTATGGCAATAACAGAAAAAGCGCAAATCATTTAAGTGTTATGCAAAAAGTGCATAAACAAGTTTTAGCTATTGAGATAGAATTAAAAATAAAGAAATCAGACAAAAAACAAGATCATTGACATAACAACACGTGTTGCAGACCTCAAGTGGCAACAAGTAAGCTACGTTGCTAAGCAAATCCAAAACAAATGGACATTAAAAATAACATACTAAAAACCAAGACAAACAAAACGTAGCACAAGCAGACTAAAAAAAAGATGGCTGGACAATGTAAAAGTAGTAGGAAAGAAGAGATGATTTAAAACAGCACAAAACAGGAAAACATAGAAAAAAAATGAAAGAAACCTACATTTAAAAGTGGACAACCGATCGCTAAAGAAGACGATTTTATTCTAACAATGAGAAAACGTCAACTTCTGTTTTAGAAATACAACGCAAGAAAGAAATTATATATTTAAAATTAATAAATAATGTATTTTATGTAAATTGCCTTTTTATATAGTAAGAGACACATACACTCTTGTTTCAGGGTATGCACCCATCATCAGTATGCCTAGCATCTCACTAGTCAAAAAGACAATTTACATAAAATAACAGTAACTATTAAGCAGTTTATGTTTTGTAATGTGTCAAAAGTGTTAACGCAATTTTTACTATTAGGAGAAAAGTTGAACTGTTTGAGTATGAAGGAGAGCTGTAATAGAGTTAAATCTTACACGGACGTGTGATTGGCGCAGGCATTCGATTGCAAAAACAAAATCGTTCGGCAAAACTTTATAAAATTAAAATTACAAAACTTAAACGTATATACGCTTTCCCACTTCCTAGCCCGTCTTGTCAGTGTTAAGTTTAATAAAACTTTTTTTAAGTCTGGAGTAGATAGATAAGTTCTACAGTGGTTTGGAATCCACTTAAAACTGTAGGTCTAACCGTAAAGTAAGTTGCTTTGCCTTGCATTACAGTCAGAAAAAAACAAAAAAAGAGTATTGAAGCAAAATCTGAAAATAAAATTGTTAAATTTGACGTAATTTAATCAAAGAAAGAAAATTGAATACACTTATAAAAAAAAAATTTGGAAACAGATTTAAATTAGTTATAAAACTAATTATAAAATAACATAAAAAAAATAGTACAAAAACAAAAGCAATTACATACTACACAAAAACATAAATTAAAATAATTAAACAATAAGATAAGTCTTTAATAAACAGAACAATTCATTGATTGAATATCTGAGAACGAGAAGCAGGACTGAGTAAAATTATTGTTATGAGATATATCCAAAATATATATATAAAAAAGATATGCTTTATTATACAAATAGATGCGCATTTTTTTTTCTAAAAGGCATTAAGAATAAAACCAGAACTTTTTATAATATTTAGATAAAAGTTACTGAACTGCCAAACAATTTAAGCGCCGTTTGTGAAATAAATTGTGTTTGAATCAAATTTAATATGCTAAAATTAAAAAAAAATTTATACAATCGTAAACATTGTGTATACTAAATATAATTTGTTACACTAAAAAAGTACTACAAAAATATTATTAAAGTTTGCACTATTAAAGTTTAAAAAAAAAAAATTAATAATTAAATTTAATTAACAAAAATATGTTTAAAAATAAATCTTTTATTTTTGTTTTAAATCTTTATGAAACTAAAGCTTTAATAAAATGTTGGTGCTAGGGTATGTGATGATAGTACTAAGATATACAGGAGATTTGGGGACTGTGATAAACAAATTGGACCAGCGTGTGATATTTTCATCTATACCCAAAATTATATTTAATTCAACAATTTTATTCTATTAAAACAAAATTTATACATTAAATAAATAAAATATTTGCACTAAATACTCAAACAAATTACTACATTGCATTAAATTTTATTATTTTATTTATTATTAATATTAAAAAAAGTTAGATAAGAAATCAATTATTTAAAATCAATTTTGTATTCCATATGGCAGTAACACTAAGTTTGAAATATTAATCAACATATAATTATTACTTGCCTTGTAAATATTTTGGAATCGATTGATTTTTGTAGAGTTGTCTTTACATAAAAGACTTAGAAGTATTTTTAAATATAATTAAATGTTGTGTTGATATTATTATCTGAATAATTGAATTCAAAATGTGCGGAACTGAATAAAATGATAATAGTTATCTACATGTACTTAAAAATACTTTAAAGAAAACGCCGTTCTAGATTAGAGCGGATACAGATTCCATAATGTTTATCACTATATTTTTATTAAATTATATTATACTGTATTGACGTCTATATTCTATATATTATAAGTTATTATAAAATAATTAAAATCTTTCAAATTTAAACTTAAAAGACAAAGTTTGTTCAATGCAATTATTAACTAATAATATTGTTTGTCATTGAAGTCAAATAAATCATGTATTTTGGCATTTTTAAATTACATGACGACAAACAATAAGTATAAATAAATATATTAAGATAAATGTAAGATAATTATATGCTAATAAACAACCTAAATTAGTGTTTAACATTTTAGATATGAATAAATAATGAATGAATGAATTAGTGTTAATACAACAAATATTGCATATTCACAATAAATTTAGCTTGCTAGTTATAATTGCAGTTGGCACACCTATTAGAAGATGTTTATACATTTTTTAAATCCAGGGTAACTAGTAATTAAGATTATTTAATATTGCTAAAAAGTTTTTTTGTATGCAAAATTTTAACAATTTCATTACAATTATATAACACTAAGTTTGTGTTATATAGTTTTTTTTTTAATTTAGAAAAATGCCATGTAAGTTAAAGTAAAAGCTACTCTGAAGCAACCAAACAAAAAATTGAATATAAAGTATTGGTTTAAACTTGAAAAAATATTAATGATTACATCAATTATAAAAAAATACAAACAAATTGACAAAATTGATTTTTGTACTTGACTAATAATATTAATATAATTGATAGTTGTGACTTCTACTAATTAATGAAATAATAAAACAATTAACTATATTTTTATCACAAATTTATTCTTACGAATACATTACTAGTTTCGGCTTTACTAAAGCTTTCTACAGATGAAATAAGTAAAAAATGATTAAAATTAGAAAAAATGTTTGTCAATGTGTTATATCACCGATGTATATTTAAAACAAATTTTTTTTAAGAATTAAACAATTTAGATTGACGCATAAACAATATAAAGTACGCTGACAACACAAGATTATTTGTCAGTTTAGAAAATCTTCAGAAACTAATTGCCATAATAGCAAAAGCCAGTCAACGATTTGGACTCCTACTTAACATCAAGAAAACAAAATACATAATAATATCAAAAAACACTAACCATTGTAATTACTTAATTGAAATTAAGTGTCAAATAAAAAAAAAAAAAAAAAAATACTTTGTTACTAATCCTACAAAGCAAAAAGGAAAAGACTAGAAAAAAAAAGAATATTGTGGTTGAAAAATCTAAAATTTAAAAAATTAAAAAAACTAAAAAATAATCTAGTAATATCAGTTCTTAAAAACAACGCAAGAAATACTAAAAAAATAAAGAAAACAATAATGTATTATAAAAGAACAGAAAAAAGTAAAACACAACATAATATGGCAGAGAAAGCGCTAGATAAAAGAAAAGTAAAAAAAAAACAAAATTACAAAAATACTATTGTTCTCGACAAAAGGTAAAGAAATAGCAACAAAAAATGCATACCTGCAGTACTTAAACACAGTGCGAGAATTTGTTCAATATAAAGCAGTCAAAAACAGCATGAGTGCAAGAATTAGATAACTAAAAACTAAGTATTGAGCCAAAATGAAATGAAAAAACTACCGTATGAGTCTCAAAATCCTACTGCGCACAGTCATAAGCAATTAGTAAAGACACCTGGGTAGCATACTTTAAAAACTTGTACTAAGAATAAAAAACACTGTAAATCACACTTACCACAGAAAAACGCACTAAAATTAACACAGCACTTGTGAAATAGACCATCAAAAAACTTAAAAACCAAAAAACGCCAGGCTTGAATGAGATGCATAATAAACTGCTTAAGTATGGTGATCAAAAACTAAACACACATTTAACAATGCTTTACCAAAAAATTTTTAACACGAGGACTATTCCAGAAAAACAAAAAACTCTTGTATTTATTTTGCTAGAATATATAACAATAAGTAAAAAACAAAAAAATTTAGAAAAAAACAGATCAAAAAACTAAATTTGTTTTATTGACTTAACCAAAGCGTACAACCGAGTTAAACTAAATGACATAAAAAAAAGTACTTAAAACATAATCAATGAACTAAATAGTAACATAACAACATGAACAAATAAGAGATAAAGATAGTATACTATGTTTTTGTCGCTGTGATAATAGCAGAACACGAAGAGAACTTATAGAGAATTTTACATGTGTCAATATAATATAGAGAGCTTGACCAAGAAGGCCAAATTACTAGTTATAACTAAAAAACAGCGATATTACCGTTCAAACAAGTGCTAAGGAAATGTAGTACACAAAACCGGACTATTTGTCAACCGCATGGCCAGCGTAGGAAATTAAGGCCAAATTCTTTTTAAACATGTACCCAAACTTGAAAATGTTAAATTTCAAATTTAAAGTACCGCAGGTGGGTAGAGCAGGAAATTCAAAATTCCACTTCGTTGAAAATACAGACCGTCTCATATCGGATTCTGAGTGCGGCAAAAAAATGACAGAAAAAAACAAATACAGACTAAAGCAAACAACAATAAACACAAAGATCTATAAATTAAACAATGCAACACATGATATTTGCACCATGAGAACAGATGAACACTTTAAAAAATTGAAAGAAGAACTTAGATATATAAAATGGAATATTATAGGACTGTGTTCTAAACAACTCAGATATAGATTATAGAAACAAAAACGAAGCTTTTATGATAAACAAAAAATAAAGCATCTAATAACTAAGTACACAGCAATATCAGAAAAAGTTACATACTTCATTATAAGACTAAACAAAATGTGCAATTTACAACTTATACACAGCTATACCAACGAGTGCATTGGATGGTAAAGTAGCGGAACAGCTATACGAAGACATTGCACACGCTAAGACTATGAAAAAAGCTTTCTACGTTATTATCACAGAAGATTTTAATAAAATTGGAGGAAAACGTAGACAAGATACTGCACATATAGGGAACTTTGGGTTAGGAGAGAAAAACAATAGAATAGACATGCTAGCCCACTTCCTCAACAAAAAAAAACGGTTTTGCTTAAATACATTTTACAAGAAGCAATCCCAAAGAAAGTGGACATGGAAAAGCTTAGATAAAAATGTTAAAAATAAAATAAACTTTATTATTGGTAGCAACAGATGCATATGTAAAGATGTATTGGTTATAAACAAACTTAACACGGGAAGTGATTACAAAATGGTTTTTGTCAATATAAGAATAATTACCAACAAAGAACAAATAAAACTAATAATTAAAAAGTACCTTCCAACTAACAAAGTACTGAATTTAGATAAAGAACAATATCAAACAGAGCTGAAAACAAAAACGACTACTAATTATAAAAAAATATCTAGCAAAATAACAAAAAATATACATACAGTGACCAAATAGATCTGCAGCAAGATAAGAAGCTTCAAAGAAACCAAACTAACACCAAAAATAAAGCAATTAATGCAAAAAAAAAACAATTAAACAAAGACAAACAAAATTATAAGGCTATAAACAAAAAAAAAACAGAAATGAGAATAAAACAAGTTGTAAAGAGATACAAACAAAACGAACACTGGAAACAATAGAAAGAAGCAAAAATATGAGGCAGACAAAACATTACATTGTATTTATCAACCCTTAATAACAACAAATAGAAATGTAAAGTTAAAGGACATACCAAAAATATCCCTAGAAGAAATTAGATTAGCACTACAAAAGATGAAAAAACAATAAGACTTTTATTAACCAAATGCTTAATTAAAGAAGATATCCCTAAACCGTAGAAAAAAGCAAAGGTACTTATACTGCACAAAAAGAGGGTGACACAACAAACATTAAAAATTACAGACCGGTCTGTCTCCTATCGCACCTATACAAGCTGCTGATGCATTGTTACAAGTAGGCTAACACCAAAACTTGATTAGTATTAACCTATAGAACAGGCGGGCTTTAGAAAAGGGTTTTCTACTACGGACCATTTACAAACCACCAAAACACTTATTAAAAAAACCATTGAATACTAGCTTTTATAGACTATCGGAAAGTTATTAACAGCATAGAAAAATAGGCTTTCTTTAAGGCATAAGACAATGTCAGAATAGACTCCCAATATTCAACCTTGATAAAGAACATATATGAAAAGGCAACTTTAAAAATTTGCATAAACGATGATCTTAGAACGGAAAAAATAACACTCGGGAAAGGCGTAAGACAAGGAGACGTTATATCACCCAAACTATTTACACTAGCTTTAGAAAATGTTTTTAAATAGCTTAAATGGGAAACAAATCTTAAACATAGATGTCTTATTTTTAAATCATCTATGATTAGCCAATGACAACTTAAAACTATGATAAACTAAACAAAGAATCTAAAAAAGTGGGCCTCTATATGAACGTAGACAAAACTAAAATACTAAGCAAAAGCCAAAAAACAATAGCATAGATTGCAAAACCCTAGAAAACACAGATCAATATAAATATCGAAGCCACAAAATTAAAGCAAGGATAGAAAACCAGACTGCGGAGTTTAAGTAAAAAATTCAGCTAGCATGGGCAGCATTTGGAAAAATTAGCTACATACTTAATGACAAAAATGTACCACTAAAAAATGCTGTACACTGCTAGTGGCCACATACGGCCTAAAAACTATGGCTTTGACCAAAATCTTTTTGGAAAACTTAGAACCAACCAAAGAACTATAGAGAGAACCATGCTGGGGATTACACTAAGAGGTAAGGTGCAAAACGACAAAATCCAAAGTAGAACAAGAGTAACAATTATCACATAGAGAGTTGCAAGTCTCAGATGGCAATGGATGGGTCACATTGCAAGAACCCTGGATGATAGGTGGGCACAGAAGATAACAGCCTAGATGAGACTTAAAAGAAACGTACTGTAAGTTGATATAATATGTTCTCTTTTGCTTGTTGTATAGTTACAATAAACATCAATACAAAACCCTGCTTATAATCTACAGAACAAGTAGTTTGGTATAAATTGTAGTGTTGATGTTAGCTATAAGCCAGAAAAATTCTAAAATAATGTGGTTTCAGACATTAATACTTACATACCACGTCGCATTTAAAAGCCCGAAACAGAAAAAAAAACGTTTTTTTTCACCCCACTCAGAGATGCTAAGAAAGAACTGTAAGTCTGAAAAAGCAATTTGTAAAACTTTTAATGAAACTAGTAAGCAATATTTTTTACATTATTATTCACATAAAATAATAACAACACTTTAAAATAGAAGATACGATAACTTGAATTACATGGCATAATCTTAATTTCTCTTCATTTGATAAACGATAATATAGAAATATATAACATTTTAAACTTATTAAAAACCCTAAAATTAGGCTTAAATTTAAATTTAGCATAAACATAATTTTAAGCATAATATAATATACAATTTTTTTTATACATTATTACAAAATATAAATAATTTAAAACATAAGATGTAATTCATAAAACGTACGTTCTAATATTCAGCTTAGAAAACGTAAGACATTGTCAATTAGTCATTTGTTGTAACTATAATTAATTTAATATTTTTAATTCACAAAAACCATTGAACACATTGGTAGTGATTAAAACAGAAACATGCGCACAAGCTGTAATTATTAAAGTTAGAATAAATAAACTAGTTAGAATTAAATCTAGAAAGTTATATACTTTATCAGAACGAATGAAGCAATAAATTAAGATAATTAGATAATAGGTTTCTTTAAAGATGATTCTATCAAGTTAAAAATAGATAATAACTTATAAACGAAAATTAATCATTTGGTATATTCAAAAATATTTTGTTTATAATAAAATATTTCTATTTTCTTTAACAAAATATCTTTATTTAATTATCTTAAAATTTTGCAGTGTTTGTGAGATATAACAGTTTTCTCTAAATCGACAAACTTGGTATTAATGAGAAAACTAATAAATGTTTTTATTTGGTTTACATTATAAAAATTATCAATTCAATTGATATTTTAATAATCGTCTGGAACAGTCATTGACATTGATGGTAATATAAATAATAATAAATATTTACATAAAAAAACGTTTTAGGGCTTAATTCGTTAGCATTTTATGTGCTTCGGAATTATTCAGTATACGAATAATAATATAAATAATAATAAATATTTAATCTAGATTTGGTCTCAAATAGGTAACAATGAATAAATTGTAACATATGTAAGAAGTGCTTTATTTTAAAAGTTATTTTTTAGTTTGCATTATAAAGAAATATTGATTTTGATCGATATTTCAAATGACAAAAGCAAAAATTATTAATCATTAAATATAAAAATATAAATCATAGTAGAACGTTGAGGTTTCTATAATAGTTTATGTGTAACTATAGATAAGTAAATGCTGGTTGCTTTTAAAAATTATAAGCATTATCCAGCAGAAAATATGAATCTACTAAATAAGAAAATTGAACATTATGTATGAACTTGACATGCTCTTAAAATACTTAGTATACTATTAATATATAACAACATATATAGATAAGGTACTTTATTTCAATCATTATTTTTTAGTTTGCATTACATTTATCGATTTCAATCGATAATTTTATGGATAAAGCGAATTACATTAATATTAAATAAAACTACAAATAAGATGTTAATATAATGACTATATAATAAAACATTAGCATAAAGTTAAGGTTTTTATAATGTTTTTTATTATATAAGGTGTTTATAAAGTTATTGAGCAAAGCAAAACTTTCAGAAATTTTTGAATAATATAAACTAAATTTAATCAAAATTTACATAAATTTTAGAAGAATTGGTAAAAATATATTCAATCTAACATTTAGTAGCAAGAGTTAAAAAAATTAACCGAATACTTCTAAATTAAATGCAGTGCCGTAACTAGCTACTAATGAGCCTGGTGCGAAAGCGTTTTTCAAAATTTTCAAAATTTGGCAAACTGGTTTGTCTGACACCTTCTTCTTTTTATGTTTTTTTAAAATCTCATAAAATTACTTATTTTCAAATTGTGTTTCAACTGAATATACAACTTTGTCAACTAAGTTTAAAATAAGTTAAGATTTTTAGAAGACATTAGAAGTATGCGGCGACACTACTCGCAGATTTGATAGTGGAAAAAAAATTAGGCATTAAGAAAATGGTAAATTAAAGAACTAGTAAACAAGAAGCAAAGAAACGAGAGACAAAGAAAATATGATGGAAAGATGGCAAAGACAGTGGAAAGAAGGAAAAAAGAGAGAAAGGACAAAGGAACTAACACCAAAAATATTTATGAAAGAAAGAAGATACGACGAGAAAGAAGTTAATAAAGATATAAAAAAAACAAAGAAGATACCTAAAAACAACGCAAATATCTAGGCTGAATAACGCAAGAATTGGAGAAAAGAGAGTGGAATGCCAGTGAAGGAAATATGACAGAAAAATAAGATATAGGGAGAGATGTACAGGGGACATCATTTGTTGCCGCAGCAGACTGCGTAAATTGCGCAAGGCCAAAACCTACCTACCTCAAACTAATACTACATTAGACAATGACTAGGACAAATTAACAGCAGGACTTACGCAGAGAAAAAAACCGAAAGGTATTGCTATGCGTTAGTTATTCTCAAGAGCCACTTGTTGAGGCACCTCACTACGTCCTTTATAAATATATATATATATATAAAAAAACTTAAAAATTACAGATGTTTTGACAACATTATCATGCTAACGACATAAAAATCACCAGTTTAACCATTGAAAAAAACTGCCAAAATAACCTCAAACTAACAGTAAAAAAAAAAAAATAATAATAATTACAATGTAACTAAAAGTTTTAAAAATATAAAACAAAACTTAGCTGAGTAAGACAAAGCACAATAAACAACATAAGATACATACAAAATGCAAAAATTTAAGAATATGATAACAAAGAAAAAAAAAATGTTAAAAGATAAATAATGGGTCTATTCTGAACATATTTTAACATAGATGTTAGCTAACATCGCTGAAGAAATTGATTTTTAACCAATCAGGTATAGAGTTTTTTAAATATTGCCTAGCAACGTTCAAAATGTTAATTAACATCGCTGTAAAAAATGTTCAGAATACGGCTATAAATCACGTTAAAAAAATTGAAAAAAACATCAAACCAGTAGAGGTAAAAATAACAATATAAAAAAGTGGATAATAATAAAAACTAAAAACAAACTACAAAAAGAAATAAATCTACAATAAAGATACTTTAACTACCAATGAACAAAAGGTACAAAAAACTGCAAACATTACAGAAAAATAATTCTATTAAGGATTCATATAAAAATTAACAAACAGACAATATAACAAAAACTTTAAAAGAATTTACAACATTAGAGTTAGACTGCAAATTTAAAAAAAACCCAAAACTACGTATTAACAATTTTTATTAAAAATCAATAAATGCAAAAAATTTAACGTTAAAGAAAACTACAAATAAAAAAATGATCAGAATGCGTGTTGCAGGCATGGAAATTTTATTAAAAAAAAACCACATAATAAGAAAAAAATCTGAAATAAAACGTTACAAGTTACAAAAAAGGTAATAACTACTACAAAATATAACAAAATATGTAGATTCTAATAGATGGTTGCCTGAGTGGTAAGAGTGAAATGAAATAGCTTTTGCGGACCCAACAGGTCTGTAGTAGCGTCTGGACTCAAAATTGGCGGCTACACACATTGTTGTATCTAGATAAAGCGGTCAATATGTTTAAAAAACACAATAGCTAAAATAATAAAAAAGTCATTGTACGAAGAATAGAACAAGAAATAGAAGGAAAAGGAGGATGAGAAAAGGAACAATACGGATTTATTAAGGTAGAAACAACCTTAGGAGCTATAGATAAACTAAAAGCATTATCAAAAGAAGCACACATCGGAACGCAGAGGAAAAGGCAACACTGTAATGATAGCGTTGGATATTCAGAACGCGTTTAACAGCGTGTTATGGGAAGCAATTATAAAAGCGGCAAAGAAAAGAGAACTGAACAGAAAAACAATCAAGATCATATGGAGCCACTTACAGGGTAGAAATCTAGTGACCAAGAAAGGAAGATTCAAATTTACAAGAAGGGTACCACAAGGCTCAGCACTAGGACCTAGGACCAAAACTATGAAACCTTGTTTATAATGAGTTATTTTGAATGAAGTTGCCGGAAGGCGTGACAATAACTGTATTTGCAAACAAATTAGCACTAGTAAGTAGAGACGTAAAAATGGAAGTACTGAAAGGAAAACTAGAGCTGGAAATAGATATGATACAGTTATGGATAAAAAATAAAAGTTTAAAATTAGCAACACAAAAAACAGAAGCAGCTTGGCTATCGACTTAGAGGACTAATAGAGAAACAGATAAGATACAAGTAGGAGACTAAGTGATAACTATAGGAAAAAAATCAAACACCTCGGGGTGGCACTTAAAGCAAAGGGATAGAATAAACAAGTTAAGGAAGTGATCATAGGATAAAAAAAAATAGAGAAAAAGCTCGGTAGACTTATGCCAAACAACGGAGGTACAGGAGAAGAAGCCAGAAAGCTTATATCAATAGCAGCGCAAGAAGCAATCTATTATACGCTGCAGAAACATGGGGAGAAGCCATAAAAACAAAAAAAAATAGGAATAAAATAAGACGAGCTACAAGAGCCAGTTTGTTAAAGATCAGCAGGGCTTACAGAACGGTATCAGAAAAGGCGGTAGAGGTAAATGCAGCAACACTTCTCGCAAATATGATGGTAAAAGGAAAGATAAAAACAAAAAAAAACTGATAAAAAAAGAAACGAGTCAAAAGAAAGCTAAGTTAAGAGCAAGAGAGAAAACAATAGAAAAATGGCAGAGACAGTGGAGGTGAGAACAAACCCGAGACGTGCTATTATACAACACAAATACTGACCGTACATGAAACCTTTGGAAAGTTCTTGCAAAATATTAAAAAAACTAAGGAAGACAAAAGATGTATATTCTGACAGAAAAAAACACACACTAGTAAAATGCGATGCGTGGGAAGAAGATAAAAAAAACTAGAAAAAATACTAAAAAGCAAAGTGGATAAAACAACAATCATTAAAAAATGCCTAAGTGATAAAAATAAGAAAAAAAATGAAGAGTTTGACAATGGAAAAATATAGAAAAAAATAAGAAACAATCGAAACAAACACGCAAAATAAAAACCTTATAAGAAAAAAGAGAGAAACGAAAGAAACAAAATGGAAACAACAAAACAAACAAAAAATATCAAAAAGAAGGAAATAAGGAAGGACAAGACAATTATGCATACCAAGAAAGAGAAGAAAATAGAAGAACATTTACAGAAACTACAACACTAAACAAAATTGCAAAAATAAGAAAAAGGAGAAAAGAAATGTTAAAGAAATGCAGAATAACAGAAGTAACAAGACAAATACCAAATAAAAATACAAGGATATCACTGGACATAAAACTAACAAATTTAAGACTGCTAAAAAAATACAACTAATGAAACTGCACAAACTTATCATAAAGGAAAAAAGATACAACAATAAAGTAAACAAAGATCTAAGAAAACTAAGAACGCATCTGAGGACAAAACAAATAATTAGAATAAACAACACACAAATTGGAAAAAGAAGAGAATGTCAAGCTAGATGTCAGTGCAGTAATTAAAAAACAAAAAGGTACAAAAAACATACAAAAGGTAGGAGCTATAGGAAGAGAGAGGCTAGCCTACCTTGAATTACTGCTAAATCTAGACTAGTTTAACAAAGACATTATAACAACAGGGTTTACGCAGAGAAGAAAACCGGAAGGTATTGCCATGCGTAAGTGATTTTAAGGAGCTCTTGTTAAAGCCAACGTCTTTCAACGTAAAAAAAAAAGATTGAACGGTTGTATTTAAAACTTAGCAAAACGCAAAGCAAACTTGGCGTAGAAATGTAAAATTTAAATAGAAGACTTCAGGTGAGCAGTGCATAATTAACAAAATTTTACACTGATGCCGAATTAAATTCTGGGAGAGACAAAAAAACTAAATCCAAGTAACCAAAATCTACCAAAACAAATAAGAAATTTAGTGCACATTTGAAAATACGCATCCACAAGTACATTGGCAAACAAAAAAATAGAAACATATTTTAAAGACACATTCAAAGCAATAGAATTAGAGAAATGCTAACACAAAATTATCATTGGTGACCTAAATGTCAAAATTTAAATAAATATTGAAAATATTAAAGACTTGTGGGAAAGAAACCAACGGAAAAAAAACATGCTATACTAAATTCAAATCCACTCTAAACTAAAAGTATGTAAAGGAACCGCGTGATAAGCACTTAAACACACGCAAGCCTGCATGCGATTGGTTGTCAGGTTCGGGCTTGGCTGTTCAATCCAGACCCCATTTAGTAAAATTTTATTTATTTAGCCATGCACGTGAACGTGTATTTGTTTACTTTTAGTCCAGCGTAATTTTGATTTTAGTATAGTAAACTATTTAAACAAAGAAAATTTGTTCTTTTTTAGAATGTTTTTTGAAAACTCAAGCACAGAAAATAGACATAGGTAGGTTGGGACAAAAGAACAAAGAAAATTGTTTGCCAGAATGTAGCAAATTTTGGCAAACATTAAAAAAGTTTGCACAAATGTTTTAGTGCTAAACCGGTTTGATAAAGAAAACAGCTACAAGTTAATAAGAAGATTACTTAAATTTAGTTTAAAGATCAAGAAAAACAAACTAATACACAAAAGAAAAGTTTTCACTCTCAAAGAACTAGACTAGAGATATTAAAAGTGTTACCAGAAAAATGAACCAAAAATTGGGCGCAAAATTTATTGCAAATTACAACTAGCTACAATAAAGTTTGTAGATAAAAAAAATTAAAAAAAAAAAACAACAATAGTACTAGAAACTAAATTACAAAAATAGCAAATAAGTTACAAAAAATATCCAAACACATAGCACCGAAATAACCAAAGACATTATAGAAAACAACTCCAACATAAAAACTCTTATATAAAAACTCTTCACAAGCAGATATAAAATTACAAAAATAAAGGACCAACAAAATGCATTACTTTTTAACAATACTACACACACTAAATAACAAAAAAATCTAGAAAAAGACAAATTTTGTAGCAATTTGCTGAAAAAAGAAAAACCAATATTAAGGATCCACTACTACAGCTGTTTTGAACAGATGTCTTATAGAACACAAAATATTAGACACATGGCAAAACACAGAAGTTATTCTATTTTTCAAAATAGGATAAATCTTTTTTTATCACACTTATACAAAATTTAAAGTAAAATTCTAACTGATTAATTAAGAAATTTGATTTTCTATACTAACTGGTAGACAAGTGAGTTTTAAAAAAGAATACAACACAATCGACCATGTTATGAAAAAGTTAAGGTTTTAACGTCGATAAAATCATTAACAATTTGCAGACAATATTGTCTTAATAAGCAGCAATATCCAAGAACAATCGAGTATGCTAAAATGACTACATACAGCGTTTAAAAGATTAGGAATAAAAATAAATTTTAGCAAAACCAAAGTAATTAATAATACTAGAGAAATTCTAAACACAAACAAAATTGAAAAATACGTATACTTAAATCGTGGCATCAAAGTAGACAAAGAAAATCAGACAGCTGAGATAAAACGTAAAATAAAATTAACATAAGCGGTTTTAGGAAAATTAAAACACAACACTGAGAAGTAAAGATATACTAATAAACTTTTTGCAAAGAGCGCAAAAACGCACTATACTAGATTTTAGTCTCCAAGTTAGAATCAAAAATAAAATGATTAGACAAAAACCAAAATCATTGACATAATAACACGTATCACAGAGCTCAAATAGCAATAGATAGTCTACTTGGTTGACATTAAAAATAACATACTGAAAACCAAGACAAACAAAACGTGTCACATGCTAACTAATGCAAAGATAGTTAAATAAGGCAATAGCAAAGAACATATGGTTTAAGATAGGGAAACATAGAATAGAATAAAAGAAGCATAAGTCCAGAAATAAACAACCAATAGCTGAAAAAGAAAATAGATGAGATATAGATTAAACAAATTCAACAATTTAAATGTCTAACCGTTTTAATAAAGCAAACAAAAAACAAAAATTAATAGAAAAATAAATAAAACTACACTACATAATAAACAAAAATGAAAAAAATGTCTACAGAGTCATATTTAACAATGAAAAAAGATGAATAAAGAAGTCTACAAAAGAATTTTTTCCTAAGCTTTACAAAGTGTCAAATTCACTCTCACCAGCGCTTACCAACCAAACCCTTCTCCCATCACAATAAGAAGTTCCTGTCTAACAAACAAATTATCTACAAGTTTTGAAATTACATATTTTACTTTGGTGCTGCTTTTTAAGCGTTGCGACGTAGAGTTTTGTAAAGAACTTGTACCACGTCTATGTCCGGGTTATAAACTGTAAAATAATTCTTTAAAAAATCAGCCATTTAGTTGGATAAAAGCTTTGCAAACAATATAATCATTTTCCTAAAATTGTCACTTGCTTGGAAGAGGCAGAGCAACAGCTGATGTTTAGCTGTAACTTGTGCGTTTTGCACCAATCTTGCAACTTGCGCATATAATTGTTTCTAGCTAGCTTTAGGTGTGCTCTTGAGTGAAGCAAGTCTGCTCACAAGAAGCAAGTGCTTTACCGTGAGCCTGGCTGTTGCGGCTAGCTCTTAGTTTAATGTAAACATGGCAGTTTATGTAACTGGTGCTATGCGGCACACCGCACCTATCTAAAATTGAGATTTGCTATAAATGCCGCCTAAAATTACAAATTATATTGCCTAACTTACTCTTTTTAATCAAATTCAAATATATATCAAAATATTAAATTTTGTATAAATTTTTAAAAAATATTTGTAAATCAAGATGTACATGTAAGTTAAGATTAATAATAATACTTTAATCTATTGGGTTTATTATTACATTAATATCTGCAGAACCAAACCAATCATTTTTAATGGCCAACAATTCAACAATAAATAAATTTATTAATATTATAAGCACCATATATAATAACATTTTATATAAACTCTCTTAACAAAATATTTATTGCAAGTTCTACTACTAATTTAAAATTTAGGGAATGTAATACAAGTCCAACAAAACATGGAATGTTATGGTGAAACAAACATCTGTATGAAATTGGTGATAAATAAAGTGAATATAACGTCAGCATAATATATTTATTTACAAACATTAAAAATTGTTTTGATGCATTTTTAGAATATAATAATAACAAGCATAATTTTCCAAAATTAATTCAAAATTTATATGATTATTCAAATTTGTTGAATGTTATTTTCTATAAAATTATCAAATTCATTCACATGTTGCACCTGATAACATTTTCATGTTATATGTATATAGTAAATGCTTACTTAAGTTAGTTAATAATCAATATTTAATAAATTTAATATACATAATTTATAATAACCTCCGACCCTAATAGTCCTTACAAATTTGGTTAAGTTGACAAGGGTTCCGGGTTCGATTCCCGGATCAGGGATGGATGTTTACATGTTATTATAAATACTTTCAAATTGTAAGCTGTCATTATTATTTATTTTTTTTTAAATTAGAGTAAAACAACTTTAAATTATTGGTAAATGTTTTAAAATATATGCTATAGAAAACCTTAAACGTAAAAATAACAAAATGGTAAAATGTTGTAGAACATGAATGTCAATAATGTTTAATTAGAAAATGTCCAGATTAATTTCATCAATGACAAGATATTGAAAAAGTATGGCTTTTGATTTAAATTGTATTTGCATAATTCTTCAACAAATAGTGTGCAACTAAATAAATTAATTTTGAACAATTTTAAATTGAAGTTAAAAAAAATAAGCTGTCTTAAACTTTAAGTGAAGCTATTTGCAACAAAATATTACAATATTCATTAAACGTGGCAAAGATTATTGATTTACGATTTAAAAAAAAAGATAAACATTAAAATTATTAAATTAGAAGTTTTGATATAACAAGAAATTATGAGAATTGCAACCAAATGCGACAGAAAATGTCGTTTTGGAACAACAATGTGTTTTATCAAGTAACAAGTAGATAGTAAGGAGCTGGACAGTGACAGAAAAAAAATTGCTGAGTTTGCCTAAGTACATACAATACAGCACAAACGGAAAAGAGGAAACGGAAGACAAAAGAAAAAAAAAATAACACATAAGAAAGATGGACAGCGAAAAGATAAATAGAATTATGCAAGCAGAGAAAGTGATTGAAAACGAAAACATAGAGGAAAGATGCAAAAGGTACTTGGAAAAGTTGAGGAAGGCAGCGAAAGAATCAATTTCCAGGTACAAAAAAGAAAAAAGAAGGAGACTGTACTGGTGCAAAGAAGTAAAAAAAACAAAAAGAAAACAATACAAACAGCAAAAAAAGTCAAAAGACAAAAAAGAAATAAAAAAAATTCTAATAAATAACTGTTGGAAAAACAAAAGTAATGATAAGATCAAATCTATATATATATCTACTAAGATTTTAAGGAAACAAAACAGGTAAAATTCTTTACATATTTGGGAGTAGGTTTAAACTACAAAGAAAGCATCAAACATATTTACAAAAAAATACTGGCAGCAAATAAAAATTATTTATTTAAAATAAAGGTTTTTTTTAAACAATAATTAGTACAAAAATAATATACTACCGAGTCTCAAAACGACTTGATAAACTTTAAACAAATAAACAAAGGAGCTTCAAAAAGGGGTTTAGCACTATAGACCACATACACACAATGAAACAACTTATCAATACAATAAACCCCTCTATATTACGTTTATAGACTTCAAAAAAGCATTCAATACGATGGAGACGTTGGCCTTAATAGACGCGATAAAGCAATACAGGATCGACTGCAGATACATCAAACTTATTATTTATTATGACATTTATGAAAATTCTACCCTCACTATACAAACCTTTGACACTACAAACCCAATTAACATCGGCCGCGGCATTAGGCAGGGAGACACAATATCCACAAAGATTTTTACAAACGCATTAGAAGATGTTTTTAAAAGATTAAATTGGAAAAAAATGCATCAATATAAACAAAGAGTACCTATGAAAACTTAGGTTTGCGGATGATATAAGAATCCTAACAGACGACCCGCAGGAACTAGTGCAAATCGGAGCTGAATAAAGCAGTAAAAAGTCGGACTACTCATGAATGTTTCAAAAACCAAGGTGATAGCAAATCAACCTCCTGACAACATCTATCACAATGGAAGAACAAACACTAAAAATAGTATTTGAATATGTGTACTTAAAACACTACTTATCTTTGGAAAACACAGCCAGGAAGCGGAGATTGATAGACGTATAAAACTTTTCCAGGCCAAATATCCACAACACCTCAAGACCAAGGTATTTGACCAGTGGGTACTACCCAACCTGACGTACGCGTCGGAAACGTGGACAACAACGGAAAGAACCATGGAAAAATGAAAAGTAATACAAAGAACCATGGAAAGAAAAATGCTTGGAATAACAATACAAGACAGGAAGACAAACGGTTGAATCAAAAACAAAACTTGAGTAGTAGATGTAGCACAATAGATAGTTAAATATAAGTAGAGATGGGCAGGCCACGTAACACAAAAAGAAGACAAACGCTAGAGCCAGAAAATAACTGAATGGAAACCACAAACGTAGAGAAAAGGCCTTAGAAGTCCCAGAACAAGGTAGATAGATGCTCTATTGAAAGTGGCGAGGAAACAATGGGCAAGAGAAGCAATGAACTGGACAAAATAAAAATTACTAAAGGAAGCATTTGTTTAGGAATAGACAAAATAAGCGCTGCAGATGATGAAGATGATGATGATGAATTACAAAAACAAGACCAACACTAACTTATAAACATAGATGATAAGCTAAAAATGCATTTGACAAAATACGTACTCAAAACGTATTGACGTGCAAGCACTATTTGTGTTGTTTACAGTAAGTTGAAAATTTTATCTCGGCCAAAAAATGGAATTAAGTCGCAAAAATGTTTGAGCTATGATTTATTATGACTTTCGACGTCTTCTCACTCAAAAACAGTGCTTCAATCAACTGAATTTAACTTTTGGCAATGAATCGCCATTTACAGCCACTGTATATTGCTGGTACACTAAATTCAAACGTGGCCGTAGTTCGCTCACAAACGAAGTTAAAGAAAGTCGTCCAAAATTGATCGTTGTGCCGGAAAATATCGATGCCGTGCGAAAACTAATTAAAGAAAATTGTCATGTGACATATTGCAAAATTGAAACATGTTTAACCATTAGTATGATCAATATACATAAGATTTTGCATAAACATTTGGGTGTTTGAAAACTGTGTGTACGTTGGATTTCACATTTGATGACAGATGCTTAAAAAAATTGTGTCGATTGGTAAATGATTACAAAATACAACTGTTGTGCATTCAAAGCAGTATGCAGCATCGTCACAGGTGACAAGTCATGGATTTATGCATATGAGCCAGAAAGAAAAGGCCAATCGGCAGTTTGGGTGTTTCAATGTGATGAAAAGTCAACAAAAGTTGTTTGTTCTAAAAGACAAAATCAAAACAAGTATTGAAAACAAACAAATTGTAAAATTAGAAGCTAGAAAGTCCAAAAAAAAAAACAGTACAAAAACATAAATGAAATACTAACAAAAAACAACTTCAGCCATTACGAAACAGAAAAAAAAACGATGAACAGAAAAAAAACACCCAAAAAGATACTTGTAGATAATATTGATACATACAGATAACAAAATTAAAACAATAAAACAATAAAAAAACTCGCAGTTTTTAACTTATTATATTTGCAAAAAAAATCGAAAAAAATAAATATGAAAAAATGCAAATAAAATGCATAATTTTATCTCAAAACCTTAATTACAACAAGCAAATTAGTTCTATTAATTAGAAAGAAGTAATGTTGATGCCAACACAAGATATAAAAACAGCATAAAATAAGAAGCTAACATTTTTTAGCAAAACGCAAATAGCTTTTTACAATAGAATTTTAAAACAATTACCAATAATTTATAATATTCTTATTAATTATTATATATTAAACAATATTTGGTTTAGGGTGGAAGACGGTTTTTAATCCATACTGTCGACCGGTGCAATACCACCATCAAGATTAGAGGTACAATCAACTTAATCATAGTTTCAAAACCTGGTCTTGGTATCCGGTTTTTTAGTTCATCTCCATTTAGTATTTTTGAGAATGATTTATATTTTTAATTAAAACTTATTAACATGACAGCCCTAGCATTTGTTATAGTTTTAGAATAGAAATATAATTTATATAAATATAGTATCTAAGTTTCAGTTTTAATTCTAGATCAATGCAAATTGATCAAATTCTAAGATTTAAGAGACCACAGTACATTATATTAAACTTAGATTTAAATTGGGATTGTCTACTGGTTATGATATTAGTATTAAACCCATCAAATCAAACCCATTCACATAAAGTTTTATAAAAATTCAATAAAGAATTTAATGTACTTAAAATATAAAATATTTGTGGTGTAAATTTAAAATATTTATTTTTAATTAAATTTGAAATAAAATTTCAATTTTTGTTGGAATATAAAGTTGTTGTAGTAATAAAAATAAATATATTGGGTATAATTAAAATTAAATATACTTAACTATACTACTAATATTATAAAGTAATTTAGTATAAGGTTAATTTGTTATTGCTGAGTTTCAATTATAACAGGCAACGTCATCAATTGTTAGCAATTGATGCATGTCTGAACTAAGTAACACAGACGGTAACTTAGACATTAAACTGTATTGTGATTAAAATAGATTTTAGTAAACGTTTGCTATATTTGCTTTATTTATTCTGATTCAAAATAAAGATAATATTTACAAAATAGGAAAAGATAACTGTAAAATCAAAATTAATTGTTAATACTCAATGTAAACAAACGTTAAGTTTAAAGCTATGAACCCAAACGTTTGTTTCTAAAAAAAAACATTATAAAATTGAAGCAGGTGATAATAAAATATATAAATGCCAACAGTGATATAACTGGCATACTATTGTGATAAAATATTTAGCAAGCTATGCTTTAAACAGCAAAGAATAACTAAATGTTTTTTGCACATTCGAGTTTTACAGCTCAATCGGCAAAGACCAAGTACCGTTTCACACGGCATACCTGCAGCTCATCAAAGTGTCTGAAGTAATAAATCAAAATAAAAATTCATAGTTTTTTGAATTGTTAAGAACTGGTCTGTTCTTGAATAACAAAAAATAATCTTTAGCTATAATATAATACAACTGTAAAACTTTGCAGCCTTCAAGTAGAAGATATCAAATAGTAAAGCAAAAACCAACAAATTTAATTTATAAAATCAACTAAGAAACATTGCAATAAAACTTTATTTGGCAACATTCATTGACGTAATTTTTTTTGTATTATTACTAAATAAATAAAAATTAATCATGAATTAATTTAAACAAACAAATATTGTACATCTAATGATCTACATAACACTAAGTAAAACTTAATTAATTCTTAACGTTACAAACATAAAAAAAATACGATCACAAACCAATATATCAAATAGATCTACTTTAAAAATACGATTTATTCTTAAAAACTACAAATAAAATCATATGCTGCAGGTGAGGAACCATTAAAGTATGATGATGATATTAATCATATTGCAAGAAGATAGTGGCACCCAGTTGCAAACTACAACAAAAAATTTAATGCAGCAACCAAGAAAATAAACTACAACAGCAAAATAAAAAAATAAAAATTTTATATCATTGATTCAAACCAAATTTAAATATACACAAAACTAGCTTCTACTTCAAATAAAAAATGATTAAAAACGTCATTTACAAAATTAGCAACAAAATCTGGAAAAATTGTTTTTTAAGTATACTAATATAATAAATCAAAACTTGCTGTATGCTAACGATAGCTGATAATTGATAACCAAAAAAACTAAAACTTTTCTTTAATAAAAAAAAGTGTTTCGTTACAATTGCAAACAAAAACTAACATATTTGCACAAGTTATATATATATGTGAACCACACTTTTGACTTTGCTTTTGCTGTTATTGGCATCTGGAAGGATTTGGCATTAAAATGCCACGCTTGACGGGCGGGTTGGCAAGTTGTTGGTTTCAGCCGCCCATTCTGGGTCAGACACTGTCGGTGTTTGCTTGTAGCCGCTTAATCTAAGAGAGACGCTACTCTGCAGTGCTAGTTTTGGTCCGCCCTGGGTATTTTATTTCCCCGGTACTACCTACATATATCTAGAAGGCGTTCCTCTATCCGCCACCTGGGGAGGCGCCCGATTGAGGACTAGCAGCCCCCACGGGGGTTTACAGCTTTCACCAAAACCTGTACAGTTCAATAACACCAGAACCAAAAAACTAGCTACAAGTGATTATGAACGTGAGCTTTAAAGATATGCTTGGTATAGATAAAGCAGAAATAAGGTTAACGCTTAGCCAAATGAACAATAAGAAATTACCTGGGGAAGTTTAAGTAACAACTGAAATGATTAAAATGGGCGGAGTTGTATTAGAAGAGGCAACTAAAATACTTCTAAATAAACGCCTACACCAAGGAAAGATTCCCAATGCATAGCAGAACGCAGAAGTTATTTTAATCTTTAAGAAAGCGAATATTGCTAATAAAAAAAATTACTGATCAGGAAAACAATTAAAATGATATAGAGATACTTATAGGGTAGAAACCTAGTGACCAAAAAAGGGAGATTCAAACTTACCAGAGTGGTACTACAGGGTTCAACACTAGGACCAAAACTATAGAACCTTGTTTATAATAAGTTACTTTCAATGACGTTGCCGGAAAAAAAAACAATAACTGCATTTGCAAACAATGTAGCACTAGTAGGCAGATAAGTAAAAATAAAAGTACTAAAAAGACGACTAGAACTGGCTATAAATATGATACAGTTATTGATAAAAATAAGAGTTTAAAAGCAACACAAAAAACAGACTAAGACACAGGTAGTAGACCAAGTGATAACCAAAGGGAAAAAATCAAATACCTTAGAGCCACACCTAAAGCAAAGAGATAAAATGAACAGGTTAAGAAAGCGGTGATGGAAACAAAGATAATGCAAAAGAAGCTTGGTAGACTTATGCCAAATAACAAAGATTCAAGAGAAAAAGCCGAAAGCTTATTAACAACAGCAGCAAAAAACAAACTTTTATACGCGTAGAAACATGGGGAGAAGTCATAAAGACAAAAAAACAGAAATAAAATATGAGGAGCTACAAGAACCAGCTTGTTAAGAATCAGCAGGGTTACAAAACGGTGATACAGGAAGCTCTAGAGGTGATGGATGTGGTAAAAAAAACTAATAAAAGAAGGAACCAGTATAAAAAAAGCAAAATTAAGAACAAAAGAAAAAATAATAAAAAGATGGCAGAGACAGTAGATTGGAGGAAAAAAGAAAGATTAAGCGAGATAATTAATCCCAGAAATAAAAGAATAAGTAACAAACAAACCCAAAACGTGCTATTATTATACAACACAAATACTGACCGGACATGGAACATTGGAAAGTTCTTGTACAAAAAAAACAACAATGAAAACAAATACACAAAGTAAAAGCGATAGAAGAGAAAAAAAATAGGAGAAGCAAAATGGAAACAAAAAAACAGAAAAAGATATCAAAAACAACAATACATACAATACCAACTAAAATTGCAGAAATAAAGAGAAAAAAATGTCCAAGGAATGCAGAATAACAGAAAACAAATACCAAATCGTTGATACGCTGTTATGACGGATAAACAAGAAGACAAAAAAGTAATTGCAGATGGAGATACAAAAATATTACTTAAATTAAAACTAACAAATTTAAGACTGCTAAAAAAAATACAATTAATGGAACTGCATAAACTATTCATGAAGGAGAGACAATACGATAAAGAAGAAGTAAACAAAGACTAATAACCCAAAAAACAAACCAAATAATTAAAATAAATAACACACAGATTAGAAAAATAAAAGAAAGCAGAGCTGAATGTCAATGCAGATAAAAAAGATACAAAAACAAAAAAGCGAAAGAGACACAAAAGTAGCGGCTATATTGTGTGTAAAAATCCGCAAAACAATAACCAGCCCACTTCAATCTATTTTCAAATCTAGACTAGTTTGACAGAGACATTATAACAAGATTTACAAAGAAATAAACCCATGCCATGCGCAAATTATTTTTTACGGGCCATTTGTTGAGTCTAACATCTTACAACGTTTACAAAAAAAATCTAAAAATGTTAACAAATATCTATTTGCTTGCTCTGTAGATTATAAAAAAAAAACGTTTGAAACAGTAAAACAAGGAAAACTGTCAAAAATACTACATAACTTTTACTTGATTATCAAGACATTAGAATAATACTAATTTTATATTGAAACTAAAGCGCTTAAAGTGAACATTGAGAACCACTTAACAAAAAAAATACAATCCCGAAAAAGAGTTAAAAAGTATACTGACGCCAATATTGTAAGTTGTCAACTAAGCGAGTGCTGGTATAAGCGCTCACTTTAAACTGCCAACAACTTCAAAGAAGATAAATGAGCAAATTGGAAGAAAAACACACAATTGCATTAAGGTTATCTTAAAATAAATTATTACAACTACCAATATTATAACATTACTAATCATAGTCTTTAGATGCCAAAATCCGGCAGAAAAAGAAATATATTGTTTTTTTGGTTGTCAATTGTCAAACAAATCTTGTGTAAAAAGAATTAGGACAAAAACAGCACAAGTAAAAATTGAGTACTACTTGTATACTATTGTCAATATTAAATTGGGCATTGTTAGAAATTAGATCAACTACATATTGATCCGCAGAAAATTCAGAAACACTATCAAATCATACATAAGATCTGACCATAACCCAGTAGTTGCTACGTTGCAGGTACGACTGAAAAAAACTATACCTAGAACTACCAAAGAAACGATGGACCCTAAAAAGTATGTGAGAAGGTTATAAGAGACATAAACAACAAGATGCAACAACTAAAAGATAGAGGAATTAACCAAAACACTCTAAACACTTAGAGCAGCACCAGAGATAAACAGTAACAGAACATAAAACACTAAAAAAGGTTGGAATTAAAGAACTAAAACCTACAAGAAAAAGAGACAAAGAATAAATGACACAGGAGATATTAGACATAATGAGTCAGCGCCGGCAATACAAAGACCTAAAATGCGTACCTATAAAAGGATAAACAACGACTTTACAAACAAAATAAAAAAAGCCAAAGAAGAATGTTTGGCAAACAAATGTCAAAAAATTGAAAAATTTTATAACAAATATGATTTATTCAATATGGACAAAAAGATAAAAGAACTGTGTAGAAGGACTAAAACCCGCCAACCTGGTATACTACTAAACAAAAACGGCAATCTGATCATAGATCCAATAGTAAAATTAACAAAATGATGCAAATATATTCAAAAACTATTCAACAATAATTGAACAAAATCAACACAACCAGACTTTAAAAATACAGGCCTTAAAATTCTAAAGAAAGAACTTGAATACGCTTTCAAAAATTCAAAATCCGAAAAACAACTGGTCTTGACAAGATACCAGCTGAGTTGATAAAACTTATTAACAAAGATTCCATTGACGTTCTACTGAATTTGCTTAATACCATATACAAGACGAGTGATATTTCTAAAAAAATGGCCAACCTTAACATTCGTGACACTACCAAAAAAGAATGAAACCAAAAAATGTTCAGACCATAGAATTATTGCCTTGATGAGCCACACTTTGAAGATCTTCCTAAAGGTAATACACAACCAAATATACAAAAAATTAGAAAAAGATATTAGCAACATGCAGATGAAATTTAGGAAAAGTATGGAAACTAGAGAAGCACTCTTTAGATTGAATGTGTTGCAACAAAAATGTCTAGACATGAACCACAAAATGTACATTTGCTACATTAACTTTTAGAAAGATTTTGACAGGGTCCAACATACTAAACTACTAGAAATATTAAAAAGAAAAACTATTGTGGTAGAGATATACGAAAAATCTATAACCTCTACTGGAACCAAACAGCTAAAGTAAAAATCGGAAAAGACTTAAGCGACAAAGTTAAAATATGCCGTGGTGTAAGACAGGGGTGTATACTGTCTTTTTTTAATTCAATGTATATCTTCAAAGAGGCATTATCAGAAAAGATGGGAGGTATTTTTATAAATGGCGAGACAATTAACAACATACGATATGCAGATGACACTAACATTATAACTAACAACATAGAAGACCTACAGCTCCTAGTCAAATCAGTAAACACTCACTGTAAATAGTACGGACTGGGCATAAACATAAAATAAGACAAAAGCTATAGTTACTACAAAGTACCCAAACAAAAATCATAATAGACCACCTATAGTCATTAACAACAAAATTATAGAATGGGTACAGACAATGCAGAGCATGTTAAGGAAATCAACTGCAGAATAGAACTCATCCGTTGTGTTTTTGTAAAATAGGGAAAATTCTCTCAAACAGCAGCAGTAAATTAAAAATTTAAAACCAAATGCTAAAATGCTACATCTTTCTTACTCTGTTGTGTGAAGCCCTGGACAAGGCAAAGAACATAAAAAATCGGAGGCATTTAAAATGTAGTGTTGCAGAATTTTTTTTAAAATTTTATGAGCCGACAAAATTACCAACAAAGCATACTGCACCAAATGGATAAAACCAGCGAGATCCATCCATATCCGGGACACATTCTAAAAGAAGAAAAATACAACATCCCCAAACTAGTTGTTTAGGGTAATATTATAGAAAAAAAAACTGTTGGCAGAAAAAAGATATCGTGGCTTTGCAACCTAAGAGAGTGGTTTGAATGTACGTCTGCCGACCTGTTCAAGGCGGCTGTCAACAAGATACGTGTCGTTATGATAGTTTCCACTCTCCGATAGGAAGAAACTCCAAGCAAAAGGCAACAGAAAACAACTGCATTAAGAAGTTATGGCAGCATCCTTCAGTAAACCATTACAACTACCAAAACCAAAATTATAACATTACTGATTATGGTCTTTGGATACCAAAGCCGGCAATGTCAAAAATACCCAAAGTAGAGCATTCTTGGTTGTCAGCCAATAAAACCCTTGCAAGAAGGAATATGTCAAAAACAACATAAGTAATACCACTCTAGAAGAGAGTGCACACAATCAGACTAAATAAAAATATTTTAGTAAACACCTTAAAAAAGCAACACGAAACGTTTAGAGCTTCCACCAACCGAGCAAAATTGGCAACTTAATCCAAAAATACATGAAAAATTAATAAACAAAAGAAGCATAAAGAAAGAAAATATTGTAGCTAAAAAACGGCCGCAAATGATTTGAATGAACTTCCATTTAATACTTTACATCAGTAACCATAATAAAAATATAAATAATATTTGCCAACCTCCGTAAGAAGAAAACATTATAAGAAAAAAAATTAAAGTTAGAAAGAAACTTAAAAAAAATCTAAATTAAACTATTGATAAATTGTTGAAAGATAGAAGATAAAAATGTTTGCATTAGAAAAGCTATATTTAAATTATTATGGGTATTAAATTTTGAGAATTTAGTCAAAAAAAAAACGGCAGAATTACTGTAACTTTAAAAATAATTAAAATACATAACATAACATAAGCAAAAAATAAAATCCACCTGGCAATAGATAAATACAACTGAAACAACGTCGGACCACTTTCATAAAGCTATAAAAACAAATAAGAAACAATAAAAAATGTATATATATGTTAGTAACAATTAACAGTTTACTAAACTGTGAAACATAAACCGCAAGCATATTCTAACATTAACATAGTTTAGGTTATTATTTTCATAAATTATAAATTTGTTGTCAGATCTAAATAAAGTAATTCATCATTCTGTAATACTTACCAAATAATGATACTAAATATTAAGACAAAATACTTAATATTGTTTTTATTTTGGATAGATTATAAGCAAATATAGCAAAATTAGCTTTTTATGTCTATAAAATATAATAGTTCTATATAAAGTAATATCAATTTTATGGTAAATTTTTATTATTTTGCATTGACTCTAATAGAACTACAACTGCAAAACAATTTATTTAAACTTATATCACATAACAAGTTACACAATTGAGGTAATGTTAATGTCTTGATTTCTTAATAATTTGATTTGCATTTGTAGCACGATATAGTATAGAAATTTAAATATAATGGTATAATCAAACCAAAACCAAAACTAACATTTGTACAAACAATCCAGTTTTAGAAATAATAATTTCTTTTATTTTGCATTATTGGTAATGATGTAAATTAAAAGCTTTTTATTAAAAATATAATATAATAGTGTTTTAATAATGTCTTTTAACCAAAAAAAGAACTGAGTAAATGATAATTGATTTTGACAAAACTATCAGAAAATTGGTATTTTATTGTTGTAACTAATAGTCATTTTGTAATATTTTATTTATGTTTAGTGAACAAAAAGAGTAAACAACAAAATAATTTTAACTGTTTCAAAAATTACCAAAATAATTTTGTTAGAAAACACAACAAAACCTGTAAGTATTTTTTTTTGGCCTATACCACTTGTCCTTATGTAAAAGCTGTAGAAAAGTATACAACTAATTACATTTGTTATTTCGGGTATTATTCAGTTTTCCATTACAATCTTACATACATTTACTTTGTACGGTGTGAATTACTGACAAATAATATTGACATGACATTTTAGTGACATTTCTGACAGACAACAATATGTTTGAGAATTATAAATTTAAAATAATTTAAATCATTTATGATAAAATTTGACATAAAATATTTGCAATAAATTGAAGAGAACAGAAACTAATAATGACTTGGAAATATTTTTGATATTGACACATCTGACAGCTAATAACTTAATTTTTTTAAATCAACCATATGTTTTGGCCGGTTTTTGAAACAAACATTTTTGTGTTTTTTGACAGTTTTCAAAAATCTCAAAAACGTTTGGCAGGCTAAATTTTGTTATTTTAGTTATTTTTGGCTGTTTTAATGGACTAATGTTTATAAATCGATGCAAAAAGAAAACTATTTTTTATTAAAAATATGCAAATAAAAATAACTTTTAGTTTGCAAGTTAAAACTTAAAATAAATGCAAATAGCAAATTTTGAAACCAAGCCCTTTAACTAATGACATGACAACAACATATTAAAATTTATTTGACAATTTTGAACTATGTTTACATTTGAATCAGTTATTAACAGTTAATAACATTTTATAACTACCAATTGAAAAAAAAAATTGTTTGTGACTTATAAGGACAATAGTTGACAGGCAGTATTTTTGACAAATTTGAAAATCTTTTTGACAACAAAAATGTACAATAATTTAAAAACACTTATAACAACTCAATTTTGATCATTGAAAGCAAATGCTTAGCCTTAAAACAAAACTTATACAATTTCTGAAAGTTTTATTAAAGAAAATTACAAACGCTTACTAGAAGTTCTTTTATTGACGGCATTGTATAATACATAACTAGGATTAATAATTACCCAATAAGATTAACGTTTTTAATTGCATTATTAATTGAGTTGATAATTAATAAGTCAAGCATGAAGTAATTCATGCAATGACTCAAAATACGAGGTTCTAAAATCTACCCAATATATACACATTTGAGTATAGATATTGTAATTATAATACTCAGATAGATTAGCATAATATATTAATAATTTGATTTTAATTATTTAAGCATTACAAATGGTTTGCTTTTAGATAAGTATTTTTTTGTATGTAAAGTTAACTTAAAAATCATCCTGAATATAATAAAATAAAGAAATATTACTATCAAAATCAGTTAATCGAAATTAACTGCTAATAATGAACAATTCAGTCAGTTTTGTTAATTATTTACGAAAAAAATTATACGATATAATAAAAAATTGTAAACAAAAATAATATTTGTACTGGCAATTTTCTACAATTTTGTTCATTATCTGCAAATTTAAATTTGTTAACTAGGGGTGCAAATAACTTAAGTCTAAGAATGTAAACAGCGCAGTAACAATAATTTTCTTTAATGTTTTGCAAAACTATTCTGAAACATAAACCACAACATCAAACAAAAAACAGAAAAGAAAATTACAAAATGGAAGTGAATATAAAAATTGGAACAAAACACCCAAACTTTACAACTTTGGGTATGAACAAAATAAACAAAAAGATCACAATAAGTATATAAACTGTCAAGAAGAAAATATGTATGCAAACAATTCTACAAAAAAATCAAAAAAACTATTGAAAACACAATTAAACTAAAAAAAATGAAATAAAACACAAATTGGAACACTCGGTTTTACGCCATTTAATATCCACCGAATAAAAAAAAAATTTGTTCGTTTCCCAATGATTTCCGTGAAACTCCAAAATCTCACAGGTTTTGGGTCTAAAAATCAAAGTCGAGCCTAAAAAATGGAGCAGTGAATTAGCTCAATGCAAAAAGTGCCAACGCCATGGGCACACCGCCAAGAAATGCTATGTAGCCATTCTTGTCTACCAAAACTGTTCAAGCCCCAAAGACACACCAACTATGTGTTCACTCTGCTCCGGCCCTTGTCCCGCTAACCAGCGATGCAAGGTTTACACAAAATGACCATCTCACAAGACGTAAGAGCCTGAGACGGCCCCGTCTATCTCTCAAAGGTTAGGTTTACAAAAACCAGCTGTAAACGCAGTAAACGCAAAGATAGCCGCAATTTGCAAACAATTTTCTGCTTTTCAACAGACCATCAAGTCTGACGTTTTCAACATTCAAAACCATGCATAACACGCCTAACGTATTACTCAGTTTGCTTCTGAAATGCATTCCAAATAAAATAGGCAAAGTAAAAATTTTTTTTTTAACAAAAAATCAACGTCATGCTAGTGTGTAAGTCAAATTGCAGACTTGGACATGCGCTGAGAATCCCAAATACGTTCACATACTTGAAGAACGATAGTAAACCAAAGACGTGGGACACTAATCTTGGCAAAGAGATTATTGAACCATTTTGAAGTAAATACTCTTGATACTCTCACGCTTAAAACAAATGCAAATATTGTAAATGTACCTGTGTTGAGCACATTTAAGATTGCATCCGCTTAGATTAACCCAGTTAATCTTATCAAAACGGTTGTTTCAAACCTTTTGCCAATATAGTTGCTGGAGACTTTATTTCCAGCACCCAGTGTAAAAATTGCTAAAGCCAACGTCAAAGATCAAACACTGCTAGACAACGATATACAAAAAAACTACCAATTATTGGATCACTAAGAATCTTAACATAGCAATACTCAAGGACGTCAACTGACCTCCGATCACAATCCAGTATTACTAATATTTTATAGAAAGGGATCAAATGAGAGGTGAAAAAGATTTAGTATCTATACAAACTAGACTATCTAATCACAATACCTAGAAGAAAGCATAGGCAACTTAGTCAAACTGGTACGAAATAGGCTACTAAAACTTATCAGATACGTGCCAATAAACTTCTAAAATTATCTTGGATTAATTTGTAGAAGAAATGCCGCTAAACATCAATGGCAATAGCATAGGGACTAGGGATTCTAAACGATATTTACAACAAAGTCAGAACGGCCATAAGTAGCTGGGGACTTTAATTCCAAGCACTCAGTGTAAAAAAGTGCTAAAGCCAACGTCAAAAATTGAACACAGCTAGACAACGATGAGCAAAAAAACTACTAATTATTGGGTAAAAAAAACACGCACACTAAAATTCTGCTGGTCTTTAAGAATCATAACGTAGCAATACTAAAAGACTTCCACTTTTCAGTCAAAATTAGAACAATTAATGACTTTAGCTTCAATCACAATCCAATATTACTGAAACTTTATAAAAAAAGATCAAATGAGAGGGGAGAAAAAAAAAGCTACTAAAACTCATCAAGTACGTCCCAATAACCCTCTAAGATTATCTCAAAATAAATTGTAGAAGATATGCCGCCAAACATCAATGGCAACAGCATTGGAACTCTAGAGATTGCAAGGTTCTAAACGCTCTTCACAACAAAGTCAGAACGGCCATAAGGTTACACAAAAATCAGTGCTGGCAAAAACTTTGGAATCAGCTTTAAAGAATAAAAATCTAATGTGGAAAATTGCCAAAGCCTTACTCAACAAAGTCCCCATTCAAGTCATCCATAATAAGAATGGTATTTAATATTCCATAGAAGAAAACGTCGATGCATTTGCTGACTCAAACTAGCGTCCATCAAGAAATCAATGAAAACTCTTAACTGCGCTCTTGAATTTTTCTTGCATAAAACAATAATGATTCCCACCAATATTGCTAATGCGATTCTTTGCACAGGACACTTTTCAAAAGCTTAGAAAGGTTTTCAGGTAATAAATATTCCAAAACATAGATCTTATTTTTTCAAAACTACAGGCCAATCAGTCTTCCTTGCACATTAAGTAAATAATAAAGAATATAAAAGCTGATCTTGAACATAATCCAAAAACACTAACATGGGTTTTGATAGGACTACTCTGTAGTGCACCAAATAAATCAAGCGCTTGGCCTGGTTTCAGATAAAAAGAAATCTATGAAGGTAGTTTTTTTTAACGTTGATAAAGCTTTTGACAAAGTCTGGCACAAACTAAGATATAATAAAACATACGAAAGACAAAAAAACCTACAAAATTACAAACAAAAATGTTATAAAAACAAATAACTGAACAAAAATTATCTAGACAAATATTTTACGCCATCTAAAAAAAAAGACGAAAATAAAAATTGAAAACGTATATTAAATGCTATAACTAAAAGGAACAACAATACTATACTCCGTTAAACTGCTATTTAATAATTGAATCAACAAGAAAAAATGCCTAATAAGCGGTCTTTGTTTTAATGAGGAGTGCCAAAATAAATTTAAGATACACCGTCTTTGTTAAAAACAGATTTACACAAATGCCACATTTCAAGTGATTGTAGACAAAAACAGAAAAATTCTAGAGAAGTTAGACAAAGAGTAACAATCTCACCTAAGCTATATGCGATTGCCTTATAAAACATTTTCAAAAATATAAAAGGGTAAAGTTAAAGATTAAACATAGACTGCAAACATCTTACCCATCTCCGATTTACCAATGACATAGTCAGTTTAAACCTCAAAAAGCTAGCAAACATGGTTGAAAAACTAAATGTAGTATCCAAATCTCAAAATAAACATAAAAAAGATCAAAATCAAAGTAGATAGCAATAACTTAAAAAAGTTAACAAATACTTGTACGTTAAACATCAAATAACACTAGAAAAAAATCAAAGAGCAGACTAGTACTTACTAGAAGAACAAAACAAAGCTGGACAGCAGTTAACAAACTAAAACATATACTTAAAGACACAGGCACACTGCTAGTTACAACACACGCATAACAAACAATACTCGGCATAATTTTTAGAGTTAAGTTTACGAACAAAGAAAACAGACGTCAAACTAAATTAAGAAATTAAGACGTGATAGAACAAATAGCAGCGTTTAAATAATGCCAAGTAAGGTACATAACTACTTATGCCAAACAACGGAGGGCCCGGAGAAGTAGCCAAAACTCTAATAGCAACAGCAGCAAGAAGAAAATTGTTATACGTTGCAGAAACATAGGAAGAAGCCATATAGACAAAAAAAACAGGAATGAAATAAGAGAAGCTACAAGAACCAGTTTGTTAAAGTATGATGGTAGATAAAAATATAAAAATAAAGAAACTAATAAAAGAGAGAACCAGTAAAAAAAGCTAAGTTAAGAGCAAGAGAAAAGACAATGAAAAGGTGGCAGAGACAGTGGAATAGAGGAGAAAAAAGAGAATGGAAAAAAGAACTAATCTCGGAAATAAAAGTGTGGGTAGAAAACAAACCCAAGACGTACTATTATATAACACAAATACTGACCTTTGAAAAGTTCTTGAACAAAAAATTTAAAAAAACAATAAAATGTCAAAAGATGTATATTCTGTCAGGAAGAAACGATAATGCAGAACACACTCTAGTAGAATGCAAAGCTTGGGAGAAAAATAAAAAAGAACTAGAAAAAACACTGGAAAGGAAAGTGAATAAAACAACAATTATTAAGAAATGCCTAAAAGATAAAAATAAATGGAGGACGCTAAAAAAATTTGCTACAAAAGTACTGAAAAAAAAATGAGGAGTTTGACAATAGAAGAATATTAAAATGTCCTAATTAATTCTGATAAGAAGAAATTAAAATTAATTAATACTACTCTTGCCATCTTCTTCTTCTTTGTCGGCCATTTGTCTTAGCCTCTTCTCTGCTTGTAATGCTGGCGACTTACATTACAAGGGACCTACAGTTTTAAGTGGATTCCAAACCACTGGAGAGAATTATCACTCCTCAGAGAAGGTTTTAGCCGTAACTCTTACCATAAATTTACTTAAATCCAAGTTTTAAATTTTTAACATTTGATGATTATCAAGTTTGCTTTACATACATATAATACTATCTATAAAAGTACCAATCAAACATCAAAAAGGAACTATGAATATAATAAATTAGGTTATAAGTACAGTATATAATTGTAATAATGTAATTAAGGTTATATTTAAATTAAATTAAAGTTACAGCAAAATACATTTTGAGCTGTTGTATTGCACGGATAGTTTTAATATTATAATAAATAAGCTAAATCTTCATAATACAAGTTTTAATAGGTTTTATTATACAATGTAATTTTTGTTATAAACTATAGACAATTATTCATACAAACATCTTTTTTGAAATTAAAAATCTTCAACCCAAAATGTTTACACAACTTCAATGGCTACACAAGTAACGTCATAATAAAATCAATTTGCATCTGCTGAAATTAATTAATACATTGAAGAAGCATGGAGTAAACTACATAAAAACTACCAAGTTTGATGCGATAAACTAAGCTACTTATTCGTCAGCAAACATTATATAATAAAAAAACACTGGATAACAACTCTACTAAAATAAAAACGTATTTGCAAAAAACAATAAATTAAAAACTAACCGGCACACCATGAAATGCTAAAGCACAAGTCCAAAAATATAGATTTTAATATCATAAAATCTACATTATTAATAAGTGCCTAAGAATAGACATATCAAAGAACATAAAAACATGCATTTTCAAAAAAATCAAAGAAATAATATCAAAAAACATAACAGCCGTAAAAATTATTATTGTGTTGAACAAAATTAACACAACTTTTACATCAATCAAGCGTAAAATTTTTAAAACTACTACAAAAAATGCGTAAATATAATATTTAAAAAAATGATGTTTAAAAGAAATGATGATAAAGAACACAAAAGATGTCATCACAAAAAAATGTAAGAAAGGATATATATATATACATACTACTTAACTTTCTACAATAAGAACAACTAGCCTCCAGTCTCCAGCAGATCAAGTAGATATGGACAGCAGGCAGATAAACTACCAACCAAAGAATGCCAAAAATCTTTGGGTTATCAAGCTGTAAACTATATATAGCAACTTACAATATCAAAATATTACACATAAAAAAAAAGATTGAAATTGAGTTAGAATGTAAGTTGAACAAGATCTATTAAAACTTTCTAAGCATATGAGAAGTAAATAGAAGAAAAATAGAATATCTAAAGTTACAATTTAATGGCGTTGTCTTCTACAAAAGTATTGAGGGCATCTATAGTAAGTGATCCTTAGGGAAAACCGTACAAAGTAGTGATAAACAAATTGGGAGAAAGAGCAAAGAGAATCTATCTAAAAGAAGACAAAATAAAAGAAGTCAAAATTAAGAAATTGTTTCCTAAAGAAAAAGCGGTAGAAGAACCACAAAAAAAAAACAGTTATAGCAACAATAGAAAAGATAAAAAAGATCATAAAAAATTGCTTATCAACAAAGCACCAGGTCCGGATAAAATAACTATAGAAATTGTTAAAGCAGCTTTAGATAGAAACGAGATAGAAATAACTCAAATAATCAACAGATGCCTGAAAAAAGTAAGTTTTTTAGAATGCTGGAAAGAGACCACTTTAGTACTGATTGAGAAGAAGAAGAAGCTATAGTAAAAAATGTGAAAGTAATAGCAAAAGAAGCAAACAACAATACGCAGAGAAAAAGACAACACTGTGTATTGATAGTGTTGGACATACAGAACTTGTTTAACAGCGTAATATGGAAAGCAATTATAGAGGCAGCAAAAAAAAACTAAACAGGAAAACAATCAAGATCATATAGAGTTACTTATAAGGTAAAAACCTAGTGACCAAGAAAGGAAGATTCAAACTTACCATAGAGGTACTACAGGACTCAACACTAGGACCAAAAATTATAGAACTTTGTTTATAATAAGTTATTTCAAATGACGTTTCCGGAAGGCAAGACAATAACTGCATTTGCGGACAACGTAGCACTAGTAGGCAAAGATGTAGAAATAGAAGTACTCAAAGGAATATTAGAGCTGGCAATAGATATAATACAGTTATGGATGAAAAAGAAATATTTAAAATTAGCAATACAAAAAAACAAAAGCGGCATGGCTTTTAATTAAGAGGACTAATAGAAGAACAGGTAAGAAACCAAATGATTACTATAAGAAAAAAAAAATTAAAAACCTTGACACTTGAAGCAAATGAATGGAATAAACAAGTTAAAAAAGCGGTTATAAGAACAAAGGAACTGGAAAGAAAGCTCAGTAGACTCATGTAAAACAACAAAGATCAAGGAGAAGAAACCAGAAGGCAAATAACAACAGCAGCAAAAAGGAAATTGTTGTACGTCGTAGAAACATTAAAAAAAGTTATGAAAACAAAAAAACAGGAATAAATTAAGAGAAGCTTCAAGAGGCAGCTTGTAAAGGATCAGCAAGGCTTACAAAACAGTGTCACAAGAGGCAGTAAAGGTGCTTGCGGCAGCTTTTCTTGCGGATATAATAGTAGAAGAAAGAATAGAAGTAAAAAAAAAAACAAATAAAAGAAAGTAAAACTAAGAGCAAGAATGACAATGAAAAGATAGCAGAGACATTAAAGTAGAAGAAAAAAGGTAGAATAAACAAAAGAATTAATTCCGGATATAAAAGAGTGGGTAGAAAACAAACCCGAGACGTGCCATTATACAACACAAATACTGACCGGACATGGTCAGCTTTCAAAATATTAAAAAAATCAAGGAAGACAAAAGATGTATATTTTGTCACACAACACTAGTTAAATGCAAAAGGTGGAACAAAAAAAATTTAAAAAAATAAAAAATAACCTGGAAAGCAAAGTGGATAAAACTACAATTATTAAGAAATGCTTAAGAGATAGAAATAAATAAAGAGCGCTAAAAAACTTTGTAACAAAAGTACTTAAAAAGAAGTTTGACAATTAAAAAAATAAAAAAACAAACAATGAAAACAAACACACAAAATAAAAACCATAGAATAGAAAGAAGAGAAATATAAAAAACAAAACAAAAAATAGAAATAAAAAAGGACAAAACAATAATGCATACCAAGAAATAGAAAAAAACATTTACAGAAACTCCGATTCTAAAAAACAAAAAACAAGATAAGAAGATAAAAAAATGTTGAAGGAATGGGGAATAACACAAATAACAAGGCATTTACCAAATATATGATTATGCTATCTCAAAGTTAACTGATAACGCAACTTTTGAGATGATCAATATATACCTGGCAACAAGAGAACAAGAAGAAGTTAATTCAGATAGAAATACAAGGATATCAATGGTAGTTAAACTAACAAATTTAGGACTGCCAAAAGAAATACTACTAATAGAACTGCGTAAACTATTTATAAAGAAAACAAGATACGATGAAGAAGAAATGAATAAAAAATTAAAAAACTAAGAAAGCATTCGAAAACTAACTAAATAATTAGAATAAATAACAAATGGATTAGGAAAAAAAGAATGCAAAACTTGAAGTTAGTGCAGATACAAAAAAGCAAAAAAAAATAGTTTGTCTATTAAGGGATATAGGGAGAGAAAGTCAAGGGACGGCATGCGTGTCGCAGATTCTGTGTAAAAGTCCGCAAAGCAATATCTAGCCCACCTCAAACGAAAGAAAAAAGAAGTAAACCGAAAAATACTGCTGTGCGTATGTCATTTTTATGGGCTACTTGTTAAAGCTAACACCTCACTACGTAATTAAAGCTACTTTGAATAAAGTTATATAAAAAAACAAACAATAATACATTAATCAAAATTATAAAAGTGTACTAACAATCATCCACAAAGACAATGAAGTTGAGAATGTACAACAAAATTACGCAGAGCATAACTGATATCAAAACGAAGTACAATCTGAAGTTGGTAATGCTAAAACTGGAAAAACTACGTTAGAACATTTGGATACAAAAATAAAAACAAGAGAAAAAATATGTTTGTCGTCTTTAAAAAAAAACACTTTTATACAGCTAAACCTTTCTCAATCAAAAATAAACATAAATAAACCCAAGAAATTAGGTTAAAACTGACTTAGTTCAGATCAGAAACACATTATTCAAAACTTAACGTAAATAGAATAATCAGAAGCATAAAGAAAACACTTGAAAGAACAAAGAGATTAATAGTTATGCAAAAAAATAGAACGCAAACATTTTGAAAAGTTTTATAGAAAAAAAATCTAATAAATCATCTGCAACAATAAAAGATAAATTAGATTACACACCGATTCTAATAAAGTTACCCAAACTGTTTACATTTGTTTTAGAACTTTAAGTGAGCAAATGTTTCCATACAAATATTGGGAAAAAGACTTACCAGCTTACGATACGTTAACGACATTATTGAATTTGATGAGAACAGAGAATAATTAAGAAACATGCTACAAGAGATGACAAATGCAATCATAACAGAGAGATAAGTAGAAAAAGTTAAAAAATAAAACAAAAATAAGAATTAAAGTACAATAAACACAAGAATACGGAAGTTGGGTGGCGTTAGGCAAACTAAAATATATTTCACAAAAACTCGACAGTATACGACAAATGTATCTTACTAGTTACAATGATAGCAGAACTTTGGTACTAATACAAAAAATTATTAACAAATAAAAAAATTATCAGAAAAAACAATTAAAAAAAAATTATATGAGTAATACTAAAGACTACAAAATCAGTAAGTTAAAAACAGAATATAGAAATATTTGTAGAGCTGGGCGGGGTATTAGAATTTATCAAAGTAAATCGCGACCAGGTAACAATTATGTAGAGAAAGAAAAAGCACTGAAAAACTTCAACAATTGCAATATCAAACACACAGCAAGGTTAAATTGGTGCCAGATCTCACAAAATAGAAAGACCGGAACGAGAATGGGAAAAGCCTACGCTTAAAACATAAATAACGAAGAAAAAGAGAGACAATAAACTGGCCTAATATACCTAGAAAATAAAAATAATAATTATAGATACAAAAACAATAAACTTGAACTTGAAATAAATAAATTTGAAAATTATATAAAAATACAATGCTGGTATCTTAATTAAACAATTGATACGTTAAGCAAATTGTAACAACGACATGGTGAGACAACGTTATGTGATAACGAGTTATATATACTACATCTATTAGAAACAAACTGAGTTGATATAAATTAAAATAAAATTATTAGTCTATACTAAAGTATTAAAAAACTACATTGTAAATAAAACCTAACAGAAACATTGTATATTAAAATAAATTTAATCAATAGTATTAACAAATAATGTTGTTGTATATGGTATATAAATATATATTTTTTGTTGCATATTATTAGATAATAAGATTTAAAAAAAAATTAAATTTAAATTTAATATAACCTAATATAAGAACTTAGTGAAGATGACTTTTTAGCAAAACTTATATTTTTTTTCTAAAACTGTTCATAAATCTGATATAATTTTAATTTAAATAAGCAATCTGCTTACTGTATAGCAAAAAGCAGTTAAGAATAAAACGCTAATATGACAACTTTCAAACAAATCCTGAAACTAAATACATTTTAAAAAATCAAAAATTTTACAATAACAATTTTATTTAAAATATAAAGTTACCATACATATATTACAAAAGATGTAATTTAAACAGCTAAAATGACAGACAAAATTATATACACAAAGCCGAAGTATGAAAATAAATTTAATTTAAAACAAGCCATAATTTCAAAAAAAAATTACCAGTCAGGTGTAGCCAAACATTATGTTTCATTACAATTTCCGTAAAAAAAGTTTAAAGATCCTTTTAGACGCAACAATCAACATAATTTCTTTTTTTTAATTGAGATGTCTAACAAATGTAAAAATTGTATTTAATTATCCAAAAATCAGTAAAATTATCAAAAAAATCATCTTCATTATACAAACTATTTAAATTTAGCAATCTACAAATGTATTAGAAAATAAGATCTATTAATCAAAACTAATTTTACAATTAGAATAGCATTTTTTTGTTTTTATGTTTAATTTTAATATTATAAAATATTTAATAACAATCGCACAAAATGTATACCAATTCAATTTATTATCATTAAGGCTAAAATTGTAAAAATATAGATTTTTAACTGAATCGATTTATTTCTACATATGGCCTAAATGCTGTAGAATATACTAAAATAATATTGATTAATCAAAACTAATATAATAATAATAATTATATAAATTTAATATTATAAAATATATAATCCGGTCTATATTTATAACTACATATATTATATAAATTAATAATATGTAAATTTTTACATATAATTTTAGAGCATTGTGTTTAATTACAATTAAACACAAGCTTAGGCTTGATTAGACATTATGAGACCATTCTATGATATAATAACTAGTTAATTAAAAAAATTTAATTAAATTAAATTGGTACAAAGTAACCAATAAATCTTGAAGAAAATAAGTACTTCATTAAATAATTAATATTTCAATATATATATCAAAATTGAAAATTAAAATAAATATTATTAAGGCTAGATTAGAACTAGAACTAAAGTTATGATGCACAACAAATACATATGTATGTATATACGAGTAATAAAACTTATACTGATTAAAGATACTCGTATAATATGATGTTTTACCTATTTATTCTTAGCTATTGTGATTAATATTTCTAATAAGTGGTGTTATTTAAACTGTTGTGCCATAACAAAACTAAATTGTTTAAAAAAAAAAAAATTACAATACAAAGCTGTGCGGTTTAATCCGTACCATTATGGTGTCCCGTTGGTGCTTAAGATATCAATATAAAAAATAACTTTTGTTAAAACAAAATAATACCACTTAAATTATTAATCATAAATAAATATAGTAAATATATTTAATGTCTGTTATATTGCATATTTTATTTTAACATTACCTCAAACAAACCAAAATAATCAATTTTAAAAAATGCATTTTTAAAGCAAAATCTTTGACTGTGTACAATTCAACAAACTTTATTTTTTTTTTATTATTGTTTGAATCAAACAAATTAAACATTAACAAAAATTTATTCATTATTTGCATGAGTTCTACTAAAGTAAAATAAATGTATATATATAATTAGAAAATCTTATTGAGAAATAAATTCTCATATTTTTGAACAGCGGGTGTTTATTTCGTCTACAACGTGGCAAGTAATAGGCCTAAAATATACTAATCAAAACTAATCGTAAAATTAGAATAATAATTAGTTTTTAATCCTATAAAATATAGTCTAACAATATTTATAAACTATTAAAATCTCATGTAATAATTAATACAAAACTTGTTTTGTATATAATTAATTACTAATTAATTAAAATTAACATTTGTATTATGATCGAACAATTTCATAATAGAAATTATAATAATTTTAATTAATTAATTAAAATATAATAAAAAATGCAACAGAGAAACATTTATGTTTCTGTACAAATAATATGTAAGTATAACATAACTTTAGTATTTATTTAAATTATTGCCATTTAGTTAAAAATTATAAAGTCTCGATTTTTAACTAAATCGATACAAAAAGAAAATATCCTGTTATTAGAATAATGTGTGTTTCTTAAATGAAAACATACAACTCTATCTATACTGGCAACTTTTAAAACTATAAATGTTAGATAATAAGCTTAATTTTTATATAAATATAATTTATACATTATTTTAGAGCATTGTGTTTAAATGTAATTAAACACAAGCCTAAACAAGGTGGAGCCATGATACAATATTAGTTAGTTGTTAACAATTTAATTTCTGATTACTTATCAGTTTACCATTAAATAATAACTGATACGAGTTGTAAATGAAATATTTATGCAATATCTATAATTAAGATTTTAATGTGAGCTAAAATTGGAAATTGAAATGAATATACACATAAATTAGCTTTAAATATATCAATAAAATTTGCATTGACAAAATAAATAAAATTAGTTTTAAGAATTTAGATTTGATGTATAAAATAGAGTATTTTGATAACATTAATATGTTAATCAAATAATAATATTAATATACTAACGTATTATATTTGCAATCAAAAATAAATGTTTATATTAATTTTTGATTTTATTATAATAGTAATAATATAATTATTACATTATGGAAAAAGTATTTACGACAAAAAAATATATATTTAATGTATAGAATAAAAATTTATATGTAATACATTTTGATGATATATAATGTGCAAAATAAGTGTTACCTACGTATTAAGTGTTATGTAATATGTATGTTGTAGTATATTTTAGCTGTTGTGATTAATATTTTTAATGAGTGATGATATTTAATTTGTTCCACTTCAAAATTAAATAAAGCTAAGCAGTTCCGTACCGTCGTAACATCTTTTGGAGTATAGAAATTGCTTTGTTGAAACAAATTTAAATATTACCACTTAAATTTATTAATCATAAATTAATATAGTAAATTTGATGTTTGATATAAATAAATATATTTACTGTCTGTGTTATATTGCTTCATTTATTTCAATTTTTCCACAATCAAACCAATATAATCAATAATAATCTCAACTAATTTTAATGTTTTTTTTGTGTGTGAGGAATGACAAACTACAAATTTATCTAATGCCATTAACCAATTTTGTCATTTTTTTGCAAACTCAACCTAATACAAAAATGACACAGTTGATGCTTTAAAATATTTGAAATAAACTAATATCACAAATACCTAATTTAAAACTAATATAATACAATAAACTAATAATAATAATAATATCACAAGTGACACCAAACTAGAAAATTTTAATGACAAAGCCTAAAAAAAATTAACTTAATATCACAGAAAGACAAGTTGTAAAATACTTTGGTGCCAGACCCAAAAAGTAAGCTTAGTCTAATATCACAGATTGCACCAAAGTTGTAAAAGACGGTGCTTTTTAAACTACTCACTAATATAGACTTGTTATTAAAAATAAATAAATAAATTAACATAAAAACCAGTAATAAGACAAACAATTTACACTTTGTTGTAGAGTCCACCGTCACGTAAAAAATTGAATGCACCTTCTCATAGACTTTATTTGACAAAATAGACACAAAATAGACACTACATTGCCTAAAAGCTCGAGCTGATTACGGTAGTGAAAGTAGTATATTAAAATATATTTATTTGTTAAAGAAATAAAAGTACATTGTACAGGTAAGTATTTAAACAATGTTTACAAAGAATGGTAAAATAAGATTAGACTCCAAATAATAAAAAAATTATGCATTCTCAGATACTTTTAAAGACAACAAATATTATACACTACAACTGAACTTGTTACGCATGTACTGCGTTACTCACATAAATTCGCATAAGTTATCACAATAATAATAATAATTCTTTATTGACAGCATATAAAAAAAATATTTACATCTACATTATCCTGCACATAAATAATGATGAATAATACAAACAATGTTTTTTTTTTTTATATAATTTGACTTTGAGCATAAAACTCATCAGTCACAACCATGAGTTTAGTTTTATAATAGCTTTGAGGATAAAAAAGGATATTGACTAACATAAACATACAATACAAGCCACGAGAAACATTGGTTAACATAAGAAAAAATAAAAGGATATAAGATTATTATTTTTTTTTTTTTATTTTTTTTTATTTATTTTTTTTTATTATTATTATTATTATTTTTCCATATAACTTAAATTTGAAGGTTAATATTTTTAAGAAAAAATATGAGGAGTTTATATACATCTCTTTTATCTAGTGCTAGTAATTGGCAGACGTTTAATAGGGGGTATACATTAAGATTTATTAATGTTTGTAAAAACAATTGAGTAGAGTTTATATTACTAGGGCACTTAAAAAATATATGATTTAAAACACCAATCACATCGGGACAGTTTTCACAATATATTTTAGCTTTAACACCAATTTTAAAAAAGTGAGCAGGAAATCGTCCATGGTTAAACAGCAATTGTATTATAGAAATGTATTCTTTTCTTGGAAGGTTATGATACCAAGGTAATCTAGGCATAGTTAAGTATTGTAAATTGGTTGCTTAAGTTTTTACAAAAGGTTTTCCATTCATCTGACCAACTGTCATTCAATGTTTTGCGAAAGATGCAACCCAGACGCGTAGATGGGCTTTTAAGTTTTTTGTTTAATGTTTCATTTCCTTCTTTTGCTATATTATCGGTTTTATTATTTCTAGATATTCCACAATGACTTTTGACCCAGACAAAATTAACATTAGTGCCATTTTCAAAAAGTTTTTGTTCTAAAGTTACGATGTCAAATAGTATATAATTTTTAGATTTATTATTTGACATATTAGATAAACACTTTAAGACCGACATTGAATCAGAAAAAATGACCACACTATCAAATTGCTTATTAACGCACCATTCCAAGGCTTGTTTAATTGCTATAGCTTCTGCAGAAAATATTGAAAAGATTGGAAATAACTTAACGCATTTTTGATAGTTTACGTTTTTGGCAAAAAAAAACAGCTGTTGTATGTTGGATAGATTTTGACCTATCTGTATATATTTCAATTGGGTTTGGTAGTCTTGAGATATATTCGTTTAATGTGTAACTGTTATTGATGACTGTGGTTGGTTTAGTAGGTATATATACGTTACGTTGTTGTGTTAAACATTCGTATTTTATGGTTTTCCACATATAATAATCACATTTGTATGTCTGTATAATCTAAATTTGCATATAAGTAACGAGCAGATGCTAAAGGGAGAGATGGGCGATGACTCCAGTATTGAGATGTAAGAGTATTCATTGCTAAATCATGCAGTTTATCAAATAAGTTTTCATTGTGTGATCTAATATTAGCCAGCATTTTAGAAGCTAAATATAGCGGAGGTTTATGGCATTCAGCCAATAGTCCAGTTGTTGGAGTAGATCGCAATACACCACAGCATATTCTTAACGCTTTGAATTGAAATCTGTCTAATTTTTGAAGGTGAGTTTTGCTTGCAGAACCGTAAGCAAAAGAACCGTTGTCAATTATAGAACGTATGTATAATTTGTAAAATATTATACTTGATTTAATATCAGCACCCCACTTGTATTTACAAATAGTTCTTAATATGTTTATTCTTCTTTCACATCTGCTTTGTACATGTAAAATTTCTTTGTTCTATAGTAGTTTTTTATCCAATATTATACCAAGGTATTTATAATGGTTTAGTATAGGAATAGAATGACCAAATAAATCTATTCTTTCATTGATTGTTGTTTTATGACGAGAAAAGAAAACAACGCCGCATTTGTCAGTTGACAATTCAAAACCATTCTTAATCAATCAAGGTTGTAGTTTGGACATTATTAGTTTTAAGTAGTTAATAATACCTAAGATAGTTTTTGTAGTTACGTAAATAACAAAGTCATCAGCGTATTGTAGTGTGATGATTCTGGGACTAAATAAAGAGTGTATATCTAAGGTGTAAATATTAAATAGGATAGAGCTTAAAACTGAGCCTTGTGGTAAACCCGCAGATATTAAACGAGGTCCAATTAAATTTGGCCCGTTTTGAATATATAATTCTCTATCAGAAAATAAATAAATTATTATTGATATTAATTTTGAAGGAAATTTAAGAATTTTTATTTTGTTTGATAATATATCTACATTTACTTGATCGTATGCACTTTTTATGTCTATAAATAAAGAGATAAGGTAATCATTATTGGTCAATGTAGTCTGGATATCAGTTAATAAATGAGCAATTGAATCTGAAGCTTCTTTGCCTGCATTAAAACTATATTGCGTGCATGGTATATTATCGGTTTGGTTTAACCACCACTTATTTCTCTTTTTTAATATTCGTTCCAATGTTTTAGTAATACATAACATTGACGCAATTGGCCTAAACGATGTGACGTCGTTTTTGTTCTTATTTGGCTTAAGTATAGGAATTATTTTGATATGTTTTAGTGGTTTAGGAATAGTATTTTGTTTTAATATTGTATTAAATATAGACTGAATGGCTATTTTGCCTGTCGATGGAAGATTGTAAATCATAGGGTATGATATTTGGTCTAAGCCTGGGGCCGTATTAGTTTTATTATTAATGCTTGTATTTAGCTCCGCCATTGATATTTTTTTCAGTAGGATATGGTCGTTTACGTCATTATTGTTTACATTGTTTATAAGCTTTGAATGTACAAATAGTGGTGATATAGAAATTAAAAATAACTTGCTTAATTCCGGCGACATTTGTAGAGAAGAATTGAAAGTTCTCATAATTTTACGAATAGTACTCCACACTGTTTTTGAGAAAGATTGTGAATTTAGGTTGTTGCCATAGTTGGCCCAGTATTCTTAGGCTTTGCTCTTAAATAGCAGCAATAAGTTTTTTACATGTTATATAATTTTCAATTGTACCGCTTTGCTTGTAATTTTGGAATGCTTTTTTTCTATTACTAAATGCAGTTTTACAGTTATTATCAAACCAGGGAAGATTATGTTTAAATGTAGTACAGAAAGGTTTATTTATTGGTTTTGCTTTTTGGCTGCACAGTTAATTGACGTATATAAACCTGACAGGTTAGGACTATTCAAAAAAGGGTGGATTGCGTCATTAAAAGAGTTTTTAAAACATATCCAGTCGGATTGATTAGTTTTCCATTTGTAATTTGGGTATATTATTTTAGATTCAAATTGAGTTTTATATTTTATTACTATTGGAAAGTGATCCGAGCCAAAAGTATCGTTTGCAACTTCCCAATTGATGAAAGGATAAAGTCTGGCGTTACAAAGAGATATATCTATTGCAAACTTTTGTGCTGGAGGTCAAGATAGTCTAGTTGCTTGACCATTATTTAGAATTGTAATATGATCTACATTGTCCAAAGCATCAATTAAGTTTCGTCCAACAGTGTTATTTGAAGAAGATCCCCATACAAAACAGTGATCATTAAAATCTCCACCTATTATAAAGTCACCTTGAAACTGTAAAAGAAAATTAGATAAGTCGTTCACAGTTAAGTGAACTGATGGAGGACGGTACACAGATGCAATGATAAAGTATGATGATTTTAAGTAAACTTTAACAGCAATTGTTTCAAATTTATTATTAAATGTGGCAAGCAATGAATAAATTTCAAAACAAATATGATCAGCCACCAAAATTGCAACACCACTTTTGCCATTATTTCTATCATAGTGATACACGTTAAAATTTTTAATCCAAGTTTCTGATAATAAGATAATATCTGGTTTAAATAAAGTCAAGATAATTTGAAAATTGCGTCTATTAGCATTAATAAAACCGCAATTCCATTGTATTATTTGCAAAGTTTTGCTATGTGGAATAGGCATTGTTTAAATCTATTTTATCTATGGCATTTTTAATTATCTTTTCAATATTCTTTTCTGACAATTCATTTTGAGACAATGTATTTTTAGGAATATTTTGTACTACCTCAGACATAACAAGAATTAATTTATTTTTATAATGTTCAAATTCTTCTCTATAAGGGTTTGTGAATAATTTGTTCTTTACAAGATAGTGCAGATGTGGGACTTAAAGAGCTAGAAGGAATATTTTTTCTTTTTCGGGAATTGTTATTCAATTGGGTATTTATAGTGATATTGTTAGTGTCTCGTGTAATATGAGGTCTGTTATTATTTTCAATTGGGATTTGAATTTGTTGCTTATTAGAAGAGGGCAAATGTTTGTTGAGAGGAGGGTATTGATGTAAATCTGATAAAACCGAAAATCTGTTATATGAGGCAATTCTAGCATATGATGAGGTTATCAAAAGCCATTTCGGCTTCTTTAAAAGATAAGTTGGATTCTGCCATAATTTTTTTTAATTTCTTTTTGTTTTTTATAATATGGACAGTCTCTGGATGTAGAATTATGATTATTAACTTTACAAAAAACACAGTAAATTTCAGAAGAACAGTTACTTTCGTGTTCATTTCCACAGTTATCGCATCTATTTGAAGAATTACATAAGATTTGTGTATGTTCATAACGCAAACATTTATGGCATTGAATTACTGGGTGAACGTAGGGTTCTACTGGAAAGCTCATACTATCAATTATTACTTTTTGAGGTAATTTTAAGCCTGCAAATGTAATGGCAACTGTTTGTCTTTTAGTATATGTTACTTTTCCTTCAGTACTTATATGTTTTTTGTTAAAACGGCGTATACTTATAGTTTCTATACTTGATGAGATATGATCTAAAAGATATTGGTCATCAAAATAAGTATCAACAAATCTTATGATACCACGTTTTTCGGTTAGATGTTTGGGAACATATGCAATTAAATTATTTCTTTTTATTATTTCATGAGAAACAAGAGCATTTGCTGCAACTGCAGAATTAATTTCAATTTTAATTCAGTTTCTACCAATGCTTATATATCAAGCAATTAATTGTGATTTAATTTCAGGGACTGAATGTAAAATTGAACCTATCCGTAATGGATGGAGTTTTCCAATATTTTTATTTTCATGTTCAATGTAAATAACATAAGATCCGTATAATAAATCATGTTTGTATTTTATATTAAGATTTTTAGGGGTTACGGGTTTATCAAAAATTGTTTGTTGAGAAAGATTTACGTTAGACCTTGTAGAATTGATATCCTTGTTAGAAGGATTTATATTATTATCAGCATTCACATTAAAATTTTGCGATATATCCATTTGAATATCGTTAGTAATTGTATTATCTGGCTGCATAATAGGCGGGGGGGAATTGCCCCTCGCTTTCTGTTCGCCAGTCATCCGGTATCTTAATTCATCAAGCTACCGATAAGTTAATATAAAAACCCAATAATTAATGGAACGGACTCACCGGATTAATTTCCAAACACAATAAATATGTTTTTATTTTATAACACATAGAGAGTTTAGAAATATTTGATAATTTAAACTAAAGAAGCGAGAGCACAGTTAAATACGTCTGTATTGTACTGGAGAATGTTCGCAAATGACAAACAATGTATACTTAAAACTAGACAAAGTATATAAAAAATACAAAATAAACACAGAAAATGTATACATATAAAGACAAAATATAGAATATAAAATTATTCAATAACACATTTTAAACAATATTTAAATGTATATTTAGAATCGCAAATCAATGTTATTAGAAAAACTATTCGCAATTCTACACATTCTGCCAATTGAATTGTTGAAAACATAGTTGGTAGAAAGTATAGATTCTCTAAACAATGGAAACTGTCTAGTTGGATATCTTAAATGGAAGAGATACAAGTAGCTTGTGGCAATCAATCTCAGACATCATAAGTTCACGTAAAAATGTTAAGTCGGCTCTTTTGCGCCTAAGTTCCAGCAATGGAAGATTAAATTGCAATGCAATGTGGTTGAAATCATAGTTTTCAAAGAAAATGCCCAATTTGTACGACAATAAACAAAAAAAAATGGTTTTGAATGCGTTCTATATTGCGTATATGAATGCTGTAGAATAAGCACCAAACTGACATGAAATTGTACCAATGCGCAATAAAGTAGTTTGAGTGTGCTTGGAGATAGGTCAGTAGACATTCTGTAAACAAAACCTAACATTTTCATAGCACGGTTACATATATAGTTTATATGCTCAACATAAGTTAGTTTTGAGTCAAAAATTACGCCCAAATTCTTTATTTGTGTAACATGTTCCAATACTATATTGTCAATAGTATAATCATACGATACATTACTTAACGTTTTGTTAAAGCTTATAGAAAAACATTTATTTGGATTAAACAATAACTTATTAATAAGACACCATGAATTAACAGAATTCAAGTCATTTTGCAAACTAATGCAATCATCGATTGATGATATTCATTGATAAATTTTTAGATCGTCAGCAAATAAAAAGAAAAGAGGAAGAATTAATAGAATAAGACAGACCGTTAATAAAAAGTAAAAACAAAAGTGGTCCACAATGATATCCCTGAGAAACACCAGATGGAACGATAATTGGTTGTAATAAAAAGTTATTCATTTTCACACACTGAGTACGATTTTCCAAAAAGCTCGACAACCATGCAATAAAAACCTAAAGCCTAAAGCTTTGCAATCAAAATTCTATAGTTAACACAATCAAAAGCTTTCAAAAAATCTGTATAAATAGAATCAACTTGAACTCTTAATTCAAAAGCATTTAAAAGATCAATTTCGTAATAAAGAAGGTTTGTAAGAGTAGAACGACCTTCACGAAATCCATGTTGCTGTTCCACTATAATGCTTTTGCACATCCATTGTATTAGACCAGTAACAATTTGATCAAACAACTTAGGAATGGCAGACTGGATGCATATACCTCTGTAATTAGTAATATCTTCATTAGCTCCAGATTTATGCAACGGCATAATGTAGCTTTGTTTCCAAACTTGAGAAAATTTAGCTTCAGTAAGAGAAGCCTCAAACAGTAAATGTAATGGTGCAGAAATGGAATAAATACATTGTTTAAACAGAATAGCTCAAATGCCGTCCGGTCTAGTGCTAAAACTACATTTAAGGTTCTCAATTCCTTTAAAAACATCCAATAGACTAATTAAAAATACTGTATGTAATACGTTTTTGTTAAACTCAATGGTTTTTAGGCCGAACGATAAGTTTGTAAAGAAAAAAATAAGGCTAAACACAAGAAAACATAAAAATAAAAAACCTGCTGGTAACAATTGCAAATCATGTTATGAATGATGGATATGGCTCTCTGACAGCTTCTTTGTTGGGTAATTTGGTGACATATATGTTGATTTGTTAAACTAAACATAACTGGATTATGATCTGAGTCAAGTTCGGCTAAAGAGATGGGTTGTGTCACGTTAGTCACGTTTTTGTTGATGATTATGTTAATTGTCGTAGGTGTCGTATGATTAGATGGATAATGAGTATGTAAGTTGGCGAACAAAACAACTCAATTGTGTTTTAGAATAAAACGGTTTAAAGTGTTGCCGTTACGATTATTACAATGACACTTTCATTTAAAATGACGTGGGTTAAAATCACCAATAATTAGTAATTTGTTAGAAACCCCAAATAATGAACCAAGATCAGTTTGTGAAATGTAGTTAGATGGTAAATTGTATAATAAAATGATCCATGTTATTAAGCAGCTCAACCTCACATAATCAATTACAGTTAGTGCAGACAAATTAATACTAGCAAACTTTACGTCTTTTCTAAACAGAATGGCTACTCTTCCGGCATTTGATGTACGGTCTTCGCGGATTACCGCATAGCCTTGGATAGTTATTTTTTGTTGAGGTACTATTTTAGTTTCATTTAATAGCATGATTGCAATATCCATTTTAGTCAGAAACTCCGCCAAGCCGCTAATTTTGCTTTGGAGGCCATTAAGAGCCTTCTCCAGTTAGTTGGGTTGCCTACATTTTAATCAAATATTCTGCCCGGTTTGCTGACTTTATTATAGCATTAAATGTAAAAAAGTATATAAAAAATAATGCTTAAAAATATTAATTGATAATGTTATATGGGTTTATTTAAAGAGTAATAAAGTGGTGCCCCTATCAAATTATACGTCAATTTAAACACTAAATTGGCTTGGGTATGTTTGACTTTGGTGAGGCGTCAGGGGGTAAGCAAACCCCTCTGCACACCCCCAAATCCATCTGACAAAATCACGTGATTTTGAGCGCTGTTAAAAGTATTAATTGCACCTTGCAAAACTTGGAAAACACTCATAGGATTGCCAGATGTCTGTTCAGAGAACCACGCGTTATTCGGCTTCAAACCTCAAACCAAACTAGTCGTGTTGTTTGCAGATTATTTATTACAGTGTAAGCCACAACGTGAGATCCATCCTTATTCCCTTTTAATTTATTTCCTCTAACTCAGGGTGAGTGACATTTATTTATTAAATGATTTTATCCAAGGTGAGCTTGTCTGAGCCTGGCTCAGACAAGCCAACCGCATGACTTTAACAAACGATAATTTAACCAATAGTTTACCCACTCAACAACCCCATATCTCAACACCAGAGATAAGAATTATTACTCCGTTGGTGAAAAGATTTATTACTTCTGACATTGGTCTTTACCAAGTCTATATAGAACCGATTGACAACCGAAATATTTCCCCGCTAGCAATTGGAAGTAAAATTAAAAAGCTAAGGTGGTTGGTGCTACTATATAAGGTTGAGGCTAGAGGCAAAAACAAAAAAACAGTTTTTTTTTAGAATGGTAGATGCTAATGAATTGTTGAGTAGCAACTTTTGTATTAGCCATAATTTGAAGTCTTATATTTCTCATCACATATCATGTAAGGGCTTGGTACGTGGAGTCGACTGCGAGTTTAACGTTGCCGAGATTAAAAACAATGCTAGTATCTATCTTAATGTTGACGTTAAAAGGTTGAAAGGTTCAACAAAAAAGTACAAAATCCAGATGAAAACGGGTTTAAATTTGAGCCCTCAAGCACTATATTAATTACCTTTAGAAGGCATGTTCTTCCCAAAAACTTTATCTTTAACCTCAATTCCCTTTCTATTAGTGTGTATGTTTCCAAAGTTATTCAATGTTCAAACTGTATGCGGTATGGCCACACCTCCAAGGTGTGTAAAAGCAGTATTAAATGCCCCTCGTGTTCAGATCAACACAAAATAAATATTTGTAGCAAACCGGATGCTCCATGTTGTAATTTTTGCAAAGATCCGCATTACTCCAATGAGTTTAAGTCATCATTGGCCAACCGAATTTGCCCCAAATATGCTCGGCAGTCCAAAATCAAGCAAGCTATGGTATTTTATGGCTACTCCTTTCATAAAGCTTTACAACTGAATCCTTCTAATTTTAATAACCCTACCACGCAATTAGACAGAGACTTTCCCAAATCTCTTTCCACGACCGAAATCCCCCGGCAAACTTCCCGTCAACTTTTTTTTCAGTTGTATCCCAACCCATCAATCAGATTGCGTACCAGAATTGATCAGTCAGAGACCCAGTTATTTTCAACTACGAACCAGCTAGGGAAAACTTTCCTAAGCAGAAAAGATCGTATGGTAAGTCCCCAGAGAAACTCCGTTCCCAAAAAAACTTATCTCTTTAGTCCCTGCCCGGTCCTTTGACATATAACCCTCTAGCCTACCCTTCTTTAAATGCAAGACCTTCTACCGATGGATCGTTCATTTATAACTTAGTAGAAATTTTAATTAAAGCTTTTGAACAGTTTTCTTTCTAAAACCCAAACAAATCAATCCCGTCTATGTCTAATCTTATCACGTCCCTGAACAACTTAGTATCAAAATCAAACAATGAGTCATGCACCGACACGTCTGGTTAGTTGGAATATCTAATCTGAAATAACAAAAAACCGGAATTGTTACGCATGATGCATGAATTATAGATTAATGCAGTTGCTCTGTGTAAAACTTGGATTTGTCCAAATAAACACTTTGCAATCCTTCGGTTTAGCTCTTTCTACAACATAAGAGATGATGGCTATGGAGGAGTATCCTTGTTTTTTAGCCGTAATATCTATGTTAAATCCAAAATTCTTACGTTCAATGTCTCACCTTGTTTCCAATTTGTTCAGTCCTCTATGTCTAACCTCGCTATTTTGTCATGTTACTGACCTCCTAATCGGTCGTTGAATAAGAATTTTTGGAAACAAATATTCTTGTCCTTATCATCCCCTTTTTTTATTGTTGGCGACTTTAACGCCTACCATCCTCTTTGGGGCCACCAGTATTATAACCGCAATAGATTGGAAATTAAAGCTGCGATAGATTCCTTGGGTCTCATTATTCTAAATTATGAGTCGCCTACTAACATTCACATGAACGTAATTGACCTGGTAATAGCCTTACCTGATATTGCTTTAAAATGTCATTCGGTAACATTGCAAGATACCTATGGAAGTGTTCACTTCCCTATCATTACCGAAATCCACCTCATTCAGTCTCAGTATGCTCCGTACACTTATTATAAACAAATATGTAAAAAAAAAAAATTATCTTTGCCAAACATAAAAACATCCCGTACCCAAATTAGCACCAACTTGTTACCTGGTTTGTTGTTGCTGCCAAATCTTCCTCTCCAAAGTGTCCGATTTTGCCTCTTGGTGGACATATTTAATTCATTCCTTGAATATGGAAGATTGTACCCATACCAAAAGGAGAACTTTCTCCGGACATGGAGTCTAGTTTTAGACCAATTGCCATTTCTTTCTGTGTCCGTAATACCTTTAATCAAAGTAAGACTGGAAAGATGGTGTGAGATGAACTCTATATTTACAGGTACTATCACAGGTTTCAGAAATGGCCACAGTACTTATAAGAACGTCTCGACTCTATACTGTGAGGTTATATATGCTATGGCCCAAAAAAATGTCTCTGTGTCACTTTTCTAGATATAAAAGGAGTTTATGATAATGTGTGCATAGCCTACTTAAAATCTGTTCTAATTAATTTGAATCTGACCACTTTGCTCATCAACATCATCATCAAACAGGTGTCTGAAAAACGGTTATACTTGGCAGGAACATCCGCGAAAAAAAAGTTTGTTACTTCTTACATCGAACTCCTTCAAAGCAACCCTCTCAGTCCCCTGCTTTTCAACATGTACATAAATGACCTAGTACACTCCTCTATTCCCTCGGTAAAAAACATCTCATATGCAGATGATTTTGCTATTTATTAGGATACTTTTTAGATAGTGTCATCCAAAATATCAATCTAGTACTAGCTCAGACCTTCAGTCGCCTTGTTAGCAGAAACTTAAAATATTCTCTTGACAAATGCAGGTCAATGTTTTTTTCAGGCCGGTCACGTAATGTCATACCTGATCATGTTTGTCTTAGTGTTAATAACACTCCTATTGTCCGAGAACTCTTCAATAAATTTCTTGATGTCACTTTTGACAACAAATTGTCTTGGACTTCAAAAGTCTTGCGCTCAAGGCATTAACATTATGAGAAGTGTTGCAGGCACTTACTGGGGAGGAAACCCGGAAATCCTTCTTATATTTTACAAAGCTTTTGTTAGATTTTGCCTTGATTTTGCCTCCCACTTTCTATCTTTTTGCAGTAAATCTAACTTAAAAAGTTTGGACAAAATTTAAAACAGTAATAAGAATCTGAATGGGAGCTATGAATTCCACTCCATGGAAGTAGAAGCCGGTATTATGCCACTGCAAATAAGAAGAAATCTACTTACCAAGAGATATGTTGCCAAACTTTTTGGCATGGGTGGGGGCATAACATATGATGTCTTGTCACAAACATGTAACATTTTTGGCAACCACCCCTTTTGGCCAGCAAAAAGTTGTCTTCTCATAATTTTGGCTTTTAATGAAATATCTCAATATGATCGCGTAATTAATAAGAGTTCATTTTCCAATTTATTTGTATCTTCTAGCGAATCCTTATCTATACAAGTTAGATACGATTCCTTTCCTCATAAATCCTTATCTCAATCCGCAATCAATTCAGTGTTTGAAGAATTCTCTTTTCAACGCTGGCCTAATTGCATCGAAATTTTTACGGACGGTTCGGTTCAACTTAACCCACGATCGGCCGCGTTTGGAGTATGGATTCCATCATTAAAGTTGGAAGAAACAGGACAACTTCCTAATCCCTCATCTGTTTTTGCCGCTGAACTATATGCCATTTATAGGGATCTGTTCTTGATCTTGGTTAATAATTGGATGAAACTGTAATATTTTCTGACTCCCAAAGTTACCTTGATGCTATATGTTCTTATGCATCTAGCATCAAAGGCAACATTTGGATCTCGCATATTAAGAACATGATCTTCGAATTGCAAAGTAAAGTTCTGATCACTCAATTTTGTTGGATGCCAAGCCACGAAGGCATACTGGGCAACGAAAAAGCAGATTATGAGGCGGGACTAGGACATGGAAAGCGGTGTAATGATATCACTATCAATTACACCGACTTCTATGAAAGTATTCTGCAGAATAGTTTAAATTCTTGGCAACAACACTTCAATAACATTAGCCAAAGCAAAGGAACTACTTACTTTAACCAGATTAATCAAGTGGTAAACCAAAAGCCATGGTTTAAAAAATTTACTTTTCATTCTAAAATAGATGTATGTCTTCTGAGTCGACTTAGATCTGGACATTTGCAATCCCCTTGGCATCTATTTAAAATAAATATTGTAGACAACCCACTTTGCGTATGTGGTGAAGTAGGTACTACCAATCATCTTTTTTTTTGAATGCCCTTGATTCACTATGGCTCAATCTATCTTAATGCAAAACCTTATCTCATTAGATATCCATTTGCCGACGAATATGGCTCTACTCGTTTTTTTCTAAAAACGCCAAAGTGTACAGTTGTCTACTTCAGTACATTATACACAATAACATAGTTCTGTAATATCCTACGTTTATCCTTGTCACTCATCCTAAAACTCAATAACTATTAACTCATCCCGACCGAGGCTCCCCCCTGTGTTGTGACAGAGTCGCCGGAGCTCCGACTCGAGAAGAACACTCATCCTATGTTTTTCCTATCCTTGTTATTATTGTATTCACTGGCGCTCGCACATGTACTTAATTGTATATGTAGCAGTAACCAGTGATTGTTATTTCTTTAGTGTATGTGTAAAGGCGGTTTTTGGCAACAATGTGCAAAAGCGTGAAGCAAACGTACGAGCCAAGATAAGTGAGAGCTCACTCACAACGGAGATGTCACTTCTAAATTTAATAACAACAGAACCACGCGTTGTTGCTAGGAGGAGCGGCGATAGTGTATTGCGGTACCAAGTTTGCAGAAGTTCTAGAAGTTGCGTTAAGTTCTTTTATTTCTAGGATAGGTGTTTGCCGAAGTCGGTGATTCCACTAATGCCGGGTTGTTCTGGTGAGATCCGCGCTCTCTTCTCTTCTGGTTTCCTAATACTACGAATTTTTTTGCATTTGCCGTATTAAACTTGTTAGCGGTAGTATCTTTAGTAGATTTTTGTTTGTTTTCTACCCACTCTAATCTTTAAATGTACGCTGGACAATCAGTGTAATTTGCTGAGTGGTCACCATCACATTAACACATACTGCTAGCAAGTCGCGCGTTTTAGTGCACGTTGATGTAGCACGGTTTTTTGCATATTTGAGGCATTTTTCTTGCAATGCATAACAATTAGATGATGAATGCCCCCAGCTCTGACACCTGTGGCACTGCGTAAGCTTTTTATTGATAATGTGTTTCACCCATGTAACTTTAATTTTAAATAGCCCACGGACATTAACTTGAAGCCGTTTCAGTGTATAATCAATGCTTGTAATTACAAAATACATAAAAATTTTTGTTTGGTTCATTTTGTATGTTTTATTGGCTACAATTTTATGTTTATCCAATAAATAGGTTTTTACTTCATCTGAAGTGTAATCTCCTTATATTCCTTTCAAAGCGAATGCATGTGTTTTGTTTGATTTTTTTGTGTATATATATAAAAATCAATTTTACCCTTGAATGCATTTATCAACGAATGTTTTGTATTGTTATTGTTTACGAAAATAGAAATAGAACTATCTCCATATTTTACAATAAAGTTGTCTTTAACTATACTTTCAATTTCTTTTAGAAGTTCTTTATAATTTTTGACAGTACCTTGTATTACTATTGGTGGTATTTGTTCCTTTTTTGGCTCTGTTATATCTGTGTTAATGTTTGTTTCATTGGCGTTATCAGTCAGAAGTTGATATCGGTTGCTAAAAACAAACGCCGGGATTTATTTTAATTCTACGATTATTTGAAGTTGGCGATGTCTCCTGCAATTTTCGTTTTTGCAAAGGCAGAATAAAATTTTTAAATTTATTGCCCATTATGGGCAGTAGTTATAAACAATCTACTAATTAAGAAACGGATTGTTTTTACACTTATACACCTTAACACAAATGCACAGCAGTTGTGCATTCACTTTGCTTTTTAAATTTAGTTTTTGTTTTAGTCTACAGCAATCTGTCCACATCGGATGCTGCGACTCGATTGAAACTTAGCGATCAAATGATCTTACCCAAGCTAGTTTTAATAATATGTACTATCCGTACTATCCTATCAACTCCCAATATTAATTTGACAATCCGACTTTTTTGCAATTTTGCATTTGCCAACCCCGGACTATACTATATATAAAAAGATTTTTACTTCTGTTCAACTTTTGCATATATATAAAACTTTTTTTGTCTTTATATTGAATATTGTTCCTTAGTATGGAAAAGAGCATCAGAAACTACATTATCTCTTCTAAACTCGATTCCGAAACAAACTATTTGGATCATTGCCGATCCAAAATTGACTAATAACTTAGATACTTTACAACACAGGCATAATGTTGCAGATTTTAGCATTTTCAATAAATATTTTAATAAAAATTGTTGAAACAAAACAAGATAGGCCTTGATTAACTTATTACACCTACATAAAAATGGTTTGATAGATAATGGACCTGCATAACTTACGCAAACGTTTAATTTTATTAGTAGATAGTTCCGCTATTAATGGCTGAATAGGTTTTGCCTTTAAACAAAAACAAGTCAAACAATGAAAATTACGTACGCAAATTAGGCTCCAAAACCTACAAAAATTTAAAAATTGTACTAACTTTAGACCTACATGTTCAAAAAAGATGTGAATATAAACAAAATTTTTAAACGACTTTTACGTGGAATCAATAAAAGTTGATTACTTTCACAACCAAACCGCTACTATGACAAAACCCTCTAAATTTAAGTAAATACACATCATGATACAATTTTGTAATCTCTTTAGCAATGTTTTTATTTTAAAATTTGTATGAAACGCAACATAAAAATTGCTGCAATTTCAACAAAAAAAATCATTTTTTTGACAAGGTCTCAAATTCAAAACAAACAGAACAAAATAAATTGCAGAGATAAAGAATTATTTTTTTTTCCTTTAAATTCTTAAAAGTCTACTTTGGGTCGGTCATGGGCTAACAACATCCAGACTTTTCCACAACAACAAACATTCAAGAAGTTCTTGAACTTCCGGTTTATGTCTCTAAATTGCCATTAAATTTATTTTATAAATTTGCGCAACAACTCTATTTTCTTCAAACATTACTAACAAATACAGAATAGTACGTACTCAAATCAAATCCGTCATAGAATCCACAAAACAAAAGGATTCTCTCATAAGAAAACGATTTAAAATAGATAAGTAGAGATAAACAACTTTGATAAAAGCCATTCTGCACCCAGTTCCAAACAAAAAATTATCTATAATTTTGAAAAGAGCAACAACAAAATTTACCTCTAGAGAATCAATGGTTTTAACTCAAAGGTAAATTAAGCGTAATAATTGTAAAATATTAATTGTTTTTAATATTTATTTTTTTAGTTTTGTTCGACAAAAACAAAATAGAAACAAACTGCTGGAAGATTTGAAGAAAAATGACAAATACCTAACTGTGGCGGAGCAATGAATGGAAAACACATCCGCATTTGGGCGCCACCAAAAACTAAAGCCCAATTCTATAACTACAAGCATTGTATTAATGGCTTTGGTTAATTCTAATTATAAATTTATTTTTGTTGATGTGGGTATAAATGGAAGAATTTCTGATGAGAAAATTTTGCTGTATACTTCATTTTTTCAACTTCTAATCAAAAAAAAAAATAAAGTTGCCTAAAAAACATAAAAGTAAAAAAAATGAATTTTGTATTTATTAGCGACCAAGCGTTTGCCCTTCATAAACATATTCTAAACCTTTTCCTAAAAAAAATCTGAACTATGGGAAACGCATCTACAACTATCTACTATTAAGAAGAAGAATGTTTTTAGTCATGTAACAGCAAGATTTTGTGTGTTTCGTATTGCTATCAATATGAAACTATTAAATATACAATATGTTTTATTAGCAATTTGTACTTTACACAACTATTTAATTAAGAAAAAAGACAATACATAGGACCTACCTCATTTGATTTGGAAAACAAGAAAATACACAAATTAATAAAAAATGCATAATGAAGGCAAAATGATGTTCAATTATGTTCTTTGCAGATTTCAACTAATAAATACAAAAGAAAATAGAGAAAAACATATGAAATATTTTACTAAAAATGAAAAAATGTCTTGGCAGGATGAAATACTAACAATATAATTAACACTAAGATGTGCTTTATTTACCTGACTATTCAAACTTGGCTCCGGACTCTCATGTATGTTTTCTACTTCTTGGGTTTCTATGTTCTAAAGTTTTGTGTTTACTTCAACATCGTCTTCTGATAATACAGAAAGACTGCATATATTAAAGATGGTAGCGGCAGCTTGTTTTTGGTCTTTTGTAAACATTAATAAATCAAAGTACCATAAATTAAGCAAATAAATGTACTCACTTCCACTACCACTTTTTTTGGATTACCTTATTAAATTCTTTCCTGAAAGTACTTTACAAATTTTTCACCGCCATTTATGTTATATTTTTCACATATTTCAATCAAAGCAACATAACCCATTTTTTTTTTAAATTTTTTTACATACTTGAACCTTTTTATTTTCTACAAAGCAGGTTGTTGCCGGTAAACTTTGATAAAATTGGTCAAAAATTTTTTACTGTTCATTTTTGACGCACTACCTAAATAATTATATTTACTAACAATTTTTTAACTTCACATAAACGTGTACATCTATGATGTAAAGCATGTGGCGTGCAAGTTTACACATATTGCTGCATATGCATGACACGTGCTATTGCGCACTAAGTCAGCAATAAACGCACGGATTTTCTATTACTTTGGCTCGCCGCATGCAAATGTGTCTGTCTACGGCTAGTTATAGCCCACGCTTAATAAAGAAAGGCTAAGTACAAAAAGCAAGTTAAAATCCCAAAAATTGAAATCATGACTTAAAGAATTAAAAGTTAGAGAAATATGTTTTTTTGGTACCTACTATCACATATTTAATTTTGAGCTAGTTTGGAGATACATCATTTTTAAGTTTGTTCAAAAAGTAATAGAATTAGCCATATATACGGCGCAATGCGCAATCTAATAGATTTCAGTATGTTAGTGTCAAGTCGCAAGTATCTAATTTGCAACAAGTATCAGTTGGTGTTCTACAGGGCTCAGTGTTGGGTCCAATTCTTTTCCTTATATTTATTAATGACCTACTAATGTGCTACTTTGGCGCACATTTTACTTTATTTGCAGATGACACTACTATTACTGGTTCAAACAGGAACTTTGGTTTGATAGAAGAATCGGCTAAACTTGCCAATCAACTGCTAATCAGTGGTTTTTTGCAAATAAACTTAGCTTAAATTGTAGTAAAACGGAAGAATTAATATTTACTCTTAAAACGGGAGCAGGTGAACCAAAATCTGTCAAATTTTTTGGAGTTATGATAGATGCTAAACTTTGATAGGACACACATACAATCTATGCATGTAATAAAACTACAAAATATATTTATTTGCTCAGAAAATTATCACATTTAACTTCTTAGCAATTATTGTTAACAATATATGCTATTATTCATAGTATTATAAACTATGGAATATTAAACTGGAGCTGTGCTCTATCTGTGACTAACATCTTCAAAAGCCAAAGGCGGGCACAATTCGTGTTATCAGTAATTTAAATTACTCTGCGGACTGCAAACATAAATTTGTAGAATATGAAATTTTAACTCAAGATGGGAGATTGTTAAGTACACACTTAATAGACCTCCAAGAACGCTACTAATGAGCTAATCTGATAAGTCAAAGTAATAAAACTGGTATATCTTTGGGCAAAGTTTCCTTGTGAATGTTACAGGTTACCTTTTCAGTTTTTATTCGCCTCTCATAGGGTTATAATTGTTATACTTGTGCTTTTAAAAACTTTATTATTATTTCGGTGCAATTGTGTCAGTTACAAAATTATGAAAAAGCAAACAATTACTTTTAAACCTTCCAGAAGTACAGCTAGGAAGTGTAGACCAATGACTGCAAAAAGTTGTGCTCGATTATTACAATCATTTATGTAATAAATATTCAATTATTATTTTATGAGTTACTGAGATGCGTTCCAATTTAGTGGAGAAACGCACTCGGGCGATATTTTTTTACCCCAACGCGTTTATACATGCAGAACGTTAGTCCCAGAATCTACGCCCAAGCCGTTCGTAAATATTAGAGAAAGACGCCCGGGTAAAAATAGTTTACCCGTCTTTCAGAGATAGATACAGTTCTAGGCGGCGGGAGATTTAAAATATGTTTTTCTTAAAGTGTATTATGTAGTAATATTATTATGTAAACCTACAATAACTGTTTTCTATACTAACTAAAATACTAAAACAAAAATAAACTTATATTAATAGTTAATTTAAATTCAATTATATAAAGTAAAAATATATGTTTGATTAGAAAGTTAGGTTGTGTCAGTTGACAGTTAGAAACTCACAAAAGCGTTATTTTTTATAGAAGTGGTATTTTAGTTAATATAAAAAAACATAATTTTTATAGGTTTGCATAATAATATTACTTCATAATACACTCTAATGGTGCGTTCTGTATATCAACCGAATTAACCGGCAGTTAGGTTACGGCCGTAATCGGTTGCTGAAAATCTTGGTTGATTTATAAAACGACAACGGTTATAATTACGACAAAATTCAAAACTGAAATGTTAACATATTATGGACTCAAGCCTCATAAATTTATTTATTATAATTTATGGTTTAATCTTAGTCATTAAGGTTAGTTATATATTTTTAATTTCAGTGCTTAATCCTAGATGATTGTATTTATTTATCTACCTGCTTGTAAAATAATCTCAGTACAGGTTAGCCGGTATAACAGGCAACTAATAATAATGTTTGCTCTGTTGCACTCATGTCTTTCCAAAACAACTTGGCAATGTCCACATTTTAATAAACCCTACAAAAATAATTTATTATGTTTTCTTGTATTTATTGCCGTAATATCCAACTTATAATATGGCAAAATAACCTAACTATTAATTATTAACACCTCTCAGCAGCTAACATTAAGGCCCTTAAGTTTATGAAAAGTTTAATTTAATTCATAATGCACACAACGTCCCAACTACTAGACACACAAAACACTAGACGCTAGACGAGTAACATGTGAAACTTTTGTTTAATTTTATTTACATTTCAAATTTACCGCTATGAATAACCACGATTTATAGAAATTCACCGACGTTCGTTTATGATGAGTGCGGTTGCAACCCTTGCGACCTTTTTCAGGTAACCGCGTTTCGTATATAAACCTGTTTCAGGATAACCGGGATTTCGGTCGCTTTGGTTGATATACGGAACGCACTATAAAAAAACATATTTTAAATTTCCCGCCGCCTAAAACTTACCATTACTGAGAGACAGGTAAACAATTTTTACCCGTGCGTTTTTTTAACGTGGCTGAACTTAGCTACGGCTACGGATTTGTTTAAGAAGCGTATTTGTGAATCCGCGCTCTCACCCAAGCATCGCCCAGCTAAATCATCAACATGCGTACCAGCATTGAAATTTAGCGTCGCTTTTATATTTGTTCTAGATCAATAACTTAATAATTTAAACAAATTGTTCTGTTATTTAATTCAATGAAATTATTTAGCAATAATTAAATAAATAATAAATTTAATACATCTGCAATGTCAACAAAATATTTAGATATAAATAGGTGTTATTAAATTATAAATATAATATTAAAACGGCGTTCAATATTTTTACATGAATAATAATTGGAAATTTCAAATGTTTTTACAAAAATTGTTTCTTATTATTTAACAAATAGAAATAAACTTTTAAATTTCTGGAAATCAATAAAAAAAACTTTTTATTGCGCTAATTTATGAGAGATCTAAATGATTTGGCTAATAATTTAATTTAAGGTTGAATAGTCAATGTTTAAGCTAAGAAATATTTAATTAAACAATAATAGAAACATTTTAAACTTCTATGTATTCAAAAAAAATTGTTCAAAAACGGAAAATGTAAATTACAGCTAAAATAATTGGTTATATTTCTTGGCTAACACAATCTTGTTTAAGAAATTGATCCGCAATGTCTCAGCTGATAAATGTTTTCATTTAACTAGCAAATGAAAATAAAAATTTAAACTTCCTGATATCTTACCGGAAAATGGCTCAAAAACGGAAAATGTAAAATTAGCTATATTGGTTGATTCAATGTCTCGGCTAACACAATCTTATTTTAGAACTTGATCCCCATTATCTTAGCTGATAAATATTTCTATTTAACTAGCAAATAAAAATAAAAATTCAAACTTCCGGATATCTTACCGGATAATGGTTCAAAAACGGAAAATGTAAAATTAGCTATACTGGTTGATTCAATGTCTCGGCTAACACAATCTTATTTTAGAACTTGATCCCCAATATCTTAGCTGATAAATATTTCTATTTAACTAGCAAATGAAAATACAAATTCAAACTTTATGATATCTTACCGGAAAATGGCTCAAAAACGGAATATGTAAAATTAGCTATATTAGTTGATTCAATGTCTTGGCTAACACAATCTTACTTGAGAACTTGATCCCCAATATCATAGCTGATAAATGTTTTAATTAAACTAGCAAATGAAAATACAAATTCAAACTTCAGGATATCTTACCGGAAAATGGCTCAAAAACGGAAAATGTAAAATTAGCTATATTGGTTGATTCAATGTCTCATCAAACACAATCTTATTTGAAAACTTGATCCCCAATATCTTAGCTGATAAATGTTTTTATTTAACTAGCAATTGAAAATACAAATTCAAACTTCAGGATATTTTACCGGAAAATGGCTCAAAAACGAAAAATGTAAATATAGCTATATTGGTTGATTTAATGTCTCGGCTAACACAATCTTATTTTAGAACTTGATCCCCAATATCTTAGCTGATAAATATTTCTGAGACATTGCGGATCAAGTTCTTAATTAAGATTGTGTTACCGAGAAACTCAATCTGGCAGTTTAGCTCTTTTTATATTTTTTGTTTTTGAGCCATTTTCCGGTAAGATATCCTGAAGTTTGAATTTGTATTTTCATTTGCTAGTTTAATAGAAACATTTATCAGCTAAGATATTAGGGATCAAGTTCTAAAATAAGATTGTGTTAGCCAAGAAATATATCCAATTATTTTAGCTGTAATTTACATTTTCCGTTTTTGAACAATTTTTTTTTTTAATAAATAGAAGTTTAAAATGTTTCTTTTATTGTTTAATTAAATATTTCTTAGCTTAAACATTGACTATTCAACCTTAAATTAAATTATTAGCCAAATTATTTAGATCTCTCATAAATTAGCGCAATAAAAAGGTTTTTTTATTGATTTCTAGAAATTTAAAAATTTATTTCTATTTGTTAAATAATAAGAAACATTTTTTTTGTAAAAACATTTAAAATCTACCACTTATTATTCATGTAAAAATATTGAACGCCGTTTTAATATTATATTTATAATTTAATAACACCTATTTATATCTAAATATTTTGTTGACATTGCAGATGTATTAAATTTATTATTTATTTAATTATTGCCAAATAATAGCATTGAGTTAAATAACAGAACATTTTATTTAAATTAATAAATTATTCAATGCTTTTTTTATTAACTCTATGAAATTCTTTTTTTTCAAATCACCTTTAATGGATATTTTAATAAAATAAAAAATATATAAAATTTCAAAATTCAAAATAATTATTAGAATGTTGGTATCTTTTTATAAACAAATATAACCTCTAAATTATATGTATCAATCTTCAAAGGACTTAAAAAAACGGATATCAGGGAATGCGGGAAAAACAAAAATTTAATTTATTTATAAATCAATCAAAAAAATTTTAATATATTATATACTTACTTGAAAATGTTATTAAAAATAACGAAACATGTTGTATAAAATAATATATTAATTAATAAATAATAAAAAAATATATGAAATAATATGAATATAATAACAAATATAAAATTATTGATCTAGAACAAATATAAAAGCGGCGCTAAATTTCAATGCTGGTATGCATGTTGATGATTTAGCTGGACGATGCTTGGGTGAGAGCGCGGATTCACAAATACGCTTCTTAAACAAATCCGTAGCCGTAGCTAAGTTCAGCCACTTGTCTTTTTCCTGTGTTTACGAACAGCTTGGACGTACATTCTCGGACAAACGTTCTGCATTTATGAACGCGTTAGGGTAAAAAAAGAAAGCCCGGGTGAGTTTCTCTTCTAAATTGAAACGCATCCCTGCTGTATAATTTTATTGGTTTAAAATTAAAAAAAAATGTTAAAAGAAAAAGAGATAAACTGTCACAATATCTGTTTGATTTGTTATGCCATACATACATACGTTTACGAATGTTTGTGTAGTTTGCTAAACATTCGTAAGCGAATATTCGTACAGAAATGTTTATCGAACATACCATCCACATATACGATTTGTAAAGGGAATGTTTGATACTCGTATATCGGCATGAAAAACAGCTTATTTTTTAATGCGTTATCATTTCAAATTAATAAGGTTGCAGTAAAAGCATAAAAAAATCTTAGAAAGAGATGGTAGATAACATTTTTAAATAGAAATAGAGATAAATAAGTAAATTTTAGCTTATAAATGTACACAAAATATTTATTCATTATATTAATTTATTGACATACATGCAATAATTGTATCAATATGGTTTCATTTAGATTTAATATAATTTAGTTGACGTGATATCAAAAGTTCGTCAACAAATGTGTGGTTACACTTTTTATTCGTATAAGAACATCGCATGTATAGAGAGCCTATTATATATTATAAGATCAATAATAATTAATAAAAAAAAGAAGAGTAAAATAGCAGATGAACAACGTATGCTCAAATTATATTGGAGCCTGATATGAGTACAAGTTGTACTGAAGAAGAGGCAGATGAGTCAATGTTATCATCAATTGATTTGGATAATTCCATGCAAATTGTCCAAGACACTAATTTTGATGAATGTGAAATAATAGAAAGTAGTTCAGTCACAATGCCTGAAAATAAAGAAAATCAAACAACGGACAATTTTATTGTTGGCCGAAGAATTGTGAATATTGGCCATTGTATCAACTCTATTATTACTAGTGGACAATATTTTTCATTTGATTGTTCTATTATTGACATGTACATTGTCAAAAAACATAAACACGGCTTGTAAACTGACATTACCTATAAATGTAAAATGTGTAAAACTGAAAAAGTTATTTCTTCCGAGTTTAGTGAATTAATGGAAATTAACTCGGCAGTATTCTTAGCAGTTTTGTCAGTTGGAATTGGATACTCCCAATGTAACGAACTTTTCTCAGTTTTAAATGTTCCTTTTATGTTGCCAAGTACTTTCATTAGTAAGGAACGTCAAGTTGCGGACATAATTCGGTCAACAGCGTGGGATGTAATAAAAGAAGCTGGAGAAGAAGAATCTGAAATTGCAAAAGAGTTGGGAGACATTGACAATAACGGAATACCATGCATAACTGTCATCGCAGATGGTGCATAGTTCAAGAGATCATATGGCACTAATTATAACGCGTTATCGGGTGTTGGGTGCATAATTGGATATCGCACAAAAAAATTATTGTATTTAGGAGTTAGGAACAAACTTTGTTCAATTTGTGCTTGTGCAAAGTGTACCAATTTAACAAAGCCAACGCATACGTGTTGAAAAAACTACAGTGGCACATCAACAACAACAAGCATGGAAAGTGAGATTATTGTTGAAGGCTTCAATCAAAGTTTAGCAATGTATGGAATAAAATACACGCAGCTTGTAGGGGATAGAGATAGTTTTGTTTATAGAAAAATTTTAGATTCTTGACCTTATGGGATTTATAAGATTGAGTGTAAAAATCATTTATTACGCAATTTGCAAAAACATTTAAAAGAAGTATCAGAAAGTCGACGTAGCAATAGTAATAATGAAATAGTTCCATCCGCACTAAGAAAATTGTTAATAAATTGATTGCCTCGTATTCGGATAGCGATTCAGAAAGCTATAGCACACTGGATTAAAAAACCTGTTGAAATTAATTCAAAACTCTCCAATTTGAAAAAAGACATTATAAACGTTTTTTTACATGTTTTTGGTAAACATAAGGAATGTGCACAAATAGGATATTTTAAATGCACACCTGATTCTACAAATAAAAATCATGTACCAGATATGATTACTTATGGCATTTATCAGGATATTTTAGTTTGTTTGCAACAATTAGTTTATAACGCATATAGTTTATTGCAAAATATGGACACTAACGATGCTGAACATTATAATTAAATTTTGTGTAAATTTATCGGAAGAAACCAAATAAATTTTTCCCTACAAGGCTCATATTCTGTTAGATGTGAAGTTACAGCAATTTGCTTTAATAATCCTGGGAGATTTCATGACATTTTACGCAAATGAGTAATAAATCGTAGCCCAGTGTATCATAAGCGATTATATATAAACAGATTATGCCGCAAAAAAAATTTGCTAAAAAACCTGCTAATGACTACAAACCTAATGCATCATTATCATTGCCTGAAATATTGGAGTTTAAAAAAGCAAAAACGGATTTTTGAGAACGTTGGATGTCGACATTTACTTATTAGAAAAATCAACTCAAGGACAGGCAGAAAAACAGAATTGAATATCAGAATAAATCAAATTTTGGTGATATATGTAAAATGCAAAAAAAGGTAGAAAACTTATTATATGGCAAATTTTTTGGAAACGCTTTCACAAAGTATAAAATTCAATACGAAGACCAAGCAGTTAAGGAATTTTTAACAAATACTGGCATGCATGTAACAGAAAGTGGGTTGTTTATTGATGACGTTCAATGTTATTTAGGAGCCACTCCAGGCCGTATTATCAGCAATGGTAAGTCCAAGAAGAATATTTTTTACATTGTACTTATGTAACTTATTTTACAGGTAATGGCATCATTGAAATGAAATGTCCAGCCACTGCAAAACATTTACATCCACGAGAAGCAATACATTCTAAAATAATTACATTTTGCATTTTGGATAAGGACAAAATATGAATTTAAAAGAAAATCACAATTATTATTTTCAAATCTATATAACAAAAAAACAATTTTGTTATTTTGTTGTGTGGTCCCAAAATGAATTCATTGAAGAAAAGATTGTTCGGGATGATAATTTCTGGAAGAATAAGATAGAAAAACAACTAACCATATTTTATATTAATTGTCTTTTGCCAGAAATTATACAACCAAGAAAAAAACGAAACTTAGAATTGAAAAATCCAAAACGGGAATGAATTTTAATAATTTTATATAAAAATTCATTGCAGTAGCAATTTTTTATTTCTCTTTGTTATTTGTTATTAAAAAACACATAATAATAAATGATGAAATAAATGTAATTCCGTATTCTATAATTTTCTAAACATAAAAATAATATATTATTTACTTGATATTTATATATCAGAATATTTTTGAACCCAAAATTATTATGAACCTTATAAATAATATATTTACTTTTATCCCAACTAGAGGTCGGCGTTTTAAATTTTTTTATAGCTCGGCCCGTCCCAGACCCAAAACCCAACCCCAAACTCGGCCCGAAGCCCGGTCCAAAATTTAAGCTCAAAACACGGCCCGGCCCAAAGCCTAGCCCAGAACAAACCTGCTTGGCCCGGTCCAAAGCCCAGCCCCGCCCAACCCGGCCCGGCACGGCTCAAGGTCCGGCCCAAAACCCAGTCCAGTCCGGCTCGATCTAAACCGTTACCAGGTTCGTTTTAAACGTGACCTTGTTTGTTGCTAACTAATTTAATAATACACAATAATGTTTTTCTTATTTCTGTAAACTCCAATTATTTTGTATCAGTAAGCTGCAATGTTGACCATGATTTAAATAATTGATTTTTTGTACTACTTACCTATCTAAAGTTTAAATTGATAAAAAATAAAAAATTAAATATTAAAGTATTAAAAGCAAAAAATATTTAAAAAGAATTTATTTACTGTTTATTTTCAAATACATTATTTTTTGTAGTCAACTTGATGAAAGCCGTGTTTGTCTTTTGACAAATGTACTACTAACAAGAGATTTCTACATTTAAAAAAATATTTATTATAACAACATTTTTGAGTTTATCCACAAAAACATTATTAAAACATTTAGATGCCATTAATAAAATTAACTTCTTGAAAATATTGAAAAATGGACATATTAACTTTTGCGTGAATGCTCCTCATATTTATAATTTAAATAAATGAACAAAGTGTTTTTATACTATAAAGCCGCTGGATTGTGAGTATTAAATTAAATTACATTTTATCTTATTTTTAAATAATAATGTATAGTGTGAAATTTGAGTATTAATAACGTATATACTAAATAATTACATAAAATACGATTATTATCTGGCCCGCTTTAAAACCTGACCCGAAGCCCGGCCCAAAATGCAAAAACTCAACCCGGCCCGTCCCAAAATACAAATGCCCGGCCTGGCCCGAAGCCCAGCCCAAAATACAAATGCCCGGCCCGGACCAAAGCCCAGCCCGAAAGACAAACGTCCGGCCCAGCCCAAAGTCCAAGCCGGCCCAAATTGCAAAGCCCAGCTCAGCACAAAGCCCGACCCGGCTCAAAATGCAAAGCTCGGCCCGGTCCAAAACCCAGACGGGCCGGGCCGGGTTTTGGGCCGGGCTGGGCCAAAATTGCGGACCTCTAATCCCAACTACGATTCTTTTATATATAATATATTAAAACACAAGTTACGCGCCGCCATTCATTTCATTTTAAACATACAAATATCGGAGCATTCCGAACATTATAAATTAGAAGTGAAAATCAGTTCCTCTCTATGCAACGCAATATGCGGCAGATACTAGATACCTACGATGTTTCCAAACGAATTTCTATTGTTATTTCTATTTTTATACGTTGAGCGTACTGGTGAATTTACCCCATGCAGTCGACAAATAAAGTAGAGTCTACGTATGTGTATTTGTTACGCCATTTATGATAACAGTTTCTACAACATCTGTACATTTGGTTGTGCGCCCAACTAGACAATGTTTACATCAGGACAAATCAGCTGATGGAAAGTGCTTTCTTTTAAAGTGTGTACATGTGGCATTTTAACAGTTATTTTAATAGTTAAAATTTGTATTCCTAGTACTACATGTAGTGTGTTATTAGTGTATGTGCTGTGCGTTATTAATTTTCCTACTAATTAAATGGAAGATCGATTTATTTCCTTAGTTAAATTAATATTCTACATACAATTCGGTGACTATAAAAACAAGTTATTTTATTTTATTTATTTATTGGCTAGCAAAAACAATTTTATTGTATCAAGTTTATTCAATCTGTTTTATTTTACCTTGTTTGTTAGTTAATTTTTTCATATAATAAAAATAATATAAATAATGTAATCTACTTAGTTAATGTTTATATAAGATCAACGGTTCGTTTGGAACAATTTGAAGCTTTATCTGATTTAAAAAAAAAACTTTATTTAATGTATTATGAAAAAATATTGTTTATTGGAGACGTCAATTTTGGATTATTTAACAAAAATTTGAAAAATAATTGTTCTGTTGCTTTAAAAAATATTTTAAAATTTTATGATTTTGCACAATATAATTTTATTAAAAACCATTTAGGTCGTACGCTGGACTTAGTCATTAGCAATGAACATTGTACTGTAACGTTGTCAGATGATCCTATAGTACTAATAAACCCACATCATCCACCTCTTGAGTTAGAGATGCATCTTCCTTTCCGTTATTTTTGTAATTTTTCCAACCAACGTAGACTATAAAACTTACAATTTTAAAAAAGTTAATTATGTTGAACTTTATAACATGATATTTCAAAAAGACTGGTCTTCTCTTAAATCATTTGATGATATTGATTCTGCTTGTGAATATTTTAATAAATTTCTTTATGAAATATTTGATCCTTGTGTACCAATTGTTACAAAAATAAATTATAAATATCCAATTTGGTTTACAAAAGAGCTAAAACACTTAGTCAACTCTAAAAATAAATATAGAAAATTGACCCGTGAATATCCGCTATCTCACTATTTTATGACCAAATATAAATATTTACAAAACAAAGTAAAAGTTACTTTAGAGCAATGTATTCTGTATTTGTTAAAGATTCCAAAAAGTCTTTAATAACAAATCCTAATTATTTTGGAAATATATCAATTTACGTAAATCAAATACATCAATTCCAAGGACAATGTTTGTTTGTGATATATCACATTCTTCTTCTTTAGATATTGTTAATAAATTTGCTAATCATTTTGAAAGCGTGTAGACCAGGTCAGACGTATCACAGAGTAATTATGATGAGGTCTTTAGTAACTTTCATATTCATTTTGATACCATTAACAAAAATGATATTAAATCTGCAATCGCTACGGTTAAAGGCAATTTGTCATACGGGCCAGACAAAATGCCGGCACTTATAATTAAAGATTGTAAGGAACAGTTGAGTTTGCCTTTATGTTATTTATATAACTTATGCTTAAAGCGTGCTATTTTTCAGCTTGCTAGAAAACGTCTAGGTTGACACCTATTTTTATATCTGGTCATAAAAATAGAATAGAAAGTTATAGGCCCATTGCCATATCTTCAGTTTTGTCCAAAATATTTGAAATTATTATTGGTGTTAAAGTCAATTCTTTTCTAAAGACCTTTATAACACCCGCCCAACATGGTTTTGTCCGTGCCAGATCCACAGAGTTTAATTTATTTTACGTCACTCAATTTATATCACAAACTTTAGATGCAAAATTACAAGCTGACGTGGTCTACACGGATTTCTCTAAAGTCTTTGACAAAATTTAGTATAAAATCATTATTCACATACTCAATAAGGTTGGTTTCTCGAGATTTTTGCAGTTATTAATAACATCTGTTTTAACCAATAGAAAACAATTTGTTGAATTTCTTGGACACAAATCTAGAATAATTAGTCAAACATCCGGTGTACCTCAAAGATCAAACTTGGTCCAATGCTGTTTAATATATTCTTTAATGATAATTGTGAAATTTTCCGTAACTCAGTGCAAATGTTTGCGGATGATCTGAAAATATATTCTAAAATCAATAGTTTTGAAGACTGTGTAACATTGCAAGATGATCTTAGTAAACTATATTTCTGGTAAGTGTTGTGTAGTATCATATACAAAGCGGTAAGAAACATTTTTATTTAATTATAAAATAAATAATGAATCTTTAAGACGTGTTGAAACAGTAAAAGACCTTGGCGTCGTTTTTAATACAAGTTTATCATTTTGTACCCATATCACAGAAATGGTGTCATCAGCAACAAAAATGTTAGGTTTTGTCATTCGGAATAGTAGACAATTTTCTAATTTGGATACTATAATAAATTTATATTATGCTTTTGTAAGAACTAAACTTCTGCTATATGGTCTCTTTTGTATTCTAAATATACAGAATTGATTGAAAACGTTCAACAAAAGTTTCTAAAAATTTTAAATTTTAAAGATACACTAGAACAAAGGCGCAATGCTAGGCAAATAACATTCTTATATAAAATTATTCATAATTTAATCAATGAGTCTGACATCTTTTAATTTGATAACATTCAATAAGTATTTGATTGTTTATAAATGTTTTTCTATTTAACAATGTGGCGTTCTTTAATTGTATTTTTTTTAAATTATTTTAATTAAATAAATTTTGTTTATGTTCTTACAGCTTCCATTTATTTATTTTGTATTGTTTTTCAAGCAAGTGTATAAAATATGGTAGATGTCATTGCTCCATAGCAATAATATTTATGTTTATTTTGATATAATATTAATGTTTTTTTTTTTTAATTATAATTAGTACAATAACTTTATTGACCTTTGGTTAGATTACAGCAGTACAAATTTAGCATAAAATAAGTGACAAATGAGCACAGACAGAGCTTGTTGTTCTGGCCGTATATGTAAAAATATTATTATCTCAATTATTAATTTAAACAAATATAGAATAGATAGAACATAAAATTTTAATATAAGCACATTTTCCAATAAATTAATAATATAACATAAAATAGCTCTATACAGTACAGTTTAATTCCAGCTACAAAAATAGCACGTCATATAATGCTATATTCGTTTGTTGGTTTGATCTTTATATGGATTTGCATCTTTATACCAGTTAATTGCCATAAAATGGGTAAGTGTATATTATGATAAGACAAAAACTTAAAACTTACCATTTTTATTATTAGTCATTATATTATGCGTCATTAATTTATCGAACAGTTGTAATTTACACAGTCACAAATGTATATAAAAAACCGTAATATGTCACAACTTTTACAAGGCCATTATCGGACGGTGATACAAACAAGTATGAATATAAAAAAAATTACAAAGCATATACACGACAGTAAAACATAAAGTGTACAAAAAGATGGAAAATTACATAGAAATTATTATGATTAAAATGATTATGAATTAGATTTAATTTTACAAAAAAAAAAACAGATTAAGCAGGTAGAGAAAATATTAATAAATAGCGGTTTACTTAAAGGTAATTAAGACAAAGAACATTCCGCAAAAAAAGAAGAGGATTAAGTTATTTCAAACAAAAGAAATTTATAGAATAGTTGTAAATGATTTTAACTTTATATACATATATCTAGGAATATGTGATTATTTTGTAAAATATGATTTGCAAAAGTACTATCTGAATGGCAAACTCTAAAAAAGTGGTTTTCTTTAAATCTTGTTTCAAAATGTCTTTCTTTTTGCACTATGATTTGTCATTACATGTGGGACAACTTAACTTATACACTTCTAATGTTAAAACTGCATCAATACTTTATAATTAAATTTACTGAGAATATTTTCTATTTTCTCGAATATGTTACCAGAATATGTTATTGAAATGAATTTTATAAGTTCTATCATTTTTATCTTAGAATAAATGAACTGTATTTGAAGGTGGTTGGCTAAAGGCTCTATGGACCATTAAATAATAAGTTGCAATATTGTGTGTTGAATAGGTTGGTTTTCAAAAAATATCAAATAAAAAATTATTATTATAGTGGCTTACTTTTAACTCTAAAAAGTTAATTTTAATTTAAGTTACGGTCTCTACTGTAAACTTAATTTTAGGATAAATACTTTTGATGTAAGTTAACATCAATATATCGATACTAATAGGAAATATGTTTTTTAGCAAAGTCTGAATTGATTTTTTTTTTCTTTGAAAGAATCTATAAACATTTCAGCTAACAAAGGACTTAGAGGTGAGCCCATAGCTAAACCTGTGTTTTGTTTAAAAAACTTACTATTGAATTGAGAGTAGCTATTTTTGCAATGCAAAATTTTAAACAAAACATTATTTTGTTGCAAAGGTAAGGATTAATATCTATAATTTTAAATAAGTTTGACATTCTTTCAAATGAATACATTTAGTTAAAAGAAGGTAAAAAAAAAATTATTTAGAATAAAATGAGTTTTTAAATTTTTTATTTTATCTTCGCTAAATTTTGAAAAAAAATCTTTGTTTTTTTACTATTTTCTCCATGTTTTCTAAGTGTTCTTTTTGCTGTGTATTATTTGCTACAAGTTTAACTTTTATATTGCTATTTTTTGATACTCTTTTAGCTATTACAGTATTTTGCAGTTTTATTTGTTTTTTTACCTTATTTTGTTATTAAATATTAAAATTTTGTTTGTTTATATACAAAATGATTTAATGAAGCATTGTTTGTCCGACTAACCATATTATTTAAATTAATACAGCAATTTAGTCGCATTTTCACACAATTAACATTTGGCATAAGATAGAAATGCGTTATTTTACAAAAAAAAGATTTGTGAAAAAGTTTTGACTTAGATTATCCAACTGTTGTAAGTTTAACCCAAAACACGTCGCTACTTTAAATGTCTTTGACTCTAAAAGTGTAGTGTTTTTAATGTGGTTTCTACTTGGAACAAGTTACCGTAATGATAAGCTTTGCTTCTAAACAAATCATGGCTTTGAATGGTTTATATCAAATTGCCATTACGCTTAATTAGCTTGCAACTAAGTTTTGACTCTTCCGAAAATTCTTTCTTTGTAGAAAATTCTTTTTAACATTAGCTTTTTTGCAATTTGTAACTTAAATAACATGAGTCAAATTTATTATTTACAAAATATAGAAAAGAAAAAAATTAAATGATATGCCTACATAAATTTTATGATCATTTTTTGTTGAAATAAATTATTGAGATATTTGGAATTAATAGTAGTGTAGATTGCAACATTTAGTAACTTTGGTACATTCAGTCCTCGTAACTAAAATACTTTTTTACCTATTTAATTGTATACAACCAGCATATGTTGTTAATACAACTAATTTTTAGCGTAGATGTCATCACTTACTCACAATTGCTAGACATAAAACAAATATTTATAAAAGATTGCTATGCGTCAAATGTAGTCTATAACAACTTGCCTAATGAGTTTAAAAAAATGTCTGTCTCTATATTTAAAACCAATAGTAAAAAGCATTTATTACATCTGCAATGCAAATTGATGACGTTTAGTGTATATTTGTATGTATATGTATTGCTATTAATTTTTGTTTTTCATTATAAATGTTATTTTTACTACTTTATTAAAATATTGTTTATTATGATTTTTGTTTAGAATATGTTTTTGTTGTTAAGAATTTTGTATGTTTTTTTAACTCGGTTAAGTAGAACAGCATTTGCTGGTGTATAAAATAAAGTATTTTTTATTTATATATTTAATTATTTATGTACATTTTAAAAATAATTTATTTTATAAATTAATAATTTAAATAATTTTAGTACTGTCAACATCGGATCCAGACAGAGTGTATCAATTTTTTCCACTATTGCACAATTACTTTGAAATTGAAGTGAAAGCAACTAGAGATATTCTTATTATGTTGTCTGAAAACCCTAGTTTGAGTGGAAAACATTACGAGATTGTATATGGTGGCTGGGGTAACACACGTTCTGTAATTCGTAGAGATTCTGAAGCAAATGAAGTGGTTATAAAAAATGGACCAATAGTCAAAAATACGTTTGAAAAATATTGGGTAAAATACGATAGTTGTAATGGAACAGTTTCTTCAGGAAAATTAATTCAATCGGAACCAATTTTAAGGTATACAGACCCCGATCCAATTAATGTTATTTATGTTGGTTTTGCAACTTGGAGAAATGGTATTAGCCAACTGTATTTTGACTTGAAGTATTTACAATACAGTAACAAATATTCTAATGGAGATGGTTCTACTTCTAAAACGACAAAGAAATTATTGAATGGAATAAATGTTGAATAGATTAAATTTGATTAACATCTAATAAAAGGTTTTATTATTTTTTTACATTTTTTTTTTATACAAATCATTTTATAGATACATGAAGAAAAACTTCAGCAATATATTGGTATTCTAGAAAATTAAATAATTATGTTTATTGTTATTCAGAAAAATTGTTTTTATGATTTAATGTAATAAATGATGTATTTTATGTAAATTGCTTTAGGGTATGCATCTTTCACATAAAATTATATTATATCTTGTGTGTATAAATATACGTAAAAAGTAACGCAACGTTTTCTAGAATTAAATTAAATGGTCTATGTGTGTACAAAGTTTGTAAAGTTGTAGTTGTTGAATTGTTATAAAGTATAGCGATAATGTTTTTTATGTAAATAAATTGCCTCTTTATTCAGTGTGAGATACATGCACTAGTGTTTTAAGTTATGCATCTTTTATCAGTGTGCCTAGACTGGAAAGAAAAAACAATTTACATACAATTACTATTATAACTATTATACTTTTTTTGTATAAATTTACAAGTAAGTTAAACTGTTTTATTTTTACATGTTTTAATAAAATGTGGTGTTTGTATACAGATATTTTTTTTAAATTAATTCATTTATAGCGTCGAATACTAAAGTCATTACCTATTTATTATAACTTAATAATAATATCCTCAAGTTATAGACCTGGGAAGACAAAACAACACATTAAAATGGCTAAATAAATAAATAAATAAAAACTAAACCTAATATCACAGTTGTAGCTGGTTGTTTGTTGTCGGTAAGGAGATACGAAGAGGTCGAGTTGGTATGACTTATGCGCAAGTGACCTGAGACCATGCGTTGAGATCTACCTGCAACTTCCATGCCGTCCAAAGAGCTTGTTTTCTTTAATTTGCTCTTGAAACCGTTTCAAACTCTTTGCCAATCTTTGATGACCTTTGATATGACGTTTTCTTTAAGATCATCGGGTCTTACAAGAATGTTGTCCGTAGAATTTGCGTCAGCCACCTGACGGGCGGCTTTATCGGCCAGTTTGTTGCCCTTGATACCCACATGACCCGGTGTCCAAACAAAGATAACTTTCTGTCCAAACCCGGCCAGATAGAATATTAAAGCTTGTACAAGTTAGACCAGCGGATCTACTGAGTACATAGACTGTATACTCAGGATGGCACTCAGCAAATTGGAACATAAGAGGAATGAGCTGTAAAATGACGTCTCACAGTTAAACAGGGCTTTATGCAATGCTTGTAATTCAGCTGTGTATACGGAGGTTTCTCTAGGAAGAAAACATGAATGAGCCATACCGTCTAAAACAAAAGCACTTTCCACCTCTTGATTCGTTTTCAAACCGTCCGTATATAACGTTTTGACGCACGATCCCGGTGAGGTCTTCTAAGGAAGCAAAACTGCACGCAGGAGGTATTTGTCGTAAAAAAGTAAAAACTCTTTTGACTCTGCCTTTTTGTACACTTTGTTTATAGTTATCTAGAGTTAACGTGCTATGGCGGGGTGGTATCTCCCGCCATATAAATCATCAAATCATTGACGTACTTTTGGGGAACACCGTTCTCTATACATACTGTCTTTGAATTAGTTATTCTCACCCTTACTTTAAAAATACAATTGTGCATGAAAGTTTAAAAAAAAAGACAAAAGGCTCTTGGATATGTCATATCATACGTCTTCTCCAAATTGAAAAACACTGTTAAGAAATGTTTTCTTGCTAAGAAGGCGTCTTGAATAAGAATCTTTAAAAAAGTTAGATAATCTTCTAAAACCCGCCTGGTTTTTAACTAAAAAATTGCAACTTTCCAGCATCCACATCAAAAGGTTGTTGACTATTTTTTTTTTTAATTTTACTGAGGCACAGGTAAAGAAAATTGATCTGTAGCTGTTAACGTTGTTTGGATCTTTGCCCGGCTTCAGCAACGGCAAGATAATTGCCTTTCTCCAACATTTTGGGTAGACACCGCTTTTCCATAAGAGGTTGTAGATTTCCAGCAACATGCGGGAGGAAAGCTGTTGGGTAACCTGATAAAGCACGTCGTCTGATTCCGGTGCAAAAAAAGTACCCATACCATTAATTGCCGTTTTCAACTTTTTTGAGGAAAAAAAAAGAGTTGTAAAAAAACATGGAGAAGAAAAATTTAGCTAGTTTCTAATAAATCTTTTTGACGCAAAAATTGTTCAATATAATTTTGAGAGCTACAGGCAGACGCAAATTAAGTTGCCAATGCGTCTGCAATTTTGGCCGTTTTGGTGACTTTGCATCCGTCTACGATTAGGATGAGGGCCACAGAGCAAAATTTTTTTTCCGATACGGCTCCCACTTTTTTCACACTTTGCCGACCGAAGTGGTCGGCGTAATTGTCAACACGTAGCACTCCCATGATTGTTGCTTGCTTTAAGAATTTTGTTGACAGCTGGACTTTGGGACAAACATATTTGCTACTTAGACAATACAGTTAGTGAAAACCTTTACGGCGGTTTTGCCATACTCACTATTTGACTCTGGTGGGACCAGACTGGCTTGGAGTTTGCGCGGTCCGGACACTATCTACAGAGGCCGGACTGTCTGACTCGTTTGACATTGGTTTTATTACAATAGGGAAATAATTGCTGCCGTAAAAATTCTCTAATGTAAAGCCCTAAAGATTAATATTTTCTTAGGGCCTTGCAGTGCGTTTCCTGTAGACACACGCAAAAAAGCATGTGCTTTACCAAGATTATTTTCAGCTCACAATAGCTGCGTTTAATAATAATAATAATAGTAAACATACATACAACAAATTAATTGAAAAAAGCTGCATATAATGTTAGAAACAAGTCACACATCTGTAGAATAAAGAAAAGAACATACATATAAAACAATATTCACTAAGATACAAAAATTAAAATATACATAAATAGTTTTTAAAACAGAATTTAAAATTCAATTTCATTAAGATTGTAAAATGCTTTATCTTTTAAAAGAATTTTAACCGAGAGTTTAAAATGTTTAAAATTTGGCAAGTTTTGAATTAATTTTGGCAATTTGTTAAAACAAGAAGACCCGCTACCAATAATGCTTTTATCAAAAAGTCGTAAGTAGTGTTTTGGTGTAACTAAAAAGTGTTTTCTCCGTGTATTATAGTCATGACTTAGATTATTTTTTTTTAAATATATTTTTATTTTTATACACAAAGCAAACAACTTTATAAAAATACAAACTTGGAAAGATTAATAATCCTTCCGATTTAAATGCGTTATTGCAAGTCTCACCATTTGAGACCAGCTACTGTTCTTACTGCATCTTTTTGAAGAACAAATACTCGTCTGTTTTGACCTCAGTGAATAATACCAAATCTCATAATGCTTTCAAAATTGGCATAGTACAAAGTTTTAACAGCGTTCTTAGTTGATATCTTACTCTTAACGCATAACATACTTTTAAAAGTTTACAGCACACTATGTCAATATGTTGCAAAAATGTATAAATAAATAACTTTTGTGTTTGCTACTAGATCAATACTAGCACCATTTAGATTTATTTCATCAGTAAATTCTTGGTTTAATCGACTTGTTGTAAATAATATACACGTCGTTTTGTTATCGTTCATTGTAAGTTTATTTTTATAAATCCATTCACTTATAATTGGGAAAGTCAAGCAAGCTTTATCTTCAATATCCTTAAAATTCATCTGCATATGTGACAAGTTTACAAATATCATCCCGAAAAATATTACTTTGGCGTAAATGGTGTATAACAATGGTCCTAGTATTGATCCTTGTGGCATACCGCTTTTTAAGGACACTGCATCTGATAGTGTGTTTTCCAACTTTACTACCTGTATTTGATTGCTTAGATATGACTTAAAAAGATTATAGACATTTTTACAAATACCGTATCTATGCAGCTTAGTTAGTAAAATATTATGGTCCACACTATCAAATGCCTTGGATAGGTCAATAAAAATACCCAAGGCAGGTTGACGCTGGTCTAAAGCTTCAAGTATACCTTCAAGTAAACTACACAAAGCTGTATCTATGTTTTTGCCTTTTACAAAAGCGTGTTGTTTTTCTGATATAGAAACAAACAAATCCATAAAGCTAACAAGTCTATCTTTATTAAAAATTTCAAATATTTTTGAGAAACTTGATAATAGACTAGGTCTATAATTTGCAAATTAATTTTTGTGCATAGTGATCCGATGTATGTGGTTTAACAACATTAGAAACAATATTACAATTTACACAATTACTTATAATAAAATTATCTAAACATTTACTTGTGGTTTATGTAATCTTAGTAGGTTCATTTATTGTAGTGGTTAAGCCAAAAGATGCTAATAAATTTATAAAATCAATTGCGTTTTTTCTTTTGATAAAAAATCTATGTTAAAATTACCACCGATATTTAAGTTTTCTAATTGCAGTTTCTCAACTATTGTAGTAAATTTTTCATAAAAAATATTTAAAATTGTTCCTGGAGTCCGATACAAACACACAAACACATAACTAACTTTTTCAATTTCAAAGTATGGCACGGTATTCACATGTTAATTTACAGGAAAGCTTTTTGTCCTTCTGTAGTAAAAATAGCAACTCCACCGTGTTGGTTTTTAGATCTGCAAAAACTTGCCTGAAGATTAAATCTTTGAATCTTGATAGTATTTAATTGATCTTCAGACTGCCAGTGCTCTGAAAGCATTAAAATGTGTGGTTTTTCTAATTCTACTAGCACTTCCATGGCGGCCACTTTGTATCCAATACTTTGCATGTTTTGATGTATTATGCATATATTGTGTTTTATGTCTTAGTGTTGCTTTGAAGTCTTGATTGAAAAATTTTGTTTGATTTTGAATCTTGTTTTTTAAAGTAAAATGAATTTATAAATGTACTTTTTGGCCAGAAGGTTGATTTTACTATTATATCTGTTTGTTCTACAAAAATTGTAATTATTTTATAGGAACCGGTAAAAACGGTTTACCTATCGCTAAATCAACAATAAAAAAATGGATATTTGTTTCTCATTTAGATAAAAATGTTTTGGTAGAAGAAGTAAAACGTTTTTTTATCACAGGAAGCAAATGCGGAGTACATTATAGAAAAATTAACACCTAAATACGAACACACCACATATTCTTCATTTAAAATAGGGTTCTCGTTTGCAACTATTGCAGATTTACTGTACTATTGTTTTTATAATTTTAGACAATTTTTAAATAATAAAATTAAAAAATAAATAACATTTAATAGACGGACAGCTATTAAAATAAGTTAATACAAAACAATTAAAACACCAAAGTTGTAAAGAAACTTTGGTGTTTGGTAAACGTCAACAAAGCAAAAAATAACTAAAAACAAATATTACAGATGACATCAAAGTTGTAAAATACTCCAATGCCAGAATCATACAATAAATAAAACTTAAAACTAATATCACAGATGACATCAAAGACAAAAAAATATTTAATGCCAGAATCTTACAGTAGAAAGAACAATACAAGTACACAAATAACACCGCAGTTGTAAAAGACTGCAGTACCGATACAAAACAACACTTAATTAAAAAGTCTTTCTTTTTCTGTCTAAAGCTAAACTGGATGCGTCATTACCGTTGCTGGAAGGGTCATCCCGCTTCCAATTATTTGAATCAAACTGATCCATGTCTGTTTGTTTTGGCTTATTTGCCAAAACAAGTTTGATCAGGTTGGTTTTAAGACCAACGGCGGGGGCATGTTAAATTTATTGACCGGTATCACCGCTTTATTTGCTGCAAGAGGTTCATTGTGTCCGCTTAAGGCAGCAATAAAGTGCAACAAAAAATTAATTCATAATATTCCAGCAATTGGTGTAGAGACTAATACCAATTTGCGTGCTTCAAAATATGTTAGTTTGTTTTTAGTCATTATTTTTTGATAGCGATTTTCTTTTTGTATTTTGGACAGTTACGTAGTTTTGCAAAATGTTCTTTTCCGCAATTGACACACGTAATTGTCTGTTTGCATTTGCCACCTTTATGCAAAGGTTTTCCTTACGCGCAAATCTGCACCTTGGAACAACGAGCAGCTGTGTGTTCAAACCTCTGACATTTGAAACAACGAATTGATGCCGGAATATATGGCTTGACTGCAAGGTTATAAAACGCCCATTTTACGTTAGTTGGAAGTTGTGAACAATTAAACGTCAATATAAGGTTAAGGGTTTTATTGCGTTTACCGTCTCGCATACTAGAAATGCGACGCACGTCGATTACCCCTTGACCACTAATATTTTCTGCAATTTTTTCTACCGTGCTATTTAAAAAGTTTCTGCAATAAACAATGCTTTTACATGTATTTAAAGTTTTATGTGCAAAGACTTGCGTTCATATCTGCCATACAAATATATTTTAAAAGTTTGGTACGGTCACCGTTCATACAACGCTCTACTAACTAAAAAAGAGCTAACTTTGTCAAAGTTGCTCTTTTTTTAAGTGACTAGAATGAACCGAGGAACAGGTCCCACCTTCTCATCACCGGTACTTTTTGACAAAATAGGAAAAAGTCTGGTTCTTCCTTTTTGTCAATGAAAGAGCTGGAAGGTTCAATTTATCATCGGACTGGGACCGGATTGCATTACCTATTGGCACAACCCGATTAGTTGCACCAACTTTTGAACAATTAGCTACTGCGCTACCGAAGCATTGTTCTCCCACTCCGGTAGTTGCCAAATTTGTGCTGATTTTGAAGCCCCTGTTAGATTCAACTGACGGCACAAACTGGAAACGTGTGTCATTTTTGTACATTTAAAAAAAATAAGGTGCGTTTTACTTACTACCAGGTTGAGAAAAAAAGGAAAAGGTTGTTAGAGGTAGAAATGTCATGACAGGAAAATAGAGAGGGACAGCCAAGAATAGCTTTAGGTACATTTGGTTTGGCTTCTGCTCATTGACCCATCCGGTATTAGTGGCCCTGCTAACAGTTTAAACTTTTGCCGGCATAGTTCAAGCAGAAATTACTCAACCCCTTCATCACTACAAGGTAGTACCCACGAGGGGGTTGTATGTTATTAATAACATTACTACAGCAAGACATTAAAAGTATTTAAATTGTATAAATTTAATTTTTAGCTTCATAATGTTTTAAACTAATTAAATCTATATTTAATCCATTTTTTTAATATCTCTTCTTACCATAATACAAGAAGATTTTATTTCAGCTTAAAACAGTTTTAACTAACGTAAAAAGTCAAGCATTGCAAGACTACGTTGAGCAAAAAGGTCATTTGGTTTTGGGTCCAGGAAAACCCACTTATTATTAAGTCAATGGTCACCAAAAAGACGTTCTTGACGTAACAATACTCGAGAACGCCAACTTGCAAATCAAAATCAATGCTCCGACATTGCGTACTCAGAAATTACACTCAAAAGGCTTTGGAATCAAACACAAAAGATGAAAATCTAACGTAGAAGATCTGCAAAGCCGTGCGCAACAAAAAAATTTAGTCATTCATAACAAAAATAGATTTAAATACTTTATTGAAGGAAAGGCTTAAAGCATTTGCTGACTGTTTAAAGCTCTACTGTTCCTAAGATGTAAACTTCTTGAAAAACACTTACAACAACACACCACTAAACAACGTCGGACCTTCTCAAATCAGGAAAATCATATTAAAGCTAACTCTTAACAAAATACTAAAATTCTACTTAACATTGCAAATGCAATTTTATTTAAAGGACACTTTTCAAAAACGTGGAAAGGTTTGCATATGATTAACATTTTAAAATCTTGGAAGGACTCCAAATTTTTCTAAAACTACCGGCCAATCAGTATTTTATGCATTTTAAACAAGATTATAAAAAAAGTAATCCTGATCAGAGTCTAAAGGAGGTTTATTCTTAAAGAATTATTTTCAACATCATTAATAAAACATTAAACTTTTGTAAAAAGTTAAGAAATAGTGCCTTACTTATTAAATTAACAAATGTAGAAATGCACGTCATTAAGAAATATGGAAGTAATAGTTGAACTAAATAAATCTTTTTAAAATTTAAAAAAAAGTATTTTTTAGTTGTTAAACACAATTGATAAAGAATGAAAACAAAAATAGGAGTTGCATAGTGTTATCAATTAAAAAATGTACCCTTTAGAAATGATAGTAAAATCACAAATACAACATTTATGATAACAATAATTGCCCGGTTTGCTTGTTTATTTTAAATCCAATAAGGTGCTTCCATCATCTTGGCTATTGACCTAACTATTTGTTTTTTTAGTATCGCAGCATTGCTAGATTAGAAAATATTTGAACATTATTATGATAGTGACCATTTTCCAATATTTATAGTATTCCGTAAGCGTCAATTTTCGCGCTCTAACTTGGTGTTTGGTTTATCCAACAGCACTAGTTCTATTTACCAAAAATGTATTACTTGGGACTTTAATTTAAAATATTGCGTATTTTACATTTGAGTATGCTAGAGATTCTACAAATTTATAGTTTGAGATAGGTTGAGGCCGTTTTGAGCTTAATGCTTCTAATTATTTGCTTTACTGGATGAGATTTGTACCAAACAAGCTGCAACTATCTTAAGAAATACCAGCTATTAAATGGTTTAAATTGTTTTTTGCTTTAGTTCCAGTTTTAACGATTGATTTGCACTTTAGAATCACTACAGACTTCCATCAAGGTCTTTTTTTTTTACTTGTTAAATATAACTGTAAATCTAACCAAAAACATGAAGACATAAAATATTGTATGTAGTTCAACATATAAAAAGAGTGATGACTAAAATCTTATCGTTTGGACATTGAGTTGGTTGGCGTTTTGTCCCATAAGAACCAATTTTAGTTTAAAAACAATATTCTTGTAGTTGTGATAAGGTTTAATATTTTTTCATAACATTACTACTCGGCAATTCTCTAGCGTCAAACAAAAAACTTGCAAATAAACTAAAAAAATATAGTCAGAATACGTTATTTTTTTTAATTCAAAAGCCGCCGTCAGATAAGTGTAAAAAAAATGAGAAACATTTTTGGCCAAACTGCATCTGTTGGGTTATTGTTAGGGAATCAAATTATTGGCAAACTTCTCGATATCTTAAATGTTTTAGCCAATGATTATTTTAAAACTTCTAGCAATAATAAATACAATAAAAAATGTTGAAATTAATATTAACATGGATAAAAACTTTCTGTCAGTTGTCTCTGACATAGATGAAATTTGTGGAGTTTTCGTAAAAGTATGACATTGTTTATAAAAGTTTTTTAACTTTTTGTTTATTTAAGGTACGTGTAGGTTGAATGGAAAATCTTATAGAACGGATCGGAAAACTATATCCTATAGATTTTTCCGTCGGCTCAAAAAGTAGCAACAAACAACAGTTTGCTATCTATTAATAGGCATTTTTTTTAATCCAAATAAGTGCAAGTACAGTTTATGTTGTATGTACCTACTTTTAAATGCATTAAACAGCATGTATGATAAATTTGCTCAATATTACTTGAGGCAAATTTATTCAACTTTGTTACAAGTGTCTGTAGTTATTGTTTACTTTGTCTGTATTTCGAATTACGTAAGTATCAGTGGCAATAAAAAAGTTGATGCGCTTGGCAAGTACGCAATAACTAGCGTTGATAATGTTATAGACAAAGCTTGTGTTAAAAATGAAGTTGTCTAGCTGACAGACGAAGTGGTTTGCTATTTCAAACAACAAGCTACAATGTACTTAGAGCGTTATTACATCGTGGAGTTTGTCACGCAAGCTAAAGCTTAGGGACGAGGTTATTCTTCCGCGGCTTTGCATCGGTCATTCTCAATGGACTTACAGGCAAATTTTGGCATCTGAGGTGCTTGTTGTATATAGAATAGTGATGAGAGTCTTACTTTTCAGCGTTAGAAGAAGACACAAACAAAACACGGCAAAACTTATTAAGGTACTGCGTAAAATTGCGGTAATTGTTAAAAAAAAATAAAAAAAAAACATGTGGCTTGCCTAACTTATAAAGGAACAAACCACAGAGACACTAAAAAAGTTTTTGAGTATATAGGCAGAAGAGAAGAGATTTAAATAAACTTATACAAAAAAGAAAAGGAAGCAAACAGCCACCAAAAAGTAGAGAACAAAATGTCACAAATCAGAAAAAGAAGTCGCAAAAAGAAGATACCATAATAATCGCTCTAACACAAGGGGCCTCCTATGCGGACATAATAAAGCACATGAAAGCACATACACACGGTTGCAAAAATAAATAAAACCAGCAAAAATAGAGTAAGACTGACTATAAAAAAGAAAGACAAGAAGAACAAGGTGGCTTTCTGCGAGACGCACACCTAAAACATAAAAAAGATGGTAAATGTTGGCCCCAGATGGGACCCAAAAACCTTTATGCTCCTAGACATTGACGTAACCATACAGACATAGAAGATCAAAGAAAAACAAGGAAAAGCGCTTTCTAGAACCGACCCTTTACTAAAAGGAGAATCCTTAAGATTTAAATAAAATAGAAACATAGATGGAGCCAAACACGCCTTTGAGACGGTACACGAATGCACGGCCATCTTGCTTAGGACAAGAAAGACTATTAGCAAAGGCTGGAAAAAGAAGCACTACAGCAATGTTGCAAATGCTATCGTGTGCAGCACATGGCAAAAGAATGCTCAGAAAAAAATGAAACCTGTTTCAAGTGTGAAGGAGAAGGACACAAAATAAAGACTGCTTTAACCCCCAAAAATGCTATCTCTGCAACAAATAGAAGCATAAGACTGAAACGATGCGCTGTCCTGCATACAGAAGCCTTGTCAAAGCGCAAGAGAAAAAGAAGAAGGAAAAGCCATCCTTCTTCTTTTTCTCAATTAAATTGCCCACAAATTTTTTTTAAGTAAACCTTGGTAGGAGTAGGAGGGCTATGGATCTCTTAATGAATAAATGCGTCAAAGAAAATGCTGCTTTTGCTCTAATTTTGAAGCCAACACAGAGCATTTCGAAGATCAGAGCGCGATGGTTGACAGATCAAAACGCGGACGCGGTTATTTACGTGCTACATACCCACACCAAGATTTACAAGACTGGAAACGGAAAGAGATACGTATGAGTGGAGAATTAAAGAAACCGTTTTTTACTCATACTACCTCTCACTTAAAACCCAAGCTGACAACTTTTGTATCATCCCAATAGCATTTGGCACGGACATAAAAAAACAATCAAAAGCAATCTTTAATGAAGGCGACTTTAATGCAAAGTTCTATAGCTGGTGCTTCCCAACCAAAAACCGCAAAAATAGCAAATTTGCAGAGTGAGCCGGCAAACACGATTTAGTAGTCTTAAATAAAAGCAACAAACCATTTTTTAAAAGAACAGGCGTCACGTCTTACATTGACATAACCTTATGCACAGCAAAGCAGGTTAAGTTGATACTAAAGTGAGAGGTAAGCAAAGAGAAAAATCTCAGATTTTACAGAACAATCAATATAGAAGTCAAATCCCAAACAGAAGCAATAAAAAACCGCTTTACTAGTAACAAAATGCTGGTATTTTAAGCTCATACAGGCGGATAAGCTGGCAAGTAATTTTGCCAAAGCAAAAAGCAACCAAGCAGAAATCTTTATTACACAAAGTCATTAACCTGATAGCGGCTACTGGTGAAACAGCAATATTGCCACTCTGTGGAGCAGATGCGTAAAAGTTAGACAAAACATCACTCGCGCACGCCAAAAAAACTTGGATCAGGATAAAATAGACGCTCTGACAAAAAACTACAAACAAAGCCGTAAAGACTTAAAAGCAGCTATTGCAAATGCTAAGAGAGGTGCATGAGAGTCTTTGTGCAAGGACGTGGACAACGATTTTTGGGGTAGAAGCTACACAATTGGAACCGGCAAGCCTAAAAAATGAGGAGCAAACCACCCAAAAATTACGTGGCCGCGCATTGCATTGTATTGGAAGCCCGAGGAGATACCCAACATCAGCAAAAAGGAGATTAGGGAAACGGGACGCAAAGTCAAAACAAACAAAAAACTGCGGGGCCGGATAGTATCCCACCAGAAGTCATCAAGGCGATAGCCGAAAGGTGTCCAGAAGCCTTACAAACCACTTTAAATACTTTCTTAAACAATAGTGTCTTTTCAACAGAATTGAAAACAGCCAGACTAACTATGATAGAGAAACCAGTAAAGAAAACAGAGGAAAAAGCGTACAAGCCGTTAAGTATCTTCAACGCAATTGGAAAGTTCTATGAGCAGATATTAAACAAGAGACTGCTGGATAAACTTGAGAATAAAGGCGGCCTGTCGAACATGCAGTACGGATTTAGGAAGAGACGTTCTACTATCGACGCAGTGCAGAAAGTCCAGGAATTAACAAACAATTGCGGAGCGGATAAGAAATTTGTGCTGCTTGTGACTTTTAACATCAAAAACGCGTTAAACTCCGCACGCTGGTATATCAAACTACTTAATAAAGATAAACTGCAGCTATTTGAAAAATCGAAATTTTCTGATAGTAGAAGGTTACAAAATGGAAGTGTTTTACAGTTGAAGATGCTTAGCAACATCTGGTTTATATACTACGCAGATGATGTAGCAATGGTTGTTGCTGGCAACAGGCGCAGAGAAACTGATGGAAGATGCCAAATAAGTAACCGAAAATATTTACAAGAAGGCTGGACAAGAAAAAGCTTGAACTTGCAGCCCATAAAACGGAAGCTGTTATTTTAGCAAACAAAAGAAGCCTGACAACCATTTCTTTTAAAGTTTGACTTTGCCACAATAACAAGTCAAATTTCCCTAAAATACCTGCGTATCACCTTTGCCCGTATTATGAATATGGGCCCCCACATTGCAAAGGTTGCAGAAACTGCAAACAAATCGGCTGCTTCTTTAGGTAGACTGATGCCCAACATAGGCGGACCTAAAAAAGGCAAAAGAAGGGCGCTGAGCAGCGTTGTCTCCTCCATAACCTTATATAGGGCAACAGCATGGAACTAGTGGGTCTACAAAAGGAAATACCGCGAAATACTAGAACGCTCACAAAGAAAGGTGGTTATACGGGTAGCATCTGCGTACAGAACCGTCTCCACAAAGACAATACAGCTGATTGCCGGAACTATTCCGTCTGTGGAACGGTCATAAAAATCTTGCAGTGCAAAGCAAAAAGGTTGGCAAAGGAATCAACAATTAGTAAATGGGAAAAAAAATGGCATAAAAATAGCAGCACTGCAAAATGGACAAAATCTCTTATCAAAAGCGTAAAACCATAGATCTCCAAAAAACACGAATGCGTTGATTATCACCTTACCTAGTTTTTAAGCGGACACAAATGTTTCTTGTCTTACCTGTACAGGTTTAAGCTGCGGGATAACGAAAACTGCCCATATTGCGGCTCTATTGATACACCGGAGTACACGGTGCTAGTATGCGGCAGATAAGCTGCAAAAAAAAAACTGGGCTTCAATCTTTAGCGCAGATAGACTAACCAAGCACAACATAACCACGCACATGCTGGACAGCAAAACAAAGTGGATGAGCGTAAAATCCGTTATAAATTGACTTTTTCAATGCAACAAGGAAATGGCACCAATAAAGTAATGCCGCAAGGTCTTTCCATTGGTGTCCATGCAGAAAGAAGAGGTGGTTTTAGTAGGTAAAACTTCTTGTGAATAAGGAATGGCGTGCATAAAAACATTTCCACCTCTCTAAAAAAAGAAACTTGTTATATCTGTAATGTTCCATTAACTGCTTGTCATATCTTATTTGATTGTCGGCAATATTTCAATTTTTGAAACAAACAACTTTGTCTAAATTATTATTCAGTTTCTCAAGTTTTTTGGGAGATCTGATTGCTGATGTCAATTGTCTTTTTGAGTTTGTTTGACGGAGCAGACTGAATGTATAGATATAATTGATCATTGTGATTAATGTTTAGACACTGTTGAAATTTCTAGTCATTGTTAGATTTTGTTATTAATAGTTTTCTAAAAGTTTATTTAATCTTTGTTAGTTTATTATTACTTAACTAACCTAACCTTAATAACAGTTTTATTTTTAATATTCTTTGATCTAATTGTAGATAAATGTTTAAGTTTCCTAAATTTGGTGTCAGATTGCATTTATGTTAACTAATGCATTAATTATAGCTCTTGCTGTATACATGTAGTTTTCTATAGTAACCAATAGTACAAAAGCTTCTTAAGGTAGTACTTTGCCAAAAATCTCTAATATAGGAGAAAGTTGTGTGGATATTCAACATATCAAATGTGGGCAATTCCACGTCAAGTGAGCAGTCCATTTCACGCGACCCTCTCCGACTTAGTTCAAATTTTGTACACTTATTTAAGTACTCAAAATATGACTTCATGCCAAATTTCAGATCTCTAGGTCACATAGTTCGCCTCGTAGAGCCAATTGAATTTTACTGCAATTTTTAAGTTCAACTTTTAACTTTATTTATCTTAATTGCATTTCAGCCTGGATAAATTTTAGAATAGTCATAACCGATGCGAAATTTCTCAAAAAATTGAATGCAGCGGTCAGATTTTTGTTATCTTGTCCCGCACGCGCAGAAAACGCAAAAATACAGTTTTCTTTCAAAAATTCATTTCTCAAAGTTGCCACCGATTAAGACTCCAAATTTTGGGCAAATGCAGCTAAAAGTATGTACTTTAAGATGCTTAAATAAAATTTTCCCACACTAGTGGTAGTTTTTGCTCTAGAGCCTCTTGAACGCACAAAACCATTTTTTAATTAAAATTTTTGATATTAGACTGGTTTTTAAATTTTTTTGTGAAATTTCTTTGTGTGCACCCTCAGAAAGTGATCTTTCTACAAAAAAAGCATGCCATGAGAAATTTCAGATCTTAAGATTCAAAAGAACACGTGTCACACATTTATTGAATTTTTAAAATTAATATACTTAATAAGTATCATTAGCTTCCTGATTTGAGTCAGATGCATACCGTGAGTCCTCAAAAAAGCAAATGAGTACTTGCTTATTAGGTTCCACATGAAACTTTATATCAATATACTCTGTATATATATTTTTTAAATTATAATATTTCTATTATATTTTAAATTTTGAACATAAAATTAGACTCTTAAACTAAAATTATAAGAATTTAATAAGGCTTAGGCCTATAAATTTTTTTTAATTTAAAAAACTTTTAAAATGACGTATTGTATATATTTTTTTTATTTTGTCAAAATTGTAACATTTTATTATTGTTTTTTTAAGTATGGTTAAAAAATGTTTCCCTTGAAGTTTTTTTTAATAGCACACAATCGGTAGGAGCTACATTAAAACATGTTATTAGGTGAAAAATGCGCAATTAAATGGTTTTTAATTTCAAAATTCAATTTTTTTTTTAATTTTTGTCTTTTAAACATAATTTTTAACAAAAATAACAAACAAAAAATAAAAAAAAAACATTTTTTAATTTATAACATAAGTACGGTTAGAGATAGATCCAGATATGCTGTTTAAAAAAGATGGACAATTTAATTGCCTATAATTTTTATATTCTGTTGTTTTTTTTTATTTAGACTTTAAAGATAGATATTTCGAATATTGTATAAAAAAAAAACAAAAAAATTTTGACGTGCAGCTTCTAGAGTAAACATGTTTGCCTATAAGTTTATGATTAAAAAGTGTTTCAAATAAACCCCCCTACCCACCCTAAAAGTTTGTTACCCCTATTCATTAATGTATATTAATCAATATATGCTAAAATTTTGATTGAAAAATGGTTTTGTGCGTTCAAGAAACTTTAGAGCGAAAACTACCAATAGTGTGGAAAATTTTTATTCGAGCATCTTAAAGTACATACTTTCTATCTTTGCCCAAAATTTGGAGTTTTAATCGGTGGCAACTTTTGAGATATAAATTTTTGAAAAAAAAAACTGGTTTATTGCATTTTCTGCACGTGCGCGACAAGATATCAAAAATCTGACCCCTGCATTCGATTCCATGAGAAATTTCCTATCAATTATGACTATTTTAAAATTTTTATAGATTAAACTGCAATTAAGATAAATGAAATTAAAAAAAATTAAAGTTGAACTTTTTGCAGTAAAAATCAATTAGCTCTACGAGGCAAACTATGTGACTTAGAAGTCTGAAATTAGGCATGAAGTCATATTTTGGATACTCAAATAAGTGTACAAAATTTGAGTTAAATCGGAGAGGGTCGCGTGAAATGACGCACTTGACGTGGAATTGCCTATGTGTAATATGCGTAATTTTAGTTTTTATTATCATTTAGGTTAATAAATGTGAGGCAATAGAAGAAATTTAAATGAAAATTTTCTTTACCAAAAACAAGCAATTATAACAATATGTAACATTTCGTATATAAATTTGCGCAGAAGAAAAAAATGTCAATGTTAATAAAAATGTATAATTGGTTATTAAATTTAAACAAAATTACAACTAAAATCAAATTTAAAAAAATTTTCAAGGTGTTAAAAAAAATGTAAAATATTTAAAGGGGTTCTATATCTCCGAAACCGTTGCTATAACAACTCATGTTTTTTAAGACTCTTTTGTTTGTTGTGGTTTGTACTACCACCCCCTTAAATATTTTTTTTAACAGCCTGTATATGAAAATGTTAATCATTTAATATATAAAATTTAGTACTTAAATTTTGACGTATTTTCCTTTTTATTATTATTATTATTATTAGTAGATATAATATTGTGCATAGTTATTAAATAGATTTTTATGTTGTATTTTCTAAAACTTTTATAATTGCAACCTTTTTCAGTGCAAACAAAACTTGGCTATTTTCCACAGTCAAACTGATTGTGCAGTTTTAATGAATATCTATAAGTTGATTTTTTTTGTTAAATAGTTTTAATTGGAATCAACAATTGAGTTGATACTTAATAATTGATGACCAATCATTTATTTAATACAATTTTAAAGACTTTTCATATTTTATCTTTTTTTACCCGACTCGCAACACCTTAGTTGAGAACCACTGCTGAGTAATTAATAAGAATTTATTTTAATAAATTTTTGGAAACCTAAACTACTAAAAAATAAAACACAAATTCAATCATATCCATCACCAAATTTAATAATATTAATCATAATAATTACAAAATAATTAATAAAATCTAGATAAAACGTCATTCTGTAAAAACCAATTTTAGAAGATACAATTTATCGTCCCCATCTTTGTTGTACATAATATGGATATTCTGGATAGTAAACAATGCATTCTTCAAGTATTTTTTTAATACCAATCATAAATTCGCTGGGTTCTAACTTTTGGGAAGCATCTCTTATTAAATGTGCCACTGTTTCGGCAAGAATTTCACCGGTCAATTCAGAATCGGATTCACTTACATCTGATGGTTCATCTCTTTCCTGAGATTCACTTGAAGCGATTTGATCTACATCGTCACCAATAGCTACAGTAGCTAATGCTACCAAAATAGTGATTATTAATAATTTCATTTTGTACTAAATGATAACATTTTTGTTTTGTTTATATACTCTGTGTATGAATCATGTTTTTTTTAACCTTGTGCAATGTGTGATTAAAATTTAGAATATATTAGAATAGAATAATGATAAAAAGCTACTATTTAAATTAATAATTTGTGAAAACTCAGTAAATTGTCACTAAAAAAATATTTTAAAAATAGTTTAATTATTGACTTTTTATAATATTTATAACATTGCAAATTAAAATTATTAAAATAAATTTAAAAAAGAACTAAAACTAAACTATAAAGATAAAATGTATACATTAAAAAACTAAAACTAGTTAAAGCATAAGTTTTGAAAAGTTTTTGTTAATTAATCATTTTTACAGAGTAGTTATTCTTTATCTGTCTTGCGTGCCATTACCATTTCCAAATAAATAACTACCTTTAAACTTGTTTTAACTGTTAATAAAAGGAAGAATTGGTCGTATATATGTTGTCTTGTTTTGGTTGCATACATTACATACACGACTAACATTAAAATCAGTTTCCCGATTAAGTTTTCTAGTTTTTTTCTATCTGTCTTTGAATTCATGTTTTTTTGTATTTATATGATTTTTCAATAAGAGGTTTTATTTTGATATTTAAAAAAACGGGTATTTTTTATGAGAAATCAATAAAAGTTTATTTCATTGTAAAGAGGAAGGTATGCCATTAACATTTCAAAACTATATCAATAAAATGGCCACCACGGTTACGGTTGAAGTACCACATTCTTTTCATGAAATTTTCCATGACCAATTGGCACATTTGCAGCTGTATGTTCTCGATAACTTCAAGAATTCCATCTTTAAGGTCTTGAATCTATTGTGGAGTATTGGCATAGACCTAATTTTTCACGTGGCCCCAAAGAAAAAAATCTAAAGGTGTTAAATCACAAGATCTCGGTGGCCAATTGTGATCACCATTTTGAGAAATAACACTGTCAGGAAACTTTTCTTGCAAAATTGAGATTGTTTTGTTGCTTGTGTGGCACGTTGCGCCGTCTTGCTGAAAATACATTTGAAGGACCCAATCAGCAAAGATACGACGTTTATAGTGATCGACCGGCTTGAATTCTTGTTTAAACTAAACTTTAAAAACCTTAAGACTTAAGTCTTTATGCAAAATAAGTGTAATGTTGTTTGTGGAATGTCTAATTCCAAAAGATCGACAAGGAATCGACAAACCTGGGTTTTCTTCAACAGTACGGGCTACATCAGGAATATTTTTATGTGTTCTCAAAATTGACAGCTGCTCAAATAGCATGCTATTCAAAATAAAACTTCTTATTGGAAAACCTTTTAAATTTTGTGTTTAATTATTGATCTAATCTTTCATGTTTATGACACACCAACCAATAAAAAAACAGGTTTGTCTAAAAATAGCGTATAAAGAATGTTATTCTAGTTGATTTAGCCAGGGCATACGTAAGTCACCATAGCTTTAGTGTAAATACTAATTTATTTGCTTTCCAGCTACTTGGGCTTCTTAAAATTGTTAAGTTTTTTGTATCAGAACACGATAAATCTCATCAATTCTTGGCAACTTAAAGGTTTTAAAAATGTTTAATCTTTATTCTACACTACATTAAATAATTATTGTGCTGGCTTATACTATTCTTTCTTCTTTGACAATTTAAGAATAATTTCTTGTGTTTTTATAAATTTATTGTTTTTTGTGCAATCTTTGTTTCAAACTTTTTAGAAGTAAAAACTTATTATTTGTTCTGAACAACTTAACAAAATTTTTATTAAATGACTAATTTTACTTTCTTTGTGGTATTGTTGTATGTCGTAAAACTGGTTCTGTATGTGGTCTTGTTACTTCTTTACTTGACAGCTTTTTAGTGACTTTACCTTGTTATTACTCTATTAAGTTCAAACTACTTCCTTTGAAAACAATTCTTAGCTAAAAAGTTAAAAAGTTTACTATCAAGTTCTCCAACTCCAACTCAATTAATTTTTTTTTATATAATAATATAAAAGTTGTTAAAAAAATGTGAAATATTTAAGAGGGTAGTAGTACAAACCACAACAAACAAAAAAATTTTAATAAACATGAGTTGTCATAGCAACGGTTTTGGAGATATGGAACATTATTTATTTTTATTATTCTTTTTCTCTTCAATTTTTATTTTGCAAAAACGTGCATTTTTTTATTATAGTTGGCTGATGTTTTGTGAAATAAGCATTCAGTTGTTGTTAGTGCACAAGTTTTTATTGTTATGGCGGATTACTCTAATGCAGAACTAGCCGACATGCATTTAATGTATAGTTGTGCAATGGGATTGCTACTAAAGAGCAACGTTTTTATGTTAAAACTTGTCCAAATTGCCAGATTCCTCTACACCGTATGTTTAAAAAAGTTCACCAGAGACTGAGAGATACCAGTTAACTTTAGCAACAATGCTATCTGTTTGGCAGACTAAAGTCAATATCTTCTCCAAGAGCCTAACAAAAAAATATAGCACAGATAGAGCATAATCTAGGAACAAGGGTGCAGAGAATATTAGCCAAGATAGAAATTGGTGTTACTTTTGTTTAGATAGCCCTTCACAAGCTGCATGTACTACGGTTACAAGCCTTAAATTTAACTGATCATCAGGCACGTTTAGTTTTTGTCGTTGGATTCTAGGCAAGTATGTTGAAAACCCGCAGTTTCTTACCAAAATTCTTTTTACGGATAAAACCAAATTCACACAAAATAAAGTTGTTGATTTTTATAATGCACATAGTTGGGCCGACAAAAATCCACATGTTAAAATTAAATGTAGACATCAGACACGTTTCTTATTAAACATTTGGATAAGTATTGTAAGCGACAGGTTTTTGGGTCCTGTTGTTTTACCAAACTAATTAACAGGCGCTGCTTATCTCAACTTTCTGCAGATCACAATGTATGATCTTTTGATAAACATTTTTTTGGCCCACAGACAACAAAGGTATTTTCAGTATGATAGTTCTCTAGCTCATTTTTTAATTGCTGTTAGAGAACATTTGGACCAAACTTTTCTACATAGTTGGGTAGAAAAAGGCAAACCAGTTTTTTGGCCAACAAGATTTAAATTTTTTAAATTTTTTTCTTTAGAAATATTTGAAATCATTAATGTATGCCACTCTTGTAAATAGTCTTAAGGAGCTGCAGTTAAAAATTAATAAAAAGTGACAAAAAATCCTAGCCAATGAGGGAGTTTTAAAAAAAGTACAAATGTCCTTCGGACAAAAATGTCGTGTCTGTTAGCAAATAGAAGGAGAGCACTTTAAACATTTTCTATAACTCTGTTCTTTGTAAAAATATATAAAATTAAATAATGTTTTATATCTCCAAAACCGTTGCTATGATAACCCATGTTTATTAAGATTATTTGTTTATTGTAGTTTGTACTACTACTCCCTTAAATATTTTACATTTTTATACTGCCTGTATTGCCAGCGTTCTGCGATTGTCATATTTGTCAAATTTGACGTTTTTCACTTATAATTCAGTTGACAATTTGATTTCAAACTGCTTGGTTTTGTTTCAACAAAAATTAACAAAAGTAATAATTGTGTGAAAAATGAAAATTTCGAATTGTGACTTTCGAGTGATAATATTTTATGATTTTCGATACGGTTTAACACCGCAGCAATGTGTAGAAAAACTTAGTTTGTTATTTGGGGATAAAGCACTATCCAACACTATGGTTTACAAATGGTTCGCAGAATTCAAACGTGGAAAACCAACGTTTGTTGACGGTTTTTGCAAAGGTTGTCCATGCACCTCTGTATTTGCAAAAAATATTGATGCTGTGCGTGATTTGATTTTGTCAGATTGGCATGTAACCTATAGTGAGATAGAGGCATCCTTGGCATTGCAGCAAAACAAATACATACAATTTTGCACAATTATTTGCAGTTGTTGGATCCCACACAATTTGAAAGAAGAACAAAAACAGGCACGTGTCAAGTGGTGCAAGAAAATGCTAAAGAAATTTGAAGCGGGTTGTTCAAATTTGGTATATAACATCGTAACAAGTGACGAATCTTGGATATATTCATATGAACCTAAAACTAAACAGCAATTGATTGTATGGGTAATTTAAAATAAATCTAAACCCTGAAAAATAGTGCGTTCACAAAGCGTTTCAAAAAGAATGATTGTTTCTTTTTTTGGAAAAACTGGTCATGTTGCAACTGTTGCATTAGAGGATCGAAAAACAGTTAATGCTGACTGGTATATTTTAATTTGTTTGCCGGAAGTTATCGCTGAAATCAGAAGAAACAACATAAATCAGCAAATCCATGTTCATTATGACAATGCAAGCGCTCACACAGCACGATGAACTGTAGAGTTTTTAATCAGTAACAACATCCAATTAATGACATATTTGCTGATTTATTGCCCAATAACTTTTTATTTTGATATATCAAAAATAAAATGCATAATCATTTGTTTTGGAGGTACCTCGCTTAGAGTGGCAAAATTGTTTTGAAGAATGGTTTTATCGGATGCAAAAGTGTATAGATTTTAAAGAAGAATAGTTTGAAAAGCAATAATGCAATTTACATAACCTAATTTGTGTTTTGTTTTACATTTTCCGCGAATATTGGCAGTGTCCCTCGCATATGTGTAATCTTGTTCTGGTTTATTTGACACGTACTTTGTTTATTATTTTACTGGCCTTATAACTTTCTAATTATGTCGATTGTTTAATATAACTAATATAAAATTACAACAATTTTAAGTATTAAATTGACTTTTTAAAGAATTTTTTTTATTAAGATCTGAGGAGTCTGGAAACTAACAATTTATTACCAGTCCGGCAACGCAAACTGATTTAAATAACTCTTTATCTTAATCTGACACTACAGACTAAATAGAATAATGATAATACTTGGTTTGGCAACAAAAACACATAGTTTGTCATTCCTTTATTTATTTATTTATTTATTCAATTGCCTTTTTACCTTTCGGTGTCAGGCGTATACATTATTAGTTTGTGTAATATTTTCTCAATTTCTTCCTATCCTTGGCTATCTCTTTTATTTCTTTCCACGTGTTTCCTTTTCTTGTAGCTTCTTCCTTTATTGCGCTGTTCCATTCTTTTCTGGGTCTTCCTCTTTTTTGTTCTCCTGTTACTCTTGTCTCATAAATTTTCTTAGTATTTCTTTCTTCACTCATTCTTCTGATATGTCCATACCATCTAATTTGACCTTCAATAATTTTTTCTTGTATTGGTTTTATATTTAAATTCGTCCTATATGTCTCGTTCCTTATTTTATCTTTTCTTGTTTTGTTCTCAATCTTCCTAAGAAATCTCATCTCATCTTATCTCCATAGCATTTATTCTTTCTATTTGTTTTCCTGTCATCGTCCATGTTTCGCTACTATATGTTAATGTTGGTCTGATTACTTTTTTTACAATTTCTGTTTTTGATATTTCTTTTTTGTTAAAGAAAGTATTTTTTAACATGTTATATATTTTTGCTGTTTTTCCTATTTTGTCCTCTATCTCTTTGTCTAATTTTCCGTTGCTTTGTATTATTGTTCCTAAGTATCTGAATTGTTCGACCTGTTCTATTATTCTTCCTTTTATTCTTATTTCGTGATTCAGTTTTTCTTTTGCAATTATCATGGTCTTTGTTTTTTCATAATTTATTTTCATGTTTATTTTCTTTAGTTGCTCCTCTATTATTTCCATGTTGTGTTATAACTCTTCTTCGGATTCAGCAATCACTGCCATATCGTCTGCAAATAGCAGTTCTGCTATTTTTGTTACTTCCATTTTCCAATATCCTATTTTTACCATTTTCATTTTTTGCTTTGCCTGTTTTATTGCCCTGCCTAGCACAATTGAGAAAAGCATTGCGCTTAACACACATCCTTGCTTCACACCTTTTTTCGTTTGGAATTCTTTTGATTCTTCGTTATTCATTCTGACTATGTTTTTGTTTTCTGTGTACATGTTTTTGATTACGTTTATTTTTTCTTCTCAATTCCTCTCTCTTCTAGTTCTTTCCATATGTCCTCTCTCTTGATCCTGTCGAAAGCTTTTTCAAGGTCAACAAAGCATACGTGCATTACTCTATTTTTTTTAATCATTTTCTCACTTATTAGATCCTGTGTGCTTCTTCCTCTTCTAAATCCACATTGGCTGTCTTCTATTGTTGTTTCTAGTTTGTCTCTCATTCTTTTTTCAATAATTCTTGTGAATATTTTGCTTGGTATGCTCGTTAGTGTGATTTCTCTATAGTTTTCACATTTCCTTTTATCGCCTTTTTTATGTATGGGTAGAATAATTCCTTTATTCCATTCCTTTGGGGTTTTTCCATTCCTCATTATGTCGTTTATTAATTCCGTTATTTGTGTAATTCCCTCATCTCTCATGTATTTCATCTTTTCTGGCGTTATTTCATCTGTTCCCGGTGCCTTCCCGTTTTATATTTTTTTAATTGCTTCTATTACTTCGTCTTTTTTAATTTCTTCTATTTCTTCCGTTCTTCTGTCCTGTAGCAATTCTTCATCTTCTATTGTTTTGTTTTCTTCTGCTTCTTGTTCTGTTAGTTCTTGGAAGTATTGCCTCCATCTTTCCATTATCTTATCTTCTTCCGTTATTATTTTACCGTTTTTATCTTTTATGTTCATCATATTGTATTCTTTTTTTTGTTTTAGATGTTTCAACGTTCCGTAAAATAGTTTTTGGTTTCGGTTGAAATTTTCATTCATTTCTTTTCCAAATTTTGTCCATGATTTTATCTTTGCTTCTTTTATTATTTTCTTTGTATTATTTCTCTTTTCTTTGTATTTTTCGTAATCTTCTATTTCCTTGGTTTGTAAGTATCTTTTCCATTTTTCTTTTTTGTCCCTTATCTCTTTTTTGACTTCTTCTGTCCACCAATTAGTTTTTTTAGTATCTTTGTTCACTATTTTTGCTGATCCACAGCTTTCTTCTGCAGCTTCTAGAATAATTTGTTTAAAAATTTCCTATTTTCCTTCTATGGACGTTCTTTTTTTTTTCTCTCTGAATTTTTTTTGTAGTATCTCTTGGTATGCCACTTGTATTTGTTCTTCTTTTAGTTTGTATGTTTTTATTTTTATCTTAACTTTTTTCCTTCTTTTGTCTGGTTTAAGTTTTGTTTTCCATTTCATATCCATTCGTAGTAAATGATGATCGCTTCCTATTTTCGCCTGTCTTGTTATTTTTACATTCTTTATTTTGTTCCAGTTCTTTCTGTTAACTAGGTAGTAGTCAATTATTGATTTCTCGTTTCTGGTTGGTTGTGTTCTTGTGTATTTGTGAACTTCCCTGTGTTTGAATTCAGTGTTTGTTATTACTAGATGGTTTTCAATGCATAGTTGAATAATTCTTTCTCCGTTGTTGTTTCTAATTTCTTCTCCTTCTTTTCCCATAGCCTCTTCTATTCCGTTGTTTTGATTTCCTACTCTCCCATTTAGGACTCCTAGTATCATTATGTTTTCTGCTCCCTCGTCTATTTCTTCTTGTAATTTTGTATAGAAGCTGTCTTTCTCTTCTTTTTTTGCGTCTTCATTTGGTCCGTATGCTACTATCATGGTCCATGTTTCGTTCTCTCCTAGCTTTATTTCTACTGTCATAATTCTTTCATTTATGTGTTTTTCTCTTATTGTATCTTTTATCCTTTCCGGAGCTATTATCATTCCTACTCCTTCTTTTGCTCTATCCTTTTCCTCCACTCCTGTCCACATTAACCAATAACTTCTATGTATTCTTTCTATCCCTTGCCCTTTCTTTTTTGTTTTCGTTATTCCTAGTATTTCTATTTTTTGGTTTATCATTTCTTCCACCAGTTCAGCTTCTTTTCCCATGTATCCTCTTATATTTCATGTTCCTACTCTTTCTTCTTTATTTTTCTTTTTTGTACTTTTGCTATTTTTGTTCCTTTTGTTTACATCGTTTGCCGTCGTGTTTATCATCTTTCTTATACCATTTTCTCGCCGTGTATTTTTCTTTTTATCTAGCCGTTTTCCTATTAGTTTTTTGGATCTCCAACTTCTTCTAAACCTTTTATTTCTTTATTCCATCTATATTCCTCTCCGTTAATAATTAACTTACGGTAACCTATTCTTACCCTCTTGCCATTTGATTTTTCTTCTCTTGCTATGTCTCTAATTTCTTTTTGAACGTATCTTTCTTCATGGGTTAGGGTCACTGTCAATGTAAATTCTGGTCCCTTTTAAATTTCTTCTGGCTTTCATTATTTTTTGTTTTGTTTCCCATGTTTCGGCTTCAACTCTTATTATTTGTTTTTCTTTATGTATTAGCTGAGCTTTTCCTATTTTGACTTGAATCTGAAGTATTTCTCTTAAGAAGTTCTCCACTTTAATTTGTTCCTCATTTTCTTTTGTTTTTATGCCAGTTATTATAATGTTATTTCTTTTTTTCTGTCTTTCTTCTTTTTCAGCTTTATTTTCTAAATTTTCAATTTTTTGTATCATCTGTATTTTTTCTTGCTCCCACTTTACTTCTTTATCCTTCATTTCTTTCTTTAGCTCTCTAATCTCTTTTTTTAGTTCCTTAGTGTTCTTTGCCATCTCCTTCATTAATTCCTTGAACATGCTTTTTAGTTCCTCCATTTCCACCATTTCCTTCCTTGTATTTGTATTTATTTTGTCTTCTCGGCGTGTTTTATACTTGTTTTTTTTTTTTATTTAATTTTCTTATTTCGGTTAATTCCGCACACTCTGGCAACGTCGCAATTACCGCTGTACAAACTACAAAGGTGTGATTTTCTTTTATGCCTATCTTAAGTTATGTTTTTATTTGATTATTTTTATTTATTTTATTTTATTCTTATCTATTGTTAATTTTATTCTTTTCTATTTATTATTTTTATTTATTTTGTTGTTTTTCTCAATTTGTTATAATATATACTATTTATTATAATAATATATAATGTTTTGTTTTATTTGTATTGGAGATGGTTTTTCTCCGTTTCTGTTAGAGAGCGATGTTGATAGTGCCGCAGCTGTTGTATATGGCACTCCTGTCTTTCTCTAACGCGCGTCGCTCGCTGTATACTCGTCTTCCTTCCACACTGAGTACTGACATTCACTTCTATATGTTGGAGATTGTTTATTCGTTTATCACTTTACCACTCTTACACTTTTTTGTTATATTTGTGTGCACTATGTTACTTCCTATTTTATTTTATTCAATAGCTTAATTCTTGTTTCTGGTTTGGCGATAAGCCTCGTATAAAACGAGATTCTTTGTCGGCTGCACCAAAACACGTCTACTCACATACGCAATTCCATTCTAAAATATATAAAGAAGAGACGCAATGTCCTCAAATGAGACAGTTGTAAAAGCAATAATTTGGTGGTGAACAATGTTGACGAAGTAAGTTAAAAATCAATTAGTTTAAATAAATAAAGCCATACTGATGAGAGGTAAACCTCGAAACGCGTCTATGGATGTTTTTTAGTTTAGAATATTTTTTCATAAATTTAATTTTTTAATGTTATTATTGGGTTGTCCGATTGAACAAATAGTAACGAGCGCTACATATGTCGTTGTGGCATTCGTATAAATTTACCTATTTAACTAGGCTTTATTCGAAATTATTGCAACTGTCTCATTTGAGGACATTGCGTCTCTTCTTTATATATTTTATATATGTTCTGATATACACGAAATTGTATAATAGTAATTATAATTTATTATGCAAAAAATTTATTCTATTTTTAATTTTCAAATTTTCGTTTTAATTCTTTCATGTCATTACCATCAGCTTAATATCCCGAAATAATTAGTTTATTTCTTCATTCTCAGAATGCTATTAACCATAGCCATTAAATAAAGTCATTAAGTCAGTATAAATAGTCAATACACCCTTTAAAATATTCACTTTGAATTGTGGTGGTGAACAATGTTGACGAAGTAAGTTAAAAATCAATTAGTTTAAATAAATAAAGCCATACTGATGAGAGGTAAACCTCGAAACGCGTCTATGGATGTTTTTTAGTTTAGAATATTTTTTCATAAATTTAATTTTTTAATGTTATTATTGGGTTGTCCGATTGAACAAATAGTAACGAGCGCTACATATGTCGTTGTGGCATTCGTATAAATTTACCTATTTAACTAGGCTTTATTCGAAATTATTGCAACTGTCTCATTTGAGGACATTGCGTCTCTTCTTTATATATTTTATATATGTTCTGATATACACGAAATTGTATAATAGTAATTATAATTTATTATGCAAAAAATTTATTCTATTTTTAATTTTCAAATTTTCGTTTTAATTCTTTCATGTCATTACCATCAGCTTAATATCCCGAAATAATTAGTTTATTTCTTCATTCTCAGAATGCTATTAACCATAGCCATTAAATAAAGTCATTAAGTCAGTATAAATAGTCAATACACCGTTTAAAATATTCACTTTGAATTGTGGTGGTGAACAATGTTGACGAAGTAAGTTAAAAATCAATTAGTTTAAATAAATAAAGCCATACTGATGAGAGGTAAACCTCGAAACGCGTCTATGGATGTTTTTTAGTTTAGAATATTTTTTCATAAATTTAATTTTTTAATGCAATTCCATTCCTTTAACAGATCAGAAAATTGTCCGGCAACGCAGATACTTATTGTTTATTATCTTTACAGATCGGTCCGGGTGAGAATCAAATAAACGTAGTGTCTGACACCTCAGACGGAAAGTTATTTGGCAACGCAAACAATTATTACGGAGAGGCCAGTTAAGACTATAAGCAAAATTAGTCTGGCAACAAAAACACTTACTTTGTCATTCCTTTAACAAGTCGGAAAAATGTCCAGCAACGCAGATACTTATTGTTTATTATCTTTACAGGTCGGTCCAGGTGAGAATCAAATAAACGTAGTGTCTGACTGCTCAGACGGAAAATTGTCCGGCAACGCAAACAATTATTACAGAGAGGTCAGTTAGGACTAGATGCAAAATTACCAGTGATTGCCCGTTTTGTTATAGTTTATTAACTATTTATTTGATCAAAAACGTTACAGAATATTTTTACAGTGAGTGGCTGTAGTTTTAAATTTTAGGGAATAAAAAACCTTCATCCAAAATTTATAAAAAACAATGGATGAAGGTTTTTTATTCCCTACACTGACTCCAAATCATTGCAGGTTATCTTTCAATTTTAAATTTTAGGATATTTACTACAACTAAAAAAAAAAATAGATTTATTGATTGTACTGGTACAAACGCTTAAAGTTCTATGAAATACGCGTCCCATGCATCAATACACTTTTAGAGACGTGTCTTCTACGCCTGTAAAAGACTCAAAAATTTTTCAAAAAAAATGTCTTTTAATGACTTTGTAACATGCTTTTGGATGTTTTTTACGGACTCACAATGCTTTCCTTTCAGCTTTTTCTTTAGTTGGGGAAACAAAACAAAAAGTTGCACGAAGTCAAGTCGGGATTGTAAGGGGGTTGAGGGACCACCAAAGTGTTGCTTCAAAAAATCAGAGCACACAAAATAAGCAAGTCTCGCATCAAACCGACGCTCATTATCTTTTTTGCGTTCAAAAAATCGTTCGTTTTGAGTTTGTACCGCAAAGAAAAACTGTCAACTCAGCTTTTTACCTCAAGGTGTTCACAAGATTAAAACCCCGAAATGCGCGCGTGATGCGTTACTAACTTTCTGACCCAAAACAACATCTCGGTGGTCTCCAGCCACCTTACAGTCCCGACTTGGCCTCATGCAACTTTTTTTTGTTTTTTCAAGTAAGGAATGAGCTAAAAGAGAGTCCGTAAAAAACCATTTCTGCCAAAAAGGTTCAGGGTGCCTTCCAGGCGTGGCAGATACGTCTCTAAAAGTGTATTGATGCATGAGAAAAGAATTTCAAAAAATTTTAAGCATTTTTACCAGTATGACCAGTAAGGTGAAAAATAGTACTGTCAATCTTAAAGTGTATCATAAAGTGAGAAATAGTGTTGAAAATAGACAAATTAGTTTAATCAGACCAGTTTAGTGAACAAAACAACAAATTTCGTGAGTTCCAATGTAAAAATTTAGTAAATTAAGGAAATTGTATAATTGCACACGTGTTAAGTTGGGTAAAATCAATTTAGTTAGTAGCTACATCTTCCTCCAAGGAGCTGAACCGGAAAGAGTGTTGCTGACGCTGACTTAACCCATATAGTGCAGAAAACGACAACAATAAAAAAAGTTAAAAAAAACTGTAATTAAAAATAATTAAATTAAAGATAATTAATTAATAAAAGTAAGACTTGAAGCTCATGAATAAAAAAGAAACAAAGCGCATATTGATAGACACCAGTTTTGAAAAACAGGAAAAAGAAAGAATATTACAAAAAAGTAAACTACAAAACACAGTAAAAAGCAAAATGGAAAAAATACTAAAAGCCATAAAAGACATGAAAAGTAAAATGAACCTAAAATTCGATAAATGTAACGAACAAAATGAAAAATTAACACAAGAACTAGAAAACAGAAACATTGAATTAAAGAACATAAAAAAAGATATAAAAAGTAAGGAGGAAGAGTGGCAAAAAGAGAGAGAAGAATTAACTAATAAAATAAAAACAATAGAAGAGATTACAGAAAAACAAGAAAAAAATCAGAAAAGAAATAATATAGTAATAAAAAATAGTGGAATAAAAGATGATAACATAGCAAAAATGTTGAAAAATTCATTGAAAACAAACTTAAGATAAAAGTAAACATATGTGAAGCTTATAAGATCATGAAAAATAAACTAATATTGAAAGGGACAAATATATAACTAGAAATTGACATGACAAAAAAGAAAGGCAAATACAAAGAGACTTGAGACAGGTAGCATCAAGCAAAAAAGCAAAAGGAAGGATAGTAAAAGTGGGATATCAAAAAATTGTTATTGATAGTAAGATAAAAGCTTGGTCAGACATAAAAGAAAATAAGCATTTAAAAAACTATTAACTGTAATACCGCAAAATGACAAAACAAAGACGAAACTGGCTATAAAAAAAGTAAAACAAAAAAAGAATAAAATGAACAGATTAAGATTATGCACTTGGAATATTAAAAGAATGTTAGCAGTAGGTAAAAGAAATTAAATAGCAAGGAAGCTAAATAAATACAAAATAGATTTAGCTACACTACAGAAAACAAGATGGAAAGGACAAGGAAGAATCAATAAAAAAGAATATATTTTATTATACTCGGGAGAAGAACAACAAGGAGAAAATGGAGTAGCATTTATCGTTAGAAACCAAATGAAAAATAATATAATAGATTTTAAAGCTATAAATGGACGTTTGGCATACATAAGAATACAATCAAAACCATATAATATATCAGTAGTAAATGTGTATGATCCAACAGAAATATCAGATGACAAATTAAAGGAAGACATGGTTAAACAAATAGAAGAGATAATAGAACAATTACCCAAACTAGATATAATTATTACAACAAAGACTTTAATGCACAAATAGGAAAAGAAGATTAAAAAGATCAATATCAGGAAAACATACAATACATGACAAAACAAACGATAATGGACAAAGGTTGTGTAACTTAGCAACATTAAATGGTATGATAGTCACAAGCACAAAAAGAACATAAAATTACCTGGATGTCACCAGGTCAAATTTATGAAAATCAAATAAACCATATAATAATCAATACAAATAGGGAAAGATATATTACAGATGTAAGATCATATCGAGGAGCTAACGCTGATACAGATCATTACATGGTCACAGCAGTGCTAAAACACAAAATCATAAAAACAAGACACAAAAAAACAAATTAATTGGAATGTACAGAAATTAAACCAAATAAATGATAGACAGAAATAAAAATCGCATTTAAAAACAGAATTAGAAAAAGATGAAATAACAGCAGAAGAAATAGATGAAAACAAATGTTGGGAAAGAATTTAAAAAAACGTAAATGAGTCAGCAAAATTTGTAGTAGGTACAGCGGAACATACACACAATGAATGCTGGAGTGATGAATGCAGTAAAGCTGTAGAAATAAAAAAAACATCCAGAAAAAAATGGCTGCAGACAAAAAAACAAGACAGGATAGAGTATACTATAATGAGACAAAAAAAGCAATAAAATAATAAAACAAACTAAACAAAATTGAATACAGAGTAAAATGAATAAAATAGAAGAAGATAGCAAAAACTACAATTCAAAGAAGTTTTACCAAAAAATTAAAGCAATGAAACAAACACGTACAACTAAAATAAAAATATTGAAAAACAAAGAAAGAAAAACAATAGACAGTGGAGAAGAAGCAAAGTTAGTATAGAAAAAACATTTAAGTTCATTACTAAATGAGGAAACAGAACCAATATACGATGAAATGAAAAACGCACACGATAAAGAATTAGAAGAACCAAGAATGCAAGAATCAATTGGAAAAATTAAAAAAACTAAAAATGGCAGAACACCTGGTAGAGATAACATAAACATGGAGCTAATATAGTACAGAGGAGAAAACCTGCACAGAACTATACAAATTAATTAAACAAATATGGAATACGGAGAAAATGCCAAAAGAGTGGAAAAATGGTACAATTATAACAATACACAAAAAAGAAAATCAAACACTATGTTAAAACTATAGAGGCATAACACAACTAAATAATGCTTGCAAAATGTTTACATCAATTATACAAAGCAGGCTTAACAAAAATAGCAAAGTAATAAGAGAGTATCAAAACGGTTTTGAAAAAGGTAAATCAATTGTAGAAGCATTGCACACAGTAAAACAAATAATTGAAAAAACATATGAGTATGATATTAAAGTGGAAATGTTATTTGTAGACTTTAAGCAAACGTTTGACACAATAGAGAGAGAACAACTAATGCACGCAATAAAGAGTCTACATATACCAAACAAATTAAGGCGTCTTATACAATGAACAATAAAAAATACAAATGCCAACGTACTCACAGAACATGGAGAAACAGATGAGTTTGTAATAAATCAAGGTATCATCCAAGGCGACGCACTGTCCGCCACTCTTTTTAATTTAGCTTTAGAGCATATGTTACAAAACATTGACAAAAAAGGAACATTAAGAACAAAAGGATCACAAATAGTAGCGTATGCAGATGATATAGTTATTATAACAAAGCAAAAAAATATAATAAAACAAATAATAAGAAAAATTAACGAAGAAAGAACAAAAATTGGACTTAAAATAAACATTGAAAAAATCAAGTTTATAAGAATTGGCGAACAGAGCAAAAAAAAAAGAAAAATTATAAACTTTGCATTTGAAGAAGTAGACAAGTTTAAATACTTAGGAATAACAATTACAAACAGTAGAGACAAACATATAGGAAACAAGAAAAGATTCAAGCAGCAAACAGAGCTTATTATTTAAATAATAAAAATACTGAACAACAGATCCATTAGCATCACTACTAAAATAAAAATATATAAAACAGTTATAAGACCAATTTTAACTTATGCGGCAGAAACAATGTTAATGACAAAAAAAACAGCATAAAATAAATGTGGAAGACAAAAAAATTATGAGAAAAGTCATGGGACCAATAAAAAATACAGATGAAATAAGATAAAGGACAAATCAAGAAATAAGAAAAGAACTTAACAAAGATGTCGTCGCACACATTAAAGCAAGCAGAGTAAAATGGTTAGGGCACGTTTGGAGATCTGGACCAAAAAGCATAATACAAAGCATTATGGAATGAGTCCCAAGATATAGAAAAAGAAGAAAAAAAACCAAGAACAACATGGCAAAAAGAAGTAGAAGAAGAAATGCATTAAATTAGAATAACAATGATGAAGAAAAACGCGGTTGATAGACAGAAGTAGAAGAAAATAGTATACATGATCAAAACTTACAGTGACACAAATGAGGACAAACACTAATCCACCCAAAAAAAGAATAGATTGTACGGGCTTCTGAATAAGCAGAAGCGGCAAAACTTCACATGAAGTGTAATGCCTTATATATGTATACCAGTATGACTAATAAATCTTTTTATAGAAAATGCGCATTACTTTCATAATGAACTCTGTATATTTTATTTACAAAAAAAAGTAGTTTTAGGCCCAGGTAATGTCTACAAAGTTTGACATAGAATAGAATAGAATATATTTGCATTACGTATGCTAGCTATAGGCCAATTGTAACATGTAATTACATCAATTAATTAATTGTAACAGTTAAGTGCACAACATAAATTCAAGACATTTAAAATATAACACAATTACATATTAAAGTTGCATTTAATTAAATATAAATAATATCAGTCTAATACATAACATACACAACAACACACAAAATTATTAAAATGTAAAAATGTATATAAACAAACGACAATAGAGATTTGCTATTAGAGACAGGTTAAGACAGGTATTCTTCAATTGTGTAGATACATTAATCCAGAAGGTAGGCTTTCAGACACTTTCTGAACAGGTTGAAATTTTTAATATTTTTTATTTGTATAAGCAGTTTATTCTACATTTAGGTTCTTGCACAGTTAGGAGATTTTTATTTTTACTTATTCTATAATAAAGAATATTAATATTATTTGCCAAACGTGTTTGGTGTTGATGAATATTATTATTGATAACAAAATTTTGTTTATTGATGTATAAATAAAACAATAATTTATTTAGATAGATGGCAGAAACTGTTAGTATTTCATGTCTTTTAAAAGTACTTCTACAAGACTCTATGTAGTTAAGATTATAAATTATTTCAATTAAACGTTTTTGTAGGACAAAGACCCTATTAATATGTGCTGCTTGTTCTTGCAATATAATTCTGTAGGTGTAGCGCTATTTGATCTAGACTTTTTTTTATGTTAGTGAATCCAAAGACAAATCTGTTTAATTTACTACAGATTTCATTTGCTTATGCTGACCAGCTTAATGTTTTATCTATAAAAGTGCCCAGGAATTTGATGGACTTGGCAAATATTAAAATATGTCTATTCAATGTTAAGTCAGGCATCATTTCTTCTGTCTTTTTCACATGTATTATTAAGGAGTTACTTTAACACCAATTTGAGAATTTAAAAAATATCATTTTCGTTCTACGCTCAAGGTCTGAGTTTTGCACGTGTTATCAGCGTACATATTAACATTTTATACCGATCCTGTTCAACATCTACTTTTTTTATGGTAACAAATATTTTACGTTTTGTCATGTAGGATTTGATCTATGTTTGTATGTTGCCTCTGATACCTAGTTTTTCTAGTTTGTTAGTTAGGATATTAGCACTCACACAGTCAAAAGCGGTTGTTAGATTAAAGAATAGCTCAATAACTATTTCCTGCCAATTTAACTTATCTTATATAGTCTGGATAAGACGTATTGACGCAGTTTCCGTAGATTGTTCCTGTCTAAAACTATTCTGATACATTGATAACAGATTTTATTAATGTAGATAATTGTTTACTTTATCAACAATTATTTTCTTAAATATTTTTGAGAAAGTACTTAATAGGGTAATAGGTTTAGAGTTAATAGCCAGTGTGGGATTTTTTTTTGTGCAGAGAAATGATGTTTCATAATTTCAGTGCAGAGGAAAATTTCGCTAAGACTATTGATTTATTGATTAGGAAGGCAAGTGTTGAGTGTATTTTCCCACTCATATTATTCTGTATAGAATATAATTATTAGTTTAAGTTATTTATTTCTGGATCAAAATTGTGGGAATCAATCTTACGTCAGTCATATTAAAATACATGTCATTATTAAAAATAAACATTCAAAAGTATTATTAGTTTCAATTACAAGGGTGCATTTGCATGGTATTGCAGATAATTACAACATCTGTAAGCTTGTGTCTGTTCCCAAAGATCTCAAAACAAAAAAACTCAAATAAGAAATCGAACAAAAGAAAAAGTCGACGACAACAGATTTTTCTTCATTATTTTATGGTCCTTCAAACTGACTATTTCCGTGACGCCCGTCATTTAAAATAAAGCTTCAAGATGACATTAGAAGAGTTAAAACTCAAACGTGAAGTTTGTAAACGAACATTAACTCGACTTCAACAATTCGCTTCTTCAATAGGCGAAACAACCTGTCCGAACAAAATTCAGTTAAAAGTTGAAAAACTGAAAGACACAGCAATCAAATTTGAAGCAATTCAAGCCAAGATCGAAATGATCGAAACAGAAGAGTTAGTCAATCTCAATGAATACCAATGCCAAGAGATGACAAACTTTGAAAAATCATATTAATCAATGACTACTGCATTTTTAAACGCATTAGCACGCAAATCAGCAAATAAAGCCACAAGTCTTTCATCAGTCAAAAAATCCGTCAAATTGCCAACAATCTTACTGCCCAAATTTAATGGCGCAGTTGAAGAATGGATTTCATTTATCGATGTGTTCAATTTATTGGTGGACACAAACAAGTCATTGAGTGACATCAAAAAATTCATGTATCTCTTATCATGTCTGACAGGAGAAGCTCAACAAGTAATAGCTTCTATATCAACTACATCCGCAAATTATCCAGTAGCACGATCACAATTAAAAGATCGTTTTGAAAACAAAAAACTTATTGTCAAAAATTATCTTCGGCGGCTGTTTGAATTAAAAAGAGACAAAGATTTAGCGATATCAATAAGGAACCATGTCAATAAATTCACCAAAAACATTCGTGCATTAAGTGCAATAGACAAACCAAGCATAAACACATTACTGTTTTATCTGTCAATATCCAAATTAGATTGTTTAATCAAAGATAAATGGGATGAACAAAGCATTAAAACACAAAAGCCAACATTAAACGACGCGATTGAATTTTTGCATCAGCAATGTCAGGTGTTGGAAGCACGACCTACATCTTTGTGACCGCCAAAACCTTGATAGATGTATGCAGTCAAAACCATAGCATCTACAACTGCACCAAAAGCAAACAGCTTAAAACTATGCATAAACTGTCTAGGAAAGGGTCACAATCTAATTTCATCACCAAACAATTGTGTCAAAAGTTACGTGTTAACCAAGTGCCTATCAATATTCCAGTCAACAAAATTGGCAACTCAACGACTAACATATCGCACAGAACAACAACAACAATGAATTCCAGAGACCAATCATTTTCTAAAAAACTGGAATTTCTTGTAATATCCACTATCCCAAAAATACTCCATTAGCATCCAAATTTTGACAAGTCGGGAAGGATTGACATGTTATTAGAAGCAAATATATTTTGGGAATTACTTTCCAATGGCCAGCTGTCATTAACAAAGAACATGCAAGCGTTAATACTACAAAAAACAAGATTAGGATAGATTGTGTCTGGCAACACATATGGTACCGATCATAATACAATCTGTTACGTCAGCACATTACAAATTGACAAACGGTTACAACAATTTTAGGAGTTAGAACAAGTGACTCAGAAACGCTATCTTACACCAGAACAAAGAATTTGTGAAAAATATTTCACAAATACAATAAACCGTAACAAAGATAGACGTTTTATTGTAAGATTGCCATTTACAAGCAACATACAAAAATTGGGATCCTCAAAGCAGGTCGCTACCAACCGACTGTTGTCAATTGAGAGAAAATTAAGAAACAATTTGTTGTTACAACAAGATTATCATAATTTTATGGCGGAGTATGAAATCATGGGTCACATGAAAAAAATGGAATGCAATAATACAAACGGAAACTATCTACTACACCATTGCATTTTTAAGAATGACTGTAGTACAACAAAAATTAGAGTCGTTTTTGACGGTTTTGCAAGAACATCCACTAGTGTGTCATTAAACGACACACTTTACATAGAACCTACCATCTAGAATGACCTGTTTGCAATAATTGTGCAATTTCGAAAACATCAATTTGTACTCACGGGAGACATCGAAAAAGTTTACCGTCAAACCAAGGTGCATCTAGACGATCAAAATAATCAAAAAATCTTATAGCGATACAATGAAACTGATGCAATACGCACGTACAAACTAACAACCATTACATATGGAACATCATCAGCTCCTTTCCAAACCATCAGATGTTTACATCAAGTATCAAATTCTGAAAAAGACAAATATTTATATTCAAGGAAAATTTTGAAAAAAAAAATTCTTTGTTGATGATTGCATTACTGAAGCAAATTCTAAAGACATGCTAGATCAAATCAAGATACCAAGAAAAACAGTAGAAGGAAACCAGATTAAACTGCACGGCTTTTGTGACGCTTTGGAGAGGGCATATGGAGCATGTATATACATCAAAACAAAGTCAGAAAATGGCGACTACAAAATACATTTACTTTGTTCGATATTGAGAGTAGCTTCAATTAAAGTGCAGTAAATTTCTCGTCTTAAGCTGTGCGGTGCCTTGTTACTAGTTCAACTTATCGCAGCTACAAAAGATGCACTACATGAAAAAATCACAAAGGAATATTATTGGACAAATTCTACAATAGTTTTAGATTGGATCAAATTTTAATCAAAACTTTATAAAACATTTGTTGCAAATAGAATTAGCGAAATACAATCATTAACTTTAGCAAATCAATGGCATCGTGTGGCATCATGTGGCATCTCTGAACAATCCAGCAGGTGCAATCTCAAGAGAGACAAATCCAATTCAACTATCTCCTCTCTTTTTGTGGTGGCACAAACTAGAATTTTTAACAAAAAATAAAAAACAATGGCTTTTATCACTATATCAGAAATCAAAACTACCAAATCTTAAATTTACAACAGTCAGTTTGTTGGTTTTGGACTATAATTTACAATATATTTTTAACCGAACAACGCACTATAGCCTAGTGTCTACAATTTGTCTTAAACTGCAAAATTAAGTCCAAGGAGGAACGTAAATATAGATCACTATTGGTTGAAAAATTAGAAAAGGCATTACTTTAACTGATTCGACTGACACAAACATTCGAATTTGCCAGTAACATCATGGATTTGAAAACATCAACCACAATAAAAAAATGAAGCAAATTGATTAGATTAAATCTATTTCTGGATAATAGTAACATATTGCAAGTTGGAGGACGTTTGTTACATTCAGAGCAGGCATATAATCAACAACATCCAATCATTTTGCTAAAAAACCGTACCATAACTAAGATGATTATAAACCACGCTCAACTTGAACAACTACACGGTGGGGTAAACGTACTGTTTTAGCCACGTAGAAATAATTGAATTTACGTCCTTACGCGGTCTAAGTAGATTGGGTAGGTATTTATAATAAACGCTGTCTTCTTACTCTATGTATTTATTGCTGCTCGATTGCAAGTTCAATAATAACTAACTCTATTTTACATAAAATACAATATATATATACAATTTATTAATGGGTAAAAGTGTACAGGGGGAAAAAAAGGGTGCAATGATTAGTTTTTAACAACGAGTAATAAAATTCATATTTCTGGGAATTTAAGGGTTAATCAGGTATAAAGGCTTAAAAATAAATACATCTGTACAAATAAAACAAATAATTACAAACGGATGTCACAATTACCATAAATATAAAATAATTAGATTTAATAAAACGTATTAAATAATAATACAATTTGGCGGCGCCAACATGCTCCCACCTTAAAAGGATTAATTTGTTTTAAAATAATTGTTTAATTGTCACCTTGATTTGGTAACAAACATATTTTTGAGACCGTACGTTTAAAAACACCACTTGCAGTTTTTAGTGATACTACACGCACATGTCCATCGCTTCCTTTGAATAGTTCTAAAATTCTGCCCATTTTCCACGTTGCAGGAGGATCATTTCGTTCGATAAATAGAACCATCAGATCTTCTTTCAGCTGGTGTGGATTTTCTTTAAGCCACTTAGTACGTGTTTGCAAGTGATTTACGTATTCTCGTTTCAATTTTTGCCAAAACTGCTGCGTTAATTGCTGCATACGTTGAAATGTCACTAAACGATTGGTTCGTACATCGCTGAGGTCTTCATCAAATGTAGTTTTTAGTGGTCTTTCAATTAGAAAAAGTGCCGGGGTAAGAGGGTTCAAATCATGTGGATTGCTACTAAGAGGATATAAAGGACGCAAGTTAAGTACAGCTTCGATCTGTGTTAGAACCGTTTCAAATTCTTCATGAGTTAAAATTAATTCCCCTACTACGCAAGTGAGATGCCGTTTCATCATTTTTATATTAGCTTCCCAAATTTCACCAAAGTGTGGAGATTTAGGCGGTATAAATTCCCAAGTTATATTAATACCTTTATTCAACATGGCGCTATCAAGTTCCAAATTCCAAGTGATAAATTCTTTTTTGAGGCGCTTTAATTCTGAATTAGTTCCAACAAAATTGGTTCCATTGTCCGATAATATTTTGTTAGGTTTACCTCGTCGCGCTATTAATCTGCGAAATGCTGCTAAGAACGCTTGAGCTGATAGATCCGATACTACTTCTAAGTGAATTACTTTAGTGCATAAACAGATAAACAAACAAGCATATATTTTAAACGTTTTACTTCCACGAGAACGTCGTTCGTGTTCTTTAAATGGGCCAGCAAAATCCACGCCTGTGGTTAAAAATGGAGATGATGGATTGACTCGATGTTTTGGCCAATTTCCCATCATTTGGATGTATGGTTTAGGGTTAGATTTAAAACAAGTTACTCATGTTCTTACAATTTGCCTAGTTAAATTTCGCCCCCTAACAGGCCAATAGTAATGTCTCAACATAAAAAGAAGCTGTTGGGGACCACAATGCAAGTTTATTCTATGATAGAATAAAGTCAACAACGTAGTTAAATGATGATGTGGCAATATAATTTGATGCCTTTGATTAAAATTTTGATTACAATTTTTAAGGCCCGTTTGCACCATTATTCCTTAAAAGTGTTCCATAACTAAAGGGCACTTAAAATAAATTGTTCCTTAGTTTGGATTTACATTGCACCACACAAAATAAAGTGATCCTTAGGTTAAGTTAAAAATAGATTTGACAACACTGTACAAATTTAGTGAAATTTATTTCCGTTACGTTTTTTTATCAAATTTCTGACATTAGTGCAATATTAATTTAATTAATTTAAAGGTATGTATATTTGTAGATGTTGTAAATAAATATAGAAAAGAGTATATAATGTTTGTGTTTTTACTTTATTATTACAGTTTCAGAAAAATGAAATCTCATGCAAAAAGAATTTGTTCTGCTAATTTTACTTTTACATATCTATTTTTTATTTGAGAACAATTAATTATTGTCGCATCATGAACGGAACTTCGCAACCAAATTCAGGATTTTCATTTTACTATCCGAAACTACCTGAACATTTAAAGAAAAATAATTCTTTCTATTTCAAAAAATGTCTGTTTTGTTTTCACCTATAAACAAATTCGTACTTTACAGGAGTTGTTTAATAAATCATCAAAAATTACTAGGTGATTGAATTTGGATGTGGGTTTTATCTATAGCACCAAACACCCTTGGAAAGGCAGCAATATTGAAAAACTTCTGGCATAATTGTCTTTTTTCTAAATTTGTTTCAGGAAATTTTACTTATGTCGGACACAGTCTTGCTAGTGCCACCAAAACTTTTAACAATTCTACAAGCCGTAGATACTTGTTGAGGTATCCCAACTTCTATTATTTCTAATACCTCCACATCATGTTCAAAAACTGAAAGTATTTCATAATCATTGTCCATTTTTATTATTATTGTGTAGCACTTTTACACACACTATTCACATTATTAGGTTAAGGTGATGTTTAAGTCGCAAAATTTTAGGACTTAAATTTAACCGTCACTTAAGCCTTTAATTATTCCTTAAAAACTTGGTGCAATGTAATAAGGAACACTCATGACTATTAAGGGTTCCTTAAGATTTAAGGAACAATGGTGCAAACGGGCCTAAATCTTCCTCCAACTCTTAACAAACCGTCATTGTCAATAAATGGAGAAAGTGAAAGAATTGCGAAATTTGAATGTAATTTTTTTCCATTTTTTAATTGTTCAAGTTCAATTCTATAAGATTGTATTTGAATTAGTTTTATTAACAATTTTAATGTTTCGCGGCGTTCTTGTGCTCCAATGTTGTCTGAATAATTTTGTTTCTGTCTAATTTTTTTAATAAACCGTAAACAATAAGAGAAAACACGAATTAATTTTGGCAAATTTGAAAATTGTGATATAATATTTAGATTAGTTGTTACAGTATATGAAAGTACTAATCTTTCATCAGGTGTTTCAACATTAAGATGGCTTTCTACAGGATAATCGTTTCTTTGGAGCCATGAGGGCCCCTGCCACCATAAATTATGAGCGTCGGTCACTTCTAGAAATGAACCTCGAGAGATTAAATCAGCTGAGTTGTCAGCTGATTTAACGTGATGCCTATTTTCTGACAAAGTTAACTGATGAATTTCTGAGACCCTATTAGCCACAAAAGTTTTCTAGCGACTTGGACAAGATTTTATCCAACATAATGTAACCTTTGAATCAGACCACAGAAAATTTTTATTAAACTTAATTTTTAGTATTGTACGTTGGGTCAATTTTGCAAGTAGTACACTCGCGCAAAGTTCTAACCTGGGTATAGTAATTTGTTTGATTGAAGCAACTCGACTTTTGACCGTCAATAATTCAATTTTGTGTACGTTGCAGTCATTTATACTTTTAATATATCTGCACGCGCCATATGCCTTTTCCGAGGCATCTGCAAATCCGTGCAATTCAATATATGTGTAGTTTGTGCTGATTGCTTGCCGTTTTATTTTTATTGAGTCTATTTTATTTATATGTGATAAATATCGTTTCCATTCATAATCAATTTGTGATGGCACTGGGTCATCCCAACTGCTTTTTAGTTTCCATAAGTCTTGAATAATTAACTTTGGAATAATAGTTAGTGGACTTAGTAACCCAAGTGGATCAAATAGTTGAGCTGTTTGACTTAGAATTGATCGTTTTCTATAAGAAATTTTATCTGGGCATTTTTTACTATTATACTGGAACTGAAATTCATCTGTTATTGCATTGAAAACAATACCAAGAGTTTTTGTTTAATTCGTAAATATATTTGACAACTGTGAACTGTTTTCATTACTGGACTGAAAGTGATTGATCAATTGTTTACTGTTTGAATTTCATTTACGAAATGAAAATCCCGCAGAAATTAACATGTTTGAAACTTCAGTACAACGAGTAATTAAGACGTCTAAGTTATTGGACCCTGTTAGTAAATCGTCGACGTACATATCTTCTTTGATAATACTTGAAGCTTCTGGATAATTGTCTTTATTCTGATTTGCCAATTCAAATAAACATCGTATAGCAAGATATGGAGCTGAAGTCGTTCCGTATGTGACGGTATTTAACTCATAAAAATTAAGTTTTAAATCTGGATGATCACGCCACACTATTTTTTGTAAACATCTTTGATCAGGATTGATTAATACCTGCCTATACATTTTTTCTATATCCGCTATAGCTACGAAACAGTATTTCCTAAATTTTATTAAGAGAGTAAAAAGATCTGACTGAATGGTTGGACCTACATGTTGAATTTTATTTAAAGATATATTTGTCGAGGTTTTTGCGGAACCGTCGAAAACTACTCTTAATTTGGTTGTAATGCTATTTTCGCAAGTAACGCCGAAGTAACGCCGAAGTAATGCCGAAGAAAATATTCGTGTTTTTCGTTTTTAGAAAAAATGGGAGAGATATGTTTCAGATCTATATATTCAGTTATAAAATCTGAATACATTTGTTTTTAAGTAAGATTTTTATTTAAACGATTTTCCAAACTGCAAAATCTTTGCAGGGTTTGTGCGCGTGAATCACCTAATTCATACTGAACTTGTTTTAATGGAATTGAGACTATAAATCGACCCGATTGGTCACGACGAGTGGTGGTTTTAAAATGTTATTCGCAGAACTCTTTATCTGGTGTTAAAAAATTTGATTTTTTTTCGTAATTATCAAGTTGCCAAAATTTTTCTAATATTGAATTCAGTGACAAATAAGAAACAACTTTGTTTTGATAATAATTAACTGGTATGATGCCTGAAATGATCCAACCGAGTTGTGTATTTTGAATCTTTAAATCAGAATTTTCAATGATAATTTGACCATCTAAAATAATGTTCCAAAAAAGAGTAGAACCAACGAGTATGTCGATCGGTTTTGACTGATGAAATTCTTCATCAGCAAGTGAAACATTGAATGGGATATTAAAATTAAATCTTTCAAACGATATTTGAGGTATGTTATCTGTGAGTTTGTCAAGAATCAAACACGACATTTCAGTTGCAAATGATGAAGTTTTAGATGTTACCTTTAATGTAACACAATGATTAATATGTGACATTTTTTGATTTATTCCCGATACTGTATGATTAAGTGAGTGTTTGTTTAATTTTAATTTATTTACTAATGAATTTGTTATGAAATTGGATTGTGACCCGGAATCTAATAAAACACGAGCTTGGTGTGCCTTTCCAGATTGATCAAACACATTGACTTGAGCAGTACACAATAAAGATACATTATTTTTAATCGTCGAACAATTGACTACTGCGGAAGGTTCAGTTGATTTTTCGGTTGATTGATTGTTTACAGATTTTTCAAAATGAAGTAAAGTATTATGTGATGAATTACATTTGCGACATGCAGACGACTTGCATTCTTTTACATTGTGACCCTTTCGAAGGCAATTTAAACATAATTTCAACATTTTAGCTAAATTGAAACGATTTTGAATAGATTTTTCAAGAAATTCGGAACATTTATTTATATAATGTGTATTGTTACACACTGGACAAGAATGTGAGCTTTTCGATGTTATTGTGAATGAGTTTATGTGTGATTTATTTTTTGATACATTTTGAGGCTGATATCTACCTGTTTCAAAAATATACAATTTTCCTAAGAAAAATTTGATTAAATGTTGACAATTAGGCAATTTATCAAATTTAAAATTATTATTCATATATAAATCCCATTCAGTATTAGTTCTTTTGTCTAGTTTTGATAGAATGTGAGGAATAAGGAACACTTCAAAATTTTTAGGAGATATTTTTAATGATTCGATACTACGAATATATTGCTCAAGCGAATTAGTGGCAGATTTTAGTGAAGTAAAATCAAAGTTTAAAATATTTTTTGAATGTGCGTAAATAATTCTTCGACGTTGATTGAATCGATCTTTTAAAATATTGTACGCTACCATATAATTTGATGCAGTAGTTTCTAATGATTTAATTGTGTTTAATGCTTCACCGCTTAAGGCAGATCGCAAATAGCACAATTTCTGAACTTCCGGTACGGAACCATTTTCATGAATAACCGCGTTAAACGCGTCCTAAAATGAACGCCACTTAGTAAAATCACCATCGAATGAAGGTAATTGTATTGTGGGTAATTTAATGTTTTTAGATGAGTCCGTATTAATAGATTCTACTTTTCTAATGTCTTTTGGTTTAATAAGAGCAGACGCGGCACCCAAAAACATATCAATTAATGATTCAAATTCAATTCGAATTTTGAATTCAGTTTCAATATCATTAGACACTGACTCAATTGAAGATTGAGTTGTCTCAAACTGATCTGCATTTTCTCGCAACCTTTTGAGTCGGCGCGATATTGTTTCGACGTCAACATCACTTAAGAGTTTATTGACAAAACTATTTATAAATTCGAATGACGTTAGCTGCATTAAAAACGCGTTTCGTTTTTCAATTAGTTGCGGTTCTGTTAAACGAGGCATTGATTTAAGATCGAAGCTTTACTAACACGAGAAACGAGGAAATGGGAACACAAAGGAAAGCACTTACTTGTTTGTAAATATATTTGTGTTGTTTCGACAAATAATGAAGTTGAGGTGCTGCGAATGACCTGGTGCAAACTTCTTAAAAACGGGTTTTCTTTATTATAAAAATTCGGAACGAGGGACCATTGTTTCAGCCACGTGGAAATAATTGAATTTACGTCCTTACGCGGTCTAAGTAGATTGGGTAGGTTTTTATAATAAACGCTGTCTTCTTACTCTATGTATTTATTGCAGCTCGATTGCAAGTTCAATAATAACTAACTCTATTTTACATAAAATACAATATATATATATACAATTTATTAATGGGTAAAAGTGTACAGGGGGAAAAAAAGAGTGCAATGATTAGTTTTCAACAACGAGTAATAAAATTCATATTTCTGGGAATTTAAGGGTTAATCAGGTATAAAGGCTTAAAAATAAATACATCTGTACAAATAAAACAAATAATTACAAACGGATGTCACAATAACCATAAATATAAAATAATTAGATATAATAAAACGTATTAAATAATAATACAATTTGGCGGCGCCAACATACGTAACTAAATCTTCAACATCTTTTTAGATTTTTTTTACATTACCAACATAATCTATAATTTTTATATTATACTTTTTTTTGCTGTATTTAAGATACTGTGGAGTTGTTTTTATTTTAGATTATACAGGATGTTAATTTTATCTATTTTAATTTGTTTTTTAGCAAGTTCAGATTCCTCAAACCTGCGCACTTATCTATGTGTCGCGTATTTTATTGGTTGTACAAACTATTTTCTGATTTAGTAGGCAGCAAACGTCTCTTGCTCAAGTAAAAATGTTCAATAATTTATCAAAATACAGATCAATAGAGCTATGACTATCATGTATCACGTAATTATGATTAAAAAGTGATTTAAAGCAATTTATACTATCCATAGTTACCACTCTAGTTTTTTAAATAGTATTTTGCTGATTTTTGCATTGATAGGAAATGAGCAAGTAAAATACAAGAGATATGTTCATGTAGGATATTGCAGTATCAATATTTGATATAATGTAATGCTGTTTCGGTTAATTTTTTGGAATGTACTAATACTCGAGTTGGTTCTTTTATGTGTGCAGTTAACTTAAATGAGTTAATAAGGTCAAATAGTAGCTTAAGTTCTACTGTGTGTGCCAGTGAGTCTATGTTTTGGTCACCTGTCACTATGATACCCACAACTTTAAAATTTATTTCAGAGCAATAGGTCTGTAATGATATAGTTTTACAAAATTTTACAAGGTTATTTTGCACAAACATGCAATAGCAGGCATTATTTGTATTGTTTGAAATAATCATCAGTATGCTTTGAATTGATTTCATCCAGTGTTCTCCAACACAAATAAAATCTAGTTTTAACTTATTGTTAGGCAATTCTAATACATTTATTTTGTTTGTTAAGCTTTGAATATATATATATATATATATATATATATATATATATATATATATATATATATATATATATATATATAGATTTACTAATAATAACTTACATTTTTGTAACCTGTCTCTAATTGCATAAAGTTGAAGATAGCGTGACAAATTAATCAATCTTGAATTTGAATTGAGATTCATTAAATATAAAAACAACATATGAAATAGCAAAAGGGGAGCAAAATTTCAAGTACCAATTAAGTAATTCTATTTGATCTTAGAGCAATGATTTTCTAGGTCGAGTGAAGAAGTTAATAGATTTTTTTGTCAGTGGTAAGCTAGAAGTGGCTATTAGGTGTAAAGTCAAGCAAAGTGAAAAATGACTAGCAAAAGTCTCGCAAAAACATCGGGTTGCTTGGAGATGATTTGCAACAAAATTAGTCTTATCTTGAGGCGTGACGTAGAGAATGTTGTTTATTTTGAAGAGTGTTAGTGATTATTTCTGCCACTGGTAAGCAAGTTATTTTTTTTGCATTCATTTTCTTTCTCTGAATCAAATTAAATCACAACGGATTTTAACATTTATTTTGTTTCAATAGTTTTTAGTAAGGAAGTTACCAGTGCAAAAGAATTGCTTGTAGATACTGTTCTTTCTCTAATAAAGAAAAAAATCAAGAAGAGAAAATTTGATTTTTTTTACAAAAACAAGCAAAATTAATTGCGTTGAAGTAAACTTTGATAGCGGTATTAATATTGTATAGCAAATTAAGAAAGAAAGGTTCTAGAATTTTAACAAAAATATTGCGTTAAATGCAGGCTAGTTTGCGTTCTTATAAAGGTTGTTTTTTTAGATGTTAGTTTTTTGACCTGACAACACTGTTTCTAGTGACAGTCAATTTGATAGGTCAAAACTGATTTTTGCTCAGTATGTTTTGCTATTTTATCATAAATAGACTACCGCCAAAACAAAGCTTGCAAATTGTGTAAAACTTACCGTGCACTTTGTCCATTTTACGGTTGACATAATTGTCTATCCAAGCAAGTTATTTGGCAAAACATAGATTGTTTTTGCATTACGCATAATCTGATTGATAATGTGCATCCGCAGAGACGTTGTACAGTGCGCACAAAGGAAGTTGTTGCAGCTGTAAAGCGTAGTGTTAAAAAGGACCAGAATGAGTCAATTTGCCATTGTACGCAGCAATTAAAGCTGTGTCTATCCATTTTATAAAAAAAATTGCAAAAAAATCTTGTTTTACAAGCTTACAAGATACAGCTTGTGCAAGAGCTGAAGTCGCTTAATCATTATATACGTTTGAAGAATGGACTAAAAACAAGATTGTTTTTAATCCTCATTTTCACCAAAAAATGTTGTTCAGCAATAAGTTCATGTTTGGCTTAATGGCTACGTAAACAAACAATATTGCCGGATTTGAAGCAAGGAAAATCCAGAAACTATTATTAAGACGCCGTTACAATCACAAAAATACACTGATTGGTGTGCTTTATAGATGGAATCATTGGTCTATATTTTTTTAAAGATAATGCCGGCCAACACTTGATAGTCAATGAAGAGCTCTATCGATCGATAGTTACTGATTTTTTTGTTTCCCAGTTGAATGGGGTTAATGTGGAGGAACTTTGTTTCCAACAAGACGGCGCAACATGCCACACAGCGCGCGACACAATCAATTTATTGCAGAAAACATTTGCTAACCGCATAATCTCAACGCAAAATCACCGAGATGGGGAGGCTACAAGAACGATTTAAGAGAAAAAATCTTAGAGGAGATGATATTGACATTACCATAGCAACGTGAGAAATGACAAAAATAATAAATGAATAGACCGTGACTGAAGAAGAATCACTGAGTCTACACAAACATATACAATACAATACAAAAGAGAAAGGAAAACAGGAACACACGAGAGAAGGTAAATGGGACGTAAGAAGAATGGACAAAGAAAAGATAAAGAGGGACATGGAAACAGAAGAAGTGACAGAAAACAAAAATATTGAGAAAAAATGCGAGAGGTACTCAGAAAAACTAAGAAAAGTGGCGGAGGAAGCAATTTTTAGGTACAGGGAAGGTGGAAGAAAAGGACCATACTGGTGGTGTGAAGAAATAAAAAATGCAGGATAAACACAATACAAACAGGGAGGAAAGTCAAAAGGCAGAAAAGAAGAGGAGAAAACACAGAGGAAATAAAAAAGAAACTAAAAAACGACAGAAAAATCTTAAAAAAGGCAATTAAGGATAGCAGAAAATGATGCTGGAAAAAAATGATAGAATTTATAGATAGAGATCCTTGGGGAAAACCGTACAAAATAGTGATGGACAAATTAGGTGGAAGAACAAAAATAATCTGCTTAAAAGAAGACAAAAAAGAAGAAGTCATAATTAAAAAACTATTTTCCAAGGGAGAACCAGTAGAAGAACCTGAAACAAAAGAAGTAGAAAAAACAGTTATGACAACAGTGGAAGAGATAAAAGAGATCATTAAAGAATTGCCTAACAACAAAGCACCGGACAAAATAACAACAGAAATTGTTAAAGCAGCTTTAGACGGAAACGAGATAGAAATTACTTAAATAATCAACAGGTGCCTAAAAGAAGGAACTTTCCAAGGATGGTGGAAAGAAGCCACTCTGGTACTGATTGAGAAAAAGAAAGAAGTAGGAAAAGTAACGTCATACAGACCAATATGCTTAATCAACACACTGGCTAAAATAATAAAGGAAGTTATTGTACGGAGAATAGAACAAGAAATAAAAAAACAGAGAATGAAAAAAAAAACAATACGGATTTACCAAAGGAAAAACAACCTTAGGAGCTATAGAAAAAGTGAAAACAATAACAAATGAAACAAACAGCGGAACGCAGAGGAAAAGACAACACTGTGTAATGGTAGCGTTGGACATACAGAACGAGTTTAATAGCGTATCATGGGCAGCAATCATAGAGGCGGCTAAGAAGAAAGAACTGAACAAAAAAACAATAAAAATTATATGGAGCTACTTACAGGACAGAAACCTAGTGACCAAAAAGAAAAAATTCAAATTTACCAGAGGGGTACCGCAGGGCTCAGCACTGTGACCAAAACTGTGGAACCTTGTCTATAACGAGTTACTTTGAATGAAGATGCTGGAAGGCATGTCAATAACAGCATTTGCGGTCGACATAGCAGTAGTAAGTAGAAACGTAGAAATAGAAGTACTAAAAGGAAGGTTAGAGCTGGCAATTGATATGATACAAATATGGATGAAAAGTAAGGGTTTAAAACTAGCAACACAAAAAACTGAGGCGCATGGCTATCGACTTAGAAGAATAATAGAAGAACAGGTAAGATACAGGTGGGAGATCAAGAGGTAACCATAGAAAAAAAAATCAACTTTGGAGTGACACTCGAAGCAAAGGGATATAATGAACAGGTTAAGGAAGCAGTCATTGGAACAAAAGAAATAGAGAGAAAGCTTAGTAGACTTATGCCAAACAACGGAGGTCCAGGAGAAGAAAACAAAAGGCTAATAGCAATGGCAGCAAGAAGCAAATTGCAGAATGCCGCAGTAACATAGAGGGAAACCATGAAATCAAAAAAAAAAACAGAAATGAAGTAAGAGGAGCCACAAGAGCAAGCTCGCTAAGAATTTGTTAAGTTTACAAAACAGTGTCACTAGAGGCAGTAGAGGTAATTGCTGCAAAACCTCCCGCGTATATGATGGTGAAGGAAAGAATAGAAATAAAAAAACTTGTAAAAGAAGGAAAAGTAAAAAAGAAGCTAAGATAAGAACAAGAGAGAAGACTATGAAAAGATGGCAGAGAAAATGGGATACAGTAGAAAAGGGAAAATGGACAAGAGAACTAATCCCAGAGATAAAAGAATGAGTAGTGAAGAAACCCGAGACGTGCTATTATACAACACAAATACTGACCGGGCACGGAGCATTTGAAAAATTCTTGCAAAAAATAAAAAAATAAAGAATGTAGAAAGGTGTACATTTTGCCAGAAAAAAACACACAATAACGCAGAACACACTCTAGTAGAATGAGTGGCGTAGGAGGAAGATAGAAAAAAACTAGAATATATACTAGAAAGCAAAGTGGATAAAACAACAATCATTAACAAATGCTTAAATGATGAAAATAAATGGAGGGCGCAAGAAACTTTGCAACAAATAAACTAAAAAAAAATTGAAAGTGACAATAGAAGAATATAGAAAAACAAACAATGGAAACAAACACACAAACTAAAAGCCATAGAGGAGAATGGAAAGAGATGAGAGAAGCTAAATTGAAACAAGAAAACAAAGAAAAAAAAAATAAGAAAGGACATGACAATTGTGCATACCAAGAAACAGAAGAAAAAAGAAAAACATTTACAGAGACTACAATACCAAACAAAATTGCAGAGATAAGGAGAAGGAAAAAAAACTAATAAAGGAAAGCTGAATAACAGAAATAACAAGGCAAATACCAAATAGTAGATATGTTATCTTGAGGCTGACTGAGAACGCAACTTTTCAGATAGTCAAAATATACCTGGCAACGAAAGAACATGAAGAAGTAATTCCTGATAGAGATACAAAAATATCACTGTAAGTAAAACTTACAAACATAGGACTGCCAAAAGGAATACAACTAATTGAACTGCATAATATATTCATGAAGAAAAAGGGATACAATGAAGAAGAAGTGAACAAAGATCTTAGTAAGCTAAGAGCACATTTGAGAACAAATTATATAATTAGAATATATAACACAAGGATTGGAGAAAGAAGAAAATGCAGAAGTAGATGCCAGTGCAGATAAGAAAAGGCAAAATGACAAAAGAGACAAACAAAGGTAGGGGCTATAGGGAGAAAGGGGCCAAGGACAGCATGCTTGAAAATCCGCAAGGCAAAAACCAGCCCACTTCAAACTAACGCCAAATGTTGGTTAGTTTAGACAGGGACATTATAACAACAATATTTGCGCAGAGAAGAAAACCGGTAGGTATTAAAATCTGTAAGTTATTTTTAAGGGCCACTTGTTGAAAGCCAACAACTCACTACGTCCTAAAAAAAAAATTTAAAAAAAACGCATAATCTAGCGTAATGGACCTGTAAATTGCCTTTCACAGTCGTGTAATATCACACTTATGGACTACTTTCTGTGGGGATATGTGAAATCGCTAATGTACGCCAATATACCAATAACGTTGGATCAGCTGGAAGCCAACCTTTGCCACGTTATTGCCAATATACGGCTTTGGCTGCTCAAAAAAGTGGTCAAAAATTGGACTTTTAGATTGCACTTTATTTAAACCAGTAAACATAATTTTCATTTTAGTTCAAAGGTCTATACCTCTAAAAAAACACTCTTTAGTATCAATATTTGATAAAAACTAGGGAAGGAAATAAAAGGTAGCAAGGTAAAACTTAGAAATCGCATATAGTTGCTGGTAATGCAGTTTGAGAAAACTTGAGCAACAAGATTGATGTATAGGATCTGGTTTAATGTAATCACAATATGATTGCGCGTCTACCTGTTGGTGTTTAGAAAAGCAATTGTCAACGGTTGTGCAGCCATTATAATTTAAATTCACAGGTGATGTGAGTTTTGAAGATTTCTAAATTAAGTTTACTTCTGAACGGCAAAGAGGCAAAGATTGTTTTATTTTTATTAATCTTACCAAAAATGTTAATCTTGATAGTTTTTCTTTTTTAAAATTAAAGATACAATTGAAGTATTTTTTTAATTTAAAGTTTGCAATATTTTTGCAAGTGTTCTTAAAGTTTTTTTTTAGTTTTGTTTTTTTTATCAGTTGTTTTTGCAACCATTCTACACCATTCACTATGTAGATAATTAGACAATCACAGTGTCAACTTGTAAGTAAACGGGCTTTTTGAACAAGCTAGATATGAAATACAAAAACCATAAATGTTATTCATTCATCCTAACAAAAAAATAAAGGTAATTTACTATTTGACAGACAAATAAATGTGTTTATTTGACTTTTTTTCACTTCTTTTAGATTGTGGGTTTGAATCTTACTTGGAACGTTTATCAATATTTTTAACATTTTATTAAAAGTTTATTTAATATAAATACAAAAAATGTTAGAAATATAATAATAAAATTATTTAAAATTAAAATAAACATTCTACATTATTAAAAATTAAATTTACTATTAAAAATAAAAAACAATAAATAACTAATACAAAGTCTGGCTATTAAATAGAACAAGATTGCCATTGCAAAAGGCGTGCTAGAAGGGTAAGGAGGAAAACAAAATTAGCGTTGGATATCTGGAAGTGTATACTATTCTAGTACAAAACACGTTTTTGTTGCTGTAGTAGTATCTTTTTATAGACGTTAGAAACAAACGTGTTTTTTTCTTGTTCTCTGTGACTTTTTTTTGTTTCCGAATATCAAGTCTGCTTTAAAAAAAACCCGGTTTGAGTCGATGGAAGAGGTGAAGCAAAAATTGGCGGAGCTCCTAAATTCTCTTACAAAAGTAGACTTCTAAGATTGTTATGACTAATAGAGAAAACAAATGGAATGGTGCGTGAGAAGGGGATGGAAGTACATTGAAGGGGAGCATTCGATTATAAAATAATTTTTTTGTTATTTAATAGTATAATAATAATAACTAAAAACATTTATGTATTTATCCTCCATAATAATACTCATTATAGTATGAATACCGTGAGTAGCAACTGTAGCAATCGTCAAATGTATTTCTAATTTTTGTAGCATATTTTAAAAAGTCTCTCTTTATTGCAAAGTATTTTAACATTTTTGCTATGTTTTTAAACATTTCTGCACCGGTATAATGATGATTGGTTTAATTTTGGTATATTTGTAATTACCTGATAATGTACAATGTTGTTGATTTGTGTTTAGTTCTAAATACACACTTTTATTATTTTTAATACTGAACAAGAATTTCATTTTGTATTAAGTAAACACATTTTAATCTAGTTTATATACTACTTACGAATATCATTAACCTAATTGATAAACACCATTTGTTTAATAATTATACATTTATTTAATGAGTACAGAGATATAATTTTGTTATTTAATTTTTAGTTATACAGGGTGAGTCGGGAAAAATGGACCAAACTCCAGGAGTAGTGTTGTACACGTAAATATTATGTAAAAAACTCAATGTTGTTGTTATCCAATTTTTATTTGTTTTCAAGCTATTGCGCAATTAAAAATAAACAAAGTTTTATACAGTAACATTTTGGTAACCATGTAACGTTAAAATATTTTTCAGTTGTGACTATTTAATTTGTTTTTTTTTTAAACCACTGCATGCAACCCGTTGTGCAAATAAAGATTGACTTTATGCAAGTAATCGTACCTTTTACTTGTTTATTTAGGGATGTATTAATGAGATCAGGATTTTGCACTTGAGTAAGTTTTAATTATTTAAAGTAAGTAGTTAATAATAAAAAACATTTGTTAAATTATATTTATTTATTAAAAATATGCCTGTGTAATTTCCTACTCTTGGTTACGTTGTTATTTGTAAGATTTACTGTAGATATAACGTTCACATAAAATATATTTTGTGTTTTGTTATGTTGCAACTACGTTGTGAGATGTTACAGGTATTGAAAGGTGTTATTGCTTTATTTTAATTGTTTCGTTATTTTACAGGAGCAATTTTTTTTTTAATTTTAAACTTTACGTTTTGTTAAATTAATTGATCCAGTTTACGTCCACTACACTAACAGCTGGTAGAAATTGCTTTGCTTCAATCACTTCTAGTGTTGCCGGTTGGATTGTTGTTACCGGGTAGTAATGTTGTAATTAAAATGTAACGTGATAGTTTCTAGTTGAAGGTTTATCACATTTTGTTTTTTTTAGGTAATATTTAAATAGTTTAATAAATCAGTGTTTAGAAAATTATTGTAGCTTGGTTTAATTGCTTAAATCGAGGCGGATGCATTTACACTACGGTAAAATTACCGCCCGTATATTAGACTTGGGAACTCTTGCGCGTTTTTGTTCCTGTTTCATTAACAAAAAGTACTAACTCCGACGTATCAACAGAGATGATTGTCAAACTTTTGTTGTTGTTAGCCAATTTTTTTAATCACGTACAAGAAACAGACAGTTTGTGCCTAAGGTAAATGATTTTGTATTAGCGTTGACGTGACGTTTGGAGTTACCCGGTTATTTTTGTGTGCATTGAGTGTGTGGTTTTAACCCGTAGTAGTCTCGTAAAAAATGGCTTAAAAAAGGCTATTTTTTTCATTTCTGTTTTTCAGCCCTGGAAATAGCTACCAATACGTATCCGGCGACAAATGATTTGTTATTTTATATACTTTGATTTGAAAATTTTGCATATTAAGGTATGTATCTTGTATGTATATTGATATTTACCGCTCCGATTGTGCACATTTTATAAAATTTTACCTAACTATATAATATAATTAGACTTACAAGGGTTCAAACTGTTTTTTATTTAATACCCTTTCCAAATGTTTAAGGTTTTTTATGATCACTCAAGTAGTTCTAAAGATATAGTGTTTCAAAGTTGGTAATTTCTGACAAAAACCGCAAAACTGATTTTCAAATTGGCGTAGAAATTTTCTATCAAAATAAAATGACTTGAAATTCTGGTAAAATATTCTTCAAACATGTATAAATAAATTCTGAAAGTTTGGATATGGAACTCAAAGTTTGAAGTAGCTAATATGAAGTCTAAAAATTTTAATATTTTATTACTGCATCACATTGTTTTTCAAGATTTTGATCAAAAAGTAGGCATTTTTTCAGAACTTACAAGAAAACAAAGTTATAGAACGGAAAATTTCTTTTCAATATGAACAGATGTGTTTTTTTTATTCTGCGTAGTTTTATCGTTAGGGAAAAAAACTACAAATTTGACTAAAATATAACAATAATCTATATTCATAATTAAATTGTTTAATAATTTAAACAAAAAATATGAAATTTTACGTATCACATAAAGCAGAACACTGCACTGTCTACAGAGACCACAACAACGCTTGATTATTTCATATTTTATATAAAATTAGATGACAAATAAATAAAGTTGAAAAAATGAGAATGAATATGGTTATAAAATACTCAAGTGACTTTTTGTAATTTTTTTTATAACGCACTAATAATAGCAGATTGTTTAGTTTTACAAATTAAACTGATATGTATTTAAGATGAATGTAAAAAAAACCAAACAACTTAACAAACACAACAATAAACAATGAATGAAAAAAACAAATGGAATTATGAATCCGACAGTGACAAGTATATATACAACAGCCTCGCACTCATGCAGCCGATTTTAACGAGTGCAGCGCCGCGTAGTGAGAGTTACTGAACTTTCCTCAATAAGGAATCAGATGGTTTTTGAGGAGTAAACGTACCACGGCTTAGTCAAATCTGCATTTTAACTTTGGTGCATGTTTTTGTATGTTTGAATCAGGTACCCACAAGCATCTGAAGAAAACTATAACATTAAAACTTGTTAATATTTAAATGTTCACTAACAAAGACCGCAAAGTATAATAAATTGAAAATAAATTATTTTACCTAATACTTTTAATGTCATTTGATGCAAATTGAAACATCTTATGAGAGGTAGTGATTTGCTTTTCTGGAAAAGATCTTAAACAAGGGCGCATGCCAGTTTGTTTGATTGTACCACCAAAACCATCACATTCTGTCATCTGTCATCTGTCATCTGTCATCTGTCATCTGTCATCTGTCATCTGTCATCTGTCATCTGTCATCTGTCATCTGTCATCTGTCATCTGTCATCTGTCATCTGTCATCTGTCATCTGTCATCTGTCATCTGTCATCTGTCATCTGTCATCTGTCATCTGTCATCTGTCATCTGTCATCTGTCATCTGTCATCTGTCATCTGTCATCTGTCATCTGTCATCTGTCATCTGTCATCTGTCATCTGTCATCTGTCATCTGTCATCTGTCATCTGTCATCTGTCATCTGTCATCTGTCATCTGTCATCTGTCATCTGTCATCTGTCATCTGTCATCTGTCATCTGTCATCTGTCATCTGTCATCTGTCATCTGTCATCTGTCATCTGTCATCTGTCATCTGTCATCTGTCATCTGTCATCTGTCATCTGTCATCTGTCATCTGTCATCTGTCATCTGTCATCTGTCATCTGTCATCTGTCATCTGTCATCTGTCATCTGTCATCTGTCATCTGTCATCTGTCATCTGTATCTGTCATCTGTCATCTGTCATCTGTCATCTGTCATCTGTCATCTGTCATCTGTCATCTGTCATCTGTCATCTGTCATCTGTCATCTGTCATCTGTCATCTGTCATCTGTCATCTGTCATCTGTCATCTGTCATCTGTCATCTGTCATCTGTCATCTGTCATCTGTCATCTGTCATCTGTCATCTGTCATCTGTCATCTGTCATCTGTCATCTGTCATCTGTCATCTGTCATCTGTCATCTGTCATCTGTCATCTGTCATCTGTCATCTGTCATCTGTCATCTGTCATCTGTCATCTGTCATCTGTCATCTGTCATCTGTCATCTGTCATCTGTCATCTGTCATCTGTCATCTGTCATCTGTCATCTGTCATCTGTCATCTGTCATCTGTCATCTGTCATCTGTCATCTGTCATCTGTCATCTGTCATCTGTCATCTGTCATCTGTCATCTGTCATCTGTCATCTGTCATCTGTCATCTGTCATCTGTCATCTGTCATCTGTCATCTGTCATCTGTCATCTGTCATCTGTCATCTGTCATCTGTCATCTGTCATCTGTCATCTGTCATCTGTCATCTGTCATCTGTCATCTGTCATCTGTCATCTGTCATCTGTCATCTGTCATCTGTCATCTGTCATCTGTCATCTGTCATCTGTCATCTGTCATCTGTCATCTGTCATCTGTCATCTGTCATCTGTCATCTGTCATCTGTCATCTGTCATCTGTCATCTGTCATCTGTCATCTGTCATCTGTCATCTGTCATCTGTCATCTGTCATCTGTCATCTGTCATCTGTCATCTGTCATCTGTCATCTGTCATCTGTCATCTGTCATCTGTCATCTGTCATCTGTCATCTGTCATCTGTCATCTGTCATCTGTCATCTGTCATCTGTCATCTGTCATCTGTCATCTGTCATCTGTCATCTGTCATCTGTCATCTGTCATCTGTCATCTGTCATCTGTCATCTGTCATCTGTCATCTGTCATCTGTCATCTGTCATCTGTCATCTGTCATCTGTCATCTGTCATCTGTCATCTGTCATCTGTCATCTGTCATCTGTCATCTGTCATCTGTCATCTGTCATCTGTCATCTGTCATCTGTCATCTGTCATCTGTCATCTGTCATCTGTCATCTGTCATCTGTCATCTGTCATCTGTCATCTGTCATCTGTCATCTGTCATCTGTCATCTGTCATCTGTCATCTGTCATCTGTCATCTGTCATCTGTCATCTGTCATCTGTCATCTGTCATCTGTCATCTGTCATCTGTCATCTGTCATCTGTCATCTGTCATCTGTCATCTGTCATCTGTCATCTGTCATCTGTCATCTGTCATCTGTCATCTGTCATCTGTCATCTGTCATCTGTCATCTGTCATCTGTCATCTGTCATCTGTCATCTGTCATCTGTCATCTGTCATCTGTCATCTGTCATCTGTCATCTGTCATCTGTCATCTGTCATCTGTCATCTGTCATCTGTCATCTGTCATCTGTCATCTGTCATCTGTCATCTGTCATCTGTCATCTGTCATCTGTCATCTGTCATCTGTCATCTGTCATCTGTCATCTGTCATCTGTCATCTGTCATCTGTCATCTGTCATCTGTCATCTGTCATCTGTCATCTGTCATCTGTCATCTGTCATCTGTCATCTGTCATCTGTCATCTGTCATCTGTCATCTGTCATCTGTCATCTGTCATCTGTCATCTGTCATCTGTCATCTGTCATCTGTCATCTGTCATCTGTCATCTGTCATCTGTCATCTGTCATCTGTCATCTGTCATCTGTCATCTGTCATCTGTCATCTGTCATCTGTCATCTGTCATCTGTCATCTGTCATCTGTCATCTGTCATCTGTCATCTGTCATCTGTCATCTGTCATCTGTCATCTGTCATCTGTCATCTGTCATCTGTCATCTGTCATCTGTCATCTGTCATCTGTCATCTGTCATCTGTCATCTGTCATCTGTCATCTGTCATCTGTCATCTGTCATCTGTCATCTGTCATCTGTCATCTGTCATCTGTCATCTGTCATCTGTCATCTGTCATCTGTCATCTGTCATCTGTCATCTGTCATCTGTCATCTGTCATCTGTCATCTGTCATCTGTCATCTGTCATCTGTCATCTGTCATCTGTCATCTGTCATCTGTCATCTGTCATCTGTCATCTGTCATCTGTCATCTGTCATCTGTCATCTGTCATCTGTCATCTGTCATCTGTCATCTGTCATCTGTCATCTGTCATCTGTCATCTGTCATCTGTCATCTGTCATCTGTCATCTGTCATCTGTCATCTGTCATCTGTCATCTGTCATCTGTCATCTGTCATCTGTCATCTGTCATCTGTCATCTGTCATCTGTCATCTGTCATCTGTCATCTGTCATCTGTCATCTGTCATCTGTCATCTGTCATCTGTCATCTGTCATCTGTCATCTGTCATCTGTCATCTGTCATCTGTCATCTGTCATCTGTCATCTGTCATCTGTCATCTGTCATCTGTCATCTGTCATCTGTCATCTGTCATCTGTCATCTGTCATCTGTCATCTGTCATCTGTCATCTGTCATCTGTCATCTGTCATCTGTCATCTGTCATCTGTCATCTGTCATCTGTCATCTGTCATCTGTCATCTGTCATCTGTCATCTGTCATCTGTCATCTGTCATCTGTCATCTGTCATCTGTCATCTGTCATCTGTCATCTGTCATCTGTCATCTGTCATCTGTCATCTGTCATCTGTCATCTGTCATCTGTCATCTGTCATCTGTCATCTGTCATCTGTCATCTGTCATCTGTCATCTGTCATCTGTCATCTGTCATCTGTCATCTGTCATCTGTCATCTGTCATCTGTCATCTGTCATCTGTCATCTGTCATCTGTCATCTGTCATCTGTCATCTGTCATCTGTCATCTGTCATCTGTCATCTGTCATCTGTCATCTGTCATCTGTCATCTGTCATCTGTCATCTGTCATCTGTCATCTGTCATCTGTCATCTGTCATCTGTCATCTGTCATCTGTCATCTGTCATCTGTCATCTGTCATCTGTCATCTGTCATCTGTCATCTGTCATCTGTCATCTGTCATCTGTCATCTGTCATCTGTCATCTGTCATCTGTCATCTGTCATCTGTCATCTGTCATCTGTCATCTGTCATCTGTCATCTGTCATCTGTCATCTGTCATCTGTCATCTGTCATCTGTCATCTGTCATCTGTCATCTGTCATCTGTCATCTGTCATCTGTCATCTGTCACCTGTCATCTGTCATCTGTCATCTGTCATCTGTCATCTGTCATCTGTCATCTGTCATCTGTCATCTGTCATCTGTCATCTGTCATCTGTCATCTGTCATCTGTCATCTGTCATCTGTCATCTGTCATCTGTCATCTGTCATCTGTCATCTGTCATCTGTCATCTGTCATCTGTCATCTGTCATCTGTCATCTGTCATCTGTCATCTGTCATCTGTCATCTGTCATCTGTCATCTGTCATCTGTCATCTGTCATCTGTCATCTGTCATCTGTCATCTGTCATCTGTCATCTGTCATCTGTCATCTGTCATCTGTCATCTGTCATCTGTCATCTGTCATCTGTCATCTGTCATCTGTCATCTGTCATCTGTCATCTGTCATCTGTCATCTGTCATCTGTCATCTGTCATCTGTCATCTGTCATCTGTCATCTGTGATGCAGAAACGAATTTTTATAACTTTTAAATCTCATATTAGCTACTTCAAACTCCGAGTTTCATATCCAAACTTTTAGAATTTATTTGTACATGTTTGAAAAAAAAATCCCAGTATTTCAAGTCCTTTTATGTTTATAGAAAAATTTTACGCCAGTCAATTTGTGCGTTTTATGTTAGAAATGGCCAACTTTGAAACACTATATCTTTGGAAGTACTTGAGTGATCATAAAAAACCTTAAACATTTGGAAAAGGTAATAAATAAAAAATATGTTGAGTTCTTGTGAATCTAATTATATTGTGATTTAGCAATGTGGCACCATTTTGAAATTAGGTCAAAGTTCATAAAATGTGTTCACAATCGGAGCGGTATATATCAATGTACCTACAAGATACTTCAGTATGCAATAATTTCAAATCAAAGTACATAAAAAAACAAATCATTTGCCGCCATGTACGTATCGGTAGCTATTTCCAAAACCAAAAAAAAAAAAAAAATTAAAAAATTGCTTTTTTAAGCCATTTTTTAGACTTTTTAAGAGTCTAAAAAAGACAAAAAACTGTCTAGAGAGCTAAAACTTTGGAATTTTTTTTTTTGGTTTATACTTTTATGTACTAAAATTTGGCGCAATTCTGAGACATCAAGTTTTTGAGAACTGTACAAAAATAATATTACCTGTATACACTTACCATGTGGACGGACGTATTACTTATGAAGCTTTAGATTTGTTTTTTTTTGCTTAATATTGTTTAAGTAGTAACTTTGCATTTTGTGCTACGTGCCGTTTTGAGTTCTTATGTGACGACTTTGGATATTTTTCAAGATGCCGTAAAGATTCCCCAGTTATTTCATTTTTTGGACCCACCTTGTATTACGGCAATAGAATTTTTTTTTTAAATTAAAAAAGCAATAATAAAAGCTTGAGGATTGTACTTTTCTTATTAAGTATATTCTCTTAAGTTTCAGGTTTTTCTTTAGAATTTAAGTTTTTTATGTCTTTAAAAATTTCAAACTGTTTTGGGGTATAGTGGGATCAGTCAGTCAATGAATACGGTCCAAATAAATAGTTTTAGAGTTTACTGTTGTTACTTGAGAGAACTCTTGATAATCTTTTAAATCTGTTGTGAACTTATTTTGTGTAAAATTGTGTCTTTTAAGTTTTTAATCCTACGTTAGATTTTCTTTTTCTTCAGTCACTATTTACCCACCCTTAAATATAGGCCTCTTTTATGTTACTTTTTTATATGGCTCTATCTTAGGCAATTTAGTATTAGTTTCTGTCTGAAGTTTGTTTATTGTCGTCAAACCGCCGTTAAAATCTTCCAACACTTTGCTTTGTTATTTTGATTGCCATTTTAAACTTACGTGATTGTGGAAGGAGCTATTTTGCTCTCATGCGTTATATTACCATAAGATATTGTTTATGTAAAAAAATAATGTGGAGGTGGTTCCAAAACCTTATGGTTATACACTTGTCAGGGTTTTGTCTTACCCGGTCCAACCCATCGCCACGATAGTTCCGCTACACGCTTGACAATATCTTTTACTTTTTCAAGCTTTTATTTCAATATTACAATTTTTGTTTCGTAAGCTTATTGCAAGCATTGATCTTTCCATTGCTCTTTGTAATGTTCGTAGGCGTTTTGCGTTCTGTTTGGTTAGAGTTATAATTTTCAGACCGTAGGTGGCTACGGGTGAGACACAAGCATTATATACCTTTTTTTTAAGGTTGATAAGTACTGTATCACTGTTAAGAATATGTCTCAGTTTATATGCTTCCCAGCTCAGACGCACTCTTCTGGTAGTTTTGGCAGTTTAGTTTTTTTTGCTCAACTTGATAGAACGACCAAGGTACACATATTTTTTTACCGTATTAAAGAAATGGTTATCGATAGTTGTGTAGGTTGTTGTTACTCATAATTTTAGACTAAATTTATCTTTAGACCTACTTGTAAGGATGCTTCTTGAAGTTTGATCATCATATGTTGTAGTTCATTAGGATTGCTACTTATCAAGACAGTTGTCGGCAAAACGTAGATGATTTAAGTATACTCCATTTATGTTTATACTTTTGCTTTCTTAACGCAGCTTTTTAAATACATGTTTTATAGCCAGTGTGAATAATTTTGGAGAGATCGTATCTCCTTGATGACTTAAACGCTTCTGTTGATTGGAATTTTATCTGTTATTAAATCTTTGTTAATGTTGCATTTAATATAAATATTTTATAAAATTGAAATACCTATAACTATTTTGTCATCTTCCATAGTTGTTAAAAATGCCTTTTTTTCTATTGAGTTAAATGCTTTATGGTAGACCATAAAAGCTATATAAAGAAATACGTTGTATTTAGTGCATTTTTTAATTAGGTTAATTTCTGAGATAACCAATTTGTAACAATTTATTAGTTTTTTATTTATAGATGATTCAAATTCCAAAAGTTAGATGATGGCCCACCCTTAGTTGCATATGTCATTATATACACATATTTTGCTGTTTTAATGCATATTTTGGTCTTTTTTATTGCATATTTGCATGCATATTTTTGCGTTTTTAAGTTGCATATAATCCAGTGTTTTGTTATTACTTATAAATTTATGAATCAAATGTAACATTTAAAAAAAAATAAGAAATACATGACGTGATCTCAAATTGTGTTGGAGAATAGATTTTTTTTGCGGAAAAATTATATAATTAATAATACTTATTGTTGTTTAAAAAAAAAATCAACTTAAAGCTTGTTATTGAGTTTATGTTACTAAATGGTAATTTTATTATCAACTGTAAGAGTGATGTCATTCAAAGCGATAAATGTTATCGCATTGTTTCAAACTTGTGGCCCTGGTAAGTACATATTCAAATAATTTAGAATAAACATATAATTCAGTTTATTTATAGCAAGAAAAATAGCACGACATATATTATAATGGTACATTTTTCCGTTTATTTGATCTTTATTTGGAGTTGTATTTTTATACAAACTAATTGTGAAAAAATGAGTAAGTTGGATATACAATTTTCAGAGTATGTAACAGGTAGTAACACCAAAAAAAAACCTCTATTACGTAATTATGCATATTTATAAAATAATAAAACAGTTTACTATATTTTTTATAACAAATTAGTTCTTACAAACACTACTAGTTTTGGCTGTACTACAGCTTTCTACAGATGTAATAAGTTTAAATTAATTTATTGATCATTAAAAGTAATATTTATAATTGACGGTTGTGACCTCTATTTTGTATTAATGCACATTTATGAAATAATAAAACAGTTTACTACTACTATATTTTTTTTAAAACTCTTAGTAACACATCTGGAAATATTAAAAACTAAGCGGTTAATATTAGAGCGAAGTTTTTTTTTTAAACATTTAACAAACTTCTTCTACTTGAATGCGTCGGTTATCTAAACTACGTGGCTGTGTAAAGATGTTCCAATTTTCTACCAATTTGTTTTTTATCTTAAGAGAAAACTATTCAAATATCAAAATAATACTCACAGAACCAAAATCTGTAAAACATTTTACTTAATTAAATAAATTGTTTAAACTGGTAAATTTAAAAATAATTCAATTTTAAAGCCAGATTTTGAAAATTAAATAGATATTAATATATTAATTTTAAAATTGACAAATTTTGTAAAACTACTTTTTTATCTATATCTTAAAAACAAGCATGAGTTAAAAAAAAAACAAAAAAACTAAACGAGAACAAAGGAAAGGACACACAACACAGTCTATGACTATTTACACAAATATGTCATTTTCTACTACTGTCAATAACAAAACAATATTTTATATGTTGTTTTTTAATGTATTGGCCATGAATTAATAACCGTTAAGCGTTAAATGTCAAATTTATGTCAAATTTATGTCAAAATACATGTAATTTCTGTTTAGGTTATGTGCGTGCCGTGACATAATAGCAAAGTATAAAAATAAGTATTTTCAAGTTTATAAAATTAAAAATTAACAAATGCTCAGACCATGATCGAGGTAAGAGGTACGTGTTAACAGAGTGCGTAAATATTGTGTAATATTTGTGTTGCTTTCTGCCGTTTTAAGCAAAGAAATCAAACATAATAAAAACAATAGAATTGATAACTGAAAAAAACATGGTAGACTGCATAGGTTGGAAAGTGCGACCTTTAATCTTAAACAATGTAAACTTTCAAAAATAATGCAGAATTTTTTTTTAATTGAGGTGATCATGTCCACAAATAAAAAGTGTGTAAAGAAATGAATCTCAGTTTTCACAAAAACATTAATACATAACTCACTACAAATTACCAGACGTTCAAGACTAAACTGATAATTGCACAAAAAAACACAAATTATACAAGCAACATCAAGAAAGTCTGCAATGACTTGCTAAAAAAAACACAGTTATTAAAAGTAAGCTGGTAGAGAAGTGACATTGCTGACCTTAAAGCTAGCTGCACGCAAATAGAAAACGTTAACTAGAGCAAAAAAAAGTAAACAACAACTTGTAGAGTACTGGTTATAAGATTGTAATCAAAAAAAGTTAGATGCGCTTGCCACTCTACCTGCTAAACAAGAAATAAGTTAAGATAGCATATTACCACAAAAAAACTAAAAATAAACAGAGCTAAAAATCAAAACTACATAAACTAACAACTAAATGATACTCTTTTAAGGCAATAAAGGCAATTACGGTACTCTGTCCTAAAGAATTAAAAGTGCCTATCAATACGTTTTTAAATTAAATAGCTAAACTTTGATAATAGGAGGAGATAAATCATACTTCATCTGAATTCTGCAAACTATACAAGCAGATAATCAATAACGTTTTTAGCACAGTTAGATGACCAGATATAATTAATAAACTATAGAAGAAAAAAAACCAGACCTATTGAAGTTACTAGCAGTTATCTATACAAACGCAAAAAAAAATAAAGTCAAACAACGTGCAAATTATATAATCGATATTCAATATCTAATAAAATAAAGAGATTTCAATACTTATGTCTTTATTCATTTAAGATCAAATCATAACTAAAACTAAAAGTACAGTATTTGATTTGAGGTGAGATTATCAGGAATCTGATAGGGTTTTCGATCATATTTGTTCTGTTGACAAATACTGCAATTATTTATATATTTTTGAATATCTGTAAGCATATTAGGCCAATAGAAATTTCTCTTTAGCTTTTGATACGTCTCTGAAATTCCTCTATGGTTAGTTTTTCCTAAATGATAATTTTGAATAGTTTCTAACTGATCTTTTAAGAATAATTTATTCTGTAGTATTTCTTTGCATTGAATTAAATTATATGACCCTTTTTTGAAACAAGATTGTAGGATTTTGTTTATTAAAGTTAATAAACTTTTATCAATCAAGCAATAATAATTTATATGCGGTATTAGATATTCCTTAAATATTTTGCATATCTCGTTTTTTAAATCAGTTTCTTTTAATTTGATTAAAATTCTTTGTTTGTTACCAAAAGGTCGCGTTAATTGACATATTGTTTTCTTGTTATGTTTTTGTATAATAAATTGATTCGAGCCTACATTAATACTAGTGTCTTTGTACGTTATTCCATTCACTTCATTTTCGTCTGCTGAATGGACTGTATCTAAATCTTCTTTATCAAGGTTTACTATTACACTGTCGGAATCTTCGTTCAAGTTTACTTCTTCTTGGTTTAGTTCATAAATTATTACTTCTACATGGGTTTCTTTAAAAATTTCTCTTATTAATTTTTCTATTTCTTCAAATGGAATTTTATCTAAACCAGAACAGATCCGTGGCATGTAAATTTTAAAAATTTCATTTTCAATAAGGTATTTTTTTAATTTAATTAAACAATGTTTAATAGTATCTAATATAGGTTTATGAAAATAATTTTGTTTGGTAACTAAGTGAAATATTTTATATTTATTTTCGTAAATAGGTTGAATTATCAAATTTTCATTTTGTAAATATTTATTCTACTAATAAAAATGGTATCTATTTGTTTGGCAAACTCTTTTCCTAATTTAAAATCCTGTGATATACAATGCACTAAGTATTGTGGTTTTTCGAATATATTCTCATTAACTTTAACAATTTGAAATTTGGGTCTTATTCGTTAAAGTGCATCAGCGTTGGAATTTAGAGTTCCTTGTTTATATTCGATTTTATAAGTATATTTGTCAAGTTTTATGCGATATCTTATTAATTTAGAATTTGGATCTCTTAAACTCATTAACCATGTTAGTGGTAGATGATCTGTTTAAATTTTAAATTTTGTACCATATATATATGGTCTAAAGTATTTGACAGCCCAAACTATTGCCAATAGTTCTTTTTTAGTACTATAATTAATTTCATGTTTGTTAAGGGTTCGAGAGGCATAAGCAATAGGCATGTCTTTTGTGTTACTGTTTTGGCTCAAAACTGCACCAATCGCGTAACAACGCGAGTAGTCGGTTGTAACAATAAATTGTTTACTAAAATCGGAATATTGTAAGATAGGTGAGTTGATTAAGAGGTTTTTACTATGTTCAAAACATTGCCTATATTCTGCATTATCTATGTTTATGCTTTGGTCTTTTTTTAAACATAACGTCATTGGTTTGGTTAGTTTTTAAAATTTGGGAATGAATTTTCTATAATAACCCAGAAGTCCTAAATATTGTTTAATTTCTTTTTGTGTTTTAGAAATAGGAAAATTTTTTACAGCTTTAATTATTGCGGGGTTTGGGTTTACTCCTTTACTGGAAACTACATGTCCAAGATATGCTACTTCCTTACACATAAATTCAGATTTGTCTAACTGGATTTTTAAATTGTATTGTTTCAGTTTAGCAAAGATTTTCCGTATATTTTCACAATGTTCTTGCAAAGATGTTCCTAATATTATAATATCATCTAAATAAACTAGACAAATTTTATTAATATAATCTTTTAGTATATAATTTATCAATCTTTGAAATGTAGCTGGGGAGTTTTTTTAACCCAAATGGCATTCTTGTAAATTTAAAATAGCCTCTATCAGTAATAAAAGCAGTTTTGGGAATAGACTCATTGTGCATTTGAACTTGGTGGAACTCTGAAGTTAAATCTAGTATGGTGTAATAGGTATTTTTTCCTAATTTGTCTAAAACGTCAGTGATGTTTGGGATAGGAAACTTATCATCAACAGTTTTTGCGTTAACTTTACGGTAATCAATTACCATTCTAAATTTCTTTTTACCGGAAGAGTCTAATTTTTTAGGGACCATCCACACGGGTGATGACCAAGGTGAATGACTTTCACGCATTATTTTATTGTTTAATAAATTAGTAATTTGTTTATTAATTTCTTCTTTGTATATTCCAGGGTATCTATATGACCTAGTATAAGTTGGTATTTCATCTTTAGTAATTATTTTATGTTGAACAACATTTGTATGTGTTAACTTTTCATTTTCCTTAGGAAAAATGTTACTATATTTTTTTATTAGTTTGAAAAGTTCTTTTTTTCTTCATCGTTTAAATGTTGAGTTTTAATTTTGATTTCTTCTATATTATTATTAACAAAATTTTCATTTTCAAAATATTGCATTTTATAATTTTTATTTTTTATAGTAATCATATTTTCACAAAAGTTAATTTTTACTTGCATATCGATCATTGTGTATAAACTCAACAGTAGATTAAATTGTTTGTGGAAATCATACAAGTAAAACTTTAAATCTTTACCTTCAAATTTTATAATTACATATTTATTGCCTTTATGTTCTCCTGATGCAATTTTAAATTTAAAATTTTCATTGAAAATTTTGAATTTTTGTAAATTATTATAGACATATGTTTTGCTAATTAAATTAATGGTAGATCCTGTATCAATTAACATGTAATAATCTCTAATTTTTAAAAATGGTAATTAGGAATTTTGGTACATGTTTAAGATTTCTCTTGAACATCGGGAAAAGTTTCTAAAAAAGAATTTGTTTGATTTTCGTCTTCATTTATTTCATTTTCACATTCATCTGTTATTTCTTCATAAGCAAAACTATGGCAATTTTGTTCATTAACATATTGATTTGTTAAAAGTTGATTTTCATCAATACTTTCTGTATTATTTATTTCTTCGACAGCATAATTTGGGTTATAGGTTCCAAATTGTTTATTTTGTTGATTGAAATAATTATTAGGTCTATTATAATTCTGTTTTGGTTGGAAAGTTTGTTTGGTTTGAATAGACATAGGAGTAGGTTTATTATTACTTTGTGCATTTATTATTTGTTGTTTAGGACAAAATTGTTGATTGTTTTGATATTTATTTTGAAAGTTTATCGGTCTACTGGGAAAACTTGTTCCTGGAGATTTCTGTGGTGGGACATTAGGTAATTGTTTAACAGTTGGTTTCAAATTGAAATTGTTATTTTGTCTTAAATACTGAAAGTCATTTTCTAATAATGTCTCGATGTTATTTATCGATTGCGGATTTCTAGTGGCTAAATTATTTCTATATGAATCACCATTATTTGAAATAAAATTATTAACTATCAACTCTTCGGCAAAATTAATTATTATTAATTTTGTATTAGCGTTATTCTCTTCGATACTTACTCTCGATTTAAACTTAAGGAATTTGTCTTTTGTTATTTCCAATAGTTTATATGGACTTATAAAATTCTATATTTTCAGTATTTTATTCATTATTGTGGTTTTATCTTTGAAACTTTTTATTAAGTGATTGCGTAAATCGTTCCAGTCCAGTTCTTTGATACTATCTAACGCTCGTTCGGTTATTTTTGTTTTAATACTTAAAAATGCTACGATTTTATCAAAATCGTCTAGTGCTGGATTAAAAGTACCAAAAAGAGTTTGGACCGTATTTACTGAATTTATAAAATTACTTAATTTATTTGGATCTCCATTATAAGTGGGAATGGATTTTAATGCAAAACTAATTTTCTGTGTTCTATCAGCCATTATAATGAGATTGTTTATATTATTTTCAAATTCTAATAATATATTAAGCAGCTCTGATAAATTATCCAGATTGAATACCACTGTTACATATAATTGTTTTTCTCAATTAAACAATTTATTAATCATAATGTGTAATCAAATATTATGATAATTAAATATAATAATAAAATGTTTAAAAATCTTATAAAACACTTACATTGTAAAAATTATTAAAATTGTAGCAATATCCATTGCTCAATTTAAATATCCGTTGAATATGCAGGGGTCTGTACTGCGGTGACCTGGAGATGCAATTCTTCTTTATTGTTGACGAACCTGGCACTCGTACTACTAGCTCGGTGATATTTCAACTCTACGGCGAAGGTTTAATTCTTCTTATTGACGGACCTGGTACTCGCACTGCGGGCTCGGTGGTATATCAACTCTACGGCAAAGGTTTTAATTCTTCTAATTGACGGACCTGGCACTCGCACTGCGGGCTCGGTGGTACGGAGTTATGATTTTCTTTTATTTTGGATTCTTACGTAATGAATCGTTGAAACGAACCGGCACTGGTTTTAACGAATTTAACTTATTTAAGTTTTCGACCGAAATGCCGTTTACGATATCCTAACTGACTGCTCCAATTAAATAATCGATATTCAATATCTAATAAAATAAAGAGATTTCAATATTTATGTCTTTATTCATTTAAGATCAAATCATAACTAAAACTAAAAGTACAGTAACATATATTTTATATTAATTATTTGCTTATCAAGCAAGACGTGCGGCCGTTCACACAGTGCACGTGCAACACATTAAATTTAATGCTCATAACCCAAACACTTAGTCAGCATCACGGCAGGTTTAATAAGAAAGGAATCAAATGAAATCTTCTTATCTTAATTACTTGTTATTTATATAACTTGCATGTGCAAGACAATACAGACAAGATTTTGCAGAGATTTATCAAAAGTCCAACTTGAAATAAAATTTTAGCTACAACGGTATCCTCTACAAACTCATTACAAAAAGACCCACCTTGATAAGATATGCAAATAATCTAACAATAATTGTATTAAAAATAATTGTGTTGGAATACCAACAAGGAAAGCTATCGCAGCTTCAAATACTTGATTATAATTTTATAGCACACCAATGCAAATATAGGCCTTCGCATCAAACAAGCCGCAGAATTATAAGTCAAAACAACAATTTATTTAGTACGACTAATGTCTAATATTGGCGAACCAAGAGAAAAAACAAAAATGATGTGTATTGTGGTAAATTTTATAATACTATACCGCCTTTATATAAAACACATGGACAAATGCAATACAATATAAAGGTATTCTTGCTAAAACTCAAAGAAAGATTGTCATAAGCTTTTACAATACGGCTTCTACAAAAACACTACTCGTAGTTGCTAAGACGCTACACATGCTGGCGCAAAAAAAAATTATACGGAACCACTACTAACAAATAAAGAAGTAAAGCCAGTAATAACACTAAATAAATAGAACAAAAACAGCAACATATGCTAGCAGACAAAGCTGTTGATACCAGAATAATATCAGAAAATTAAACAAAAACACGATTCTATTGGATAATACTTTACTCAGTTTTGCACGAAACACGGGTGTTTTTTTTTACGATATAAACAAGTTTAAACTAAATGACAGTGATAAATGCATATACTGTAAGATAAAAATTTCTTCCAAGCACACAGTGTTACATAGTGATACACAGTAGCAGATGGCACAAAAAAATAGATGTTAGATGACATGCGCTTAGAAATTACGGTTGTAAACCTAGTTGGGCTTATGCTAAAGAACAAAACAAACTAGCAGTACATAACAAATGCTATAAATAAGATATTGAGCAAAAACAAAAAACACAAACAAATACTACTAAGTTATTCCCGCTGTAGTTTATAATTAAAAAAGAGAGTTTTTAGTTAGTAAACTACCTTCACAAACATTTTACAAAATATTTTTGCACAAAAAAAAAACTACTAAATTACTTCACACACGACTAAAAAAAGTACAAAAATTTATACAATACTAAATTCACGTTTTATTATAATAGATTAACTTTTAAATTATTAAATATGTAACATAAACGTTTACTTTACTTAAACCTACTAATCTCTATAAAAACTAAAGTTTATTTTGGTAATTTTTAGAATATTATGTTCAGAAAAAACAGTTTAAGAAACACTAAGGGCCGGTATTATAAAGACAAAATAAATCTCCGAATAACAAATCTCAAATTAAATATATTCGACGAATAAACGTATTTCGGTATTATAAATCTAAATTAACTATTCGTAAAATAAGAAATTGCAACGCCGCATTTATATGTTATTTTAATATTGTAGTTATTGATGTGTTATATTGTAGCCTTTATTATATTACAATAATCCCCTACAACATATTGAAAGTCAGTTGCATTACATCGTAGAGCAATCAAAAGCTGATTTTCAACAGAAATTGCTCCACATTAAAAATAACCTAAGAAACATGACATATGTCAAGTTATTCATTGAATAAATTTTAATCCCTAGATTTTGGATGATTAATTTACTCCATAGATTTAGTTACCTACTTTTATTATTTGACGTTTATAATACCGAAATCAGCCAATTAAAATAATTTACTTGGTTAGTAAATAAAATCTACAGATTTTAATGGTTTATAATACCGGCCCTAAATCTACTTTTTTTTTTAATATTTCAAAAACCTTACTATTTTTTGCTCAGCTTGTAGTAATTTTTTTAAATGTGGTTGTGTTACACAACAAATTTTATGCAGTTTTGTTTATAAGCTTTCTTAAGCTCTTCTAATATAGTTTTTAAATCATCTTTATAATCACTGGTTAAGACCACACTGTCTGCAAATTATAGGTGTCTCAAGTAATTTTAGTCAATGTTTATATGTTTTGTCTCCCAATAATGGTTGTTGAAATAATTTTTTATTGCAAAGGTAATTAGCTATGGCAATATAAAGTCACTCTGCTGTACACATTTTAAGGTTTGTATGATTTTGGTGATTATATTTTTTCAATGGTTTTGATTGAAGTATCTTAAATCAATCTTAGCCAAATTTAACACCTTTGCGATAGAATACATTTTTAAGATCTATATTCAATACTTTTCTGTATAACATATACACTTCAACGTGCATGTTTTAACATAATAATTAGAATAGTGTATTAAAAATAAAATACAAAACCATGTTTAAGAGCGGGCCTTTGGAACCTCCCATCGCACAAAATAGGATAATAGTTCAACGTAATTCCGTTGAAGTGCTAGTAGTAGCAAACGAAATATTTAATAGAATCTTCTGTCAATAGATGTCAGAAATGTCGTATCATTTTTATGATTTCGCTAGATGGTTGTAGACAGCAAGCCAAATTTACACATTACAAAAGATAATAATTTTGTTGGTGTGTACGAGGTTTGCACGGCAATGAATCGTTTTTCACCGGTTACTCCGTGTACCTCACTCCCTCTAGGAAAGCGATAAAATGCATATGCTAGAAATAAATACATTGCCACCATACTTAATATTTTTTCAGTGGTTTTTCTGTTATGTTTTGTTCAGTATTGTTTATTCTAATAATATATGTATATAAGAAATAAAATAAAACTCTATTTTTTATATTAATTACATATTTGTATAAAATTTTATTTATTAGTTTAATTATAATTAATAAAGCTTATATTATTATAATATATTTCATTTTCAATTAATCTACAAATGTACCTTTTGTTTTAATTGATGTATTTCTGACAAAATATTTATTTCTGTACAACATATAATCTTCTTAGTTTTTACCCGTCAACCGGCACATTAAACATATAACACACACTCGCCTAAAGCGGGTTACTAGGTGATCTATCTGTGGTAGTTACTAATCCTTATTGTGATATTTGAAATACACGCGTGTACACGATCTCTTGTTCTCAAGCAAAACTAATTTTATTGCAATTTATGTTTTTTATATAACCTTGTTTTGAAATTGCCATACGAATTTGGATTACGATTACTATTGATACTATTAAACGACAACGTATTTGAATTTTGGATTACTGTTGGGGATTAGAATTAGATTTTGAATTGAGCAAGAATGGATTTGTATTGGTTACTACTTTTTTGGACCTATAAAAAATATCTGAGAAAAAGGAAAAATGTAGAATAAAAAATAAGGGAATTAAAGGAAATAATCAAAGAAACGGTAGTTGAAAAAACATATAAAAAATATGAAGAAAAAATGAAAACAAATGGTGGAATAGTAAATGTACTCAAAAAAGTCCGAAAAATGTCAAGGCAATGGAGAAATACTAAAAGCACAAAAGAAGAAGTAAAAACAAAAACAGAAGCATAAAAAAACATAAACAAAAAATTTAAAAAAAGGAAGATATTTAAGTAATACCATGGGGGCATGGAATGAATGTTTTATACACAAAAGTGAAAGCAAAAATCTAGTAAATAACTACATAATAAGACTGCTGGGTACGGCATACAAAATCAACACTACGATATTAGAAAAAAGTTGAATAAATAACTGGGTATGAATGAAATACATCCAGATAGGCAAACCGGCTTCAAGAAAGAAAAGGGTACCATAAATAACGTATATATTTTACACCATGTGATCAAATAAAAAATAACAGAAAAACTGAGGTTGGCTGAAGCAGGGCGAAGAGTAATTGGTAAAAAAAGTGGTCGGTAGCGTATGCCGACGACATGGTAATAGTTGCAAAAAAGCAAAGGAAATGAAAAAAATGATAAAAAGTTAAGAATAGTTTATTTTTCTAAAAAAATCTGAAAAAAAAGTTTGAAAGTTAATGAAAAAAAAATAAAAAATATGGTCTGCAAAAAGAAGGTGGAAGAAAAAAGCGGAAGACTGGAAATGAAATGAGCAAGATAAAATCATTTAAATATTTGGGATATGTATTTTGCACAAACAAATGTAAGAACATTAAAAAATGGCTCAAAAAGCAAATAAAGTTGTAAAAAAATTTGATTGTATGAGTTTTCCAATTAGATTATTAAAAAAAAAACGGGTATTTTTTAAAAGAAATCAATAAATGTTTTTTTCATTGTAAAGAGAAAGGTATGCCATTAACATTTGAAAACAATATCATCAAATGACTGCCACGGATACGGTTGCAGTACCACTTACTTTTTATAAAATTTTCCATGACCAATTTGCATATTTGCGGCTGTATATTCTCAATAATTTCACGAATTCCATCTTTAAGGTTTTGAATCGATTGTGGAGCATTATCTTTTACGTGGCACCAAAGAAAAAAGTCTAAAGGTGTTAAATCACAAGATCTCGGTGGCCAATTGTAAACACCTCTTCAAAAAATAACACGGTCAGGAAACTTTTCTTGCAAAATTGCGTTTCGTTGCTTGTTTGGCACGTAGCGCCGTCTTGCTAAAAATAAACGTTGTCTACATCAATATCATCCAATTCTGGCCATAAAAAATCATTAATCATAGCTCGGTAGCGCCATCCATTTACCGTAACAGTTGCACCAGCTTAATTTTTGAAAAAGTGGAGTCCAATCCCACCGCCAGCCAACCGCACCTAACAGTGACACGTCGAGGATGCAATGACTTTTCAACAATAATTCTTAGATTTTTTGAACCACAAATGCCACAATTCTGCTTATTAACGTAGCCTCCAAGGTGAAAATGGGCCTCATTACTGAAGATGATTTTTTGATGAAATTCCGGATTATTTTGATGCATTTGAAGGACCCAATCAGCAAAGATACGACGTTTATGGTGAATGACCGGCTTGAGTTCTTATGTTTACTGAACTTTAAAAGGCGTAATACTAAAGTCTTTATGCAAAATGCGGTGTAATGTCGTTTGTAGAATGTCTAATTCCAAAGATCAAGCGGAAATTGACAAACCTGGGTTTTCTTCAACACTACTGGCTACATCAGCAATATTTTCATGTGATCTTGAGGAACGCACACGGTTTGAATTTTTCACATCACAAACTTGTCCCAACAGCTCAAATTTTTCCACCAGGTTTACCATTGCCGGCCGAGAAAGTGCTTTATGACGATCAAAACGTGCTTTAGTAAACTGTGACTGAAAAATGTTCACCATTTTTTTAATCATTTCAATGCGTTGTTAAAGCGTGTATTGTTCCATTTTTAATAATGACGTAGTTTTTACTTGCCAAATGTCAAAAGATAATAGCTTCAAAACTGACTGCCCAAATAGCCTGCTATTCAAAATGAAACTTCTTATTGGAAAACCTTTTATAAAAATGAAAAGGCTTATGTTTGACAGTTTAGTTGTATAATATTGTTGGAGTCAAAATATGGAAATAGAAAGAAAGATAAAAATAAAAGCAATACATGTAAAATATTGGAGATGTGTTTTAGAAAAACTCCAGTGCATATTGTGCTGGAGATAGTCAAAAAAGATAAGTTTAGAGTAAAAGCAAAAAAATAGTAATAACGTACGAAGTAAAAACGAGACAAAGACACGAATGGAAAATCGTACAAACTGGGGAGAGACATGGCACAAAATTTTGGAAAGAAATAGAGCAAGATCGGAAAATACGAGTAAAAAATTGGAAATACAACGCAAAGGCACAAAATACTTTTTTGGATTGAATTGTATTAACAGTAAGTTTTATTATACTACAACGCATTTGAATTTGGGCTACTCTTATGAGAACAACAAAGAAACATACCGGAAACCGTTCCAAACCTCTTAAAATAATTCAAAAAATTAAAGCTGGTATACAATTAAAAAAAAACTGATGCAGTTGAAACATGGGTAGTAATACCAAGCATAGTAAATCATCTATTTTTAAAAACACAGAAAATAATAGAATTGTTGTACGGCTAATTACATCAACTCTATCAAATCTAACAATCTGTTAAATATATTTTTTTTATATCAAAAATAAAAACTGTTTTTTTTTTAGCAAATTATTGAATTTGATCATGCTTAAAAATAATAATGCAATTTTAAAATATCGAATTTATCAAATCCATTTTATAAGTTAAATAATTAATCATTAATAACTTTTATGACCATAAATAACATAACTGGGATTAAATATTTAATCAAAGTTGTTATTTTTTTCTGAACTTATCCTCACATTCATAAATTTTTTGTTCGTTTCGTTTTAAAACATATTTTTTATTCATCATTTATAGATTTCAGTACATTTAATTTAAATTAATAAGAGCAAAATCTATTATCAAATGTTGTAATTTATAACTGCCACACTGATACACAATCTAAGATTGATTTTGATCTATAATATGTAACTACGTATATTGTTCTTCCCTCGACTTCACACCGTTTTATTTATATTGAATAATTTCTACATCTAAAAATAGACATTGTTCAGAATAGAATAGAATATAGAATAAAATAGATTATTTTTGTTAGAACCATAAGTATACACTTGTCATAATAAAAACATATAAGTAACAAATATCTACAAACTCCTTGTAGATAGGAACGGGTTGGGTTGCTACGCCGGCACTGATGCCATTACATCAGTTTTGAATGTTTTGCTGAAAAGAAATTCCTCATTAACCCTATTCTGTCTTTTTTTTTTCTTTTTCAAGTTAACTAACAATAAAACCAAAAGTATTAAACACTACTTATGACTACCTAAACTCACCTATTTTCTCCCAAAATATTAATTGTTGATTGAAAATTTGTGTAGCTATGCTGCACAACAGATATGGCTACCCATTTCAGGCATTTTCTCAACAAAAAAACAACAAAATTAGTTTTTTGGTACTGACTTTAGTCAATAAAAATGGATAACTTTAACCATACTTAACCTTAAATACACATCGTTTTGAAAAATCTTATCTTTTAAAACATGTAAATAATATTGTGAAAACTTTCTAAGTTTGATTGAAAAAAATCATTTACATTTGTGGTGTTTTTTGTTATCCATTTGTTATTTCTATTTTAATTTATTTTAACATTAGATACAATACTTTATTAGAATTGCAAAAAAACAATGTTTTTATTTTTTATTGTGTTGCAGCTTTTGATACCATCCCGTAGACTACTGACATAGCAAGTTAAGGGCACATAAAGTAATAGTTTTTATGATTTAAGTTTGAATAATTTATTTTTGTATAAACTGACCTACAAGTATAAATTTTTAATTAAAAAAATTGTTAGGCGCAGACATGACCCTCGCTCCGACCATGGCATAGTATCCTCGTATTTTGCTTTAAACTTTAAATATTTTTTTAGTTTAAAACTAAATTAATATTAACATTTTAAAAATAATTTACTTTAAAATCAAAAACAAATTTATTAATATACTTATTATAATTTTAGCTTTGACATCAGATCCAAACATAGTATATCAATATTTTCCCCTAATGTACAATTACTTTGAAGTTGAAATAAAAGCAACAAGAGATGTTAGCTTTATGTTGTCTGAAAGTCCCAATTTAGATGGAAAATATTACGAGATTGTCTATGGCGGCTGGGGTAATACACGTTCTGTAATTCGTAAAGAATCAAATGAAGTTTTTACAAAAAATGGAGCAATTGTCAACGATAAATTTGAAACATATTGGGTAAAGTACGATAGATGCAACGGGATAATTTCTACAGGAAAATTGCTTGAATCAGAAACCATTATGAGTTATACAGACCCCGATCCAACGAACGTAACTTTTTTTGGTTTTGGAAGTTGGAAGCATGGTATCAGTGAATTAAATTTTGACTTAAAGTATTTACAATACAATAAAAAATATTCTAGTAAAAAATGTGATGCTTAAAATGCAACTCAAGGTTTAATGTGTGAAATTACTTCCTAATAAAATACTTTATTGAATTAACTTTTTTATAATAATTACATGTATGTTACTAATACGCAATGCTTTTTTAAAAATTTATTATTTAAATAAATTTTTACGTAGAATATGAATTAATTAAATATGTAATTTACGCGCGTAATCAAGAAACATTTTATTTGTTTGATATGTGCTGGCTTATGCTGCTAAATAAGGTTGTATGCGCATATAGTCATTGCATATGCAGTATTACGTATTTATTTATTAAGACCAAGCACCTCACCTTGATACAAAAAAAAAGAATTTTTTATTTTGATGCAAAACAAAAACTTGTTGTTTTACTCTAAAAACAGGCGTTTCATACATGCATTCAACAAATCAGTAGATAGTCATATTATTAGCAACATTATGTTTCAGTTAATTACTACAATACCAAAATTAAAAGAACGGCAACAGCAATTGTCATGCCATCAAAAATCCCGAAGGCTAAACGTCAGTATTCACAAAAACCAAAAGAGGTTGTAGTATCTGGAGCTGCACTGAAAAGCCCACAGCAGGAATCAACCTTAGGAAGTCCCAGAATCTGAACTTTCTAATACGCTGGGGTCAATTGAGATCCCGGTTTCTCAGTCCACGTTGTCAACTAACGTAATTAATAACAATAAAACCACGACGTTGTTGGAAGAATCTGTTCATTCCATAATATCAGCAAAAAGTGCAAAATTATTAAAACAAACAAAAAAATTCAATATTATGTATAAAGAGATAATTACTACCAAAACGGTAAAAAATACCCCAAATGGTTAGAAAAAAAGATAATGAAAAGAAATCCAAGCTGGCAAAAAAAAATTATCAAAAATCCTTTGGAAACTTAGTTCTGTATATTTTATTTATTTTTATATTTTTCTGTTTTTATTATATTCTTAATGTTTCAATTGTTTTATAAATTTAAATAATAGTTTTAAGTCTTATTTATTGTATGGTTTTGTCATTGAAATGTTTTGCAACTTTAATGCAATCTGTGATATTAGCTTTAAGTTTAATTTTAGTGCTAAAAGATTAAGGTTTTCAGCAATTAACTTAACGTTTTTCTCACCTTGTCTTGCCACACGTCTTCTGTAAGATGTATTAGACAATCTTTACGGCAACAATCATTTTCCGATTGCTGTTAAAATATCGTTAGACGGATCAGATAGTGTGTTTTTCGGAAATTGTATTTTGACCAAAGGACTAGCAAGGTTTTTAAGCCAGTTTGGTCCCACCCACTTTAAGGGGTGCAAATGTTGAAAATGTTGTAGAAGATTTTACTGTGTGTGTTGCTCAAACAGCAACTGTGTTTGTCCTAAAGTCTAGCAGTCAGCTGGCCGGTCTATCTGTTCTATGGTGGATTGAAGAAATAAAGATAACCGCAAATCAAAAAAAAAACAAGTCTGCAATAAATTTTAACGTTTTCCAGCGCAGGAAAATTTGATTGCTTTTAAGAAATTGCGTGCCGTTGCTTGGCGCAAAATTTTTGCAAGGAAGCAATTATTGTGGGTATTATCCGGTCAGTGAAGTGTGTGAGAAAAAAATTTGAATGTAGCACTGTTCCTTAAAGTGCTTTGAATCCGTAAGTAGTTCTGTAAACTACAAAAAAAACTTTTTTGCAAAACAAAAAATCTAGACATTATTCTAGATTTTTTTTCTAAAGAGTCGTTGCCATAAAACTCTACTTTTTCTTTAGAAGAGTTGAAAGCAGCATTTAGTTGCGTTGGTGCATCTACACCTCCCTGACCGGATAATGTTCTGTATCAGTTTATTTGGCGGTTCTCTTTATTATGAGAAAGAAGCTGCTAGAGATATGTAATTTGATATGGAAACAAGGTGTTTACTCTACATGTTGAAAAGAGGCCGTAATCCTGCCACTACTAAAACAAGGCAAGTATCCAAACAATGCCAATATCTATTGACCAATTTATTTGATTTGCTATTTTAGAAAATTGTTGAAAAAAAATGTCATTAACTGGATGGTATAGATATTAAAAACCTTTGATTTTCTGAAAAAATTCCTTACAAAGTTCAGAAAATACCACAGTACAACTAACCAATTAGTAAAGTTAAAAAATTCTATTCAAGACGCTTTTCTAGAAAGAATACATCTTGTAGCGGGGTTTTTTGATCTGGAGTAGACGTACAAAATGACGTAAAGATATGAAATTTTTAAATAAAATTTAACAGTTGCACGCATGGGGACTCAGAAGTTGTCTGCCTTTATTTGTCGGAAATTTAAAGTTAGAGTGGAAACACCTTCTTTAAAACTTTTTGTTTAAAGAACGGTGTTCCTCAAGAGTTGACAATTAGCGTCACCCTTTTTGCTAAAGCGGTCAACAACATTGCAGCTTTGGTAGGGGTACTATCCTCGACATAACTCGTCAACTTCAGACCACTATAAATAAAGTGAACTAAAATGCTGAGTTATGGGGATTGCAACCCCGTATTTTTTTTGCGAGGTACAAAAATTTCATGCGTTGAAACCGTTTGTTTTCTAAGTTTTGTGTTTGATAAAACTCTTTCCTTTAAATCACATATAGAACAGCTAATCACTCGTTCTAAAAAAGCTCTAAACATAATTAAGTGTCTAGTCAGTATAAACTGAGAAGCGCAGAAAGAAGTACTTTTGCGACTGTACAAAGCTCTGGTTTTATCCAGAATTGACTATGAATTGCACTGTATACTCATCCGCAAAAAATTTTGGTTAAACATTTAAGATGTTTTTCATCAAGAATCTGCTGCAAATCAAGTGTACCCTTTGCTGGCCATAAGTCGCAAACGCTTTGTACAAGAATGATAAGATTCTAATTGATAATCTATTAATGTGCTATAAACATACATGAATATGAATATTAATTAAAAAAAAAACTAAAAAAAAATGTAGAAAATTTAAAAGAGATGATATTGAATAAAAAAGTAACAGTTGGCATTGATCATAGTTAAGCCTTTAAAAACAATAAGCATATATTACTTGTTAATCAAAAAGATATATACAAACCAAATCAAAATAATAGCTCAATAAAAATAGATATAAATAATGCAATAAACATAAATAGAACAACATTAAGCAGAAGCTCATTCCACACAAAACAGTATCCTTCATGGTGGACTGCAAAGATGAGACTGAGAAATTTACATTATAGTGTGAACGTTAGACAAGACAAAAAATAGTGTCTTTAGACGGTCTACAACCCTTGTCTCTAGACAGTCTATAGACAAATTGCGCAACATGGTCTACTAGTGTGTACTAGCCTTAAGATTATCCCATAACAATTAAAGAAAAAAAAACAAAATATGATTGGGATGTAAATATGGTTGCGGAATTAATGGTGACACTTTGCACAGCAAAGATGCGTCTATCTCTGGTATTTTAATAAGCTTTAACTGCAGCATTGACATTTTTTTGATTTAAATCTTCTTTAGTTCTACATCCGTTTACAGCGCCTCTGTTAAGGCTCTTAGATCTATTGCTAGCGCTATCTCTTTAATGTGAAAAAGGGTATCTGCTACAATGTTTTTCTCTCCTAACACGTGACGTATGTCTGTGGAGAATTGCACTGTGAGCGCATTCTTTATTTTTTCTGCAAAACGCATATGTGATCGGTTTATGGTCGGTGAAGATGGTAAATGGTCTCGTTTTAATCATGTAGCAAAAATGTTTTACTGCTTTGTAAATTGCTAACAATTTCCTATCATAATCTGCGTATTTACTTTCTGTAATATTTAGTTTCTTTGAGAAGCACTAATGGCAAAATCTGAAGCATTACAAAATATAATAAGTAGAAAACTCAGCCAAGAATGAGCAAACTAGGTTTTGCTAAGCTTTTTTTGCAAGCTTCAATCGCTTTGTTTGTTTCTAATGTCTATTTTACTAGTGCCTTGCTTTTGACGTTGCCTTGGAATAGGTGGTTAAATGGCGCCTGAACGTGTTCCGCATTGGAAATACATCTTCTGTAAAAATTTACCATCTTTAAAAATTACCTGAAATTCTTGATGGTGTCCGGTGGCGGATGCAATTGTATAGTTGCAACTTTATTAAGACATGGTAAAGTTTCCTTATCAGAGACGAGATAGCCAAGAAATGTTACTTACAATTGGCCAAAAACACATTGGATAGGTTGATAACCATTCCATAATCCTAAAAGCGTTTAAATAAAATTTCCAAATGTTTTAAGTGTTGTTCCCGTAAAGACGATGCTATAAGTATGTCATCTATATGAGCATAGCAAAGTTTTAAGTCTAAGCACTTCATCAATAAATATTGAGTATACTCAAACAATCAAAACGGCGTTGCAATGTCTGCAAACTGGACTTTGACAAAATTCATCGTTGAAAAGATTTTTGTCTTATCAAGTTTTTGAGAAAAATCTTCATGTGCCGGACTGGATACCAGTCAGGTTCCGTTTGTGCGTTTAAACCTTTATAGTCCCTACAGGGTCTCTACTCTTTGCTTGTTTTAGTACCATGTGAAGTGGTGATAATCAACAGCTTTGGGATGGTCTAGCAATTCCAAGTTTTAACATAGAGTCAAATTCTTATTGGGCAGCTTTTAATTTATCTGGGGCCGTCGTTCTTATAAAGTGTTTAGTTTGATGATTTACTAGTTTTGCTGCGGTGTCTATTAGGAATTGTGTTTTTGTGACATCATCAGTCATGTAAATACGGCGTAATGTTGTCGGGCAGGTGTTGTCTGTAGCCATCAACGTTTGTCAGTTAAGTTTCCTTGAAATGAGCATGGTAGTGTGCACTTTGTTGCCTCGCATCCAAACCTCATATGGTACCAGCAAATGTCATTCTAGTGTTGTAGATTATATAAAGCTGACCGTGAGCAAGATTTTAATCTATTTTAAAAACTAGCTTGCTGTTTTGTACTTTAGAGATTTCTTCTCTTATTGGTGCAATTTTGTGTTGCAGTGTGATTGTGAGTTTCTGAAGTTGTGCTGCTAAGAAATCACATACTTGAACTAGAGCTGCTGCTTCTGCAACCGTTGGTTGTTGTGATTTTAAATCTATGATTGAATCAGCCAAATCCGCAATCTTTTCCATCGATAAATCTTTGTGAGCTGCGAGGATGGCTTGCATGGATGTTGGTAACCTTCCGAATAAAAATGCATAAAGCATGCTGCTCGGAACAGCTGACTCGGCAAGTCCTTGAAGGTACTGTAGGAACTGTGATGGCTTTCTATCCCCCATTTCCTCGCGTTCTAATTAATTTAGTTTTTAGCGTTGTATACGCTTCTATCGCCGGTTTATTTACGATGATATCTCGTACCTCTAGTGCGTATCATGGTTTCAGCATGCTCGTAATATAACCGAGCTTTGTTGAGTCGGTTGTAATTCCTGTAGTCGTGAAATTTTCTTCCACAATAGATAGCCTTAGGTCGGGATCGACCGGGATAAATGGTAAGACACGTAACGCGACGCGTTTCAACCAACTTGTTCTTCTCCATCTTACTGATTCCTTTAGAATTTATTTTATTAATTAAATCTTTTTAATTTTTAATTGGAATAATATTTAGACGATTTGTTATATTATCATTGGCAATACACTTTTATCATAGTCAATAAAATTAAATCTGTTTTCTATAATCAATATTTATTTTAATTGCTAAACAAATTAATGAACTTTTTGATCTCAGGTTAGAATACAGTTATCATTTAAAAATATTGTACTAAATTATCAGTTAATAAATATTCAGTAAGCTGCCCATGCTCATATGTTTTCTAATTGTCAAATTTAAAAGAATTCTTGTATTTATTTATTGCTTTGTAAAAAAAATAACTCAACGTATTATGTTTGCATACGTTTATTTAATATTTGTGTGGACATGTTTTGTTCTACAAATTAATAGTGACAACACAAGTAAGTATAATTTTAAAAAATATTATTAATGTTGCAGATTAGAAAATTATATCCTGAAAAAATCAAAAATAGTTTTTTTAAATTACTGTCACTCAACAAATTTTGTGGATTTCTATCTTGATAAAGTTTAACTAATTGTCTATCTAACATTAAGTCTTTTTTATATAATTTTTTTTTAATAAAAGATTTATTTATTTAAAAACTAAAATACATTACTTGGAGATTAAAAAATGTGTGGTTCCTATTATTTTAAAGCCTGATAATTATATTGTATTTAACAAGTTTTTTTATTAATGTTAGCTGTGAAGGATATTAAAATACTATTTAAATTTATTTAATTGATTAAGTTCATTTTTTTAGGTAAATAACACAGAAACTTGGAGACTTTAAATTAAATAGATTATATTCTATAAAACATAATTTTGGTATTGTTAAATCAACAATAATAATTTAACTATTTCAAAATTGAATCAAACTTTTGCAAAAAGTATATAAATATAGTTAACTATTAAAAATGATTTTAGTAATCACTTCACCACTCAGCCAGTCTCAATACTTTCCATTATTAAAAGATTACTTTGAAGTTGATGTGAAAGGATCTAGAGTTATCCAGTTTATGCTTTCGGATTCTCATAGCATGCACAAGAAGTATTACGAGATTGTCTATGGCGGCTGGAGTAATACACGTTCTGTAATTCGAAGAAATGCTGTAAACAAAGAAGTAATTAATAAAAGTGGACCAATTGTCACAGATAGATTTGAAAAGTACTGGGTAAAGTACGATAGAACCAATGGAACCATTTCTACAGGAAAAGTTATTAATAAATTAAAGTCTTACATGAGTTATACAGATTCTGATCCAATTAATGTTACACATTTTAGAATTTTATCTTGGAAGAATGGTATTAGTGAGTGGAATTTAGACATACAGTATTTACAATACGATACTAGATGCTTTTTTGTAAATAATATTTCTTTACTGGAATCAATCCAGAATAAAATAAACTAACTTTAATGTAAATTAAAAATTAGTTTTTTACAGGTTATATGTTATTATATTTAGTTTTAATTAAAATAAAATAATATTTGTGAATGTCTTAATTAAGCATAAACTTTTGCTACACTTAACCTTTTATCAATCGTGGGACTTTGCTACCTACCTTAGCAAAGCGGCAAAATTATATAAATTAAACAAAATAGTAAATTTTAAATCTTTGATGATACTACTTTGACTCTGTGTAATGTGTAATCATAAAGCAACAACAGACCAAAACATGTGTGCCTTGTCAGCGTCTGGCAATACCATTTATCAAACCAACCAAATAACAATTGGTCGCGTTTAAGATTTAGTCCAGAAAAAATTAACTATGAAATGAAAAAATCTGTAACAGGCTGAATTTTTGCATGCTCATAATAGTGTGTGAAAGTTAGCCATCAATTTGATTGCCGCAGGCTGAGTTACGCAAAGTAAAAGATCATAAAAAGTAGTATTTTACAAATATTTTAAGAACGGTCTTTATAAAAAAAAATAATTAAAAGCCAATTTGTAGTTAAGACGATTTATTAAACATTTTTGTTAAACGAGCATAAAAATAGTTTTTCATTGACTTCTGTTTGATGCTCTCTGCATCCAGTTAAACTCTGTAGTGAATTTTAGGTCGTCTACCTATCAGGTGCGTGGTCTGCTTTTTGATTTAGTGTATTTATAGAAGCGCCATTAAAAGATGATCTTGTTTCATTTATTTCCTTTAGTTCTAGCTACGAGCCTAGCATATTTCCATTTAAGGAAGGCTGCTTTTCTTGCCACGTCTGTTGCTTTAGTTGTCTGCTTGATGTATTCATTTGTTTTTCTATTTTTGAAAAATATTTCCATCATGATTATCTATTGCATGTTGGGTTACTTTTAGTTTATGGATGTGTTTGTTAGACATTACCCAGTTCTCGGTTCTATAGCATATTACTGGTAGAATGCGTGAGTTAAATACCTTTGTTTTAAGATAAATAGATATTTTTTTTGTTTTTAAATATGTATCCAAGTTTGTTCAACGCCGCCCATTATTGTTGAGTTCTTTGCATGATCTCATATGATTTGTTCTTTTTTCCAAGGTGTATACTTTTTCCGAGGTATATAAACTCCTCTACTTTCTCTATGTTGTTATTCTTGATAGTAATTGTACGGTTATCTGGGTACATTACTTTTAATTTTTCACAGTTTATCTTCAATCCCACATTTTGTGATTCTGTGTAGAATTTGGTTAGCATCTCTTTCAAACCTCTTAGGTTTCCTGTTATTATAGTTACGTCGTCTGCGTACCGTAAATTGTTCAAGTTTTTGTCGTTAATATTAATACCGTAGTGTGACTAGTCAAGTTTTTTAAGACGTTTTTAAGAACCATATTAAACAGTTTCGGTAATGACTGTCTTTGTTTTTGTATTCTAACGAGCTCTGAGTTTGCGGCTTATGTGTTGCTGTAGCTTGTTTTGCTATGTTATGCAAAAGAGTGGTGTATCTGTTATCAATTCTACAGTTTGTTAATGCTTGTATGACTGCACACGTTTTGATTAAGTCAAATGCTTTTTCAAAATTAACAATGGGAATTTTGTACTTGGTTGACTTTTCCAGGAGTATTGTGATTGTTAGCAGGTGGTCAACTGTGCTGTTATTTTTTTTTAAACCAGCTTGTTCCTCTGGTTGGTAGCCGTCAAGTTTCTTTGTAAGTCTGTTTTTAACTATTTTAGTAAGTAATTTATACAGGTGTAATAGAAGATTTATTGGTCTTCTTCTTCTTCTTCTAGTGCACCTCCTATCGGAGATTTGTTATCATCATGGCAATGCACACTTTGTTGACGGCAGCTCTGAACAGTTGGATGTTGGTACAGCCAAACCATTCTCTTAAGTTTTTGAGCCAAGACGTTCGTTGCCTGCCAATGTTCCTTTTCCCGTTTATCTTTCCTTGTATTATCAGTTGCAGAAGTTCGTACTTGGGGCCTCGCATTATATGTCCTAAGTATTGTAGTTTTCTCGTTTTAATGGTGTGAATGATTTCGCATTCCTTTTGCATTTTGTTTAGGACTTAGATGTTGGTAACCCTATCAGTCCACGAGATCCTCCACATTCTTCGGTAACACCACATTTCGAAAGCTTTCAGTTTGTCTATGTGCCAATTTTTCAGCGTCCATGCTTCCACCCCATAAAGCAACGTGGAGAAAACGTAGCATCGCAGCATTCTTATTTTAAGCTCTATGTTAATATCTCGGCTTATGAATAACTTCCTCATTTTTGTAAAGGAAGATCTTGCTACCTCAATTCTCGATCTAATTTCTCTTGTTATGTCTCCCGTTTGTTCCATCCATGCCTCTAGGTATTTATATGTCTGTACATTTTCTATTATGGTGTTTCCAATTCATAGATTTAACTGGTTTTAGTTTTGTAAAGATTTTGTAAAGATTTTGTGACTAGCATTATTTTGGTTTTATTGTAGTTAATTTTCAGTCTATTTTTGTTGCAACAATCATTTAATTTATTGACTAGTTGTTGCATGTCTGTTATATTGCTGGCTAATAGAACTGTGTCGTCAGCATATCATATATTATTGATCGCTTCTCCATTTATAATAATTTCCGTCATTTCCTCTTCCATGGTTTCCGTAAAAATAGCTTTACTGTACAAGTTAAATAACATAGGTGATAAAATACATCCTTGTCTTACTCCTCTGCAAATTTCTATTTCCTCCGTTAGTTGATTTTCTACCTTTATGTTTGCATTTTGGCCCCAGTATAAGTTGTTAATTATTCTTACGTCTCTCAAGTCGATGTTTTTACTAATTAATATCTGTTGTAGTTTGTCGTGTCTTATTTTGTCAATTGCTTTTTCAAAGTCAATGTAACATGCCAGCACATCTTGGTTCATATCCAAGCAACGTTGGAATAGAACGTTGATCCCGAATAGCGCTTCTCTTGTTCCGAGTCCCGCACGAAATCCAAACTGTGTGTTGCTTATGTCTTCCTCGAGTTTCTTATAGATTCTCTTATGAATTATTTTGAGAAACAATTTCAGTGTGTGGCTCATGAACGCGATTGTTCTGTATTCTGAGCATTCTTTTGCGTTCGTTTTCTTAGGAATAAGTATAAAGGTCGACGTTAACCATTGTTTAGAGATTTCTCCTTTATCGTAGATGATGTTGAAAAGGTCTAAGAGGATATCTATTGCTCCTTCATCAAAAAGTTTGATAAGTTCTATCGGTATCTTATCGGGACTTACATATTTTCCAAACTTTACGGAGTTTAGGGCATGTTCTAGTTCTGTTCTAAGTATTTTTAGGTTTGTGTTGTCCACTTCTATGGTAGGCTTGGGAGATCTTACGTCATCAAACAGTTTTATCATATATTCTCTCCATCTGTTTAATAACCTTAATATCAACTATTATATGTCCATTTGTATCTTTGAGTACATTACCAGAATTATTATATTTCTTGCATCCAGTCATTTCTTTTATCTTCTTATGCATGTGGAACCAGTCAAATCTCTTTTCTATTGCCTCTATTTCTGTACATTGTTCGGTCAGGTATTGTTCCCTAGCTCTTTTATTATCTTTTTGTATTAGTTTGTGTATTCTCTTATATTCTTCAACGTTGTTTTTGTTTATGAGGATGTAGTCTATCTGGTTTCTTACAATTTTTTTGGGTTTATCCGCTGTAGATTTCCACGTGTACAGTCTTCTCATTGGTAGTTTGAAGAGTGTGTTTGCTATCGTAAAGTCTTTATCTTGGCAGAATTCTATCAAACGGTCACCTCTATCATTTTTTTCTCCCAGACCGAAACCGCCAGTACATCCTACAACTTTTTCATTGCCAACTTTTGCATTAAAATCACCCATTATGATCATTATATCAGAACTTTTGATGTTTCTAGTGATCTTTTCTAATTGCGTATAATATTCTTCTATTTCCTCATCTTCCTTATCTGCCGTTGGTGCATATGTTTGTATGATGTACATACTTCCAGTGGTTGTTTCTAGTTAGAGCATCATCACTCTGTCTGAGTATGGAGTAAAACTGACCACTGATCCTGCTATTTTCTTGTCCACGATCATTCCTACCCCATATAAGTGTTTAGAGTCGTTGTTTCCCGAATAGTAAAATGTGCCATTGTTTGTTTTGCATGTTCCACTTCCCGACCATCTACTATCGCTAATCCCTAGGATGTTTACTTCTAGTCTTGTCATTTCCATTACTATGTTATCCATGTTCCTATTTTCATGTTGTTTGGTAATATTGTCATATGTTTGTTCTTAACTGTTCTCTTCGGAGATCCGAGTGGAGAACTTTTTACTCCGGTATAATAATTAATATTATTAGTTCTGAACATTTCCATGATGATTGTACTAAGGATACACTTGTGGGTCTTTAATGCAGTAGTTTCCCATTGCTTTCTGCATCTAGATGCCGTTGATCATTTTTGATTCGTCCGCCTTTAGGATTGATTTCTTTTTCCTAGGACAAGTCGGTGCCCTTACTCCTACTCGCTCTTCCACCCGATGCTGTTGGCTTGTAGGAGGGATCTACTTATTCCGGTAGATGTTCGGTCGACATTGCCTCTTTAGCTTTCTAGCAGGGTGTACCACGTGCAGGCAAAGTTGTCATTTGGGGTTCGCTTCAATGCTAGCCCCTTACACCCCTTATTGGTCTGAAGTTATCTAACTTTGTTTTATCGCCTTTTTTGTAGAGTATATAACTAAAGCGTTATTCTAGGTTGCCGGAATATTATTTTGATGTAGGTACTCATTTAGTAATTTGGTTATCACAAGTAACAGTTTTTTACTACCTAGTATAATGTCAATTGTTATTTTATCTTTCCCTGGTGCTTTATTGGGTTTTATCTGTCGCATAGCGTTCATTACTTTATCTTTGTATATTTCAGGCAGTTTTTCTGAGCCGTATTCAGTGTAATGAATATCTTCTATTTTACAGTCCATTTCTATACTTTCTAAGAAAATGTTATCAAGTGGCGCATCGTTTTTATTACAGTTTAGAAGTGTCACTTCTCCCTCAGAGAATTTACTTCTACAAAAGTGAGATACCACTTGTAATTTATTTATGACAAAAGTTTTGGATTCAGACTTAGTAGATGATGCTCTGATAAACTAATTACATTGTATTTGCAGTCATAATCAACAAGTAGCGCTTTAAATTCATAAACTTTGTTTCTAACAGATTAAATGTTAAAAAATAAAAAAAAATTAATACATGACTTACTTCAAATTAATTATGGAAATCAATTACTGGAACTTGTTTTATAATATTTTAATACTTGTTGAAAATTTTCTTGTTCCTGGTTGGTTTGTTAAAGTTTGATATTACGTAAAAAAAAATTAAAAACACAATTTTTAATTTTGATTTTTTGTGGCCAATTCGTCGAGTAGGAAACAGCACTTAAGTCAATCCTTCAATTAACTCCAATCTTGTAGCATTTGTTTGCAAATTTTGTATTCATTTTAACACATACAAAATTGATGATTTACTACAAATTTAATGTTTCTTGATGTTCATTTCTTTGTTTGTAAAATGCACATTTCCAATAAAAAATTATTGCTTGCTTTCCGCGGCCTTAATTGTATTTATTGCAATAATTTGTTCATTGTTGCTATTTTTATTATTGCACTTATTTATAACTTTATTTACATTGTTCATCAGCATCACATTTATTTTCAGTTTTATTATATATATATTATTATATATATATACTTTTCATCTAACATTTTTTTGAAATACCTTATTTCAATTTGTGTAATGTCAGTATTTGTGTCGTCGTTGTCTGAGGGTTCATCTTTGTTCTCACTATCCTTTGAGTGAAACTTTTTTAAGCACACGTAGTTGCGTCTTTTACACGGACCGAGCATGTAGCAGATTTTCCATTTGACGCCATCTTGACGACCTTTGCCTACACTCTTACAAAAACAAATTAACTTAAGAACTGAACCTTCTTGATCATTTAAAATGCAAAAAAATTTCCGATTAGATTCTGCAAACTTAAAAAAAAAAATTTGTAAAAAAAAAAGTTCTGCAACGGCTTTGTCAATTAATAAAGTATGCAAACAAGAACATTCCAACGTTCCGGCCAATAAGCGTAAAAGAGTGGTAAAAAATTGATTCCAAAAAATTGCTGCTATTGTGCTTGCGGTGGCCATATAAACAAAAATGTTGTACTAAAATGTAACATGTGTACTCTACTTAAATTAAATTTCAACCCAATATTTTAAAAATTGGCAAAAAACAGTTAATAATTTTTTATTTTTATTGACGTTTAACTTAATAAAAACTTGTGTCAAATTAAATTCTTGACTCCGCAGATACACATGTATAAAAAAATTAAATTTAGCACGTTTTTAAACTTAGATAATATTTTAAAATGTCCTCACACTACTCTCGGTCATCCAGCATAAAACTTTATTTGAAACCAATAATTTTTTTATACAAGATCATTATAGAATCTACAAAATATAACGTGAAAAATATAGTTTTATTTTCTGTGTCTGCAATTTTTTTTTTCAAACTAGTTTGAACCAAAAGTTTGGAGCTGTTTTGTAACGAACCAAGGGGTTCAAATCCCGGACAAACCCCCATGATATATAAAGCCCGTCAAAATATTAGCATATACAGGGCGGTGCAATTAAAATAATAATACATAATAAGGAAAACAAACTTTAGGTTCATTACATCCTTCTTGTTTCTAAAAAAAAGAAAACTACTTTTTTTCATACAACTTTATTCCAACCATCATTTCTAAAAAACTTAATAAATTTTGTCTTTAAAATTTTTAGGCGATACTTCCTCTTGCCTGTCTTCCGTTTGCGTTAGGTTATTGATGGTGGAGCATTAATTGGAAAATGTCCAACCCGCACTGGCACTATGTTATTGGGCACACTTTGCAAAGCAAACTTCACATACATGTATAATATATGTATTTTGTGGCTGGCTGGTGTCTTTGTTGCTTCTGGAAATGCTATATTGATCTTGGTGTCTTCTAACCTACAGATGCCTTCCACATGAAAAGTTGGCGTGGGCTGCAAGGTTGCAGTTCCAACTAAACTTGTAGGGGACACCAAAAAATTCGAAACCTTTTGCTGCAGACGAAAGGTGATGCAATTTCTTCATGACAAAAACTTCTTCTTTCAATTCCCATTCCCTTTGTCGGAGATTATAATAATGAGCATTATAGCCTCTGGCTGTTGCTAGATTTACCCAGACTAGTTTTAAAACTTCTTAGATTTTCTGAAACTAGAAACAAAAAATGGTCAACCTACTTTTGGTACATCGGAAACATCGGGTCGCAACTCTATCGCGTCGCTCGGGAATAAAAGGTTTCTGCCGAAATTCAAGAATGCCGAAAAAAATCAGTGGCAGCGTGCTTCTTGGTATTAATGTAATGGGCAATCATTGTTTGAATGGATCGGTTTGTACGTTCTACGGGATTTGCTTGTGAGGTGTATGTAGAAATTTTGGCTCATTCTATCCCTAAATCCTCTAAGAAAAAACAAAATTCCTTGTTGTCAAATTGCTTTGCGTTATCTGCTATCAAACGTTGGAGACAGCCAAAACGAAAAATTATTGTTACGTCGGTTTGGCAGACCTGTGGCAGAACGCAAGGGCTGATATTCCACCCACTTAGTAAACCTATCTTGCATTACTAGTAGGTAGACGTTTTTTTTTTAAGATTGCGGAAGTAAGCCGATTAGATCTACACTAAGGGTTTCCCACGGTTCTGTGATTTGGAAGCTTGTCATCTCTTCTGCTGTAAGGGCTTAAAACAATTACGCGTCACACATTTTTGAACGTATTGTTTAAGTAATATATCCTAGTAATTTGAATTATTGTTTTGGCTATACCACAATGACCAGCAAAAGGATCATCGTGATTTTCCATCAAGACGCAACTTCTGAGTGGCTTCTCTACACACAACTTCTAATGGGAAACATCTTTGGCATCATAAAATGCATCTCAATCCCAAAAGTGTTTATAAAGCTTCCCGTCACTGATTGCAAAATTGGGATATGTTTCTGGTCGTTCGGTGACTTCTAGTAGCATGCGGGCATACCAGGAGATTTCCTCTACTGGGGCTTCTTCTACTGGTTGTCTTGAAAGGGCATCGGCAACCTGATTTAGAACGCCCTTGCAATATTCCACCTGATAGTCATGCAGTCATGCCCATCAAGCAATTCTTTCACTGGGACTCTTTAACAAGTGCAGCCATCTCAGGGATTAGTAGTCCGTTATTACGGTAAAGTGATAACCTTCTAAATAGGGTCGCATCTTTTGGATATCCCATACAATAGCCAGACACTCTTTTTTGGTTGTGGAATAATTGCGTTCCGCTTTATTGAGAGTCCGACTAGCGTAGACAATTACCTGGTCATGAGCGTTAGTTCTCTGCAATAAGGCTGTTCCAATCCCAAAGTTTGACGCGTCCGTATAGAGGAAGAAAAGTTGCTTAAAATTGGTACCAACCAAAATGGGAGCATGGGTAAGAAATTCTTTTAACTTTTTGAAGCTTTGGTCCTGTGCATCCGACCAATTCCATTTAATATTCTTCTTCAATAAACTTGAAAATGCAACATTGTTTTTACCTTATCGGGGTCTGTTTGTACACATTGGCCATGACCAAAATATTTTAATTTAGTCCTTCCAATTTCGCATTTTATAAGGTCACTCGAGGCCGGCCGCTCTCAATCTCTGCAACACCTCTTGCAAGTTTATAAGGTGTTTGTGTTTTGTCTTACTTAATACTATGATGTCGTTCAAATAAGCAAACGCTTTTGGATCTATTTCCGGTTCAATAATTGTGTCCATGTATCTCTGGAAAGTAGCCGGCGTGGAGTGCAGCCCAAAGAGCATCACAGTGAATTGAAATAAATTCCTGCCGGGCACGTTAAAGACTGTGATGGGCTTATTGTCCTCTGTCAAAAGTATTTGCCAATAATCATTTTTGAGGTCAAAGGTTTAAAAAAACTTAGAATTTCTTGCTTTGTCTAAAATATGATTTATAAATGGTTGAGGGTAGGCATCTTTTATTGACACCAGGTTAACTTTACAAAAGTCTATACAAAAACGCGGCTTCTCATCCTTCTTGTAGACCACTACTACTGGCAAGCTCCAGGGACTGGTAGACGGTTTGATGACCCTTATTTTCAACATTATATCCACTTCGGTACTTACAATTTCCTGCATACAAGAATTTTGGGGCCGGTGCCTTTGCTTAATTGGATCTGGATTCAATAACCGGATTTTGTGAGATACCGATGGTGTAGGTTTAGGCAGATTAACTGCTATTTGGTTGTGTTTATCCAATATACTGGTTTTGCTGATTTCAGGTTTTATTTCTACTATATTTATGACATCACGGGACTTAAAGCCATAAAAATGTACTGTACGGCAATGGAAGTTGATGATTGCACCCCAGCAAATCAGGAGGTCATACCTCACTAATAAGGTGGGTTCTATTCCGGAAAGCTGTCTAACTTCAATACTGTCGCGGCGTCCTTCTGCCATGGTTATTGGCAGAATGTAAGCCTTGTCAAGACGGGTCTTAACTCCGATTGCAATTAAAATGGTTTCCTGGATGGCGTGTGGAACGACGCCTTGATCTTCTAACCATCTACTGAAAGGATTATTGATGTAGGAACGCTGTGATCCCGTGTTTTTTAAGGCCTTACAGTTTGCACCCAGGATTGTAAAATAGGTATATATATTTTTCCGCGGCGGCATGACATTTACAGTCGCGGGACCAGGTCCCCATTAGTCCACAGTAAGAACAGAATTTTACTATTGCGTTCTGGCAGGTGAAACAATTATGCCTAGCAACCTCACACTTCCAACAACAGGTATCTTTATTATAGGTGGGAAGTTGTGTGGTTATATTTACATTTTTGGGTTAGGCATCGGAAGTTTTGGCTCTAAGTTCTTAATTGGCAAACAGGGCGGGAGCAAGTTTTTTGCGGTAAGCATGGATCGACTTGGATGCATCTTTCGTTGCAGATTCTCATATTGGAGAGCCATGGCAATTAATGCGAGTACTGTATCAAATTACGGGACCGAATGTATGCCCGGTATTCCGGTCTCAAGTTTTCATAGATACGGCCGAGAGCTTGTTCCGCGCTTCCGCGCTAAATTAATCGTGTCGGCGTATTAAGGTTTGAAGGTAACAACATACGTCTTTATGTCTTTCATAGATTTTTGTTTTTTGATTCCGGATGTCGTCTTCGAGGTTCTGAATTAATCGGGCTGACAAGAAAAACCCGCAAAATTTTCTTATAAAATTGTTCTAAGTATTTTAGTTACGTCAGAGTTATTTTTGTACCATGCAAGAGCGGACTCTTTTAGTAGTTCTGGCAAAGCTACCAGTAACTAATCTTCTACTACGTAATACGATCGAGTTAATTCCTCTAATCTTTTAAGAAATGAAAGAAGACACTTGTCTCCGTCAAGTTGTACGCTCCAATTTTAGACTTAGATGCATAATAAAGCTTCTGGGCTATTGAATGTATGTTTGCGGGGTACAAGGGGCCGGAAGTGTTTAAGGAACGTTACCGGGTTATGTTCAGAAGCGCGGGGTGTGGTGAGGTTTTACCGTGCTCAAAATATTTGCGTGATTACTGACGACATTTAATCATTGTACCAGCAGTTTCAAGCCGGAACATCCGTAGCTGGTCTATAAAAGTTTCTCTGGCCGCTTGATCTATCAAAGCAAACCAATCTGGTGGTTCTGGGCCAGAACTGGCAGATGTATAGTGCCAAGAATTGCGCAACATCTTTTTGCGGTCGCGTTTACTCAGCGTGGCCATGTTTAACTCGCCATTAAAAAAAAAAGTTTACTGTATCTTACTAGCAAATCACAAACTATTTGGATTGCAACGGATAAAAAGAATTTACACAGAAACCCAAACACACAGGTATATTAAATGTCTATTTTGATCAAACCCTACCGGTATAGCATCAACATATAATTAAACATATATTTAGAACCTAACATTTTGTTACTAGTTTTAGGTTTGGTATGGTCAGGACAAGGAAAATCAACGATGTTGATATTAACAAGAGGTCCCTGCTTGGGCGCCAATTTTGTAACGCTTTCCCGTTTTGAAAACTGGAAAGCGGCACGAGTAGCAAACAGTCGTTATCAACAAGGTTTGGATTTCGGGTGTTCTAGATGCCTCGGACGCTACCACATATAACCGTGGACCGAAAGAATGAGAAAGGAAAAATAATAATAAAAAAAGGATGTAAAACAAAAGATTTATTCATAAACTAACGGCAATGTTTAAAAAACTAAAAGTAAGAATTACTGAGAAAATATTAACATATATACAGGTAAATATCGGAGGATTACAAATCTCGGCAGGATCAAGATTCGTAATGCCTCCAACTAGCAATATTTGTATTGACAATACTACAATGTCCTGGCAAGATCAAGCAAGCAATATCGTCTAACAATAGCGCACTCTACAGAATATATGTTTCTCCCGTCAAGACCAGGCAATATACTATTCTGTTAAAAGTTGCTTCAAATTCATATTCATAAAGTAAATTAACAATGTACAAAAAACTTAAAATAAAACTAACTGCAAAAATATTAACATATATATATATGCAGGTAAATTATCGGAAGATTACAAGTCTTGGCAAGATCAAGATTTGTAATGCCTCCAACTAGCAATATTTGTATTGACAATACTACAATGTCCCGGCAGGATCAGGACACGCAATATTGTCTAGCCATACAATACCGCACTCCACAGAATATATGTATGTCCTGTCAGGATCAGACAATACACAATTCTGGTGAGAGTTACTTTGATTTCTGGTGCTTCACCCAGGTACACTTTTGCACAGTCATAGTCAGCCTGATCTTGCCTGGACAGACCAAGTCAGCCAGTAACAGTGCAAAAGTGTACCAGGGGGAAGCACCAGACTGTTTACTACTCGTGCCGCTTTCCAGTTTCCAGAAAGGGGAAGCGTTACAGTTTTAACAGAAAAAAAATTAGTGTGTTACCTGCTGCTCTCACATAATAAAAATCATATAAAAAAAATAATTAAATTTATCAGACTCAAAAAGAGGCAAGACCAACAAATCTGTAGTTCTCTGTTTTTGCGTGAATATGCAGTCACTTAAACTGGTATCTATGCTTATGGTTAGTGTTATGTATTACAAAACAAAACTCTGTATACATAACATTTAATAATATGGTCATTGGGTCGGTATAATGCTACTGTTAAAACGAAGACAAATTGGTAGCATCGGTATTTACGTCTTTTAATACTATATTTATATTTATATATATATATATATATTAAGTTCAGTCTGTAATGCTTTGCTTCAACTCTCAATAGAATAGAAAATTGAATAATTTAACGGTTAGTGTCATTTTTAGTTTATAAAAAATATATTATCACTATCTTGTAAACAATATAGTCTAGTATTTGTGCAAAAAAGTTTATATTTATCATTTAGTAAACATAAAGTTTTAGTAATTGAAATTGAATAAAGAGATCAAATTATTTCAAAAACACTTAAACGACGACAAGGCAAAGCAACAAAACCACTTAAACGCTTTTTTAATTAATATTAAATTAAATATTGCCGCTAGAATGAGACAGACAACATACTAAAAATAAAAAAAAAATGCATCCAAAATATTAAATTTAATACTGTTTTTTTTTTCTATTGTAAAATTTTACTTACGCATACTTGCATTTGCATTTTCAACGACGACATATTTGTTTGAGTAAACCGGGTATATAACTCATTAGAACGTATTTAGATGTCTTTTTAAATCACAGTATGATAATTTTACTAGATAGTTAAAAGTTAGATAATTGGTATTAAAACACAAATTCATTAATATTTGTTATCAAATTTAATAATATTAATTATAAGTTTATTATAAAATAATTAAACAAAATTAAAAAAAAAACAAAAAATATTTTTATTTATATCCATATCTTTGTTGTACATAATATGGATACTCTGGATAATAAACTATGCATTCGTCAATTATTTTTTTAATTCCAATAGCAAATTCACTTGGATCCAACTTTTGAGAAGCATCTCTTATTAAATTTGCTACACTTTCGGCAAGTATTTCACCGGTAAAAAAATTGGATTCACTTATATCTTCTTCAGTTGCTAATAGTTCATCACTCCAAACTGAATCTGATTGATCAACAACGTCACCATTTGCCACGTTAGCTAATGCTATCAAAATAGTGATTATTAAAAATTTCATTTTGTACTAAATAATAACATTTTTTTATTTGTTTATATACTCCGTATAGGAATATTGATCATTGTTAACCTTGTAAAAAGTGCGATTAAAATATAGAATAAATTAGATTAAAATAATACTATTTAAATTAATATTATGTAGACTTATTACTGTTACGTAAGAAATATATTAAAAATAATGTATGTATTTGTGTCAACAATATATAATAATTTAACAAACAAATAGTTTTAAAATAATTATTGTTAAGTTTTTATTGAACGCTGTGAATTAAAATGTTAACATTAAAAAAAAAAATTAAAACTAAATTGAGAAGTTAAAATATCTACATAAAACCTACATAGAAAACAAAAATTAAAAACATAATATAATATTAATTTTGCTCAAATTTTAAATATTAGTATATTGACAGCTAAATTCACAAATACAAACACGGTTTTTAGTTACTTATGCTGTATCTTTTTGACGTTGGCAATCATTGTAGCAAGTGAGAAACAAAATAAGAAGTAGCATTACTAAGTATGTTCAAAACTGTACTCAATGTCTAAAGTGCAAACCCATTAATTTGAAACCTGCAAGATTACTCCAAACATCAGCACTAAACTAGCAATTTGAAGTACTTGCTTTTGATTTAATTGGACTACTGCCAACTTTAAGTAATAAAAAAACATTAATATTTATCTTACAAAATGTGATTTTCCGATGGGATTAGTATAGAAATACTATAAAAAAGAGCCACCGTCAAAACCTGTGCTAAAGTTCTTATTTATAAAAAATTTCTACGCTATGGATTACTACGTAGCGTATTCAGTGACAATAGTACACAATTTATCAGCTCTATTATGCAAAAATTATTGCACTTTTTAATATCTTGAATCAAACTTAGTTGACAAAAAAAACAAGATTTAAACTTAAAAAATTATTTTGATTAGCAACAATCATACTAGCCTAGAAACTTCTAGCAATTTGGTTAAACTCAAACAAATAAACTATTAGTTTACATGACGTATCCAAAGGTTTAACAGAAGTCATTTAATCAAAAAACTTTGTAGAAAAAATCACTCTAGATCTACTCAGTCTTGATAATACTCTAAAATTTTTTTCAAAAATCTTAAATATTGCCCAAGATGCCTGCTAGAAGATTGCAGCTATTGTCAACAAGATACAACTTATCAGCCTGGTGACCAAATTAGTCGCTACACATGTACTGCAAAATTATCCTAAAAAAATTATAAACTACAAACTATTAACAGAAAACATAGACCAACATTGTACAACATAGTTTCTAAGACAAAGCTAAACAAAATCTTTAAAAGTGTATTATATTTCTACCATAATTCTACTATTTTTGACGTTGCACCAATAATACCTAATAAAAAAAAATAACAACAAAAAAATATCTTGTTTAAGTAACTTTTGCTGATTTTAAATTTTTGATTTTTTTACTTTAAAATGAAAAGAATTTTCACGGCAGAGCAAATGAGTTACAACGGCCTGACTGTGGTAATAAATATCCAATAGACGGCCAGAGCTAACTGTACTAGATTAAGCAGTATAAAAAGAAATCTTAAAGCCGCTTAGTGAACATAACCTAACAAGCCAATCCGAACACACCACCGCTGGACCCTTATCTATAAAGCTTGTGTTTTGACGGCCAAACAGATTACAATTTGCAAATGCCAATCTGTATAAAACGCATGATAAATCAAAACTCAAGCGGCTCCGGCCAAAGTACCAACCCAGCAAACCTTATAATAATAGACAACTATATTATTAGCAACATTACAACGACCTCTGCAATAACCATGACTACAATCACAAGCTACCGACTTTCTACCACCGCCAGTTTTATTGTCAACAAACTTCTTAGATCTAATTTGTTGGAATTGCTAAACAACTTTAACCAGTCTCAATCTACAGGTAACTTTAGTAAACTAGACCAGATAGAAAACGACAGCAACCTCTAATAGAAAAACCATTTCCAACAACAGCGCTATTGCCAAAAAAACATTACCTAGATTTTGTTAAGCATTAATATACCCTAACTCTTCTCACTAAAGCCTTTCAAGACACTAAATCTCTTTTTCAAGTCTTTGCCCCAATTAACAGCGCCATAATATCTTTCCGCATTTATAAAAACTCAGCTTATCACATCTTTAACTTTGTTGACTTTAGCAAGTATGCTTTTACCATTGCCAACAGCAACGTGAAACTAATTTTGTTTAAACCTTCTGACTTTAAACCTTAACAATCGCACCTTCACATGCGTTTTTAAACACGTTTTCTACAACATTATTGACGCCAACGTTGCTTTAGTCTTAGTGAAAACCGAGCTAGTCGCATTAAATATTATAAAAATTAAATCCAGAACCACCAACCGCTTCACTTTTCTCATAAGAATAATATTAGTTATCCTCTCTACAATCAACTATCTACTTACAAACGGACTTATTAGACTGAAAACTCTTTACCAAACCAAACTCTCTATTCTTTTCCCATCCTAACTCTTTCAATGTTCCAGTTGTTTCAAATTTTAATAGACTTGCAGGCCCTGCCATAGTCCCATTACCTGTAGCACGTGTGCCGGCAACTATCCAACTTACATGTGCTAATCTACTGCTTAAACATACACTTTATGTGACGCCTTTAATCACGCTGCTTTTTCTTACAAAGGTCTCAAATTCCCAAAAAAAAATAATTATATAATCATTGACAAACCCACATACTCCCTAGAAACCAACGTAACGTGATTACTGACGATAGTACTACTCAACTTCTTTCTTAATAAAAGAAACCAAGTGGCCCTTTTTGTAAACCGTTATGCCTCTTCATATTGGAATCCAAACCACCGTGCATACTACTTGTAAACCTAACCGATAATAGCAGTACACCCGAGAATAATACAATCTCTCAACACTAGCGGGTGGACGCGTTTGTGAAAAACCTAGTCTTAGGGGACAACATCTCTACCTTGGCTCTGCAAGAAACTAAATTCTCCCCGATATTGCCTGTTTTATTTATGAGTTTACAGTTATGATTTCGCAAAATAATTCAATTTTATTCTATGTTTCAATTCAATTCAAGTGGGTCTAAATCTAATATATAAAAACATAATTTTATATGCGGCCCGTGGAGTTATGATGCATTTTCAAAGTGGCTTGCAAGATCATTTCGGTCGGCCACATCTGATCTACATTAACCATAATCAGAGAAAATTGATTGTCTTTAGCAACATGAATGCTCAACATCATTATTTTGTTGACCATTTAATAAACCCCAAAAACATTATTCTAGCTAATCTCTACATCAATTTTCTTTTGTTTTGCGTTAGCTACACAGATCACACCTTTGCTAACCACAACGTACACTTGATCATAGTTTACATTGTAATCTTCCATGACCTTATCCCTGTTCTGATATGGTTTCCTAAATGTCTCCAAATTATGTCATAAGCATTAGGCTTCAGATAGATTAAAGATCAACCACTTTTTTTCCAACTTTTATTACGTATCGTTATTATAAAAATGCTAATTATCCAGCGTTCCAACAAAACATCTCAATCAAACTTTTTTAACCCTCCTCTCTCAACTCCTTCTATAACATTGACTCTGCTACCAACGTTTACTTTGACGCAATTAATTATATTTTCTTTTTCCACATTCCCATCAAGATTAAATCACTTACCCAAAATTCTATCCTATCCTCTTCTGATCAGGAAAAAACACCAAACCTACATACAATTGTTCCGCATCTGCAACCCCCTCATTAAAACCCAATAAAATATTAAATCTTAAAATTCAACAAAACATACATTAAATTCAGGAAAAAAAAATAGTCGAAAGTAATAACGCAATGCTCTCTTTAAGGAGAAACATTAAACTGTTTGTATGTGAAGGAGAACTGTAATACAGTTAAATCCTCTACGGACAGACAACGGCGTTTTTGGCGCGTTTTATTTGAATCAGATGACCAAAACAAGATTATCATTTAAAATTAATAAATGATGATTTTATGTAAATTACTTTTTCATCCAGTAAGAGACACATACACTCGTGTTTCAGAGTATGCACCCATCATCAGTGTGCCTAGGTCAAAAAGACAATTTACATAAAATCACAGTAACTATAACACATTAAATGTTATAAAATTTAATAAAAGAGTAGTACAAAAATAAAACCTAAAAGCAAACATTTTGAGTGTATAAGTCTACGCCTAGTACAAATTTATAAAAACATCTAATAGAGTCATCAAACTTTTTTTGCAAGTCAATTTTATCTAAATTTGTTTTTTTACTCTGAAACAAAACAGAGAGAATAATTAAAAAAAAAATGTTTTAAAATAAAAAAAATTATACTATTAAAAAAAAAATTAGATTTAATTAATCTCCGTTTATCAGATTTTTATATTGACGTTTAAAACAAAACCATTTTAATAATTAAAAAATTGAACCAAATTTTGAGTTAGCTTTTAAAGTAAAAAATAAATGTGTTAAAAAAACTCTCATATTGATATGGTATAGATATAGCGTCTTTACTTTAACATATTAATTTTTACATTGTCAAGTTTTCAGACTAAAATAACTTTATTTCAGATATTCAATATAGATTTCCAAAGTGTTTAATAAGGTATGGCATACTAATTTTGTCAACAAGGTCTACAATACTTAAAATTGATAGTTTTAACTCTAACCCTAAAATCATAAATGCAAGTAGGTGTTCTTCAGAGTTTATTTTTGATTCACATTCATAAACTTTTTTAAATAGCTAAATGTTGTATACATACTTTTGCAGATGACCATTTCCACAAATATAACTGAGCATCTCTGCGTTAGAATCTGTAGCATCTATATACAGGGTGTCCGGAAAATACGTGTACAACGTTTGACGACAGACTCCTGACGTCAAAATAGGTCGATCTAAGCCGACTTAGTTATATCCAAAATTGTCTCGTTTAGCCGGTAGAGGGCGTCAAAAAAAACAAAAGTATAACAAAGTTGAAAGTATCTATTGTAAGAAACTAAGTAAAACAAAAACATTACTTAAGCAAATGTGTAAAATGACCGCCATCTTGCTGAATACACTTATTAACACTCTTTAAAAAATGATATTGGACCCTATCTAATGTCTCGGGATTATTAAAATGGTTGCCTGCATTTAAAATCCGCTGCAATAAATCATCGCGTGTGTTTACCGGAGTCTTGTAAACTTCTGTTTTAATAGCGCCCCACAAAAAGAAGTCACACATATTTAACTCAGGAGAACGTGGTGGCCATTTTACTGGTGCATCATTGCCTTTTCCAATCCATCGGTTGGGATATTGATGATGTAAGTATTGCCGAATGGCAACGGAAAAATGGGGCGGGGCACCATCATGCATTTACCACATTTCCCTCCGAAGTAAAAGGGGCAAATTCTTCAGAAGAATTGGTAATGTGTCTTGCAAAAAATTTAAATAAATATTTCCATTTAACCTGTCTGGAATAACAATGGGACCAATAAGGTAGTGATCAATAATACCTGCCCAAATATTAATTTTAAATTGATGCTGATGATGTGCAACTTTAATGGCATGTGGATTTTCATTGGAATAAATATGTTCGTTGTGCAGATTGGTTACCCCAGATCTTGTAAAGCATGCCTCGTCAGTAAACATAATTTTTCTACAAAAATTTGAAACAAGGATTCTTTTGTTTCTAATAAATTGACAAAATGTAATGCATGGGAGGATCAGTCGGTAAAAGTTCCTGGACTTTTTGTATGTGGTAAGGATGTAACAACTGTTCTCTTAAAACCTCATTGACAATCGTTTCAGGAACATTTAACTCACGTTCTAAGAGACGGGTACTGGTACTTGGTTCTTCTTCAACTCTTTCCAGAATCATCTCTTCTGTTTCCACAGTTCGAGTTGTTCGCATACGACCCCTGTCTTCAAACTTTTTCTCAAAACTGCCCGTTTCCCGAAGATGACGCTCAATATTGGCAAATGTTTGGTGGATTGGTATTCGACGGTTAGGAAACCTCTCCATGTAAACCCTAACACTCTGACGCCCATTTCCTTGACAAAACCCGTATACCAGGAGCATGTCAACTTTCTGAGAGTTTGTATAATTTTCCATTTTTAATGGTAAAATGAACTTGTAATTCAAGAATGTTGATCGTATACTTGAGTAAATTTCATAGACTGGTGACAATTTGTCAATAATTGTCAAATTATTAAACGCCATAGCAACAAGGTCACTTAAAAAATTATTGTTACAGGTAATTTCTTTTTAATATTTACAAATTTTTGACGCCTTCTACCGGCTAAACGAGACAATTTTGGATATAACTAAGTCGGCTTAGATCGACCTATTTTGACGTCAGGAGTCTGTCGTCAAACGTTGTACACGTATTTTCCGGACACCCTGTATAAATACCTTAAAATAATATCTGAATCTCTCAACATAGTCAATTTTAACTCTAAAAAAACTCAACTTATTACTGTTTCAAAATCTAAATTTGAAGTACCATTAGTAACAAATATTGAACTAATCAACAAATCCATTTCTAAATTTTCTTCAATTCATCTTCTAGGTGTTGCAATCTCTCATCAGCTTTGGAAAATACACTATCACTTTTAAAGTCTGTTTAAAAACAAAGAATTCATATTAATGCCGGTCTAAAATTGACTACTGACTTAAATACTTTTCAAGTATAAATATTTTAATAGACATTGTTCAAACAAAACACAAGACATATCACCAACTAAACAAAAACACTACTTGTAGTACAAGTCCAAAAAGCCAAAAAAAATCTAAACTGTAGTACAAGGCATGCTAGAAATTTTTACAAATAGTTAGATTTTTTTAATAGTATTTTCGACAAATAGAATAAACTTATGAATTCAATATTTCCCGAGATTTATAAGCTTCAATTATTTAAAGTCAATGTTAACAAACTGTTTAATGTATGACAATAAAAACCACTTAATATTATTATTAAATCTAGTTTTTAATGTGATAGTTTCAGTAAGTGTAGTTGCACTTGTTGAAATTCAAGGTATTTTTATGTTGTTATGGCATATTACGTAATTCCTAAAAATTAAATTTTAAAATTAAAAAAAAAAGAAAAATGTATATGTGTTTCTTAATTACAGCCCTTATCTCTGTTGTTTTGTATCTCAAAAATTACAAAGAAGTTTGTAACGGTCTAAATTAGTCATTACGGTTAATAGCTTTACATTTGAATTTTATTTTATTATTATTTAAAAAATATGTATGAAGGGTTGTGTACCATGAATCCCCGTTTCGGCATTAACAAAATCATTGTTTTTTCCAATGCATTTTGTATTTAAATCATCCATTTTTGTCTTTTGTTTTATTTAAAAAAGCAAATTTTTCCGTAATACTCCTTTTTCTGTAGCGTGAGTTGTGAGAGTATATATCTCACACTAACTTATTACGCGTTAGGGAATATACCTTAAACGTTTTCCTCAGTTAATTCATGTGTAAGAATATATTTTTTAATTGCGCGGAAGAAATATAATTGATTTTTAATTGATGGTTTGCCGCGTTTCAACTTTTCATCAATTTGGTTTGTTACATAGTTACAAATATTGTAATAATTACTAAATTATTTTGTAAATCTTGTATTTATTTGAGCCGAATTTAATATATTTTTATTTTGTTGTAAAATACTTTAATATTTATTTAAAAAATGTGTTAAATCAAAATAATGTAAAAAGGTTTGAGAAGTTGTAGTTGTAGTTTTGCATGTCCTAAGTTTATGTGAAGTATGCCAGGGTTAGATGTTACATTTCATTGGGCCATAATTATTGTGGAAGACCACAAGATGAGGAAGTACCTAGAATTGGAGATAAATTTTTATTAGGACGTTTGATGTTATCAGTATCTATTTTTTTAAATTTTTAGTTTTGGATTTGTCTATCTCTGGTTCTATTGTTTTTCGATCAGCATTTATTAAAAAAAAAAATGTATATCAATTTCTCTTTATTGATCTAAAATTACTTTTACATACACTTTTTTCGGTATTTTTGGTAGTTCTTTTCTTTTTTCATTTATTTTTGAAATAGCTTTAATTTTATTTTCTATTAACCGATTATTTATTAATTTATGCATTATCTGGAGTTTTCCCTTATGTGTCTGAATATAATTATTTAAGATCAAAGGTTCTATAGTATATAGTGTATCAAGGACCAAAAATAGACTGATAAAGCAAAGAGCTGCTAAAGCCTTTTGGCACTAGTAACTCTCTATATTTTTGAATCAATTAAACCTTTTTGTTGTTTAATAAATTTAAATGATCTAGAAAAGTTGAGTAAATTTTTTCAATTAAGCCGTTACTAGCTGGATGATATAGTCTACAGAAATGTACCTATTTCAACTTTAAAGGTTAGGAATATCTGTTATCAAGTTGTTATTAAACTCTAGTTCATTATCACGGATAATTAAACCTAAAACTGAATGATGTGAAAAGGAATGAAGTAATTTTTTTACTATTTCAATTGCTTGCATATTTGAAAGCAGTTACACTTGAGCGTATTTGCTAAACGCGCCAACGATGGTAAGAAATTTATGTTTTTCATATTTTAGAATATTGATATGGACTATTTCAAAAGGTTTTGTTGGGGTTGGAGTTATATTGTACTTTAACTTTAATGGTTTTCAATCATATTTAACGAGTTTACCAGTCTCACAATTATTTATAAAGTTTTGAATAATTTCATGCATTTTAGGCAAATAATATTCAAAACTTAACTTTTGAATTGTTTTAGTAATGCCTTTATGATTATATTTTCCTTCATAATTATTTATAATTTTTTCATGTTTGTCATCAAGAGTTTCAATATCTTTTAAAATTTTTGAACATTTTTTAAACTACTTTTTATTAAAAAAACTTCTGATTTATTATTTAAATTACATTGTTTATACAAATCTTTTATTTCAAAATAACAAGAATATAAGATATTAAGTACAACATAATTTCTTATAAAATTAGAAATGTCTTAATAATATAATAATACTTTATTCACGATATAATCTTACCATTTACATCTACATCAAATATACATAAATAATGATGTTTTACAATACAAAAATAAAGAATACAAAAAATAACATTCATAAAAGCGCACATATTAAACATTAGTCAGCATGACTTAGCTGACTTCTGAACGTAGATTTAGAGACACAAAATACATTAATATCAGTTGGTAAATTATTTGCAAATCTACACGTTCTACCGAGTGGATTGTTGAAATCATAATTAGTAGAATGGGTAGACTCGCAAAATAAAGAAAAATGTCTGCTATGTCTATTATTAGGTGCTACATGGAATGGAAGAGTACCAAGTAGCTCCGGACAATCAATCTCAGACATAATTAAATTACGCAAGAACGACAAATCAGCTCTTTTGCGGCGAATCTTCAATGGCGGTAGGTTGTACAATGAAGCAATGTAGCAGTAATCATAATTTACAGATAATATGCCGAATTTATAAGACAATAAACGACAAAACTTTTTTTGAATTTATTCTATACTACGGTTATGAATTTCATAAACAGGACTCCAAACTAACGGAGCATACTCTAAATGCGAACGCACCAAAACACAATATAAAAGTTTTAGTGTACTGGCTGATAAATCCGCGGTCATTCTATATACAAATTCTAACATTTTTATGGCACGATTGCACATGATGTTTATATGTTCAACAAATGTAAGTTTTTTTATGATCAAAAATAACGCCTAAATCTTTTATTTGTGTGACTTTGTTTAACACTTTAGTGTCAATTATATAGTTAAAAGAAATTTTACTTAAAGTTCTATGGAAACTTATTGAAAAACATTTATTAGCATTAAAAAATAATTTATGAATAAAACACCAAGTATTTATAGAATCTAAATCCAGTTGTGAAAGATGGCAGTCATTAAGAGATGATATTCTTCTAGACATTTTTAAATCATCCGCAAATAAAAGAAATGACGATGAATTGATATGCTGTAAGATATCATTAATGAAAAGCAAAAATAAAATTGGTCTACAATGAGATCCTTGAGGAACACCAGATGAAACAAGAATGGGCTGTGACAAAAAGTTATTAATTTTTACACACTGCGAGCGATTTTTCAAAAAGCTGAATAACCAGGTAGTCACATCATGATGAAATCCCAGAGCACTGAGCTTGGCAATCAAAATATTATAGCTCACACGATCAAACGCCTATGAAAAATCGGTGTAGATTGAGTCAACTTGTACTTAAGATTCAAATGCATTTAAAATATCATTTTCATAACGGAGTAAATTAGTAAATGTGGAACGTCCTTCAAAAAATTTATGCTGCTCTTCTATTAAGATGCTTTTGCACATCCATTGCAACTGACCAGTTACAATTTTATCGAACAATTTAGTTTTAGCGTTGAGTGAGGGAATATTAGGAAGAGGCGCGGTGATAATGTAAGCGTGCGAGTGCACAAAGTTCCCCAACTCTAGGTGGCAAATCATCTATTTTTCCCGAGATTCTCATTCGCATCAAAATTGCGGTAGAAATAACATCGATACGATACAGCGATGTATTGCCGAAGCCGAGCGGCCTCTCGCTCGGCGCTCCACGGCGCTTCTCGTCTCCTCAGCTCATCAAATAAATTGAACATTTTAGTGAAATATCTGTGCCATTTCGTAATAATATAGATTCTTGTAAACAATGGCTTTAATTAAAACGAATCATTGTTCATACATTTATTGCAATAGCCATAAACGGGATAAGAACATTACTTTATTTAAATTTCCTATAAAAAATAAAGAGAGAACAAAACTTTGGCAAAAAAATTGTGGCAATATAAATATAGCAATTATGGATGTTGAATCTCTAGCCGACTATAAAATATGTGATAAGCATTTTGCTCCTAAGGATATTTTAATTAATTTCAAAAGAAAATTGTTAACAAAAAATGCTGTATCCTTGGAATTTACAATTAAAGGTATTTTTGTTTAATATGTACCATTTATTATTTATTTTATGAATGTCTTACAAATACAAATATAAATAATTATTTTAATAACAAATAAAACAATGAAACAAACAAAAAAAATTGTAATATTAAATTTAAGTTTTGATAATGAATAACAATTTACCTGCTTATATTTTTACAATTTATAATTTGGGCAATTCCATTTCAAACGGACCAGAGGGGGGTGTTGCTTTAGTATTTTTTTTCTGTTTCTATAACTTATTAGTAGTTTTTTGATCGGTTCGAGAGGGTTTAAATCCTTATAAAAAAATTACGATTTTTTTAAGTTTTTTTGTTGTTTTTGATTCTAGAAAACTAATTTATGAGGTAATTTGGTTATTTGTAATGGGGGGCATTATATCTATGTTAACCGGGGGGACCCTTTAACTAACAGCTTAGATGCTTTGCAACATTTGCGTAATGTTGCTAATCTTTGCATGTTCTACAGATATTTTCATGATCATAGTTCAAAAGAAATTACATAATAATAACAATAATAATAATAATATTTTTATTTCAGAATTTATACAAAATATAATACAACCATTATATAATACATTAAAAACTGAAAATTAGTCAAAATCACTGATGATTTAAGTTCTCATAAACCGTGTATGGTTCTATGTTAAGTAAGTACATGAACACTTCGGTTTTAAATTTGTTTAACAATTTTATGCGTTTTAACTTGTTTGGTAGTTTATTGTACAACTTTATACAAGAGTATGTGCATCCTTCTTTGTACATTGTTAGTCTATGTGCTGGTATATTATAGTTTATTGACCTAGTGTTTTTGTTATGAGATTATCTAAACATTTCAAACTTTTCAGAATTTCTATATAGAAATAGTATGGATTCATAAATGTACAAACCTGGTAAAGTTAAAATATTATTCTGTTTAAAAACACCTTTACATGATTGCTGATACTCTAATCCAATAATTGTTCTCACTGCTTGTTTTTGTATAATAAATGTAGAGTTTGAATCAGAACTACTTCCCCAAAATGTTATGCCAAAACGTATCAATGATTGAAAATTTGCGTAATATACTGTCTTCAACACGTCATTGCTTACATATTTTTTTATAACTCTCAAAGAATAAAGCACTCCGTTTAGTTTTGCATTTAGAACCGTAATATGATTTGAATATTTTAAAGAGTCTTGGATGGTAATTCCCAAAAATTTAGTAGAATGTGTGAGACGATAATTAACGTTGTTTAAAGTTAAATATTCAGGAATATTTGGTGAGTTCTAAACAACATCACATTGGTTTATCATCATATTCATACTAAACCAGTATTCAATACATGACAACATAAAACTGCATTTATCTTTTAATTCTGGCATTGTGCTGCTTGACACTATTAAGTTGGTATCGTCAGCGTAATTTATTATAGTATGAGAAGTGTTATTCAAATTAAGATATGCTAAATTGTTAATATAAATAACAAATAGTATAGGGCCTATTATACTGCCTTGGGGAATTACAGTCTTTATATTTTGTATTTCTGATAATATAAGTGTGTTGTTATTACTTATTGCTACTTTTTGTGTTCTATTTGAAAGATACAATTTTATCCATTGCAATGCACTACCTCGTATTCCGTATTTATATAACTTTTCAGTTAAAACAATATGATTAAGACAATCGTATGCTTTGGATAAGTCTAGGAATATACCCATTGCATAATCTTTAATTTCAAAACTATCTAATATCCTTTGTGTAAAAGTAAACATTGCTGTATCTATAGATCTGCCTTTCAAATACCCATGTTGCGCCTTACTCCATAATTTATTTTTATCAAAAAAATTTATGATACGATTTGTCATTGCCATTTCAAATACTTTTGAAAAAGATGTTAGAAGACTTATTGGTCTATAATTTTCAATGATTTGATCATCTCCGTTTTTATAAATTGGTTTAACTATAGCCAATTTTAATGACTCCGGATAAATACCATGCTGTAATGAATTACTAACAATGTATGACAAGGGACCACACAACTCTAAAACACAATATTTAATTATACAGCTAGGTATTTCATCGTGACCACTACTAAAAGTGTTTTTTAAATTTCTGATTATATCTACTATATCTTCTTCAGTCACATGGGTTATGTAAATAAATTTATTATTCATATCAATAGTAGATATATATAGCTGTATATTTGGAATCTGCTTTATTAGATTAGGTGCTATATTAATTAGTTCTTTGTTAAATTTGTTTGCAAGCATATTTGGATCTCCAGTACATTTAATTTGTTTACTAGACTTACTGTTTTTACCCTTAATATTATTCACCACTTGCCAAACACCTTTTGATTTGTTTTCAGATTGTACTATCTGTTTTGTATAGGCTTGTTTCTTACTCTGACTCAATATGTTGTTATATTTTTTCTACAGTCATTATACGCGTTCTTATATTTATTATCACAATTGCTCATAACATACAATATATCTAACTCTTTTTTACAGTCATCAATTTCTTGGTTATTATGATAACGCATGCTGTAGGTATTATTGACTTTAATCTTTTTTTTTTGGAAATGTTTCTATGAACAATAATGTAATAATATTCATAAATTCATACCATTGTTTATTTACATCATCCGTACCAAGCCATGTTTCTGTTTTTAGTTTGTTTCTAAATATCTCTTTATTTGTATTACAAAAAAAATCTTTTAAATATATATTTAGTATTATTTAATTTAATATTAATATTTATTATTAATTTCTGACTTAAATGATCTGAAATATGATAATTGATTATGGGTGCATTATAATCATCATGATTAGTAAGTATATTATCAATACAAGATTGGGAAGTTTCAGTGATTCTTGTATAACCAGTGATTGAAGGATGGCAATGGTATGAATTTAAAATAGATACAAATCGTTTAGCTTGAATTGATTTTACTCTATATTAAAATCTCCTGCTATGTAAATGATACAATTTTCTTCTATTAGCTTACACAATAAACAGTTAATTTTTTCAAAAAATATGTCTATGTTTGAGTCTGGAGTTCTGTACACACACACAACAATTGACTTTTGTTTTCCAATAGTACATTCCACTGCAGCGCACTCAAACACTGATAACTCTGCATAAGCAGCTATATCCTTCCTTGTGTTGCACTGTAAAATGTTTTTGCAGAAGATTGCAGATCCGCCATGAGTTCTTTCTGTTCTACAGTAGCACGATTGAAGTGTAAATCCATCTATAGGGTAACAGTCTATCTGTTGTTTTGATTTCCAATGCTCCGTTATGCACAATAAGGCACAGTCAGGATTTTTCTGCAGTATCATCTCTATAGCTTCTTTACAATTTACAATAGACTGGACATTTTGGTGAATTATGCTGATCTGAGTTAAATTATTTGTTTGCTTATTTTTCGGTTTTAATTGCTATTTACTAAACTGCGTTCTCGCTTTTATACTGTCAATAATTTCTAAATAATACGGACACATATTATCCATTGAAGAGTGGTTTACATCAATGTTTTTATTTTTATTTTTATTAAAAGAAATACAATTTATGCATTTTTTTAATTCGTTATTGCATTCACTATATTTATGGTTTTCCGAACAGCAAAATGACCAAAACCTGAACATTTATAGCATTTCTTCACATTATAATACGCTTTAACATTACATTCTCGCCAACCTACATATAAATATCCTTGATTAATGATTGTTTCATATGTCTCTAGATCCACTTCTACTATTATATGCATATTTTTTATTTGCTGATCGTTTTGTTTATTGTTAAGTCTACAAATTATTTTAAAATTAACATTGTCTTTCAGTTTGTTATGTTGTATTATATTTGCACGTAGTTCATCGTTGTTATTATCTTCATCTTCTACACCGTATATTTTTACCAGCGGTAGTAATTTTTTAGCTTCTGTAATTTGGAAAATATTGCCAACTTTGTTTTCTAATTTTTCTTTAATATTTTGCATGTGTTCATTATTTCTGCAGTTTATTATCATAAAATCATTTTTCTGTTTACATTTCTTTATTCCGGGACCGATATCCACTGGATTTATTTGATTTTTAAAATCTTCAATATTCTGATTGTTTTTTGACTTTATGATTAAAGTAATCTAAGATACGTCCGGCCCATATCAAACTTTGAAAACATTGATAGTAATTCATGCAGTAGTAAAGTAAGCAAGCGTGTTATTAATATGCCATCTCCGCAAACAATTACAGACGTAAGAAGAAAGTGTGAATGTTTAACTGCAAAACTATCAGATCTACGGAAACGTAATAAATTGCGATACTCCCAGTTATATAGGCTCAGGAAAAAAAATTAATCATCATTTTTAAGTAGTTTTGTTGTCAATAAATTGATGAAATTTAAAAGTCAAGCTATTAGAACTTTTGTAAATATGCAGTTATTTCACAGGCAAGGTTCTAAATGGTTACAAGCTGAAAAACAACTTACCCTTTCTTTGTATTACAAAAGTCCAGGTTTATATAAGTTTATAAGTAACTTTAAGTTATGTTTACCATCAGTTCGGACAATACAAACGTGGTTGCAAATTTTTAATTTAAAAACTGGCATGAAAACTACTTTAATGAGCAAACTTGCCATAAAAGCTCGAGCAATGTCAGATAGAGAAAAAATGTGTTGTGTATTATTTGATGAAATTGTGCTTAAACCTCAATTAGAATACAACAAATCTGATGATATAGTTGAAGGATATCAAGACTTAGGAATTCTAGGAAGACAGGAGCTATTTGCTAACACAGCATTAGTTTTATATATTCGTGGCATTCAATATAATTGGAAAACGCCGTTGTGTTATTATATATCAGATAACTCTGTGAAAGGAATTGCACTTAAGCAGATTATAGAGGAAGTAATACGAGGTTTGCGAAGACTTACTTTTAATCCAAAATTAATTATTTGCGATCAAGGTACTAACAATAGAAGTGCAATTAAACTATTAGGCGCTACAAAAGAAAATCCTTGCATAGAAATTGACAACAATAAAGTTTTTGCATGTTTTGATGTACCTCACTTAATAAAGAGTCTAAAAAACAATGTAATAAAAGATAAGTTTAAATTTATTATTGATAAGAAACCAGTAGCGTGGTCTGATATAACAAGGCCATATGATATTGATAAGAAAAGTACCACTACGAGAGCAATGCCAAAGATTGGAGACATACACATTTTTCCAAACACTTTTCAAAAAATGAGAGTCAAATTTGCCGTCCAAATATTTTCACACACTGTCTCTGCGGCTATTAAAACAGCAGCAACAACGGGCCAATTAAATAGTACCACTGCGTTAGATACGGCAGATTTTATTGAAAAAATCAATAATATTTTTGATTCTTTAAATAGTAGAGTGTTAAAAGATAAAAATCCACACAAACGACCGTTATCAGCATACAACCGCATATCTGAAAATATACTAAAAAACGGCTTAGAGTATTTTAAAACTATTGTTGTTCTTGATTATAACAATAACTCAAGTAGTATTGACTGTATAGATGAACCGATTAGTAAGTCAAGTAATATTCATTGTATAGACGGCTTTGAATGGACACTACGCTGCATTTTATTGTTATGGGCAGAACTGAAAGAGCAGGGAGTAAAATATTTATTGACAGGTTTTTTGAATCAAGACCCGCTTGAAAATTTCTTTTCAGTAATACGAAATCGTGGTAGATATAATCCTACACCTACAGCCCGACAGTGTCGCATTGCTATCCAACATAACATGCATATTAGACACCAGATTGCAGTAGATACTGGCAATTGTGAAGTAGATAATGGACAAACACTTGAGCTCGATAGTGTAGAAACTTCTGAAAAAACATCATTTAATATAATTGAGCAAAATGAAGTAGAAGTTCAAGAATGTTCTAATGATGAAACACAAGCTATGCATTTAAACTTACCAGTTGAAAAACCAACTCTAGAAACATGTTATATCATATATGTAGCAGGATATCTTGCAAATCAAGTTTTGAAAAAAACTAATTGTAAAATTTGCACATCCTTATTGGTAAAACAAGATTCTGAACTGTTTTCAGAAAATGAGGCATTTTTGTTAAACAAAAATTATGGTGGTTCAAATAACATTTGATTTCTAAGAAGACCTTCTGAAGAGTTTGGCGATATTGTGATAGTGATGCTTCAAAAATTTGATGTATTGTTTAAGAAACGAAAATGTAAAATTAATGTGGCAAAAAATATAGAGGCAGACCTTCTGCATATTTTGTCTGAACATGCTACATGGACAAAATTTAATAGCATTGCTTCATGCATAAATCATATGCATGCAATAATAAAGATTTACCGCAATTTAAAATGGGAATCGGATAATTATCGTTTTGAAAAAAAGGAAAAAAAGAAAAATAAATCAATTAAACCTCATAGAAAAGTTAGAATTCTTTCATAATGATCACATATTACATGATGCCCGATTTCATATTATTTTGATCAAAATTACCGATTAAAAAGTTTATATACATTTTAGCTACAAATTTTATTTTTAAATTACATTAACAACAAATGTTTTGAAATTGTGTCTTATAATAATTCATGTTTTTGGAATAAAATTTATATTATATGTATTTTATATTTAATTCACAAATAGTATGTATAAAAAAAAATATTTTGTATAATTTTGTTTACAATAATATTATTTTTATTTATTTTATTCATTTCAAGTTATTAAGACCAACTTTGGCGTCATTCCTATTTCTACATATAATTTGATATTCAATTCTTTTTTTAGCGTATTCAGAAAGGATCTTTTGTCAAAATATTTTATTCAAATTATATTTGCAAAAGCGCATTCAAAAGTACATAAAAACGCATTTATTTCTATATTTCGATAAATGTTTCTACCTGTAATTTGACTAAAATGCTTTGCATGCAATACATACTATGAACTTTTCAGAATGTACTGGCAAAAAAAACAATTGATTATTAAATTATATGTTGAAATAGAAATGACGGCAAACTTGCTGTTGTTGTCAGTATGCTGAAAATCAAAGTAGCGGTCGAGATGCTCCCAAATAGAAAAATTCACAAGCAGTGCGAGCATTAGTTCAGGCCGCTTGCCGTATGTGTAGTTTGTCTCTAGCAAACGGTCCAACAAGGTTGTGGACAGTGCGGTGAAGGGAGCTTGTGTGTGAGAAGGACAGATATATTTAGAAGAGAGGCACACTAGAGTCCGCACAAATATACTGGCTTTGCGTCTCTTCCTAATATTCCCTCACTCAACGGTTTTAGTCTTGATCAAAGTTACATTCAGAAATTTTTACTATCAAGCGTTGCTTAGAGTTTTGAAATAAATGTTTTGCCTTAGTCTTAATTGAGTAAGTTTAAATACTTATAAAATGTATTTGATTTTTTCAGATATTTAAAAAATCTTCAGAAAATGAAAGCAATTGGGTTTTCAAAGCAGTATGTATGAATAGTAACATTGTCGTCTGAAATTAATATTTCTTCATTATTAATAAATTTATTCATATAATTAAAAATAATTTTATCTTCTTCTTCAGATTTAATTGCATTTAAATTTGGGGGTCGAGATAAAGCATCTGCGTTGCTGTTTAATATACCATTTTTGTAATATATTTCATAATCAAATTCTATGAGACGTAGTCTCCATCTGACTAATTTTGTGTTGGAATCTTTAAGGGAAAAGAGGTTTATAATCAATTTAATTTTAAATTTATTTTCATACAGATAAAGACGAAAATACTTAGTAGACCATATTATAGCAAGCAGTTCTTTTTAGATACTAGAATAGTTTATTTCATGTTCATTTAATGTTTGTGATGCATATGCAATAGGAAAATCTCTCAGAACCTTGAAATAAAACAGCTCCTGTCGCATAATTGCTAGCATCGGTCGTTAAAATAAATGTTTCTTCAAAATTGGGATATTGCAAGATTGAGTTATTGGTTAATAATTTTTTACAGAATTCAAAACAGTTTTTATATTCTGAATGATCAAAGTCAATTGTATTATCTTTTTTTAATCTGCAAATTAGGAGTTTAGTTAATTTTGCAAAACTTTCAATAAACTTTCTATAATAATCCAAAAGTCAAAAACCGTGCGCGGTGACCCAAAAGCTCAGGTTTAAAAGAGAGTTAGTTGCAACACACTGCTTTGGCCCTAGCTTCTGGTAAAACAAGAGGTTAAACCTAACCCAGTTTTAATCAATTGGCTTGTTTTGTTTTAACGTTAAAGTGAGGAATTATTTATGTGGTGATAAATAAAAAGTTTACACTGTGCTACGGTTAGAGCTCAATAGTATTCTGTGTGTTTGCAAAAGTTTTTTATTTACATATATAAAACCTATATTGTTCGATTAGCCCTGGCGACTACATCAGTTTGTGATGTAGTGTCTAATATGTGGCTCCGTGGTAGGTGGGGAGATTGAACAATAAATTTTAAGGAGTTTATTAAGGTAGATTCTGAACTTTCAACCAAACAATCTTGCCCGTTTACGGACAAGAGAGCTAAAGAAGTTTGTGGTAGTGCAAATAGAAAGTTTAGGTATTTGATTGTTAAATGTACGGAAAGTGGCCAGAGTCTAAAGGAGGTTTCTCAAACATTCTTGCCAATGTTTATTTTGACGCTTCCAGCAATGATAATTACAATAAACATTTCCGAGATATTAAATTTAACATGGAGAAAAACGTTGTCATTTGTCTTTAATGAAGATGAATTATATAACGTTTAGTGTTTGAGAATTTGACTCGGCATTATATGTAGCGCACAATACTGCTCCAAGTGTTGATTTAATACACAATGCTAGATGCTTAAGCATTTAAGTTGCTATGCCAAACTTTAACTGGTGGTACTCTATAACCGGATATGATCAGCAGGGTAATGTCCTGAGTCGTGACAATTTGCTATCATAGTACCAGTACTTCAATCTAGTAAAGATAAAAAGCTTCCGACTGACTACAGACTTATTTCCCTAACCAGCTGCTTATGTAAGTTACTAGAAAGAATGATCAATATGCGTCTTACTTGATTATTAAATTTAAGAGGTTTAATTGCTGACATACAATGTGGTTCAAGGCGTCATCGTTCTACGACTGACCACCTTGTTTGATTGGATACAGCAATTAAAAATGCTTTTGTATCAATCAACATCTTGTTGCTGTATTCTTTGACATTACAAAAGCATATGACATAACGTGAAAGTACAATGTTCTACAAACGCTTTATTTGTGAGATTTTTCTCAAAAGCATAGCATTATTTACACAAAGCTTTTTAACTTCCCGTTCATTTAAGGTTAGTGTAGGTTTCCTCAAAGGTCCATTTTAAGATTGACTTTATTTATGATCGCGATTAACGGCATAAGTCAGTTCATCAAGCATCCTGTAAGCGGATGTATTTATGTTGATGACGTATTATTATCTATTGTGCCTTAAGAGCATGCCAACATTGGAACGTCAACTTCAGTTAACAATCAATTACATTTTAAACTGGGCTAGTAACAATGGATTTACATTTTCTACTAGTAAAACGTTGCTTATTTAATTTTGTAGAAAGCAAACCCCACACGGTGACCCTTCATTATATCTTAAAGGAGAACCTATTCCTGTACAGGAATGTGTTCGATTTTTTGGTGTCACATTTGACCGTGCATTGACATGGCGTTTTTATTTAAAAAATCTGAGACCAAGATGTGTTCCGGCACCAAACTTGCTCAGGTCGTTAAGTGAAAAGTCATAGGGAGCGGATTGGAAAACAATGCTACTTTTGCATTGCGCTTTGGTGCGTTCAAAACTAGATTATGGTTATATAATTTATACTTTTACAGCTCCATCCACATTACGTATTGTTGATCCTGTTCACCATACAAGAATTTGTTTAGCAACTGGCGCATTTTGCATTAGCCCTATTGCTAGGGTTTTGTGTGAGGCAGCTGAACCATCACTCTGTCTTTGGCGTAAAACCTTGACTGTTAGGTACGCCTCAAAATTAATAGCTAAACGCTTGCATCCGACGTTTTCTGTCGTATACAATTATGATTTTGACAAACTATACAATATCAGGACACGGTCCCAAAAACCGATTGCTGTAAGAAATTGTAGTATACTTTGGGACCTGGATTTCCAACTCCCTGATTTATATTAACTGTTTGACTTTTCAACGTCCAAGGTTAAATACTGCATTATTGAGAATAAGCAAAGCTTCAACTTTACCAGTTAAATATCAAACTGAATTTGCAAAAACTCAAGCAAGGCACATAAATGCCACTTGAATTTATACCAATGGCTCAAAAAGTAACAACGGTGTGGGTTGTGCTTTTCTGGTAGATAAGCTGCAGTTCACATTTGGCTTGCCAAGTGTTAGCAGCGTTTACACTGCATACTAAATGATATCTATTAAGTTCTTCTTTACACTCAACTAAGCGCAGGTACAAATGATGCTATATGTACAGACTCGCTAAGTGCATTAAACGCCATAGATGATCAATATCCTGATCATTACTGAGGCAAATTTGTTCAATTTTGTTTCAAGTGTCTCAGATAAATGTTACTGTTTACTTTGTTTGGATTCCCAGTCACGTATCATTGGCAACTAAAAAGCTGATGCGCTTGCCAAGTTGGAAACTACTAGCGCTGAATATGTTTTATTTGAAGTTTGTGTTAAGGATTTTTGTAATTTTCTTCATCAAAAGCTTATTTGGCATCTAAAGTGCCCCCAGTTTGTGATATTTGTAAAGTCCTATTAACTGTTCGTCATATCTTATTAGATTACCACCCAGTTTGTCGATTGTCTTGGCAATCAAATCGCTGATGTCAATCGTTTGCTCAAATTTGTTTGACGGAGCAGACTGGGTATATGGATATGCTTATTTATTTATTATGATTAATGTGTATCGTAAAATCCAGCAGTGTTTAAGACCCTTTACACCCTAGACACTGTTGGAATTATCTAGTCATTTTTTGCTATTGTTTTAATAGTTCGTGGAAATTTATTTTATCTTTGTTATTTGTTTATTTATTTTTATTTTTTAATTAGCCTTTTCACAGCATATTGTGGTACACTTTTTTATAGTTATAAAAAAGAATCGGTCTTTTTAGGCTGATATGCCATAAATCTAAACTAACTAACTAACTTCAATATTGATATGTATGCCAAATTGTTTTCTACTTTAATTAAGCTTTCAGAAATTTTAAAGTTGAAAAATTTTTGATAGGGTAATATTGCAATTTTTTCATTTCTATTTGCAATTTTGACTTTTATTTTTTGTTCAGAATATGGTGCTACAACAAGACAATTATTATAATCAACTAATTTATTAAATTTAATTTTAATTTTTGTATTAATTAATAATAATTTATCTATAACTAAATCTAATTTAACATTTAACTGTTTAAATTATCGATTCTTAAAAGACAATCAAATTTTTATAAAATTGAAAAACGTAAAACTTGAATGGATTGATATGCTAAACTTTTCTTTAGTGATGCCATAAGCGTTGGGAATAATAAATGGATCTGGTTGTATATTATCTGAAAAATTTTTTTTTTTGCTATTTCGGGGTTTATAAATGATTTGGTTGAACCAGTATCTATTAAATATTTAAGATTAAAATTTTAAAATAAAATATTTATAAATAGTAATTGAGATGAATTTTGGTCTACATTTCAGCGTATTATTCATTTCCGAAGCTATTTTTTTATCTGAATCTTTTAGTCGTTTAGGTTCAAAATTAGAATTTTACAATAGATCATCTTTAATTTCATCAATTGATTCAAAAATTTGTTCAAACTCATTAGAGTTGGTTTAGATAAAATATAATTTTTATTTGGTTTAAATGCTTGATGTTGATGATTTTTGATTAAATTGGAATTGTTGGAAGTTTTGTTGCGCAAATTATTTATTAACAAAATTATTATTTTGTGGCATTTGATAAAATGACTTTCTATTTGAAGAAACATTTAGGTTTTATTAATTGAAATTTTTTATTCATTTTGTTTACATTAAAGTTATTTGTTAGAATTAGAAGGGCAGCATTAGGTGAATCAGAATTTTTTGTACTCAAATAATCTTCCAAGGGGTTGTTTAGATTTTTTAATAGAACCCGAAAAGTTATTTAAAAAAAAATGTATTAAATACTGTGCTTTTCTTGCATCAGCTATTGTAATTTCTATGTAAGTTATTTGAAGGTTAAAATTATTTTAAAATTTTGTAAAAAAAATTAAGAAATCCTTGTTTTATGCTACACAACTCTAAAATAATTGGTGATTGCGTTTATCAGCGTAAGTAGCAAGTAACACATTATTGAGGTCCTGCTAAGATGCTTTGTTATTTGCAGCATTTCCTTTAATTTTATTTTTTATTTGTTTTAATAATAAAACGTTTTGAAAATTATCAACGTCTTGTCTATTATAACAGTGATTTATTAATTGTTTACTAGAAGATATAAAATTTGCTTATATCCTAAGATCACCTTCAAAATCCGGAATTATGTTCAGATATTCTGTTCTAAACTGAGCCATATTATTTATATCAATTTTATTTTTAATATTATAATAAAATTATTAATGAAGATTTAAATTTATTACAAAGTAATACTTTTTTTTAAATCTGAATCAAAGCTAGGGATTAACTGACATTTATGCCTTACCAATAGATTGTTGCTTATTCAAATGAATCCACGCATCTACCGTCTTCAGCGGGAGAAGTCGTCTTTTTCAAATGAGTTGTGAAACATTTAATTTATTTATAATCCAATTGTAATTATCTGCACTTATAACATTTTTTGTTTGATCGTCGGTAAAAGTTTTGAAACACACCGAATTAATTACGATAAAAGTCACTAATTTCAAAAAATCACTTTATTTGTGGTTATCGATTTGATCAATTTGTTATCGCAATCCTACCGACTGCGCCAGAAATATAATTCAATAATTGATTTTTTATAATAATAAGTTTTTTATTATTAAATGTTATTTCTACAAGTTTAGACATACAAATGTGTGTACAAATTAACGTTAACGGCAATTCATCATATTTTTTACGGATTAAAACTCTAGGGGAGACGTGTTTACAACAAAGCCGCCCTACAACTTAAGGTAAATTAATTAATGGTACAATGCTTTTATACTTAAAATAATTTCCTTTTGTATCGCTTATTAGACTTCAAAGCTTCAAATTACTAATTTTTATATTTAAAATAAAAATTAATATATTCCGTTCAAATTAGCCTATACTATGGTTATTGTTTAAATTGAGACGTAGAGCCTGACCATGCCGCCCGCCTATTTCATTTCCAATTCTCAGTGAAGCCCGTTGGAACAACTACGACGTTCAGAAGTTTTTGGTGCAAAATACTCCTGCTGCAGTGTCCCAACACTGCTCAAAAGATTACAGGTAAGATTTAATATAAATTATTTTTTAATAAATCGATTTAGTATTTATTATATTGTTTATTTATAATGATTTCAAATTTTGCAAATTCGTCCCCACATCAACAGCTCCAATTTTGCTCAAAATTTGTACACATATTTGAAGTACCAAAATATGACAATTCTTAAAATTTTAGATCTTTAGGTGCAATACAGTGTAAATTCGGCTATTTTAATTTTTTAGAAATATTTTGTCTTCTTTCAGTTTTTGTGCTATAAATAAGCCAAAAATTGTCAACAATTATATTTAAAAAGGTGTATCTTATAGGAAATTTACTGTAGTGCAAAATTACCATTTTATGATAATCCTGAAACATAGTACTTTTGATTCCAAAAATAAATAAACTGAATTCGTTTGCCCTAGGGTGAAATATAACACATAATTGCTAAAAATTACTTTTAAGCAATTTTCCTAGAATTTTCCGTAATTTTACAAATTTTTTGTTTTTTTAAAAAGAATTTTTAAAAACAGACATAAACATTGCGTTCTACAATAAATTAACGTAATTTTTTTAGTTTATTCAATTTTTTATTAATAAATTTCAAGTTTATGGCAATATTCTTCGTTTGATTTATAGGGTATTTTTTAAACCTAAAATTTTTGTGGCTGGATTGTGACACAAAAAAATAATTATTAGAAGAACGCAATCACTTGGCGCTTTTATTAAATTAAAATTTGTACCAGCTTCTTCACTGGGTAGCCTAGGCCCAATAACCGTTTCGATCAAGTCACCCATCCTTTAAATCAAACCGGCAATTTCTTTTAGTCTCCAGTGTTAATTAAAAATAGAGTTACAAGTTTTTCCAAAACGATTTTTTGTCACGCGCTGTATATACCGTATTAAAATAATATAAAGATGAAACGTGGTTATACTCGGTTTAGATTTAATAGGCTGTTTTAATGTTTCTGATTTTATAGTTACTTTTATTTTTTTAAATTAATAATACAAAAAGACTGGACACTTAACAATATTAGTTTTGTAATAAACTAATTATTAACAAATTTTATATAAGTTTTTGTTATAATATTATGTTTATTAGATTTTTAGTACACATACAATACTTATATAAGTACCTATACAAAACTTACAGCATTCATTTCAATTTCAGCAACTGCAATAATAACAAGTTGTAAAATGATTTATGGTACCGTTCAATTGATTTTTCATGTATTTTAATAAAAATTAATTGTCAGATTATGGGTCCAATTATGGGTCAGAGTATGGGTAAGCATAATTTTACTTTTGTATTATGTATATTTGTATGAGAAAAACACATCTTATTATTTTGCATTTATATTTTTGTTTTAATGTTGTAATAAAAACAGTTTTTAATATTAATTATAAAAATGTCATCAAGCAGTTATTCATTTTTATTGATTTTGTAGTATAAATTATTTGAGTCGTTAAGTCGTTAGATTAGTAAATATGTTAACTAACATTCTAACATAAAAATTGTCTATTTATTAAATGTTTAAGCTGGTTTATAGCAAATATTATTTGCATAAATAAGATTCCATATTTCTTGTGCTTTGTTATATTCATAAACAGTTTAAGATTTTTCAAGTTGTAAATGAGCTTGTTTCATATTTAAATTTGTCATTTTTATATTGGAATATGATAATAAACCTACTATTTTATGTTAATTATTTCTAGGTCCATAATTCTAGTACAAAATTTTCAATAGTTGGTTTTTAAATCAAACAATGTTAGTGACAGCATACTTGTTGCTCGATCATTAGTACGCTTAAAAAAGTAAGTGTTTTTTTCATTTCAAAATTAAACCCAAACATAGTAGATTCAGAATCATTTAACACAACTAAAAACCACTAAAAAAATGTATTTTTGTTTTATTATATACAAATTCACAGAAATTTTAAATAATTATGGAAGCAACATTTTTGCAATAGAAGCATTAGTTTTTACGCAATAACTTAAATAAACTATTTAAAAAATATTTAATCTAAGCCTTACAAGTGCAATTAATAATTCTTGAGTTTTACATCACGCAAACAATTTTTTATTTTTTTTTAATTTGAAAACTTTTTATAATATTAAGATAAATAACTATAAAACAACACAAAATTTTGTACTGTTTTGAATTATTATATTTAATATATTAAATGAGTCAATAAAAGTCAATCTAAGTGGTTCATAACTCTATTTATTTTATATGTTTTAAATCAGCTTATTATATCTATAAATTAAAATTAAGGTTAAGTAGTCTATTATGAAATTAAATTTTGTCTATTTTGAATGTTACAAAAATAAACATTATTATAATTAATACTTATTTAAACTTTATTGATTATATTAATAATATATACTTTTAGTAATTACAACTTTCACTAAAAGGAGACCGCTTTCAATTTTTTCCAATGCTACAAGACTATTTTGAAGTTGATGTAGGAGCAATTAATGACTAATTTTGTACTGTCAGAAACTCCATCTATAAATAGAAAATTTTGTCGTATCATCAATGGCGGATAGAGCAATACACGTTCTGTAATTCGAAAGGATTCTATCGCAGCAAATGATCTGATTGTTTTTTATTGTTTTTTCGTTGTGAACACATTTGAAAAATATTGGGTGAGGTACAACAGACTTAACGGAACATTATCAACAAGAAAATTATTTCAATATCAACCCTACATGGTTTACGTTGACTTTGATGCAATAAATGTTGCATATTTTGGATTTTCCACTTGGGGTGAAATTATTGGTAAATGGCACTTGGACATAAAATTTTTTTGCAATATGATCCCGCAGCGCAACAACCAAATTACTCTCACATTCTGCAATTTCCTCCGCCATTTATTCAACCACAACTTCCACCTCCGCCATTAAACCAACTTCCACCCCCGCTAATAAATCAACCTTTCCCTCCACCTTCACCTCTGTCTTCACCATTTAGTCCTTTTAATGTAATTGGATAAAACTGATACATAAGAATAATAAATCATTGTAACACTATTTTATATACAAATCTTATATAATCAATGACACAAAAATTGATAAATGTATGATTTTTTTAAACAATAAGACTTATTCAGTAACTAATAACAATGTTGCATACAATATGGTTCAATAATCTGGGGCCACATAGCACATTTGCTTTGCAACATGTTAAATTTTAATAGTGCCATGTTTATATATTTTAGAATATTTATTACATATTCATAAAAATAGAGATACTTATAATTTAAGTAAGAATTATTATAACCATAATATGTTTAAGAACATGTATACATTGCATAAGTAGTTCTATAAATATTACAAATAATTATAGTAGTAAGATTCATAAGTATTATTGTTCTTTTTATATACTGAAATGTGTGTAATTATTAGTATATGTAAGCACTAAATAAATTATTGTTATTATTATTTGTTTTTTTTTATCAAGCAAGAAATTGATGTTTATTATTTTTTTCCTTTATAGGTTTTACTATTAAGTTTGTTAATAGTGATGGAGATATCAATTATATAAGTTGTTTTTTTTTTAAATTTATAAATAACTAAAACATCTGGTTTGTTGTGTGTCACTTTGGTATTGGTAACAATAGCAGTGTCCTAGTATTTTTTGTCTGCTCTAATTCTTGCACCCGTTTGAAAATATATTTGTAGGTAAGTATACACCAATCCACTACTTTATATAATTTACTAAGTCCTAAGACTTCAGCTACATGGTTGTGCTTGTTTAAATATTTGATGGGTGCATGAACTAAACATCCAGAAGTTTGCTACTTCATTAAAGTTTTCATGAAATCGTCTATGTAATTTCTGTTGGCTCTAACTGAGTACAAGCTTCATACATTATTTCAAAAAAACCTGCAAATTTAGCAAAATTGCAGAATGTTGCTTTAAACCCTTTTAACTTTTTTAAATCTTAACAAAATTTGATCCACTAGGTCTAGATTTTTTTGTGTTTAATCTCTTTTTAAAGTGGTTACACAAAACTAATAGAATCAATACGTTTACACCACTATTTTGATGCAGGAAGTTGCACATGTTTTTGCAATCTTCAAAACTTGTAAGTTTCAGATCTCGAAAAAGCGCTGTCACCTTATGTCGATTTTAGTCAAAATTTCAGTAAATATTTTTTAGTGCACAAGAAAAAATTACTATTCAAAAATTGTCAAAATCGGCGAACCGCACTTTTTTGTATCTCAATATTTGGGTCTTTAGAAAAAGATAAGAAAATCCACGATGGCTTAAAATATTCCTCATTACATGTACTTTAAAACCCATATTTGCTTATTTAATGTTAGGGCAGTTATTTTGATATATTAAGCTTCAAACATTCTTCTAAATACCGTAAATTTAGCAAAATTGCAAAATTATGCTTTGATTAAACCGTTCTAACTTGGTCAAATTTTAATGAAATTTGTTCCACAAGGTTTAGATTTCTTTGTGTTCAATCTTTCTTTAAAATGTTCGCATAAGACTTATAGAAACAATACATATTTACCACTTTTTTAATGCAGGAAGTTGCACATGTTTTTACAATCTTCAAAACTTGCAACTTTTATGTCCCAAAAAAACGCTGTCACCCTATGTCGGTTTAAATCAAAATTTCAGTAAATACTCAACATACCACCAAAAAAAATGTTATTTATATAAAAAATGGTATATCGGGCATTATCAAGAATTTTTTAATATTCAAAATCGAGTTAAGACAGCGTTTTTTCGGAACCTAAAAATTACAAGTTTTAAAGATCGCGAAAACATGTGCAACTTCCTGCATCAAAATAGTGGGAATATAAAGTGATTATATAAGTCTTGTGTGATTACTTTAAAGAAAGATTGAACACGAAGAGATCTAGACTTCGTTATTCTTTTTCTTTAATTTGGCCAAATTAGAACTGTTTGAACAAAGCATAATTTTGAAATTTTGCAATATTACGTTTTTTTTTAAATAATGTTTAAAGCTTGATATATCACAATGACTGCCCCAACATTAAATATACAAATATAAGTTTTAAAGTACATGTGATAAGAAATATTTTAAGCCATCGTGGAAGGTCCAGAGGCGCAAAAATTAAGATCCAAAAATGTGTGGTTTGCCGATTTTGACAATTTTTGAATTTTAAAAAATTCTTGATAATACCCAATATACCATTTATCATATAGATAATTTTTTTTCTTTTGTTCTAAAGAGTATTTACTGAAATTTTGACTAAAATCAAAATAGGGTGACAGAGCTTTTTTGGAACCTAAAATTTACAAGTTTTGAAGATTGCAAAAACATGTGCAACTTCCTGCATCAAAATAGTGGTGTATACGTATTGATTCTATAAGTTTTGTGTAATCACATTAAAAAGAGATTAAACACAAAAAAATCTAGACGTCGTGTATCAAATTTTGTTAAGATTTGACAAAGTTAGAACGGTTTAAAGAATGCAAAAATTTGCAATTTAGCTAGATTTACATGTTTTTTTTTTAGAATAATGTTTAAAACTTAATATATCAAAATGACTGCCCCAACATTAAATAAACAAATATGGGTTTTAAAGTACATGTAATAAAGAATAATTTGAGTCATCGTAGACTTTTTTATCTTTTTCCAGAAATCCAAAAATTGAGATAAAAATAAGCTAAAAAATAACGTATTATTGTAAAATTTTTGATTTTTAATTGTGTGTCATTTTGAACAGACAATATTCTAAGATTCAAAATTTTGAAAATCTAATTTTTTTCATCCATATTTTGATCCTTCAAAATTTGATCAAAACGCAATGAGGTCAACTTTTTCAAATTAGTCAAAAAGTAATGGAATTACCCATATACAATCAACTTGACTCTTGTTATCCACTATCTTTGATGCAAAGTCAACAAAATTGCACAAAGTATTAGTTGTAGAGCTTTTTGTCATAAAGCCATGCTGATTTGGTGATAACAAGTGTTTGACTTTAGGATAAATGTTAGAATACAGAATATTTTTAAAAACTTTTGCAAAATTAAAAATAATGGCAACAAGTCAATAATTGATAATGTCGGCACTAGTGCCTGATTTTAAAACCGGGCAAATTTTTGCTTTTTTCTAAACATCAGGAAAACTATGATGGTTGAAAATAATATTTAAAATTTTGCACAATGAAAGGCAAAATATATCTGAACGGTCTTTAATAATGAAGCTGGGTATGCTATCATGTCCGCTCGTCATTGAATTTTTTAACTTTTTGAGTGTTGTCAAAACATTAGATTTGCTTAAGATAGACACATCTATAATAAGAAAATTATTGCAAGTGGAATGAACCGGATTAAACAAAGTAAATGGTTGAGTATAAGTACTCCTAAAATAATTAGCAAAAGCGTTTACAATACTAGAAAGCTTTTACCATCAAGTTTCATTAAACCAGGAATACGAGTTTGATTGTTCTTTTAGCGGACAAACGACCAAAACTGTTTAGAATTAGATTTAATATTATTTGCTGTTAACAAAATATATTTATTATTTTTAACCGATATTTCTTTCTTTAGTAAAGATCTAGATTTTTTGAAGCTGTTGTATGATTTAGTAGATTGAACACGCTTATAAACAGAGTGTAATGTAATATTTATATGAACCTAAACTTAAACAGCAATCGACTGTATGGGTGTTTCAAAATGAATCTAATTTTACAAAAATGATGCGTTCACAAAACGTTAAAAAAAATTACTTGTTTTATTGAAAAAACGGGTCATGTTGCAACTGTTGCATTAGAGGATCGATGGACAGTTAATGCTGACTGGTATACTTTAATTTGTTTGCCGGAAGTTATTGCTGAAATTAGAAGAAACAACATGAACCATTGTTCGTCATGACAATGCAAGCGCTCACACAGCACAACAAACTATAGAGTTTTTGACCAGTAACAACATTCAATTAATGACTCCAAGCCTATATTTGCCTAATTTATTGCCCAGTTACTTCTTAATATTTTGACATATCAAAAATAAAATGTGTGGCGAGCGTTTTTCATCGCTTGAAAAAGCCTTAGAAGCATTTAAATCACTTGTTTTAGAGGTACCTCGCTCGGAGTGGCAAAATTGTATTGAATATTGGTTTTTTGAAAAGCAATAAAGCGATTTACATAACGTAATTTGTTTGCTTTACATTTTCCGCAAACTTTGACAGTGTCTTTGTATAGTCTATTTACAGGTGATTTTGAGTAGTGTGTTTTGGTATGTTATGTTTGTGTTTGACAATCTACAACTTGCATGGCTGTAGGGAAGTTAAAATTAGTTTTTATAAAGTTACATATTCAACTAATACTATACGTATTTGTGACCGATTTTTTAGTTTTGGTGTTATCTAATCTTAGTTCTTTGCAAATTTTAAGATATTTGTAGATGCTACCCGGAACAAATGATGTAATTGTTTTACCACTCAGCAAAGTCATACCATCCAAATCTTAAATTTTTTATCGTTTTTTACTGCGCACATATTCAATTTTAACTCTATTTTATTATTAGTTTTAATTTTGGTTACTAGTTTCATTAGCCCTTTCAGTTGTTTTGGACTATTACCATGTTTAAGGTCATCCATATAAAATTAATAAGGTATATTTGTATTTAGTAATTTGGTAGCCATATAAACTATTTGATTAGTATGTAGCTAAGTTGATTTAAAGCAAAACAGAACGCCTTAAACTATTGCCTTAAAAAATGGTCTATTTTATAGACATGAAGTTTGTAGTTGTTTTTGTTGTTGTTAAGTATAGTTTAGTTTTTCAAATTTCAATTAAATATGTAAAGAGGTTGATAATACTGTCATCAATTCTATATAATTTTAAGGCTTCTAGAGCCTTAAAATATAGGCCAAGAATAAAAAATCAAGTCAAAAGTTTGTTTTGTAGTCGATCCAACCCATTGAGAAATTCCGGCATTTGAATTTAGCTTGGCTAGTAATAACTAAATCTAGTATTAAAACCTCTTTGCATCTTTTGCCTTGATGTTAGCAGCCGTTTTGTTTATTAGTAAATATTCCATACTTGTTAATGTGTTTGGTAATTTTTATGGTAATAATACTATAATAATAATATTAATATATTTATTTCCCAGCAGACAAAACAAAAAACAGTCCAATAACAGGAAAAAACCATAAATTTTCACTTAAATAAAATAGAACAGATTACATTAAATTAAGATAAGAATAAAATATAGTAAAATTATAAATAATAATCATAATATAGTATACAATAATTATAACTAAACCTAAAAAACTCGATAAAGATACTAATAATATAGTAAACTAGACTAAATTAAATAATAATGTTAATAATAATAATAAATATGTAAAAATAGTAAGAAATTAAGCAGTATTAATCCAGGAAAAATAGACATTAACCTCGAAATAATTAGTTACAGGCTAAATTTTTGCTCGTACCTTAGTATTGCGGCTCTCAATAATATGTGAGAGTTTCCCATTGATGTGGCTGCCGCTACCTGAGTTTTTGCGAGGTCAAAGGTCGCAAAAATCAGTTTTTTGCAAATATCTGGAGAACAATGAGATTTATCGGAAAAAATATAGAAAGCTAATTTGTAGCTGATTAATTACCTATAAAAAAATATCTAAAAGTTTTTTTGTACTAGCAACCGAAGACGAGATAGGGCGTCCCAAAGAACAAAGAACTTAGAATAATTACTTCACACCGGCCAGATCTTAAGATATGATAATGGATAATTAATTTTTATTCAATAGGTACTTTGATGGGTTTTTTTAATTACAAAAACATATGTTTTTACAGTAAGGCTTTTTCAAATTTCAATTTTCTTCGGTTTCGGATTCTGACTGCTCCGTTTCTAATGTTTGGATAAGGAAAGGGAATTTATCAATGTGTACTTGTATTGCGTTCAAACAAATTTGGCCATGACATTGGCTGCAAGCAACCGAACAATTCAAACTTGCTTTTCGGCATCCACAAGTTGAACCACAGCCTATTTTGCAGTTACAAAATACCGCATTGAGTAAAACATCAGGAGCGGGTTGAAGCAGCGTTGTAATTGGCTCCAAAACATTACTTTGTAAGATCCATCTCCAGTTCTCAAGATCGATTCCTTTATTTCTGAACCATACCTGAACTTGGTAATATGTTCGATAGAAATGCTGCGGAGCAGCAGCAGAAGTTGGAGGAAACGCCGAGAATTGCACAGCAGCATTTAGTTTTGTATATTATGCAAATTTCAAATATCGTAATTCATCGATGGATTTCTGTTTTTTTGTTGCTTTGTAAACTTGCAGTATAAAACGTAGGCCATTCTCTCATAGAACAGAAGTTGTATCACAGCCAGTAATTGCGTGGAGAAATAAAATGTGGCTCTGACATTTAGAATACAAGGTTAAGCTTTGCAAAAATTAGATTTTTGATGGGGTTTTAGATTTACCAGGCTTCTGAAGATATAATTTTTGCCGTGAAGAGCTCGTGCAATCAAAATAGCCATCAAGTCTACATCCTTGCCAACAACTACACTAGTACTTTTTTCCGACTGTTCTATCGCACATCGCAACATCAGCATCATTTTTTGCCTGCTTCACAATGATATTAGCAGCTTGAAATCTTTCAGACAACACCAAAATGAATCGACTTTTGTTGTTTTCATTGGCAAGAAATTGTTGTTAGCTCGTTGATACTGTCATTGATGCTTCGAAGAGAATATCTGCGGATGATAAAACAGTAGCACAACGACGACGCTGCTCTGAATCTTTGACATTATTCCCATCATCATTATAACCGTCGAATACAATTAAAACGTCTTGGCCAAAATACTTTTGTATATAAGCTATGCAGCTATCAAAAATAGTGTCGAATGTGCTGCCTTGACTCTATACAACACATTGCAGTAGATATCCTCCATTCACATTATATTTCACATTTGTGTAATCAATGTCATCGTCTGGTTTTAATAAGTCATACAAAGAAGATTTTTTATTTTTGCGCATCCCATTCTCATCAAAAAGTGCTAGCGGGTATGAAGCTAACTTTGAGATTTTCTTCAAACTGTTAGCTTATACTGATTTGCTGATACAGCAATAATGGATCAATGGCAACCTTTTTTCCATGCACTTTAACTGAGCTGTTTACAGTCAAAAGTGAAACTTTGTTGGCTTTTTTCAACTAAATATTGTCAAATGTCAAGTTGGCCATGCTTGCCACAAAAAGTAGACCTATTTCCCGACCCTGGTGGCAATTGATTTTCTCATCACCGATGGTTCCACTTAATATTGACATAATGTAGGGAAGCTGAAGGAAAGGATCGCGGCATGAAAACCATTCTAGGACTTTCGCAACATCAAACGAATCTCGAGGAACTCGTGAATCCCTAGCATCGGCATGTTGATCGGTCGTATCCAATTTAATGTTACAAAGGTCTTCTAATTCTTTGCACACTGTATTCATGGCATGCATGCCATACACCCATTTACTTAGCACATTTTCTTGAGTACTCCTTCCTTTAGCCACACCCCCATCTGTTTTCATGGACTTCATGAGTGATTGCTCGATGGTCATATCTGTCCAGGTTCCACAAGTAAATTTATTAGATTGTTTGACGGTAAAAAAATCCCTTCTTAAAGCTCTTCAGATAATTTTTTGATCTAGAATCCCTAATTAGCATCATATCTTGGAGATGTAAATGAGTTGATTTTGCATAATTATGATTAAAGCTGGGATTTTATGCATTTGCATATTCTATAATATTTATATGCCAATTAAATAATTTTGTATCTTCACAAATTAGAAGAAAACTGGCAATAACTATTTTTTTTTGCATATTTTGCATATTTTTGAGTTTCTAAGCATATTTCCATAAAAGTTGCATATCAATGCATATTTGATGCATATTTGGTGCATATTTGTATAATTTAACCAGTACAAGTTGCAATAATTTTAAATTATGAGTAAGCGCCAAGATTGCCTTTTGTAAAAATATATTGATTTTAGATGTAAACAACACGTGCAAATGCAATTTTAAACCTACACTAAGTTGAGCGTTTTTTCAACTTGTTCTTATTTGTTCTAAGGTTTTTTTTTAGAACATAAAACTTTTTAAATAAATTAATAATTTAAAAAACATTTTATTGTACACAGCACATATTTACATATATTATATTAATCATATGTCTGCATTTTTTACCAAATTTAGCATATTTAGTGCATATTTTGGCAAAATTGCGTTCATATTTAGTGCATATTTCAGCCAAATTGCATGCATATATATGCGCATATTTTAAACCTTTTGAGTGCATATAATTCCCAGCTTTAAATATGATGTCCTGCAGCATGAAAGTATGGTAACATCTCCTTAATACATCTCAAATGACCATACCAGTCTCCCATTCGCTGAGCTCTGATGAACTCCTTAGCAATAGATATCATTTGGAAATACTGTACCCACAGCTTTGCAGTTGGACCACGATTTTCATATTCTTAACTTTTCATTCAACTTGCGGAGTACAAACTCGGCTTTTTCATCACCATTATCAATATCATCATATGATAGGGTACAATTAATTACGTTTTCAATTGTAGTTCAAAGAATACCATCAGTCTCCTTATCGACGTTGATATCTTTTAGCATAATTTTGGCCAAAGCAACATGTAGCAGAGTATGACCTCTGACTGCTCTGGCGTAGGCATGACCGTTCAGCATTTTATCTACAGAATTGGGTGCGTAATTGACTGACAAAACTTCTTTGAGTCCACTGCCTTGCATTATGAAGCCAACAGCTCCAAGGTAAGACATTAATAAATGAAATCCTCTAAGTATGACAATAACTTTTGATAATTCTAAGTTTGGAAGTGCTGCAGCAACATTTTCTCTGGCTTTGGCAAACAAGGGTTGACCTAAAGTTATAATGCATATACTGTGTCCCTGACTTATTGTTTTTTTTCTATGGCACACAACAAAATTTTATAAACTGTACTGTTATTACTAGCTGGATGATTAATAAATGGCTAAAAGAGGACTTGAAACATTTCGAACTAGATTTTTTTTTATTCAAGTGTTTTGTATATCCGTTCCATCCTGGGAGTTTTGGTATATCGCAGAGTTTACCATGCATCCATAATGCATCTATTGTTTTAAGGTATGACACATTAGTCGTCTCTTCATATTAAAGCTTTTTGGCGCTAATTGTGCTCATTCCTACTACACCGGTATTTTCATAGATTTGTAATGGTACTGCAGCTTTACATACAAAATCCTGTGCGAATGCTTGGTCTTGACACGAGAAATGAGCTGCTCTGCAACAACGGATTTTTCTGGAGTGACAATTTCGATAATGCCCATGATGTGCAAAGTGTTATGGCCATCTATCGTTTGTACATTTAAGTCAGCATTATTGCCTACAAATTGAATGAAAGTCCCCGTTTTGGATGATAAAATATGGAGCTGCGGGTAGTGGACTGCTGCATCTTCATATAACGTTACTTGCTGGTAAGATGCACACAAACCAAAGGATGATAAAATATCGATGAGACGTCTGGAGCCAAATCTTCTATGAAAAAATATAGCAAGCCCCACTTGCAGCCGTGAAATAAATGACCTAGGGCAAACAGCCGACATAATAGCATGACTGACGGCTGTACTTGCTAGCGTCAAACGTTTGAGGTTGCTTCGCTTATTTTTTAAAATTAATTTCTCTAAAAAATAAGTCAAAGAACGTGAAATTTGCTCGTTTATATTATGGAACATTTGATTTAGAGGAGGATAACATTGATTATCAAGTACCACAGATGTTATATCTTCATGAATAATTGCAGCTGCTGCTTTGACTAATCTTAAGCGTTTTTCATCTTCATTTTGTTTTTGATTATTGTACCAGGACCTGTTCATTATATCGTGTTGTTTATCAATAAAACAAATAAAAGACATATATCCCGCCTTCTCTGAAATAATTATGCAAGGTCCATATGTTTCTCTCAGCTTACTTTTAATTGTTCAATCCGTTAAAGGCTTTACCTGGCAAGCATCTTTCAACTCATTAAAGGTGAATTGACAATCGTCATTATTTTCAATATAGGAGAATATATTTTCCATGGCAACCATAATATTTTCGTCTTTTGGACGACCTCTCTTTCCTTCTGTAGGGGGCCTCATAAAATAAACCCAACACTTTGTGTGATATCTGGCTCTCACAGCAACCAAACCCTCAAGAAACTCCAGGCAGTTAGTAAGAGCCTTTTGCTAGATCGTCACCACGTTTTTTAGCAAAGTCCAATGCAAGTCCGAAAGGAGTCATGTAACGACGTATCTGAAGACAAAACTCAATCTTTTTCTTCTTTTCATTCTCCTCTGTAGCTGTTTCTCCGCAATATATGCACAAATGTTTGAATGAAAAATAACTATTGCTAGACTTTGTTCGAGCACGAGGTGGACTCATAGATGTGCTCGCTTCTTCAGTATCTCTGTGTCGCTTATATGAAACAATACTTCTCTTCCGAGTATATTCTTTTTGGCACTCACGATGAACAGTCACAGATTGTTTGTTTTTTAATTAACCAATTTTTCCATTGTCTCTAGCAACACTTGACTCAATCAACGTTATTATTCCACGTTCAATACTGCAAATATCACCGCCCGACAACGACTCATCACAAATAAAACAAATTCCTTCCATTATTTTTCTACCGCTTTTATTATTTGAATTTCTTCGAAATACGTCCGTGCACTGCGGATTATCGCTTGGAACTAACTACCTAGCAGCGGTCGGGGCCCTATGCCCACATTCTCCTGCTTTAACTAATACCTGCGATAGCCAAGGTAGTAAAACTGGGCGACATAAACAAAGAGTTTCTTTTGCGACTGTATTTAGTATCATCGTACATATACTCATATTTTCTTCAATCAATAAATTCTCTATTTTGTCAATAGTTGACCGTACACAAAAACTTCTAGATAACTTTTTATAGGTAATTGCCTCAGCTACAAATTAGCTTTTTCCGATAAATTTCATTGTTCTCTATATTTGCAAAAAACTGTTTTTTGCGACCTTTGGCCACGCAAAAACTTAGGTCGCGACAGACACATCGATGGGGAACTTTCACATATTATTGAGAGCCACCATACAAAGGTCCATCCAAAAATTTAGCCTGTAACAAATTATTTTGGGGTTAGCCCCTTTTTTTTTGTCTATTTTTCCTAGACTATATTACTGTAGAGATCTTTGATAAGCTTTTTGAAAGTGTGGAGAGAGTTTATAAATATGTCAACACAGTATTGAATTTCGTGATATAATTTAAACATGCTATACAAAGGACAATTTGAGTGATGATTTGTATGATGTAATAAAAAGTTAAGCAACATGTTGAAGAATGAAAAGACAGTCATGCAATAAATGCAAAATTTTATTTAAAAAAATTATTTATGTCTGATATTAATAGTATTAAAACAGTATTTATGACATAGGTATTGGTATAAAATGTCTCGGTTTGGATATATGCAGTTTTCAAAATAGTATAAATATCTTAAGATTTTTTTAATTAATTGATTCTAACATATTAATATAGATCAGTTAATTAACTGGGGCACATTAACTAGTTTTGATAATACGTAACTTTTTTAACGTTTAGATGTTCTAAAGATATAGCCTAATAATTTATAGCATTCAGATGTTAAACTTAATATATGTGTGTTGAAGGTAAGTTTATCATCAAATATTATACCCAAGTCTTTATATTCAGAAACTCTGTGTAGTGGGTTGTCAGCTATATGGTAATCGTATACAATAGCTTTTTTCTTGTGTATGGCATGGCATAACATTTATCTCTATTTAATAAAAGATTATTATTGCAACACCAATTGTACATTAAGTTTAAATTACTTTGCAATTCCAAACAATCATTAATACTGGTGACATTGCTATATAATTTTACATCATCTGCATACAGTAAAAAGTCACATTTAAAAAGATTACACAGAATCAATAAATAAGTTAAAAACAGAGGTCAGAGAGTTGAGCCTTGAGATACACCACTTGACGCATAGTGTTTTTTTTTATTGATGACCCAAATATTTTACGATTGCTCACGCATTGACAAATATGAAATTGTATTCATATTATTAAAATGAAAGATAATATTTTTTTATGTATTTTACTTAATTACTCATACATGTTTCAATGAATATTAATCAGTTTGAAATATTATATAGTACATTGATAATAATGATAGTATTCATTGAAACATGTATGTGTAATTAAATAAAATACATAATAAAATAAAATCTTTTATTTTAATAATATGAAAACAATACAAAAGTTTTATAATATAAATAAAGAAATTATAAAATATAAAGTTATCACCGATACAACATTTGCTGAAATATTATGTTTGCATAACCGATTAACTAGTACTTTGTGTGAGATTTTTTCAAATGCTTTTGTTAGATCTGTGTAAATAACATCTGTTTGCAATCCAGATTCCATATTTAATGACTGAATGTTTTGTCATGCTTAGCAAATTAGTGAGCGTGGATCTTTTACTCATAAATCCGTTAAAGTATATATATATATATATACTTAATATAGAAATTAGCTTGTTATTGTTAATTTTAGATCTGTTTCCCTTTTTAAAAACTGGCACTACTCTAACTACTATTTCTTGAGGATTACTGCTAAGCAGGCCATTGTATATTAAAACTCCTGGAATTTTTGTATTCGTTTTTCTTTGCATTTGCAAAACCCCAGCATTTTTTTGGGTTTTCAGTTATTGATTTTTCTGATTCTACAAGAAAATTATTATATGACGCTTAGATTTTCTTTTTCAGATTTTTATTTAAATTCTTAATTCGTCTTTTATTGAATGCTGATCTTGTTTTGTTATTTTTTAACAGTTGTTTTATTTTAATAAGTTTTATTATTTATTGTTGATATTTTTGTTTCTTAGTTTTGTTATAATTTTTTGGAACATGTTTGTCAAGAATGCTATAAATTGTGTTATAAAACGTACGTGTAGCTATGTCTACATTCTGACATTTGTATACTGATGCCTAGTCTACGTGTAAAAATTCTTGATAAAATAACATCAAATTTGCTATTTTTTAAATTGTTTTGTTTAATATTGTTATAGGTGAAGCTGGGATTTTATGCATTTGCATATTCTATAATATTTATATGACAATTAAATAATTTTGTATCTACACGAATTAGATAAAAACAACTGATATTAACCAATATTTTTTTTGCATATTTTGCATATTTTTGAGCTTTTGAGCATATTTACATAAAATCAGCATATCGGTGCATATTTGATGCATTTTTGGTGCATATTTGCATATTTGCATATTTGATGCATATTTGTATAATACTACTAGTACAAATTGCAATAATTTTAAATTATTTTTAAGTAAGCGTTAAACTTGTAAAAATATATTGGTTTTATATGTAACACACCACACGTGCAAATGTTTTTGTTCTATGTGAGACAAAAAAAGACCGACAAAAACATACGTAAACAACACAAGAATGCGTGTGTATTTCGTACACTGTGGAGTAACGATTTTTTGCGAAAAAAATAATTCAATGAAACATTAAAAACAAGCACTGCCTTTTTGTATTAGTAAAATATTTAGTATATTAATACGCAGCTCACAAGAGATTGTACTCATTTTCGTGAAAGTTACCGTAGAAATTACAATATTAAAAATGCCAAAAACCAATGCTTTAGTGTCGATCTGGATAAAAGTTTATCCAGAATTGTATTTGGATAGCGGAAGCGTGTTTTGCAAATATTGCTGTAAAATTGTAAGTTTAATTTTTTTTTTCATCTTATTATATACTAAACAAAATTAAATATTTTAGGTTGCATGTGATAAAAAATTTCAAATAGCACAGCATGTTAGCACAAATAAGCATAAAAGCAATTCCATAAAATTTAAAAACTCAACACAAGTCACTTTAAATGAATCTTTTGCTTCAACATCTAAAAATAAAGAACAAGAATCTTTTCGGTTTACATTACTCAGGGCAAATATACCTCTAGCCAAACTAGACAATCCAAAATTTAAATCTTTTTTAGAAAAATATACAAAACAATCTGTACCCGATCGCTGTACTATTAGAAAATACATAGATCTAGTATATCTGGAAACAATAACTAAAATTAAAAAAGCAATAGGTAACAATTACATTTACTTTGTAGTGGATGAAACGACGAGTTAGAGCGAACAAATAATGTCACAATCACAACATTTGTAAAAGATTGTTTAACAAAGTTCTATCTGCCAAATATTCTTCCAAGTGAAAAAGTGTTGCTGATGTTGTCGGATATTTGGTAAAATCAGCAACAAATTTAAAATTTTTTTATAAAAATTTGATTCATGTCACATGTTTGGCACATGGAGTTAACAGAATAGCAGAAGCGATACTGTTATATATTAATGCCAGTATTCATAAAACATTTTTGTAACGATTCATTATCAAACGAATCATTATAATTTAATGAACATTAAAAATATAATGATATTCATAAATAAATTGTCATTAATTAAATTATTTAGTAACTTTTTAGTTACTTTTGTTTTTTATAAGTTATTAATATGTTAACCTATACAATATAACCTCAAATACTATGAATTAATACAAATAATTAGACATTTTCAAATCAAACAGATTTTAATGGACCAAAATAGTGCGTTAAATTTAATGAATAATTTAATGAACATTATTGCTAATGAGTGTTTATGAATACGAAAACTCGATTAAACGTTTCGTTATATTTTTAACAAATCATTATATATTTATTGACGTTTTATGAATACGGGCATAAGAATTAAATATGATTTATGTTTATTTTATATATGTAATAGAAATAATGTTAGTTTTAAATATATTTTATATGTGCTCGGTTTTTATATATTATCCGTGATCGTCCTTATTCGTATATATATATATATATATATTGTATTTTGTTCCTTTTAATATTAGAATAAATTGCACTGTTGTAAACTCAACACAAACTTATTTTCTATGACCTTATCATATTATAAGACATAACAATTGGCGACGAGGTAGTTAAAGTTATCCACGTAAAAATGCTGGACAGTGAAAGTGCAAATACTGTTGTAATTGGAATATTAAAAGAATATCATCACGAAAATAATGATATTACAGTTTTCAAGGTAAAACTTCAACAATTTATTGTGGCAAACAATTTTGAAAAAAATGATACCAAAAAACGTGCCATTTTATTAAATATTTTACACGAAGACATAAAATATTGCAGTCCTGTGCAGTCTTTTTTTGCGGCAAGAATTAAATTTTACACGGCACACAGAAATGAAGATGCGGGACAGTTCGTCGTGGGAATGGGAAGCGGTCCCATATTGGATTGCCTTCTGGAAGTCGATCCTACTTCGACACCTGCTTCAACGCTGGAAACCGTGGTTCAATTGGAACAAAATAGAGAGGCGACAGGAAAAGAGTTCAAGTTAAATCGGAAATTCATCAGTTTTCAAGATATAAAAAAAATATAATCCGAACAATCAGCGCGCAATATCGCAAAAGACGTCCACTGAAGTAAAAAAATGTAAGTGCAAAGTATGTGGTAGAGCGAATCATTCGACATTTGAATGTAAATATAAAAATTATAATTGTAACAACTGCGGCCAACAAATTTGTCAAATATTTGTAAAAATAAACAAAGCAAATCGCATAAGTTTTTGTCGCATCAAGAGGTTAATCATGATAACTTACACAAAACTGATATTTTTACAATATATGATTTAAATACTATAGAGCCATTTTATATTAAATTAACGGTTGAAAATATACCGATGAATTTTCAAATTGATACCGGTGCCGCACATGCGGTCATATCTGATAGTATTTATTTTGGGAAATTTCCACTCTTAGACTATGTAGGAATTAGTTTTCAGCCATTTGGTAAATTAATATTAAATGTAATTTATAATAGTAAGAAGTATACATTAGAAATGTACGTCATTAAAAATGGCGGCCCACCATTAATTGGAAGGCAAGCATTAAAATTATTTGAAATTGGAATGAACAGTCAAATGGTTGAAAACAATTTTACATTTTTAAATGAAAATTCAAATGTAGAAAAATTATGTAAAAAATATAAAAGAATTTTTGAAATTGGCCTTGGAACATTTAACAAAGATAGAATCACTTTAAAAATGAAAGAACATTTTGAACCAAAGTTTTTTAAAGCGCGACCTATTGCATTTTCATTAAAGCAAAAAGTGGAAAATGAAATAGATCGTTTGGTAAAATTAAAAGTTTTAGAGGCAGTAACATATTCTAATTGGGGTACTCCAATAGTGCCAATATTAAAGCCAAACGGTTCAATTTTGAATATGTGGAGATTACAAACTGATAGTTAATCCAAATTTAGAAATTTTAAGATTCCCATTACCGAGAATTGAATATTTATTTAATAAATTGACAGGAGGGATAAAATTTTCTAAGATTGACTTATCCGAAGCTTATCAGCAAGTATTATTATCAAAGGAATTGCGTGATTATGTAACGATTTCTACTCACATGGGTCTATTTAGATACACCAGGCTTCCATACGGCATTACTAATGGTCCGGCTTATTTTCAAAAGATGATGGAACAATTACTAGCTGATATACCGGGAGTGGCATGTTATTTGGATGACATTATAATTACAGAAAAGACTGATAGCGATCATTTAGATAGGTTGGAATTAGTTTTTAGAAGATTGTCAGAAAGTGGATTAAAATTAAAACTAAATAAATGTCAATTTATGCAACCGGCAATAAATTACTTAGGTCATGTAATTGACAAAGAAGGGTTACATACGACTAATGAAAGAGTAGAATCCATACAAAAATGTCCTCAACCAAAAAATGTAACAGAACTAAAATCATTCTTAGGCATGGTAAACTTTTATTATAAATTTATGAAAAACGGAGCCACTTTATTGCATCCGTTATATAAGCTATAGAAGAAAGACGTTCAACTCCAATAGAATACTGATTGTGAAAATGCATTTACATCAAGTAAAGAATTGTTAATGTCTAATCAAATTTTAACTCATTTTGATTCAAAAATTTCACTTAAATTGACAGTAGATGATTCATCTGTGGGAATAGGGGCAGTGCTAGCTCACATAGTTGATAGTGGGGTTGAAAAATTTATTGCATACGCATCACGAGTTTTGAGTAAGGCAGAAATAAACTATTCTCAACTAGATAAGGAGGCATTGTTAATAGTGTTTGGAGTTTCAAAATTTTATCAATACCTTTTTGGACAAAAATTCACGTTGGCAACAGACCACAAGCCTTTGGTGGCAATTTTTGGCCCTAAACGAGGCATACCAATTATGGCAACGAGTCGGTTGCAACGTTGGGCACATTTCTTATCATCTTTTAGTTTTGACATTTATTATGTTAAATCTCAAAATAATTTTGCTGATTGCTTATCTCGATTGCCGATAGGTAATCACAGTGTTGATGTTTGTAGGGCCAATTTTCAAAAAAAAAGAAATAAGTTATATTAATTTAATTGATGATCAAAAATTACCAATAGTTCATAATGATATCAAGAAGGAATCTAACAGAGACTTGATTTTGAGTAAAGTTATTCATTATACCTTAACAGATTGGCCTAACAAATGTCCTAAAAATGAGCTTAAACCTTATTTTATTCGTAAAAACGAATTAAGCGTAGAACAAGGTATTCTATGTGGGGATATTGTTTGATTATTCCACCTAAATTTCAAAATTCTATATTATCAGAAATTCATATAAATCCCATGGGGATGGTAAAATCAAAATTATTTGCTCGTGGATATATTTGCTCGTGGATATATTTGGTGGTCTAAAAACATAGAAACTTTATGCAAGAATTGCAAACCATGCAATGATTTCAAAGAATCACCACCAAAGTCACAAATAAATCCATGGGTTTGGCAACAAACTGTTTGGACTAGAATCCATATTGATTATTTGGGGCCGTTAAACAATAAAAGTTATTTAGTAGTAGTAGATTCTACTTCTAAATGGTTAGAATGTTTTAAAATGAATAGTACTGATGCCATAGCAACTGTAGGTAAATTAGTTGAAATTTTTGCAAGATTTGGATTGCCAAGAGAAATTGTTTCTGATAACGGAACTCAGTTTACGAGTGAAATATTTCAAAATTTTTGTAAACACTATGGGATTAAACATACGACAACTGCTCCATATCATCTTTCCAGTAATGGAGCTGCCGAAATTTGTGTAAAACAATTTAAACATGTTTTAATTAAATCCAATGTAAAAACAGATGTTGAAATAAATTCTGTTTTGAGTAGATTCTTATTTCAATATCGAAATACTCCAGGTACTGTGACAAATGAGTCACATGCAAAATTGTTGTTAGGGCGGCAGTTAAGATGTAAATTGGATTTGTTAAGAAATAACACAAATGAGGTAGTAAAGCAAAAACAAAATAAACAAATTGTAAATGATGCGAAAATAATACAAAAACTTGGTCATAAACATTATAAAGTTGAAACAAGTGAGGGTTTAGTCTGGAAGAGGCACATTAATCAAATTATTAATAATGCAAATACCACCTCCAGTACTCAACCCCCACACCGTATTGATTTAGTTAACAATAACCAACAGGTCAAAGAAAATGTAGTAACGACCAATTCAGATATTGAAGTTGTTCCAGAACCTACATGTAGTCCAGTTAATTTAAGTCGTAGAAGTCTACTTAAAAAACCTGAGAGGTTTGACAACTTCTCTCTGAAAAGGGGAGGTTATGTTATATATTAAGAATTAAATATGATTTATGTTTATTTTATATATGTAATAGAAATAATGTTAGTTTTAAATATATTTTATATGTGCTCGGTTTTTATATATTATCCGTGATCGTCCTTATTCGTATTGAAGGTTATCATTTTCGTTGAATATATATTGTATTTTGTTCCATTTAATATTAGAATAAATCGCACTGTTGTAAACTCAACACAAACTTATTTTCTATGACCTTATCATATTATAAGACATAACAGATACGTATGGAATTTTCAGATATAAATAGTTTGGTTAATTCTGTAAAAAAAATATTTATCAAAGCCCCACTTCGAATCCACCACCAACCCGTTATTACAAGGTGGGGAACATGGCTTGATGCAGTTATATTTTATACGGAGCATTTTGAAGCAATAAAATAGTTAGTGCTTTCTTTTTCAAACGATTCGGTAGCTATTAATGATTGCAAAAATATATTAAATAAACCGAAACTGAACCAAGAGGCTTTTAGTACTGCTAATTATGGTTTTATAAGCAAAACCTTAACAAAACAGAAAAACAGGGTCTTGAACTTATTGAGTCTGTAGCATTAATTCAAAGTTTTAAACACAAAATCAACAAAATCAATAATTCTGTTGGAGAACGCATAAAAATCAAACTAAAAAATATAAAATTAAGGCTTTGAATTACTACAAAAAATCCCCAGCGTGTTGGAAGGGAACAACGAAAAAACTTTTCAAATAAACCCTTCAATTGCCTGCAAGTTTAAATATGCTCCTATTACATCTGTTGATGTAGAAAGAAGTTTTTCTGCATACAAACATTTTTAATAGATAATTTAGATAAACATTTAATTGTTGGTGTTTACAGTTATTTAACAAAATATAGACAAATTTAGTTTAATTAATGTTGAATTTCTACTGTAACTTTTATGATTATGTCTTGTTTTTTTTGCGTAAAGCATTTATTTTTCTTATATATTATTTTATGTTATTAAAATATTTTGGTTCTACAAATATACTTAGTTGTTTATTTTTCCAACCTTTTCTTGCTTGTTTTAAGAATTTTTTTCAATTAAAAAACATTAAAAAAACATGCACATACTGCACTTTTTTACGTATATTATATTAATAATATGTGCATATTTTTTTTCATATTTAGTATATTTAGCGTATTTAGTGCATATTTTGGGAAAATTACGTGCATATATATGCGCATATTTTTAACCTTTTGAGTGCATATAATTTCCAGATTTAGTTATTGGAATCAAATATAGACTTCGAAATGTTACAAATTGTTAACAGGATATCAAGAGGTGGGTGATATTTATCTGGCAATAGCATTACTTCTTTACTTTATTCTGATTAACATCTCAAATTGGGTGTAATAATTATTAAATCTAAGATGCAATTTAAACTGTTAAGAATATAGTTACATTGCGTTATCACGGATGTTTAAAACGATCAAAAAAGGTTGTAATGCATGTTGATGTTTACCGGCACTAACGTATTCAAAATAAGTTGGCATATTAAAGTCTCCACAAATAAATAGATGCTCAGATTGAATTGTATTGTCAAAAGGTTCAAAGTATGTGTTATAACCTTATAAGAAAAAGAAGAAGGTATGTAAAAACAGACAATGTATATACTCTTATTATAAATAATTAATTTAACCACCACCGTCTCAATGTTTTCACATGGGCTAACATAGTCAACAGCATGTGCACAGATACAGGGAGTTTATAAATGAATGGGATTATGTAATCACTTTAAATGTGCTGCTTTTTTTAAATTGTTCACTAAACTATTTTTTTTGACAGATCAACTTTGACAGCTGTCAAGCAAACATATGAAAACATATGTAGTATAGTGGACGATTTTAAAAAGGCGGCATATTTAAAGTGATTACATAATCCTATTCATTTATAAACTCCCTGTATTATTTTTTACTGCAGTAAGTGCTTCATCGTTTTTCCAATCCTTTCTATCACCATAACGCCATAACAACTAGGAAATAATTCTTGATCTTTCATAGATGGTTTTATTGCAATTGCAATTGATGAAGTGCATTGTTGTTTTTGATAATACAAACTTAACGTTTTTTCATTTGTCAGCTGGAAAGATACTAGTTTTCCTAGTTTTTTTTTTAAATTATTTGAGGAACGTTTTGAATATATTTATTTGTTAGATCTACATTTCTATTTGCCAAACAATTATTCAATTTAGTTTTACTAGTAAAAATTTTGTAGTTTACAAAAAAGCAGGTTATTGATTAATAACTCTTTAAGTAGCATGTATGTTAAACCTTTGGTCAATAAAAGTTAAAGTTTGCCTTTACCAATCACTCATTTTTTTTTTTTTTTTGCTTATTGTTGGATGTTTTTTGCACTAATATTTGCAAATTTCATGTTTTCTATGTGTGTTTTGATTTGTTTTTCTTCAATCTACTAAGGTTTGTTGTTTTATATTTGTAATTTACCCCAAATGTTTGTCCAAAACTTTACTATATGATCTACGTTTGAGTTTTTTGAAAGTTTATGTTATTTTATAATTTTTTTTTTGTTATTGGATAACTTTTAATTTCCATTATATCTACTGTTTTTTTTTGTATCAACGTCTAATTCTAGCTTCTAACATTTTTGTTTTCTTCTTGAGAATATGTAGATGTTTTTTTTTTAGTTTTTGCCGACAATCATACTTATTGGATTTGATCTTGTCTAAAAAGCAATATTAAGTACTTATCTTTTTATAGTTATTTTTTTCTATATTGCTATTGTAAGTTGTTAGTAAACTAACATTAAAACACTTTCATTAAGATAGTTGTAAACGGTGGCAGTAGATTGAAATATAAATATATACTAATATAAATGCTCAATGAGCTTGAGTACAAAGTGGCGTTTCTTTATTTTTTTTCTACAGATTAACTTGTTAAATAGTCGGGTATGTTAGACCAAGATTTGTGTAAGTTACTGGTTTAAAACCTTACGGATAATTCGACTCGTACCTAGAATTGCAGATTTCTAAGTTTCAGTTATTTGTATATATTTATTTAACTGTTTAAGTACTCCATAAGTGCAAGAACTGTTGTTGTGTCTGATTAAATACTCGATAAGTGCAAGAACTGAACATCCGGAAGTTAAGTGTTGTACGGGTTTAGTTGTTGCTTCTCACATTCGACATAAGACATTTAGAGTATTTTTACCTATAATATTTTTTCTGTATGTCTTAGTTGGAACAACTTAATCTTGAATTGCAAATAATGTTCCTTTGGTTTCAGGAAATAGGTAACCTGTTGTTAAGATTCAATTTTATCATTTGTTACTTCATTAAACTCTGCCAAAGGGAACTGACGCGGGGGGATTAAGTACCTCGCGGAAGGCCTTTTAGCCGGTCTCAAACTCGGGTAAAAGAGGAAAGTTTTGAGGTTAGGCTAGCTACCTGCCTCAAGTAAAAAAAAAACACAAGGGATCATAAAACAAAACAACAAGCTTCAGAACCGGACAGATACACGTTGACAAACTATGTGAGAAACAGGGTTAGCGCTCAAAGAACAAAACAAAAACAACAACAAAATTAGCTGAGAATTAGTTGCTGGAATGTCAGATCACTTAACAGTAAAGACCAAGAAATACAACTAAAACTGAAAGAACACAAGATAGACATATGTGTGAACGAGCAGCATCTGGCACAGGAATTTTCATTTCCAACAAACTAGTATATCTAATAAGCAATATAACATACCATAGCAACAGGATCCTCTACATAACAATGAAGAATAACAAACCACAAAAGTTGCACTTATGCAAGTAAACTGGACTAAGAAGCAGCACTGTTCTATAAAGAGCTGCAGGAAATGGTTAACGTCATAACAAACAAAGACATTGTGATCATCTTAGGCAACCTAAACGTCAGAGTAGGAAACTCCATCATACTAGGAGTCAAAAACCGATTTAATGAACCAACACAAAACAGCAGAGGTGAAACACTAACTGACTTTTGTGCACACAATAAAATGCAAATATGCAATACATATTTTGAACACAAACCACAACATAAAATTAATTTCACACGAGAACAAGGAACATCAGTAATAGACTATATAATTTCAAACAAAAACATAAGACCCGAGCAAGTTCTTGATATACGAGCTCTAACATCCCCTAACATAGGGTCAGACTACAACATGGTCCTAGGGAAGATACTGCTGGATCTTCCACAACGCACAAGATCTAAACAATGCGGAAAGATTAAAAAAATCAACATTGAATTGCTCAGAAACGAAAGTACAAAAGGCCTATACCAACGCAGACTTGCTGATAACATACAAATGAATCCCATCACACAAAATGACAAAATCAATAATGCATGGGAAAAACTGAAACAACATATAAACAAGGCTGCAAAAGAAGCTTTGAGGACAAAAACCATTAACAAAACATCAACCTGTAAAAGCAGTCCAAAACCATGGTTTACAAATAAAGTCAAAATCCTAGAAAGGGAAAAGAAGCAAACCTACTTGCGATACAAATCTACAAAAGCGTCACACGATTATGAACAATACATAGCTATAAGAAACAAAACCACAAATCAAATCCGAGACATTAAAAAAAAACCATTGGGATGAATTCATTAGACAGATGGAGAATGACATGTATGGTACACAAAAACGAATTTAAAAGCTTCTGAGAGGACTCAGAAAAGAAGTCAATGAAACAGCGCAGATAAGTACCATTGAGTCGCAAAAACTGGTAAAATTCTTAAAGTAATTGTATTCACAAGAAGACGGCAAATTGAGCAAAATGTCAACATCTACGGATGGCACTCGTATACTAGACCAGATCACAACGGAAGCAGTAGGAACAGCTATAAAAAGTTTAAAAAACGGAAAAACACCAGGTCCAAACAACATCAGAAACAAACTTCTAAAATAAGGAAAGCAACCACTAGCAGAACAATTAGCAAAGCTGTTTAATAAGATGTTTTCTTCCACACATGTGCCACAAGACTGGAAACAGAGCACAAGCATTGCATTACACAAAAAAGGTAGATTAGACGACCCAAATAACTACCGATGCATCACCCTGCTAGACACTTCAATTAAGATATTCACAAAACTTTTGGCAAACAATATCGGAATAAATGCAACAATGAGGAAAGAACAACAAGGGTTCAGGAAGAATTGTTCAACAACAGACGCTATCTACATAATTCGTCAAATCGCTAAAAAAACAACCGAATTCAACAACCCTGCCTATCACTGCTTTGTCGAAATCAAAAAGGCATTCGACAAAGTGCGCTTTTCCGACGAGTTGAAAGCCGGAAAACATCCATCTAAATATAATAGAGACGGTAAAACAACGTAACACAGACAATAAAACAAAACTAAGGACCGCGAAGGGGAAAGAAATAGAGATTAAAATTAAAGCAGGTATACGACAGGGCAACAGTCATAGCCCACAACTTTTCAACATGCTAATGATCAAAATAATAGGAAGCTTAGACAGAACAACCCACGGATACAAACTAGGCAGGACTGTTATAAAGATCGTGTGTTACGTTGATGACTACAACGGCTGCTAAACACATTTAAAGCAGCATGCAATAGAGTTAATATGAAAATTGCTACAAAAAAAACTAAAAGCCTAGGCATTTCAAAATTACCAATCAAGTGCAAAGTGGTAGTACAAGATTAAAGAGATTAACTCGTACGGAAATCTCAAAGACAGCGTTATGCAGCAGGCCAACAAGGCGGTAAGAACATCAAGCGCCCTGTGCAAATCGATATGGAAGAATAAACACATATCAATAGAGAGTAAGTCCAGGATATACAAATCATGTGTTAGACCAATACTTACCTATACAGCGGAAACAAGAACTGACACTGCAGAAACAAAGAGGCGGTTGAGAACCATAAAACCTTAAAAACAATAACTGGTCACACATTAATGGACAGCAAACCCAACAAAGAAATTAGGGGCAAATGTTACACACCAGACATTGCAAGGTGGGTACGAAACAGACGACGTGGGTGAAACAAGCACATCTCACAAATGGATGATGATCGCCTAGCAAAAACTGTAAGAGATGGCAAAACCAACACAAAAAGACCTCTTGGCAGACTACCAAAGAGATGGAGAACAGCGCAACCAGAATTGACAAAGCGTCACCACAAGCCAAACGGCTTTCGATAAGAAGAAGAAGATGAAGAAGCTACTTCATTACGAATTCTATAAAATTGCCAATGTAATTTTTTTTTGGTTACAACTGAGTTCAAGTTCTGACGTTGTTTGTAAACCTCTAATATTGCATCTGTAGTGCCAATAGAAAAAACAAAAAAATGAATTGAGTTGTTTAATTTTTTAAAATAGTTTTTCATTTTTTTACACTGGGCGTTCAGTAATATTTCTAAATTAATGAAACCTTTTCCACCTCGGTTTTTAGGTATGTATATTCTATTTACGGATGATTTTGGGTGGAGAATTCTAAATTTAGTAAGTTCCGTTTGTGTTTGGCGATCTACAGCTTGTATGGCTGTAGGGAACCAAGTTAGTACGCCAAATGTGTATGTAATTGTAGACACAGCACATAGCCTAATTATATTTTTAGTTAAAATTAGATTTTAAAAGTTTAGGTATTTGACCAATATACGTATTTATGGCTGATTCTTTAGCATTGTTGTTATCTAATCCTATTGCTTAACAAATTCCAAAATATTTGTAGGTGCCACCCAAAACTATTGATTATTTTTCTTATTATTATTTTTATTATTATTATTATTATTATTGTTATTATTATTTAAATGCTTTAAAACATTACAGCCAAATGCAGTTTGTAGAAAGTTTTAAACAACACTGTCTGAAACGTGCAACCTACCTTTTAATTGTTAAAGGTGTTGAAGTTTTTCCATTATTAACTGAATAAACAAATTCTTGGCAAAAAACTGAAATTTTTAAAATTGGTCCAAATTAAACAACTGCAGATTTATATAGAGTTTACCCTAAAACTAATAGACAAAATAAAACGAAAAACAAAAAAAATACTTCCACAAACAACTAAAACATTTCATTGTCAAAAAAAGATTAGTTTATTAAACATAAAAAATTACAAAAGTATTCAGATTCTTAAATAAAATTATTTTAATTAATTTTTATAATAACATGTGTCAATAGCTGTCATCAGAATCAAATTGTTATGATTTTTTGACATCATTATGATCATTGTCTGAACATTAAACAACAGGTAGAAGCACTAACAAATCCAAAACATTTTTTGGCAACGACTGGAGTTCTTCTTGCTTGTAATTATAATATCTGAATTTTTTTAATCCTTGTTTTGCGCTCCTTAAATCTTTTTACTTAACTCGCCAATAGGTAACAAAACAGAAACTAATATATCTAGTATATAAATAAAAAAAAGATATACTAAGAAACATACAATACCAAGCATACTATTTTACAAAATGTCTAGCAGTACCATGTGTAATTTTCCAAAACTTATCAATGTTAATTGAGTGTCCACATGATATATAATATGCATTTTTAAATTAATTTTACTTTTATTTTGGTGATTTTAAAAATAGAAAAATAGCGTATAGCCATCTTGCCGTCATTTGAGTTTATTTTAAATACTTTTTTTTAGTTTTTGCAACTACTTTTTTAATGTTGTCACATTGCGTTTGCAATTTTTTATGGGAAGTTTTAAGGCTAATTGTATCCAGCTATGCAATACTGATACTCTAAATTGCAATTTTACTTCAATGTATGATTACAGGCAAGTAATTTGAACTGAAGTGTTCCGAAAGAGTTTGATGTTTGTCTTTCTTGCAAACGTCAGAAATCACTAAGTTAGAAATGAATACCGAATATTCAATCTGTTAATGACTAGTAGAATGAAATATACTCAACCGGCGATAAACCAGATGAAGAAGTTGAAGAAGTATACCAATCACTGACAGATATACTCAAACAACTCAACAAGTATGACATAACCACTATCATGAGAGACCTAACTGCCAGAATTGGAAAAGGAAAAAGTAGAGAATACATAGAGGATTGGGGCATAGGAGTCCGAAATGACAGAAGAAATAGATTACAGATATTTGCAGAAAAAAAGATTTGTTTTTCAAACGTTTACCCATACGATTATATACATGGACATCACCACAAAATCGACTTGGGAATATTATCAGAAAACTAATCAATTATGTGCTTGTAAATAAAAAATTTTGCAACAGCTGCCTATCAATTAAGACTTAACCTGCAGCAGATATATCATCAAACCATTGTTCTTTAATCGGAAGATTTAGAATTAAACTAAAAAAATTAAAGAAAAAAATTATTGAAAAAAAGTTGAATATAAGGAGTTTGAAAGAACAAAAAATAAGCAAAACAGTAAAAAAAATAATAAACATTAATTGTAAAGACATAAAAGAAAACCTATCTAGAATGCTCAAAAAAGTAGAAGACAAACAACTAGTGGATAAGCAGGAAAGAAGAAAAAGCTGGATGACGGACGAAATGCTAAAGCTTTTGGAGAAAAAAAAAAGAATAAAAACCAACCAAGAAAAATTCAAAAATTTGCAGAAACAAATAGGACAGGAGATTAGAATAGCAAAAGCAAACTGGTTTAATATACAATGCGCAGACATAGAGGCCCTGTAAAAAATACAATTCATTTAATATGCACAAAAAAAATCAGGAAAACATCAGGTTTTAATAAGCCCAATACAACAGGAATACTACATAATGCTGATAGAAACATAATAATAGAACAATATGAAAAATGAACACGTGGAAAGCGTATCTAACAAAACTCTTTGGGGACACCAGGGGAGAACAAGGTCCTCTATGGAATAACTTTAACTTTATGACTAACAACAGATGAACTCTCAAAAGCAATATCACAACTTAAAAAAAAACAAATCTCCAAAACCAAACAACATTCACAGTGAACTAATAAAACTATTAGACAAAGACGGCATAAGATGGCTAACAGAAATATTTAACAAGATATACTTAAAAAGAGAAATACCGAAGCCGTGGCTAAAATTGACGTTTATAATGCTTCCTAAGAAACCTAGTGCAAAGCAATGTAATGACTACCGTACCATCAGCCTAATAAGCCATTTATTAAAAATATTTCTGAAAATCATACACCAAAAATATAAACAAGATATGCAAAAAACATACAAGTTGCACACAATTTAGTTTTAGAAACGCGTTAGGCACTCGAGAGGCTATATTTACTGTCTAAGTCCTTGTTTAAAGATGCAAGGATGTAGACTGCAATGTACATGTATGCTTCATTAGTTATCAAAAACTTTTGATAAGGTACAACATAGTAAGCATGACCTAAGTATCATAAGTAATTTGTATTGGAACCAATCAGCATCCGCACGCATTGAAGGAGAGCTCTCAGGGCAGATGTTGGCGCCGCCAAATTGTATTATTATTTAATACGTTTTATTATATCTAATTATTTTATATTTATGGTTATTATAACATCCGTTTGTAATTATTTGTTCTATTTGTACAGATGTATTTATTTTTATGCCTTTATACCTGATTAACCCTTATATTCCCAAAAGTATGAATTTTATTACTCGTTGTTAAAAACTAATCATTGCACCCTTTTTTCCCCCTGTACACTTTTACCCATTAATAAATTGTATATATATATATTGTATTTTATATAAAATAGAGTTAGTTATTATTGAACTTGCAATCGAGCAGCAATAAATACATAGAGTAAGAAGACAACGTTTATTATAAAAACCTACCCAATATACTTAGACCGCGTAAAGACGTACATTCAATTATTTCCACGTGGCTAAAACAATGGTCCTTCGAACCGGATTTTTATAATAAAGAAAAACCGTTTTTAAGAAGTTTGCACCAGGTCATTCGCAGCACCTCAACTTCATCATTTGTCAAAACAACACAAATATATTTACAAACAAGTAAGTGCTTTCCTTTGTGTTCCCATTTCCTCGTGTCTTGTGTTAGTAAAGCTTCGATCTTAAAACAATGCCTCGTTTAACAGAACCGCAACTAATTGAAAAACGAAACGCGTTTTTAATGCAGCTAACGTCATTCGAACAATTTATAAATAATTTTGTCAATAAACCCTTAAGTGATGTTGACGTCGAAACAATATCGCGCCGACTCAAAAGGTTGCAAGAAAATGCAGATCAGTTTGAGACAACTCAATCTTCAATTGAGTCAGTGTCTAAAGATATTGAAACTGAATTCAAAATTCGAATTAAATTAGAATCATTAATTGATATGTTTTTGGGTGCCGCGCCTGCTCTTATTAAACCAAAAGACATTAGAATAGTTGAATCTATTAATACGGACTCATCTCAAAACATTAAATTACCCACAATTCGATGGTGATTTTACTAAGTGGCGTTCATTTGAGGACGCATTTAACGCGGTTATTCATGAAAATGGTTCTATACCGGAAGTTCAGAAATTGTGCTATTTGCGATCTGCCTTAAGAGCATACCGACCACTACCTTGATTTGTAGTATTTTAACAAAAACGGCAACTTCCCCTTCATCGCTGCTTCTACAAATAATTTGATAATCGATTTATTTTTTTACCAGTACATTTAGAAAAGATTAATCTATGATATGTCAAAGTCTTTTAGTCAAATAATAGTTTGGAAATAGCCGAAAAAACCTATCAAATTTAGAAATAAATGCGTTTTTCTGTATTTTTGAATGCAATTTATTGCTATTTGCAAATATAATTTCACAAAAAAGACTTCGACATATCATAGTTTAATCCTTTCTTATTGTACTGGTAAAAAAATAAATCGATTATCAAATTATTTGTAGAAGCAGCGATGAAGAGGAAGTTGCCGTTTTTGTTAAAATACTACAAATCTAGGTAGCGGTCGGTATGGTCTTAAGCGGGGAAGCATTAAACACTATTAAATCATTAGAAACTACTGCATCAAATTATATGGTCGCGTACAATATTTTAAAAGATCGATTCAATCAACGTCGAAGAATTATTTACGCACATTCAAAAAATATTTTAAACTTCGATTTAACTTCACTAAAATCTGCCGCTAATTCGCTTGAGCAATATATTCGTAGTATCGAATCATTAAAAATATCTCCTAAAAATTTTGAAGTGTTCCTTATTCCTCACATTTTATCAAAACTAGACAAAAGAACTAATACTGAATGGGATTTATATATGAATAATAATTTTAAATCCGATGAATTGCCTAATTGTCAACATTTAATCAAATTTTTCTTTAAAAAATCGTATATTTTTGAAACAGGTAGATAACAGCCTCAAAATGTATTAAAAAATAAATCACACATAAACTCATTCACAATAACATCGAAAAGCTCACATTCTTGTCCAGTGTGTAACAATACACATTATATAAATCAATGTTCCGAATTTCTTAAAAAATCTATTCAAAATCGTTTCAATTTAGCTAAAATGTTGAAATTATGTTTAAATTGCCTTCGAAAGGGTCACAATGTAAAAGAATGCAAGTCGTCTGCATGTCGCAAATGTAATTTATCACATAATACTTTACTTCATTTTGAAAAATCCGTAAACAATCAATCAACCGAAAAATCAACTGAACCTTCCGCAGTAGTCAATTGTTTGACGATTAAAAATAATGTTCTTTATTGTGTACTGCTCAAGTCAATGTGTTTGATCAATCTGGAAAGGCACACCAAGCTCGTGTTTTATTAGATTCCGGGTCACAATCCAATTTCATTACAAATTCATTAGTAAATAAATTAAAATTAAACAAACACTCACTTATTCATACAGTATCGGGAATAAATTAAAAAATGTCACATATTAATCACTGTGTTACATTAAAGGTAACATCTAAAACTTCATCATTTGCAACTGAAATGTCGTGTTTGATTCTTGACAAACTCACAGATAACATACCTCAAATATCGTTTGAAAGATTTAATTTTAATATCCTATTCAACGTTTCACTTGCTGATGAAGAATTTCATCAGTCAAAACCGATCGACATACTCGTTGGTTCCACTCTTTTTTGGAACATTATTTTAGATGGTCAAATAATCATTGAAAATTCTGATTTAAAGATGCAAAATACACAACTCGGTTGGATCATATCAGGCATCATACCAGTTAATTATTATTAAAACAAAGTTGTTTCTTGTTTGTCACTGAATTCACAATTAGAAAAATTCTGGCAACTTGATAATTATGAGAAAAATTCAAATTTTTTAACACCAGATGAAGAGTTCTGCGAATCACATTTTAAAACCACCACTCGTCGTGACCAATCGGGTCAATTTATAGTCTCAATTCCATTAAAACAAGTTCAGTATGAATTAAGTGATTCACGCGCACAAGCCCTGCAAAGATTTTATAGTTTGAAAAATTGTTTTAATAAAAATCTTACTCAAAAACAAATGTATTCAGATTTTATAACTGAATATATAGATCTGAAACATATATTTCCCATTTCTTCTAAAAACGAAAAACACAATTATTTTTTTCCGCATTATTGCGTTACTCGCGAAGATTTACAACCAAATTAAGAGTAGTTTTCGACGGTTCCGCAAAAACCTCGACAAATATATCTTTAAATGAAATTCAACATGTCCAACCATTCAGTCAGATCTTTTTACTCTCTTAATAAAATTTAGGAAATACTGTTTCGTAGCTATAACGGATATAGAAAAAATGTATAGGCAGGTATTAATCAATCCTGATCAAAGATGTTTACAAAAAATACGATAATGAAAACAATTCACAGTTTTCAAATATATTTATGAATGAAACAAAAACTTTTGGTATTGTTTTCAATGCAATAACAGATGAATTCCAGTTCCAGTATAATAGTAAAAAATGCCCAGATAAATTTTTTTATACAAAACGATCAATTCTAAGTCAAACAGCTTAACTATTTGATCCACTTGGGTTACTAAATCCACTAACTATTATTCCAAAGTTAATTATTCAAGACTTATGAAAACTAAAAAGCAGTTGGGATGACCCAGTGCCATCACAAATTGATTATGAATGGAAACGATATTTATCACATATAAATAAAATAGACTCAATCAAAATAAAACGGCAAGCAATCAGCACAAACTACACATATATTGAACTGCACGGATTTGCAGATGCCTCGGAAAAGGCATATGGCGCGTGCATATATATTAAAAGTATAAATGACTGCAACGTACACAAAATTGAATTATTGACGGCCAAAAGTCGAGTTGCTTAAATCAAACAAATTACTATACCCAGGTTAGAACTTTGCGCGAGTGTACTACTTGCAAAATTTACCCAACGTATTCTTACAATACTAAAAATTAAGTTTAATAAAATTTTTCTGTGGTCTGATTCAAAGGTTACATTATGTTGGATAAAATCTTGTCCTAGTCGCTGGAAAACTTTTGTGGCTAATAGGGTCTCAGAAATTCAGCAGTTAACTTTGTCAGAAAATTGGCATCACGTTAAATCAGCTGACACCCAGCTGATTTAATCTCTCGAGGTTCATTTCTAGAAGTGACCGACGCTTATAATTTATGGTGGCAGGGGCTCTCATGGCTCTAAGGAAACGATTATCCTGTAGAAAGCCATCTTAATGTTGAAACACCTGATAAAAGATTAGTAGTTTTATATACTGTAACAACTAATCTAAATATTATATCACAATTTTCAAATTTGCCAACATTAATTTGTGTTTTCTCTTATTGTTTACGGATTATTAATAAAATTAGACAGAAACAAAATTATTCAGACAACATTGGAGCACAAGAACGCCGCGAAACATTAAAATTGTTAATAAAACTAAGTCAAATACAATCTTATAAAATTGAACTTGAACAATTAAAAAATGGAAAAAATTTACATTCAAATTCCGCAATTCTTTCACTTTCTCCATTTATTAACAATGACGGTTTGTTAAGAGTAGGAGGAAGATTAAAAAAATGCAATCAAAATTTTGATCAAAGGCATCAAATTATATTGCCACATCATCATTTAACGACGTTGTTGGCTTTATTCTATCATAGAATAAACTTGCATTGTGGTCCCCAACAGCTACTTTTTATGTTGAGACAAAACTATTGGCCTGTTAGGGGGCGAAATTTAACTAGGCAAATTGTAAGAACATGTGTAACTTGTTTTAAATCTAACCCTAAACCATACATCCAAATGATGGGATATTTGCCCGAACATCGAGTCAATCCATCACCTCCATTTTTAACCACAGGCGTGGATTTTGCTGGCCCATTTAAAGGACACGGACGACGTTCTCGTGGAAGTAAAACGTTTAAAATATATGTTTGTTTGTTTATCTGCTTATGCACTAAAGCAATTCAGTTAGAAGTAGTATCGGATCTATCAGCTCAAGCGTTCTTAGCAGCATTTTGCAGATTTATAGCGCGACGAGGTAAACCTAACAAAATTTTATCGCACAATGGAACCAATTTTGTTGGAATTAATTCAAAATTAAAGCGCCTCAAAAAACAATTTATCACTTGGAATTTGGAACTTGATAGCGCCATGTCGAATATAGGAATTGATATAACTTGGTAATTTATACCGCCTAAATCTCCACACTTTGGTGGAATTTGGAAAGCTAATATAAAAATGATGAAACGGCATCTCACTCGCGTAGTAGGGGAATTAATTTTAACTTATGAAGAATTTGAAACGGTTCTAACACAGATCGAAGCTGTAGCGATCCACATGATTTGAACCCTCTTACCCCGGCACATTTTCTAATTGGAAGACCACTAACAACTACATTTGATGAAGACCTCAGCGATGTACCAACCAATCGTTTAGTGACATTTCAATGTATGCAGCAATTAACGCAGCAGTTTTGGCAAAAATGGAAACGAGAATACGTAAATCACTTGCAAACACGTACTAAGTGACGTAAAGAAAATCCACACCAGCTGAAAGAAGGTCTGATGGTTCTACCTATTGAACGAAATGATCCCTCTGCAACGTGGAAAATGGGCAGAATTTTAGAACTATTCAAAGGAAGCGATGGACATGTGCGTGTAGTATCACTGAAAACTGCAAGTGGTGTTTTTAACGTGCGATTTCAAAAATATGTTTGTTACCAAATCAAGGTGACAATTAAACAATTATTTTAAAAGAAATTAATCCTTTTAAGGTGGGAGCATGTTGGCGCCGCCAAATTGTATTATTATTTAATACGTTTTATTATATGTAATTATTTTATATTTATGGTTTTGTGACATCCGTTTGTAGTTATTTGTTTTATTTGTACAGATGTATTTATTTTTAAGCCTTTATACCTGATTAACCTTTAAATTCCTAGAAATATGAATTTTATTACTCGTTGTTAAAAACTAATCATTGCACCCTTTTTTTCCTCCTGTACACTTTTACCCAATAATAAATTGTATATATATTGTATTTTATATAAAATAGAGTTAGTTATTATTAAACTTGCAATTGAGCTGCAATAAATACATAGAGTAAGAAGACGGCGTTTATTATAAAAACCTACCCAATCTACTTAGACCGCGTAAGGACGTAAATTCAATTATTTCCACGTGGCTGTTTTAGCAGATCAAAATTAAAAAAAAGAGTTTGGCAAAAATGCGTACTGTCAACAACACTGTTTAAACAAATACTCAAAACAAATATTTTAAAAGGCACTGGAAGGTACGGAATATGGAATTAAGATTAACAGGAAAAACATAAACAACATACGCTGACGCTACGGTAGTATTCGCAGACAATCACGAACATCTCTAAATATTTATGAACAAAGTAAAAAAAAACAGCCAAAAATAACATAAAGAAAACTAAATACATGATAATTTTCAAACAGAATCATGATCAAGACCAAATAAGAGTAAACAACAAAACAATAGACAAAGTAGAAACATACACATACTTAGGCACAACACTTAACAAATCCAATGTAAGACAGTCAAAGTGCAGAATATAAAAATTCAGAGTTTTATTCACAAAAATGTTAAAGATATTTAAAACATACGACTTACCTATATCAACAAAAATAAGATTACTTAAGTGCTACATATTTCCAATCTCGCTATATGGAGCCAAAACCTGGACTTTAACAGAAGCGACATGCAGAAAGCTAAAATCCTATGAAATTATACCTCCGCTTTCTGAAATTACCCTGAACGGATCATGTCAGCAATTAACATGTTCTAAACAGAATCGGTAAAGAAAAAGAAATAATGATGACAATAAAAACAAGGAAACTGGAATATCTAGGACATTTACTGAGAAATAATAAAAGATACGGATTACTGCAGCTAGTCTTACAGGAAAAAATTGAAGAAAAATGAAAACCAGAAAGAAGAAGAATTTCCTAGTTGAATCTGCGCTTATGGTTCAACACAACAACGGTGGGTTTATTTCGCGCTACAACATTCAATACAAATAGACACCAGAAAAAGAAAAATGCCGTTAAGGGCATAAACAAAGTGGTGATTGGAAACTTTAGCGTAGATTGCATGTATTTATCTAAAAAAAATCACAATTTTTGTTTCTTTAATAACTAAATAAGTTAAACAAATTTATACAAAGTAGGAAAATTAATATTTATTTTTCTTAATTTAATATTAAATTTTTAGAAAAATAATTATATTTTCTGAAAATATAATCCATAATGCTGTAAAACTTAACAATAACTAAAATTAGAAAAAAAATATTAAATTTTTTTTTAAACAAACGCAATAAAGTAATTTATATACAATGCTAAATACTCGTGACCAAACAATTGAACACGAACAAATTTATTCAAAACTACACTTATGATTTTATAGTCAACAATTAATAATTATAAAAAGTTTTATTACCTGTTTTGTTAATATTTAAAAATAATATTTTTTATAGAAAATATGTAACTCAATTGTATTAATAATTTTACTGTTGTTTTTTTATAGTTATTGCATAATTGCTTATAATAAACTTAAATTATTGTATAAATCACGAATTACAATTTATTAGTTATTGCTAGCATTATAACTAACATTATAATTTAATGCAAAAAATTAAGTTATTATTTAAATCAAAGTTTTGAATCTCATATGAAAAAAAATCTAAAAAAAGATGACAGAGACCAAAAGACTTGGTTGACACACAAAACCTGAAGGAGTAAAAAAAACTAAATAATGACAGATAAACAGAAAAGTTGTAAAAACTTGACAACACAAAACTATTTTTTGTGGAAACCCAATGATTACAAATACACAACTATTATGACAAACAAATGTTGACTGACAACGACAAACATAGACACATAACAAAAACAATTTTGAAATATCTAACAACTGTTAACATTTTAGAAACAGATTGCTATGAACAACTTACGGCGCTTAAGGAAGTACAGACAATATTCATTAGACAAAATTACGCAAAATTCCTGAACCAAACACTATAACTAATGCTATACTAAAAAATTTTGTACTGCTAACACACATTTTTAACTTAATGATAAAACTTTTATACTTTCCTTTTTATAATGTGACCACAATGCTGCTACTTGACATTAAAAAATCGTTTGATAGAGTATTACAAATAAGTCCCACCTATAAACTCATTTATTATCATTTTTCTGACAGTTTTATTTCCTTTAAAAATTAATATTTTGATAAGCGTTTGATCTCTGTAAAGAGTCAACAAAAACTCAGCAGAATTACAAATTTGCAGCTGGGGCCCATGGTTCAATCATGGGACTTAGGGCCGATTTATTCATCTTTCTATAAAGTGCTTTGTACCATTACTGATAAGATTGCCATGATTAAATGTTTATTCATCTGTCAATAGTGACATCATCTGTCAATAGTGACAACTTGTCATCAAATTAAATTTACAAGACAGATAAATTATATAGATTACTTTGGCCCGTCAGTAAAAAAATTACTAAAAAAACATAACCTTATGCCGTTTTGTTTTACATGAATGTAACCACAAACAAATAACAACAAGCAGTAGTACCACAATCGTTTTCTTTTTAGTAAGTCTATCTCTGTCTGTCTTATAGATATGTATATAGATATCTTTTTCTATTAAGTTGTACTAGCCGTATAAAAACATTATAAGCGTGCAGTAATTACTTGTCATACAAAATGGGATAAATACACCCAAATTTTATATAAGTGACCTATAAGTTTATTGAACACGTAACTAATCAATAACTTAAAGAACAGATGAATAAACCGGCCCTTAAGCTGTTTATCATATTCATTAACAACATACTAACAAAATTTAACAGCACAATATTGCAACATTTTAAAAGAAGCTAAAGCTGTCAGATCCTCTAGAAAATTTACAGATTCAATAATATTTAGCACTTAAACTGCATTGCAGAGCTGTAATAAAGTCGAAAAATGTAAAATATTTAAAAACGTAAAGTTGGACAAAAGACTTACAAGACACACATAAACGGCGCTATACAACGCACTATAGAAACTTTACTCATCAATGAGCAAAACCAGTAAACTCAATCAGACAAACAAACGACTTTTTTATTCGGCTCTTATATGACCCATTATGATTTTTTTTTTTAAATGAAAAATGTTCTAAAGACTTGGCAAATGTCGGATTTAACTTCACAAACGCCTACTGACTAAACCCCCCCTAAGTAAGTGCCATTTGGAAATTCTAAGCAAAAACTGCATAAAGACCTTCCCAACTAACTTAAAAAAGAACTACGGGTTTGTTATTACATAATGCACCTACTGTGCTAGCCTTATAAACGTAACATAGTATTGTGGCAATCTTGTACCACGACTATTTCTGGAAAACTGACTTATTAAACGGGTCTAAAAAATTAACTTTAGTTAGCTAAAACTTGAGCTAAAATTAGAATTATCTTCTTAAAATTGTCATCATTTGTTTGGGATAAGCGGAGCAGCAACTAATATTTATCTATAATGTTTGTGCTATTCGCGGAACCCGCCGCTTAAGCGTAGAACACGTCATTGCTGGCTTTGGGTGTGTTTCTTGGAGAGGCGGTGTTTTGATAATGGTTAGCAGGTGCCTTGCCAAATCAACTAACACGTAGTTTAACATAAACTTGGCAGCTTTTATAACCGGCAGTGTGTGACCCACCGCACACGGCGCACGTAGATACATGCCCAAACTCCTTAGATGAAGCACACGCAGAGCTTTAATGAGCCCCGGTGCGCTTAACACCACATATGGTACGTTGCATCAAGATTTTTATACTCAACCGTACAACAAAACCCGCAAATCTTATTGAGAGTAAGTATTTTTCTGTTTTTTTACAGCATTGGGAAGGATTTTCCGTTCCTTTTCATGCGTGTTACGGATAATGGTTCAAACCCCGAGCAATAAGCTCAGCTTGCACCACGTCTGTCGTGACGCAATCAAGAATGTTCCAAATAACGTACTTAAGGGTCTTTTCAGCTTTTGCTTAATATTTGTAGTGCACCATGTTGGCGGCGGTGCAGCGCTCAAAAACACACTATGCGAGAAGAATGTTTACGTATTCAATTGTGTAATTTTACAATTTAAAAGTCGCCAACAGCTCAGGATACAAGGATTTCATCCTGATTGTGATGGGGGGTAAGCGTCGTGTGCCAGCGCCCTGTGTCGGATTCAACAATCTGGTTCGAGGCGGCCAATTGAGCCCTAGGGGCTGGCCGGGTTGATGACACTTTTGCCTTGGGGACTGAGGGCCGTTTTAACTCTAAAAACACTGACGTGAATTGGCTCGTAGCCTAGTACTCAAAGAAGTTGAGGAAAACTCGCCCAAATCCTTCCCAGCTTTTTTTTTGTGCTAGTAAGAGAATCTTCTTAAAGACTCCCAAAGTGTCAGAATAAACTCCCCTTAACTTTGACTGCTGGAAATTCGTTCTTTCGTGGACATAGCCTTTCTGAATGATTGTATGCAACACGGGGTAATTAACATAATGCACATATGTGCCAACCATATAGGTGATGCCTAGAATAAGTAAGATCTAGTTCCACTTCTAGGTCTGAGTTTCAGACTGACGGACCGGGTCTGAAATTATTAGTCGTCTAGTCGTCTAATAGAACGTTTGAAGCTTTTATTAGCTTGGCAAAGTCATCATTACTTGCTTGCGATAAGCAAAGTAACAGCTGATAGAACAGCTAGGTGCCAATCCAGCCAAATGTGCAAAGGATTTCTCCTTGCTAGCTTTGGGGCCGCCCCGAGAAGGAGCGTGAGACTGCTTACGGGGAGCAGGTGTCTTACCGGTGGCCTGGCTGTTGCGACTAGCTTTTAGTTTTTGATAAACTAGGCAGCCCTTATAACTTGCCGTGTAGGCCCCACCACACGCGACACATTTGACTAAATGGCCGCTCTTTTTAGTAAGAGAGCAACTGGCGCTCGGATGATCTTCAAAGCATTTGACACACCAATTTCTGGCCTACATTGTTTTCTTGTTTTTTTTTGTTCACGATCTGAAATCCCTCCTCTGAGAACAGAGCAACAAAGTGGAAGGTAATCTTGTTTTCCATTGTGTTCATAATTTCCTCGTCTGATGGATTGTAGTCGATCGAATTCTTGGCCGGCCTCTTAAAGGAGGCCTAGGCCTGGGGTTCCGGTGTTTTGATAGACTGAGGCTCGGCAGGGGATGTTGCCGGGGTTTTTGCAAAAATAGCTTACAAGGCAAGTTGCTTCACCTTCTTGGCGGACAGGCCCTTAGCGGATTCGGCAACCAACATCTTGATTTCCCTTGTAGAGGGTCTGGAAGATGGTGCCAAGATCGAGTTTGGCTTGTTTGATCTTGTCAATGGAGATGTCTATCTTCTCCAACTCGTTTTTAAATAATCTCACCAGACGTTTTGCCATGTTTTTAATCCTAGTGTCTTGACTTTTGATGTGATCGGACATCTTCTGGACATCAAAGAGCAGTATGAAAACAACCTGACTGTCTGTGAGATCCAAGTTCATGCTAAAAAAGATTCAAACTGGATTAGTTTTTAAAATGATAATTCAATATATTAATGGGTGAATAATTGACTAAACTGGTCATTCAATCAATTATCCAAGCAATAAAAATTGCAGTTTCTGGTTGTATCAGGAGCTCTTCTATTTCAATTTTCTTTCGACGACGGACGGGACTTAAGATTTGCTGCACCAACATAAATGTTAAAGACTCATTCTAAATAAAAACAGATATACAAAAATTAAAGACATTTATTATTTAACAAATCCCACATTAAGAGCTATGTTAACGCGCAGTTATAAAAATTGTACACAAGTTAACTAAGACACAACCGACTAACAAGGACAATACCTACACATCTACCAACAACTATCAGACAAAAACCCTAAACACAGGCTAAGGGGTCCTAACAAATCGCATGTTATTAATTGCTAAAGGTATCTAACATTTTTAGGTTTTCCCATAAAATTTAACAATTTTTGATGTATTGTTTTACATCTTGTTTCAATCTAGGCCACTAGTATAGCTCCCTAATTCTAGACACTGTTTTTAAAATTTACTACAGTAACAAGTTATGACAGTTATTTAAGACTTCAGTTTTTTGAGCTATTGGGACAACAATTTTAAATCAAGTGCATCGTTTTTAAACCCTTTTCCTAAATCCAGGTGCTAATACAAAATTTCATTTTATTAAATAATCAGAATTTTTTTTGGGGATTCTAAAATAGATTTAACTATAACAAAGCTTGTGATAAAGCATCAAAAACTACGTTTAAAGAACTTTTTCTGTGTATTACTTGCGTGTGGTATTGTTGTAATTTTAGTATCTATTTTGTTAGTCTCCCAGCAGGGTCTTTAAGATTGTGAATCCCCATAACATTGGTGATTAGTAATAACCGTAATATTTATTCCCATAGAACTTAAACCACCAACAATTTGCCGATGAGATTGTATTACTAAACAATGATAGCAGAATTAAATATTGCGTCAAAACAAGCCTAAATGTAAATCTTAATAAAACAAAAATTATGAGCCGCAAACAACTAGTTATAATGCTCAAAACCCAAATAATAGAAACGGCAAACAAATACATTTACTTACAACAAAGATAACACAATGCATAAGAATAACATGGGCAGCGTTTACAAAACTTAAATTTATTTTGAGAAATCTCAACGTACCAATTTTTCTGAAGAGAGAAGTCTTCAACTTGTGTATCATTCTCATCATAACATACAATTTATACACAATGGCGGTAACAACAAAAAATACAGAAAGACTTAGAATCACTCAACAAACAGTAGAACAAGCAATGCTGGAAATGAGCCAAAAAAGCCGGATACAAAACGCAGAAGTACGTAAGAAAACCGCTGGGCGAGTCATATGGCTAGGCAAGACACCAACCGCTGGACGTACAAATTAACACATTGGCCAAGACAAAATAAACGAGGAATTGGAAAACTGCAACAACAATAAAAAGATGACATTTGCAAAGTTGCCAAAAAAAGTAGTACTTGATTGCCAACAATCAAAAAGAATGGCAAAAATTAGGAGAGGCTTACGTTCAACAGTAGATAAAATAAAGCTAGGAAAGGAGAATAAGAAGAATAATCGTAAACTCAGTGCTTTTTACATATAGCCTAAACTTTTCCACATCAAATATCACATCATATTATTTTTTTTGGTTGTAGAATACTTTTTTCTGCTTTGGTCAAAGATCTACTTGCAAAAGCAACTTTGGACTCATTTTGTTCTTAAATAAGAATAGCTTCAAATCCAACATCTAAGGCAATAATTTTTTAACAAACTTGTTTTCAAAGTTTGGGCTAACTAGAACAGAAGTCAATATTAGAACTTTTTTAATATTTTGAAATGCAATTTTGGTTTTGTTGTTTCAATTTATTGACTGGCTTTTTTTCCTACCTTTAACTAAAAATTAAATGTTAAAAATCTAAACTAAAAACTTTAATCAATGAGTTCAATAAGGAATAATGGTAAAAAAGTCTTTAATAAAACGACGGTACCAAGAACACATCGCTGCAAATTGTTTAACCTCACTAATGTTTTTAGATCTAGGTTACTCTAACATTGCCGCTACCTTATCAGGGTCCGTCCAAAATTGGCTACGTAGTTTAAATATTTAAGTATAAGCAAACAAATTTCACTTATTTTAATAACTAAAATAACAAAAGGGTTACACACGATATTCTCGTCAAGGTAAACAAAGACAAATGAATCAAATTGGAGACCTAAAACACTATCTATTAATTTCTGTTGCGTTTAAACCGCATTACACAGACCAAATAGCATAACAACAAGTTTGAATATTCTTCTACCGAGTACAACAAAGGCAGTTTTTTTGCACAATTCCGGTTCAAGCGGGATTTGCCAAAACGCTGATTTCAAATCAATGCTGCTCAAATATTTGACACTAGACAATGTGCTTAAAATGTAATCCACTAGTGAAAGTAGGTAAGCGCATTGTTTAGTGACAGAATTAAGTTTTCTTCTGTCAAAACTGAACCAAAAATCTCTAATATAGGTTGTTCTAACGCACTTAGTTTTTTATAGTCACTTATAACATTAATTTAATCTATAAATTCAAAAAAAATATAGAGTTTGACAATTATCGGTTTACCACTTTTGAGTTTTATAATTGATGCAAATACTAAGATAAAAAAAAATCATTTCTTAAGATTATATTATGACAAAGATTAAGCACCACTAATAAAGAGACAAGTTTCAATATGATGTCAACATCCTTTAGAATTTCAACTGACCCGAGAACAGTTTGCTGTTTTCCATCAAACCAAAATTTGGCTAGATGAAAATCGGTTAATATTAATCTCATTAAAAACACAGGTGGTGTTATTTAGTACAACACATATCAATACAATTGAACCTAAAGAAAGTTTACTTGACAGGATACAAATTCCAATTGTCGACTCAGTCAGCTTTTTAGGCATTACAATAGATCGTAAACTAAACTGGCAACAACATTGTGAAAAACTAAACAATAGGTTAAACACGGCCTGTTATATGTGTAGAATTTTGAGCCATCTTGTTGATCCAATAAATTTAAAAACAGTCTATCACGCTCACTTTGAATCTTTGCTGAGATATGGTATAATCTTTTTTGGAAATAGTTCTTCTTTAAATCATTTGTTTAAAACTTAAAAAAAGTAGTCCGCATTATTGCCGGTATTAGATACACCAACTCTTGTCAAACTTATTTTAGTCGACTTAACATTTTGACATTAACTGGTCTCTATATTTTTGAATTGCTTATATACAATTTTAAATATAAACAATCTTTTATCTCAAACACAACTATACATAACTTTAATATGAAAAACCACCAAAATTATTCTTATCCTATACACAGGCTTAATGTAAGTGAACAAAGTCCATTATATGCGGCTAGTAAAATGTACAATAAACTTCCAAAAATATTTAAAGAAATTAATAACTTAAAACAGTTCAAATTGAAGTTGTATGATTACTTGTGCAAACTGGAACCATACAATATGAGTGAATATTTTTTACGCATATTCTTTACTATATGTATACTTTATATTATGTATGTTGTGTATATGTACTTTAGAAATAAAGATTATCAGCCGTTGTCAGTTTAGTTTCTTTGCATGCAATTATATTTAAATTAAATCGACGAATATGAAAAAGTGTTGGTGCACCTAGTACACTTTTATTTGCACCCAAATCTAATACTGCAACAACAATAATATTAAAAATAGATACTTTTATGTTTGGCCTACAAATTATTAACAAAAGAAGGTAAAATACTTACTTAATCTAAGAACATAATATTATGAACATTTAGTAACCAATTTTTCCAATCACACAAACAAAATCTGAACGTAGCCGTTAAAATATGTGTACTTTTTTGAACAGTTGCAATTGCAAATGATAAAGCCTTCTTTACCGCATTTAAAGCAACGAATTGATGCCACAGGTTTTTTTGCATTTGGAACGCTTATTGCTTACTTCTTTACAATTCCAGTACTTAATTGTGCTACAAATGACTAGACTTTTTTTTCTACTATTGAAAGTATTTGAGGTTAGAGAAGACATGTAAACCAGGTCAGGTTCTAACGCTGCTTTTGATCTCAGATGTAAAATCTTACAATTAATTACCTAAACTCTTTCTATAATTCTGCATAAACTAGCTAAATGACAAACTAAGCTTTTGTCTAAAATGCGAACTAAATTTTAAAACAATATAAAAAGTTTTTTTGGATAAATTTAAATTAAATTTCTTGTGATAACGGTTTAGTAAGCTGGTTAAATAAATTTTCCATTACTGTTTTAAAAATTGTTACCCGTTTATTGTTGCCTTGTGACCTACTCTTTATCTTCTTCCATAAATTGTCCTCGTAATTGGCTGGTAAGAAATCATGTCTTGAGGCCACTACTAACAAATCTCAAATATGTTCACTATTCCTAATCAAATGGTACTAAATAAGTGGTAAATAAATCTACTGCACTATCAAAAAGGCACTGCTTTGACGTATGCCAAGTCGGAGTTTATTAACTTGGTCTAGATACGAATTTACAAATATCTTTGATGCAACATCAAATTCAATATTCTATTGGTAAACGGGGGTTTGTTTACTTGATGAGTGGTGTGCTACAACCGGTTGAGCAGATGCAGTTGGCAAAGTGTTGCTAGGATCTTGTACTCACAATCCTAATGTTTTCTGTTGCTCATCAAAGTCATGTTTAAAAAAAAAAGCTTAATCTTCTGTTCTTTACAAAGACTGATTTTTTCTTTGTCTCTAACAAAATGTTTTAATCGGCTTGAAATATAAAAGATTTGAGTTGATAGTCGCCTATAATGATGATTTGTGCTAGTGTATGTATTAATTAAGTAATGCTGTAATTGATTCTAAACTTGAAGTTATTTCGGCTTTTTCAAGTGCAAATTCTAAATTTTCAACATTATAGATTAAATCAGCTTCACCTTTATTTAGCAATAATAATTTTTACCTTTTTTTAATTTTATTTGCCGTGTTTGTTAATTTAAGTTCATAATTAACCTTGTGTGCTAAGAGATGCTGAACATCCGTTGGATTTATTCACTAGAGAACACAATTTTTGCTGACTTAGATCTGATACTTTTTTTTAACTAATTCTGTGGTGCTGATTTCAAAAATGATAACAGTTATGATAATGATAGGCAAATATCATATCAAGTTTTTGTTTTACCACATATCGTCGTTTTTAGTCAATTTTGATGCTTTTATCGTTTAATTTTATATACCAATGCAATAATAACTTAATTGATAAAAATTTGGGAAACAATAAGATTAATTAAGTTAAAAATATTCATACATTTTTATCATATAAAAGAAATTATACAATTTACATATTTTTTGTTGTCCAAAATGAGAAAATCAAATAATTTTAATTTTCTGATATGCACCAAACAATTTTGTTTTAATGTTTCAACAGTAGTCAGCCATCTGTATTTCACTTTTCTTGGTATTGCCTCTTCATATTTTTTAAATCTTAGTGGAAACGTTCAACCTGCTCATCACTTACATATCCTAGATTATCAAAAAAATTGTCAAGATAACTGTACAAAAATAAACTTTAATGCTTATGTTGCAACCCAAACAATAAAAATTTTTATAAATCGTTAAACAAGTTCAACATAATTGTCTGCTTTTTTATAAGTGATAAAAGACAAAATGCAATAAAACAAAAATTTGACGTGATAAGCAAAATATGTTATCATTTTTAAAATCAGCACCCCAAACTTAGTAATTAACATATCAGATCTAAGTCAGCAAAAAAGTTAAAATTTGTTCACCAGTGTTATCATTGAGAATTAATAAAATATTATTACGTAAAGCAAAAATTGCTAAAACGAATCTAATGCTATTTTAATTTATAATCAAAACAAATTATTAGAGAAATGCAAAAAATTACGAAATTAATTAAATCAATTGACATCTGATAACTAATTTAATACAAAAATTCTTAGACTTAATAAATATTCAAACTTGATATAAAATAAAAAACAAATCAAAAAATGCAAATACATTCAAATATTCAAAAACTGTAATGCGCAAAAGATCATGGTAATCAAGCTATGACTAACACTAAACATCTAAATGTAACGATCACACTGATTAATAAATTTAATAAAAAGTTTGCTATTTATATTTGATGTAAACATAAAAAATCAAAAATTCAAAAAGCAAATAGTTATATTCAAAATATAATTTGCTAAGTAATAACACAAGAATATTTAATTACATTTAGTATACTATTTGCAAACATTTTAAAAAAATATCATTAATTTAGATATCAATAAGTTAAAATTTGAAAAAGCAAAAATTGTTTTAAAAAATGTAAAACGCAAAAATTTCAAGATCAATTAATCAATAATTAACATAAATAAAACACATTTACTATATCGAATATATTTAAAAACCGTAACATTTCCATCAAACGGTGTTTTAAACAAGTAAGAATATAAAAGAAAAATTACAAAGCATTTATACGACAGTAAAACATAAATAGTACAGAGAAGAGAAAAATTACAAGGAAGTTATTATTATTAAAATAATTATGAATTGCATACAATAATACAAAAAGTGAAAAAACAGATTAAACAGGTAGAAAAAAAATTAATGAATCCTACTTAGTAGTAGTTCGTATTTCTTTATAATGTTACATTAAAAAAAACACAACTTCTCCCATGTTTGCTTTAAAATCTCTTAGTATTATTCTAACGTTTTTGTTCTTTATTGTTCTCAATATTTCTTTTAAAGACTGGTAGAATGCAGCTATTTTTCTTTGTCCGTTGTTGATGCCTAGATATGTACAACGTCTTTATAAATGTCTGGGATTATGTAATCACTTTAAATATGTCGTCTTTTTAAAATTGTGCACCAAACTATTTACTTTGTTTTGACAGTTTAACCGTTGATTGATCTATGATATCAACAAATTTTTAAAAATACAAAATATCTACTATCTTCATTTATCACTGAAAGAAAAAGCCAATATAATCCTTAATGGAATTGAAAAAACAGCACATAATTATACAATTGCTTATTCAAAAACTTCTTGACAAAATAACTAAGCACACAGCTCTCAAATATCTTGGAGAACTTGTTAATCAATGGGACAAAATTCTAATTATTTTATTTTTACAAAATTGGATTTTTGAACCAAACGTGACCGAAAAGAATCATTAACCGGATCAAAGCTTCCTACGTACGATGAATTGAAGTAGTTTCTTAACAATAAATGCCAAGTCTGGTAGTCACTGCAATTATCAAGAAGAGCACAATCAAAACAACACGTTCAATCCAGTTTAGAACCATTAATGCTTTAGCAGCAGTAAAAGCAGTTAGCTGTTTATCATTTATTAAAAGTCACTACTTTAATCAATATCCATTATTTTTGCAACTTAGTAGATAAAAACAAATTCAAGATATTAAAAGATTGAAATTGTTTAGTAATTGTTTTCAACCAAACCACAAGTTAAATCAATGCAGAGCTAGAACATGCAAAAGATCCCACAACAAGCATCACAAACTAATGCATATTGTTAACAACAATTTTTTAGTAATTGTTTTTTACCAAACCACAAGTTAAATCAATGCAAAACTGGAACATGCAAATGATCCCAAAACAAGCATTACAAACTAATGCATATTGGTAACCAAAATAACAAATCAACTAATGCTTATTATGTATCACTACCAATGAAACCTGCACATGTGTTTCTGACAATTTTCATAATTTTTCTTAAAGATAGCAAAGATTTCAGGCAACCTTGTTGGGCTTTCTTTGACTCAGGTTAGATTGCACAAACGGATCAACATTTATGGTTGCAAAAAACACATTTTGGATAGATAATTGCAGGAAGTTGTCAATTAAACACTCTTTAGCATTGTCATATTGTAATTCATCAATGGAAAAAACAACGTCTAAATTCCAAAATTTAGAAGACGTGCAAAATCTGACCAACTTTACACCATTGAACAATATTATAAAGAGCATTTTAAAACTCATACCAATAGAGACAATTACGACAGATTTATTGTAAAACTACCATTCAAAACTCTTCAAATACTTGGCAAACCAAGAAATACCGCAAAAAAAGGTTTCGAACGTTTGGAAAAGAAATTTGACAAAAACTTTTAATGATAAATATACTGCATTCATTTAAAAATACATAGAAATAAATCATATAAGATTGATTGAAGACATTGATTAGGAAACTAGCAAATACTTTTATAAAAGAATCAAGCACAACTACTGAACTAAGAGTTGTGTTTGATGGTTCGGTTAAACCCAATTCAGGAATATCTCTTAACGATAAATTGCTGATTGATCTACGATTACTAGATACCTATTTAACATCCTATTCAGGTTCCGAGAACACACTCATGTTGTGACTGTATGAATTGCCAAAATGTATCAGCAAATATTTTCAGCAATGATGCATATGGTGCGTCAGTAAATATCAAATCTTATTCTATGACAGGATTATTAATAAAATTAAAAATATTACATATCGTACCAATTCATCTATTGTGCTAGGTTTGATCAAATCAAAAGACAAATCATTCGAAGTTTTGTAGCCAATAGAGTTTCTGCTATTAGAGAAATAACAAATACCAATAACTGAAAACATAAATATATCTGGACTAGACAATCCAGCAGATCTTATATCACAAAACAGCAGTATTTCTAAACTCATATCCAATGAACTATGATGAAATACTCCAGCATAGCTCACCAAAAAGCAATTTTGCATAAGCTGAATCTTTACCGGAAAAGAGTACTTAGTAACTAGTATTGTGAGTATTTTCTAATGTTCAAAGATTACAAAATGCTTACGCATATTGTTTACAATTTGTTAGAAATTGTACTTGATTAATGCATCATTGCCAATATGGATTACTAAGTAATGAAAAACAAACCAAGTCATTAGAAACAATTATTAAAATTACAAAGCAGGCCGCATTCAATAATAAAATATAACATTAAAACAAAAGAAAATGCTAAGAAAAGCAGCAAGTTATACACGTTAGAACCATTCTTAGACAAGAATAACATCATACGAGTAAAGTGGCCGTTTACAAAAATCACTGATTCATATCAATCAAAAACATTTAATATTACTTCCACGGAATCACCGATTGTTTCAATTGATAATTCATGATACTCACAAACGGTAACACTATGCAGTCCAATCAACGTTAGCTACAGTTCGGTGCAAATATTGTATTCTTGGAAAAAAAAAGTTTATACATATTGATATTAAAAGATGTATAACGTGTTTTTATGCTAAACCAAAAACATGTAAAATCAAAATGGGAATATTGCCAAGTCATCGAGCACAACAAAGCCTTAAAATCTTTGATATTTTATTTACAAAAATTGTAGACAACACGCTATTTACGTATAAAGAGATGACAACTCTATTATATTAAAAAGAAGCAATCCTAAACTGACGCCCTCTAACACCCATGACAAAAGATCTAACAGACAAAAAACTGTTAACCCCATGTCATTTTTTAATTGGAGATCGTTACCGTATTAGCAGAACCCTCTCATCTACTCTTGAAGGAAAACAGTTTCTCAAGGTTTTAACATATCGATCAAATCCGGCAGCATCAAGTGGAAAGAAATCAATGAAGTACAATTAAAAAACTTTGATTCAATACTAATTAAAAAAAAATAATGTGTTACTATTACATCGGTTGAGAGGCAGAGTTACTAAAGTGCACCCAGAGACAGATGGCTGAATTAGAACCGCCACGGTAAAAATCAAGGAAAAGATAATTAATCTGCTATAAAACTCTGCATACTACCTAGCAAAAACTGGAAGACAAATCTTCCAAGGCAAGAGAAATTTAGTTGTAGCTATGTAATAATATGTAATCTACATTTTAATATTCCCAATAGAATAATAATTTAATAATAATAATAATAATAATATTTATTTCCCAACAGACAAAATACATATCCAATAACAAGGAAATATCTACAAAATAAAATATAATTGTCGTATATAATAAAATATACAGTAATACTAAGTTAATTAATAAAATATAATAATAATTGCAATAATAATAAAATTAAAATAAAATTTTAAAAATGTATAAAAATATTAATGAAGAACAAACAAAGAAGACATGAAAAATAAACATATAATTAAATAAACAAGAGATAGTTTAACTTTGTAAAGCAGTTAAACAATTGGCAACTGACGATTTAAACTCTGAAAATGTTGCAAAAATATCTGTGGAGTGTTGTATGTGGTGATATGATTTAATGATTTTAATTAATGGTGAGTTATTATGATGACATGTTCTAGAAGTGGCATATGAAAATGTTAATGGGTTGCGAAGATTAGTAGAAGGTACGCGTATTGTGATATAATTTACTAGTGATGGGTTGTCAAAATGATAATGAACTATTCTATGTAATGAATGAACCATATTAATGTGATGATTAGTGACTATTGATGATATATCAAATTCATCTAATAATAATTGGTATGAATAACCCCTCTCCGGATAGTGACGAGTTTTTTTATAATGAAGATGTTTTAAAAACTTACGCTGTACATTTTCCAGTTGCATTATATAGAGTTGGTTAGAGGGTATCCATCCAGGTGCACAATATATAAGCCTACTCATAATAAACAAATTGTACAATAATAAAATAGATGTAGTGCAAGTAAAATCTTTTGTAGTTCTTAGTATGAAACCCATTGTTTTTATACATTGATTTACTATGTCTGTTTTGTGGCAGTTAAAAGTAAGTTTATTGTCAAAAGTTACGCCAAGATCTTTAAATTCAATAACACGCTTTATATTACAGTCAAAAAGTTTATAGTTATAATTTATAGTGTTCACATTACGAGTAAATGACAACACACAACACTTATCAACATTTAAGTCAAGACCGTTTTCATTACACCAGACACACAAATTACATAAATTTTGTTGTAAAATATCATAGTCGTTTAAAGTTACAATAGGTTTGTACAGTTTTATATCAACGGCATATATAATAAAATCACAGTTTAGGCTATCACAGACAAAATTTATAAAAAGTAAGAATAAAAGAGGACCTAAGTTGGAACTTTGCGGCACACCGCGGGTGGCGATATACTCGTAAGATGCATGTCCTTCGTACTCAACGCGTTGGATTCGACCTGTCAAGTATGATTTTATGACGCTGATAATATTATCATTTATATCGTATACTTTCAGGCGTTCAATGAGTATATCATGAGGCATACGATCAAAAGCTTTTGATATGTCGGTATAAATGATGTCCGTTTGAATTCTCTTGTCCATGTTAGCAGAAATTTTTTGCGTACTAGTCATTAAATTTGTTAGTGTTAATATTTTTTTAATAAACCCATGTTGTTGCGGAGAGAGCTGCGAATGTATTTTGCTATAAACTTGTTCGGAGATAAGACATTCAAATAGTTTTGAAAAGTTGCATAAAAGGGAAATAGGCCTGTAGTTTTCAATGTTTGGTCTATCTCCTTTTTTAAAAACCGGGGTTACTTTAACATATTTTTATCTGTTTAAAAAATTTCCAGTTTTTAATGTTAGATTAAATATGTATGTGAGCGGTTTAACAAGAACTACAGAAGTATATTTTACTAAAAATTCGGGTATGTTGTCAGTACCCATAGTATTCTTCGATTTTATTTTTGTCTTTTGATTAAATACCGTTTCTTCAGAAACATAATAGTTACCCATGACGTCTTTGATATGTTCATGTGGAGGGATAGTTTGATTGATGTTTTGATTATTATTGAAATGTTTTGCAAAATAATTGACTAAGTCTTGACCTGATTGCAAACTTGCATCTCTATATTTCATTACGCCTGGAATGCGACTGTGGTGATTTTTTTTTTGTCTGAATAAAAGACCAATTTGTTTTTGTCTGAATAAAAGACCAAAGTTGATTTGGATCTTTAAAAATATTTGATTCAGCATTTCTGATAAATTTGTAATATGCTTTATTAATGTTTGTTTTTAAGCGATGTTTATCTATGTTAAGTCGAGGCTGATTAACCATAGTTTGTCTACGCCAAAGTTTTTCTTTTAGACGAATATCACAAATTATATCACGGTTGTACCATTGGGGATAAGATCTTTTGCGTACATAACAAGTTTTTGGTAATGACATTGTTATATTATTACATTCATCTGATTTTCTTAAATTTTTATTTTAGCCATGTCGACAGGCCGTCATTTGAACAATCTTATTTTTAAAAACTCAATTTTTTTTAATTTTATACCAAAAAATAATTGCAATCAGTTTTAAGTTCTTTTATTTTCAACTATTTCAGTTGGATTGTTTTGAGACGCACATTATATTATTTATTGAACTATTTTTGATTTTTTTTTGGTAATTACAGTATAAATTTTATTAGTATATAGAAAATCATTTATTAAAGACTCCTATAAGCTAAATAAACAACAAAAATATACATATTGTCGGTCTAATGTGCAAAAATTGTAACTCCATAAATTACAAAAAATGAATTCTCTAGTGTAAAGTATGCATTAACTAGCAAAAGCCGTTTCTTGACAAAAAATTGTATCTTTTAGCTACTAATCATTTAGAAAACGTTGTAAATCCAACTGACTGTAAGCATACGCAAACAACGTAATTCCAGCCGGAATAGCAGTTTTGCATCAACTTATGCTATAAATATTTGATTATGTGCACGTGTAAGTTTGTAATTTAATCAATGTTAGTTCGTATTATTTATATTATATTTATAATATAATATGATAAATACATTTTACCATACTCGAGATCATAATAATATGCCCTGTGATAAAAAAATGTATCTTTTTTTTATGATAATTACAACACAGCAAAAGTCGTAAATCCCGTAACTATTGAAGCAAACAAATAATTAAGTATTTTATTATAAATTAATATATTAATAATAATTTGCTAACATACATCAGTTTTTAACTTATTTATTATAAATAAACACTTTTGATTGATAATAAATCAGTTGTTGCTCTCCTGTAAAATTTGGTTAAATGAAATTAGGCCGGACGATATGTTATTTAAAGAACTATATGTTTGAAAATAATAACATCAATAATTTATTAATGATTTAATTTCAAAAGGTTTTTTAGATATGACATGTGTTCTTCTTACATGAAATTAAATTGCTTGATCTTGTGATTTCTCGTGCTCTACACTTAGTTTAGCACGGAATTAAACCATTAGCAATATTTGATTTGTTCAGCGCCACGTTGTGTTATGTTATCTAAGTTTTACATTGCGCAGGCAGCGCCTCATAGTGGTAGGTTCATTATCTCGGACGTTTATTTTCATAAAGTTGAATATCTTCCTAATATAATATGTCAATCAACGGTTTAACTGTTAAACAAGGTTATAAGAACTTTATTTACGCACATCAAACTATTTTACTAAAGGGGCATAAACGTACATTAGATGGTTACAAAATTCAAAACTTTTATAATGACCATGTATCAGTTTTATATTGTGCATGTGTGGTGTGTTTATTTTAGTAAGATTATTTTTTCCGTAAATTGCAATACTTGAATGACTATTTTTTAAATTGAATTTATTATTATATAAGCTATTTTAGATTTGTGTTTTTGGGTTGTTACTTTCTGAATAAAGCTAGGGCTCCACGTGCTACAGACTGTCGCTAGCAGCAGCAATAAAATTAAGCGTAATAAATGAACCCAACGGGGACTGCAGTCATGGCTCCACTGAGCTGTAGAACGTCGCTCCAGAGAGGGAAGAGGCGCGTCGTCAAGGTTGTGTAGCGGACGGATAGGTACGGACCTATTTTTTAGCAGTTATTTACAGCTCGTTCCTGGCTCCATAGGCAGTTTTGTGCTGCTTAATATTCCAATGAAGATTTGTTTACCATAATGTAGTTTAATTTATTATACCTACTTATATAATGTATTTTATAATTTCAGTTTTAACTACAGCCAGACACGAATAGAGTGGCCACTATATAGGCAACTTAGTGTACACCAAAATTATGTTGAATGTGGTTAAACTTTTGCTTTTGCCCGTTTTAGCATCTTTCAATAATAGAACAACGTCGCCCGTGGAATGTTTAAAATGTAAGCGTAAATGAAAAATGCTAAAACGGGCAAATGCATTAGTTTAACCACATTCAACATAATTTTGGTGTATACTAAGTTGCCTATATAGTGGCCACTCTATTCGTGTCTGACTGTACAATATTCATAACATATGTAAAATAAACATTATTTTGTTCATTATTTTGTTTGTCTATTTTTAGCTAAGTACTATAAAATATGTAATTTAACATCTTAAAGTGATTGCTAATTATTTTTCTGGGCCCACACTATTGCGCATTGATGTGTTCTGTTTACATATGACATCTATTATTTCACTTAGTAGAAAATTAAAAGAAGATTCTGACATCCTGTAATACTCAAAAAACTTGTCAGGATATTCTTTTAGTTTGTTCTGTAAAAAAACAAATGTTTCCTCTGTTTTTCTATGTAATAGCATAGGGTGAATCCACCATTTCTGTTGCTTCTTAAGCCAACGCCGACGGCGCAATACCAATATTACGGCAACTTTTTGATGAAATGATAAATTATCTATACTATATTATCAGTATGATATTACTCGCCTTTTTCTGATATGTAATAAATATATCTAAGAAATAAAGTTTAATACAATACAATACAATACAATACAATACAATACAATACAATTTACAGGGATCTTTTTTAACATACACACAATAACAGTAAAATTTCTGGGAATTCATATAGATGAAAAATGCAATTGGACTACTCATGTAGATATTTTATGTAATAAAGTTAGCTCTATATGTTACATGATTAAACAATTACAACCCATTATAACTATATCATCTTTAAAATTACTGTACTTTGGACGTATACAGTCTATATTGTCTTATGGAATTCTAGCTTGGGGAGCTGCATCAAATTGGAAAAGATTGTTTAAATTACAAAAAAGGTCTATTAGGCAAATGTTAAATTTACCAGCCAAAACACATTGTGCATATTTGTTCAGAAAACTAAATATCTTAACATTACCTTGTCTCTTTATACACCACCTTATTGTATACGCAAAAATAAATGAAAAGAAATTCAAATGTCTAAATGAGACCCACGATTACAACACACGACATGGGTTTCGATATGAGGTACCAAACCACAAAACATCAAAATTTGAACATAGTCCTGAATATTTAGCAATAAAATGTTTCAATAAATTACCAATAGAAATCAAAAAGCTACCTGCAAAACAATTTAAAATAAAAACAAAACAAATTTTAATCCAAAAATCGCTTTATTCATTAAATGATTTTCTGCTGGCACCATTTTAGTATTTAGTATTTTGTTAATTGTTCTAAAGTGTTATTTGTAAGAAAAAAAAAATGTATTAATATTAATTGTAATTCCATTTCTATGTTTCTATGTTTAATGTTGTTTACTCTTGACTTTTCCTATGTCTGTAGAAGATCGACTGGAATAAATATTATTATTATTATTATTATAAGATACAATTGTAACTGATTGTAGACACGTCATACTAATGCTCATGGAGCCACGACAAGACCAAGACGTGGCGCTATCCGCGCTGTAAACTGCTGCTCTCGTAAAGTCATGATTTTTCTGCTGTACTGCCGCTGTAATTTTACTGCTACTGCTAGCGTCAATTTGTAGCACGTGAAGCCCTAGCCTAATACATGTATCCGATGTTTACTGCCATTTCTTCTGTTCCGGGCCACTGTGCATTGCTTGTGCCTATGATGTTTACTTTATTCATGTCTTTTATCACGTTAAGTGTTTTTTCTATTTGTTTTGAGTTTCTGGCATTCATAGTTGCAATTCTATTTTGTTGTTGTAGGTGAGTACAATTGTTTTTTGTTTTTATATCGCAAAAGTTTTGCTTGTTGACAACTAAAGATCCAGATCTTGGCATAGGTACTCCATAATCAGTTTTTTTCTAGATATTTCAATTAATTGTCATGATGATTTCACTAGAAATGCTTGCGTGAACATTTAATGCAGTGATTTTCATTTGTTTTTTACATCTAAATGGCATAAGACCAAGTTCATTCACTTTTAGAATTGACACCAAATGTTTCTCTCTGCATTGCTAATTATTAATTTTTTTATTAATGATCTAAAAAGGCAATTATAGTTTGGTATTGACAAATGAAAAAAAAGTTTTTGTTATTATAATATGTTTATTAAATTTTTATTGTACATACAATATTTATATAATAAGTACCTATAACTAATACAGTAATTTCGATTCTAGCAACCGCAATATTATGGTACCTTTCATTTGATCTTTATGTAGTCATGTGTATCAATAAAAATTAACATTCAAATATGGGTCAGAGTATGAGTAAGCATAGTTTTATTTTTGTATATATTACACCTAAAAAATCACAATTTATTAAATTAATGTTGTAAATATTTTATAAATCAATTATTTATTTCCATTGATAATGTTGTTTAAACTATTTAGGGTCATACTAATTTAGAGTTCTTAGAATAGTAAATATGTTAAATTACAGTCTAACACAAACAATTGTTTGTTTATTAATTTATTAAATTGGTTTATAAAATTTATAATTTGCATAAATAAAATTCCACATTTCTTGTGCTTTGCTATATTCATAAATATTAAACTATTTATGAATACAGCAAAGCCATTAAATTAAAACTAAGGTTAAGTAGACCATTATCGCAATTAAATTTTGTGTTTTTTAAATGTTACAAAAATAAAGACTATTATAATTATTAAATAGTTAAACTTTATTGATTATTCCAATAATTTATTCAGTATTTACAACTTACACAAAAAACCGCTTTGAATTTTCTTTAATGCTACAAGATTACTTCGAAGTTGATTTAAGAGCAATTAAAGACATTAAGTTTGTACTGTCTGAAACTTTAACTATAAGTAGAAATTTTGTTTATATTATCATAATAGATAGAGCAATACACAATCTGTAATTTGAAAAAAATACATCATATCAAATGATGTAATTGTTATGTTATGGACCAGTCGTTGTGAACAAATTTGAAAAGTACTGAGTGAGGTACAATAGACTCAACAAAACATTATCTACAGGAAAATTATTTTAATATCACCCTACATGGTTTACGTTAAATTTGATCTAATAAATGTTGCATATTTTGAATTTTCTACGTATGGTGAAATTAATGGTAAATGACATTTGAACATAAGATTATCGCAACGCAACAATTAAATTACCCTCAATTTCTTTCGCTATTTATTCAACCGCAACTTAATCAAGCTCTACTCCCGCTATTAAATCAACTAGTTTAATCTTACGGTGATACAAATAATTTAAGAAAATGTATAACACCACTTTAAATCCAAATCTTATATAATCTAAATAGAAATCTTATATAATCTAAATTACAAAAATTAATAAATGTATTATGTTTTTAAATAATAATCTTAATAAGTAACTAATATAGATAACAATATTGATAAATAACAAAATTGTTACTTGACGATAGCTTCTGATCGTTGTTTTCTAATTGTGTGATGCATATATCTATTGCATTTTTGGGTAAAGACGAAACGTGATCTTTTAAAATTTATCAATTGTTGTTTTTAATGCTTTTACAAGGACCAGATTACTTAAAATAAATTGAAACTTAAAATACACTTAAAAATCATTAATAAAGTTGTTTAGGGATAATTGTGACAAGTAAAAAAAATATTTTGAGTTTTGGTTAAATACGATTGTCAAACTATAGATAAATTTTGATAAACCAAAACAAAAATTGTATAAGAAAAATACATAGTTTATAATATATACAGAGGTTGTCATAAATTTAACTTTAAATGGTTTTTTTTGTTAAAAAATATTATGTTTTTAATCGTTAGTGGTGATGTAATTCTTCTTAATATTCACTTCCTAACTTAAGTTGCTACTATTACTTAAAAAAAATAATAAAAGTTAAAATCATGTGTTTTTATGATTTAATCTTTCCACAAACCTTTATAAAAAAAAGTTGCTGCCAAATAGCAAAAATTTGATCACAACTGAGAAAAATTCTCATAGCGTCAACTTTCGTTTCCAGAGACAAAAATGACTTAATAATTTTTACATCCATTTTGCTGCTTGTTATTAAAACCCCTCAGTTTGTGCGGCTTGAAGCTTTACCATGATTTCTGATTCAAAAAATGATTCAGATCTTCTTATTACTCCACCAAAAATAGTAAATCTAGAAACTAATAAATAATCTGCTTACTAATTTAAGAAAATGTTTAAAAATAACAATTAATTAATAATTATATTATAAGTAAAAGTAAATAGTTTTTTCAATTTTTAATTTGAAAAATTCATTAACATGTAAATTATTTATTTTCAATAAAGGTTATGTATATTAAAAGTTTCCATTCTAAAAATAATTTAACAAAAAGTAAACTTAAAATACTTTTGTTTAGTTAATGAATTATTTTAATTTTTATTATTAATTAAATAAAGATACTTATATCAGTTTTTGTTTATTACTATATTTTTTTGTAGTTTTTATTCTTACCTTCATAGAACACTTGACATGATTGTATAGGTTGAAATGTTAAAAATTACATTTTTCTGTGTTTTTATATAAATAATATTAGATTTGAGATTTATTTTAAACAAACATTTTAAAATAACTTATATATATATTGCTAAATATACGTGACTTAACAATAAATTACAAAAAAAAAAATAAACAAAATCACTTATGTTTTTATTGCCAATAATTAATAATCCTATAAAATTTAATTACCTATTTTATTAATATTTAGAAATAATATTTTTTATAAGAAATATGTAATTCAATTGTATTAATAATTTTTATTTTATAGTTAATGCATATTTTTTTTAAATAAACTGAAATTACTTTATAAATCACGTATTAACATTTATTAATTTTTTATTGCAACCATAGTAACTAAGATTATTATTTAATTCAAAAAAACATAAGTTGTGAACGTTTTTGAGTTTAAGAAGAATAAATTATAACAGCCATCTTATAAAAGATTTAAAAAAAATATTTTTTTTGTTACAAAGGCATTAGTATATATTCTATTGCCTTTCTACTTTTTGGTGTAAGGCGTACAACCTTTAATACGCTGTTTTTCTTTTTTGGGTCTTTGTTCTTTTATTTGCTGTTACTCGTCAATCGTCATTCTTTTTTCATGTCCATACTATCTTATTTGACTTTCCTTATTTGTTTTGTAATAGTTTTATTTGTAAATTTATTTTGTATGTCTAGTATTTTATTTTATTTTTTCTTGATTTGTTTTTGATCTTTCTAAGGATTTTATTCTTTCTATTTGTTTTCTTGTCATTGTCATTTTACCTATTTTTGTTTTTGTGGTTTCATAAATTCTTTTCTGTTAAAGAACATCTTTTTTAACATGTTATTTAATTTTGCTGCTTTTTCTATTTTGTCATCTATCTCTTTGTTTAATTTTTGTTTGCTTTGTTTTATTGTTTCCAGCTTTTTCTATTATTATTTTTTTATACTTATTTTGTAATTTAGTTTTTCTTTTGCAATTATCATATTTTTTGTTTTTTCAAAGTTAATTTTTATGTTTATTTTCTTTAGTTTTTTTTTTTATTATTATTTTCATGAAGTGTTAAAGCTTTTCTTCTTTCTCTGCAATTACTGCCATATCATTTGCTAATAGTGATTCAGTTATTTCCATCTTTCAATATCCCATTTTTACCATTTTTATGTTTTTTTTTTATTGCTTTATCTAGTACAATTAAAAAAACAATGCGCTTAGCACGCATCTATGCTTAACTCTTTTTTTTTGTTTTTTTTTGTTGACTTCTTGTTGTTCATTCTTACTATGTTTTTAATTTTTATGTTTTTAATTACGTTTACTAATTTTTTCTCAATTCCTCTTTCTTCTGGTTTTTTCCACATATCATTTCTTTTGATCTTATCAAATGCTTCTTGGAGGATAACAAAGTATACGTGCGTTACTCAATTTTTTTTATCATCTTCTTATTTAGATGTTTTATTATAAATAATAAATTTTGCGTGTTTTTTCTTTTTTTAAATTTACATTGACTGTCTTATATTGTTGTTTCTAATTTGTCTCATCCTTTTTTTTTTTAATTCTAGTAAATATTTTGCTTGGTATGCTTGTTAGCGTAATTCCTCCGGTAGTATTTACATTTTTTATTTCTCTTTTTATGTATGAGTATGATTATATTTTTATTTCTTGACGTTTTTTTTTTATTTTTTGTGTGATTTTTTTTTCAAAAGTTTTATCATTTTTGGCGTAACTTTTTAATTGCTTGTTTTACATTGTCTTTCTTAATTTTTTTTATTTCTTAAATTTTGTTCTTCTGTCCTTAAGCATTCCTTCATCTTCTCTTGTTTTGTTTTCTTCTACTTCTTGTTCTGTTAGTTCTTGGAAGTATCTTTACATTATCTTGTTTTTTTTGTTATTATTTTTCTATTTTTGTTTTTTATGTTTATTAAGTTGTGTTTTTTTTTGTTTTAAATTTTTTTACCTTCCGTAAAATAGTTTTTTTGTTTAGTTGAAAGTCTTTTTTATTTCTTTTCCAAATTTTGCCCTTCATTTTATTTTTGTATCTTTTATCATTTTTTTTTTTTAGTTTGTAGGTATCTTTTCTATTTTTTGTTAGTTTTTATTATTTTTGACTCTCTGTCCACCAATTGATTTTTTATATCATTGTTTACTAGTTTTTCTTATTTTCCTTTTAAGCACGTTATGTTTTCTTTCTATTTTTTTTTGTAGTATGTTTACTATGCTGTTTATATTTGTTCTTTTTTTAGTTTGTTTGTTTTTATCTATATCTTAACTTTTCTTTTTTTGTCTGATTTAAATTTTGCTTTCCATTTTATCGCAGTAAATTTCTATTTTTGCCTGTCTTGTTATTCTTTCATTTTTTATCTTGTTCAAGTTGTTTCTGTTTACTAGGTACTAGTCGATGATTGATTTTTAGTTTCTGGTTAGTTGTTTTCTTGTGTATTTGTAAATTTTCCTGTGTTTGAGTTGCATGAGATGCATACTTGAACAATTCTTTTTCTGTTGGTTTTTATTTTTTGTCTGTTTTTTCATTGTTTCTTTTATTTTGTTGTTTTGGTTTTATCTTCCATTTAGGTCTTCTAATATTATTAGGTTTTTTGTTTCTTTGTTTATTTCTTGTTGTAATTTACTATAGAAGCTGTCATACTCTTATTTCTTTGCGTTTTCATTTGGCCCATATGCTACTATCAAGGTCCATGTTTCATTGACTACTAGCTTTATTTCTATCGTCATAATTTTTTATTTATAAAGGATAGGCCATGTTTCAGTTGAATTTTGAATTACATGATTTTACTTACGCTGTCAATTTTTGCGTCACAAGTACATAAGGAAAGTGTGGTTACATATCTTTGTAGACAGAAGATGCATCGTTCTACTTTGGAGCAACGTTTTGAAATACTGAAAATTTGTTTTGAAAATTGGTCTCATTTGTCTGCAACAGCACCATTGATCAATAAAATACAAAATATTGTAAAAAAAGTGCATGAAACTGGAATGATGGTAGACAATGCGCGCATCAAGCATGCTCATGCAAAGCGTTCTGCCAAAATTGTCGCTTCTGTGGCTCGAAGTGTACGAGAGCATCCAAGAATAACTTGGCACAGAAATCAACAACTTGATAATTGGAAAACCACTTTGAGACGGATTCTTTACAAAGACCTCGGTATGTTTGCGTATAAAGTGCAACACGTTCAAGAAATTAAAATAGACGACCTTGGTGCTTGTTTTTGTTTTGCTCAGTGAGCTTTAAACAAATTAAATGTTGACTCTAATTTTAACCAACAAATCATCTTTTTGGACGAGACTCATTTATATCGTAGAGGTTATGTAAACAAACAAAACTGCCGTATTTAAAAAAAAGAAAATTCACATTTTATAGTTAAGAAACCAACGCATCTATTGCAAGTTACCGTTTGGTAAGGATTTTAGAGTCATGGCGTTATTGAGCTATTTTTCTTCAAAAACAATGATAGCACCAACGTTACAGTTACCGGAGATCGTTGCGGAAGCATGATCACTGATTTTTTGTGGGCCAAACTTGATCTACAGCAGCTCTAATTTTAACAAGATGGGCAACATCCCATACTCCACATGCTACGATCAATCTTCTGCGCACCAAATTCAATAAAATAAAAATATCTAAAAATAAGCCGTTTGTTTTTTATTATATATAATTAAAATTTTATCTTAAAGATGACCAATCCTGTTTATTGTATCTTTTATCTTTTTTGGAGCTATTATCACTCCTACTTTTCCTTTTGTTCTTCTCTTTTTTTTCACTTCTGTCCACATTAACCAGTAATTATATGTTTTTTATAACCCTTACTCTTTCTCTTTTTTATTTTATTTTATTTTTTTTTTTAATTATAAAATATTTTTATATTTACAATTTATTTTTTATTTTGTTTTCTTTACTTGCTGCTCCACACCGTCTCCATATGAATTTTGTTTCCGATGTTCCTAGTATTTCTATTTCTTGGTTTATCATCTCTTCTACCAGTTCTGCTTGTTTTCCCATCTCTCTTAAATTTTATGTTCCTATTCTTTCTTTTTTTTTTCTTATTCAAGGCCCTTTATCTGTTTTTTTTTTTCACTTTCTTTTGTTTTTTATTCTCAATTGTTTTTATGCCTGTTATTATAACGTTAGTTATTTTTTTTGTCTTTTTGTTTTTTATCTATGTTTTATATGTTTGCAATTTTTTGTATCATTTGTAATTTCTTTTGCTCTTTCTTTACTTTGTCTGTGTTTGTTCCTATAATTTTTTAAACAAGGTCTTTAGCTCTTCAATTTTTGTCAATTTCTTTTGGGTATTTGTGGTGCTGCTAATACTGCACTAAAATGTATTTGAAATGTTTACAAACCGCATCCAATGTGCTGTAACAATGTGTAAGTTTGAGGTACAATAACTCCTCTTTCCCTAGATTTTGGCATTTCTTAGGAGACAAAAACTGTTGATGTAACTCATAATAATGAATGATGACAAGTAAAGAATAATGATCTAAATACATGAGGTGATGTATTATGGGTTTTATTATGCATTTTACAGCTAGTTTACATTGCCGTAGAACTCTTACGACTTGTTTAAAGAGCGTTAATAAAACAAACTGCTTATCAGGTAGTTTCAAAACCACCCCACTAGATAAAGAACAAAAAAATATTTAGTTATATTTTACAGATCAAACCTTAGAGTGTCTCCGTGCTAAGTTAACTTTAAGCTATATAACTATTTATTGATTACTGGTACTTGTTGGTGGATTTGAACGTCTTTTATAGTCTTGTAGTAAATCAGGTGAATTTGATTTATTTTTGGTTCTTTTGTATGTTACTGATAACAATTCTTGTTTAATATACAATTCTCCTTTTTAATCTTATACATTTTGAAAAGCTTTTGTTTTTGTTTTAAGGACATTTGAAAATCAATCTCTATTGGTTTAGAAAGATGGTAAAAGATTGATTTATTTTTGTTACAATATTTAGGTGATTTAGAAGCACTATTTAAATTAGTAAATTAACGTTTATTGATTTTTTTTGTTTAAATTTAGTTTATTTTGCATTCAGTTGATTGGCTCACAATAAGATTGTCGGCACATTGATAATGTTTTGTGCTTTTGGTACATAAGCAATTTAGAAGCAATACTTTGTTCTTATTTTTTTATTTTAGTAAAATGTTGACCTTTGATATTATCATTAAAAAATCAAATTTATGTTTTGTAGAAATTGGGTTAAAGTATAACATCTCAACATTGTTGTAATTTATAGGGATTTACAGAAAGTAAATATTGTTAATATTTTTTTTTTTATTTATTCCATCAATTACTAATCTAAAATCTAATATACTCTTTTTTCTGTGAGAAAAAATACTTCCATTAGCTCTTTTGCTGGTTGTAAAAAGATAATACTGTTAGAAAAACCCACAATTTATATAAAACAAATCAAACTTATTTGTGAGTTTACGTTTCACAATACTCACATAACATTTAGTAAAACTCACCAGCTTGTTTACCATGCGAGATGACTCAAAAACCAAAAAATTAATTTTTGTTAGTTGAGAGGCTAAAACACATGTTTAGAAGAGTGTTAGTTTTAACACAATAGTCTGACCCTAGCTGCTGGGAAAACAGGTTGGTAAACCTAAACCACTTTTAATCAATCGACTAGTTTTGTTAAATTTATAAAAAAGGAATAATGTAATGATAGATAAAAGGTTTACACTGTACTAAGGTTGAAACTCTATAGTGTTCTTAGTTTTTGCAAAAATCTTTCATTTTTATTTATAAGCTTACAACCTCTAGGTAAAGAGATTGAGCAATGAAGTTGTGTTTATTATAATGCTTTTTAAACCATTAACAAAAACATTTCTGTTTACTTTGTTTGGATTCTCAGTCATGTAGGTATCAATTGCAATAAATTAACGTTACACCTTTGTCATGCAGACCAAAGCGTAGGAAAGAGATTTTAAGCACGCAGTTTTGCATTGGTCATCTGAGGTTTGTGATATCTGTAATGTTCTATTAACAGTTAGTTATATTTTATTGGATTGGTCGCAGTTTTAAGAAAAATGAACTGCGTCTGAATTATTACACAATTTGTCAAATGTCAATGGCAATCCGATTGCTGATGTCGATTGTCTGCTCAAATTTGTATAACAAAGCAAACTGACTGTATGGATATGATTGTTTATTTATTGTGAAACGGACTATTTTGACGCACGTGATTCTGAAATCCCACAAAACAAACGCGGAGTCCCCTGAGATTTTCTAAGACGGCAAAAATGCACGCACAAGATAATTGTTGTACAAAAGCAAAAACCTTTCACCTCTACCTCTTTGTCTGCTTTGTATAAGGTGATCTGAAGTTGAGTTGTATTTTTGTCAAGATAGCGTCTTTAATAAAATTTTCTAAAAAGATTATATGGTCAACGGTGCTATAATTTTGTCTTAAACTCGCCTGGTGTTTAGCTAAAAGACCGCGTTTTTTCACCTACCACACCAGACGGTTGTAAACCATTTTTAAAAAGGCACGTCATCTGGTCCCGGGTCGGAGGAAGTACTCATGCTGCTGATAGCCGTTTCCAACTCTTTTGAATAAAAAAAGAAGTTGGAGGGCAAAATCTTTCGGGAAGAGAATTCTAACAAAGTTTCAAATTGTTTGCAATATATTTTTTTCTTCACTATAATTTTGAAAGCTACTTGGAGAATTTTGGTCGTTTTTGTGACTTTGCGTGCGTTAAAAATTAAGATGGGAATCACAAAGGAAAATTTTTTTCTCGATACGGCTCCTACAATTTTCCACACGTAGCTCTCCCATAACCATTGCTTGCTTTTAAAAAAATTTTGGCAAGCAATGACGTGTGGAAGTTTTTTGAAACAATCAAAAGCTTTGAAGAGAGAAGATAAACAATATCTAAAAGACAGTTTGGGAGATGCAAATGTGTTCTAAAATAATTTTGAAATGTTTAAATTATGTTGCAGTATAAATAAAGTTATTGTAAACGAATAGTGCATAATTGACTTCAATTTTGATAACCAAATAATTGTGGAGTACACGCGTTCTACTATTTGGTTAGAATCGGGATTCTGTGAGCTAATAAAATACAAATTAATTTAGTTTAATTCTATTAGTTTTTGTATGATACTGTTTTAAATTCTAATTAATTGTCAGCAATGTTCTTTTTGTATTGCCACTTTTTAATTTTTATCAATGATGCAAAAAGACAGTACTAGTTTCATAAAATAATAAAATAATACTTATTATTAAATAGCAGGTTTTATTAAGTTATTGCTATTATAATATGTTTATTAGATTTTTATTATACATACGATATATAAGTACCGTACATAAAACTAAAACAGAATTCATTTCAATTCAAGCAACCGCAATAATAAGTAGTAAAATGATTTATAGTAACATTTATTTGATCATGCTGTGGTTATGTATTTTAATAAAAGTTAATTGTCAGATCATGGGACCAAATATGGGTAAGCATAATATTTATTTATTTAAAAAAATACACCAAAAAAATTTTAATAATTTGCATTTATGTTTTAGATCTCTAAGTTCAAAAAAAATTTTTTTTATTTAATAATCAATTGAATTAAATAAAACTAAACATTGTTGAATTTACAAGATATTTTTATAAAACAAATTTTTATTTTAATTTATAATTTATGATGTGATATATATATATGTCAATGTTAATTCAACATAAAGAATTAAATAGCACCTTTTTATGTTAGAATAACTGTATAAGCTGGTTTATAGAAATTGTATTTCTTCTTCATAATTCTTGTTCTTGATAAATAGTTTAACATTTTTTGAGTCTTGTTTAATATTTTTGTTTGCCATTTTTATATTATTAACAACTCATTATTTTAGCTTCAAAATTCTAGATTAAACTTTTTTCAATTTTTGTTATTACTTAACATTGCTCGCTCGTTTATTGTTACGTTTGATCAAAAAGTAAGAACCGGTTTTGATTAGACCTTATATTTGTTAACAAAGAGTCATTGCAATATCTGTTAACTTTCAAATGTAGAAATTTTAAAAGTAAGTTTTAGTTTTTTTTTGCTAGCTTTTCATAGCTCATTTATAAGGTTACAGTAAATCCTCATTTTGCCGCTAAACGCCAAAAATAAACTCGTTAGATTTTAAAACAATTTTAACTTGCAACACATCTTTCAAAAATTGGAGCTTGATTCAAACCATTAATTTTCTTTAAAAAAATCATAAAAACTAAACAACATATTTTATTAATTTTTAATATGAATGCAATATTAATCAAATATTATATAAACTAGAACATGCTAAAGTAAACATTTTTAAACATTTTGATTTAAAAAAAATTGTTAAAAAAACTGACACTTGACAGCAAAAACTCTGAAAATTATTATGATTATCAGTTTGTTACAATTTATTAATTAATCTAATAATATATAATTTCAGTAATTACAGTTCGCACAACAAGTCCACTAAACCAGTTTCATTTTTTTCCGATGCTACAAGACTATTTTGAAGTTGATGTAAAAGCAGCCAATGACATTACGTTTGTATTGTCAGAAACTCCATCCATAAGTAGACATTTTTACGAGATTGTCTATGGCGGATGGGTCAATACACGTTCTGTAATTCGAAAAGATTCCATCGAAACAAATGAGATGGTGGTTATGAATGGACCAGTTGTCATAAATACATTTGAAAAATATTGGGTAAGATACAATAGACTTAACGGAACAGTATCTACGGGAAAATTATTACAATATCAACCTTACATGGTTTTTGTTGATCCCGATCCAGTGAATGTTGCATATTTTGGATTCTCTACTTATGGTAATATTATTGGTGAATGGCATTTGGACATAAGATTTTTACAATATAATCCCGCAGCGCGGCAGTTAAATTACCAAATTCCGCCAATTAATCAACATCCACTTTCGCAATTAAACCATCCTCTACTTCCGCAATTAAATCAACCTCCGCAGTTAAACCATCCTCCATTTTCACCACGGCCAATCAATCCTTTTAATATATTTGGATAAAATTGATAAACAAAATATTGTAACATTATTTAAAAAATAAATTTTATACAAGTTAACATTTAAAATGTTTAAAAAATACATATTTTATAATAAACTACATGTAGTCATGATTTTAATTTTTAATAACTTTTTGTTTGTGTTTAAGTTTAAAAAAAATATATTTATTTGCATAATTGAGCACGTTCTAGTGCACTTTCTATATCATTTCTAAGAATAGTCGGCTCTATAGCCCGGTGTTTGTCTTATATATATTGCTTCAACTAAAAAATTGTGATGTTATATTGACGTTTTATTTCAAGTATCCCCAAAAGACAACAAGGCTGTTAAATTTGGCAAACAAAAAACTAGTAAGATTCTGCATTTATAAAAATAAAGCGTTTACCGGCCATGGTTTTTAGAACTACCATACAACTAAGTTGTATGTGTTCTGGCTTATTTAAAACATATTCTTGAATAATTTTTAACAGCAAGTTTAAAAATTTCAAATGTGTCCCGATATTGATCTCCATTTAGCGTAACTTCGTGTTAGTTCTCAAAATAATATGATCCATAATTTTTTTTTGCTGTAATATTTTGTACCAGACAATACACTTTAGTGATAGTAATTGTTGTTGTTGACATTTTCGGCACAGTAAACAAATATTTACAGTAGAATTTTGTCTACTCTAGCTTTATTAGCCAGTATAATTCAAGGGACACGGCCAAAATTTGCGAAAAATGTAAAGCAAAATTCAAACTACGTTATGTAAATCGCTTTATTGTTTTTTAAAATACTCTCCTTTGAATTCTATAAACTTTTGCATCTGATAAAGCTAATCTTCAAAACAATTTTGCCACTTTAAGCAAGGTACTTCTAAAACAAATAATTTAAATGCTTGAACGAAAGTCTTCAAGCGATGAAAAACGCTCGCCACGCATTTTATTTTTGGTATGTCAAAATAGGAAGAAAACATTGGACAATAAATCAGGCAAATATGTGCAATGAATCATTAATTGGATGTTGTTACTGGTCAAAAACTCTACAGTTTGTCGTGCTGTGTGAGCGCTTGCGTTGTCATGATAAACAATGATTTGCCGGTTTATGTTGTTTCTTCTGATTTTAGCAATAACTACCGGCAAACAAATTGAAGTATACCAGTCAGCATTAACTGACCTTCGATCTTCTAATGCAACAGTTGCAACATGACACGTTTTTTTGAAAAAAACAAGCAATCATTCTTTTCAAAACGCTTTGTGAACGCACCAATTTTGTGGGTTTAGGTTCATTTTGAAACACCCATACAGTCTATTGCTGTTTAGTTTTAGGCTTATATGAATATATCCAAAATTCGTTACCTATTACAATGTTATATATCAAATTTAAACGACCCCCTTAAATTTGTTAGCATTTCCTTGCACTACTTGGCACGTGCCTGTTTTTGTTCTTCTTTCAAATTGTGTGAGATCCAACTACTGCAAAGCTTCCTAACATGCAAATGATCGTGCAAAGTCGTATGTGTTTGTTTTACTGCATTGCCTCTATCTCACCATAGGTCACATGCCGATCTGACAAAATCATTTCACGCATCAATATTTTTTGGAACAACAGAGGTGCATGAACGACTTTTGCAAAGATCGTCATCAAACGTTGGTCTTCAACGCTTGAATTCTGCGAACCATTTGTAAACCATAGTTTTGGATGGTGCTTCATCCCCAAATATTGAACTAAGTTTTTCCACACATTGCTGCGGTGTTAAACCGTATCGAAAATCATAAAAAATCATCACCTAAAAGTGATTCAAAATTTTTATTTTTCACACAATTATTACTTTCATTAAATTTTGTTGAAACAAAACTATGCAATTTGAAATCAAACTGTCAACTGAATACGTCAAATTTCACGAATATGACAACCTCAAAACGCTGGCAATACAGGCAGTACTTGATTCCGCAAACTTTAGCAGTGCCTTTTGTAGAAGAAACAAAAACGTATTACAACACATAAATAAAAATAAGATAATAATATCTGAACAAAAATGTAAATCTAAAACGCGCGAGTGTTAAGAACTTGAAATCGACGCTATTATTACTACTTAAGCTCAAAGACAAAAACAAAATTTATATAAGATCAATATAGACTATAAAAAAGCGATTAATTTAGTTTTACAGATTTTGTTGATACATATTTTTAAATTCTATAAAATCAAAAAGCAAATAATAAAGTTTCTAGACAAAACTATGAGTACTTTAATAACTCGATTGGAAATCTATACAGACCAAACTTATTAAAATAAATAGAAATATATTTCAAAAAGATTATCTTAGCGTTTTCTGGTTTTATTTAACCTTTAATACAATATATTGTACACTCAGCCAAACCAAGTATAGAGACAAATTAAATCACACAAAAATTACGCACAAATATACTTACACAAATACTTAAGAATGTTCCAAAACACAAAAACAGACAATAGTGTAATAAAACAACAATTTAGCAATAAATATAAACTTGCCTTAAATCGATAATTAAAATTAAATTAAATGAAAAGAACTTTATAAAAAAAACTAACATGCATGCTATACCATTTCTGACATAATTTTTCAAAATAATTAAATGATCAAATACAGATCTAAAAGACTTAGATAAAAAATTCAGAACAATACTAACTAAATTTAACGCATTTTCCTAGAACATGTTGTCAACAAGTCAACCTACCAAGACACAGAAAAAAAAGTACAAATTTACCAACTGCAAACATATTTTAACTTAGACACTAAGAATACTTTTCACGCAACTCTAAGACAACTAAACATTAACTATGCATTTCTAAAAATTTGGTAACGCTGTTGATATACACAAAAATTGTACTGACAAAAACAATAAATTAGAAAATAAATGACAAGAAAAATAATTACATGGTAAATACAATAATCAAATTTACAACAAAAGTATAAAGTTACAAAGGAAAAATAAATAGCTTCAGCTAAAACAAAAGGCGTTATAATAGTTACAAAATTAGGTTACAAAAACAAAAAAAAACTAAAAAATATACTTAAAAAAAAAAAAACATATATCACTAATGCAAAAAATGCAAAAACCAATGCAAATCTACATATAACGCATATAATAGATGCAAAACTCCAGTTTCTTCTGAATATCTATTTAGACACAACAAAGTAGCAGATATATTCTATCAAGATCTAGCAAACAAAACACTTAAGATAAATGACCGCAAAGAACCATACTACTTATATAAGGCAAAATCAATCATAGAAACTGGGTCCAGACAGACAAAACCATTGAAATAGACATATACAATCTAGAAGCAATGTAAAAAGCCGTACTACTTGACATTACCAATATTACTAGATTCTTTTTAAAAGATAGTTAGCAATATATGTGTATAGTCTTGGGCCCGCATATTCATATATTAAACAGTATTTAAGCTAAGAAAAAAATAAAAATTACCAGCTTAACCTTCCAGTAGTAACGCCCTTTGTATGACACCGCGCCAATTGTTATTTGAGTTTTTTTCTTTACCTAGAAGAAGTTGATTCTTGATATTTTAGGAGTTTGTACTTCTACTATGTGTTTGCAAATTTAGTTTAAATTTGATTTCAAAATTTTAATCGTTGCAACACCGTCTTTACCACTCCCGTTTAAGTTCGTTGGCATAAAAAATTTATTTAAGTTTTTTTAAATTTTAATTTAATTAATAATTACATTAAGCTAAAGAAGTATTTTTTATGGATTTACCTTTTAATAAAATTTAATTACATTATTTTCAGAATACGGTCCACCGGATGTTATTTGAAAATAATTAGTGTTAAGCTTTATTGTAATCTTTTAATTTTATTTTTTATATTAATGGTTTATTCCTACTCTCTTTATTCCTAGTAAACCCTTTCTAGGAATTTCTGAATACCACCAATATAGTGCATTTGATGTGGTTCATAGGCTCTGTGAGCATATTTCTCGTTTAAACAGAAATGTTACTATAGACAATTGGTTTACATCGGTGCCTCTGGATCGAAGTCTACATCCGGAACATAAACTCACCGTCACTGGCTACAGAAAAAATTTAAAAAAACTGCCTTTCCATTTTTTAAAACCATTCTTTCGACCAGCTCGTACCAGCATGTTTGGGTATTCCAATAACTGTACTTTGGTTTCATATTGTATAGCAAAAAAAAGGAAAAATGTATTACTTTACATTATAATGATGAAATTGATATAGATGGTGGAAGAGAGGCGTTGACACTGTTGACAAGTATGCGCTAGTTCTGATTGTGCCAGAAAATCACAAAGATGGCCGATGGTGATTTTTTATTTTATGTTAAACATATCTGGAATTAATTTGTCAATTATATATTCTGCAAATAACCCAGAAATTAGGATATTAAGACAAACTGTTTTGATGGATTTAACAAACGGCTTACTGCAACCACACTTGCAAGTTAGAGCAAATATGTTCAATCTTCCACGAGGCCTTTCATTTAGCATACAAGAGATGTGCAAAACTCAAACTCAATTTCTTCAACAGAAAATTATTATTGAAAAATGTTTTTTATTGTGATAGAACAAAAAACAAAAAACAAGGTTTCCTTGTTTCAACTGTAAAAAGCATATGTGTTTACAGCATATAACAGCAGTCTGTTAAAACTGCAGAGATACTTCATTCTGTACCGAATAATTTAATGTTTGTTATTTAATTCAATTATTAATAGTTTAAATTACTGTTTTGAAGCGTATTATAACAAATTTAATAAATAATATTTTTATTGCAATTTAGTTTTTGTTATACTTAATATCATATACCAAATTCAAAACGTAAAAAAATTGAAATAAAGTTACAAAAATATGAATGCGGTCTTAAACACCGCCGACACCAAGCATGCCTAAACAAAAAGCGACACCACTTAGGTTAACAACTACATTAAAATTCAAAATTTTTGAATACATATCAAACTATAAGAACATTTTTAAATAAAAAAAAATAGTAAAACAAACTTATAAAGCCTCCGGCGTTATAAGTAACTGTTACTAGTATTTTATTATTATCTATGTTATTTTATTAAATTTAGTTGTATTTCTCTTCAACTTAATGTAATGTGTTTATAATTATTAATTGTTTTTAGTTGACCTATTTTCTACAATAAATTGTATTATTAAATAAATTTTAGTGCCATTTTATCTCCATCTCAAATTAAAATAAAATATATATATCTTAGAAGTGATAGTCAACTGCATTAGGCAATAGTAAAAGCAGATAAAACTTCACTCATTCACTTACTTAATAATACCGAAATTACAGAAAATAAAATTTTAAAGCAGGAAAACATTAGAAAATAGGCCTCAAACAATTACATTACTATTGTCAAAGTCACAAACTCGATGTCAACTAATATGCAACATTCAAATACTTAGAAGTAGGGCAGTTATATCCAGAGACTGAGGGTCTTATACACGCCTATCAAGATAAAGTTATTAGCACAAACAGTTAGAAAAAATAGATAATTAAAAACCCAACCACTTTGAACAATAAGTGTAGAGAAAATGCAACAACAAAAGAGAAACAATCAAACTATATTGACTAATAGAAGTACAATACTTGCTCCTAATTTACGTATTCTTCTTATTTTGCCAAATTTGTAGCACTTTAATATTGGTTTTTAAATGTTTACTTTTAAAATTTCAAAAGCAGTGCCACTCAAGATAAAATTAATCTGGTACTTGTTTCAGTTTTTCAACCAATACATCGTTTGTAGTACGTACTAAAAACATCGTTATCATTGCAGTAAATATTAACATATAAAAACAGTAAGATTAAGTAATGTAAAGTTTTTGCACAATTTATGTAGAAGACCAATTTTACACAGTTATTAAAACTAAGAATCATAAAATTTTGTTTAGACAACAAATTTGCATCCGTAATTTGATTATTAAAATCTAAAGTGTACCAAAAATATATCGCTTTTGTATACACAGTGTGCCCCAGGATAATTGTAACAAGAAGTACAATAAACACAAAAATTTTAAATTTTGGAATGGTACTTGGGGATCATGTCCTGCTTAATGTAAAACTATGACATACCAAAAATAAGTTGATTCAGTCTTATACAGAGTGTTTTATAGGCAATTTTGTAAAAATCATAAAAAATAAAGTACCATTATATTTCAATATACAAAAAAAATTTACAAAAAAAAGATGTTTAGAAAATGATTTTATACTACCATACCAAATTTGAGAAATATCAACAACAAATTAAACTTTTTCAATAAATTAAAAAGATTTTTTATTTAGGAGCAAACTGGGCTATGGAAACAATAATGGTAGACACACTCCTATAAAAAAACTGAAAAATTAATAACTGTCAAATGTAATAAATATTGAATAAGCTCATAACAAAAGTATTAAAACAAGCAGAGCAAATGGTACTAACACTGTACAATGTTATGGCATTGTCAAAGAATATTCACTAAGGGAAGTAATAAAACAATTTAATAAAAAAATTCCAGATACTGTTTTGGCGAGTACTACGGCTATGAGAACAATTAAAAAGTATTTGACTACTGGTAATGTTCTTAACATAAAAAAAAAGAATATGATAAATCTTCTTTATCATATTCCTTTTTGAGGTTATTATAGCGCGTATCTCAGTTACAGAAAATTCAAGTATGCCACTACGAGAGAGATCAAGTATTACTAGTATTAGAAAGACTAAACTTTAGAGAGTTTACAATGCAAGAAAATTACATACATATCTTCGAAAAAGATGATGACGGACAAATATTAGATTTTTGTTTAACTATTGGAAATAAGATGATAGAAGACAGATTTTTTTAAGATTCTGATCATTTTTCCTGATGAAGCTACATGTACGACAAATTGCTATGTTTTATCTTAGAACTGTCGGTATTAGGCTCCTGAAAACTTAAACTTTACAATTCATAATTGAAAACAATATAACAAAAAAGTAATTGTGTGGTGTGCCGTTTTTTATCACGTTGAAATTATTGGACCTTATTTCATTGAGAGAAGATTAAACCAGCACACTTATTTACCGCTATTTTGATATTTAAAAAAAAATGCCTACACTGTATTTTTAAGATGATGGCTGCCTTAGCTACTCCACTCAAAGTTAATGAATGGTTAAATTGATATTTTGGAGAAAATTGGATTGCCAGGAATGGACCCATTATGTGGCCGCCAAGATTCCCAGACTTATCAACATTGGACTTTTTCTTATGGGGTTGCGTCAAGCAGTTGGTTTAAGCTAAACCACTTCCAAACTATGCAGAAATATTAAAACTGAGAATTATAAATGCTATAAACTTCTTACCATTACAACAAATTTGTAACAGTTTTAAGAAATTTATGCAAAGGATCGAAAGATGTGCAGATGTAGGCGATGTAGCTGGTAACTACATCAGATGAGTACTTAAAAAGAATGTGTTGATTATTGTTTTTGTTGTAACGTTCTAAATAAAATGCATTAATTAAATGGAAAACTGACATTTTTAAAACATACTAATGAGGGCTTTAACACCATAAACAGCTGTCTACATTCACTGGTTGGAAAAAACAATTTGCATTTATTATCAATTTGTTATTGTTATTTTTGATATTCCTGAAATTAAGTATGGTAATATGAAATTACATTTAAATATATAATATATGATCATTTTTACAAAATTGCTTTTAAAACTTTTTTTATAATATTTTATAAAATTTTAAATAATAGTAATAAAAAACATTACTAACAAAAAAGTTATGAGTTAAAATTATAACATGATCTATGTGCCAACCTGTATTAAATTAGAAAACATACAGAGTGTTTTAATGAGTTATTATAAGACTATGTACAAGTCAAAGTAGTTTGAAAACAACTTTTTAAATAAATAAGTATGCTAACAAATCATCTTGTATAAATAAAAGATCATTTATTTTATATTATTTATCAAATAAAGATAACTGCAGTCTTTTATTCTCACCTTAAGATGCCTATATACAACTGGTCAATTAGAATTACATGTATACGAGTGCCAAGATAACTAATGCATCGTTTAACATAAATACAATTCGAGACCGGATTTAGAAAACTGAAACATTTATCTATAATTAAATTGAGGGGTTTTAATAATAAAAATAATAATTTGAAATTTGTTTATGTAGGTTAAAATGTTTGTTATTATAAAAATTAAAAAACTAAAATCAATTTTTTTGATTTTTAAAGAAAAAAAATTGTAAACATAGAAATTTCAAAATAAACTTTTCTAGCCGCATGAAGAAAAAAACTGTTTAATGACATTAAGATAAGAATACAAAAATGAAAATTTCTATTGAGTTGATTTAAATTTTATTTTAAACAAAATGTAATAAAATGTATATATTGTATGTGATGCTGAATATTCGTGACCAAACAATTGAACACCAACAAATTTAACAAAACTACACTTGTTTATATTGTCAATTATTAATAATTATAAAGAGATTTATTACCTGTTTTATTAATATTTAAAAATAATATTTTTATAAGAAATATTTAATCCAATTCATTATTCATAATTTTACTGTAATTATTTTATAGCAATTGCATAATTTCTATTAATAAACTTACGTTTATAAATCACGTATTTTAATTTATTAATTTATTATTGCTACCATAAAAACTAAGATTATTATTTAATACAAAAAACAATAAGTTTTGGACGCTTTTGAGTTTAAGAAGAATAAAATATAAAAGTTAAATTATACAACAGATTTACGCTTGTGCTACCACAGCTGCCTTTGAGTATGTACAAACCTACAAACACTAATATGTATATATGATTGCAACCGCTAATTAAAAGAATGGATTACATATGCACAATCATATATTTCTAAATTGTTCTGCTGAAGCTGCATCTTCACCCAACTGTGCAACGCTCCGATACTTCAATCTATTTAGATGTAACATCAATACTACAACAGAAACAAAAATAAAATCACATTATGTCCGCTTTACACTGTCTATAAATATATCATGAATTACATTTATAATTATAAGTAAAACGCAAAATTGGTTATTAATTAATTATAGTGACGCAAATAATGTACGCATTCGCAATTATAACAAAATAGTTAATTTATGTTACAAATGTTATCGCTCCCGTTTTATGCGTCAATAATTAAAAAAAACTAAAACTTAAATTTGTACATCTAAATAAAAAAAATAATTATTTGTGACTTAAAATTTTATCCATTACTATATAAATTATATAGTCTCATAAGTGTTTTAAGACGTGTTTTACTATTAGCTGCTTTGATCAATGGATTTTGCCACTAGAAACTAGAGCCAAATTCTGTGATGCACCAACAAATTGCTTTTTGTATAATTTAACATTTATCAACATAGGTTAACTAAAATTTGAATAAATAGCTATCGATAAACCGTAGTAAATAGTATGACGTACTGCCACGTTGTTAAGAGTTGCAGAATACGGCTTATTTTTAAGGTGCCAAAAATAAGCATATAATGAAAAAAATTTGCAAATTTAGCAGTTTAAAAATTACAATTATCTACTTTTAAAGTTTTAATAAAATTAATAAATAACTATAATGTTTAGTTGGAGTAAGATTAAAAAGTGTAAAGTACAACTCATAGCAACTTTATTATATTTGCTACAAGGTATTGATAGCTGCATTCTGGTACTTCATTACAAATTGACATTTATAAAGCCTTGCTATTTATTTTAACAGCAAAAAGTATATGATAGAGGGTTACACTTTAAACTATGAAATTTTTCATTTGCTTTGATTAATTCTATTTTGATTAATTAGCCCTGGCGACTATACTGGTTTGTTAGCAGCGCCTTATTTAAACTAAGAGATTTTGTCCGTTTATAGACAATAGACCAAGTAGTTGTAAATGTTTTGAAAAACAGCCAGAGCTTTAAAGAAGATTAATTTTTTAAATTCATAAGTCTTTCTCAAGAGCTTATAAAAGTAAAATATGCAGTACAAAGTCATATCTTATTAAAATTCATGTTTCTAGAACAAATTCGTGTTAAAGTAGAACCAAGTATATTCAAAGGTTGTAATAGAACGAAAGGAGGGTAAGAATGAAGGTAATAGTAAAAAAAATTATTGCTAGTTTTTTTTTTCATATTGTATTAGATTGTCTCAATTACAAGCTTTCTAATGCTTTTTTTATTTAATAACTGTCTGTTTTGCCTTTATTTCAATAAAGTTTTGAGTAGTTTTTGTGAGATTTTCTGCCGCAATATAGAGATTTTTAGAGAATAAACAATGAATATTAGAATCAAAATTATTTTAAAAATATTTTGTTTTTACTATGTTCATCTTAGAATAATGATAGGTGAGGTTTAGGTTTGATAGTAATAAGAAAAGAAGTTTTAACTCAAGCTATAAATTGAAATCTCTAAAATAGTTAAATGATACTAATCTAATAATCTTGGTTTACCAAAAAGTCTATCCCAAAATATGTGAGTTATTGAATAAGTTGGGTAAGATTATGACAAGCAGCAAAAATCATAGCTTGTTTTCTAGATAGTGTTGTAAAAAATGACTGATTTAACCATTGAGTATTGTGTACAATTAAAGTCTCTTAACAAAATTGTTTTAGCGTTTCTATGTTTACCTTAAAAGTCTCAGAAAAGTCATAAAAATAGTTTGGAAATGCCATATTTAGAAAACAGTACATGCCTATTATAAAAATAGACTTATCGGAAAGATTTAGTTTAAGAAGTAGGCGATTATAACCAGATTACTCAAAAAAGTCAAAGTGGTATATGATTGTTGCGCTGTGAATTATTTTATCCCAAACATAATGAGGTGGTTTTAGTGTCAACACTTTGGACATATCACAAATAGCTGAAACTTGTATTAAAAATAAAAATAATCCGGATATTTGCACAAATAAACCGAATTTATTAAGTTGTAAAAATAAGTACTCATTTTACAAGATTGTCTAAAAATAACGAAAAAATCAGCAAAAATCAAAGTAACAGACAAACTCTTTTACTTTATTGCTTAAAAAAAATCAAAAACACATGCAATTCCTATTATTGTATCTTAGTTTACTGTAGTACAAAAAAAAAACTGTTAAGAAATTTCCACAAAAAAACACTTCCTAATAGGTCAAAAATTTAGTTGCATACATCAAGCCCAAAGGTGCCGTTAATGATAAATTGGTCTAAAATACTTAAAGCTACATTTTAATCTAGATTTAAGCTAACCAAAATGGAAACAACTAATTTCAGGTCAAATCTATTTTCAGTACAAGTAAACAAATTTAAAACTAAGATGCATAATCTTGCAGTTTTTGTAAATATTTAATTTACCGTAATGGCTAAGCAAATGTTGATTTGCTAGAACTGCTCTACTAATTTGTAAATTTGTGTAAACTTTATATCACTAATTATTTAAAAACCTCTGCTTTTCAAATACGTTCTTATTTTTACTAACTTTTTGTGGAACTAAAATTAAATTTTACATTTATTTCTGTTTCAAAAATGACTTTAATAAACATAGCACTATATAGGGCTTAACCAACGTAAAATATGAGGTCGTAACACTTAAGCTGCATTCATCTTATATTGTTTAAACTTGGTAGTCAGTGCTTATATTATAATTAAAAGTGATCTCTAAGTCAACTTTAATCTAAATATGACTTTATTTTTTTTGCATTACGTTTTATTAGATAATAAAATGTATTTATTATAAATGCACTTAAGGTGCATGCGGCTTATCTTGTTTATACTTAGTGGTAAGTTCCCATATTTTAAGCCCGAAAATGCATTATAAATGTCAATGTATCTTATCTCGTTTATACTTTGTGTACAAGGCTTACATTTTATGAAAAAATAAATGGCATTTCAACCTTGATCTAAATATGACTTTATTTTTTTTTTGTATAACAATTCATAAAGTAGTAAGATGAATTTATTATAAATGCACTAAAGCTGCACGCGTCTTATTTCGTTTAAAGTTAGTAGTCAGTGTTTTCTGAAAACGACCGTTTTATAATTATTGCTAATTATGCAATTAATTGCAACAATTAAAAATTGTTACTTGTTACACATCATTGAATAGGATATTTTTTAGGCTATCCAATGGTATAAATACAATTATTCTGCACTGCATAATAAGCAAAAAAATAAACTAACCGAGCCTTTAAACGTTTATGATTAGAGTTGTGGGTAATTTCACAGCGGTTCTGTAAACTATAAATAAATGCAAAGTACAGAAAATATAAAACGCAAATGCAAAGAAATATACAGCACCAAAATAAAGTAAACGGAAAAAAACAAAAAAATCTCTATAAGATGGTCTACAGAAAAAACAATTTATAAAATTGATTCAAAAAATGCAATAATTGTCTAAAATATAGACATTTAAAGGCTACTTTTACTTGGACACCTGTTGAAAAATTGTAAAAAAAAAAAATATTGCCCAAAAAAAGTGAGCACCGGATAGACTCCATGAGATGCCTCAAATACAGAGAACAACTACTACAAATAAGAAAAAATTAAAGATAAACGCAACGTAACAATAAAAAGAAACAGTCCCAGAAAAGTAAAAAATGTGAAAACAAAAACAATATGCCAAAAAAATAAAAACCTAATGAGCGACTATTAATATAATATAATTAGCCAGCCAAATAAAAAATATATAAACAAAAAAGAAAACTGGGTAACACAAATAGAACGAATACTGTAATACACCTAATAAGTAAAAAAATGATTACCAGTAACGTCAGGATAATGAGTATTTGTGGTTAAAAACCGAGAATCACAAGACTTATACAGCCTACCAACATACATAAAAACTTTAAATTATGCACCATTAAAATTAAAAATTAAACATATTTTACTATATGACAAAATATAATAATAAACAACAACAACAACAACAACCATGAACTCTCAAACCCAATGACTTGAGCTGAGAATAAATTTGCAAACCTCAAGTAATGATAGAGGGAAAAACAATTTGATTATTATTTGTTATACAGGTTGTTAGGTAAACATACGGCAAAACTTCAAAAAATTATTCCTTGGCTTATTCTAAGAGTATTTTATCTTATGATTATTTTTGAAAAAAAAAATTGTTTTGATAATACAAGGTTAACAAAATTTGCAACAACAGTATTTGATATTTGTTGAAATCGTTAATGTAACTAAAAGTATGATGTACGCTAATAAGTATATCAAATACAAAAAATTAATGAGTTTATCAAGAACACAAAATTATTAACAATAAGTTGAAACGGCTGTTCTATCTACTAATATACAAGTGGATTCTATTTGAATACGTGTCGTTATTGATCATTACATGTACGATTTGCAAACCTCAAGTGGAGCTGGGCAGGTCATGTTGCCAGGCAGGATCCATCAAAATAGGCTATAAGAATCATACAGTGGAGACCTAGAATAACAACTCGCAGTGCAGGAAGAATCCAGAAAAGATGAAGGGACGATATCCGCAAAGTTGCTAGACAAAAAAGGCAATAAACAGCACATAACAGAAACATGTAGAAGAATTTAAAGAAGGCTTATGTCCAGAAGTGGACAACAACAGGTTGAAAAAGACATGTATCGTTCGCAGTTGTTTAGATTGAGTAATGTTTGGCTGTTTGACGTTTCTTTAATATTAAATAAATTCCAATACCATGAATCACTGTTTTAATTTTTTTGTAACGTATTGCGTTATGCTAATTTCTTTTGCAAACATTAGTTCTAATCCTTTAATTCCTAACATATATTCTTTTCACCGATAAAACCAGTTTTTTAAGAAATGCAATAAGAAATTTTTATAAGAACTTTGTGTGGGCAGACAAAAACTCGCATCAGGTATGTAGAGATCGTTTTCAACATTAGTTCTCCTTAATCTGTAGGTTGGAATTGTGAGCAATTGTCTAAATAGACTATTATTTCTACCAGGAAGACTTACCGGCAAAGTGTATTGCAACTTTTTGGAACACATGCTACCTTAGTTTCTGGATGATGTACCATTGGCAACAAAAATTGCAATGTGGTTTATGCACAATTGTGCACTATCACATTTCAGTTTGGTTGTTTGTGATTATTTAACAGCAACATACGGAAATTGTTGGATTGGTCGAAGTGGGCCACACGCATGGCTTGCTTAATTCCCAGACTTAAACCGCCTAAGCTATTTCTTATGAGACTATTTGTCATTAGTTTACAATACTCCATCAGATAATTTGAACGACTTGTTAAATCGGATAATTGCTGGGTGTTACCAAAGAGTTCTATAACTATAAATTCCAAGCCAGCGTTTTGCAATACAATATCAGTATCTCTGTTTTTGTTGCACAACACTATAGTTTTTGCCTCTCTATACTAGTGATCGAGCAACTATACGTTGAAGGTGATAGAGAAACGTCATGTTGCGACAAAGACGAAGATACCGAGAATGTACGCTGCTTATACAAGGAGTTTATAAATGAATGGGATTATGTAATCACTTTAAATATGCTACCTTTTCAAAACTGTTCACTATACTATTTGTTTTGACGGATCAACTTTGACAGCTGTCAAGCAAGCAAGGTTACAAGAATGTATACAAATAAAGAAAATTTTTTTATTATTAATTCCTACTTTAGGAATGAGCGGTTTGATAATGGGGAATGGCTCTATTCTATTCCGGATTGTGATCTGTTGTGTTATTATTTTGTTTACAATTGATAATTATAAACATGTAAACAATGTAAACATATAAAAATAATTTTATTATTGAATCCTAAAATAAGCAACTTTATTTACGCATTTTTATTAGAGCAGCTCAAACGTACATTAGATGGTTACATAATTCCAAACGTTTATAATCACCTTGTATTTAAAAACCGTAACATTGAACCTTCTACAAGGCCATCATCAGACGGTGATACAAACAAGTATGAATATAAAAAAAAAGTACAAAATATATATATACGACAGTAAAACATAAAATGTACAGAAAGATATAAAATTACATTGAAGTTATTATGATTATAATGATTATAAATTTCATACAAAAATACAAAAAAGAAACAAAAACGATTAAACAGGAAAAGATCAATGAATTCTTCCTCTTAGAAGTTTGCATTTCTCCCATGTTTGCTTTAAAATCATTTATTATACAGGGTGAGTCAAAAGGAACAGACCAAACTTCAGGAGTGAATTGCACACTTGAAAATAATGTAAAAAACTAAAATATTGATATCCGATTTTTATTTGTTTTTAAGTTATAGCTTAATTCCAAATTAATAAAAAATTTCTAAACATTTTCTGCTTTGTCTACAAAGAGTGCTGGTTGCTTTCCTTGAGCTTTTGTTTAAGATCAGCTGCAAAATTTCTAATACGTTGAATTAGTGCATTTCGAGTGTGCACTTTTACTTTGTGCACTTTATCTTCAAACTGGAACTATAAACAATAGTTTAGTGCTAAGAAGTCTGAAGATATTACTAACTAATAGAACCACCGCAACCAATCCAACGCCCTAGAAACCTTTCGTGGCACACTAGATAAACATTTTTTAATACGATATAACTATTTTCACGTATACAATACACTGCTGAAATTTGATCCGTTTCTTTCGACTCACCCTGTATATTTTATATATAAATTATTAGTATTATTGTAATTTTTTTTTATAGTTTTATAATATTTTTTTAGAGATTGGTAGAATGCTTTTCTTTTTCTTTTCTTTTTCTTTGTCCGCTGTTGGTGTGCAGATTTGTATCAGTTTTATATTGGGCATGTGTGGTGTGTGAGTTTTAGAAAGATTATTCTTTCCCTGAATTGCACTACTTAAATGACTATTTTTTAAATTTACGTTCTTATTATAAAATCTATATATATTGTATTTGTGTTTTTGGGTTGTAACTTTCTGAATAATACATATATCCGTTATTTACTGCAATTTCTTCTGTCCTTTGGCACTGTGCACAAATTGCTTGTGCCTATGATGTTCACTCTATTCATTTATTTTATAACGTTATGTGTTTTTTCTATTTGTTGTGGGTTTCTAGCAATTGCAATCCTCTATTGTTGGTGTAGGTGAATTCAATTGTTTCCTGTTTTTATATTACAAAAGTTTTGCTTGTTTGACATCCGAAGATCCAGATCTTAACATCCGTATTCCATGATCAGTATTTTGACGGATATTTCCATTAATTGTTATGTTGATTTTACTGGGAGCTTGTGTGAGTATTTAATGCAGTGATTTTCATTTGTCTTTTACATCTAAACAAAATAAAACCAAGTTCATCCGCTTTTAGAATTAGCTTGGCACTAAATGTCTCTCTACGCATTGCTACCTATTAATTTTTTTATCAATGATCTAAAAAGGCAGTACTAGTTTGGTATTGTCAAATAATTAAAACAGTTTAGTTATTATTATATGTTTATTAATTTTTTATTGTACATACAATATTTATACAATAAGTACCTATAACCAATACAGCATTCATTTCGATTCTAACAACCGCAATATTATGGTACCTTTCAATTGATCTTTATGTAGTCATGTATATCAATAGAAATTAACTTTCAAATAAGGGTCAGAGTATGAATAAGCATAATTTAATTTTTGTATATATTACACTTAAAAAAACAAATTTTATTAATTTGTTTTGTAAATATTTTATAAAACAAATATTTATTTCTATTGATATTGTTGAATAAACTAATTAAGGTCATACAAATTTAGAGTAGATAGAATAGTATTATGTTAAATTAATTCTAACATATACCATTGTTTATTTATTAACTTATTAAGCTGGTTCATATAAAAAATTAATTTGCAAAACAAAATTCTACATTTCTTGTGCATTGCCTTATTTATTAATATTAAACTATTTATGAATACAGCAAAGCCATTAAATTAAAACTAAGGTTAAATAGACCATTATCTCAATTAAATTTTGTGTATTTTAAATGTTACAAAAATAAAGACTATTATAATTATTAAATAGTTAAACTTTATTGATTATTCTAATAATTTATTCAGAAATTACAACTTTCACAAAAAAAAACGCTTTAATTTTTTTTTACTGCTACAAGACTCTTTTGAAGTTGATTTAAGAAGAATTAATAACATTAAGTTTGTACTGTCAGAAACATTAACATTAAGTAGAAAATTTTATCATATTACCATGGTGGATAGAGCAATACACATTCTGTAATTTGAAAATAATCGATTATGTCAAATAATGTGATTGTTATGAATGGACCAGTCGTTGTGAACAAATTTGAAAAGTACTGGGTGAGGTACAACAGACTTACGGAACATTATCTACAGGAGAACTATTTCAATATTACGCTACATGGTTTTTCGATAAATTTGATCCAATAAAAGTTGCTTATTTTGGATTTTCTACGTATGGTGATATTAATGGTTAATGACACTTGAACATAAGATTGTCGCAGCGCTACAATTAAATTACCCTAAAATTCCTCCGCTATTTATTCAACCGCAACTAAATCAAGCTCCACTCCCGCTATTAAATCAACATCTATTTCCGCCATTAAACTATACCCCGAAACTGAATTAACTTCCACTTCCGCCATTAAACTATCCTCTACTTCCGCCATTAAATCAACTTTTACCTCTATAAATAAATCAACTTCTACCGCTACCTGCACTACCATCTTTGCCATTTAGTTTATTTAATGTATTTAAATAAAATTTATACAAAATAATATTAAAAATTGAATGGTAGTGGCCGTTACTATGTGATAATTCATTATTAAATTGAAAAAACATTTTTTTTATGTATCACAAATGTCTTTAAAACCGTATCTAGTTTAAACTTTTACAAAACAATTATCTGACGGTGATACAAATAATTAAAAAAAAATTATAACACTAATTTGAATACAAATCTTATATAATCTAAATTACAAAAATTAATAATGTAATATGTAATAGCAAAAATTTGATCACAGCTGAGAAAAATTCTTATACCGTCAACTTTCGTCTCCAAAGACAAAAATGACTTACTAATTTTTACATCCATTTTGCTGCTTGTTATTAAAATTCCTCAGTTTGTGCTGTATGAAGCTTTATCATGATTTCTTATTTGGAAAATGGTTCAGATCTTCTTAATACTCCACCAAAAATAGTATATCTAAAAACTAAAAAATATTCTGCTTATTAATATAAATAAGTGTTCAAGAATAACAATTAATCAATATTTATAGTATAAGTACAAGTAAATAATCTATAGTTTTTTAAATTTTAAATTCAAAAAATTCAAAAAATCCGATTACTGATTTTGCTTATGAAAATGTTATTAAACAGGGTAATTCATTAACATGTAAATTTAGGTTATTTATATTCAAAGTTTCCATACTAAAAATAATTTAACAAAAATAAACTTAAAATACATTAGTTTAGCTAATGAATTATTTAAATTTTTATTATTAATTAAATAAAAAAAAATTTATCAGTTTTTGTTATGTTTATTACTATAATTTTTTGTGATTTTTAGTCTTACCTTCATAGAACACTTGACATGATTGTATAGGTTGAAATGTTTAAAATTACATTTTTTGTGTTTTCATATAAATAAAATTAGATTTAAGTTTTATTTTAAACAAACATTTTAAAATAATTCATATATATTGCTAAATATACGTGACTTAACAATAAAATTAAACAAAATCACTTATGTTTTTATTGCCATTAATTAATAATCCTATAAAGTTTTATTAACTATTTTATTAATATTTAGAAATAATATTTTTTATAAGAAATATGTAATTCAATTGTATTAATAATTTTTATTTTATAGTTATTGAATATTTTTTTAAATAAACTGAAATTACTTTATAAATCACGTATTAACATTAATTAATTTTTTATTGCAACCATAGTTACTAAGATTATTATTTAATGCAAAAAACTATAAGTTATGAACGATTTTGAGTTTAAGAAGAATTATATATAACAGCCATCTTATAAAAGATTTAAAGAAATTATTTTTTTTTTACAAAGGCATTAGTTAATATTTCATTGCCTTTCTACTTTCTGGTGTAAGGCGTACATCTTTTAATACGCTGTTCTTCTTTTTTGGGTCTTCGTTTCCTGTTACTCTTGTTTCATATATTTTTTTGATGATTTTTTCTTCAATCTTTCATCTTATAAGTATACTATCTTATTTGGCTTTTCCTATTTGTTTTGTATTGGTTTTAATTGTAAATTTATCTTGTATGTCTAGTTTTTTTTTATTCGTTTTGATTTTGATTTCTTTAACACGTTCCGTACTACGTGTTGCATATTCGCGGCATACAGTTTCTCACACAGCCGACGACTCATATATGCGGTATAGATATACTATGATTCTTTTATCAATATTTTTTTTATAGTTCACTGTAACAAATTTATATTTTGCTACAGTCTATAGGACTATGACGCATATATGTGTCGTGCGGTCTTAGAAAATGTCTATTAAAACCTCGTGTTTTCAACCGTCGCCATTGCACCCAGAGCAATTTATTCAGTTAGCCGACTTACAAGTACAATAATTATTAATAAAAATTATAAATATAATATATAATAAAAAATCAAAATACCTGAAGATCATTACTAATAATTGAAAATTTAGTTTATAATTATATATTTGTTTTTTTATTAAATTATTTTCGAAATTTGAAATGTTAAGGTTTTGCTTTGTATGATTAAAAATATTAAATAAATCAAATGTATTTTGAGCAGTTTTATTGTGTGCCGCATATATGCGTCAATTGGTCAGCTCCAAAATGTGTCGCATATGTGCGGCGCCGCAGTCTGTAATAATTATTTTCATTTGTATAGCCTATGACGCACATTTGTTCATTATAGTTATAATATATAAAAGAAGTAAGTCTGCACGAAACACATTAAAATTTTATTTAGTACGGAACGTGTTAAGGAATTTATTTTTTTAATTTAATTTTCTGTTATTGTCATTTTACTTATTTTTGTTTTTGTGGTTTTATGATTTCCTTCCTGTTGAAAAACGTGTTTTTTAACATGTTATATAATTTTGCTGTTTTTTCTATTTTGTCATCTATATCTTTGTTTAATTTTCAGTTGCTTTGTATTATTGTTTCCAGGTATTTGTATTGTTTAACTTGTTCTTTTATTTTTGTTTTTATACTTATTTTGTAATTCAGTTTTTCATTTTTCAAAGTTAATTTTCATGTTTATCTTTTATAGTTGCTTTTCTATTATTTTTATGATGTGTTAAAGCTTTTCTTCTGTATCTGCAATTACTGCCATATTATTTGCAAATAGTAGGTTTTTTTTAGCATTTTCATGTATTTTTTGCTTATCTTATTGCCTTATCTAGTACAATAAAAAAAAAAACAAAGCGCTTAGCACGCATCCATGCTTAACCCTTTTTTTTGTTTTTTTTTTTTTATTTCTTGTAGTTCAATCTTACTAGGTTTTTGTTTTTTATGTTTTTAATTACGATTATTAATTCCTTCTCAATTCCTCTTTCTTCTAGTTTTTTTCATAAATCATCTCTTTTGATCCTATCTAATGCTTCTTGGAGGTTAACAAAGTTTACGTGCATTACTCAATTTTTTTTTATCATCTTCATCATTTTTATAAATATTAAGTTTTGTGTGCTTTTTCCTCTTTTAAATCTACATTGACTGTTTTCTATTGTCGTTTCTAATTTGTCTCATTCTTTTTTCTAAAATTCTAATAAATATTTTGCTTGGTATGCTTGCTAGCGTAATTCCTCTGTAGTTTTCACATTTTTTCATCTCCTTTTTTATGTATGAGTATGATTATTTAATTATTCCATTTCCATGACGTTTTTCCATTTTTTGTGTGATTTATTAGTTCCGTTATTTGTGCAATTTTCTCTTTTCCATAAATTTTATCATTTTTGTAGTTATTTTATCTGTTCTTAAAGCGTTCCCGTTCTTTAACATTTTAATTGCTTCTTTTACTTTGTTTTTCTTATTTTCATTTATTTCTTAAATTTTGTTCTTTTGTCCTAAAGCACTCCTTCATCTTCTCTTGTTTTGATTTTTTCTACTTCTTGTTCTGTTAGTTCTTGGAAGTATCTTTCCATTATCTTGTTTTTTTTTTGTTATTATTTTTCTATTTTTGTTTTTTATGTTTATTAAGTTGTGTTTTTTTTTTTAAATATTTTAACGTTCCGTAAAATAGTTTTTTGTTTAGATAAAAATCTTATTTATTTCTTTTCTAAATTTTGCCCATGATTTTATTTTTGCTTTTTTATTATTTTCTTTATTTAGTTTGTAGGTATCTAATTTTTTTTTTTTTGTCATTTATTATTTTTATCTTTCTCTGTCCACCAATTGGTATTTATATCATTGTTTACTAGTTTTTCTTATTTTCCTTCTAAGCACGTTATGTTTTCTTTCAATTTTGTTTGTAGTATTTCTTAATATGCTGCTTATGTTTATTCTTTTTTTAGTTTGTTTGTTTTTATCTATATCTTAACTTTTCATTTTTTTTGTCTGATTTAACTTTTGCTTTCCATTTTATGTTCATTTGGAGTAAATTTCTATTTTTGCATGTCTTGTTATTCTTTCATTTTTTATCTTGTTCCAGTTGTTTCTGTTTACTAGGTACTAGTTGATGATTGATTTCTCGTTTCTGGTTAGTTGTGTTCTTGTGTATTTGTAAATTTGTTTGTGTTTAATTTGGTGTTTGTTATTAGTAGATTGCTTTCGATGGATGCATAATTGAATAATTCTATCTGCGTTATTTTTTCTTTTTTCTTTTTTTTTAATTGCTTCATTTATTCCGTCGTTTTAGTTTTCTCTTTCATTTAGGTCTTCTAATGATACTATTAGGTTTGTTGTTCCTTTGTCTATTTTTTGTTGTAATTTACTACAGAAGCTGTCTCTTCTTCTTTCTTTGCGTATTTATTTGGTCCATATACTACTATCATGGTCCATGTTTCATTGACTACTAGCTTCATTTCTATTGTCATAATTTTTTTATTTATAAAAGAAGGGCCATGTTTTAGTTGAATTTTGAATCACATAATTTTACCAATACTGTCTATTTTTGCGTCACAAGTACATAAGAAAAGTGTGGTTACATACCTCTGTAGACAGAAGATGCATCGTTTTACTTTAGAACAACGTTTTGAAATACTGAAATATTGATTTGAAAGTGGGTCTTATTTGTCTGCAACAGCGAAAAAATTGCGTACGTTGTTTAGAAGAAATAAAGCGCCATTAATCAATGAAATACAAAAGTTTGTAAATAAAAAGCATAAAACTGGAATGCTGGTAGACAATGCGCGCATCAAACATGCAAAGCGTTCTGCCAAAATTGTCGCTTCTATGGCTCGAAGTGTACGCGAGCACCCAAAAATAAATTCGCACAGAAGTCAACAACTTGATATTTGACAAACTACTTTGAGATGGATTCTTTACAAAAACCTCGGTATGTTTGCGTATAAAGTGCAACTTGTGCAAGAAATTAAAATAAACAACTTTAGCCCGTTTTTGATTTGCTCAGTGAGCTTTAAACAAATTAAATGTTGACTCTAATTTTAACCAAAAAATCTACTTTTAAGACAAAGCTTATTTCTATCTTAGAGGTTATGTAAACCACCAAAACTGCCGTATTTGGAGAACAGAAAATCCACATGCCATAGTTGAGAAACCAATGCATCCATTGCAAGTTACCGTTTAGTGCAAATTTTAGAGTGGTAACGTTATTGGGCCATTTTTCTTCAAAAACGATGATAGAGCCAACGTTACTGTTACTGGAGATCGTTACGGATGCATGATCACTGATTTTTTGTGGCCTTAATTTGAGAAACTTGATCTACAGCAGCTTTGGTTTCAACAAGATGGGGCAACATTTCATACTCAACATGCCACGATAAATCTTCTGCGCACCAAACTCAACAACTGCCTTATTAGCCGTTTTGATAACGTGAACTGGCTACCTTGCAGTTGCATTTGCTTCATGCAAAGCTATTGTCAAAATACTGCTGGAAACAGTGGCAAAAATACTCAATAATTGGTCCTTGAGAATGGCCTACTGTCAAGCATGCGTGAGCGGCCATCTAAATAAAATCATATTTTATACTTAATCAAAATAAACACTCTCTGAAATAAAATAAAAATAACCTAAAAATAAACTGTTTGTTCTTTGTTCTATATAATTAAAATTTCAACTTAAAGATAGCCCACCCTGTTTATTGTATTTTTTATCTTTTCCGGAACTATTATTATTACTAATCTTTTGTTTGCTCTTTCCTTTTTTCCTCCACTTCGGTCTGCATTAACCAGTAATTATATGTTCTTTCTAACCCTTGTCTTTTCTTGTTTGTTTTTAATATTATTAGTATTTCTATTTCTTGGATTATCATTTTTTTACCATTTCTGCTTCTTTTCCAAACTATCCTCTTATACTTCATGTTTCTGTTCTTTTTTCTTTTCTTTTTTAATTTTTACTACTTATGTTTTTCTTCTTTTTATTGTTTGCCGTCGTGTTTTTTTTTTTTTTGTACTATTTCCTGGTCATGTTTTGTTGGGTATCTTCTTTCATAGTGGTTTTTATTAGTCTTTTTTTTATCTATATTCCTTTCTGTTAATTATTAATTTTTGGTAACCTATTCTTTCACTTTTTTGTCATTCGTTTTGTCTTCTTTTGTTATGTCTCTAATTTTTTTTGTATGCCTTTTTATTCATTCTTTATGTGTTACATCATTGTCAATGTAAATTCGGGTCCTTTTTGAATTTCTGTTGGTTTTCATTATTTGTCGATTTGTTTCCCATGTTTCGGTTTCAACTAATATTATTTGTTTTTATTTGTGTATTAGTTAAGGTAGTTTTATATAAGTTTTCTACTTTCTTTGTTCATAATACTCATTTGTTTTTATGTCTGTTATTATAAAGTTATTTTTTTTTTGTTTTTCTTCTTTTTTTATCTTTTATTGGTTTTTAATTTTTTGTATTTGTAATTTCTCTTGCTCCCTCTTTACTTTGTATGTGTTTTTTCCCATCTCTTTCAATAATTCTTTAAACATGCTTTTTGGTTCTTCCATTTTTGCCATTTCTTTTTAGGTATTTGTGGTGCTGCTGATATTGCACTAAAATGTGTCTGTAAGTTTGAGGTACAATAACTCCTCTTTCCCTAGATTTTGGCATTTCTTGGGAGACAAAGGCTGTTGATGTAACTCATAATAATAAATGATGACAAGTAAAGAATGATGATCTATATACTTGAGGTGATACATTATAAGTTTTGTTATGCATTTTACAGCTAGTTATTCATTGCCCCAGAATTCTTACGACTTGTTTAAAGAGGGTTGATGAAACCAACTGCCTATCAGGTAGTTTCAAAACCACTGCCGAAGATAAAAAACAAGATATTATTTAGTGATATTTTACAGATCCAACCTTGGACTGTTAGCGTGCTAAGCTAACACTAAGCCATATCACTGTTAATTGATTACTGGTACTTCTTGATGGATTTGAACGTCTTGTATAGTCTTGTAGTAAACCCGGTAAAATTAATTTATTTTTGGTTCATTTGTGTGTTATTTATAACAATTTTTGATTTAATATACAATTCTCCTTTTTGATCTTATACATTTTGAAAAAGCTTTTTGTTTTTGTATTTGATTTAAAGATATTTAAAAATAAATCTCTATTGGTTTGAAATGACCGTAAAATATTCGTTTATTTTTGTTACAATATTTAGAGGATTTAGAAGCAATATTTAAACTAGTAAATTGTAAAACGTTTATTGATTCTTTTGCTTAAAATTAGTTCTCTTTGCATTCTGTTGATTGGCTTATAATAATATTGTTGGCACATTAATAATGTTTTGTGCTTTTGGTACATAAAAAATTTAGAAGCAGTATTTTGTTTTTATTTTTTTATTTTAGTAAAATGTTGACCTTAACTATTATTATTATAAAATCAAATTTATGTTTTGTATAAATGGGTTTAAGTATAAAATCTCAACATCGTTATAATTTAAAGGGATTTACAAAAATAAATCATTTTAATATTTTTTATTTTATTTATTATATCAATTATCAATCAAAAGTCTGATATACTCTTCTTCCTGTGGGAGAGATGGTGCAGAATATTTTTATTAGCCCTTTTGCTAGTTGTAAAAGGCGACTTATAAGCAAAAAAATAATATTGTTAAAAAACTTACAGTTCATATAAAACAAGTCAAACTTGAGTTTACGTTTGACAATATTCACATAACATCTAGTAAAACTTACCAGTTTGTTTGCCTTGCGAGGTGACCCAAAAAGCAAAAAATAAAAACCTGTTAGTTGATAGGCTAAAACACATGTTTAAAAGAGTAGTTTTAACACACTAGTCTGACCCTAGCTGCTAGTAAAACGATTAGGTAACCTATCCAACTTTTTATCAATCGACTAGTTTTGTTTAACTTTAAGGAAAAGAATTATTTTTGAAGTGAAGATACACTGTACTAAGGTTAAAACCCTATAGTGTTCTTAGTTTTTGCAAAAATCTTTCATTTTTATTTATAAAACTTTTTAGCCCTGGCAACTGTATTAGATTGCAATGTAGCGTTCCGTACGTGGTTTCGTTGTAGGTGATGAGATTGAGCAATGAAGTTGTGCTCATAATAGTGCATTTTAAACCATCAACCAAAACATTTCTGTTTACTTTGTTTGGATTCTTAGTCAAGTAGGTATCAGTGGCAAAAAAAATTGTCATGCAGGCCAAAACGAAGAAAAGAGATTTTTCTCACGCAGTTTTGCATTGGTCACTGTCGATGGATTTACAGGCATTTGTTGACATCTGAAGTTTGTGATATCTGTAATATTCCATTAACAGTTTGTTATATTTAATTGGATTATTTGCAGTTTTAAGAAAAATTAACTGCGTCTGAAATATTACACAGTTTGTCAAATGTCTTGGCGATCCGATTGCTGATGTCGATCGTCTGCTTAAGTTTGTAAAACAAAGAAAACTGACTGTATGGATATGATTGTTTATTTATTGTAAAACGGACTATTTTGACGCACGTGATTTTGGAATCCCACAAGACAAACGCGAGTCCCCTGATGTCTCCTAAGACGGCAAAAATGCACCCACAAGGTTATTGTTGTAGAAAAGCAAAAACCTTGCGCCTCTGCCTCTTTGTCTGCTTTGTATATGGTGATCTGGAGTTGAGTTGTATTTTTGTCAAAAAGGAGTCTTGAATAGAATTTTCTAAAAAGATTATATGGTCAACGGTGCTATAATTTTGTCTAAAACTTGCCTGGTGTTTAGCTGAAGACCGCGTTTTTACATCAACCACATCAGACGATTGTAAGTAAAATTAATTTGTAGCTGTTTTAAAATAATGTCCTCTCTCCAACAAGCCTGCTTTTCTATATCACGTGTAAATTTCTAGCAACCGCTCCGCCATGCAGGAAAAAAAATTCTAATTAATTGTCAGCAATGTTCTTTTTGTATTGTCACTTTTTAATTTTTTATCAATCATGCAAAAAGACAGTTCATATAATAATAAAATAATACTTATTATTAAATAGCAGGTTTTATTAAGTTTTTGCTATTATAATATGTTTATTAGATTTTTATTATACATACGATATATAAGTACCATACATAAAACTAAAACAAAATTTATTTCAATTCAAGCAACCGCAATAAAATGTAGTAAAATGATTTATAGTAACATTTATTTGATCATGCTGTGGTCATGTATTTTCATAAAAGTTAATTGTCAGATTATGGGACCAAATATGGGTAAGCATAATATTTATATTTGTAAAAAATACACCAAAAATATCTTAATAATTTGCATTTATGTTTTAGTTCTCTAAGTTGTAAAAAGAAGTTTTATTTATTAAACAACGGAATTAAATAAAACTAAACATTGTCAAATTTACAAGACAATTTTATAAAACAAATTTTTATTTTTATTTATGATTAGTTATTAAATCTTTGCGTAAACTATTTTGAGTGCATGATCATACATATTTACAGTCGTTAGATAAGTAAATATGTCAATTAACATTTCAACATAAAGAATTAAATAGCATCTCTTTATGTTAGAATAACTGTATAAGCTGGTTTATAGAAATTGTATTTCTTCTTCATAATTCTAGTTCTTGATAAATAGTTTAACATTTTTTGAGTCTTGTTTTATATTTTTGTGTGCCGTTTTTATATTATTAACAACTCATTATTCTAGCTTCAAAATTCTAGAACAAACTTTTTTTAATTTTTGTTATCACTTAACATTGCTCGTTTATTGTTACGTTTGATGAAAAAGTAAGAACGGGTTTTATTAGACCTTATATTTGTTAAGAAAGTGTCGTTGCGTTATCTGTTAACTTTTAAATGTAGAAATTTTCAAAGTTTTAGTTTTTTTTGCTAGCTTCTTATAGCTCATTTAAAAGGTTACTGTAACTCCTCATTTTGCCGTTAAATGTTAAAGATAAACTCGTTAGATTTGAAAACAATTTTAACTTTCGCTTAAACTATACTTGATAATATGACACAAACGTTTGAACATATTTTATTAATTTTTAATATGAATCAAATATTATATAAACAAGAACATGCTAAAGTAAACATTTTTAAACATTTTGATTTAAAAATACTTAAACATTGTTTAAAAAACTGACACTTGACAGCAAAAACTTTGAAAATTATTAAGAATATCAGTTTGTTACAATTGATTGATTGATCTAATAATATATAATTTCAGTAATTACAGTTTTCACAAAGTCACTAAACCAGTTTCATTTTTTTCCGATGCTAACAAAGAAAAAACAAATTGTGTGCTCTATAGGAGTAAGTTTTCTTCCGTTAGATTTCCACCAAACGTTATCCTAAATAACGATCTTATAAACATTCAGACTTACGCGCCTATTCTTGGTGTTATAAGTGATAACATAATGTCTTGGGAAAATCAAATTGATGTAATAGCATCTAAATTGTCCAAAGCCAGCTATGTCATCAAAGCACTATCAAATCATTGCTGTACTGACATTTTACGATATCTCTATTTCAGTAATTTTCATGCTCTTCTTAGGTATGGAATCATTCATTGGGGAAGTACTTAAAATGAATATTTATTTAGAGTTTTTAAAATTCAGAAAAGGACAGTTCGAATATTGGCACATTTAAAATCGTATGATTCTTGTAGAACATCTTTTAAAAATCTTGGAATTCTAACTTTATCAAGCACTTATATATACGAAGTTGCAATGTTTGTACATAAAAATCAACAATTGTTTAATTAAAATAGCAAATATCATGTATACAATAAAAGAAATAAAAATAATATTGCAATACCTCGGCACAATACAACATCTTTTCAGAAAGGATTTTATTATAACGGTTGCAAAATTTATAACCATTTGCCTAATAATATTAAATTAAAATCAATTATTTTATTTAAGTCTAAATTAAAACAAATGCTACTAAATAATACAATATATACTCTAGAAGAATTCTATGAACTTAAATTCTAATTACGTATTTGGACGTGTTTTGTAAATCTTATGCACTATTTTATTTGAATTTTATTTATGAAATAAATATTATTATTATTAAACAACTACTTATAACATTGGCTTGCTCTTTACCATTTATCTTTATTTGAGGAAACTGAAATTCTGAAAACAAACAAATCTGCCTTATGCGATACTTTTCCTGTACTACAAGAAGAAACTAATCTTTTTGATTTTGACATTGTTTTGGATTAAGGATTACTGTTACACAAGGTGGTGTGGCCCAAAAATCCTTAATCTCAACAATTTGTCAATGTTAGATCGCCTATGTTCTCAAGCATTATGCCGGCAAGAGCTGTCCCGTTGAACAAATAAACACAATTAATCCAGACTTATTTCATTCCTCTTAACTGCTTTTCACGACCATGGAATTGAAACAAAACTAAAATCTAGTAACGCTGGTAAATTTATCATCCGCACAAGAGTCATAAATTTTTAAACTAGTGACAAAGTAGCAATAGTTGGCAAAGATGTTGATCTTATTGTCCTTTTTATGGCTTTAACCCCATCTGAAAGACAGATATTATTTGTTAAACAAAGCCACGGCAGAGTAGAAAGGAAGGTATATTTGAGTCAACAATTGCAAACTATAAGAATAAAAAACTGCATACTTTTTGTGCATGCACTCAGCGGATGTGATACGACTTCCGCTGCATATTGAAAATGGAAACTTGTCTGTTTTAATTTGTTCAAGAAGCGAGCTACACTGCAAAGTATTACTGATGTAATAAAGCTAAAGCTGGAAACAAAATATTCCTGGCATGGTACAATGCACCTTACAAGCAAATTTTCCTTATCATGCATTGTTACAAAGCTTTTACCAATACAATTTTAAATGCTAAACCAGACCTCTCTGCGCTGTCGCCCACAGAAGAAGCAGCAATGCAGCATACTTTTTGTGTATACCACCAAATCCAAGTTGAGTTAAGAAATGAACTTCCTACAGAACAATGGGGTTTGAAGTTTGCGCCAGCTGGTTGATTCCATTAACTACAGAAGACGCAGCGGAACCTGAGACAGTCCTCAATTGCAAATGTAAAACCCTCCTCCCACAATGATAAAACGTATCCAAAAGTGTAGGAAAAGCATTGTCAAATATTGATTTACAAGTATTTAACAAATGATGGTAAAAAATACACTTATTTTTTTTTGCTTTGGCATCTTCAATAAATTACATATTGTGCCGTGCTAACTTTTTTTTGTTGAAAATAACACAATCATTAGTGCTCTATAACTCTTTAACCGCTAAGAATACTGAAAAAAATGTATATGTAATGGATGTATGTAGCGTAATATTTAATTTAAGGGGGCAGTTTGATGAGTGTCATAAAACTACGAGCAGAACTCACCCAATTTAACTTCTTTTTAAAATCGGTTTTTTGCAACGTGTTGAGAATGAAATTTCCAATCTAATGAAATATATAAAAATCCAAAACCTTCAATTGTTTATTAAATTTTGAAATTAATTTGTATTTTTTTTGTTAAAATATTTGCTTAAACTTTAAGAGTGATACTTCATTGAACATTAAACTTAGTAGACTTTTTATTGTGTTATAAGTTATTTTTCTAAAATAACAATTCTTACAGTTCTGCTCGTAGTTGTAAATGTATGATAAAATGTGAAATTTGAAATTCCCGCGTGTATTAATTTTTCTAACAGTTTGGTACTGCTGCCACATTAATTAAAATTATAATAAATGTCATATTATAAATTTATAGGTTATAGCAGATGGTGGTTTGATAATATAATATAATTGTGATTGCTGCAATATCAAGTTACCGTCTGCCATAATCTGTTAATTTATAATTTAACTATATTCATTCTTTATTATTTTAATTAATGTCGCAGCAGTACCAAACTGTTATAAAAATTAATACACGCGGGAATTTCAAATTTTACATTTATCATACATTCACAACTACAAGCAGAACTGTACAATTGTTATTTTAAAAAAATACCGTATAGCACAATAAAAAGTCTACTAAGTTTAATGTTCAATGAAGTATAACTCTTAAAGTTTAAGCAAATATTTAACCAAAATAAATACAAATTAATTTCAAAATTTAATTAACAATTGAAGGTTTTGGATTTTTATATATTTCATTGAATTGAAAATTTTATTCTCTACACGTTGCAAAAAACCAATTTTTAAAAGGAGTTAAATTACGTGAGTTCTGCTCGTAGTTTTAGGACACTCATCAAACTGCCCCCTTAAGTTTATATGTGCGCACGCGCAAATGTTAATGCGCGTGTCTAATGCCAAATCGGGCAATGTACGTTTGACCGTAAATATATATGTTTGGTTTGCGAGTGTTCCAAGTATACTTTGACCCCCAACCACGTTTTTCCGGCCGTACATTACAGTGGCGACAAGGTAAAATAACATTTTAACATGGCTACAGGATCGATTGGTGTTCTTACGGAGTTTAATCCGAAAACATCGGAGTGGTGCGTACACAAAATACGCATTGAGCAATATTTTATTGCTAATGACATCACTGATAAAAAAATACAGGGTGCAGATTTGTTAAATAGACTAACGCAGGAAGCATTCAAATTAATTGAAAACCAGGTGATTCCGAAGAAACCTGATGCACGTGGCTATAAAGAAATAATTAAGTTTATGGACAAATATTATATGCAAGCAAATGCCATATTTGTGAAACAATATCGGTTTTATAGTGCAAAAAAAATCTGCAAGAAACGTTTTAAGAATGGGCTGCGCGGATTAAAAATCTTTCGTTTTATTGTGAGATCGATTTCGACACGTTCTTGGATAGAGCAATGCGCAACAAGTTTATCATGGGTTTAGAAGCTGGAAAAATGCGTGATAAATTATTCACCTAAAATGTGCAATTAACATTTAATAATTTAAAATTGAAAATTCCATCAAAGAGAACGCGGTAGCGGAGGCAACAGCTGGAGCAGAGGAAAACAAGGAGAGCGAGCGCATTTCCAAAAGCCGCGCGCATCATCTACTTTGATCGCTAAGCAAGGGCAGCGCGAGTATGGAGAATGTAAACGATGTGGACGGACAAATCATTCTTCCGACAGTCGGAATAAGGGGTATGTTTGTAATAAATGTAATAATAAAGGACACTTGGTAAATGTTTGTAATAAAGTTAATTCATTTAGATATTTAACTAGTGTTGTAAATAAAACATTGTTTTCATTAAAATCAATTAATTACAAACCAATATTAGTAACTGTAAAGATAAATAACATACCTTTAAAAATGAAACTTAATTTTGGCGCGGCAGCTTTTGTAATTTCAAAAAAAAGTTTTGAAAATTTATTTAAAAATAAGGTACCATTATCAGATACAAATTTAAAATTAATAATGTAAACTGGTGAAGAAATTTCACCACTGGGTAAAGTTTCTGTTAACATTTTTTATAATGCTAAGGTAAAAGTCATGAATTTATATGTAATAGAAAATGGTGGTCCACCCTTATTAGGGCGTGATTTTTTAGAGATGTTTTAAATTGAATTCAAAGCAATGAATTTTATCAATAAATAAATAATATTGCAGAATCTTTAATAAATAAATATCCATCGATTTTTGAAAATAGTCTAAGAACTTTAAGAAATTTTAATATAAAATTAAAAATTAAGCATGGTACAGTTCCTAAATTTTATAAAGCAAGGGCCTTACCATATGCGATGAAAAGCAAAGTTGACAACGGAATTGATAGATTAATTTGTTGTAATATTTTGTCTGATATCACAAATAGTTATTGGGGAACACCAATTGTACTCATCTTAAAGGTACACAAAATAGTCAGGTTATGCGGGAATTACAAAGTAACTTTAAATCCATTTTTATGTATTGATCGTTACCCATTACCTCGAATTAAAAATCTGTTTACAAAATTATAAGGTGGTGTGCAATTTACAAAAATAGACTTAAAAGATGCTTTTCAGCAAGTACTACTGAGTAATGAATCCCGCAAATATACTGCTATTTCAACCCATAGAGGAACATTTATCTATAATAGATTACCGTTAGGAATTAATTCAGTCCCGACTCAATTTCACCGCATTATGGAAGAATTGTTAGGACAGTTAGATAGAATATGCATACTCCTTGACAATATTCTAATAACGGGAAATGACATGAAGCAAACACTTAACTAAAGTTAATAACGTTTTAAAAAATTAGAAAAATTGGGATTAACAATTTAACAAAATAAGTGTAAATTCTTTAAAGATTCCATATCATACTTGGGTCATGTAATTGACAAAGAAGGTTTGCACAAATCAGAAAATGTTTTAAAGTCTATTAAAGATATGCCAGTTCCAACAAACACATCTCAATTTAAATCATTTTTAAGTACAATAAATTATTATAACCGATTTGTAGCAAATATGCCAGATATACTTAATCCATTGTATAATTTAATTAAGCAGAATACTGCATGGAATTGGGATTAAAAATGCAAAAAGGCGTTTTCTAAAATAAAATTAGTTTTATTATCGGATACAGTACTGGTTTACTATAATCCAAAGTGGGAATTAAATTTAACTGTTGGTTCTTCTCAATACGGGTTGGGTGCGGTATTATCGCACACCTATCCAAATGGAGAAGATAGACCAATTGCATTCGCTTCTAGAATTACTCACAAATTGATAAGGAAGCGCTTGCAATAGTATTTGGCGTAAAACGTTTCTATCATTATCTATATACAAGAAAGTTTATTTTAATGACGGATCATAAGCCGCTTGTATCAATCTTTGGTTCAAAGAAAAGTATACCACTAATGGCAGCAAACCGGTTGCAACGATATGCATTACTTTTTCTGGGATTTGATTTTAATATAAAATCATTACAAAATAAAGCTGACTTTTTATCTAGGCTTCCATTAAATGATATTATTGATAGTGAACCGGATGATTCAGTCAATATAAAATATATTAATTCAACAGAATTAACATTAAACGTAGAAACAATAATTAAAGAATAGGAAAACGATTAAATTATTTGTAAAGAAAAAACTGATGAATTAATTGCAGATGTAAAAAGAAAAGACAAATTAAATATTGAAAATAATATTATAGTTTGGGGATACAGACTCCAAAAACAATGAAAAAACTGATCTTAAAGGAAATTGAATCTAGAAATTGTCAAAACTAACTCACTACGTGCAGTTCATACGTGTGTTGGCCATCACTTAACGCGGATATAAAAAAACTTTGCAATTCTTTTGAAGTTTGTAAAATATACAGAGCTTCACCAATTAAGTCGCAATTGAGGTCATAGCCAATATCAGAAGAAATGTGTAAAAGGGTTCATATTGACTTTTTAAGACCTTATAAAAACAATTATTTTCTAGTATTGACAGATTTTTTTATCTAAATGGCTCAAGGTTTTTCCAATGTCAACTATTAAAACTATAATTATATTGCGAACTATATTTGCAAGATTTGGGGTACTAAAAGTACTTGTATCTGACAACGGACCTAAATTTAAATCAACAGAATTTATCAATTTTTTATAGTTAAATAAATATTTTTTCTTAATTCACCTCCATTTCACCCTGCATCAAACGGAGCAGCGGAGAACAGCGTAAAAATGTGCATCAAACAATCATGTTAATTTTGAAGTTGCTTTGCAACGATTTTTAATTAATTATCGAAATACAGAACATTGTTGAGACATATTTTTAAAATCTATAAAATCAAACCGCAAATAATAAAGTTTCTAGACAAAACTACAAGTACTTTAAAAATTCGATTAGAAATCTATGCAGATCAAACTTAATAAAAAAAATAAAAATTTATTTCAAGGAAGTTATCTTAGCATTCTTTGGTATTATTTAGCCTTAAATACAATATCTTGTACACTCAGTCAAACCAAGTATAGAAACAAATTAAACCAAAACACAAACATTAAGCACAAACATACTTACCCAAATACTTAAGAATGTTACAAAATACAAAAACAGACAATAGAGTAATAAAACAACAATTTAGCAATAAATATAAATCTTGCCTTAAATCGATAATTAAATCTAAACTAAATGAAAAAAACATTATAAAAACAATTAACATGCATGCTATACCATCTCTGACATACTTTTTCAAAATAATTAAATGGTCAGATACAGATATGATAGACTATGATAAAAAAAAAACAGAACAATACTAACCAAATTCAACATGCGTTATCGCAGAACATGTCGTCAGCAAGTCCTACCTACCAAGACACATAGAAGAAAATGGTATACTAAACATTAAACAAGTACACTATAAACAATTTTACTAGCTGCAAACGTATTTTAGCTCAGACACTAAGAATACCCTTTACAGTGGACAAATAAATGGCTTGCGCGCGGCTTTTAAGTACCCAAAACAAAAAGCAATATATTAGTTACAAAACTAGGTGGTAAAAACAAAACAAAAAAAAACTATCAAATATATATAAAAAAAAAAACATATACCACCGGTACAAAAAATGCAAAAAACAATGCGAGTCTATAACGCATATAATATCTGGATGCTAAACCCTAGCTTCTACTTTTTTTTTTATTTAGACACAACAAACTAGCGAGTATAATCCATCAAAATCTAGCAAACAAAACACTTAGAATAAATGACCAAAGAACTATACTACTTATATAAGGCAAAATCAATTATAGAAACTAAAGAATACACCATACTACGGGATCTACCAGTTCAGACAGACTAAACCATACTAAACAACAGACCCAATATTATTTTTAAAAATAAAAAAAGTTATACATGCCTTATAAACATTGCTATTTCATAAAACAAATCTAAATAAAAAAATGACGAAAAATAGAAAATATCAAGCCCTGGCGAATGAAATTGAATAATATGGAAGCAAGACAAGGTAGAAGTAATACCTAATAGTATTATCAACAACTGGAGTAATACTACAATAAACAATAAAAATGCCAAAGAAGCTTGAAATAGTCATATTCAATCTAAAATAGTAAAAAATTAAAAAAAATGTGTATATTCTTAGGCAACCCGCATATTCACATACTAAACAGCATTTAAGATAGAAAAAAAAATGCAAACCCTAAACTAACCAGTTTAACATCTACATTAAAATTCAAAAATCAGTTATTTTGTATACATGTCAAACAGTGAAAAAAAAATTAAATTAAAAAAGATAGTAAGACAAAGTAATAAAGCCTTTGGTGTTTACCCGACGTTATAAGTAACTGAATTAATTTACAGTCCTTTTATATTGAACCGTTGTGAAGAGCGGGTCCAATTAAATTACTTACCTCTAAGGTTTTCAGTTGTGTGGCAAATATTTATTTGCACTCTGGGTCTGGTTTGTTTTTAGGTAATTATTCCGTTTGTATTTATTAAAATTTTGTTACTAGTTTTTTTAATTATTATCTATATTTTATTAAATTTCTTTTTATTTCTTTTCAATTTAATGTAATGTGTTTATAATTATTAATTGATTTTTCTACAATAAATTGTATTATCAAATAAAATTCTGTGCTATTTTTTATTGTCCACCACAATATTTTATCTTAGAATGCAGATAAAACTACATTTCTCTTCTTAATAAATAGAATTCAGACAAAATAAAACTTTAAAGCAAGAAAACATTAGAAAATGGGCATCAAACAATTACATGGTCGGTACTATGGTCAAAGTAACAAACTCACCGGCGAGAAAACAGCAATAAGTTTTGATAAGTTTCAGCAATAAAATAAAACATAATACTTTAGTGTGAATTCAAAATTAAAACAAAAACCTAATCAGTTTATTATATTCAGAAAAGTACGATGAAGTTATTTATTTAATTAAAAGCCAGCAGTTTTTTTATTATTAATTAGTTTACAAAAATACGTAAAAAAATTGTTATAACGCCTTTATTCGTATAATAATTAAGTAATTAAGAGTTATTTTGCAGATTCTGAAAGAGAATTTAACGCTGAGGTTATGCTTTATGTTGCATAAAATGAGGAACGCTTTGATTAATAATTATTTGATATTTTATAGTAAACAATATTTAGCATTTCTTGATTTTAAATATACATATTACTTGAAGGTCAGTAGAAAAGCCATAAATTTTTAATACGGACTACGGCTGTCATGATAATATATTTAACAAGTGCAACAAAAAAACATCATAAAATAAAACTTATAGTACTAAATAAAATAAAATTATAAAATTGATAAATTCAAATGACAAATAAGTACACTTGACATAATTTTGAATTTTATTTAAATATATCATAATTAATTAGAGTATTGAAGTATTAATTGTTAGAATTATAATTTAAAAAAAAACTATTTAATAAGCCACGCATAAGAAAAGTTTCTTTGTCCTTAAATTTTGTGGAGTATATTGAACAAAATGGTTCACCCAAATTTCACTTTCACTAATTAAAGCCGCTAATTGGTTAACTAATTAACTTATGAAGCAAAGCATAAAAAAACAAAAATACGGCATAACTTCAATGAAATCCATAGAATACAACAATTCACTCAGATTTCACTTTTACTAATTATAACCGCTAATTTTTACACTTTTATTTGCACCTAAATCTAATAATGCAACATCAATATTATTAAAAATAGAATGTATTATGTAAGGCCTACAATCGTGTCTATTATCAACAAAAAAAGATAAAGTATTTACTTTATCTAAAAACATAATATAATAGACATTAAGTAACCAATTTTTCCAATTACTCAAACAAAATCTCAACGTAGCCGTTAAAATGTGCAAGTTAGTTTTTTGAAACTTTTCTGGAGATTCTAAGACAGATTTAACTATAACGGAGCTTGTGATAAAGCATCGGGAACTACGTTTAAGGAACCATTCCTGTGTATTACTTGCATGTGGTATTGTTGTAGTTTTAATATCCATCTTGATATTCTCCCAACAGAGTCCTTGATTGATTGATTGTGAAGCCATATAAGATTGGTGATCCGTTATATTTATTCCCTTAAAAATTAAACCACCTAAAATTTGCCGAAAATATTGTATTAATAAACAACAACCTGGACAACTTAAGAACGATGATGGCAAAATTAAATATTGCGTCAAAACAAGCCTAAAAGTGAATCTTAATAAAACAAAAATCGTGAGCTGCAAACAACCAGTTATAATGATTGATAACCAAATAATAGAAACGGCAAACAAATACATTTACTTACAGCAGAATTTACAAAACTTAACTCTTTTATGAGAAATCTCAACGTAACAATTTGCCTAAAAAAAGAAATTTTTGACATGTGTATCATTTTTGTCATAACATTTGGCTTATACACAATGGCGGTAACAACAAAAAGTTCAGATAGACTTGGAACCACCCAACAAGCAGTAGAACAAGCAATGCTAGGAGCGAGCCAAAAAACCGGATATAAAACGCGGAAGTACGTAAGAGAACCATAGTAGAAGACTTAATGACGCGTGCTGCACGCTTTAAATGGAGCTAAGCAAGTCATATGGCTAGGCAAAACACCGACCGCTGGATGCACAAATTAATACATTGGCGACCAAAACAAAATAAAGAAAGAGTTGAAAGACTGCAACAACAATAAAAATATGACATTTGCAAAGTAGCCAAAAAAAGTAGTACTTGATTTTCAAAAATTGAAAAGAATGGCAAAAATTAGGAAAGACCTACGTTTAACAGTAGACAAAATAGAGCTAAGAAAAAAGAATAAGAAAAATATTTGTAAACTCAGTGTCTTTCACATTTGGCTTAAACTTTTCCACATCAAATATCACATCAAGACATTCTTTTTTTTTTGGTTGTAGAATACTTTTTTCTGCTTTGATCAAAGATTTACTTGCAAAAGCAATGACTACTTTAGACTTATTTTGTTCTTAAGTAAGAATAGCTCTAAATCCAACATCTAAAGCATTAATTTGTATGACAAACTTGTTTTCAAAGTTTGGGCTAACTAGAACAGAGGTCAATTTTAGTTTAGTATTTTGAAATACAATTTTCGTTTTGTTGTTCAAACTTATTGACTAGATTTTTTTCTTACCTATTACCAAAAATGATATGTTAAAAATCTAATCTAAAAACTTTAACCAATGAGTTCAATAAGGAATAATGGTAGAAAAGTTTTTAATAAAACGACGGTTTCAAAAACACATTCCTGCAAATTGTTTAACCACAGTAAAGTTTTTAGGTCTAGGGTACTCTAACATTGCCGCTACCGTATTAGAGTCTGTCCAAAGTCGGCGTCGGTCTACTACGTAGCTTAAGTATTTAAGTATAACCAACAAACTTTACATTTTTTAATACCTCTTAAAAACTTTTAATGTTTAAAAAAAAGAGGTACACACAATAACATCGTCAAGGTAAACAAAAACAAATGGATCAAATTGGGGACCTAAAACACTATCCATTAATTTCTGATGCGTTTAAACCGCATTGCACAGACCAAATAGCATAACAACAAATTTGAATAATCTTCTACCGGGTACAACAAAGGCGGTTTTTTTGCACAATTCCGGTTTAAGCGGAATTTGCCAAAACGCAGATTTCAAATCAATCCTGTTCAAATATTTGACACTAGACAATGTGCTTAAAATTTAATCCGCTAGTAAAAGTAGGTAAGCGCATTGTTTAGTGACAAAATTAAGATTTTTTTCCGTAAATTGTTCTAACGCACTTAATTTGGTAAAGTCACTTATAACATTAATTTGATCTATGGATTCAAAAAAATATAGAGTTTGACAATTATTGGTGTACCTCTTTTAAGTTTTATAATTGGTACAAATACTAAACAGGTGAAAAAAATTATTTCTTAAAATTATAGTATGACAAAGATTGGGCACCACTAATAAAAGGACAACTATCAATATGATGTCATTTACCGTTAGAATTTCAACTGACCCAAGAACAATCTGCAGTTTTCATCAGCCGTTGTCAGTTTAGTTTGTTTGCATGCAATTATATTTAAATTAAATTGACAAATAAGAAAAAGTGCTGGTGCACCCAGTACACTTTTATTTGCACTCGAATCTAATAATGCAACAACAATCATATTAAAAATAGATACTTTTATATACGGCCTACAATTGTGCTTTATATTAACAAAAGAAGGTGAAGTATTTACTTTATCTAAAAACATAATATTATGGACATTTAGTAAACAATTTTTCTAATCACACAAACAAAATCTGAACGTAGCCGTTAAAATGTGCAAGTTAGTTTTTTTGAACAGTTGCAATTACAAATGATAAAGCTTTCTTTATCGCATTTGAAGCAATAAATTGGTGCCACAGGTTATTTGCATTCGGAACGCTTATGGCTTACTTTTTTACAATTCCAGTACTAAATTGTGATACGAGTGAATAGACTCTTTTTTTTTACTAGTGAAAGTATTTGGAGGTTGAAGAAGACATGTAAGCCAGGTCAAGTTTTCAATAGTTCTGCAAAGACTAGCTAATTGACACACTAAGCTTTTCTCTGAAGTGCGAGCTAAATTTGAAAACAAACTAAAAAGTTTTTTTGGATAAATTTAAATTTAATCTCTTCTGATACCGGTTTAGTGAACTGGTTAACTAAATTTTCCATTACTGCTTTAAAAATTATTACTCGTTTATTGATGCCTTGTGACCTACTTTTTATCTTCTTTTATAAATTGTCCATGTAATCGACTAGTAAGAAATCATGTCTTGAGGCCACTACTAACAAATCTCAATTATGCGCACCATTCTTGATCAAATGGTACTAAATAAGTGTTAAATAAATCTACTGCACTATCAAAAAGGCACTTTGTAGACGTATGCCAAGTCAAAGTTTATTAAAGAGGGAGAATAGTTGCGCTATTATAAGGGTTTACAGCATCCAACTCAGCAAGAACTCGCCTGAATATAATTAAATAAAATTTTCACACATTGTAGAAGAAAGTCTAATCTGTGTCCTCAAATTTGTAGAAATTTGATGCACAAAGTCGTTTCTTTACAATTATATTTTAAAAAGTGACGTTTTTAATCAGTTCTTTATTAATTTTTTACTTGTTAAATGTAACTTTAAATCTGTAACCAAAAACATAATGACATAGAATATTGTATGTAGTTTAACATAAAAAGAGTGATGACTAAAATCTTATTGTTTGGATATTGAGTTGGTTGGCGTTTTGTCGTATAAGAACCAATTTTAATTCAAAAACGGCGCTGTACGTGTCAATATTTTTCTAGAGAAAAAAGTTCACCGATATTCTCGTAGATGTGATAGAATTTAATTTTTTCCATAACAATAATACTAGTGGCACCACAACATGACGGGGTAACTAAACCCGGCAATTCTCTAGCGTTAACTTGGTCTAGATAAGAATTTACAAATATCTCTGAAGCACCATCAAATTCTATATTCCATTGGTAAAAGGGGGGTTTGTTTACTTGCTACAACCAGTTGAACAGATGTAGTTGGCAAAGTGTTGCTAGGATCTTGTACCCACATCATCAAAGTCATCTTTGAGAAAAAGGAGCTTAATATTCTGTTCTTGGCAAAATTTGATTTTGTCTTGTTTCTCGCTAACAAAATGTTTTAATCGGCTTGAGATATAAAAGATTTAAGTTGATAGTTGCCTATAATGATCATTTGTGCTAGTGTATGTATTAATTAGGTAATGCTGTAATTAATTGTAAACTTGAAATTATTTTGGCTTTTTCAAGAGCAAATTCTAACTAAACTAAACATGAAATTAGAAAAAGCAAAAATTGTTATAAAAAATGTAAAACGAAAAAACCTCGAGATCAATCAATTAATAATTAACATAAATTAAACACATTTACTATATCAAATATATTTAAAAACCGTAACATTGAACCTCCTACAAGGCCATCATCAGCCGATGTTACAAACAAGTATGAATATAAAAAAAAATTACAAAGCATTTATGCGACAGTAAAACATAAATTGTACAGAGAGGTGAAAAATTACATGGAAGTTATTATGATTAAAATGATTATAAATTACATACAATAATGCAAAAAGAAAAAAACAGATTAAACAGGTAGAAAAAAATTAATGAATCCTACTTAGTAGTAGTTCGTATTTCCTTATAATGTTACATTAAAAAAACCGCAACTTTTCCCATGTTTGCTTTAAAATTTCTTAGTATTATTGTAACGTTTTTGTTCTTTTTTGTTTTTAATATTTCTTTTAAAGATCCGCTGTTGATGCGTAGATTTGTACAGCGTCTTTATAAATGTCTGAGATTATATAATCACTTTCAATATGTCGTCTTTTTAGAATTGTGCACCAAACTATTTACTTTGTTTTGACAGTTTAACAGTTGGTTGATCTAAAAAAACAAATTTTTAAAAATATAAAAATCTACTATCTTTATTTATCACTGAATGAAAAAGCCAAGATAATCCTGAATGGAATTGAAAAAACAGCACATAATTATACAATTGCTTGGGATCTTTTGTAAAACAGATTAAAAAATAAGCAAATCAACATAACAAACCATGTTCGAGGTTTGTTTGAATTACAACCACTATTTTAAAATTTTTAACTTCAAAAACTTCTTGACAAAATAACTAAGCATTTGCGTGCTCTCAAATATTTTACGAAACCAGTTAATCAATGGGACAGAATTCTAGTTACTTTATTTCTACAAAATTCGATTTTTGAACCAAAAGTGACCCAGAAGAATCATTAACTGGATCAAAGCTTTCTACGTACGATGAATTGAAGTAGCTTCTTAACAATAAATTCCAAGTCTGGGAGTCACTGCAATTATCAAAAAGAACACCATCAAAACACATTCAATCCAAGATAACTTATCCTTATCAGCCTAGAACCATTTATGCTTTAGCAGCAGTAAAAGCAGTTAACTGTCCATCATTTCTTAAAAGTCACTACCTTAATCAATTTCCAATATTCTTGCAACTTAATGAACAAGAACAAATTTAATATATTAAAAGATTGAAATTTTTATTAATTGTTTTCAACTAAACCACAAGTTAAATCAATGCAGAACTGGAACATCAAAAAATCCCACAACAAGCATCACAAACTATTGCATATTGTTAACTAATATGACAAACCAACTAATGCTCATTATGTATCACTACCAATGAAACCTGCACATGTGTTTCTGACAACTTCCATAATTTTTCCTGAAGATAGCAAGGGTTTCATGCAACGGGCTTGACTCAGGTCAGATTGCACCAAAAGATCAACATTCATGGTTGCAAAAAACACACATTGGATAGATAAGTGCAGGAAGTTGTCAAACTAAATACTCTTTAGCATCGTTATGTTGTAATTTATCAATGAAGAAAACAATGTCTAAATTCCAAAATTTAGAAGAAATGCAAAATCTGACCAACTTTACACCATTGAACAGTACTGTAAAGAGAATTTTAAAACTCATACTAATAGAGACAATTACGACAGACTTATGGTAAAACTACCATTCAAAACTCTTCAAATACTTGGCAAATTAAGATTTACAGCAAAAAAAAGTTTCAACATTTGGAAAAAAAATTTGCCAAAAACTTCACGTTAAAAATGATAAATATACTTTATTCATTCAAAAATACATTGAAATGAGTCATATAAGATTGATTGAAGACATTGATTAGAAAACTAGCATATACTTTTATCTTTAACACTACAATGATATAAAAAAATCAAGCACAACTACTAAACTAAGAGTTGTGTTTGATGGTTCGGTTAAAACCAATTTACAAATATTACTTAACAATAAATTGCTAATTGATCTACGGTTACAAAATACCTATTTAACATCCTATTGAGGTTCTGAGAACACACTTATGTTGCGTCTGTATGTATTGCTAAAATGTATCGGCAAATATTACTTCTACTAATTTCTTAATTTGATGTACGTCAATTTTCTAATACCAGCATTGATGCATATGATGCAACAATATTTGTCAAATCATGTTCTATGACAGGATCACCAATAAAATTAACAATGTTACATATTGTACCAATTCATCTATTGTGCTAGGTTGGATCAAGACTGCAGACAAATCATTCAAAGTTTTGTAGCCAATACAGTTGTTGCAATTAAAGAAATATCAAATACATCATCTGGAAACATAAATATATCTAGACTAATCAATCCAGCAGATCTTATATGACAAAGCAGCAGTATTTCTAAACTCATACTCAATGAACTATGATGTAATAGTCTAGCATAGCTCACTAAAGACCAAAATTACTAACTTACAAGCAAATTTGCAAAAGCTAAATCTTTACCGGAAAAGAGTACAACTAGTAATGTGAGTATGATTACCAATCAACCTGACTCAATATATAAATTATTTTCTAATGTTCAAAGATTACAAAATGCATACTCATATTGTGTACAATTTGTTAGAAATTGTACTTATCAATGCTTGATTGCCAATATGAACCACTAAGTATTGAAAAACAAACCAAGTCATTAGAAACAATTATTAAAATCACCCAGCAGGCCGCATTCAGTGATGAAACAATAACATTAAAAACAAAAGAAAATGTTAAGAAAGGCAGCAAGTTATACACTTTAGAACCATACTACGGCAAAAATAACATCAAACAAGTAAGGTGGCCGTTTATAAAAATTACTGATTCATTTTGATCAAAAACATTTAATATCACTTCCACGGAATCACCGATTGTTCCAATTGATAATCTATGATACTCACAAACGGTAACACTATGCTGAAGTCCAACCAACGTTAGCTACAATTTAGGGCAAATATTGTATTCTTGGAGGAAAAAAGTATATACATAATGTTATTAAAAAATGTATAACGTGTTTTAATGCTAAACCAAAATCATGTGAAATCATAATGGGAATATTGCCGAGTCATTGAGCACAACAAAAACTTAAAATCTTTAAAATTTCATTTACAAAAATTGTAGACAACACGCTATTTACATATAAAAAAAATAACAACCCTATTATATCAAATTAAAGCAATCCTAAACTGACGCCCTCTAACACCCATGACAAAAGATCTAACAGACAAAGAACTGTTAACCCCAGGTCATTTTTTAATTGGAGATCACTACCGCATTAGCAGAGCCCTCTCATCTACTCTTGAAGGAGAACAGTTTCTCAAGGTTTCAACATATCGATCAGATCCGGCAGCACCAAGTAAGAAGAAAACAATAAAGTTCAATTAAAAAATAATGTGTTACTATTACATCGGTTGAGAGGCAGAGTTACTAAAGTGCACCCAGAGACAGATGGCTGAATTAGAACCGCCACGGTAAAAAGCAAGGAAAAGATAATTAATCTGCTATAAAACTCTGCACACTACATATCAAAAATTGGAAAACAAATCTTCCAAAGCAAGAGAAATTTGCAAGAGAAATTTAGTTGTAGCTATCCGGAATCTACATTTTATTATTCCCAATAGAATAATAATTTAATGACATTGTTATATTATTACATTCATCTGATTTTCTTAAATAATTTTTTGGAAAGTGTCGAGATGGCCGTCATTTAAACAATCATATTTTCAAAAACTCTATTTTTTTAAATTTTATACCAAAAAATAATTGCAATCAGTTTTAAGTTCTTTTATTTTCAACTGAAATAGTTGGATTGTTTTGAGACGCACATTATATTATTTATAGGACTATTTATGAGTTTTTTTAGTTAATTACAGTAAGGATTTTATTTGTATATAGAAAATCATTTATTAAAGACTTCTATAAGCAAAATAAACAACAAAAATATAAATATTGTTGGTCTAATGTGCAAAAATTGTAACTTCATAAATTACAAAAAATGGATTATCTAGTGTAAAATTTAAATATGCATCAACTAGCAAAAGCCGTTTCTTGACAAAAAATTGTATCTTCTAACTACTAATCATTTAAAAAACGTTGTAAATCCAACTGACTGTAAGCATACGCAAACAACGTAATTCCAGCCGGAATAGCAGATTTGCATCAACTTATGTTATAAATATTTGATTATGTGCACGTGTAAATTTGTAATTTAATCAATCTTAGTTCGTATTATTTATATTATATTTATAATATGTATAATATGGTAAATACATTTTTCTAATAAGGATCATACTATTACTCGAGATCAATAATATGCCCTATGAGAAAAAAATGTATCTCCACTATTTTATGATAATTACAACACAGCAAAAGTCGTAACTCCCGTAACTATTTAAGCAAACAAATAATTAAGTATTTTATTAAAAATTAATATATTAATAATAATTTGCTAACATACATCAGTTTTTAACTTATTTATTATACATATTCACTTTTGATTGATAATAAATCAGTTGTTGCTCTCCTGTAAAATTTGGTTAAATGAAATTAGGCCGGACAATATGTTTGAAAATAATAACATCAATAACAAACATCAAATTAAATTGTTTAGAGGATTTAATTTCAATATGTTTTTTAGATATGACATGTGTTCTTCTTACATGAAATTAAATTGCTTGATCTCGTGATTTCTCGTGCTCTACACTTAGTTTAGCACGGAATTAAACCATTAGCAATATTTGATTTGTTCAGCGCCACGTAGTGTTGTTATCTAAGTTTTACATTGCGCAGGCAGCGCCTCGTCGTGGTGGGTTCATTATCTCGGACGTTTATTCCCATAAGGTTGAATATCTTCCTAATATAATATGTCAATCAACGGTTTAACTGTTAAACAAGGTTATAAGGATGTATACAAATAATGAGAATATTTTTATTTTTAAATCCTAAGATAGGCAACTTTATTTACGCACATCAAACTATTTTATTAGAGCGGCATAATCGTACATTAGATGGTTACAGAATCCCAAACTTTTATAAAGACCTTGTATCAGTTTTATATTGTGCATGTGTGGTGTGTGAATTTTAGTAAGATTATTTTTTCCGTAAATTGCTATACTTGAATGACTATTTTTTAAATTGAATTTCTTATTATATAAGCTATTTTGTATTTGTGTTTTTGGGTTTTTACTTTCTGAATAAAGCTAGGGCTCCACGTGCTACAGACTGTCGCTAGCAGCAGCAGTAAAGAGAAGCGTAATAAATGGCTCCACTCAGCTCTAGAACGTCGCTCCAAAGAGAGAAGAGGCGCGTCGTCAAGGTTGTGTCGCGGACGGATAGGTACGGACCTATTTTTTAGCAGTTATTTACAGCTCGTTCCTGGCTCCACAGGCAGTTTTGTGCTGCTGTACTCAATATTCCGATGAAGATTTGTTTACCATAATGTAGTTTTATTTATTATACCTACTTATATAAAGTATTTTATAATTTCAGTTTTAACTAAAATATTCATTACATATGTAAAATAAACATTATTTTGCTCATTATTTTGTTTGTCTATTTTTAGCTAGGTACTATAAAATATGTAATTTAAAATCTTAAAGTGATTGCTAATCTTTTTTCTGGGCCCACGCTATTGCGCATTGATGTGTTCTGTTTACATATGACATCTTCTATTTCACTTAGTAGAAAATTAAAAGAAAATACTGACATCCTGTAATACTCAAAAAATTTGTCAGGATATTCTTTTAGTTTGTTCTGTAAATGAACAAATTTAGGGTGAATCCACCATTTCCGTTGCTTCTCAAGAACGCCGTCTGCAATACCAATATTATGGCAACTTTTTGTTGAAATGATAAATTATCCATACTATATTATCAGTATGAGTTTACTCACTACTATTCACAGGGATCTTTTTTTACATACACACAAAAAGATACAATCGTATACTGATTGTAGACACGTCATACTAATCCGATGTTTACTGCCATTTCTTCTGTTTCGGTCCACTGCATTGCTTGTGCCTATGATGTTTATTCATTTCTTTTATTACGTTAAGTGTTTTTTCTATTTGTTGTAAGTTTCTGGCATTTACAGTTGCAATTCTATTTTGTTGTTGTAGGTGAGTACAATTGTTTCCTGTTTTTATATTGCAAAAGTTTTGATTGTTGACAACTCAAGATCCAGATCTTGGCATACGTATTCCATAATCAGTTTTTTCTAGATATTTCAATTAATTGTCATGATGATTTTACTAGAAATGCTTGCGTGAACATTTAATGCAGTGATTTTCATTTGTTTTTTACATCTAAATGACATAAGACCAAGTTCATTCACTTTTAGAATTGGCACCAAATGTTTTTCTATGCATTGCTAATTATTAATTTTTTAATTAATGATCTAAAAAGGCAGTTATAGTTTGGTATTGACAAATGAAAAAAAAGTTTTTGTTATTATAATATGTTTATTAAATTTTTATTGTACATACAATATTTATATAATAAGTACCTATAACTAATACAGTATTCATTTCGATTCTAGCAACCGCAATATTATGGTACCTTTCATTTGATCTTTATGTAGTCATGTGTATCAATAAAAATTAACATTCAAATATGGGTCAGAGTATGAGTAAGCATAGTTTTATTTTTGTATATATTACATCTAAAAAATCACAATTTATTAATTTAATGTTGTAAATATTTTATAAAACAATTATTTATTTCTATTGATATTGTTGTTTAAACTATTTAGGGTCATACTAATTTAGAGTTCTTAGAATAGTAAATATGTTAAATTACACTCTAACACAAACAATTGTTTGTGTATTACCTTATTAAACTGCATAAATAAAATTCCACATTTCTTGTGCGTTGCTATATTCATAAATATTAAACAATTTATGAATACAGCAAAGCCATTAAATTAAAACTAAGGTTAAGTAGACCATTATCACAACTAAATTTTGTGTTTTTTAATGGTACAAAAATAAAGACTATTATAATTAATAAATAGTTAAACTTTATTGATTATTCCAATAATTTATTCAGTATTTACAACTTACACAAAAAACCGCTTTAAATTTTCTATAATGCTACAAGATTACTTCGAAGTTGATTTAAGAGCAAGAAACTTCAACTATAAGTAGAAAATTTTATCATATTATCATAATAGATAGAGCAATACACAATCTGTAATTTGAAAAAAATCTATCATATCAAATGATGTGATTGTTATGAATGGACCAGTCGTTGTGAACAAATTTGAGAAATACTGGGTTAGGTACAATAGACTCAACGGAACATTATCTACAGGAAAATTATTTTAATATCACCCTACATGGTTTACGTTAAATTTGATCTAATAAATGATGCATATTTTGAATTTTCTACCTATGGTGAAATTAATGGTTAATGACACTTGAACATAAGATTATCGCAACGCGACAATTAAATTACCCTCAATTTCCTTCGCTATTTATTCAACCGCAACTTAATCAAGCTCTACTCCCGCTATTAAATCAACCTTCACCTTCGTCAATAAATCAATTTCTACCTCCACCTGCACTACCATCTTTGCCATTTAGTTTTTTTTAATGTATATGAATAAAATTGATACAAAATGATATTAAAAATTGAATGGTAGTGGCCGTTACTATGTGATAATTCAATATAAAATTTAAAAAACAATTTTTTCATGTACTGTATCACAAATATATTTATAACCGTAACTAGTTTAATCTTACGGTGATACAAATAATTTAAAAAATGTATAACACTACTTTAAATCCAAATCTTATATAATCTAAATACAAATCTTATATAATTTAAATTACAAAAATTAATAAATGTATTATGTTTTTAAATAATAATTTTAATAAGTAAATAACATAAATAACAATATTGATAAATAACAAAATTGTTACTTGACGATAGCTTCTGAACGTTGTTTTCTAATTGTGTGATGCATATATCTATTGCATTTTTGGGTAAAAACGAAACGTAATCTTTTAATATTTATCAATTGTTGTTTTTAATGCTTTTACAAGGACCAGATTACTTAAAATAAATTGTAACTTAACAAACACTTAAAAATCATTAATAAAGTTGTTTAGGGATAATTGTGACAAGTAAAAAAATTAATTTGAGTTTTAATTACATACGATTGTTGAATTATAGTTAAATTTTGATAAACCAAAACAAAAATTGTATAAGAAAACTACATATTTTATAATACTACATACAGAGGTTGTCGTAATTTTAACTTTAAATGGTTTTTTTGTTAAAAAAAATTATGTTTTAATCGTTAGTGGTGATGTAATTCTTCTTAATATTCACTTCCTAACTTAAGTTGCTACTATAACTTAAAAAAAAAATAATAATAGTTAAAATCATGACACGGCCTATGTGCCAGCCTGTATTACTAGAAAAATATACAGTGTTTTTATAATTTAATCTTTCCACAAACCATTATAAAAAAAGTTGCTGTCAAATAGCAAAAATTTTATCACAACTGAGAAAAATTCTCATAGCGTCAACTTTCGTTTCCAGAGACAAAAATGACTTACTAATTTTTACATCCATTTTGCTGCTTGTTATTAAAACCCCTCAGTTTGTGCGGCTTGAAGCTTCATCATGATTTCTGATCCAAAAATGGTTCAGATCTTCTTAATACTCCACCAAAAATAGTAAATCTAGAAACTAAAAAATATTCTGCTTACTAATTTAAAAAAAAATGTTTAAGAATAACAATTAATCAATAATTATATTATAAGTAAAAGTAAATGTAATCTATAGTTTTTTTAAATTTTTAATTTAAAAAATTCAAAAAGCCCGATAACTGATTTTGCTTATAAAAATGTTATTAAACAGGGTAATTCATTAACATATAAATTATTTATTTTTAATAAAGGTTATGTATATTAAAAGTTTCCATACTAAAAATAATTTAACAAAATGTAAACTTAAATACTTTTGTTTAGTTAATAAATTAATTTAATTTTTATTATTAATTAAATAAGAAACTTTTATCAGTTTTTGTTAAGTTTATCACTATAATTTTTTGTAGTTTTTATTCTTACCTTCATAGAACACTTGACATGATTGTATAGGTTGAAATGTTTAAAATTACATTTTTCTGTGTTTTCATATAAATAAAATTAGATTTAAGTTTCATTTTAAACAAGCATTTTAAAATAACTCATATATATTGCTAAATATACGTGACTTAACAATAAATTACAAAAAAAAAATAAACAAAATCACTTATGTTTTTATTGCCAATAATTAATAATCCTATAAAGTTTTATTACCTATTTTATTAATATTTAGAAATAATATTTTTTATAAGAAATATGTAATTCAATTGTATTAATAATTTTTATTTTATAGTTAATGCATATTTTTTTAAATAAACTGAAATTACTTTATAAATCACGTATTAACATTTATTAAATTTTTATTGCAACCATAGTAAATAAGATTATTATTTAATGCAAAAAAACATAAGCTGTAAACGTTTTTGAGTTTAAGAAGAATAAAATATAACAGCCATCTTATGAAAGATTTAAAAAAAATATTTTTTTTTGTTACAAAGGCATTAGTATATATTCTATTGCCTTTCTACTTTTTGGTGTAAGGCGTACAACCTTTAATACGCTGTTTTTCTTTTTTGGGTCTTTGTTCTTTTATTTTCTGTAACTCGTCATTCGTCATTCTTTTTTCATGTCCATACTATCTTATTTGACTTTCCTTATTTGTTTTGTAATAGTTGTATTTGTAAATTTATTTTGTATGTCTAGTATTTTATTTTATTTTTTCTTGATTTGTTTTTGATCTTTCTAAGGATTTTATTCTATTTATTTGTTTTCTTGTCATTGTCATTTTACCTATTTTTGTTTTTGTGGTTTTATAAATTCTTTTCTGTTAAAGAACATCTTTTTTAACATGTTATATAATTTTGCTGCTTTTTCTATTTTGTCATCTATCTATCTCTTTGTTTAATTTTTGTTTGCTTTGTTTTATTGTTTCCAACTTTTTCTATTATTATTTTTTTTATACTTATTTTGTAATTTAGTTTTTCTTTTGCAATTATCATATTTTTTGTTTTTTCAAAGTTAATTTTCATGTTTATTTTCTTTAGTTGCTTTTTTATTATTATTTTCATGAAGTGTTAAAGCTTTTCTTCTGTCTCTGCAGTTACTGCCATATCATTTGCTAATAGTAATTCAGTTATTTCCATCTTTCAATATACCATTTTTACCATTTTTAGGTTTTTTTTTTATTGCTTTATCTAGTACAATTAAAAAAACAATGCGCTTAGCACGCATTTATGCTTAACTCTTTTTTTTTGTTTTTTATGTTGACTTCTTGTTGTTCATTCTTACTATGTTTTTAATTTTTATGTTTTTAATTACGTTTACTAATTTTTTCTCAATTCCTCTTTCTTCTAGTTTTGTTCACATATCATTTCTTTTGATCTTATCAAATGCTTTTTGGAGGACAACAAAGTATTATAAATAATAAATTTTGCGTGCTTTTTCTTTTTTTAAATTTACATTGACTGTCTTATATTGTTGTTTCTAATTTGTCTTATCCTTTTTTTTTTAATTCTAGTAAATATTTTGCTTGGTATGCTTGTTAGCGTAATTCTTCTGTAGTATTTACATTTTTTATTTATCTTTTTATGTATGAGTATGATTATATTTTTATTTCTTGACGTTTTTTTTTTTATTTTTTGTGTGATTTAACGGAACTACCGTTATTTTTGCAATGTTTTTTTTTCCAAAAGTTTTATCATTTTTGGCGTAACTTCTTAATTGCTTGTTTTACATTGTCTTTCTTAATTTTTTTTATTTCTTAAATTTTGTTCTTCTGTCCTTAAGCATTCTTTCACCTTCTCTTGTTTTGTTTTCTTCTACTTCTTGTTCTGTTAGTTCTTGGAAGTATCTTTACATTATCTTGTTTTTTTTTTTGTTAATATTTTTCTATTTTTGTTTTTTATGTTTATTAAGTTGTGTTTTTTTTTTGTTTTAAATGTTTTTACGTTTCGTAAAATAGTTTTTTGTTTAATTGAAAGTCTTATTTATTTCTTTTCCAAATGTTGCCCTTCATTTTATTTTTGTATCTTTTATTATTTTTTTTTTTTTAGTTTGTAGGTATCTTTTCTATTTTTTGTTAGTTTTTATTATTTTTTTAACTCTCTGTCCACCAATTGATTTTTTATATCATTGTTTACTAGTTTTTCTTATTTTCCTTTTAAGCACGTTATGTTTTCTTTCTATTTTTTTTTGTAGTATGTTTACTATGCTGTTTATATTTATTCTTTTTTTAGTTTGTTTGTTTTTATCTATATCTTAACTTTTCTTTTTTTTTGTCTGATTTAACTTTTGCTTTCCATTTTATCGGAGTAAATTTCAATTTTTGCCTGTTTTGTTATTCTTTCATTTTTTATCTTGTTCAAGTTGTTTCTGTTTACTAGGTACTAGTCGATGATTGATTTTTTGTTTCTGGTTAGTTGTGTTCTTGTGTATTTGTAAATTTTCCTGTGTTTGAGTTTGGTGTTTGTTATTAGTAGATTGCTTTCGATGCATATTTGAACAATTCTTTTTCTGTTGGTTTTTATTTTTTGTCTGTTTTTTCATTGTTTCTTTTATTTTCCATTTAGGTCTTCTAATATCATTAGGTTTTTTGTTTCAATGTCTATATCTTGTTGTAATTTACTATAGAAGCTGTCATACTCTTTTTTTCTATGCGTTTTCATTTGGCCCATATGCTACTATCATGGTCCATGTTTCATTGACTACTAGCTTTATTTCTATTGTCATAATTTTTTATTTATAAAGGAAAGGCCATGTTTCAGTTGAATTTTGAATTACATGATTTTACTTACGCTGTCAATTTTTGCGTCACAAGTACATAAGGAAAGTGTGGTTACATACCTTTGTAGACAGAAGATGCATCGTTCTACTTTGGAACAACGTTTTGAAATACTGAAAAATTGTTTTGAAAATTGGTCTCATTTGTCTGCAACAGCGCAAAAATTGCGTACGTTGTTTGGAAAAAATAAAGCACCATTGATCAATGAAATACAAACAATTGTAAAAAAAGTGCATGAAACTGGAATGATGGTAGACAATGCGCGCATCAAGCATGCTCATGCAAAGCGTTCTGCCAAAATTGTCGCTTTTGTGGCTCGAAGTGTACGCGAGCACCCAAGAATAACTTGGCCCAGAAATCCACAACTTGATATTTGGCAAACCACTTTGAGACGGATCCTTTACAAAGTACTCGGTATGTTTGCGTATAAAGTGCAACTCGTTCAAGAAATTAAAATAGACGACTTTGGTGCCTGTTTTTGCTTTGCTCAGTGAACTTTAAACAAATTAAATGTTGACTCTAGTTTTAACCAACAAATCATGTTTTTGAACGAGACTCATTTATATCTTAGAGGTTATGTAAACAAAAAAAACTGCCGTATTTAAAAAACAGAAAATTCACATTCTATAGTTGAGAAAGCAATGCATATATTGCAGGTTACCGTTTGGTGAGGATTTTGGAGTAGTAGCGTTATTGAGCCATTTTTATTGATCATGATCACTGATTTTTTATGAGCCAAACTTGATCTACAGCAGCTCTAGTTTTAACAAGATGGGCTACATCTCATACTCCACATGCTACGATCAATTTTCTGCGCACCAAATTCAATAAATAAAAAATAATCTAAAATTTATTGTATCTTTTATCTTTTTCGGAGCTATTATTACTCCTACTTTTCCTTTTGCTCTTCTTTTTTTTTTCACTTCTGTCCACATTAACCAGTAATTATATGTTTTTTCTAACCCTTACTCTTTCTCTTTTTTTAATTTTTTTTTAATTTTTTTTAAATTATAATGAATTTTTATATTTACAATTTATTTTTTATTTTGTTTTTTCTCCACTTGCTGCTTCACACCGTCTCCATACAGATTTTGTTTCCGATATTCCTAGTATTTCTATTTTTTGGTTTATCAATTTTTCTACCAGTTTTGCCTCTTTTCCCATGTATTCTCTTATATTTTATGTTCCTATTCTTTCTTTTTCTCTCTCTCTCTCTCTTTTTTTTTCTGCAATTTTACTATTTATGTTCTTCTTCTTTTTATTGTTTGCCATTGTGTTTGTTTTTTTTTTCTTGTATTATTTCTTTGCCGTGTCTCGTTGAGTATTTTTTTTTTCATAAAGTGGTTTTCGTATTCTAGGCTCTTTATCTTTTTATTTTATCTATATTCCTGTCCGTTAATTATTAGCTTTTGGTAACCTATTTTTACCCTCTTGCTATTCGTTTTTTCTTCTCTTGTTATGTCCCTACTTTCTTTTTGTATGCATTTTCATTCATTTTTTATGTGTTAGACTTCTGTTGGTTTTCATTAATTGTTGCTTTGTTTCTTTTGTTCCGGCTTCAACTTATATTATTTGTTTTTCTTTATGAATTAGTTCGGGTAGTTTTTTTTTTTAAGTTTTCCACTTCCTTTTGTTTTTCATTCTCAATTGTTTTTGTCTGTTATTATAACGTTATTTATTTATTTTTTCTTTTTGTTTTTTATCTATGTTTTATATGTTTACAATTTTTTGTAGCATTTGTAATTTCTTTTGTTCCCTCATCACTTTGTCTGTGTTTGTTCCGATAATTTTTTAAACAAGGTCTTTAGCTCTTCCATTTTTGTCATTTTCATTTGGGTATTTGTGGTGCTGCTGAAACTGCACTAAAATGTATTTGAAATGTTTACAAACCGCATCCAATGTGCTGTAATAATGTGTAAGTTTGAGGTACAATAACTCCTCTTCCCCTAGATTTTGGCATTTCTTAGCAGACAAAAGCTGTTGATGTAACTCATAATAATGAATGATGACAAGTAAAGAATAATGATCTAAATACTTAAAGTGATGAATTATGGGTTTTATTATGCATTTTACAGCTAGTTTACATTGCAGTAGAACTCTTACGACTTGTTTAAAGAGCGTTGATAAAACTAAGTGCTTATCAGGTAGTTTCAAAACCACTCCAGTAGATAATGAACAAAAAATTATTTAGTTATATTTTACAGATCAAACCTTAGAGTGTCTCCGTGCTAAGTTAACTTTAAGCCATATCACTGTTTATTGATTACTGGTACTTGTTGGTGGATTTGAACGTCTTTTATAGTCTTGTAGTAAATCAGGTGAAATTGATTTATTTTTGATTCATTTGTATGTTACTGATAACAATTCTTGTTTAATATACAATTCTCCTTTTTGATCTTATACATTTTGAAAAAGCTTTTGTTTTTGTTTTAAGGACATTTGAAAATCAATCTTTATTGGTTTAGAAAGATGGTAAAAGATTGATTTATTTTTGTAACAATATTTAGGTGATTTAGAAGCAATATTTTAATTAGTAAATTGACGTTTATTGATTCTTTTGTTTAAATTTAGTTTATTTTGCATTCAGTTGATTGACTCACAATAAGATTGTCGGCACATTGATAATGTTTTGTTCTTTTGGTACATAAGCAATTTTGAAGCAATACTTTGTTCTTATTTTTTGATTTTAGTAAAATGTTGACCTTTGATATTATCATTATAAAATCAAATTTATGTTTTGTAGAAATTGGGTTTAAGTATAACATCTCAACATTGTTGTAATTTATAGGGATTTACAGAAAGTAAATATTGTTAATGTTTTTTATTTTACTTATTCCATCAACTATTAATCTAAAATCTAATATACTCTTTTTTCTGTGGGAAAAGTGGTGCAAAAAAATACTTCCATTAGCTTTTTTGCTGGTTGTAAAAAGATAATACTGTTAGAAAAACCCACAATTTATATAAAACAAGTCATACTTATTTGTGAGTTTACGTTTCACAATACTCACATAACATTTAGTGAAACTCACCAGCTTGATTACCATGCGAGATGACTCAAAAACCAAAAAATTAATTTTTATTAGTTGAGAGGCTAAAACACATGTTTAGAAGAGTGTTAGTTTTAACACAATAGTCTGACCTGGGAAAACAGGTTGGCAAACCTAAACCACTTTTAATCAATCGACTAGTTTTGTTAACTTTATAAAAAGGATTTTTTTATGTAATAATAGATAAAAGGTTTAAACTGTACTAAGGTTGAAACTCTATAGTGTTCTTAGTTTTTGCAAAAATCTTTCATTTTTATTTATAAGCCTACAACCTCTAGGTGAAGAGATTGAGCAATGAAGTTGTGCTTATTATGATGTTTTTTAAACCATTAACAAAAACTTTTCTGTTTACTTTGTTTGGATTCTCAGTCATGTAGGTATCAACTGCAATAAATTAACGTTACACCTTTGTCATGCAGACCAAAGCGTAGGAAAGAGATTTTAAGCACGCAGTTTTGCATTGGTCACTGTCGAAAATGCACGCACAAGATAATTGTTGTACAAAAGCAAAAACCTTTCACCTCAACCTCTTTGTCTGCTTTGTATATGGTGATCTGAAGTTGAGTTGTATTTTTGTCAAGATAGCGTCTTTAATAAAATTTTCTAAAAAGATTATATGGTCAACGGTGCTATAATTTTGTCTTAAACTCGCCTGGTGTTTACCTACCACACCAGACGGTTGTAAACCATTTTTAATAACGCACGTCATCTGGTTCCGGGTCGGAGGAAGTACCCATGCTGCTGATAGCCGTTTCCAACTCTTTTGAATAAAAAAAGAAGTTGGAGGGCAAAATCTTTCGGGAAGAAAATTCTAGCAAAGTTTCAAATTGTTCGCTATATTTTTTTCTTCACTATAATTTTGAAAGCTACTAGGAAAATTTTTGCCGTTTTTGTGACTTTGCGTCCGTTAACAATTAAGATGGGAATCACAAAGGAAAAGTTTTTCTTCGATACGGCTCCCACAATTTTCCACACGTAGCTCTCCCATGACCATTGCTTGCTTTCAAGAAATTTTTGGCAAGCAATGACGTGTGGAAGTTTTTTGAAACAATCAAAAGCTTTGAAGAGAGAAGATAAACAATATCTAAAAGACAGTTTGGGAGATGCAAATGTGTTCTAAAATAATTTTGAAATGTATAAATTATGTTGCAGTATAAATAAAGTTATTGTAAACGAATAGTGCATAATTGACTTCAATTTTGATAACTAAATAATTGTGGAGTACACGCGTTTTACTATTTTGTTGGAATCGGGATACTGTGAGCTAATAAAATACAAATTAATTTGGTTTAATTCTATTAGTTTTTGTATGATACTGTTTTAAATTCAAATTAATTGTCAGCAATGTTCTTTTGGTATTCCCACTTTTTAATTTTTATCAATGATGCAAAAAGACAGTACTAGTTTCATAGAATAATAAAATAATACTAATTATTAAATAGCAGGTTTTATTAAGTTATTGCTATTATAATATGTTTATTAGATTTTTATTATACATACGATATATACATAAGTACCGTACATAAAACTAAAACAGAATTCATTTCAATTCAAGCAACCGCAATAATAAGTAGTAAAATGATTTATAGTAACATTTATTTGATCATGCTGTGGTCATGTATTTTAATAAAAGTTAATTGTCAGATCATGGGACCAAATATGGGTAAGCGTAATATTTATTTATATAAAAAAATACACCAAATTTTTTTTAATAATTTGCATTTATGTTTTAGTTCTCTAAGTTCAAAAAGAAAAAAAATTATTTAATAATCAATTGAATTAAATAAAACTAAACATTGTTGAATTTACAAGATATTTTTATAAAACAAATTTTTATTTTTATTTATGATTAGTTATTAAATCTGCGTAAACTATTTTGAGTATATGATGTGATATATATGTCAATGTTAATTCAACATAAAGAATTAAATAGCATCTTTTTATGTTAGAATAACTGTATAATATTAAGATGGTTTATAGAAATTGTATTTCTTCTTCATAATTCTTGTTCTTGATAAATAGTTTTACATTTTTTGAGTCTTGTTTAATATTTTTGTTTGCCATTATTATATTATTAACAACTCATTATTTTAGCTTCAAAATTCTAGATTAAACTTTTTTCAATTTTTGTTATTACTTAACATTGCTCACTCGTTTATTGTTACGTTTGATCAAAAAGTAAGAACCGGTTTTTATTAGATCTTAGATTTGTTAAGAAAGAGTCATTGCGTTATCTGTTAACTTTTAAATGTAGAAATTTTAAAAGTAAGTATTAGTTTTTTTGCTAGCTTTTCATAGCTCATTTATAACGTTACAGTAAATCCTCATTTTGCCGCTAAACGCCAAAAATAAACTCGTTAGATTTTAAATCAATTTTAACTTGCAACACATCTTTCAAAAATTGGAGCTTGATTCAAACCATTAATTTTCTTTAAAAAAATCATAAAAACTAAAGCAAGTATAAAACAAAATATTACATTTAAAAAAATTTAATTCTTAATTTTGCTTTAACTATACTTGATAATATGACACAAACGTTTAAACATATTTTATTAATTTTTAATATGAATGAAATATTAATCAAATATTATATAATCTAGAACATGCTAAAGTAAACATTTTTAATCATTTTGATTTAAAAAAAATTGTTAAAAAAACTGACACTTGACAGCAAAAACTATTATGATTATCAGTTTGTTACAATTTATTAATTAATCTAATAATATATAATTTCAGTAATTACAGTTCGCACAACAAGTCCACTAAACCAGTTTCATTTTTTTCCGATGCTACAAGACTATTTTGAAGTTGATGTAAAAGCAGCCAATGACATTACGTTTGTATTGTCAGAAACTCCATCCATAAGTAGACATTTTTACAAGATTGTCTATGGCGGATGGGTCAATACACGTTCTGTAATTCGAAAAGATTCCATCGAAACAAATGAGATGGTGGTTATGAATGGACCAGTTGTCATAAATACATTTGAAAAATATTGGGTAAGATACAATAGACTTAACGGAACAGTATCTACGGGAAAATTATTACAATATTAACCTTACATGGTTTTTGTTGATCACGATCCAGTGAATGTTGCATATTTTGGATTCTCTACTTATGGTAATATTATTGGTGAATGGCATTTGGACATAAGATTTTTACAATATAATCCCGCAGCGCGGCAGTTAAATTACCAAATTCCGCCAATTAATCATTATTCACTCCCGCAATTAAACCATCCGCTACTTCCGCAATTAAATCAACCTCCACCTCCGCAGTTAAACCAACCTCCATATTCACCACGGCAAATCAATCCTTATAATATATTTGGATAAAATTGATAAACAAAATATTGTAACATTATTTAAAAAATAAATTTTATACAAGTTAAAAAATACATATATTATAATAAACTACATGTAGTCATGATTTTAATTTTTAATATTTTTTTGTTTGTGTTTAAGTTTAAAAAAAAATATATTTATTTGCATAATTGAGCACGTTCTATTGCACTTTCTATATCATTTCTAAGAATAGTCAGCTCTATAGCCCAGTGTTTGTCTTAATTAGATTGCTTCAACTAAAAAATTGTAATGTTTTATTGACGTTTAATTTCAAGTATCTCCAAAAAACAATAAGGCTGTTAAATTTGCCAAACAAAAAACTAGTAAGATTCTGCATTTATGAAAATAAAGCGTTTACCGACCATGGTTTTTAGAACTACCATACAACCAAGTTGTATGTGTTCTAGCTTATTATAATCATATTTTTGAAAAAAAAAAATTTTTTATTTATTTATACATTTATTAAAATTATTTATACATACATATATATATATATATACAAAATTGTAAAAAAAATAAAATTTTCATATAATTATAACATTCCTGCAGTACCGCCATCCATCCGTAAGGAATCCTGGGGCCTGGTATTGGAATTAACAGCAAGTTTAAAAATTTCAAATGTGGCCCGATATTGATCTCCATTTAGCGTAATTGCAACTTCGTGTTGGTTCTCAAAATAATATGAACCAATATTTTTTAAGCTGTAACATTTTGAACCAAACACTACATTTTAGTGATAGTTATTGTTGTTGTTAACATTTTCGGCACAGTAGACAAATATTTACAGTAGAATTTTTTCTACTCTAGTTTTATTAGCCAGTAAAATTCGAGGGACACTGCCAAAATTTGCGAAAAATGTAAAGCAAAATACAAACTACGTTATGTAAATCGCTTTATTGTTTTTTAAAATATTCTCCTTTAAATTCTATACACTTTTTCATCAGATGAAGCTAATCTTCAAAACAATTTTGACACTCTGAACAAGGTACTTCTAAAACAAATGATTTAAATGCTTCAACGGTGTCTTCAAGCGATAAAAAACGCTCGCCACGCATTTTATTTTTGATATGTCGAAATAGGAAAAAGTCATTGGGCAATAAATTAGGCAAATATGTGCAATGAGTTATTAATTGGATGTTGTTACTGGTCAAAAACTCTACAGTTTGTCGTGCTGTGTGAGCGCTTGCGTTGTCATGATAAACAATGATTTGCCGGTTTATGTTGTTCCTTCTGATATTAGCGATATCTTCCGGCCAACAAATTGAAGTATACCAGTCAGCATTAACTGACCTTCGATCCTCTAATGCAACAGTTGCAACATAACTCGTTTTTTTGAAAAAAAACAATCATTCTTTTTGAAACGCTTTGTGAACGCACCACTTTTGTGGGTTTAGGTTTATTTTGAAACACCCATACAATCGATTGCTGTTTAGTTTTAGGCTCTTATAAATACATTCAAGATTCGTCACCTGATACAATGTTATATATCAAATTCAAACAACCCCCTTCAAATTTTTTAAGCATTTCTTTGCACTACTTGACACGTGCCTGTTTTTGTTCTTTTTTCAAATTGTGTAGGATCCAACGACTGCAAAGCTTCCTGACATGCAAATGATTCTGCAAAATTGTATGTGTTTGTTTTGGTACAATGCCTAAGGATGCCTCTATCTCACTATAGATCACATGCCGATCTGACAAAATCATTTTACGCATCAATATTTTTTTGGACAACAGAAGTGCATAGACGACTTTTGTAAACATCGTCATCAAACGTTGGTCATTCACGCTTGAATTCTGCAAACCATTCGTAAACCATAAATTTGAATGGTGCTTCATCCCCAAATGTCAAACTAAGTTTTTCCACACATTACTGCGGTGTTAAACCGTATCGAAAATCATAAAAAATCTTCACTTAAAAGTCACGATTTGAAATTTTCATTTTTCACACAATTATTATTCTCATTAAATTTTGTTGAAACAAAACTGAGCAGTTTGAAATCAAACTGTCAACTAAATTATAGGTGAAAAACATCAAATTTTAACGCTGGCAATACAGGCAGTACTTGATTCCAAAAACTTTAGCAGAGCCTCTCGTAGAAGAAACAAAAACGTAATACAACACATAATTTAAAATAGGATAATAATATCTGAACAAAAATTTAAAACTAAAACGCGCGAGTGTAATGAACTTGAAATCGGCGCTATTAGTACCACTCAAGCTTAAAGACAAAAACAAAATCTATATAAGATCAATATAGACTATAAAAAAGCGTTTAATTTAGTTCTAAAGATTTTGTTGAAACATATTTTTAAAATCTATAAAATCAAAAAGCAAATAATAAAGATTCTAGACAAAACCATGAGTACTTTAATAACTCGATTAAAATCTATACAGACCAAACTTATTAAAATAAATTGAAATATATTTCAAGAAGATTATCTTAGCGCTTTCTGGTTTTATTTAACCTTTAATACAATATCTTGTACACTCAGCCAAACCAAGTATAGGGGCAAATTAAATCACAAACAAAATAAGAACAAATATACCTACATAAATACTTAAGAATGTTACAAAACACAAAACCGACAATAGTGTAATAAAACAACAATTTAGCAATAAATATAAACTTGCCTTAAATCGATAATTAAAACTAAACTAAATAAAAAAAATATTATAAAAACAATTAACATGCATGCTAAACCATCTCTGACATACTTTTTCAAAATAATTAAATGATCAGATACAGATCTAAAAGACTTAGATAGAAAAACCAGAACAATACTAATTAAATTAAACGCATTATCCTAGAACAAGTTGTCAGCAAGTCAACCTACCAAGACACAGAAAAAAAATACAAATTTACCAACTGCAAACATATTTTAACTAAGACACTAAGAATACTTTTCACGCAACTCTAAGACAACTAAACATTAACTATACATTTCTAAAATTTGCTAACGCTGTTGATATACACAAAAATTGTACTGACAAAAACAATAAATTAGAAAATAAATGCCAAGAAAAATAATTACATGGTAAACACAATAATCAAATTCACAACAAAAGTATAAATTTACAAAGGAAAAATAAATGGCTTCAGCCAAAACAGAAGGCATTATAATAGTAACAAAACTCGGTTACAATAACAAAAAAAAAACTAAAAAATATATTAAAAAAAAGCATATATCACCAATGCAAGAAATGCAGAAACCAATGCAAATCTATAACACATATAATGGATGCAAAATTCTAGCTCATTTTAAATATCTATTTAGACACAACAAAGTAGCAGATATATTCTATCAAGATCTAGCAAACAAAACACTTAAGATAAATAACCGCAAAGAATCATACTACTTATATAAGGCAAAATCAAACATAGAAACTGGGTCCAGACAGACAAAACCATTGAAATAGACATATACAATCTAGAAGCAATGCAAAAAGCCGTACTACTTGACATTACCAATATTACTAGATTCTTTTTAAAAAATAGTTAGCAATAAATGTGTATATTCTTGGGCCCGCATATTCATATATTAAACAGTATTTCAGCTAAAAAAAATATAAAAATTACCAGATTAACCTTCCAGTACCGCCTTTTGTATGACACCGCACCAATTGTTATTTGAGTTTTTTTCTTTACCTAAAAGAAGTTGATTCTTGATATTTTAGGAGTTTGTTTAGTTTAAATTTGATTGCAAAATTTTAATCGTTGCGACACCGCCTTTACCACTCCCGTTCAAGTTCGTTGTGCTAGAAAATTTATTTTATTTTTTTTTTTTAATTTTAATTTAATTAATAATTACATTAAGCTAAAAAAGTATTTTTTTTATGGATTTACCTTTTAATAAAATTTAATTACTTTATTCTCAAAATAAGGTCCACCGGATGTTATTTGAAAATAATTTGTGTTAAGCTTTATTGTATCCTTTTAATTTTATGTTTTATATTAATGGTTTATTCCTAATTTCTCTATTCCTAGTAAACCCATTTTAGGAATTTCTGAATACCACCAATATAGTGCATTTGATGGGGTTCATAGGCTCTGTGAGCATAATTCTAGTTTAAACAGAAATGTTACTATGGACAATTGGTTTACATCAGTACCTCTGGTTCAAAGTCTACATCCGGAACATAAACTTACCTCATTCATTCATTGGCTACAGAAAAAATAAAAAAAACTGCCTTTACATTTTTTAAAAATTTTCCCACGACCAGCTTGTACCAGCATGTTTGGATATTCTAATGACTGTACTTTGGTTTCATATTGTATAGCAAAAAAAAAGGAAAAATGCATTTTTGGTGACTACATCATAATGATAAAATTGATATAGATGGTAGTAGGGAGGCGTTGACATTGTAGACAAGCTATGCGCTAGTTTTGATTGTGCCAGAAAATCACAAAGATGGCCGATGGTAATTTTTTATTTTATGTTAAACATATCTGGAATTAATTTGTCAATTATATATTCTGCAAATAACCCAGAAATTAAGATATTAAGACACAAACTGTTTTGATGGATTTAGCAAACGGCTTACTGCAACCACACTTGCAAGTTAGAGCAATAAACATTTAGGTTACAAGAGGTGTACAAAACTCAAACTCATTTTTTTCAACTGAAAATTATTATTGTTTTTTATTATGATGAAAAAACAGAAAATCAAGGTCTCCTTGTTTCAACTGTAGAAAGCATATGTGTTAACAACATATAACATCAGTCTGTAAAAATTGCAGGGATACTTCATTCTGTACCCAATAATCTAATGTTTGTTATTTATTTCAATTATTAATAGTTCAAATTACTATGTTTTATTTTATTTTTTTAATTTCTTTTTTCAAATTTTTTGTTTTAAAACATTTGATTTGAAGCGTATTATAACAAAATTAATAAATATTCTTTTTATTGCAATTTAGTTTTTGTTATACTTACTATCATATACCAAATTCCGGCGTTATAAGTAACTGTTACTAGTATTTTATTATTATAAATGTTATTTTATTAAATTTATTTTTATTTCTCTTCAATTTAATGTAATGTGTTTATAATTATTAATTGTTTTTAGTTGACTTATTTTCTACAATAAATTGTATTATTAAATAATATTCAGTGCCATTTTATCTCAATATCAAATTAAAAAAAATATTTGTATCTTAGAAGTGATAGTCAACTGCATCAGGCAATAGTAAAAGCAGATAAAATTACACTCATTGCACTTACTTAATAATACCGAAATCACAGAAAATAAAACTTTAAAGCAGGAAAACATTATAAAATGGGCATCAAACAATTACATTACTATAGTCAAAGTCACAAACTCGATGTCAATTAATATGCATTATTCAAATACCTAGAAGAAGGGCAGTTATTTCCAGAGACTGAGGGTTTTATACACGCCATTCAAGATAAAGTTATTAGCACAAACAGTTATAAAAAATTGATAATCAAAGACCCAATCACTTTGAACAATAAGTGTAGAAAATGCAACAACAAAAGAGAAACAATCAAACTATATTGACTAATAGAAGTACAATACTTGCTACTAATTAACGTATTCTTCTTATTTTGTCCAATTTGTAGCATTTTAATATTGGTTTTTAATTGTTTACTTTTAAAACTTCAAAAGCAGTGCAAGACATGATAATACTAAACTGTTACTTGTTTCAGTTTTTAAAAACGGTAAAATTAAGTAATGTAAAGTTTTTGCACGATTTATGTAGAAGACTAATTTTACACGGCTATTAAGTCTAAGAATCATAAAATTTAGTTTAGACAACAAATTTGCATCCGTAATTTGATTATTAAAATCTAAAGTGTAACAAAAATATGTCGCTTTTGTATATACAGTGTGTCCCAGGATAGATGTAACAAGAGGTAAAATAAACACAAAAATTTTAAATTTTGGAATGGTACTTGGTGATCATGTCTAAATGTAAAACTATGACATACCAAAAATAAGTTGATTCAGTCTTATACAGAGTGTTTTATAGGCAATTTTGTAAAAATCATCAAAAATAAAGTACTATTATATTTCAATATACAAAAAAAATTTACAAAAAAAAGATGTTTAGAAAATGATTTAATACTACCATACCAAATTTGAGAAATATCAACAACAAATTAAACTTTTTCAATAAATTAAAAAGATTTTTATTTAAGAGCAAAGTGGGCTATGAAAACAATAATAGTAGACAACTTCTATAAAAAAAAACTGAAACCATAATAACTGTCAAATGTAATCAATATTAAATATGCTCATAACAAAAGTATTAAAACAAGCAGAGCAAATGGTGCTAACACTGTACAATGTTATGGCATTGTCAAAGAATATTCACTAAGGGAAGTAATAAGACAATTTAATGAAAAATGTCCAGACACTGCTTTGGCGCGTACTACGGCTATAAGAACAATTAAAAAGGATTTGACTACTGGTAATGTTCTTAACATAAAAAAAAAGAAAAAGGAATATGATAAAGATGATGCTGTGGTTATTATAGCGCGTAACTCAGTTACAGAAAATTCAAGTATGCCACTACGGGAGAGATCAAGTATTACTAGTAATAGCAAGACTAAACTTTAGAGAGTTAAAATGCAAAAAAAATTACACACATATTTTTGAAAAAGATGATGACGGACGAAAATTAGATTTTTGTTTAACTATTTGGAGAAAAGATGATAGAAGACAGATTTTTTAAGATTCTGATTATTTTTCCTGATGAAGCTACATGTACGACAAATAGCTTTGTTTCATCTTAGAACTGTCGGTATTGGGCTTCTAAAAACTCAAACTTTACAATTTATAATTGAAGACAATATAACAAAAAAGTAAATGTGTGGTGTGCCGTTTTTTATTACGTTGGAATTATTGGACCTTCATTGAGAGAAGGTTAAACCAGCACACTTATTTACAGCTATTTTGATATTTTAAAAGAAATGCCCATTATGTGGCCGCCAAGATCCTCGGACTTATCAATATTGGACTTTTTCTTATGGGGTTGCGTCAAGCAGTTGGTTTAAGCTAAACCACTTCCAAACGATGCAGAAATATTAAAACTGAAAATTATAAATGCTATAAACTCCTTACCATTACAACAAATTTGAAACAGTTTTAAGGAAATTATGCAAAGGATCAAAATATGTGCAGATGCAGCTGGTAATTACATCGAATGAGTACTTAAAAAAAATGTTTTGATAATTGTTTTTGTTGTAACGTTCTAAATAAAATGGAATTTATTTAATTAAATGGAAAACTGACATTTTTAAAACATACTAATGCGGGTTTTAACACCATAAACAGCTGTCTACATTCACTGGTTGGAAAAAACAATTTGCATTTATTATCAATTTGTTATTGTTATTTTTAATATTCCTAAAATTAAGTATGGTAATATGAAATTACATGATGCTTTAAACATCTTTTCTTAGTAGTTTTTTTTTCGTATGTTAAAAAATAAAGGTACATTATTTTTGATAATTTTTACAAAACTGCTTTTAAAACACCCTGTATAAGACTGAATCAACTCATTTTTGGTATGTCATAGTTTTACATTTAGCAGGACTTGATCACGAAATGCCATTCCAAAATTCAAAAATTTTGTGTTCATTATATACGTAAATTTTTTTTTAATAATATTTATTAAAATTATAAATAAATTCTCTTGCTTTGTAATAAACAAAAATTACTAACAAAAAAGTTATTATTAGTTTGAATCATAACATGACCATGTGTATGTGCCAACCTGTATTAAAGTGTGTTTTAGTGTATTTTAATGAGTTATTATAAGACTATGTACAAGTCAAAATAGTTTGAAAACAACTTTTTAAATAAATAAGTATACTAACAAATCACCTTGTATATATTAAAAATATTTTATTTTGTATTATTTATCAAATAAAGATAACCGCAGTCTTTTATTCTCACCTTAAGAGGCCTCTATACAGCTGGCCGGTTAGTATAGGGAATTACATGTATACGAGTGCCAAGATAACTAATGCATCGGTTAACATAATTACAATTCGGACCAGATTTAGAAAACTTAAACATTTATCTACAACTGAATCAAGCGGTTTTAAGAATAATAATAATAACAATTTGTACAGGTTGAAATGTTTTTTATTATAAAACTTTGTCTTTAAAAAATATAAAATACATTTTTTTTGAATTTTAAAGTAAAAAATATATACATAAAAATTAAAAAATAAACTTTCCTAACCACTTGAAAAAAAAAATGTTTAATGGCCTTAAAATTACATTTTTTTTAAATATAGTCAATTAAGACTGTCGAATTTAACAATAAATAAGAATACAAAAATTTAAATTTTAATTGAGTTGATTTAAAATTTATTTTATACAAAACGCAATAAAATAATTTATATATTGTATATGATGCTGAATATTCGTGACCAACAAATTTAACAAAACTACACGTTTTTATTGTTAATCAATAATAATAATAATAAATTAATTAATTACTTATTTTATTAATATTTAAAAAAAGTATTTTTTAAAAGAAATATTTAATCCAATTGTATTAATAATTTTACTGTAATTATTTTATAGCTACTGCATAATTTCTATTCATAAATTTAAACTTTATAAATCACATATTAAAATTTATTAATTTAAAATAGCTACCATAAAAACTAAGATTATTATTTAATACAAAAAACTATAAGCTTTGAGTTTAATAAGAATACAATACAACAGTTAAATTATTCAACAGATTTACGCTTGTGCTGCCACAACTGCCATTGAGTATGTACATACCTACAACAATAATATGTATATGTATATAATTACTCCCGTTAATTAAAAGAATAGATTACATATGCACTAATCATATATTTCTAAATTGTTCTGCTGCATCTTCACCCAACTGAGCAACGCTCCGATACTTAAATCTATTTAGATGTAACATCAATACTACAACAGAAACAAAAATAAAGCCACATTATGTCCGCTTTACACTGTCTATAGATATATCATGAATTACATTTATAATTATAAGTAAATAGCAAAACTGGTTATCAATTAATTCAAAAAAGAACATATTTAAGTTTTCTTGTATAGTGACGCAAATAATGTACGCATTTGCAATTTTAACAAAATAGTTCATTTATGTTACAAATGTTATTACTCCCGTTTTATGCGACAATAATAAAAAAAAAACTAAAACTTAAATTTGTATATCTATATAAAAATAATAATTATTTGTTTACTTTTAAAATTTCATCCATTACTATATAAATTATATAGTCTCATAGTTGTTTTGAAACGTGTTTTACTATTAGCTGCTTTGATCAATGGATTTTGCCACTAGAAACTAGAGCCATATTATGTGGTGCACCAACAAATTGCTTTTTGTATAATTTAACACTTATCAACATTGCAAAAAGTGTTGTTAGAAATAACGAGGCCTTATCAATAAAATTACGTTAACTAACTTTGTTATAATTTGAATAAATAGAGCTATCGATAAACCGTAGTAAAGAGTATGACGTACTGCCTCGTTGTTAAGAGTTGTTGCTGAATACTGAAAAAAAAACTCGCAAATTTAACAGTTTATAAATCTACAGTTATCTACCTTTAAAGTGTTAATAAAATTAATAAATAACTATAATGTTTAGTTGGAGTAAGATTATAAAGTGTAAAGTTCAACCTTAAGCAACTTCAATATATTTGCTACAAAGAGTAAGTATTGTTATCAGCATTCTGGTATTTTTTCATTTGCTTTGATTAATCCTATATTGATTAATTAGCCCTATACTAGTTTGTTAGCAGCGCCCTATTTAATCTAAGAGATTTTGTCCGTTTATAGACAATAGACCAAGTAGTTGTAAATATTTTGAAAAATAGGCAGAGCTTTAAAAAAGATTATTTTTTTAAATTCAAAAGTTTTTCTCAAGAGCTTATTGAAGTAAAATATGCAGTACAAAGTCATATTTTATTAAAATTCACGTTTATTGAACAAATTCGTGTTAAAATAGAACCATGCATATTTAAACGTTGTGATAGAACGGTAGGAAGGTAAAAATGAAAATAATAAACTAGTGCTAGATTTTTTTTTGATTTTGTATTAGATTGTCTCAATTACAAGCTTTCTTATAATCCTGTTTAGTCTGTTCAAAACAATTACTGACTCGTTCCTAATGCTTTTTGCTTCTTAATAACTGTCTGTTTTGCTTTAATTGAGAACAAATACTTTTGTTTTAGTTTAATAGCAGAAAATAGAATAAATTTCAAAAAATTATTCCTTGGCCTATTCTAAGAATATTTTGTCCTATGATTATTTTTGAAAACCCCCTTTGTTTTGAAGATACAGGGTAAACAAAATTAGCAACAACTATATTTGATATTTGTTAAAAACCTTAATGTAAATAAAAGTATAGTGTACTCCAATAAGTATATCAAATGCACAAAATTAATGAGTTTATCAAGTGTACAAAACACAATAACTTAGAACGGCTATTTTATCTACTAATGTACAAGTTGATTTTATTTAAATACGAGTTGTCATTGATCATCACATGTCGGTTGCAGTTGTATAGATTGAGTGATGTTTGACTGTTTGACGTGTCTTTAATAGTTAATAAATTCCTTTACCATAAATCACTATACAAATGCCGAGATGACTGACATGCATTTTATGTATGAACTTGCTGATGGCAATTCATTACAAGCTAGGCGATTGTACATTGAATGGTTTCTTGGCCGTAATATCCCCGATCAAAAAATCTTCAAAAACATTTATTAATGTCTTTGTAAAACAGGCACATTGAAACAAAATGGATAACCAGGAAGATCAATGACAGTAAAAACGGTACAACTGAAACAGAATGTGCCAGACATAATAGAAAAAGATCCAAGTAGTTCTACGCAAAAAATTGCCAATACTTTGAATGTAAGTCATTGGACAATTTGAAAAATTCTTAAGAGCAATTTGTTGTATCCTTAACACATTCAGCGTGTTCAGGCACTACTACCTGCTGATTTACCTTTACGTATTGCTTTATGCCAATGTCTTTTGCAAACATTAGTTCTAATCCTTCAGTTCCTGACACATATTCTTTTCACCGATAAAACCAGTTTCTTTAGAAATGCAATAAGAAATTTTCATAACAACTATGTGTGGGCAGACAAAAAAAAAGAAAGATCATGTTTATCTAACACAACCAGAAAACAAAGATAATATCTTAAAGATCATGTTTATCTACCACAACCAGAAAACAAAGAAATACTAAGGCTTAGGATTATCAATGTTTGCCACAAAATATCTCCCAATTTGATATGAAATGCCAGTAATGAAGTAACTAAAAGATGTCAGTTCTGTATTTAGCACGGTGGGAATCAATTTGAACAATATTTGTGGATATTATGTTTTGTAGTTTTTTTTTAATAAAATATTTCAGTATTTACAATTGTTTTTCTTGAACATTTCATAATTTTTTTAAAAATATTTTCGTTTACAAATAAACAAATAAAATACACTGCTGTATGCAGAATTTCTACCCTGAATCAAAATATGTAAAAAGATACAGTTCTATTTAAAATAACGATGATGGATATTGTTACTCAAAACAAGTAAAATATATTTACAAACTGAAAACGTGAAAAGATAGTGTATTTCTTGCCATTTAAGAATATATATAGTTTGTTAGGTCTAAAATTTAAAATAAGAAAATTATAGCTTCCGGCGTTTTTTAGAAAACAGCCTGTATATATTTATATACTATATTATATGTTTGACATATTTTATAAGTAATTGTAAGACAATTTTAAAGTGTTTGTAATTGTTTTTAACATGTATAATTTGTTTTTAACAATTTTAAATGTGGTACGTGTGTATTTATATTTAATTGACTTAATCAATTATCATTAACATCGCTATCTTGTAAGTACACATGTTTAATGTAATATTGCTGTTTTATCAATGTTTTTAATTATTTGACTATTGTTTGTTTTTATTTTTAATGTTAATTTATGTCTTATCTTGTAATTTATTGTAAATTGTAGTGCCCTGAGGAAGGAGGAATAATTCTCCAAAATATTGGCTGTTGATTAAATGATGATATGAAGTGATTATTGATTGTAATTTGGCCGCATACCCGATAGCTCTTTCTTTCTATATTTATATATATATATATATATATATATATATATAAAGTCCTTGGTGTATAATTTTAGCTACATTGTTGTGTCTGTTTAAGTATTCCTCCATAGGTGCAAAAACTGTTGTTGCTCCGCACATTCGACATAAAACATTTAGAATATTTTCACCTATAATATTTAATATAATATTCAAAAAACGATTAATTTATTGAACATAAAAAAATACAAAAGTATTCATATTCTTAAATAAAATTATTTTAATCAATTTTGTTTTTATAAATATTAGTATCAATAACATGTGTCAATAGCTGTCATCACAATCAAATTGTTAATGATTTTTGACATCATTATTGTCTGGACATTCAACAACAGGTGGAAGTACTAACAAATCCAATACCTTTTCTGGCAAGGATTGGAGTTCTTCTTGCTCGTAATTATAGGGTTTGAATTTTTCTAATTTTTGTTTGGCGCTCCTTAATTTTTTTTACTTAACTCGCCAATGGGTAACAAAACAGAAACTAATATATCTAGTCTATGAATAAAAAAAATATATACTATATAAACATACAATACCAAGCTATTACTATTTTACAAATTGTCTAGCAGTACCATGTGTAATTTTCCAAAACTTATCAATGTTAATTGAGTGTTCACATGATATATAATATGCCTTTTTTTAATTAATTTTATATCTATTTTGGTAATTTTAAAAATAAGAAAATAGCGTATAGCCGTCTTGCCGTCATTTGAGTTTATTTTAAATACTTTTTTTAGTTTCTTCAACTACTTTTTTAATGTTGTAACATTGCGTTTGCTATTTTTTATAGGAAGTTTTTAAGCTACGTGTAGTAAGTAATCTAAAAATTGTCTCCAGCCATGCAATACTGATACTCTAAATTGCAATTTTACTTACAGGCAAGTAATTTAAACTGGAGTGTTCCGATTACCTACACCTGTTTGTTTGCCAATTTGATTTTTGTCTATCTTGTAAACGTCAGAAGTCATTAAGTTAGAGAAGGATACCGCATATTTAATCTTTTAATGACTAGTAGAATGAAATATACCCAACTGCCGATAAATCAGATAAAGAAGTTGAAGAAGTATACCAATCACTGACAGATATACTCAAACAACTCAACAAGTATGATTTTGCCACTATCATGGGAGACCTAAATTCCAAAATTGGAAAAAAAGTAGAGAATACATAGAGGATTAGGGCCTAGGAGTCAAAAATTACAAAGGAGATAGATTTGAGTTATTTGCAGAAAACGAAGAATTTGTCATACTGAACACCTTTTTCAAACTCCCACCCAGACAGTTATATACATGGAATAAACATTAATCGTAAAAAGATAGAAGAGCAAAAAATAATACTGACAAAACACTAGATAAAACACTAAAAAACCTATCTAGAATGCTCAAAAAAGTAGAAAACAAACACTTAGTGAATAAGCAAAAAAGAAGAAAAAGCTGGATGACGGACTAAATACTAAAGCTATTGGAGGAAAAAAAAAATAAAAACCAACCAAGCAAAATACAAAACTTTGCAGAATCAAATAGGACAGGAGATTAGAATAGCAAAAGCAAACTGGCTTAATATACAATGCGCAGAAATAGAGGCCTTGGAAAATAATAAAATTTATTTAATATGCACAAAAAAATCAGGAAAACATCAGGTTTTAATAAACCCAATATAACAGGAATACATCATAATGCTGACAGAAACATAATAATAGAACAATCAGAAAAAATGAACTCGTGGAAAGCGTATCTAACAAAACTCTTTGAGGACAGCAGGAGAGAACAAGGTCCTGTGAGGAATAACTTTAACTTTATAATTAACAACAGATGAACTCTCAAAGGCAATATCACAACTTAAAAAAAGCAAATCTCTAAAACCAGACGACATAAGATGGCTAACAGAAATATATAACAAGATATACTTAAAAGGAGAAATACCAAAGCCGTGGCTAAAATTGACGTTTATAATGCATCCTAAGAAACCTAGTGCAAACCTGTTAAAATGTAATGACTACCGTACCATCAGCCTAATGAGCCATTTATTAAAAAATATTTCTAAAAATCATACACCTGAGAATAAACAAAATATGCAAAGAACATATAAGTCGCACACAATTTAGATTTAGAAACGCGTTAGGCACTAGTAAGGCTATATTTACTATATAAGTTCTCGTTCAAAAATGCAAGGATGTAGACTGCAATGTACATGTATGCTTTATTAATTATCAAAAAACTTTTGACAATGTACAACATGGCAAGCTTATAAAGATACTAACAGAAATAAGGCTTGAACACCTGACCTAAATATCATAAGTAATTTGTACTGAAAAAAGAAAAGAGAGGCAGATCAAAACAGAAAGAAAGAGTTTGGCAAGGGTGCGTACTGTCGACAACACTATTTAACGTATACGTAGAACAAATATTTTTAGAGGCATTGGAAGGTACAAAATATGGAATATAGATTAACAGAAAAAACATAAACAACATACGATGACGTTACGGCAACAGACAGTCACAAGCATCTCTAGATATATATGAACAAAGTAAAAGAAAACAGCCAAAGATAACATAAAGAAAACTAAATACATGATCATTTCCAAACAGAATCATGATCAAAACCAAATAAGAGTAAACAACAAACCAATAGACAAAGTAGAAACATGCACATACTTAGGCACAACACTTAACAAATCCTGGAATCATGCAAGAGAGATAAAGTGCAGAATAAAAAAATTCAGAGTCTTATTCACAAAAATGTAAAAAAAAAACACACGTCCTATCTATACCAACAAAAATAAGATTACTTAAGTGCTACATATTTCCAATCTCGCTATACGGAGCCAAATCCTAGACTTTAACAGAAGCGACATGCAGAAAGCTAAAATCCTATGAAGTTATACCGCCGCATTCTGAAATTACCCTGAACGGATCATGTCAGCAATTAACATGTTCTAAACAGAATCGGTAAAAAAAAGAAATAATGATGACAATAAAAGCAAAAAAACTGGAATATCTAGAACATGTACTAAGAAATAAAAAAAGATACGGGTTACTGCAGCTAGTCCTACAGGGAAAAATAGAGAGAAAAAAAGGACCATAAAGAAGAAAAATTTCCTGGTTAAAGAATCTGCGCTTATGGTTCAACACAACAACGGTGGGTCTATTTTGCGCTACAGCAGAAAAAGTAAAGATAACTATGGTGATCGCCAACATTTGATACAAATAGACACCAGAAAAAGAAGAATGCCGTTAAGAACATAAACGAAGTGGTGATTGGAAAATTTAGAGTAGATTGCATGTATTTATATAAAAAAATCACAATTTTTGTTTTTTTAATAACTAATTAAGTTAAAAAAATTTATACAAAGTAGGAAAACTAATATTTATTTTTTTTAATTCAATTTTAAATTTTTAGTAAAATAATTATATTTTCTAAAAATATATTTCAAATTGCTGTAAAAACAACAAATTAAATTAGAAAAAAATTATTTATTTATTTATTTTAAACAAACGTAGTAAAATAATTTATATACAATGCTAAATACTCGTGACCAAACAATTGAACACAAACAAATTGAATCAAAACTACACTTATGATTTTATAGCCAATAATTAATAAGTATAAAAAGGTTTATTACCTGTTTTGTTAATATTAAAAAATAATATTTTTTATAGGAAATATGTAACGCAATTGTATTAATAATTTTACTGTTGTTATTTTATAGTTATTGCATAATTGCTTTAAATGAACTTAAATTATTGTATAAATCACGAATTACAATTTATTAACTATTACTAGCATTATAACTAAGATTATTATTTGACGCAAAAAATCAAGTTATTATTTAAAGCAAGGTTTTGGTTTGGATCTCATATAAAAAAAATGATCTAGAAAAAGATGACAGAGAACAAAAAACTTGGTTGACAAACAAAATCTGAAGGAGTAACTCATCAATTAATAGACTAAATAATGACAGATAAACACAAAAGTTGTAAAAACTTGACAACACAAAACCATTTTTTGTGGAAATTGACCCAATGATTACGAAAACACAACTGTCATGACAGACAAAACAACATTTTACAGACAGATTGCCATAAACAACTTACGGCGCTTAGGGAAATACAGACAATAATCATAAGTCAAAATTACGCAAAACTTCTGAACCAAACACTATAACTAATGTTATGCTAAAAAATCTTGTACAGCTAACACACATTATTAACAATATGGTAAAACTTTTAGACTTTACTTTTTATAATATGACCACTACGCTGTTACTTGACATTGAATAGGCGTTTGATAGAGTATGGCAAATTGGACTTATCTATAAACTCATTTATTATTATTTTCCTGTCAAACTAAAAGTTGCCCAAGTTAAACTGCACGGCAGAGCTGTAATAAATATAAAAAATGTAAAATACTTAGAGTCGTAAAGTTGAACACAAGACTTACAAAACACACATAAACTGCAACAGCGCACTACAAACACTTTACCCATTAATAAACAAAACCAGTAAATTCAATCAGACAAACAAACAATTTTATTACTCGGCACTTATAAGACCCATTATTACTTTTGGGGGGAGGGGGGGAGGGCTAGAAGGAGAAACTTTCTAAAGACGTGTCGGATTCATCTTCACAAACGCCTACGGACTAAACCCTCTCTAAGTAAGTGCCATACGGAAGTTTTACGCAAAAACTGCATAAAAACTTTCCCAATTAACTTGAAATGAATTACGGGTTTGATATTACATAATGCACCTACTGTGCCAGCCTTATAGACAATAAATAGTATTGTGGCAATTTTGTACCACAACTATTTCTGGAAAAGAAACTAATTGACTTGGTCTAAAAAATTAACCATTAGTTAACTAAAACCTGAGCTAAAATTAGAATTAACTTCTTAAAATTGTCATCATTTATTTGGAATGAGCGAAGCAGCAACTGATTTCTATCTATGATGTTTGGGCTATTTGCAGAACCCGCCGCTTATGTGTAGGACACGTCCTTGCTGGCTTTGGGTGTGTTCCTTGGAGAGGCAGTGGTTTGATAATGGTTAGCAGGTGCTTTGCCAAATCAACTAGCACGCAGTTTAATATAATGTGGACAGCCTTTGTGTGACCCACTGCACACTGCGCACGTAGATGCACAAACTCCTTAGATGAAGCACACGCAGAACTTTGATAAGCTCGGCGCACTTAACACACACATATGGTGCGTAGCATTAAGATAGTATCAATAGCATTGTGCAATCTCTGCAGTTTTCTTTTTGTACTCAACTGTACAACAAAACTTGCAGATCTTATTGAGTAAAAATATCTTTCTATTTTTGACTCCGTAGTAGAGCTAAACATAAGGCATTGGGAAGGAATTCCCGTTCCTTCTCATGCGTGTTACGGATAATGGTTTAAACTCCCGAGCGATAAGCTCAGCTTGCACCACGTCTGTCGTGACGAAATCAAAAATGTTCTAAATGATGTACTTAAAGGTCTTTACAGCCTTTGCTTGATATGTGTAATGCACCACGTTAGCCGCGGTGCAGTGCTCAATAACAGCACAAAAGTTGCTATGTGGAGAGGGTGTAAACGTATGCCGTTTATCACGTTTACGGCTTGATCAATTGTGATGTTTTGCAATTCGAAAGTCGCCAACAGCTCATTATACAACAATTTTACCCTAATTGTGATGGGGGGTAAGCGTCGTGTGCCAACGTTTTTTGTGGAAACTGGCGGAGATGGACGTAGGAAGCCTGAGCATTCAACAGTCTGATTCGAAACGGCCGACTAAGCCATAGAGGATGGCCGGGTTGATAACACTTTGGCCTTGGAGGCTAAAGGCCCTTTTAGCGCTTAAAACACTGACTTGAGTTGGCTCAAAAAGGTTGAGAAAGACTCACCCAAATCCTTCCTAGCCTTCTTTGTTTTTTTGTCTTTCTTGTTCTCGATCTGAAATCCCTTCTCTGAGGGCAGAGCAACGGAGTGGGCGTTAAACTTGTTTTCCATCGTATTCTTAGTTTTCTCGTCTGATGGATTGTAGTCGGCCGGATTCTTGACCGGCCTCTTAAAGGAGGCCTGGACCTGGAGCTTTGGTGTTTTAAAGGGCTGAGGCTCGACGGGGGTTGTTGCCAGAGTTTCTGCGGGAATGGCTAGCAAAGCAAATTGCTTCACCTTCTTGGCGGACTCCTTAGCGGAATCAGCAACCAACATCTTGATTTCTTTTGTGGAGTTTGTGCGGAGGGTCTGGAGAGTGATGCCAAGGTCGAATTTGGTTTGTTTGATCTTGTCAAAGGAGATGTCTATCTTTTCCAACTCGTCTTTGATCATTCTCACCAGACGTTTTGCCATGATTTTAATCCTAGTGTCTTAACTTTTGATGTGATCGGACATTTTCTGGACCTCAAAGAGCAGTTTGAAAAGTACTTAACTGTCTATGATATCCAAATCCATGCTAAAAAAAATTCAAATTGGATTAGTATTTATAATAATAAATCAATATATTAATAAATGGATAATTGATTGACTGACCAGTTTAATCAATTATCCGAGCTTAGAATGCAATAAAAATTGCAGTTTTTGGTTGTATCAGGAGCTCTTCTATTTTGATCTTTTCTAGACGACGGGCGGGACTTGAAATTCGCTTCACCAACATAAATGTTTAAGGCTCATTCTAAATAAAAACAGATATACAAAAATTCAAGACAATTATTATTTAACATATCCCACATTAAGGGCTATGTTAACGTGTAGTCATAAAAATTGTATACAACTTAACTAAGACACAGCCGACTATCAAAGACAATTACCTACTAACAATTATTAGACAAAAACCTTAAACACAAACTAAGGGGTCCTAACAGGTCGCATGATATTAGTTGCAAAAGGTATCAAACATCTTTGGGTTTTCCCATAAATTTTTTTTAATTTAGGCCACTAGTATAGCTTCCTAATTCTAAACACTGTTTTGAAAATTGACGACAGTAGCAAGTCATGACAGTTATTTAAGATTTCAGTTTTTTGAGCCATTAGGACAACAATTTTAAATCCATTTCCTAAAGCCAAGTGCTAATTCAAAATTTATATAATAAATAATCAGAAATTTATTCCGGAAATTCTAAGACAGATTTAACTATAACAAAGCTCGTGATAAAGCATCAGGAACTACGTTTAAGAAAACTTTTCTGTGTATTACTTGCGTGTGGTATTGTTGTAGTTTTAGAGTCTATCTTGTTAGTCTCCCAGCAAGGTCTTTAAGATTGTGAAGCCCTATAACATTGGTGATTAGTAATAACCGTGATATTTATTCCCTTAGAACTTGAACCACCTACAATTTGCCAATGATATTGTATTAATAAACAATCATTTAAGAACCATGATAGCAGAATTAAATATTGCGTCAAAACAAGCCTAAAAGTGAATGTTAATCAAACAAAAATTATGAGCCGCAAACAACCAGTCATAATGCTCAAAAACCAAATAATAAAAACGGCAAACAAATACATTTACCTACAGCAGAGATAACACAATGCATAAGAATAACATGGGCAGCGTTTACAAAACTTAAATTCATTTTGAGAAATCTTAACGTACCAATTTTTCTAAAGAGAGAAGTCTTTAACATGTGTATTATTTCCGTCATGACATACGGTTTATACACAATGGCGGTAATAACAAAAAGTACTCAAAAACTTGGAATGGGTAGTTCTAAGTCTTACAAGCAGTAAAACAAGCTATTCTGGAAGTGAGCCAAAAAAAACAAAAAAAGTACGTAAGAGAACCAAAGTAGAAGACGTAATGCTGCACGCTTTAAATGGAACTGGGCAAATCAAAACAAAATAAACAAGAAGTTGAAAGACTGCAACAACAATAAAAAGATAACATTTACAAAGTAGCCGGAAAAAAGTAGTACTTGATTGCCAACAATCGAAAAGAATGGCAAAAATTGGAAGAGACCTACGTTCAACAGTAGACAAAATAGAGCTAGAAAAGAAGAATAAGAAGAATAAAAGGAGTAATCGTTAAGTTAGTGCCTTTCACATTTGGTCTAAACTTTTCCACATCAAATATCACATCAAAACATTCTTTTTTTTTGGTTGTAGAAACTTTTTTCTGCTTTGGTCAAAGATCTATTTGCAAAAGCAATGACTACTTCAAACTCATTTTATTTTTAAGTAAAAATAGCTCTAAATCCAACATCTAAAGCATTAATTTGTATAACTTGTTTTCAAAGTTTGGGCTATCTAAAACATAAGTCAATATTAGAACTTCTTTAATATTTTGAAATGCATGTTCAGTTTTGTTGTTTCAACTTATTGACTGGCTTTTTTTCGTACCTTTAACTGAAAATGATATGTTAAAAATCTAAACTAAAAACTTTAACTAATGAGTTCAATGAGAAATAATGGTAGAAAACTCTTTAATAAAACAACGGTACCAAGAACACATTCCTGCAAAATGTTTAACCTTAGTAAAGTTTTTGGTCTAGGGTACTCTAACATTGCCGCAACTCTACCAGGGTCTGTCCAAAGTCGGCGTTGGTCTACTACGTAGCTTAAAGATTTAAGTAAAGGCAAACAAATTTCACATTTTTTCATCTCTTAAAAATTTTAAATGTTAAAAAAAAAACTCATACCAAGTACAACAAAGGCGGTTTTTTTGCACAATTCCGGTTCAAGGGGATTCAAAAAAATATTGAGTTTGACAATTATTGGTGTACCACTTTTGAGTTTTATAATTGATACAAATACTAAACAGCTGAACAAAATCATTTCCTAAAATTATATTATGACAAAGATTGAGCATCACTAATAAAAGGACAACTTTCAATATGATGTCAACAACCATTAGAATTTCAACTGACCCGAGAACAGTCTGCAATTTTCCATCAGGCGTTCTCAGTTTAGTTTGTTGGCATGCAATTATATTCAAATTATATCGACAAATAAGAAAATGTGATGGTGCACCCATAACACTTTTATTTGCACCCAAATCTAATAATGCAACAACAAAAATAATAAAAATAATTACTTTTATGTACAGCTTACAATCGTGTTTTTTATTAACAAAAAAAGGTAAAATACTTACTTTGTCTAAGAACATAATATTATAGACATTTAGTAACCAATTTTTTCAATCACGCAAACAAAATCTGAACGTAGCCGTTAAAATGTGTGTAGTTTTTTAAACAGTTGCAATTGCAAATGATAAAGCCTTCTTTACCGCATTAAAGCAACAAATTGGTGCCACAGGTTTTTTGCATTTGGAACGCTTATTGCTTACTTCTTTACAAATCCAGTACTTAATTGTGATACAAGTGATTAGACTTTTTTTGAGGTTAGAGAAGACATGTAAACCAAGTCAGGTTCTAACGCTGCTTTTGATCTCGGATGTAAAATCTTACAATTATTTTCCTATACTCTTTCAATAATTCTGCAAAAACTAGCTAATTGACAAACTAAGCTTTTGTCTAAAATGCTAGCTAAATTTTAAAACAATATAAAAAGTTTTTTTGGATCAAATTTATTTTAATTTCTTCTGATACCGGTTTAGTGAGCAGGTTAAATAAATTTTCCATTACTGCTTTAAAAATTGTTACCCGTTTATTGATGCCTTGTGACCTGAAATTTGATTTTGTTTTGTTTCTCGCTAACAAAATGTTTTAATCGGCTTGAGATATAAAAGATTCAAGTTGATAGTCGCCTATAATGATTATTTGCGCTAGTGAATGTATTAATTAGGTAATGCTGTAATTGATTCTAAACTTGAAGTTATTTCAGCTTTTTCAAGTGCAAATTTTAAATTTTCAACATTATAGATTAAATCAGCTTTACCTTTATTTAGCAATATTAATTTTTACTATTTTGAAATTTTTATTTGTCGCGTTTGTAGATTGTTTTTTTAATCTAAGTTCATAATTAACCTCGTGTGCTAAGAGATACTGAACATCCGTCGGGTTTATTCACTGGGAACAAAGTTTTTGCTGACTTAGATCTTCTTTTTAACTAATTCTAGGGTGTTGATTTAAAAAATTATAACATATTTTGCCTATCATATCAATTTTTTGTTCTACAACATATCGTCGTTTTTAGTCAATTTTGATGCTTTTATCGTTCAATTTCATATAGCAATGCTATATTAACTTAATTAATCAAAATTTGGAAAACAATAAGATTAATAAGGTTAAAAATATTTATAAAATTTGATTGATAGTGTCATATAAAGGAAATGATACAATTTACATACTTTTTTGTTGTCCAAAATGAGAAAATCAAATAATTTTAATTTTCTGATATGCACCAAACAATTTTTTTAATGTTTCAACAGTAGTCAGCCATCTGTATCCCACTTTCCTTGGTATTGCCTCTTCATATTTTTTAAATCTTGGTGGAAACGTTTACCCTGCTCATCACTTACATATCCTAGATTTTCAAAAAATTTGTCAAGATAACTGTACAAAAATAAACTTTATTGCTTATCTTGCAACCCAAACAATAAATTTTTTTATAAATCTTTAAACAAGTTTAACATAATTGTCTGCTTTTTTATAAGTGATAAAAGACAAAATGTAATAAAACAAAAATTTGACGTGATAAGCAAAAACTGTTATCATTTTTGAAATCAGCACCCCAAAATTAGTAAATAACATATTAGATCTAAGACAGCAAAAAAGTTAAAATTTGTTCACCAGTGTTATCATTGAGAATTAATAAAATATTATTACGTAAAGCAAAAATTGCTAAAACGAATCTAATGCTATTTTAATTTATAATCAAAACAAATTATTAGAGAAATGCAAAAAATTACGAAATTATCGAAATCAATTGATAACTGATAACTAATTTAATACAAAAATTTTTAGACTCAATAAATATTCAAACTTGATATAAAATAAAAAGCAAATCATAAAACGCAAATACATATTCAAAGATTCAAAAAATATAATGCGTGAAAGATAATGGTAATCAAGCTATGACTAACAATAAACATCTAAATGTAACGATCACACTGATTAATAAATTTAATAAAAAGTTTGCTTTTTATATTTGATGTAAACATAAAAATTCAAAAATTCAAAAATTCAATAAGCAAATAGTTATATTCAAAATATAATTTGCTAAGTAATAACACAAGAATATTTAATTACAATTAGTATACTATTTGCAAAAATTAAAAAAAAAATTATTAATTTAGATATCAATAAGTTTATATTTTATGTACATAAAATTAGAAAAAGCAAAAATTGTTTTAAAAAATGTAAAACGCAAAAACTTCGAGATCAATTAATCAATTATTAAAATAAATATAACACATTTACTATATCGAATATATTTAAAAACCGTAACATTGCCATCATCAGACGGTGTTATAAACAAGTATGGATATAAAAGAAAAATTACAAAGCATTTATACGACAGTAAAACATAAATAGTACAGAGAGATGAAAAATTATATGGAAGTTATTATTATTAAAATGATTATGAATTGCATACAATAATACAAAAGGTGAAAAAACAGATTAAGCAGATAGAAAAGAAAATTAATGAATCCTACTTAGTAGTGGTTGGTATTATAATGTTACATTAAAAAAACACTACTTCTCCCATGTTTGCTTTAAAATCTCTTAGTATTATTGTAACGTTTTTGTTCTTTATTGTTCTTATTATTTCTTTTAAATATTAGTAGAATGCAGCTATTTTTTTTGTCCGCTGTTGATGCGTAGATTTATACAGCGTCTTTATAAATGTCTTGAAATATGTAATCACTTTAATTATGCCGTTTTTTTTAAATTGTGCATTAAACTATTTACTTTGTTTTGACAGTTTAACCGTTGGTTGATCTAAAATAACAAATTTTTAAAAATATAAAAATATACTATGTTTATTTATCACTGAAAGAAAAAGCCAAGATAATCCTGAATGAAATTGAAAAAATAGCACATAATTATACAAATGCTTGGGATCTTTTGTAGAACAGATTCAAAAATAAGCAAATCAACATAACAAACCATGTTCGAGGTTTATTTGAATTACAACCACTATTTTGAAATAAACTTCTTGACAAAATAACTTAGCATTTGCGTGCTCTCAAATATTTTACGAAACCAGTTAATCAATAGGACAGAATTCTAGTTACTTCATTTCTACAAAGTTCGATTTTTGAACCAAAAGTGATCCAGAAGAATCATTAACTGGATCAAAGCTTCCTACTTACGATGAATTGAAGTAGCTTCTTAACAATAAATTCCAAGTCTGGGAATTACTGCAATTATTAAAGAGAGCACCATCAAAACACATTCAATCCAAGATAACTTATCCTTATCAGCCTAGAACCATTTATGCTTTAGCAGCAGTAAAAGCAGTTAACTGTCCATCATTTCTTAAAAGGCACTACCTTAATTAATTTTCAATATTCTTGCAACTTAATGAACAAGAACAAATTTAAGATATTGAAAGATTGAAATTTTTTAGTAATTGTTTTCAACCAAACCACAAGTTAAATCAATGCAGAACTGAAACATGAAAAAGATCCCACAACAAGCATCACAAACTATTGTATATTGTTAACTAATATGACAAACTAATGCTCATTATGTATCACCACCAAGAAAACCTGCACATGTGTTTCTGACAACTTCCATAATTTTTCTTGAAGATAGCAAGGGTTTCATGCAACCTAGTTGAGCTCTCTTTATCAAATTCAAATTGCATAAAAGGATCAACATTCATGGTTGCAAAAAACACACATTGGATAGATAATTGCAGAAAGTTCAAACTAAATACTCTTAAGCATCGTTATGTTGTAATTTATCAATGAAGAAAACAATGTCTTAATTCCGAAATTTAGAAGTGCAAAATCTGACTAACTTTACAGTATTGAACAGTATTGTAAAAAGCATTTTAAAACTCATACTAATAGATACAATTACGACAGACTTATGGTAAAACTACCATTCAAAATTCTTTAAATACTTGGCAAATTAAGATTTACAGCAAACATTTGGAAAAAAAAATTGCCAAAAACTTCACGTTAAATAATAAATATACTTCATTCATTCAAAAATACATAGAAATGAGTCATATAAGATTGATTGAAGACATTGATTAGAAAACTAACATATACTTTTATTTTTAACACTACGGTGTTATAAAAAAATCAAGCACAACTACTAAACTAAGAGTTGTGTTTGATGGTTCGGTTAAAACCAATTCAAGAATATTACTTAACAATAAATTGCTAATTGATCTACGGTTACAAAATACCTATTTAACATCCTATTGAGGTTCTGAGAACACACTTATGTTGCGTCTGTATGTATTGCCAAAATGTATCGGCAAATATTACTTCTACTACTTTCTTAATTTGATGTACGTCAATTTTCTAATACCAGCAATGAAGCATATGGTGCGACAATGTTTGTCAAATCTTGTTCTATGACAGGATCACCAATAAAATAAACAATGTTACATATCGTACCAATGCATCTATTGTGCTAGGTTGGATCAAGACTGCAGACAAATCATTCAAAGTTTTGTAGCCAATAGAGTTGTTGCAAATAAAGAAATAACAAATACCAATAACTGGAAACATAAATATATCTAGACTAAACAATCCAGCAGCTCTTATATGACAAAGCAGCAGTATTTCTAAACTAATATCCAATGAACTATGATGAAATAGTCTAGCATAGCTCACCAAAGACCAAAATTACTTACCTACAAGCAAATTTGCAGAAGCTAAATCTTTACCGGAAAGGAGTACAACTAGTATTGTGAGTATGATTACCAATCAACCAGACTCAATATTTAAATTATTTTCTAATGTTCAAAGATTACAAAATGCATACGCATATTGTTTACAATTTGTTAGAAATTGTATTTATCAATGCATGATTGCAAATATAGACCACTAAGTATTGAGGAACAAACCAAGTCATTAGAAACAATTATTAAAATCACTCAGCAGGCCGCATTCAGTGATGAAACAATAACATTAAAAACAAAAGAAAATGTTAAGAAAGGCAGCAAGTTATACACCTTAGAACCATTCTAAGACAAGAATAACATCATACGAGTAAGGTGGCCGTTTACAAAAATTACTGATCCATTTTGATCAAAAACATTTAATATCACTTCCATGGAATCACCGATTGTTCCAATTGATAATCTATGATACTCACAAACGGTAACACTATGCTGAAGTCCAATCAACGTTAGCTACAATTCAGGGCAAATATTGTATTCTTGGAGGAAAAAAGTTTATACATAATGTTATTAAAAAATGTATAACGTGTTTTCATGCTAAACCAAAAACATGTGAAATCATAATGGGAATATTGCCGAATCATTGAGCACAACAAAAACTTAAAATCTTTAAAAAAATTTTTACAAAAATTGTAGACAACACGCTATTTGCGTATAAAAAAATAACAACCCTAATATATCAAATTATAGCAATCCTAAACTGACGCCCTCTAACACCAATGACAAAAGATCTAACAGACAAAGAACTGTTAACCCCAGGTCATTTTTTAATTGGAGATCACTACCGCATTAGCAGAGCCCTCTCATCTACTCTTGAAGAAGAACAGTTTCTCAAGGTTTCAACATATCTGTAACGTAAGGTGCATATATAAAAGAGTATTTAATTATTAGATGTTACTTTATTGTCGTCTCAGCATACAATGTCCGGCAACTATGACATCTTAAACTCATCCTCGCATTCTGCGCACACCATGTGACCTACACATGACATCTTCCCTTACAAAAATTAAAAATAAATATAATGCAGTATTCTTTTACAAACACAAAATAAAGTATCTATAGTAACATATTTTCTTACCAAATTACCAAAAATTATATAAATTATATTTGTTTACATAGCCACATACCTATCAGGTACTTTAACTCTCCTCCCGCAATTAGTGTGTGATGGAGGTACATACTCAGCCTCCTCTTCTGTTAATGTATCATTAATATTATGTGTTATCTTTTCATTATGATTTGTTGCAATTGTTTCTTCAGGAATGATAGCTAAATACCGCCGATTTCTCTTCAAAATATTGTTTTCATCTGTTTTAATTTCATATGTCCTTGGCATGGTCTGTTTAACTATCTTTCCCGGAAACCATTGTTTTTGGTAAGGTTGAGTGGATTGTACATATACTCTTTGTCCTGTTTTTAAAATTGGCAATGGTTTACTTCCTCTATTGTAATATTTTTTGTATTTTAATTGATTAGCTTTTAATTTTAATATTGTATCATTTAAATCTATGACTTTTGGAACCAATAAATTACTTTTAATTGGAATTAAACTCCGCAATCTACGTGACATTAATAATTGAGCGGGAGAACCTAAATTATTAACTGGTGTATTACGGTAATTTAATAAAGTTAAGTAAAATCTTCATTCTCACTAATAGCTTTTTTAAAAATATTTTTAATTGTTTGCACCGACCTTTCAGCCAAACCATTTGATTGGCTGTTATACGGGCTTGATATAATATGTGTGAAATTCCAATCTTTAACAAAATTTTTGAAGTATATAGATTTAAATTGTGGACCACCATCACTGTAAAAAGTTTCTGGAATTCCATGTCTTGAGAAGATTGATTTTAAAAATTTAATTACACTGACTGAATATGTATCGTTATCTAAAATATCCATTTCAACATACTTTGAATAATAGTCAACTACTACCACATAATTTTTGCTATTTAAATGAAATAAATCACATGCTAGCATTTGCCATGGTTTTGTTGGAACTTGTCTTTCATAGAGAGGTTCCTTTACATTCGACTTTCTGAATTTCATGCAAGTATGACATTCTGAAATATAATTTTCTATATTTTTGTGCATATTCGGCCAGTACACGCTTTCTCTTGCCAGTGATATGGTCCTTTGTATCCCTTGGTGAGTGTAATGCAATCTTTTCATTATATCTGGTATCTCTGAAGTTGGAATTACTATTCTATTATTATAATAAAGTAAATCTTCATATTCTGACAAAGATTCTCTTATTTGAAAATATGGTTGTAATTGCTTATCTATTGACCTTGGCCAACCATGTTTTATATATATTATAACTCTGCGTAAAACATCATCAGTTTTTAAAGATGCTTGTAATTCCTTGCCTCTCTGTGTAGTCATTTTAACATTATCTTTAATTAAACAAACATGACCTTCTATAATTTTATCTAAATCCTCATTGTTGCTGCCATTTATATACGCTCTTGAGAGAGTATCTGCTATAAACAATTCTTTGTCTGGTTTGTAATATACATTTAAATCATATCGCTGCAATCGTATTAACATCCGCTGTAATCGCATAGGGCAATCATTTAATTTCTTTTTAAATATGACCACCAACGGTTTATGATCGGTTTGTACGTTTATCTTTTTGCTCAAGATGTATTGAGAAAATCGTTCGCACCCAAATAATATTGCTAGCAACTCCTTCTCTATTTGTGCATATCGCTTCTGTGTGTCTGTCATGGCCTTTGATGCATATGCACACGGCATGTTCTTTTGCATCAAGACTGCCGCAAGACCGTCTTTTGATGCATCTACTGATAAGGTCGTTGCAGCATTTACATCGTAATGTTGTAATACAGGTGACTTAGTAATAATTTCTTTTAATTTTACTACTGCTTCATGGTGTTTATTTTGCCATTCCCATAAATTATTTTTTTTTATTAATTCGCGCAACGGCGCTGTTATGGAAGACATATTATAAATAAATTTACCCACATAATTTACCATTCCTAAAAAACGCTGTAGTGATTTTTTATCTGCCGGTGTTGGCATCTTTAAGATCGCATTTATTTTTGACATATCGGGTTTTAATCCATCTTCCGATATCACATGTCCCATAAAAAAAAATTCTTTTTGCAAAAACTTACATTTCATTTTATTAAATTTAATATTATTTTTTCTAGCAATATCCAATACAATTTGTAATCTTTCGTTATGTTCTTTTAAACTTGACCCCCAAATAATCAAATCGTCAATAAATACATCCACTCCTTCCATGTTGAATATTCTTTTAAATGTTTTATGAAATATTTCAGGAGCACAACTTAATCCATATGGCATTCGTAAAAAACAGTATCTCCCAAATGGTGTACTAAACGTGCACAATTTTGCACTTTCCTCATCTAGAAGTATCTGCCAAAATGCTTGAGATGAATCAAGAGTACTAAAATATTTAGCACCCTTTAATTTACAAGTTATTTCATCTAGTGTTGGTAGTTGATAATATTCGCGTTTAATTGCTTTATTTAAGTCCGTTGGGTCTAGACAAATTCTCAGGCTGCCATTTGGTTTTTTAATAATAACTGTCGGATGGACCCAATCAGTTGGTTCGTCTACTTTTCTAATTATTTTAAGTTCCTCCATATCATTAATTGTTTGTTTAAATAAATCTTGTAGGGCTATGGGAATTTTTCTAGGACCGTTAACTACAGGAGTTGCACTTTTATCTACTTTTATATGATACATTATATCCTTCAAACAACCAATTCCCTTAAATAAATCTTTATAATTTTCCATAAATGCAGAATTATTATTATTATTAACTGAATCAATTCGATTAATTAAATTGAATTGCAGACTGTCTTGTAAACCCAGAATTGCTGGTGCCATACTTGAATCAACAACAAAAAATGTAATAATTTTATTAATATTCTTATAATTGCAATTTAAATCAATCTTCCCTAATACTGGAATATCCGAATTTGTGAAAGTGGTTAATTTTGTTTCACACTTATTAAGTTTGTTACTTAATTCTAAAATTTTAAATATGTGCAGAGGTAACACATTAACCATTGCCCCTGTATCAATTTTAAATTTAATTGGACCTTTATTTTCTACTACAATGTGTACATTCCATTCAGACTTACTTACATTTTCTTTAACAGTTCCTATAAAAAAATCGTTCTGTTCCTCGATATCATCTGCACTGATATAATGTACTTTATTTTTACAATACGCCGCAAAATGCCCCTTCATTTTACATATATTGCATATTTTTTCGTATGCCGGGCAATTGTTAAATTGGTGATTTTTTCCACATCTTCTGCACTTAAATTCTGAGGTTGCTTGTTGACCGTGCGATGACGTCACTGTTCCACGTGGTGGTGTTGTTCTTTCAAACTGACGTAATGAATTTCCTGGTCCATATGATGATTTAATCCAATTTTCATTTTTTCTTCTGCTGTCTGCGTTCTTTCTGTTGCCCATAATCACATTGATGGGCTCCTTTTCTGCTACCGCTGTTGAAATATTCTTTGATGCCTCTATTGATCTGCATGTTGATATTGCTTCTTCTAGCGTTGTTCCTTCCTTTTCTAATAATTGTTGTCGCATTTCTTCACTTAAAATTCCACATGTCAAAATGCTTTTTACTATATCGTTTTTTATTTCACCCAACTCACAAGAAATCGCAATATTTTTTAAAACTGTAACATATTGTTCCACTGTTTCACCCAAAACTTGCTTTCTTGAAAATAATTTATGTCTTTCAAAATCAATATTTTTTTTAGGCGTGAAATGATCGTCGAATTTTTTAATTAAATGTGTCAATTTATTTTTTTCATCTTCTTCAAAGGTGAATGTATTAAATATACGGAAGCCATCTTCTCCGATATAATGCAATAGTTGAGCACATTGTGTCTCTTGACTCTTTTTTTGTATATTCACTTGCCGTTAAATAATTCTGAAAACGTGTTTTCCAGAACTTCCAGTTATCGGAAATATTTCCATCCATAATCATCTGGCCTATTCCTTTTAATTCAGCCATTATAACACTTCACTTTTACACTTGATGTTCTTTAACCGACTGCGCCATGTAACGTAAGGTGCATATATAAAAGAGTATTTAATTATAAGATGTTACTTTATTGTCGTCTCAGCATACAATGTCCGGCAACTATGACATCTTAAACTCATCCTCGCATTCTGCGCACACCATGTGACCTACACATGACAATATCGATCAGATCCGGCAGCACCAAGTGAAAGGAAAACAATAAAGTACAATTAAAAAAATAATGTGTTACTATTACATCGGTTGAGAGGCAGAGTTACTAAAGTGCACCCAGAGACAGATGGCTGAATTAGAACCGCCACGGTAAAAATTAAGGAAAAGATAATTAATCTGCTATAAAACTCTGCACACTACCTATCAAAAATTGGAAAACAAATCTTCCAAGGCAAGAGAAATTTAGTTGTAGCTATCCGGAATCTACATTTTATTATTCCCAATAGAATAATAATTTAATGACATTGTTATATTATTACATTTATCTGATTTTTTTAAATAATTTTTTTTAGAAGTTTTGGAAAGTGTCGAGATGGCCGTCATTTAAACAATCTTATTTTCAAAAAGTCAATTTTTTTAAATTTTATACCAAAAATAAATTGCAATCAGTTTTAAGTTCTTTTATTTTCAACTGAAATAGTTGGATTGTTTTGAGACGCACATTATATTATTTATAGGACTATTTATAAGTTTTTTTAGTTAATTACAGTAAGGATTTTATTTGTATATAGAAAATCATTTATTAAAGACTGCTATAAGCAAAGTAAACAACAAAAATATACATATTGTCGGTCTAATGTGCAAAAATTGTAACTTCATAAATTACAAAAAATGGATTATCTAGTGTAAAATTTAAGTATGCATCAACTAGCAAAAGCCGTTTCTTGACAAAAAATTGTATCTTCTAGCTACTAATCATTTAGAAAACGTTGTAAATCCAACTGGCTGTAAGCATACGCAAACAACGTAATTCCAGCCGGAATAGCAGATTTGCATCAACTTATGTTATAAATATTTGATTATGTGCACGTGTAAATTTGTAATTTAATCAATCTTAGTTCGTATTATTTATATTATATTTATAATATAATATGGTAAATACATTTTTCTAATAAGGATCATACTATTACTCGAGATCATAATAATATGCCCTATGAGGACAAAATGTATCTCCACTATTTTATGATAATTACAACACAGCAAAAGTCGTAACTCCCGTAACTATTTAAGCAAACAAATAATTAAGTATTTTATTATAAATTAATATATTAATAATAATTTGCTAACATCAGTTTTTAACTTATTTATTATACATAAACACTTTTGATTAATAATAAATCAGTTGTTGCTCTCCTGTAAAATTTGGTTAAATGAAATTAGGCCGGACGATATGTTTTTTAAAGAACTATATGTTTGAAAATAATAACATCAATAACAAACATCAAATTAAATTGTTTAGAGGATTTAATTTCAATATGTTTTTTAGATATGACAAGTGTTCTTCTTCCATGAAATTAATTTGCTTGATCTCGTGATTTCTCGTGCTCTACACTTAGTTTAGCACGGAATTAAACCATTAGCAATATTTGATTTGTTCAGCGCCACGTAGTGTTGTTATCTAAGTTTTACATTGCGCAGGCAGCGCCTCGTCGTGGTTGGTTCATTATCTCGGACGTTTATTCCCATAAGGTTGAATATCTTCCTAATATAATATGTCAATCAACGGTTTAACTGTTAAACAAGGTTATAAGGATGTATACAAATAAAGAGAATATTTTTATTATTAAATCCTAAGATAGGCAACTTTATTTACGCACATCAAACTATTTTACTAGAGATGGTTACAGAATCCCAAATTTTTATAAAGACCATGTATCAGTTTTATATTGTGCATGTGTGGTGTGTGAATTTTAGTAAGATTATTTTTTCCGTAAATTGCCATACTTGAATGACTATTTTTTAAATTGAATTTCTTATTATATAAGCTATTTTGTATTTGTGTTTTTGGGTTTTTACTTTCTGAATAAAGCTAAGGCTCCACGTGCTACAGACTGTCGCTAGCAGCAGCAGTAAAAAGAAGCGTAATAAATGAACCCAACGGGGACTGCAGTGGATGGCTCCACTGAGCTGTAGAACGTCGCTCCAAAGAGAGAAGAGGCGCGTCGTCAAGGTAGTGTCGCGGACGGATAGGTACGGACCTATTTTTTAGCAGTTATTTACAGCTCGTTCCTGGCTCCACAGGCAGTTTTGTGCTGCTGTACTCAATATTCCGATGAAGATTTGTTTACCATAGTGTAGTTTAATTTATTATACCTACTTATATAATGTATTTTATAATTTCAGTTTTAACTAAAATATTCATTACATATGTAAAATAAACATTATTTTGCTCATTATTTTGTTTGTCTATTTTTAGCTAGGTACTATAAAATATGTAATTTAAAATCTTAAAGTGATTGCTAATCTTTTTTCTGGGCCCACGCTATTGCGCATTGATGTGTTCTGTTTACATATGACATCTTTTATTTCACTTAGTAGAAAATTAAGAGAAGATACTGACATCCTGTAATACTCAAAAATTTTGTCAGGATATTCTTTTAGTTTATTCTGTAAATGAACAAATTTTCCCTCTGTTCTTCTATGTAATAGCATAGGGTGAATCCACCATTTCCGTTGCTTCTTAAGCCAACGCCGTCTGCAATACCAATATTATGGCAACTTTTTGTTGAAATGATAAATTATCCATACTATATTATCAGTATGAGTTTACTCACTACTATTCACAGGGATCTTTTTTTACATACACACAAAAAGATACAATCGTATACTGATTGTAGACACGTCATACTAATCCGATGTTTACTGCCATTTCTTCTGTCTCGGTCCACTGCATTGCTTGTGCCTATGATGTTTACTTTTATTCATTTCTTTTATTACGTTAAGTGTTTTTTCTATTTGTTGTAAGTTTCTGGCATTCACAGTTGCAATTCTATTTTGTTGTTGTAGGTGAGTACAATTGTTTCCTGTTTTTATATTGCAAAAGTTTTGCTTGTTGACAACTAAAGATCCAGATCTTGGCATACGTATTCCATAATCAGTTTTTTTCTAGATATTTCAATTAATTGTCATGATGATTTTACTAGAAATGCTTGCGTGAACATTTAATGCAGTGATTTTCATTTGTTTTTTACATCTTAATGACATAAGACCAAGTTTTTCTATGCATTGCTAATTATTAATTTTTTTATTAATGATCTAAAAAGGCAGTTATAGTTTGGTATTGACAAATGAAAAAAAAGTTTTTGTTATTATAATATGTTTATTAAATTTTTATTGTACATACAATATTTATATAATAAGTACCTATAACTAATACAGTATTCATTTCGATTCTAGCAACCGCAATATTATGGTACCTTTCATTTGATCTTTATGTAGTCATGTGTATCAATAAAAATTAACATTCAAATATGGGTCAGAGTATGAGTAAGCATAGTTTTATTTTTGTATATATTACATCTAAAAAATCACAATTTATTAATTTAATGTTGTAAATATTTTATAAAACAATTATTTATTTCCATTGATATTGTTGTTTAAACTATTTAGGGTCATACTAATTTAGAGTTTTTAGAATAGTAAATATGTTAAATTACAGTCTAACACAAACAATTGTTTGTTTATTAACTTATTAAACTGGTTTATAAAATTTATAATTTGCATAAATAAAATTCCACATTTCTTGTGCTTTGCTATATTCATAAATATTAAACAATTTATGAATACAGCAAAGCCATTATCGCAACTAAGTTTTGTGTTTTTAAATGTTACAAAAATAAAGACTATTATAATTATTAAATAGTTAAACTTTATTGATTATTCCAATAATTTATTCAGTATTTACAACTTACACAAAAAACCGCTTTAAATTTTCTTTAATGCTACAAGATTACTTTGAAGTTGATTTAAGAGCAATTAAAGACATTAAGTTTGTAGTATCAGAAACTTCAACTATAAGTAGAAAATTTTATCATATTATCATAATAGATAGAGCAATACACAATCTGTAATTTGAAAAAAATCTATCATATCAAATGATGTGATTGTTATGAATGGACCAGTCGTTGTAAAAAAATTTGAGAAATACTGGGTTAGGTACAATAGACTCAACGGAACATTATCTACAGGAAAATTATTTTAATATCACCCTACATGGTTTACGTTAAATTTGATCTAATAAATGATGCATATTTTGAATTTTCTACCTATGGTGAAATTAATGGTTAATGACACTTGAACATAAGATTATCGCAACGCGACAATTAAATTACCCTCAATTTCCTTCGCTATTTATTCAACCGCAACTTAATCAAGCTCTACTCCTGCTATTAAATCAACCTTCACCTTCGTCAATAAATCAATTTCTACCTCCACCTGCACTACCATCTTTGCCATTTAGTTTTTTTTTTAATGTATATGAATAAAATTGATACAAAATAATATTAAAAATTGAATGGTAGTGGCCGTTACTATGTGATAATTCAATATAAAATTTAAAAAACAATTATTTCATGTACTGTATCACAAATATATTTATAACCGTAACTAGTTTAATCTTACGGTGATACAAATAATTTAAAAAAATGTATAACACTACTTTAAATCCAAATCTTATATAATCTAAATACAAATCTTATATAATTTAAATTACAAAAATTAATAAATGTATTATGTTTTTAAATAATAATTTTAATAAGTAAATAACATAAATAACAATATTAATAAATAACAAAATTGTTACTTGACGATAGCTTCTGAACGTTGTTTTCTAATTGTGTGATGCATATATCTATTGCATTTTTGGGTAAAAACGAAACGTAATCTTTAAATATTTATCAATTGTTGTTTTTAATGCTTTTACAAGGACCAGATTACTTAAAATAAATTGTAACTTAAAATACACTTAAAAAACATTAATAAAGTTGTTTAGGGATAATTGTGACAAGTAAAAAAAATTAATTTGAGTTTTAATTAAATACGATTGTTGAATTATAGTTAAATTTTGATAAACCAAAACAAAAATTGTATAAGGAAACTACATATTTTATAATACTACATACAGAGGTTGTCGTAATTTTAACTTTAAATGGTTTTTTTGTTAAAAAATATTATGTTTTAATCGTTAGTGGTGATGTAATTCTTCTTAATATTCACTTCCTAATTTAAGTTGCTACTATAACTTAAAACAAAATAATAATAGTTAAAATCAGCCTGTATTACTAGAAAAACATACAGTGTTTTTATAATTTAATCTTTCCACAAACCTTTATAAAAAAGTTGCTGTCAAATAGCAAAAATTTTATCACAACTGAGAAAAATTCTCATAGCGTCAACTTTCGTTTCCAGAGACAAAAATGACTTACTAATTTTTAAATCCATTTTGGTGCTTGTTATTAAAACCCTTCAGTTTGTGCGGCTTGAAGCTTTATCATGATTACTGATCCAAAAATGGTTCAGATCTTCTTAATACTCCACCAAAAATAGTAAATCTAGAAACTAAAAAATATTCTGTCTACTAATTTAAAAAAAATGTTTAAGAATAACAATTAATCAATAATTATATTATAAGTAAAAGTAAATGTAATCTATAGTTTTTTTAATTTTTAATTTAAAGAATTCAAAAAGCCCGATAACTAATTTTGCTTATAAAAATGTTATTAAACAAGGTAATTTATTAACATGTAAATTATTTATTTTTAATAAAGGTTATGTATATTAAAAGTTTTCATACTAAAAATAATTTAACAAAATGTAAACTTAAAATTTTTTTGTTTAGTTAATAAATTATTTTAATTTATATTATTAATTAAATAAAGAAACTTTTATCAGTTTTTGTTAAGTTTATTACTATAATTTTTTGAAGTTTTTATTCTTACCTTCATAGAACACTTGACATGATTGTATAGGTTGAAATGTTTAAAATTACATTTTTCTGTGTTTTCATATAAATAAAATTAGATTTAAGTTTTATTTTAAACAAGCATTTTAAAATAACTCATATATATTGCTAAATATACGTGACTTAACAATAAATTACAAAAAAAAATAAACAAAATCACTTATGTTTTTATTGCCAATAATTAATAATCCTATAAAGTTTTATTACCTATTTTATTAATATTTAGAAATAATATTTTTTATAAGAAATATGTAATTCAATTGTATTAATAATTTTTATTTTATAGTTAATGCATATTTTTTTAAACAAACTAAAATTACTTTATAAATCACGTATTAACATTTATTAATTTTTTATTGCAACCATTGTAACTAAGATTATTATTTAATGCAAAAAACCATAAGCTATGAACGTTTTTGAGTTTAAGAAGAATAAAATATAGCCGCCATCTTATAAAAGAATAAAAAAAAATGTTTTTGTGACAAAGGCATTAGTATATATTCCATTGCCTTTCTAACTTTTGGTGTAAGGCGTACATCTTTTAATACGCTGTTCTTTTTTTCTGGGTATTTGTTCTTTATTTTTCTGTTATTTTTGTCTCATATATTTTTTTGGTGGTTTTTTTTTTCAATAATTATTCTAATATGTCCATACTATCTCATTTAACCTTCCATATTTGTTTTGTATTGGTTTTATTTGTAAATTTTTTTTGTATGTCTAGTTTTTTATTTTATATTTTCTCGTTTTGTTTTTCATTTCTTTACGGAATTTATTTTTTTTTTGTTTTTCTGTTATTGTCATTTTACTTATTTTTGTTTTTATGGTTTTATAAATTCCTTCCTGTTAATGTGTTTTTTAACATGTTATATAATTTTGCTGCTTTTTCTATTTTGTCATCTATCTATCTCTTTGTTTAATTTTTGTTTGTTTTGTTTTATTGTTCCAAGGTATTTGTATTGTTCAACTTTTTCTATTATTATTTTTTTTATACGTATTTTATAATTTAGTTTTTCTCTTGCAATTATCATATTTTTTGTTTATTCAAAGTTAATTTTCATGTTTATTTTCTTTAGTTTTTTTTTTATTATTTTCATGATGTGTTAAAGCTTTTCCTCTGTTTCTGCAATTACTGCCATATCATTTGTTAATAGTAATTCAGTTATTTCCATCTTTCAATATCCCTTTTTTAGCATTTTTATGTTTTTTTTTATTGCTTTATCTAGTACAATTAAAAAAACAATGCGCTTAGCACGCATCTATGCTTAAACTTTATTTTTGTTTTTTTTTTTGTTGACTTCTTGTTGTTCATTTTTACTATGTTTTTAATTTTTATGTTTTTAATTACGTTTACTATTTTTTTCTCAATTCTTCTTTCTTCTAGTTCTATCCATATATCATTTCTTTTGATCTTATCAAATGCTTCTCAGAGGTTAACAAAGTAAACGTGCGTTACTCAATTTTTTTATTATCTTATTTAGATGTTTTATGATAAATTTTAATTTCTATTGTTGTTTTTAATTTGTCTCATCTTTTTTTTCTAAAATTCTAGTAAATATCTTGCTTAGTATGCTTGTTAGCGTAATTCCTCTGTAGTTTTTACATTAGTTATTCCGTTTTTATGTATAAGTATGATTTTTTTTTTATTACTTGACCTTTTTTTCATTTTTTGTGTTCCGTTATTTATGCAACTTTTTCTTTTCCTTGTTTTTTATGTTTATTAAGTTGTGTTTTTTTTTTCTTTTAGATGTTTTAACGTTCCGTAAAATAGTTTTTTTTTTAATTGAAAATCTTATTTATTTTTTTTTCCAATTTTGCACATGATTTTATTTTTGCTTTTCTTTTTTTAGTTTGTAGGTATTTTTTCTATTTTTTTTTTTGTTTTTTATTATTTTTAACTTTCTCTGTCCACCAATTGGTTTTTTATATCATTGTTTACTAGTTTTTTTATATTTTCCTTCTAAGCACGTTATGTTTTCTTTCAATTTTTATTTGTAGTATTTCTTAATATGCTGTTTATATTTGTTCTTTTTTTAGTTTGTTTGTTTTTATCTATATCTTAATTTTCTCTTATTTTGTCTGATTTAACATTTGCTATTCATTTTATGTTTATTCGTAGTAAATTTCTATTTTTTCTTGTCTTTTTTTTTTCTTTTTTATCATCTGCCAGTTGTTTTTGTTTACTAAGTACTAGTCGATGGTTAATTTCTCGTTTTTGGTTAGTTGTGTTCTTGTGTATTTGTAAATTTTCCTGTGTTTGAATTTGGTGTTTGTTATTAGAAGATTGCTTTCGATGCATACTTGAATAATTCTTTTTCTGTTGGTTTTTATATTTTTTCTGTTTTTTCATTGTTTCTTTTATTTTGTCGTTTTGGTTTTCTCTCCCATTTAGGTCTTCTAGTATCATTAGGTTTTTTTGTTCCTTTGTTTATTTCTTGTTGTAATTTACTATAGAAGCTGTCATAATCTTCTTTCTTTGTGTTTTCATTTGGTTCATATGCTACTATCATGATCTATGTTTCATTGACTACTAGCTTCATTTCTATTGTCATAATTTTTATTATTTATAAAGGAAAGGTCATGTTTTAGTTGAATTTTGAATTACATGTTTATACCAACGCAGTCAATTTTTGCGTCACACATTGTAGACAGAAAATGCATTGTTTTACTTTGGAGCAACGTTTTGAAATACTAAAAATTTGTTTTGAAAATTGGTCTCATTTGTCTGCAACAGCGCAAAAATTGCTTTCGTTGTTTAGAAGAAATAAAGCGCCATTGATCAATAAAATACAAAAGTTTGTAAAAAAAGAGCATAAAACATGCTTATGCAAAGTGTTCTTCCAAAATTGTCGCTTTTGTGGCACAAAGTGTACGCAAGCACCAAAGAATAACTTGGCACAAAAGTCAACAATTTGATATTTGGCAAACCACTTTGAGACGGATTCATTACAAAGACCTCGGTATGGTTGCGTATAAAGTGCAACTCGTTCAAAAAATTAAAATAGACGACCTTTGTGCCTGTTTTTGTTTTACTCAGTAAGTTTTAAACAATTAAATGTTGACTCTAATTTTCACCAAAAAATCATCTTTTCGGACAAAGCTCATTTATATCTTAAAGGTTATGTAAACAAACAAAACAGCCGTATTTAAGAAACAGAAAATTCACATTCTATAGTTGAGAAACAAATGCATCTATTGCAAGTTACCGTTTGGTGAGAATTTTGGAGTAGTGGCGTTATTGAGCCATTTTTCTTCGAAAACAATGATAGAGCCAACGGTACTGTTACCGGAGATCGTTACGGAAGCATGATCACTGATTTTTTGTCGCCCAAACTTGATTAACTTATTTCACTGCAGCTCTAGTTTCAACAAGATGGGGCAACATCTCATACTTCACATGCTACGATCAATCTTCTGCGCATCAAATTCAACAACAAACAAATATCATTGAAAACAGGGCGCGCAAATACTTGATAATTGGTCCTCGAAAATGCCCTACTACCTAACCTGCCGCGGTAATCATCTAAACAAAATCATATTTCATACTTAATCAGAATATCAGAATATACAATTTCTGAAATAAAATAATAACATTTTAAAAATAAGCCGTTTGTTTTTTATTATATATAAATAAAATTTTATTTTAAAGATGGCCCACCTTGTTTATTGTATTTTTTATCTTTTTCGAAGCTTATTATTAATTATCACTCCTACTTTTTATTTTGCTTTTTTCTTTTTCTTTACTTCTATTCACATTAACCAGTAATTATATGTTTTTTCAAACCCTTACTCTTTTTCTTTTTTTTTAGATTTTTTTTTTCTATTATAATATATTTACATATTTACAATTTATTTTTTATTTAGTTTTCTCCCTGCTTACTGCTCTACACCGTCTCCATATAGATTTGGTTTCCGATATTCCTAGTATTTCTAATTCTTGGTTTATCATTACTTTTACCAGTTCTGCTTCTTTTCCCATGTATCTTCTTATATTTTATGTTCCTATTCTTCTTTTTTAGTTTTTTTTTCTCTCTCCTTTTTTCTTTTCGGCATTTTTACTACTTATGTTCTTTTTTTCATTGTTTGCCATTGTGTTTTTTTTTGTATCATTTCTTTGTCGTATCTTGTTGAGTATTTTTTTCTTTTTATAAAATGGTATTCTTATTCTTGGCTCTTTATCTTTGTATTTTATCTATATTCCTCTCCGTTAATTATTAGTTTTTAGTAACCTATTTTTAACCTCTTATTATTCGTTTCTTTTTAAATGCATTTTCATTCATTCTTAATGTGTTAAATTTTTGTCGGTTTTCATTATTTGTCGCTTTGTTTCCGATGTTCTGGCTTCAACTTTTATTATTTATTTTTCTTTATGTATTAGTTCAGGTAGTTTTTTTGTTTTATCTAGTACAATTGAAAAAACAATTCGCTTAGCACGCATCTATGCTTAACCCTTTTTTTTGTTTTCCACTTCTTTTTGTTCTTCATTTTCATTTGTTTTTATGCCTGTTATTATAACGTTATTTTTTTTTTTTTGTCTTTCTGTTTTTTTATATGTTTTATAGGTTTTCAATTTTTTGTATCAATTGTAATATCTTTTGCTTCCTCTTTACTTTGTATATGTTCTTTCCCATCTCTTTTAATAATTTTTTAAACAAGGTCTTTAGCTCTTCCATTTTTGCCATTTCCTTTTGGGTTTTTGTGGTGCTGCTGATACTGCACTAAATGTATTTGAAATGTTTACAAAGCACATCCAATGTGCTGTAATAATGTGTAAGTTTGAGATACAATAACTCTTCTTTTTCTAGATTTTGGCATTTCTTGGGAGACAAAAGCTGTTAATGTAACTCATAATAATAAATGATGACAAGTAAAGAATAATGATCTAAATACTTGAGGTAATGAATTAAGGGTTTTATTATGCATTTTACAGCTAGTTTACATTGTTTCAAAACCACTAGTAGATAAAGAACAAGATATTATTTAGTTATATTTTACATTATTTCGTTTTTCAAGATTAATTATATTTTACAGATATAACCTTAGACTGTTTGCGTGCTAAGCTAACACTAAGCCATATTACCATTGATTACTGGTACTTGTTGGTGGATTTGAGTCTTTTATAGTCTTGTAGTAAATCTGGTGAAATTGATTTATTTTTGGTTCATTTGTGTGTTACTGCAATACTTTGTTCTTATTTTTTGATTTTAGTAAAATGTTGACCTTTGATATTATCATTATAAAATCAAATTTATGTTTTGTAGAAATTGGGCTTAAGTATAACATCTCAACATTGTTGTAATTTATAGGGATTTACAGAAAGTAAATAATGTTAATATTTTTTATTTTACTTATTCCATCAATTATTAACCTAAAATCTAATATACTCTTCTTTCTGAGGGAAAAGTGGTGCAAAAAAATACTTCCATTAGCTCTTTTGCTGGTTGTAAAAAGATAATACTGTTAAAAAAACCACAATTTATATAAAACAAGTCAAACTTATTTGTGAGTTTACGTTTCACAATACTCACATAACATTTAGTAAAACTCACCAGCTTGTTTACCATGCGAGATGACTCAAAAACAAAAATTTAATTTTTGTTAGTTGAGAAGCTAAAACACATGTTTAGAAGAGTGTTAATTTTAACACAATAGTCAGACCCTAGCTGCTGGGAAAACAGGTTGGTAAACCTAAATCACTTTTAATCAATCGACTAGTTTTGTTATCTTTATAACAAGGAATTTTTTATGTAATGATAGATAAAAGGTTTACACTGTACTCAAGGTGAAGAAATTGAGCAATAAAGTTGTGCATATTATGATGCTTTTTAAACCATTAACAAAAACATTTCTGTTTACTTTGTTTGAATTCTCAGTCATGTAGGTATCAATTGCAATAAATTAACGTTACACCTTTGTCATGCAGACCAAAGCGTAGGAAAGAGATTTTAAGCACGCAGTTTTGCATTGGTCACTGTCGATGGATTTACTGGCATTTGTTGACATCTGAGGTTTGTGATATCTGTAATGTTCTATTAACAGTTAGTTATATTTTATTGGATTGGTCGCAGTTTTAAGAAAAATGAACTGGGTCTGAATTATTACACAATTTGTCGAATGTCAATGGCAATCCGATTGCTGATGTCGATCGTTTGCTCAAATTTGTATAACAAAGCAAACTGAATGTATGGATACGATTGTTTATTTATTGTGAAACGTACTATTTTGACGCACGTGATTCTGAAATCCTACAAGACAAACGCGGAGTCCCCTGAGATTTTCTAAGACGGCAAAAATGCACGCACAAGATAATTGTTGAACAAAAGCAAAAACCGTCCACCTCTACCTCTTTGTCTGCTTTGTATAAGGTGATCTGAAGTTGAGTTGTATTTTTGTCAAGATAGCGTCTTGAATAAAATTTTCTAAAAAGATTATATGGTCAACGGTGCTATAATTTTGTCTTAAACTCGCCTGGTGTTTAGCTAAAAGACCGCGTTTTTTCACCTACCACGCCAGACGGTTGTAAACCATTTTTAATAAGACACGTCATCTGGTCCCGGGTCGGAGGAAGTACCCATGCTGCTGATAGCCGTTTCCAACTCTTTTGAATAAAAAAAAAAGTTAGAGGGCAAAATCTTTCGGGAAGAGAATTCTAACAAAGTTTCAAAAATTTTGGCCGTATTTGTGACTTTGCGTCCGTTAACAATTAAGATGGGAATCACAAAGGAAAAGTTTTTCCTCGATACGGCTCCCACAATTTTCCACACGTAGCTCTCCCATGACCATTGCTTGCTTTTAAGAAATTTTTGGCAAGCAATGACGTGTGGAAGTTTTTTAAAACAATCAAAAGCTTTGAAGAGAGAAGATAAACAATATCTAAAAGACAGTTTGGGAGATGCAAATCTGTTCTAAAATAATTTTGAAATGTTTAAATTATGTTGCAGTATAAATAAAAATATTGTAAACAAATAGTGCATAATTGACTTCAATTTTGATAACCAAATAATTGTGGAGTACACGCGTTCTACTATTTTGTTGGAATCGGGATACTGTGAGCTAATAAAATACAAATCAATTTGGTTTAATTCTATTAATTTTTGTATGATACTGTTTTAAATTCTAATTAATTGTCAGCAATGTTCTCTTTGTATTGCCATTTTTTAATTTTTATCAATTATGCAAAAAGACAGTACTAGTTTTATAGAATAATAAAATAATACTAATTATTAAATAACAGGTTTTATTAAGTTATTGCTATTATAATATGTTTATTAGATTTTTATTATACATACGATATATGTATAAGTACCGTACATAAAACTAAAACAGAATTCATTTCAATTCAAGCAACCGCAATAATAAGTTGTAAAATGATTTATAGTAACATTTATTTGATCATGCTGTGGTCATGTATTTTAATAAAAGTTAATTGTCAGATCATGGGACCAAATATGGGTAAGCATAATATTTATTTATATAATAAAATACACCTAAAAATGTTTTTTTATTATTAATGTTTTAGTTTTAGTTCTCTAAGTCAAAAAAAAAAAATTATTTAATAATCAATTGAATTAAATAAAACTAAACATTGTTGAATTTACAAGATATTTTTATAAAACAAATTTTTATTTTAATTTATGATTAGTTATTAAATCTGCGTAAACTATTTTGAGTATATGATGTGATATATATGTCAATGTTAGTTCAACATAAAGAATTAAATAGCATCTATTTATGTTAGAATAACTGTATAAGCTGGTTTATAAAAATTGTATTTCTTCTTCATAATTCTTGTTCTTGATAATTAGTTTAACATTTTTTGAGTCTTGTTTAATATTTTTGTTTGCCATTTTTATATTATTAACAACTCATTATTTTAGCTTCAAAATTCTAGATTAAACTTTTTTCAATTTTTGTTATTACTTAACATTGCTCGCTCGTTTATTGTTACGTTTGATCAAAAAGTAAGAACCGGTTTTTATTAAACTTTATATTTGTTATCAAAGAGTCATTGCGTTATCTGTTAACTTTTAAATGAAGAAATTTTAAAAGTAAGTTTTAGTTTTTTTTTGCTAGCTTTTCATAGCTCATTTATAAGGTTACAGTAAATCTTCATTTTTCCGCTAAATGCCAAAAATAAACTCGTTAGATTTTAAAACGATTTTAACTTGCAACACATCTTTCAAAAATTGGAGCTTGATTTAAACTATTAATTTTCTTAAAAAAAATCATAAAATCTAAAGCAAGTAAAAATATTACATTTAAAAAAATTTAATTCTTAATTTTGCTATAACTATACTTGATAATATGACACAAACGTTTTAACATATTTTATTTATTCTTAATATGAATGAATTATTAATCAAATATTATATAAACTAGAACATGCTAAAGTAAACGTTTTTAAATATTTTGATTTAAAAAAACATTGTTAAAAAACTGACACTTGACAGCAAAAACTTTGAAAATTATTATGATTATCAGTTTGTTACAATTTATTAATTAATCTAATAATATATAATTTCAGTAATTACAGTTATCACCAAGTCATTAAACCAGTTTCATTTTTTTCCGATGCTACAAGACTATTTTGAAGTTGATGTAAAAGCAACCAATGACGTTACGATTGTATTGTCAGAAACTCCATCCATAAGTAGACATTTTTACGAGATTGTCTATGGCGGATGGGTCAATACACGTTCTGTAATTCGAAAAGATTCCATCGAAACAAATGAGAAGGTGGTTATGAATGGACCAGTTGTCATGAATACATTTGAAAAATATTGGGTTAGATACGATAGGCTTAACGGAACAGTATCTACAGGAAAATTTTTACAATATCAACCTTACATGGTTTTTGTGGATTTTGATCCAGTGAATGTTGCATACTTTGGATTCTCTACTTATGGTAATGTTATTGGTGAATGGCATTTGGACATAAGGTTTTTACAATATGATCCCGCAGCGCGGCAGTTAAATTACCCCCAAATTCCGCCAATTAATCAACAACTACTCCCACAATTAAATCAACCTTTTCTCCCACAATTAAATCAACCTGCACCTCCACAGTTAAACCAACCTCCATTTTCACCACGGCCATTCAATCCTTTTAATATATTTGGATAAATTTAATAAACAAAATACTGTAACACTATTTAAAAAATAAATTTTATACAAGTTACCATTTTTAAATTTATTTTTAGTTTTGCATAATTGAGCACGTTTTAGTAAACTTTCTATATCATTTCTAAAGATTTTGTCTTAAATATATTGCTTTAACTAGAAAATTGTGGTTGTTTTATTGACGTAAACTTTTTCTTTTATGTATCCCCAAAATACAACGGTGTTACATTATACAAATAGAAGGGTGTTAAATTCGGCAAACAAAAAACTAGTATGATTCTGCATTTATAAAAGTAATGCGTTAGAACTGTCATAAAAGTTCAAATTGTATGTGTTCTGGCTAATAAATTTCATATTCTTGAATAATTTTTAACAGCAATATTGATCTCCATTTATTGTAATTGCAGCTTCTAGTCCAGTCAAATATGCTCAACTATTGATCTCACTTTTAAAACTTTGTACACTGATTTATAGATACCTAATAAAGAATATACTAAGAGTCCTGACACAAGCTTTAGCGATAATGACCAAAAACAGGGCACTTTTTTTGGTTTTTTATTAATAATTCAAGAACTGTAGGTTAAAGGTCAAGAATCTATATATATATATATATATATATATATATATATATATAAGTATATATATATATAAATATAATAAAAATTATCATATACATTTTTTTTATAGGTCGCTAAAGAATTTAAAAAAATGTTTTTGTATTGTTATGAACCAAGAAGCCGGTTTCTTTTGTTTGGTCTTTTGTTCATTTTGACAGTCCTCCCCTTCTCCCTCAACTACCTGTCCTTTCTTCCACATAGCGTTCACGATACGCATAGCATACGCTTCAAACTGTAGTGTTAGTGCGGTTTTTTTTTTACCTTCATTGTTAATGGAAAAAGTGGTAATCAACCCTTTAACAATGTTTCTAAAAATAGCTACCAACAAACAGAGTAATAAGGACTTAAACAACTACTTATAACATAAGTTTGCTCTTTACCCTTTATCTTTATTTGAGGAAACTGGAATGCTAAAAACAATCAAATCTGCTTTATACGATACTTTTCCTGTACTACAAGAAGAAACCAATCTTTTTAATTTTGAAATTGTTTTGAATAGAGGATAACTGTTACACAAGGTGTGGCCCAAAAATTCTCAATTTCAACAATTTGTCAATGTTATATCGCCTATGTTCTCAAGCATTATGCCGGCAAGAGCTGTCCCGTTGAACAAATGAACACAATAAATCCAGACTTATTTCATTCCTTTTAACTGCACAACTATAGAATTAAAACAAAACAAAAATCTAGTAACGCTAGTAAATTAATCATCCGCATAGGTGTCTTAAAATTCTAAACTAGTAACAAAGTAGCAATAGTTGGCAAAGATGTTGATCTTATTGTCCCTTTCATGACTTTAACCCCATCTAAAAGACAGATATTACTTGTTAAACCAAGCCACGGCAGAGTAAAAAAGAAAGTATAGTGTATACCACCAAATCTAAGTTGGGCTAAGAAATGAACTTCCTCCAGAACAATGGGGTTATAAGTTTGAGCCAGCCAGTTGATCCCAGTAACTACAAAAGACGCAGCAGAACCTAAGGCAGTCTTCAATTGCAAATGTATAACCCTCCTCCCACAATAATCCAACGTATCCAAAAGTATAGAAAAAACATTGTCAAAGATTGATTAACAAGTATCTAACAAATGGTGGTAAAAAGTACACTTATTTTTTTCTTGCTTTGGCATCTTCAATAAATTACATATTGTGCCGTGCTAACTTTTTTTTGTTGAAAAAAACGCAATCATTAGTGCTCTATAACTCTGTAACCGCTAAGAATACTAAAAAAATGTATATGTAATGTATGTATGTAGCGTAATATTTAATTTAAGTTTACAAGTGCGCACGCGCAAATGTTAATGCGTATGTCTAACGCCGAATTGGGCATTGTACCTTTGACCGTAAATATATGTTTGGTTTGGGAGTGTTCCTGGTTTACTTTGACCCCCAACCACGTTTTCCCGTCCGTATATTACGAAGTAAAATAAAATTTTAACATGGCTACAGGATCGATTGGTGTTCTTACGGAGTTTAATCCGAAGACATCGGAGTGGTGCGTACACAAAATACGCATTGAGCAATATTTTATTGCTAATGACATCACGGATAAAAAGATACAGCGTGCAGTTTTGTTAAATGGACTAACGCAAAAATTATTCAAATTAATTGAAAGACTGGTGATTCCGAAAAAACCTGATGCATGTGGCTATAAAGAAATAAATAAGTTTATAGACAAATATTATATGCAAGCAAAAGCCATATTTGTGGAACAATATCGGTTTTATAGTGCAAAAAAGGATCTGCAAGAAACGATTCAAGAATGGGCTGCGCGGATAAAAAATCTTGCGTCTTATTGTAATGCAGCCCATACACGCACGAACTTATCTTAGCGCTTGGCGTATGACGAGGTCTGAGCATGCGCACTATGGGCGTTTGGTGGAAGAAAAATTTGAGTCAGACACACATGCTCGAGGTAAAGTGAATCAAGCAATGTTTGATTTTTCGTGCACGGACCGCACGGGCCAACGATTCAAGCTTGTGCAATGACAACTTCTGATGTACGGAATGAGCCAATAAATCAACTGTTATATATATTTTTATCAAATAAAACCTTAATAATCAAATTAAATATTTTGTAAATTTTTAATAATAGTATTTATTTTAACATTCTTTGTATTTTAGTTATTATCTGAGACGGCGTTTAATATAAAAACATTAAAATAAAAACTAAAATATCTAAAAGTTATACATATAATGAAATATTATACCATTTTCATAATTAATTAATTCATATGATTTAATCCATTATAAATATTAAAACTTTATTAAAATTATTTAATTTATTTTAATTTTTAAATAATATTAATAAACTAAAACAAATCATGTTTTTTTGTCCATTAATCTTAATTATTCGTACAACTTTTCAACTAGTGCGATGTTTATTTATATACAGAAACATTTTACTGTAAATGTGCCAATATATTAACTTCATAAGTTTATTCTTAATTAATTAAATGTTATTTTATTTTTTTTTTATTATAGGGTTTACAAAATGCAATAACGAAACAAAGTATTTTTGATCATTCCTAAATTGTTACATAAATTAATATGCAAAAATTATAACATCTTTGCAAACCATCATTTTATTCATAACATGCGTCAATTAAACTCATTTGTGAAGAGAGACATGTTAACGCTACAAAGAAACAGTGCAAACTGAAGGCGCGTTGTAAGTGACGAACTGTACGTGTATGGTCAATTTTCTCATTTCTCTACGTAGCGCTCTTGCCTCAACGAGCAAATTCACGAGCAAATTCGTGCGTGTATGGGCTGCATAAGGTTGACACGTTCTTGGAGACAGCAATGCGCAACAAGTTTATCATGGGTTTAGAAGCTGGAAAAGTGAGTGATAAATTAATCACCAAAAATGTGCAATTAACATTTAATAATTTAAAATTGCAAATAGTGCAGAAACAGCAATGTGTCATTATGGAATAAATGATCATCTAGCTAATAAGAATATCGCCTTGGATTTAAATAAAATATCTGAGCGTAAAAAATTCCATTCAAGAGGACGCGTTAGCAGAGGCAACAGCTGGAGCAGAGGAAGACAAGGAGAGCAGGTGCATTTTCAAAAGCCGCGCGCATTATCTACTTTGAACGCTAAACAAGAGCAGCGCGATATGGAGAATGTAAACAATGTGGACGGACAAATCATTCTTCTGACAGATGTCGGTATAAGGGATATGTTTGTAATAAATGTAATAATAAAGGATACGTGGCAAATGTTTATAATAAAGTTAATTCATTTAGATATTTAACTAGTATTGTAAATAAACCATTGTTTTCATTAAAATCAATTAATATCAAACCAATATTAGTAACTGTAAAATTAAATGACATCCCTTTAAAAATACTTGATTCTGGCGCGGAAGCATTTATAATTTCAAAAAAATGCTTTGAGAATTTATTTAAAAATAAAGTACCATTATCAGATACAAATTAAAAAAAAAAAGATTTATACTGGTGGAAAAATTTCTGTTAATATTTTGTATAATGCTAAGGTAAAGGTCATGAATTTGTATGCAATAGAAAATGGTGGTCCACCCTTACTAAAGCGTGATTTTTTAGAGATGTTTTAAATTGAATTTAAAGCAATGAATTTTATCAATAAATCAGATAATTTAAAAATAAAGCTAAGTGCAGTTTCAAAATTTTATAAAGCAAGAGTCTTACCATATACAATAAAAAGCAAAGTTGACAACGTTATTGATAGATTAATTTGTTGTAATATTTTCTCTTAATAATAGTGATTGGGGAACACCAATTGTACCCATCTTAAAGGTAGACGGAATAGTCAGGTTATGTAACTTTAAATCCATTTTTAGATACTGATCGTTACCCGTTAACTCGAATTGATCATCTGTTTACAAAATTACAAGGTGGTGTGCAATTTACAAAACTAAACTTAAAAGATGCTTATCAGCAAGTACTACTGAGTAATATACGGCAATTTCAACCCATAGGGAAACATTTGTCTATAATAGATTACCTTTTGGAATTAATTCAACCCCGGCGCAATTTCAGCGCATTATGAAAGAATTGTTAGGACAGTTAGATGGGGTATGCATATTCCTTGACAATATTCTAATAACGGGAAAAGACAAAAGCAAACACAATTAAACAAAATTTCATATCATACTTAGGTCATGTAATTGACAAAGAAGGTCTGCACAAATCGAAAAATGTTTTAAAGTCTAATAAAGATATGCAAGTTCCAACAAACACATCTCAATTAAAATCATTTTTAAGTACAATAAATTATTATAACCGATTTGTAGCAAATATGCCAGATATACTTAATCCATTGTATAATTTAATTAAGCTGAATTTTAAATGGAATTGGGATTCAAAATCCGATAAAGCGTATTCTAAAATAAAATTAGTTTTGTTATCGGATATAGTACTGGTTCACTATAATCCAAAGTGGGAATTAAATTTAACTGTTGATGCTTTGCAATACGGGTTGAGTGCGGTATTATCGCACTCCTATCCAAATGGAGAAGATAGACCAACTGCATTCGCTTCTAGAACATTATCAAAAGCGGATTATAATTACTCACAAATTGATATGGAAGCGCTTGCAATAGTGTTTTTTGTCAAATTATATTTGCAAATAGCAACAAAATGCATTCAAAAATACATAAAAATGCATTTATTTCTATAGTTTTTTCGGCTATTTTCTAACTATTATTTGACTAAAACACTTTGACATAACACAGTTTGATCCTTTGAGAATGTATTGGTGAAAAAATAAATTGATTATCAAATTATATGTAGACACAGCAATGACGCCAATGTGGCCGTTTTTGTTAAAATACTACAAATCAAGGTAGCGGTCGGAATGGCCTTAAGTCTAAGAACTATAAAGTTTCATTTTCAATAACAAATTTGCATTAGTAGTTTGATTATTAAAATCTAAAGTGTAACAAAAGTATGTTGCATTTGTTTTGAAGATAATTTTTTATAATATAACAATTTAAGAATCTTCTTGCAGTTTTTCAATCTCTTGAGTGTAACTATTTGCAGCTGAATGCCATACTCTAAAACAATACTATAATTTGCTACGGACAAATAATTTATAAAACATGAATAAGGATTTAGCAGCGGTAAATGCTTTAGTGTTCCTGATAATAATTTCTATTAGCAAATTATAATCAGACCGCAGAGAAAAACGTTTTAAAAAAAAATAAGATTAATTTTATTAATGAAATGAATAGGCTCACACCTTAACATAGACTGAACTAAATGTTATTCTGAAAGTATTTATATAAATCAAAAGTGATTAGTAAGCTTAAATCTAGATGCAGATGCACGGTGTTAATAATATCTGAAATAACATTTATTTATTATTCCGCTGATCTGGCATCTGTGTGGATGAATGGCGTTCATATAACTTTCTGATCTTGCGTCTGGGTCAATGAATGGCGTTCTTATAACTAATGAATGGCGTTCATATAACTTCTCCATCCTTAGATCAGAATTCTGGGATTTGGAACAGGAATCGGCAATGTCACATCTGGGTTAGGTTCTGCTTCTATCTCATTTTTAAACTGTAGATTTTTAACATAATTGAAGACATAATATATTATGATGATGATAATTATAATATAAATAATAATTGTACAGACACTGATGTTGTTGTAGTGTAGAGGCTCTTCCAATATTGTTTGGATTTTTTGGTCCTGCATGTTTAATGCGTTGTGGATGTTCTTTGTTTCGTCAAGATTAATAGAGTTCAGTTTCATTGGCTTAAACTTAGCCATTAAGTTGGTGTTTTTATTTTTAAATTCAATTGTAGGCAAATTAATAATTTTGAATTTGCTCTCGGAGTTTTTGTAACTTGGAATAGTAATATTTCCAATTTTGATTTCACAGATAGAGTTGGTTTCTAGAACATACGTTTCTTGAAGTGGTATGTTATCTTTGTTGGGGCCGCAAACTTGTGTAGCTACTACTTTATCTGGTAAAATGACGATCCATTTGTTGTAATTTTCCAATTTTTGAATTTTTTCATTCTCGATTAGGACTGGTATTTATTGGCAGTTGGTAATATTTTTTGAATACCTTAACATCTGTACTTCGCATGGGGCTTTATCTTCGTGGATCCTTGTTGGGTATACGTTGTTGCAGATAAAATCTTCCGGCGTTATTTCTTGGCAGTTAGTGTCAAAAAAAATGTAATTTCTTTCAGTTAGGATAAGGTATTTGGACTGCGGTAGAATAGTTTTGAATGTTTTGTTTTCAGAGATAGGTAGTGAATATAATTGAAAATAGTTGTAGTTTTCATTTTCAACTATTGGAATTTCGATAATAAATATGATTTTATTCTCTTTACTGTAGCTTTTGATGTTAACAATTTTCTCAAACAATAACACGTTCTCTATCTTTGGATCAAAAGGTAACTTGTTTGTTAATAAATGTTTATTGATTAGTTTTATTTCCATTAATAGCTCGCTTGGTTCAATCATAGAATTATGAAAAATGTTTAATTTAGAAAACGTGATAGCAGTTTTTATTCTTTCTAGAATCTCATTGATTACTTGATAAGACGTGATTACTTGAGATATTATGACATGTGTTAGAAAATAATGGTAAGTTTCAATATTCTTTAACTCGACTGTTTTAATAATGCTTTCGATTTGAAAAATTTGAGATTGTAAATTTAATTGATTGTGAGCCAGAGTTTCGGTACTTTCTTTAAAAGTTTGAATCGATTTTTGAAGAAGTGTTATTTGGTTTATAACTAACGATTTAATCTTAACTTGGTTTTTAGAGAGTGTTGTGATAGCATTATCATATCTCTCTGCATCATTATTATCTAGGTTACCTGTTAATGACTTAATCACATTTCCAAGTCTATTTATAAGTCCTTGTTTTGTTCTTTTATTATTTAGAGAGTTTATTTGATTTATTAACGTTGATATTTTATTTTCTAATATATCAACTAACCGATATGAATTATAAAACTCTTTATTGTAACTAGACTTGGTTTTGTTACTTTCAAATGCAATTTTTAATTTATTGAAGTTTGTTTGAAGTGTGTGAAACTCTCTAATTACTTTTGATATATCGAATATTTGGATGAAGGACCAATGGTCAATTTTGATCTGTGCGTTGCCTAATTTGAGTGGTAATAAACCTGGGTTGGAATTCAGGTTTTGGAATTTTGGGGAAGATAGTTCACTACTGCTGTAGGTGATGAACTTGTAACAAGAATTGGTTTTCTTAATTCTTTTACGTGAATTATTTGCTTCTTGTTTTTATTTTGTTTATTAGTAATTTCTACTCTATTTCGGTCTAAGACTTCTGTTACTTTATATGGTCCAATAAATTTGTTATTTTTCTTGTTTCTAGTATTGGTTTTTTTTTATAAACTATTTGTCCTACATAAAATTTATTAGATTCTCCTTTTTCATTTGATTTTGATATAATTTTATGTTTGTGGTCTATAATCTTTTCAGTTACTTTTTAATAAACATGTTTTAATTTTTCTTTATGATTTTCAACATAATCATTGTAGAAGAAAATTGGTGCAAAAATTTCGTTTGGACTTCTTGATTGGGTATGACCAAAAGTTAGTTCAAAAGGTGTAAAGTTAATTAAACTATGTATTGAACTATTATATCCTATGATAGCATAATCTATTAAATTGTTATCATTTGGGTAATTTTCTTTTAGTAAACGTAGATGTTCGATGAGGGTTGAATGGAATCTTTCTATAATACCGTTTGATTTATAGTGAGCCGCTGTAGTAAAATGTACGTTGATCTTGTGTAACTTTAATATTTCTTTCACCATTTCATTATTAAATTCATTTCCATTATCGACTACTATTTTCTCTGGTACTCCAAATGATGTAAAGTATTTTATCAAAGCATCACTGATATTGATAGCTGTATTTCCTATGATGGGTAAAGCTTGTGCAAATTTTGTAAAAGGATCTACTAAAGTTTGGTAATTATTGTTATTGTAAATAAACACATCAATGTGAAATATTTGAAAAGGCTTTGAAGCTGTTTCGGTGAGCATTAGCGGGATATAAGGGGTTTTTCGTGCATATTTTGCTCTTTGACAAATATCGCATACATTAATAAATTTTGTTACTGTCATTTTCATTTTTATCCAATATAAGTTTCGTTTGAGATGTTCGATGGTTTTATTTATCCCTCTGTGGTTTGATTTACCTTCATGGTGATTTTTTATTAAAAGAATCTGTTCTTCTGTATTAGTAATTGTATTTACTTTTTTTAGACATCGTATTAATGTAGGGCCTGTTTCGGAGAAATGCTCTAAGTATATTCTAGAAAAATCTTAATATAATTCTTCTTTGTGAAAATGCAAATGATATATATTTTTTGAAATAGTATAGTCTCTTAGAAATTGTAAAATTAGATTTGAGTTGTTTGTACTGGGAATTTTTAAAGTAATTATTTTATGGTGTTCATAATTTTCTTGGCTGACATCTAATTTATCATATATTTGTGGATAAATTAAAATTTGGTTTTGTTTATTATTTATTATTTTGTCTAAAATTCTTATTCCATCATTTGTTGTTTCGTTAAAGTTAGTATGTTGCGTTGTCATCGTGGTATACTCTTTTGGTTCTACATTCTCTATTGCTGGTCTTATTTGTATGTCCGATATTATGTTAAGTCGTTCCCTTGGTTAAATCAAACTAGTAGTTTGAATAGGGTTTTCAGCTAAATAGCGTAAATATTCAAGCGTCTCATTATTAATCTCGCCTGGGTTATCGATTCGTCTTCTAAAGCGTTAATTTGGACTTCTGAGTTTAGCTCATATATGTTAATATAAAAGCTTTTGTCAAATATTTAATGAATCATTTCATAAACTTGTGAGTAATTTAGCTTGTCTAATCCACATATTAATTTTGGCATGGCAATTTTGTTTATGTTGTTGTTTAAACAAAACAAGTTTGAATTTAATAAACAATTAAACAAATTTTTATAGGTAGGTTTTTCGAAATATTGATTTTTTGTTATAAGGTAGAATATATATCTATCGTTGGTATTTAGATAGACAAAAGAATTTAACTTAGGGTTTTAATTTTTTAATTCTAAAACGTTATTATATCTGGTCTTAAAATCTTTTGCTATACCACTTCCCATATGTAGATCTTTGCTTACACAATGGCATAAAGCAAAATCAATTGGTGCCTCAAATATGTTTCCACATTTGTTTATATGAGTTGGTGATTTTTTAATTTGTTTGTTATCGAAAAGTTGTTTAAAGTGATCGTAATTTAATATTAAGTCGTTTATGGGGCTAATTCTACTTAAAGCGTCCGCATTTGTGTTCCTTTTTTGTAAATAATTTCGTAATCAAATTCTTCTAATTTGAGTAGCCATCTTACTAGTTTTGAATTTGGCTTTTTTAGTTTGAATAACCAAATCAGTGGTCTATGATCTGTATATATGGTAAATTTTCTACCATACAAATAGGGTCGGAAATATTTGCAAGCCCAAACTATGGCTAATAGTTCCTTTTCTATTGTACTGTATTTTTCTTCAGATTCATTCAAGGTTTGTGATGCAAATGCAATTGGTTTATCAGAACCAATTGTACCTTGTAATAAGATTGCTCCTAAAGCAATATTAGATGCGTCCGTGGTCAAAATAAATTCCTTTGAAAAGTCTGGATACTGTAATATTGGGGCATTCGTCAATAGATTTTTACAAGTATTAAATGCGTTGATAAAGTTCTGATCATGAACAATTTTGGTATCGTTTTTTAGGCATTGTGTTAATGGTTTCGTAATTTTAGCAAAATCCTGAATAAATTTTCTGTAGTATCCAACTAGTCCTAGAAAACTTTTAATTCCTTTTGTAGTATTAGAAATGGGGAAATGTTTTACTGCCGTGATTTTATCAGGGTTGGGTCTGACACCATCAGTTGTTATTTGATGTCCCAAATAACTAACTTCTTTTCTTAAAAACTCTGATTTATCTAACTGTATTTTAAAGTTAGATTGTCTCAATCGTTCAAACACTAGTTTTAATCGGTTTATGTGATCCTGTAGGGAAGTGCTAAAGATAACAATGTCGTCGAGGTAGACGAGGCACATTTTGTTCTGAAGACCTCTCAATACATTATCCATTACACGTTGGAATGTTGACGGTGCATTCTTCAAACCGAAAGGCATGCGTTTAAATTCATAATGCCCGTTATCAGTAGAAAACGCTGTTTTTTAGACGTCTTCTGGATTCATCACAATTTGGTGAATTCCGTTGGCCAAATCGAGGGTTGAAAAGTATTGGCTTCTGCCTAATTTGTCTAAAATTTTGGTTATCGAAGGTAAGGGATACTTGTCTTCTATTGTACGTTCGTTTAAATTGCGATAGTCTATTACTATCCGCCATTTCTTTTTTTCCTGATGCGTCGGATTTTTTCGGGACGATCCAAATTGGGCTAGACCATGGGGATAACGAGTCTTGTATGATATCTTGTTCTAGTAGTTTTTCAATTTGTGTTTTAACTTCTAATTTATGAATTTCTGAGTAACGATACGTTTTGGTAAATATTGGAGATTCATTGTTTAAATTAATTTTGTGTTGAATTTTGTTAGTGAACGTTAACGGAATTTGCTCGTTATAAAATATGTCGCGGTATTCGTGACATAATTTTCTAAATGCTTGTTTTTCTTTTAGGTTACAGTGTTCTAAGCAAAGATTTTTTGAATTTGATTTTAATAAATTATCAGTTTGCATCGTTTCTATAAAGTTTAATTCGTTGACGTTTAAAGATTCGATTGAAAAGGGGGTATTGATCTTAATCTACTGTTTTGGTGTTTGAGTTGATTATAGTAGTTAAAGCAAAATATTTTTTTATATTTACAACTGCGCGGGGTGACTCCACTAAATTTTTGAATTCTATATAATCTAAAATTCCCAAGCCTTCTTTATAATTTACTGGTAATTCAACTACTTTTTGAGTTCTGGCAGGTTGTTATTGTATAACTATTATCCTGTAAAGACCTTTTTAATTTGGTTAACTCATCAGTTTCATATATTATTGAAATTTCAGTGTATGGTGTTTTTATAATTTTTGAATCAAGGTTTACTAAAGCCCTGAGTTGTTTAAGTAAATCTATTCTAATTAAGCCATCGTATTTTTGACTAAATTTAAATAGATAAAAATTATGTATTTCGCTTGTTTTAAAAAACTTGAAAACTGGTATTACCATAACTTCATTATGATAGCTAGTATCGTGAGCAGTTTGAATGTTAAAATTTTCATAAAAAATGTAACGCTTGTAGAATTTGTGTGCTAAATCTGGGTCAATTAAACTTCTTGAACTGCCTATATCAATTAGAAAATTTGCATTTAGTTGTGGAATAAAATTGTATGGTAGGTTAGCTTTAACTAAATTTAGATTTATCTTCTCGGATCGTTGATAATATTGTCCTGATAAAAATTTTCATCAGTATCATTATGTTGGTCAAAATCATTGTAGTCCGGTTGCAATTGTTGTTCTTGTAGTATATCATTGTTTTTATGTTGATAGTAATAATTTTCATTATACTCATTATAATCATTTTCAATAGGACAAACTTGTTGGGAGTTTTCTGGCATGTCAGAAAATTCTGTTAAGCCATAGAAATTTTCCTGTAGATTTTCACCTTTGTTGATATTTTGCAAATATGGCTTAGTATGAGTGAAATTTCTTTGTGGTTGGGTTGGTCGTCTCCTAGTGTTTCTAGATGACGTATCCATAGGTTCAGGAATATTTCCTCTTTGATAGTTTTGATTTCCAAAAGGTTTGTTTTGATATTGATATTGATATTGATTTTGATTTTGATTTTGATTTTGATTTTGATGCACGTAGTGATTACGTTAAATTTGACTTGGCCTTTGCAGAAAATAGGGGTGCTTTTGAGTTGGAAAATTGTTATTAGGTTTCCATTGCATTTGGGGCCTCTGTATAAAATTTGGTTGTTAATGAAAATTAGTTAGAAAATTTGGTTTTTGAAAGTTTGATGTTGAGTGTTTAAATTGTTGATTATAAAACTTTTGATAAGAGTTTCCAGGTTGTGTTGTCTTTAGAATGTTTTCATTCATTGGACTTATTCTTTGATTTGGTTTAAACGTATTTTGAAAATATAAAGTGTTATTTCTATTTTGGCTATAGAGGAAGTTTTCTTCTTCTATTACCAAAGACATGGCTCTTTCTAAACTGTCTGGGTTTCTTAAGCGCACATTGTTTTGTACCTGACCTGATAAACCGCTTATAAATGTCTTAAGTGACAGATTATCATAACTTTGTAATTTAATTATCTTTTCTGCAGCTGGTATATTTAAGGTGTTCAGTTTTGCGATAATAAGGCTTCTGGCATCTTGACAACGCATACCAAAAGTGTAAGGTGTCTCGTTTCTATTTGGACGCAAAGTAATCAAGTCTTGGATCAAGCATTCTATGTTGCGTTGATCACCAAAACTTAAGTTTAATAAATCTCTTATTTCGTTCCAGGTTCTTAGTTCTATTCTTAAACCAATCAAGCTTAAGGCTCGACCTGCTAATTTGCCGATAATTGCTTGCGAAATAAAATTATTTAATTGCAAATTATTCGGGTCGGAAAACGTATTTATTAAATTTTCACAATTATCTATAAAAATTCACAAAGTATGGGAGTTTCCTTCGTATTAAGGAATAGTATCTATGTGTAATTTTAATAACTGGTAATTGACTGGTACAGCCATTTTGAAACTTTGTGAGTTTTTACAAAGTCAATTAAAATTATTTGCATAAATTGTTAATATCAATTACAGTATTTTATTATTATATTTTCTTAATTAAATATATACTATATAACTTTTTGTTTGATTGGGATAGGAGATAAGAAATTGTTTTCGTTTTTGACTTACAGTAGTAAAATAATTGTGTTCATTATTTTCGTGTTAGTCCCTCGTTCTTAATCCTAGTGCCAATGGGATTTGGGCGATGTGTGTCCTTTGTTCTTGGTCTTCCTAATATATGTTGTACCAGGAGATGTTGGCGATGCTTGTCCTTTATCCTTGGTGTTGTTGTCTGGAGTTGGCAATGTTGTCCTCTTCCAGATGTTGAGTCTATGATGTCGTGGGTCTAAATTTCTTGCTGTTTCTGTTTGTGAAGTTGACGAACTTTCACAGCACTTGTAATTTAATTATTCACTTCTCTTCGGTTCAGTTTATTTACACTTTTGTTTTGTATCTGTCCTTTAACTATTAAAATAGACCGGTTTCGCGATTTTTCGTAACCGTTAGACATATCCTACCGACTGCGCCAATTATAATCTAACCGCAGAGAAAAACGTTTTTAAAAACGATAAGATTAATTTTATTAATAAAATGAATAGGCTCACGCCTTAACATAGACTGAACTAAGCTGGCATCTGCGTGGATGAATGGCGTTCATATAACTTGCTGATCTTGCGTCTGGGTCAATGAATGGCGTTCTTATAACTAATGAATGGCGTTCATATAACTAGCGTATAGCACTTTTTAGTTATAGCGGAAATGTGATTTCTAAACGTTTTCAGTTTTCAGTTTAATCTTTAAATGTGTCGTTTACGTTTATGCAGTATTTATTACTCTGCTATCTACGCATCCGTAAAACAACAGAAATTTGTAGTCGTGGATTTACCTTTATAAAACCGTCCTGATTAGAAACAAACAACGTGAACACTTGTTTATACATGGTATTACAATACATAACATATTAAGATTTATAATTATTAAGTTAAAATAATAGAACGTTAATTTTCTTTGTAAAATTTAGTTATTTTGATGCGCTGTTCTGCTGTATATTCTGTCATAACTTAAGCTGCAAATTACTGTCACTTATGCGAGAGAATTTTTTTAATATGTCTTTTGATAAAATCATACATAAATTGCCCATATTTTGTAATTAAAAAATATTGACTATTAACATAACATGACCATGACATGGCAAACCTGTATTAAATTCGAAAAACTTACAGTGAGTTCTAATGAGTTATTAGAAGACAAGTCAAAGTAGTTGGAAAACAACTTTTTATATATTTTCAAAGATAAATGATGTACGCACTGCCGGAAATACTTTTTCTTTGACAATTTTAATCCTTTTCATATCAATTTGATTGAGTAATTAAGTGTAATATTTAGGTTTCAAAATAACATTTAAATGATTTGATAAATAAGATAATCTACATATTCGGGCATTGCAGATATGCTATATGATATATATGAGTACACTTGCTTAATATTTTTTGCAAACTTTGGTTAAATTAAGAGTAATTTTGATATTAATAAGATAATAATATTATGGATAGTTCATAAAAATATTATAGATTTCTGCACAGTTTTGTAATCAAATATAAATAGCTCTTAGTTTTATTTCAGCGCTTTTCTAACAGAGCGCGTTGATCTTGTGTTAGAGTATTAAGTATGACATCGCTCAAGGAATTTTATTGGAATAGGTAGGAATATCTACTACCTGGGCTCGGTGCGTTTTAACATTTTTTTGCGTAAGGATAAATACAATTACCAAGAATATTAAATTTATATTTTCGTAGTAATTATTATTTTATAATTTAATGTAAATATTTAAAAAAATATTCCACTTGTATTTATACATATATAAAAGTTAACAATATTATTTTAAGTATTATAACCTGTAATTTGAATTAAAACCTATTAACAATTATAATTATTTGTTTATATTTTGGACAAATAAACCGGTTTTTAATACAAACTTAAAAACAATTTTTAAAATTAATGACTTAATTATTTATTTTATATTATGATTGTTTCATACTTTTTAAAGTAAGTTTAGATTATTTTATTTATTTACAACAAATTTCGATGATTATATATCATTTTCAAGTAGATCTAAACGTCTATAATTGACAATTTTATATCTTGTATTTATTTACCAAGGTAATGATTATAATTTCACAAAGTCTAAACGAATCATGTATATATTCTATTGATTACAGTTTTTATTTAATTTTATTTAATATGCATACTTTGCTTGAATATTACCGTCAGCATACATTTTGATATTACGTGGAAAATAAATCGCATGCCAAGATTGAAATATGTATGTCCTAATATAATTTTTTTTTTTTTTTTTTTTAGTTCAAAAAATATATTATCACAAACGCTAATAAATAACTTTTTTGCATTTTGGCAATTAATCTGTCAAAATGCAAAAGTCATGGTTTTTAAAAAAATTTCTTAAAATATCTCAAAAGTTACAAAAGTTAGAACAAAATGTGATTTCAAAAATAGTTTGACAGTTGAACACAATTTTTTCTAAATTTGTAAATCTTAATAGTCTACACTAGAACTTAATCAATTATAATGCTTCTGTGCAACGACCAGCAGTAAAAAAAAAGTTTTTAAAGTAAAAACAAATATACTAGCTTACAATCAAATTATTCTTCACCGCAAATTTAATTAAAACAAATTCTAAATTCTACCTTCCCCACCACAAATCTGTAAAGTACAATTAAAGAAAAATCTTACCAAATCCACTAATTAAATCAACAATTTTAGAATTACTTTAAACGTCTTATCGATTACAATAATTTATCATGTTGGCAGACATTCCAAACCACACACCGAGGAACTGATTCACATTGGATTACAATCTCTTTTCACATCAGTTTAAAACTGAGTTTGTCAATGTAATCTGTCATAATAAATTATTATTATTATAAAAAAAATGAATTGTGCGATAACAATGCTTTTTTATTTTCTGGCTGGTTTATCGTATAACAGCTAATTACATGTAATACTTCATTTATTTGTTGGCTATTTATATGTAATTTATCTGTATTGGACTAAGCAATTGTTTCAACTTTAGTCTGTAATTTATATTATTACTCATTTTGCATTATTTTATCAATACGTATATATGAAGGTTTATGTATTTGACCATAACAAACTAGTCAATTAGCCAGTAATTTAGTCAGTCGACTACTCTCGATTAAATTACTTGCTACTTGACATAGTTTTTCCAGTTTTGTATTTGTGTTTTATTATTTATGTATATCTCCGGTCTTTATTAAAAAAATATTTTTCAGAAACTATAATTTTTATGTAGTATATTTGTTAATAAAATTGATTATTATTGCCAATTTTGTATTTGTGTGTATTATTAATCATATCAGTAGTTATTATAATTTAGATTTTTCCGAAATTATCATTTTTATATAATATTTTGTTAGTGTATTTACATTTTACATATTTATTAATACCAGAGTTTTATTTGTACAATAAAGAACATGCAAGAAACTAAATAAATAAAACTTATTTTTTATTTTAGTCAATCCAACTATCCATAAATTACTAATAGATTTGACGCAAATTATTTTTGATTAATAAGTAGAAATAGTAATACAAACATCATTTATTTCTACATTTTTCAATTTACCAAGAATCACTTTTTATTAGATAAAAAGCAAGTATTTACAATACACAAAAAATAGCACAATAACAAAATCGCTGAAATGCAGAACAAATTCTTATAAATTTGGTTGTTTTTTTGTAATATAGAGGTAACAACTTAAGTTTATTGAAAATTCATATATTTTGCTGGTTGTTACAAGGTGGCACCACGTCTCGACACTTATTTGAAAAGTACCAATTTTTTTATTAGAATTCACGTCCTTAATGGCATTAAAATAAGAATACAAAAATGTAAATTTTAATTAATTTGATTTAAGTTTTATTTTAAACAAAAAGTAATAAAATAGTTTATATATGATGCTAAATATTCGTGACCAAACAATTGAACACCAAAAACAACACATGTTTTTATTGCCAATCATTAATAATTATAAAGACATTTATTACCTGTTGTATTAATATTTAAAAATTATATTTTTTATAGGAAATATTTAATCCAATTGTATTAATAATTTTACTGCAGTTATTTTATAGCTATTGCATAATTTATATTAATTAACTTAACTTTATAAATCACGTATTTAGATTTATAAATTTTTATTGCTACCATAAAAACTAAGATTATTATTTAATACAAAAAACCATAAGCTTTAGACGCTTTTGAGTTTAAGAAGAATAAAATCTAAGAGCCGTCTTACACGATGCTTATTTTAATATTAAATTTAATATTAAATGATGTGCGCGCCGAGTTAATATGTTTTGATGGAAGAAAATAAAACCTGTTCTAATTTCTTGGACAAAGTATGGAAAGAGCACGAATTGATATATTTACATTCGTTACCTTTGCTTGTTTGGTTTTATCTATCGATTTGTTCTGTTAATATGTTTTGTTTCTTTCTGTTGATTTGTTAATTTTATTTGTTATTACATTATTAGCAAGTGCCTAATTATGTCTACAGAAATATATTTGCCAAATTCTTTTACTTAACCTAAAATTAATTAATTATATTTAAATATTATTATACTAATTTTAACATTATTACATAAATTTTAAAATTAAATTTATTATTTAATCTTTCGTCACTAGCACTTGCTACACAGTCACTGGCAGCGAACTGAGGAGTGTTTTTTGCGAGGTTTTGCAAAAAAATATAAAATTGGTATTGATATGGGTAAAAATCATAAAAATAAACAAAACATATTTATTATTTTAAATAAAAATATAAACCCTCAGATTAAACACCAATTAAAATCTCAAAACTGCCTGATAAAATAAAATTACATCAAATATAAATCAAGAATATACTAATCTTAAAGATTATTTTAGTTCAAAATGTGAGAACATGTGCATTAATTTGTAAAATATTTAATAATTGCAAAAAAGTGTTATATCTAATAGAGTTTAAAGATATTAAAAAAATAAAATTTGTGCAGAGTGAGAAAAGTGACGGAAAGTTAAATAAATAAATAAAGATAAAAAAAAATTATAACAAACTATATGATAAAAATTTATAATCCTACATTTTTTTAATGAAAATAACTTTTAATAATCTAATTCTAAGCTTATGGTTAAAAGTAAAGGTTCAATTGCTAATTGACATTGGCAGTGAAGAACGTCGATTATAGAAATACTGCGTTAACTAAAATATTATGAGGTTATTTCAGATATATGACACTTCACTTTCATTGAAAGGTTAGTTCAATGCGCATGCTCGTACTTATTCTATAAACTTTCGTGTCATACAGCGACTTCCGAAAAATTCTAAATTCTTATTGTAAAGTAGCGCGCGCATAATTTAATATTAAATTTAATATTAAAATAAGCATCGTGTAAGACGGTTCAAACAGTTAAATTATTATGGTTGTTTTAGAACTTACAGATTTACGCTTGTGCTATTACAGCTTCAAACACTAATATGTATATATGACTGCACCCGTTAATTAAAAGAATGGATAACATATGCACTAATAATATATTTCTAAATTGTTCTGCTGAAGCTGATTCTTCACCCAACTGAGCCACTCTCCGATACTTCAATCTATTTAGCTGCAAAATCAATATTACAACAGAAACAAAAATATAAGCACATTATGCTCGCTTTACACTGTCTATAAATTTTAAGTCTACAATAAAAATAATTATTATTTGCGACTTTTAAAATTCATTATATTTGCTACAAGGAGTAAGTATTGATAGCTGCATTCTGGTACTTCATATCAAATTAACATATATAAACTCTTGCTATTTATTTTAACAGCAAAAAATTTAAGATGGAGGGTTACACTTTATACTATGCTACGGCATCTTGACAGTATACTGTGTTTGCAAAAAAAATTCATTTGCTTTGATTAATCCTATATTGATAAATTAGCCCTGGCGACTATACTAGTTTGTTAGTAGCGCACTTTTTAAACTAAGAGATTTTGTATGTTTATAGACAATAGACCATTGGTAAATATTTAAAAAAATAGCCAAAACTTTAAAAAAGATATTTTTTTAAAATTCAAAGTCTTTCTCAAGAGCTTATTGAAGTACAAAGTCATATTATATTAATAATCACGTTTCTAGAACAAATTCGTGTTAAAGTAGAACCATTTATATTTAAACGTTGTAATAGAACGGTAGGAAGGTAAGCAATTACAAGCTTTTTTATAATCCTGCTTAGAACAATCACTGACTTGTTTCCTAATGTTTTATGCTTTTTAATAACTGTTTGTTTTGCCTTAATTGAAAACAAATGTTTTGTTTTAGTTTAATAATAGAATGGAATAAATTCTTCAATTTTGAATAGTTTTTGTGAAATTATCTGCTGCAATATGTGGATTCTTAGAGAATAAACAATCAATATTAAAATCAAAATTATTTAAAAAATATTTTGTTTTTTCTATGTTCATCTTAGAATAATGATAGATGAGGTGAGGTTTATGTTTGGTTGTAATAGAAAAAAAGTTTCAACAACCAAATTTATAAATGAATGATCAGAATTTCCTAATCAGCCTCAACAGTAGTTGTTGTAATCTCTAGAATAGTTAAATATACAAATCTAATAATCTTGGTTTACCAAAAAGTCCATCCCAAAATTTTTGAGTTGTTGAATAAGTTGTGTAAGATTATGAGAAGCAGCAAAAATCATAGCTTGTTTTCCAGATAGTGTTGTAGAAGATGAGTGATTTAACCATTCAATATTATGTATACTAAAGTGACCTAAAAAAAATATTTCGGCGTTTTTATGTTTACCTTAAAAAAGCTTGTCAAAACTCTCAGAAAGGTCATCAAAAAAGTTTGAAATTGCCATATTTGAAAGACGGTATATGCCTATTATAAAAATAGTCTTATCGGGAAGATTTATTTTAAAAAGTAAGCTATTTTAACCGATTACTTAAAGAAGTCAAAGTAGTATATGATTCTTTTGCTGTGAATCATTCTATCCTTAACAAAGTGTTTTTAGTGTCAACACTTTGGACGTATCACAAATAGCTGTAACTTGTAGTAAAAATAAAAATAATCCGGGTATTTGCGCAAATAAACCGTATTTATGTAATCTGTAAAAATAAATACTTATTTTACAATATTGTTTAAAAATAACGGAAAAATCAGCTAAAACCAAAGTAACAGGCAAACTTTTTTACTTTAATGCTTAAAAAACAGAAAACGCATGCAATTCCTATTATCGTTTCTAAGTTTATTACAAAAAAAAAACTATTGTAAAGAAATTTTCACAAAAAAACACTTCCTAATAGGTCATAAATTTAGTTGCGAACATCAAGCCTAAAGTTGCAGTAAATGGTAAATTGGTCTAAAATACCTAAAGCTACATATTAATCTAGATTTAAGCTAACCAAAACAAAAACTAGTTTCAGGTCAAATCTACTTCCGGTAAAACTAAAAAAAATTAAAACTAAGGTGAATAGTCTTGCAAGTTTTTGTAAATGTTTAATTTACCGTAATGGCTATCTATATGTTGATTTGCAAGAACTGCTCTACTAGTTTGTAAATCGGTGAGAACTTTATATCACTTGTAATTTAAAAACAGCGGCATTTCAAATACATTCTCCTTTTCACTAACTTTTTGCTTAATTTTAATTCCACTAAATTTAAATTTTACATTTATTTGATCAAGTGTCGAAAGTGACTTTAATGCCCATAACACTATGTAAGGCTTGACCAAACTGATATATGAGGTCGTAATAGTTAAGTTGCATGCATTTTATCTTTTTTAAATTTAGTGGTCAGTGCTTATATTATAACTGAAAATGATCTTTAAGTCAACCTCAATCTAAATATGACTTTTTTTGCATAACGTTTTATTAAATAATTAAATGTATTTATTATAAATGCACTTAGAGTGCATGCGGCTTATCTTGTTCATACCTGGTGGTAAATTCCCATACTTTACGAGAAAATGGTTTTTGAGTTAATCTATAAAGTCACATTTTTTGCATAACTTTGCGTAAAGTCCGAAAATGCATTATAAATGCACTTAAGTTCAATGTATCTTATCTCGTTTATACTTAATGCTTACATTTTATGAGAAAATAATTGGCATTTCAACCTTGATCTAAATATAATTTTATATTTTTTGCATAACAGTTAATCAAGTAGTAAGATACATTTGGTAAGTTTCCATACTTCACGGAAAAATAGTCCTTGAATCAATCTTAGTCCGTCTATAAAATCACGTTTCTTGCATAACTTTGCGTCAAAAATGCATTATAAATGCACTTAAGATCAATGCATTTTATCTCGTTTAAACTAAGTGATCAGAACTTACGTTTTATTACTCATTAAACTAAATGTTTTCACCAAAAAAAAAAAAAAAGGAAAACGACCATTGCTAATTATGCAATTAATTGCAACAATTAAAAATTGTTACTTGTTATACATCATTGGATAGAATATTTTTAAGGCTATATAATGGTATAAATACAATAATTCTTCGATGCATAATAAGCAAAAAAATAAACTAACCGAGCACTTCAAACGTTTATTATTGGAGTTGTAGGTAATTTCACAGCGGTTCTGTAAACTATAAATAAATAAATAAATGCAAAGTACAGGGAAAAAAACAAAAAATTCTCCTTAAGATGGTCTACAGAAAAAACAATTTAAAAATTGATTTAAAAAATGCAATAATTGTCTAAAATATAGACACTTAATGCCTACTTGTACTTGGACATCTGTTCAAAAGTTGTAAAATTGAAATATATATTTCCCTAAATGCAAAAAAAGTAGACACCAAATAGACTTCATGAGATGCTTCAAATACAGAAAGCAAATACAACAAATAAGAAATAAAATTAAAGGAAAAAGCAACGTGGGCAATTCCATTTCAAACGGACCAGAGCTGGGGGGGGGGGGGGTGTATTGAGAAACTTGCTCATGTTAGTTAGTTCCTATAACTTATAAGTAGTCTTTTAATCGGTATATGAAGGTATAAAAACCATAAAAAAAATTCTACAATTTTTTTAAGTTTTTTGTCGTTTTTTAACTTAATCGCATTTTTTGTTTAAAAACCGCAATTTTAACTCAAAAAAATAAATTTACTAATGAAATCAATCAGAAATTTTCCGTGGAATCCAAATCTGGTGACATTTCAAGTCTATACCCTGTCTATAAGCCGCAAAAGTCATAAAACCATGTTTTTGTTCTCAGTGGGCTGGGCAAAAAGGAGCATTTAAAAAAAAAATTTTAACCGCCAAAATTGACGTGTTTTGATGGAAGTTAATTAGAAAATATAAATTTGTTCTGTGTATTTGGGTTTTAAAGGTCTAAAACACAAAAAAACTGCAAAAATAAGCCTATTTTTCAACATAAACTTTTACAAATGCACATTTAGCAGCTTTCAGAGAAACTATACACCAAATATTATTAAAAAACTGAGTTTTGCAAACAATTTTACATAGAAAGTAGTCAGTGTCGTGCTTATCTGGCAATGAAAAACCCACCTAGGAAAAATAATTTGTTCAACATTTACTTAAAAAGTTTTTTTTTTTTTAATTTAATCTTAAAGATTATTTGGATTATATTTTTTTAAGCTTATTTCGGAAATTTAAGAAAGTTATCTATTGTTGTTTGAACCAATTTTGGGTCATTTTACTCTTTGTTTGATAGTTTTTGCGCTTGCGGCACAAATTTTGACTCGATCTATCGGCGCAAAAATTAAAAAATATTATTATTTTTGGCATTCTAACATAAATCCTCCTGGCGCTTATCAAAATTTGTTTAAAAAAGTTTTAAACCACACACTAGTGTGTTTATAATATTTTTTGTGAATATAAAAAATAATTAATTTTTAACAAATTTTTTGTCTGAAAATTTTGTAAACATTTCTTTCTAGATGGACTTTTCTATAGACGATGAGTACAACACTGACTATTTTCCATGTAAAATTGTCTCCTGAATTCAAATTTTTAATAATATTTGGTGTATTGTTCCTCTGAGCGCGGCTAAACGTGCATTTGTAAGAGTTTATGTTGAAGAATAGGCCTACTTTGCAGATTAGCAGAGATTTAGACTCTTACAACCTACATACACAAAAAATATTTATATTTTTTAATTAATTTACATCAAAATACGTCAACTTTGGCGGTTAAAAAAAATTTAAAAAATGCTCCTTTTTGCCCAGCCCACTAAGAACAAAAACATGGTTTTATGGCATTTGCGGCTTATTGACAGGGTATGGACTTGAAATGGCACCAGATTTGGGTTCTACGGAAAATTTCTGATTAAATTCATTAGTAAATTAATTTTTTTTGAGTTAAAAATGCGGTTTTTAAACAAAAAATGCGATTAAGTTAAAAAACGTCAAAAAAACTTTAAAAACACGTAGATTTTTTTTAATGTGTTACATACTCTCATATACCGATCAAAGGACTACTAATAAGTTATAGAAACTAAAAAAAAATACATAAACAAGTTTCTCAATGCACCCTCCCCCAGCTCTGGTTTGTTTGAAATGGAATTGCCCACGTAACATTAAAAAAAACTCTCAGAAAAAGTAAAAGAATTCAAGACGAAGAAAAATATGCAAAAGAACCAAAAACCTAATGAATCACTATTAATATAGCAATAATTAGCAAACTAAATAAAAAATATGTAAACAAAGAAGGAAACTGGGTAACAAAAAAAAAACGAATACGGTAATACACTTAATAAGTAAAAAAAGCCTACCAACATACATAAAAACTTTAAATTATGTACCATTAAAATTAAAAACTAAAAAAACTAAACATATGTATGTTACTATATGACAAAATAAAAAAATAAACAAAAACCACAACAACCATAAGCCCTCAATACCGATAACTTGAGCTGAGAATAAACCTGCAAACCTCAAGGAATGATAGAAAGAAAAAACAATTTGATTATTATTTATTATACAGAGTGTTAGGTAAACATGCTGCAAAAATTTAAGAGGTTATTCCTTGGCCTATTCTAAGAATATTTTGTCCTATAATAATTTTTAAAAAACCATTTTGTGTCAAAAGTACAGGGCTAACAAAATTTGCAACAACCATATTCGATATTTGTTGAAATCATTAATGTAAATAAAAGTATGGTGTACGCTAATGAATATATCAATTACAAAAAATTAATGAGTTTGTCAAGTACACAAAATTGTTAACGATAACTTAGATCGGCTGTTTTATCTACTCATGTACAAATGTATTTCATTTAAATACGTCTTGTCATTGATCATCACATGTATCGGTCGCATTTGTTTAGATTGAGTGACGTTTGGATGTTTGACGTGTCTTTACTAGTTAGTAAATTCCTTTATCATAAATCACTATACAAACGCCAAGATGACTGACATGCATTTTATGTATGGACTTGCTGATGGCAATTCATTACAAGCTAGTCGTACATTGAACGGTTTCCTAGACGTAATATCCCCGACCAAAAAATTTTTGAAAACATTAATCGACGTCTTCGTAAAACAGGCACATTAAAACAATCCCTCAATTCCTGATACATATTCTTTTCACCAATGAAACTAGTTTCTTAATAATTGCAATAAGAAAATTTTATAACAACCATGTGTGGGCAGACGAAAATCGGCATCAGGTATGTGAAGATCGTTTTCAACATCAGTTCTCCTTGAATGTTTGGGTTGGAATTGTAAGCAACTGTCTAATTGGACCATTATTTCTAACAGAAAAACTTACCGGCAACTTTTTAGAACACATGCAACCTCAATTTCTGGATGATGTTTCTTTGGCAACAAGAATTGCAATGCGGCTTATGAAAAATAGTGCACTACCACATTTCAGTTTAGTTGTTTGTGATTATTTAAGAGCAACATACAGAGATCACTGGATTGGTCAAGGTGGGCCACATGCTAGATTGATTCTTTTGGGACTATTTGTCATTAGTTTACAATACCCCATTGGGGAATTTGAACAACTTGCAAAATCAAATAATTGCTGGGTGTAACTCAATTAAAATCAACTCTGTTGTTTGGTACTCAATGACAAAAATTCAATTATGCTTGTATCCAGGCTGGAAAAAAACTTTACATGTACTTTTTGATAATAAAATGTTGTAACTGTCGCAAATTTTGTTCACTGTATTTTCAAAACAAAAAGGTTTTTCAAAAATCATTATAAGACATAATATTTTTAAAATAGGCCAAGGATTAACTTCTTAATTGTTTGCCGCATGTTTACCTAATACCCTGTATATTATATGTACAGTATTGTATTTATTGTATTATATGAATAATTTATTAATAAAATATATTATTATTAAAAATATCGTAAAAAAAACTAAACATATACTTTAAAATGAACACCTAATAATTGCAAAAACCTTTAATTTAAAATTACCAGTGTGGAGCTTAAGAGAAAATTCCTTAAATGTAACCTACTTTTAGCAATTATGTGTTATATTTCACCCTAGGGCAAGCAAATCCAGTTTTTTTTTTTATTTTTGTGATCAAAAGTACTATATTTTAGGAGTATCGTATTCAAATTTCAAGTCTCCAGGTGTAGCGGAATCAAAGATATCAAATTTTCAATTAAATAAGATTTTTCTTTCCTTCCAAGCTAGGAATCGTTTTCTACGGAAAATTTCCTATAAGATACACCTTTTTGAATATGAGTTTTTACTATTTTTTGCTAATTTACAGCACAAAAACTTTCATAAAAAAATAAAACGCCACCATTTACACTGTATTGCAACTAGTAATCCAGTCAAAGTAGCTTTTTACCTCTAATGAATTCCAAAAGTTTTAAAACTTTGTACACTGATTTATAGGTACCTAGTGAAGGGTATACTAAAAGAATATGACACAAGCTCTAGCGGCAATCACAAAAACAAGGCACTTTTTTCGGTTTTTTGTTATTATTTCGAGAATTGTAGGTCAGAAATAAAAGTTAACTATATACACAATAAAAGCTGATAAAATTTGCAATAAAAAAAAAATCATATACATTTTTTTTAGTATTCTTAGCGGCTACAGAGTTATAGCACTAATGATTGCGTTTTTTTCCTAAAAAAGTTAGCACGGCACAATATGTAATTTATTAAAGAAGCTGAACTAAAAAAAAAATAAGTGTACTTTTTACCAACATTTGTTAGATACTTGTAAATTAATATTTCACAATGTTTTGCATACATTTTTGGAAATGTTGGATCATTGTGGGAAGAGGGGTTATACATTTGCAAGAAATGAGATTGAAGACTGCCTCAGGTTCTGCTGCGTCTTTTGTAATTACTAGGACCAACCGGCTGGCTCAAACTTCTAACCCCACTGTTCTGGAGAAAGTTCATTTCTTAGCCCAACTTGGATTTGGTAATATACACAAAAAGCATGCTGCATTGCTGCTTTTTTGTGGGCAACAGCGCAGAGAAGTTTGGTTTAGCATTCAAAACTAATTTAGTGAAAGCTTTGTAACAATGCAGGTTAAGGAAAGTTTGCTTGTAAGGTGCATTGTACTATGCCAGGAATATTTGGTTTTCAGTTTTAGCTTTATTACATCAGTAATACTTTGAAGTGTAGCTCGTTTCTTGAACAAATTGAAACAAACAAGTTTCTATTTTTGATACGCAGCGGAAGTCGTATCACATCGGCTAAATGCATGCACAAGAAGTATGCAGTTTTTTATTTCCATAGTTTGTAATTGCTGTCTCAAATATACTTTCCTTTCTACTCTGCCGTGGCTTGGTTTAACAAATATTATCTGTCTTTCAGATATGGTTAAAGCCATGAGAAAGACAATAAGATTAACATCTTTGCCAAATATTGCTACTTTGTCACTAGTTTAGGAATTTATGACTCCTGTGCAGATGATCAATTTACCAGCGTTGCTAAATTATTGTTTTGCTTTAATTCCTAGCTGTGAAGAGCAGTTAAGAGGAATAAAATAAATCTGGATTTATTGTGTTCATTAGAAAGAAAACTACCATGTTTGACTGTGATTTGTGTTTTGTGTTCAAAGTTTATGTCACCTATGTGACCTCTTTAGCTTGTATTTTAATTCTATTCAGCTGTCTATGTACTGGATAGTGCCGCTGAATAGATATCAAACGCAACGGTACAGCACTTGCCGGCATAATTCTTGATAATATAGGCGACGTAACATTGGCAAATTGTTGAGATTGAGGATTTTTGGGCCACACTGCCTTATGTAACAGTAATCCTCTATCCAAAACGGTGTCAAAATTAAAAAGATTGTCTTCTTCTTGTAGTACAGGAAAAGTATCGAATAAGGCAAATTTGTTTGTTTTCAGCATTCCAATTTCCTCAAATAATGATAAAGAGTAAGAAGCAAGCTTATGTTATAAGTAGTTATTTAAATCCTTATTACTTACTCTACTTGTTGATAACTATCTTTAGAATTATCGTTAAAGGGTTGATTACCACCTTTCTCCATGAACAAAAAAGGTAAAAGAGAGACCGCACTAACACTACAATTTGAGGCGTAAACCACGCATATAGTGAACGCTATGTGAAAAGAAGAGCTGGTAGTTGGCGGAGAGGAGCAGGACTGTCAAAATCAACGGAGGACTAAACAAAAGAAATCGACTTCTTGGCTCGTAACAATACAAAAAACTTCACTTAGCAACCGGTGTGAATACAAAAAAATGTATATAATCATTTTTATTGCAAATTTTATGAGCTTTCATTATATATATAGTCAACATTGACCTCTTACCTACAGTTTTTAAGATATTAACATAAAACCGAAAAAAGTGCTCTGTTTTCGGTCATTATTGCTAAAGCTCGTGTCATATTTGTCAGGACTTTTAGTATATTCTTCATCTAAGGTATCTAACTTATAAATCAGTGTGTAAAGTACAAAGTAGAGGTGAGATCAATATTTGAGCATATTTGACTGGACTATGTGATCTAAAGTTTTAGGAATTGTCATATTTTTGTAACCTAAAAACCAAAATCGGAGATGTCGATGTGAAAACGTTTGTCCAAACTATCGTGGAATTACCCTTTAGTGTTGTGTAACATTATTTAATAGTAATATCCCTAACATCCAAAGAACTGTATATATAAAACTTACAACTTGTGCCGACAATCTGGTCTTTATTGTGCAAAATAAAATCAAAGAAAACCTTATAAAAAAAATTGCAATAGACCAGCAAATGGTTATAACAGAACGATCTGGATAAAACACTAAACGGTGGAAGAATTTAAAAAAAGTATAGTTGTTGCCAGAATAATACCGATATCACTTTTAACAACCAAAAGAGAGAAAACTAAAACAAAACATTTACAAATGCATGTTTTGTGACAAGACATATAGTGTCCTGTACACAATGTAACAAATGAGGAACCCTGAAAGAAAAAACAGAAAAACTGGTCAGAACAGAGATAAGAGCAGTGAAGATATCAAAGAAAGACTGATAACAAAAAAAAATAAGAAAAAAAACTACAACACAAGAAGTAAGTAACACACACTATGTGAGATAAAGAAATGCTTTGGTACTACTGTGTCTTAAGAGGAAGAAAAATATTGAAGTTTAGTCAATAAAACTTGACACTATCTGTAGACACGAGTTTGTAGATGTCTTGGTCAAGATGTCTCATTTCTACAAAAAACAAACCAAAAACACAAAAATACAAAAACAGATGCGTTACAAGTATATAAAAAAGCGTTGAGTATTTAGACGTCATCATTCTACAAAAAATATATAAAATTGCTTAAAAGCATATAAAGATCTAAAAAAAGCGTTGACCAGTATATAAAGAACCTAGTAGGCTATTAGTACATTATTAAAAATCAAGAAGTACGCTTTATAATAGTAGATTTAATAGCGTTTAGGATAACTTAAAAGGATAACGATGTCTATAGCATCCATTAATAATTTTATTAGTAAAAAAATGTATTATTTTACTGATGTGTTCCATAATACAGAAATATATGCTAATTAATTAATGTTAAGTAAATATCAGTTTATTATTTATGAACACAAAGTAAACTTGAAGTAAACAAATACATATTACCTGGCGTTTAAGATTTATATCGTCAATCTAATAAAAAAAACCTTCATTTCTCTTTTTTGCGGAGAGCTGGTTTTAACACGGTGCAAGAGAATCTTGTCTAAACAACACTGTCTCTACAGACATGGACGCGTAAGTTTCCATAAAAATAAAAACTTAATTTATATATTTTATATTGCAGGGTAGTAAATTCTTTTTTCGACATCTATGTACACGATGTTAAACATACAGGTGAAAATAGAAAAATATAATGTTCATCATAATAAATATTATTTTATATTTTAGTTAATGTGTCTGAAGTAAGCCCAGAAACGACCCTTAATGAATTTCTCAGGGAAATTAAAGGCCTTACTGGGACTAAAGTTATGTGTCGTGAGGGAGGTTGTGGAGTATGCATTGTAGCTGTAACGGTTCATTCTCCCAACAAGAAACCTCATACATTTGCGGTTAATTCGGTAAGTAATAATATTAAAACATTATTAATTGCATACAAACAAAAGTTTTATTAATTATTTATTTTACTTAATATATTAGAATTAATTAAAAAAAACTTATTGGTGAAAAACAAGATGTTTAATCTGTTAACAATAAAAAATTTATTAACTAATAATCTAGTTATGATTTTTATTTAAAATTTAACAAGTCTGTTGAATTGATACCAATTATGTATTGAGTAATATAATTTGTTATAAATATAAAACATCTAATTAAAATTATAATTATAATAGGTGAAATGTCAATGAATTACAAGTAATGCATTAGAGGTAACCAGTTTTCACTTATAATATTTCTTGCATTATATAATATGAACTCAATGTTTACAGTGTAAATAAAATTGCATTTCATAATCGGTTGATTAGATACGTTTTGCAATCAATTTTCTAATGAAATCACTTTTTTTTTTGTTTTGTTAAATCGATTTCAATAATAATGATTAAAATAATTAATCTTGTCAAAACCAGTTTGATGTTTCAAGGTTCATTATTGTTATTTATTTAACTAATTGTTTTAGTTTTTTAATGCACTTGTTAATCCGCTAAGAAAAATGCATATAATTTATTAAATGCATTGTTATTTTATATATTAACTAAATATACAATACATACTGAATTATATTTTATTTTGTCATAAATTAAGTAGAAAACAGCTTTAAATGAATAACTTATTGCAGTTATGCAATTGCATTTTTATTAAATAAATAACAATGTATTTTTTCTTTGTAAGTTTATTTTTATAAAAATAATTATAAACCGTGCAAAATTTATTGATTGATTTCAATAATTGATTTTTAAAATATTTTTTATTTATTTAATGAACGATGCTTACAAGGTAGTAATAGACTGAATATAATTACGCATGTCTGTTAAACGTGACAAAATGAGTTTACAATCTTATTCTATTCTCGGAATTGTTATCACTTCCTTGAAGATCCCAGCTGCGTTGCATCTTTTTAATTTGAGCTCGCTTTTCCATGTAACTCCTCTTTTATCAGATGAAAGACTGTCCTCAGTCCTTGTTCTTGGGTTTTCTTCTTTTTCTTACACTAATACATTTAAATGATTTTCTAAATTTAAACATAACATAGATTACAAAAATAGTAATAAGCAAAAAAGTTGTATAATGTGTAATCTTATAATCTAGTGGAATGTTGAGTAACGTATTTTTTTCGGTTCTCATTAATTTATTCATAAAATCAAAATTATCATTAATAATTTGACTTAAGCTCATTTGTTTGGTAAGGTTTACAATATTAATGTTATCAGATATTAGTAGTTTGGGAAGTTTAACATTCATAGTTATTTTGTTGATTTTATTCAAATAAGTTTTGTTTTGAAAATTAAATGAGCATTTAAATGGTAACTTGACAAGTGAATTTTGATTAAGTTCTATCATTATTTGAGTTTTACAATTATAACTCAGAATTTCTGATTATAAAGTTATCATCAATATGTCTGAATCAAATTTACTCTAATCAGAGTAAATTTTTCTATTTTGTTTTGTAACAAATTAGTTATACAATGATTGTTATCTTTTGATTGTAATTCTGTTGAAATTGCATAGTTAACTTCTAATTTTACAAAAGTCTCAACTCATCCGTATTTAGTAGGTGACAAGGCCAGATTTTTACATTTTTCTTTTATGATACTAAACTCATAAGGTACCTTTACAATTTTGTGTAATATTAATTCTTTATTTTCCAATATTGAGACATCAACAATTATTAATATTTTATCAATATCAAATTCAATTTTAATTTGTAATAATGTTAGATAAGATAATCTCTACTTCGTGAATATTAATTTCAAGTAAAGTAATCACTTCCAACAAAACAACATATCTGTTTACTGTTTTTTTGATTATTATATGAAAGTACGAAACCTATAAAAAAAAAATTTACGATTTTTTTAAGTTTTTTTGTCATTTTTTAACTTGATCGCATTTTTTGTTTAAAAACCGCAATTTTAATTTAAAAAAAATAAATTTACTAATGAAATCAACCAGAAATTTTTCATAGAATCCAAATCTAGCACCATTTTAAGTCTATACCCTGTATATAAGCCGCAAAAGCCATAAATACATGTTTTTGTTCTTATTAAAAAAAAAAAAATTAACCGCAAAAGTTGACGTATTTTGATGTAAATTAAATGGAAAATATAAATTTGTTTTGTGTATTTAGTTCTTTTTAAAAAAATTTATATTTTGGTAAATAATTTGTTTTTCTTCATTATCTACTAAACCAAATAACCAATTTGCTGCTTTTCCTACAAAATCAATAAGTTTTTTTTAATTCCTTTTGAGGGGAATCATATTAAATAAAAATATTTCTAATTTATCTATTTGATGTTTAGTTTGATTGATAATTTGATTAGATCATGATTAATGTATTTATTCTTCTTTAATATCTCAAATATATTATCATATTGAAAAGAAATATTTTGAATTAAGTAATTAAAATTATTGTAATTATAAGACTTATGGCTAGACTTAATATTAAAAGTTTTTTCTAATTTTAAGGGAATGATGTAATTAGTGATTGAGGTGATTTCCAAATCCTCCTTTGCTAGTGCTAGGGTTATCATTGTCAATATTGTTGCTAAGTTCATCCTGTAAATTTTTTAGTTCATTTTACTAAATATCTTTTTAGTTTGGTAGGTATATTTTTCTTGTTAGTAAATTTAAATGTTTGGTCAATTACATTTTTGACTACAACCTTTTGAGCATATGGTTTTAATTTCTCTATTTCATAAATGTGCATAAGTTTATTAATTTGACCATAAATGATCTCAAACGGAATAAATTTTGTTGTCAAATGTAAACTATTATTATAGCCGATTATTGCTAAATATAATTGTGTTTCAAAAGATAGATGCTTTGATTCTATCTGTAAAGTTCTTAAAGATTCAATTAAAGATGAATAAAACTTTTCGACAATTCCATTTGATTTAGATTTTTCTATTGAAGTTCTATGATGAAAGGTTTTATGAAGTTTAAAGAATTCAGATACTAAATTATTACAAAAACTTGGATCATTATCAATTATTTATTTGTTAAAAAGTCCATGATGCGCTGTGTATGAAGTTATTTTTCTACTTTAGTTTTAGAATTTCTGTTTGGAAGCAAGTAAGCTTGAGCATACTTAGAAAATGCGTCAATAATAGTAAGAATTGTACGGTTTTGTACAAAAAATAAGTCCATCTGCATAGTTTGAAAAGGTTTAGTTGAAGTAGGAGTCATTGTCACAAGTAATTTTTCGGGTTCTTATCATTTTTACTAGCATTGCGAGTTTCGCAGTTATTTATATAAATGGTAACATCCTTTTCCATATTTGGCCAATAATATAAACGTTTTAACAAATTATAAACTTTGTTTATACCTCGATGTTTGGTTTATCCGTTATGATAGTATTGTATAAATTGTATCTGTTCATTTTCTTCTTCTACATCTTCTACTATTTTATTACTTATTACCAATCAAATTGTTTGATTAAAATTTTGTCTAATAATCTTTAGTACTTCACGTTCTATGTTTTTGTTTTTAAAATAGATGGAATATTTAAGTTTTGGTTAAATAATTTTTTTTTTAATTTTAAATATTTTTTTAGTATTATTAAATAAAGATATAGATTTTATTATAGCGTTATATGTAGAATTATGTGAGTCAAAAATAATTTGATGTTTTGCTAAATTAATTATTTTTTTACTGTATGGTTTATCTACTTGAACTTGTTCTTGTGTACTATGTATTGTTTAAGTTTCATCATTTAGATTTTGTTGTTTCATATTGACATTATTGTCTTGTTGTAACTTGCTTATAATTTCGTCAATATCCGCTAGATCATGGTCAGTGGGTTCTTCTCCAGTTTCTACAAATTCGGATAGTTGGTCTAGTTCATTTACATAATTTTTAGTAATTTTGATTCTGGATCATGCATGGGCTAGTTTATTATCTATTCCATTTTTATACATAATTTTGTAATTATATTCTAAAAATTTTAATTTCCAGCGAGTTAATTTGGTATTTGGTTCTTTAAGTGAGAATAGCCAGGTTAGTTGTTTATGATCAGTTTCTATCAAAAACTTAACTCTATATAAGTAGGATCGAAAGTGTTTTACCGCCCATACAACTGCTAATAACTCTTTTTCTATTGTGCCATATCTTGATTCAGCTCCGTTCAGCGTCCGTGATGCATATGCAACAAGGTGGTTTTCTTAAGACAATATGGCACCTACGACTTTATTAGATGCATCTGTGGTAACAGTAAATTGCTTGTCAAATTGGGGAAATTTTAAAATTGGTTCATTGCATAATAGCATTTTACATTTTTCAAAAGTGTTTATAAATTCTTGGGTATATTCAACTTTAGTATTTTTCTTAGGACATTTTGTTATAAGTCAGGTAATCTCAGCAAAATTTTGAATAAATTTTTTGTAAAAACTAACTAAATAACATTTCAAGATACGATTTTATTTCTTTTGCGTGCGTGGTATTGGAAATTTCTTTATTGTTTTAATTTTTATTGGATTTGGTTTGATGCCTTGAGGAGTAACAATATGTCCTAAAAATTCAGTTTCTTGTTTTAAGAATTCACATTTATCTAGCTGTAAACGTAAATGATGTTTTTGAAGTCGTTCAAAAATTATTTCAAGTGATTTTCTATGTTCTTCTAAATTTGGTGAAAATATTATTATGTTGTCCAGATAAATCATGCAATCCTAATTAATTACATCTCGAAGTACATTATCTAGCATTCTCTGAAATGTTGCTGGTGCGTTCTTTAACTCAAACGGCATATGATTGAATTCGTAATGTCCGTGTTTGGTGTTAAAAGCCGTTTTCATGTTCGATTCTTCTTTCATTTGGATCTGATGATATCCAGATGTTAGGTCTAATACACTGAAGTATTGAGCTCTTCCTAATTTATCTAACACATCTTCAATATGTGGTAGTAAATATCGGTTGTCTACAGTTTTCTCGTTGAGTGCTTTATAAATCGATAACCATTCTAGTTTTTTTTCCTGATGCGTCTGTCTTATTATCTACTAAATGTACCGGGAATCCACATGGTGATACACTTGGTTTTGTTATTCCGTTTTCTAATAACTCTGATACATGTTGTCTAATAATGTCTGTATTAGCAAAAGGAACATGTCTATTTCTAATAAATATGAGTTGTTGTCTGTAGTAATGATTATGTTCTACATCGGTGTTGCAAGTTAATGCTTCTTCTGGTTTTTTAAATATGTCAATATATTTTTTACAAGTTTTAATTATTGTTCTACGCTCTTCTTGATTCATATGGTCCATTCGGATCATATTATTTATATTTTTTATTTGTTGTTGTTGTTTTGGAAATTGAAATGGATAAATATCATATTGATCAAGTTTTTGTTCATTTAAATTTTTAATTTTTATTTCCTGTTCGTTGTCCGATTCATTCACAATTATTAGGTTTATATTTCCGTTTAAAACTTTATAAATTCCTTCTCGAATTTTTGTCTCATTAGTACAATTATTTTCGGGTACAAAAATATCGCAGTTTATTTTTGTTACGTTAATATTTTATAACTTACTCGGTTTATCAAAATATAAAGTAATGTTGTTATTATCTATTCTTGTTAATTTATTATTAATTAAGTCAATATTAAAATGCATTTTTTTAAATCTTTATTGCCAATTAATCCATCAAAAAAATTGTGGAAATCCATAACTAACATTTTAAAATTACCTGTGCATTTAAGTTCAGGGAAACAGGGAATTGTAGCTGGTTGTTTAAGTTGGCTCACACAATTAGCTATGCTTAATTTTAAATTAATGGATTCTATAGAATTTGGATAATATTTTTGAATTATTTTAAGATTAATTAACGAAATTTCGCTGCCTGTGTCTATTAATAAAATTAATGGAGGGTTTTGAATTTTTATATAAGGTAAACTGTTTATTCTGGAGAATCGTTGTGTGAGGCTGGTGATATAAAATTTATATCACTATCAGTTCTTTCTAATTCACATTGATTATTATCAGTCAATTTACTAGGGTCATACAAAATAACATTGGTGTTATCTCTAGAAGTGTGATCATTAAACTCTGGGTATTCTACCTGCACTGGTGCATAATATGTATTGGAGTCTTCATCTAAAATTAATTGATTAAAATCAATTTCTTGCAAATGGATTTTTGGTATTGCTGTAGAAATGCCTGACATTGGTGTCGGTTTTGGACATAGTAGTGCTCTAGGAGCAAAAACATTAGATGGAAATTTGTGTTGATATTGGGGAAATTGTTGTTGTTGCCTGATAAAGTTTGGCTGTTGATTAAAATTCATTTGTCGAAGTTGAAATGTGGGTCTCGTATAATTCTGTTTAGGGAAATTTGATATTTGTTGTTTAAAAACAGGTGTTTTATTTTTAAATTTGGGCTGGTTATTTTTATTAGAACCAGGTAAATAATTAGCGAGTTGCTTTGATTGCAATTTAAAGTTAATATCATCTTAAACATAAGCAATCGATTGTTCTAGGTTATTTGGGTTTTTTGTTCTTACATATAATTGTATTTCTTGGGGTAAATTAATTAAATATATGTCTAAAGCATTGGATGTAAAAATTTCCTGTCTTATATTTTTATGATCTAAATTTGTGAGATTTAATCTAGCAATTAATTTTGCCAAGTGATTACAAATTCTTTGTCCTAACTCTATCAAATTTTCATTTTTATTTATTTGAATATTTAAAAATTCTGCGACAAATTGTTCGAAGTCGCGTTTATCCATAAAATGTTCGATAATAAACGTTTTTAAATCCCTTCTAGGCGCTAAAAGTTGTCGCGCTTTATTTTTAAATCTATTAAAAATAGTATTTATTATAACATCTTTTTAATTCATCTACATCATCATATCGTCTTACAATATTATCGCAAACACGAAGGACTGCGTTTATCTCGTGTTCTTGACCTTCGAAACATGGAATCTAATCTAATTCTATTTTAAACAATTGTAGTTTTGCAGCAGTATTTGCTGTCATTGTTGGTTGTGTTTGTTTATTTAACAATTGCAATAATTGATCTAAGTTTTCCAGATTTGATTGGTTATTAATTAGTTATTAATTATATTTATATTTCTATAACTTTTAATTCATATAATATATATTATTATATATTGTTAGTTTTGTATAATAATAATAATTGTTGGTTTACTTAAACTTTCCAAATAATAGAAATTACAATTAATGTAAATGGGAAGATACCCTACGTTACAATTAACGATAAATGGCCTGTCCTACCTCATATTGTGACACGATGTACGGTGCGATGCTCTTCGCTCTGGTTGTGGATCTGTGTTTCCGTTCCTTCGCTCGCTCGCCTGCCTGTCTGCTTATTCGCGTACTCCGGGGTTTTGCAGCGATGAGTTGATGCTCTCGACTTGTTGAAACTTGGATCTGCCTTGGATTCTTTTGTTTTTTTGGCACTAGAAGTTCATACTCGCCAATTGAATTTATTTTCGGTAAATCTTATTAATTCATTTAATTGTTGCCGAATCCTACCGACTGCGTCAAATTCATTGATTGGTTTTATTGTATATTGTTATATGAGATGCTCGTACCAAAATAAATACAATAAGGAATTCCCCTATTTATGTTTAACAGGGAATTCCCCTATTTATGTTTAACCTTTTCTTAACAAAGGACCAACCGGCTATACGAACCAACCATGTAAATGTATATAAGTATTAGTCTGGCTCTCGTTGAGTAACGTACTTATAATAAATATATACATATTATTAAATCTTACTTATTATTTAATCCCATATCCAATAGGTTATGGGCCCAGAACGTTATTTGTGTGCATGTGTAAAGTGACTAATAACAAAGTTCTTTCTATAAATAAACTAATTATAAACTAAGAGTGATTAATAAATATAAATGAAATAAAAGTGAAAATGTCGAACAATCAAAAGGTTAAACGTAATATTAAACCGTTTAATGGAGAAAATTATAGTTTCTGGAAATTGCGATTAAAGGCGTTAATTGACGAGGAAGGTGCTCTTCGGGTTCTAACTCAAGACCCCCCTGAAACAGTTGACAATGAATGGCGGAAACAAGAGACGTCCGCTAAAGGATGTATCATAGAACATTTGAGCGATACATTAATTAGAATTGTCACCGAGGATGCGACGGCGAGGGACATATTGAAAAAGTTCGATGCAATTTATGAACGCAAGAGTTTGGCTACGCAACTTTCAATACAAAAGAAACTGTTAAGTTTTAAATTGAAAGGAGAAACTTCACTTATAAACCATTTCAACGAATTCGACAATATGCTCATAGAATTAACAGCAGCTGGAGCTCCTCTAAATGAAATGGGAAAAATTGCCCACATTTTATTAACATTACCCCCGGCTTATGATGGAATTGCTACAGCTATACAAACATTAAACGAAGATAATTTAAATCTGGCGTTTGTGAAAACTAGGCTGCTAGATCATGAAATAAAATTAAGAAATGAAAGTGGAGATACAAGTGGTAAAATTCTACAAACGGAAGTGGTTTTCAACAGAAATAAGGCAACAAAGAAAAATTGGAAATATAATGGAAATTATAAACAGAAACAAAGGGCTCCTCATTTTAAAAGTAATAAAAAATTTGACAACCGGCGTGTTTTAAAATGTGACTATTGTGGAAGAAAAAATCACGTAAAAAGGGATTGTTTTTATTATAAAAAGAAAATTGTTAATTCACACAAAGACAGACAAGCACAAACTGTTTCAACATGCTCAACCAGTGAACAAAGTTTTGCGTTTATGCTCCATAATGGCACGTTAACAAAGTTGAATAAACTAAATGAAATTATGTTCTTACTAGATTCTGGCGCAACGGATCATATAATTAATAATTCAGACTAATTTACGACATATGAGAAATTGAATACACCTTTAAAAATATCAGTAGCTAAAAACAATACTACAGTTATGGCTATAAGTAAAGGAACCATAGATGTTACCTCGAATATGGGAATCAAAGGATCTTTACAAAATGTGTTGTACGTTCCTGATGTACCGTATAATTTGCTTTCGGTACGCCGAATGCAAGACTCTGGTATGACAATTATATTTAAGAAAAATGGCGGAGTAACGATTAAAAATGGTGGTAAGGTGATTGTAAAAGGTGAGTGTTTAAACCATCTAATAAAAATAAAATTCAAAATTAATAAGAAAGTTGAAAAGCATTTTCACCAAATTAACAATATTAATATTAATAATGAGAGCTATAAAATCTGGCACGAACGTTTAGGCCATATAAGTAAAAATAAATTTTTGGAATTAAAAAGTAAAGAAATGGCAAGTAATATTACTAAATTAAAAAATATTTATCCCTCAAATGAATTATGTGAAGCTTGCATATATGGAAAGCAAACAAAACTACCTTTTTCTAAAGCTAAAGATAAAACACATGTTCAGAGGCCCTTATTTATAGTTCACACAGATGTTTGCGGGCCGATTACTCTAACCACAATTGACAATAAAAAATATTTTCTAACATTCATTGACGAATATACTCATTATACTGTAACATATCTTCTAACTAATAAATCAGATGTTACCAAAATTTTTCAAGATTTTGTAATTAAAAGTGAAAACCATTTCAATTTGAAAATTGTTAATTTATATTATGACAATGGGCGTGAATATATGTCAAATGAATTAAAAACCTTTTGCATGAATAAAGGTATAAGTTTTCATGTAACCGTACCATACACACCGCAACAAAATTCAGTTGCGGAGCGTATGAATAGAACGTTGACAGAAAAGGCTCGTGCAAGGATCCATGGAGCAAATGTAGAAAAACATTTTTGGGTTGAAGCAATTTTAACTGCTACACAATTAATAAATATAAGCCCCACAAAATCAAATAAAGAAGGTAAAACACCTTATGAACTATGGCATAATAAAAAGCCAAAAATAGACCATTTAAGAATATTCGGTTCTACTGTGTATATACATGATAAAAACCGAAAAACAAAATTTGATAAAAAAATCTTTTAAAGGTATACTGTTTGGATATGTACCAAATGGATATAAAATTTTTAATCCAGAAAATAATAAATTTATCACAGCTCGTGATGTTATTTTTGACGAGACAGATTTCATAAATTCAAGACCATTATTGGAAATTGATGAAGGAGTTGAATATAAAAACTACCAAAGAATTAAAATTGTTAAACAAAATAGCAATCTGTTCAGTGACAAGAACAAAAATAATAATTCAAAAACATCAAAACCAATATTGAAACTTGAAGAAGGGATTCCAAATAAAAACTCAGATGGTGTTATTAATTTAAAATCTGATAATAAATCGGTAACAGATTCCTCAAATATAAATGAGGATATACACAAAATGACAGAAAATAATAAAACTGTCAGTGAAACCGATAATACAAATCAGTTAAACACCAGTAATAAGTCTGAGAATATTGAACCCAGAAGAAGTGAAAGATTAAAAAATCGCAATAAAATATCATTCAATGAAAGTGATACTGAAATTCTCATATGTTTACAATCTTTATTAAATGAAATTCCTAAAACATATGATGAAATAAATAAAAGGGATGATAAAGATAAATGGGAAGAAGCGATTAATTATGAAATTAGTTCTCTCAGAGAAAATAACACATGGTCTTTAGTTACAAAGCAACCAAACAAAAATATTGTAGATTGTAAATGGGTATTTACAATTAAAAATAACATTAATGGAATACCATCAAGGTATAAAGCGCGACTAGTTGCCAGAGGTTTCAGTCAACAATATTTATCAGATTACAATGAGACTTTTGCACCAGTAGCCCGGATTGCTACTTTTCGAATATTGATAGTTTTTGCTAACCAACATAATTTATTAATACATCAAATGGATGTCAAAACAGCATTTTTAAATGGTTGTTTAAAAGAAGAAATCTATATGCGTGTACCTGATGGTATAAAAACTGAAAACAAAAATTTAGTTTGTAAATTACATAAAACTTTGTATGGTTTAAAACAGTCAGCTAGATGCTGGTTTGAACGTTTTGATGAAGTGTTAAAAGCACACGGTTTTAAAAATTCTTCAAGTGACCGATGTTTGTACTTATTAGATAAAGGTCATATATACGAAAATATTTATGTAGTTTTGTATGTTGATGATTTATTAATAGTCACTGGTAAAATGGATACAATGTCAAATTTCAAAGAATATTTAATGAATACATTCAAAATGATAGATTTGAATGAGGTTAAGCTCTTTTTGGGTATTGAGATAGAAAGAAACGAGAATCAAATATCTATTAGTCAAATAAATTATTTAAATAATATTTTGATTAAATTCAATATGACTGATTGCAATGCTGTTAGTACACCACTTCCAATCAAGTTAGATTACGTGGCTTTGAATTCAGATGAAAGCCATAATAAACCTTGTAGGAATCTTATAGGGTGTCTAATGTATACCATGCTATGCACAAGACCAGATTTATGTACAGCTGTTAATTTTCTAAGTAGATATCAGAATAAAAATAATAAAGAACTGTGGCAGTGCCTAAAGAGAGTATTGAGATATATTAAAGGAACAATTAATTTTAAGTTAATTTATAAAAGAACAGAAAATAAAGAAATATTAATTGGTTATGTGGATGCCGATTGGGGTAGTAATGAAGCTGATCGAAAGAGCACCACAGGCTATATTTTTAAATTATTTGGAAATTTGATCTGATGGAATACAAAAAGGCAAAATTCAGTAGCAGTATCATCAACTGAAGCTGAATATATGGCTATGTTTGAAGGGGTCAGAGAAGTATTATGGCTAAGATCTCTATTATCAAGCATTAATATAGAAATAAAAAAACCAATAACCATGTATGAAGATAACAATGGTTGTATTTCGTTGGCTAATAATCCTGTAGATCATAAACGTTCCAAACATATCGATATAAAGTACCATTTCACCAGAGAACAAGTTGATAAACAAGTAATAATTCTTAAATATATGCCAACAGATCAACAATTGACAGATATGTTCACCAAGCAAGTACCAGGTCCAAGATTCCAGGAATTCTGCTTCAAACTTGGTCTGGAAAAATGAAGTTTTTTTTTGTTTCAATTTTATTGTATTTTGTTTATTGTTTTTGTATATTTAATTATCAATAGATAATTATATTTAACACTGTAATAATGATTTGATTTAGGTTTTTAAAAAGAAAGGGGTTTTTCCTAAATCCTAGCAACAAATGTTGAATCATATTAATATTAATGTACCCCTATGTTTACTCACGAAATATTAAAACTAATAATAGACGTTGAGAATATTTTTTTTGTAAAGTTGAGAATATTTAATTTTTTTTTGTAAAGTTGATTTATTTTGAGGGGGAGTATTGTATATTGTTATATGAGATGCTCGTACCAAAATAAATACAATAAAGAGTTCCCCTATTTATGTTTAACAGGGAATTCCCCTATTTATGTTTAACCTTTTCTTAACAAAGGACCAACCGGCTATACGAACCAACCATGTAAATGTATATAAGTATTAGTCTGGCTCTCGTTGAGTAACGTACTTATAATAAATATATACATATTATTAAATCTTACTTATTATTTAATCCCATATCCAATAGGTTTCATTAATTGATTTTTAAAATATTTTTTATTTATTTAATGAACGATGCTTACAAGGTAGTTAACAGACTAAATATAATTACGCGTGTTTGTTATTTTATATAAGACAAAACGTGATAAAATGTGTTCTTATTCTATTCGCGGTATTGTTATCACTTTCTTGAAGATCTCAGCTGCGTTGCATCTTTATAGTTTGAGGTCGCTTTTCCATGTAACTTGCACACAAAAAACAATCTCTTTGCGAGTTACACTCAACTAACATAAATTAACAATTACGTTACCTGAGTTTGCTAAACTTAAAAAGTTATAAAGATTATAAAATATTATATTATTTTGATTACTTGGTCAGTGTATAACTTACCATTTAGATACTCAATGACAATCATTTTAGTGCAGCTGATTTTAATAATATCAAATTGTGCCTTATCTTCAATAAGAAGGTATACAAATTACATAAAAACCTCCGCGAATATGCAAGATGCCTTGCTTGTAGTGACGTTAGTAGCAAAGGTTTTGCTATGTCTGATAAGTGGTCAGGTTTTATAATCTAGCAAGATTTGATTTTTTTACAGCATACCACCAATTTTGTTGAAAAGCAGGTATACGCTTTTACGTATCACCTAACATCAGGCCAGTATAAATCACAGTTTTATGGGTCTTATTGTTTCCTACAACTTGATTTTTCAAAATTTAATTTATGTTTTTCATCTACCGTTGCAGTGTTGCTTATGCATAGCAACTTTTTTTATCAAACAAGTATCCCAAATTAGTTAAAAAATTAAGTTCGTATTTGACCACATATTGACTGGCACCTTCTGACTACCGTCCTTTTCTAACAATACAATCTACTTTTTTTGTTACTACAAGAATGCATTGGCAAAGCAAGTGTTAGCAATATGAATTGTTTTGAAATATTTCGTTTTAGTACTGCATTTTCAGTTCAGATTTAACGGGTGACCTGATATTTGTTATGGGAACCACCGCAGAGCCGCTTCAAAAAGCTTCACATTATCTTTTTAATGTGTATTTACAAAATTAATTCAGACAGATTTTTGATAATTAGACCAAAGTTTTAAGATTCTCAAAATACGTACGTCCGGCATTATAACACTTGAAAGTCAAGCAACATAAATTTGTTGTTTGAAATGTTTGAAATTTTTCTACAGTATTAAACCGGTTTGGACTAACATAGTAAGAAAAGGTTGTTTATAGTATTAAATGAAAAACTTAAGAGAGTAAAAGTAATATCTAAATCAACATTTAAAATTGAAACTGCACTTGCCGGTACGGTCTTGTAGGTGGCAAAAAAAGATCCTATTATATTCTTTATTTGACGCATCAATAATAGATAGGTAACCTGTTTACAATAGCGCAAATATGTTGAATCCGTACCAACAAGCGTTCTTATAAGCTTTCTCAGTGCCGAGTTGGCTGCCCTACAGCAGATATAGCAGCAAAACATGGCACGCATAGATGTGCTTTAGCAGATAGGTTAAAGATAGTAAAATTTAAGGTACGTAAAAGTACTACAATACCAAAGTGGAAGTGCAAAAACAAAGTTGTGGGAGGTCAGTGGCGTTAAAAAGTACTGAATAATAGTCAAATCAAAAATTTGCAGTGCACAATAGAGCAGTCAATCCAGTTTTCGAGTATAATTAGTTAACGGTTGGTTAAAAGAAAATTTTATGGTTTTATGCTCTTGTAATTTGAGAATCAAATGAGAAAAGTTTAATTAAATAAAATATTTTTTTTCAACGTAGGAGTGCTATATTGTCATATTAATTATAAATACTGTAGAATTTTTATAATAACCTCTAAAGAATAAAAACAGGATTTTTTTTCAAAGACCTAAGAATGTGTTGAATTCACTCCCACGAAAGCTTGTCTAACTTAATATTTAATATATTTTTTACGGGTTAGAATTACATAGTGCACTTATAGTGGCATCTTATAGGCGTTTCATAAAATTTCTATGTTAAAGTTTCAGATTGTCGAGCATTTGTCTGATAGATTAGCCATTTAGTTGGCTAGAAGTTTTGCCAAAGATAAGAATATCTCCAATAAATCTTTGTCACTTGCTTGGGACAAGCAAAGTAACAGCTAATTTTTTACTGTTAGTAGTATCTTTTCCGAAGATTGCTCCTTGGCGTTGATAGTGATCCTAAGTAAAGCAGAAGTCTGCTGTTGAGAAACAGTTGACTTACCGTGGGCTTTGTTGTTGCGGCTTGCTCTCACTTTGTCATAAACCAATCAACTCTTATAACTAACGGGGTATGGTCAACGCAAAACGCATCTAGTTACAAGCCGGAATGCCGTGTGGCTATACCGTTGACAACGGTAGCATTGTGTTACCTCAGCGGACTTTCTACAGAAACTAAACGTACAGCATTAGGTAGATTTTTTTGTTCCTTCCCATGCGTGCTATGAAAGTTAATTTATATTCCCAGTCGGGTATATTCTAAATCACATATTTTAGGTTTTTTTCACCCCTACTTAATACTTGTAGTGATGCACATCATTTGTTTTATATTGTGTCCTTACTGCACAAAAATTCACATACAAAGAAGAAGAAGGTACCTGCAAGTATCATCGACCACGTTTTCAATAGTTATGTTTATCAACTTGAACAAAAATAATACCCTTGAAAGACGGGTTTACCCCAAATTGTGTGTCAGCACTTTCTGCGGATGCTGATGGATTTAGAGGGCATTAGGGAGCTATTTGTTGGAGTGGACTTTAGGAGCTGGCCATGTTAAGGATCCTCTGGCTTTAGTAGCGCTAAAGGCACTTGATTTGATGGGCCAGCTGGTAGCTTGTTTGTAAAAGTAACTAAAAAAAAAGATGTTTACCGTTTTATGCAAATAGTATTATGTCAACAGCATATCTTAGGTTATTAACCACCTCTCCGTTAATAACTATGCCTTTGGAGCATTCTGCTATGGCTTCCTGAATGTTAGTCTTGCTATAGACATTAAACAGCAAGAGGAAAAGCACGCATCGTTGGTAAACGCCACGTGTAATCTCTATCGCTTTTAATAGATTATCGTCTATTTTGATCCAGGCCTTTTGGTGCCAATAGAGGTTGTATATAACTCTGATATTTTGGTTGTCAACGTTCTGGACTTTGTCAAATGCCTTTTCAAAACCAATAAAGCAAATGTATACGTTTTGGTTCACATTTAGGCACCGCTGTAACACTATTTGTCCAAATAACGCTTCTCTTGTTCCCGTGATATTCCTAAATCTCATTTGACTCTCACTAACTTCCGAGTCTATTTTGTTGTAAATGCGGTTGTGGATGATTCTTAAGAAGACCCTTTGAACGTAGCTCATCAGCGCAATTGTTCTGTGGTTTGAACATTCCTTAGCCTTAATCTTTTTTGGTAGCTTGATAAATGTAGACATTAGCCACTGACGTGGTATTAGTCCAGTGGAGTAAATTAGATTAAACAGCTTAGTTAAGACTTTTACCAAGTCCTTTTTAATGAGTTTTATGAGCTCTATTGGAATCTCATCTGGTCTTGTAGCCCTGCGCTTGTTGGTTGGTTTTATTGCATGTATCATTTCTTCTTTTAGTATTACTGGTCTCATTTTGTTAACATCATTGCTCGACATTTTTGGTCTATTATCACAAAATAATTTGGTTATATACTCAGTCAATCTTTACTTTACGTTACTATTGATACTGTTATAATATTTCCGTTGGCATTGTTTATCATAATTTCTTGTTGTTTTTTGTTCGTTCCCGTCATTTCTTTGATCATCTTATGCGTATTTCTTTTCACATTCTTTGATTTCTTTGCACTTTTCAGCCAACCAACTTTCCTTAGTCTGCTTTGTTTCACTTCTGATATTACAGTTGATTGTTTTATACCTTAGCGTATTGCTGTTCTTAAACATTCTTTTTTCCTTTAAAAAAATTATAATTTTATCAATCATCTATTTTTGTTTTGGTTTTATCATTGCTGAGCTTAAAATCTCTTTGCCAACAGGTATCAAAACTTTGAGAATAATTTTCATTTCGTATCAACATCTTGTGTATTTTGTCTTTTATCGAATTTGATCGTCGTTCAGTCATCTGACGTCAATGCTTGGTGGTTTTCTTTTGGGTGTAAGTTTTTTCAGCTTAGTTTTTATAGTTGCAACGACTGGATTATGATTGAAGTTTATGTCAGCTCCCGAGTATGTCTTGACAAATTTCATGGAATTTTTGAATCTATTTTTATTAAGAATGTAGTCAATTTGATTTCTGACTGTGTTATTGATGTTATTTGTAAGAGATTTCTATGTATAGCCTACGCTATGGTAGCTTGAATTAGGTATTTGTAATAATAAATTCTTTGTTTTGACAAAATTCAATCAATTTGTCACCTCTTTCATTATGTTCACCCAGTCCATATCTTGCTACTTAAGAGTCTCCAAAGATAATAGTTACTTCATGATTTTTTGTTGATCTGAATGCTGTGGTGAGTTGTTGATAAAATTGCTCTATTTCCTCATCGTTCTTATCTGCAGTTGGAGCGTAAACTTAAATAATATTAATGGGGGCTATATCTGTTTGCGTTTTAACATTATCACTCAATCCAAAACTGGTAAAAAATCAAGTAATGCTCAATCTGTTGCTTTGTGAACAAGGATGCCTACACCATATTGATGTCTGCTGTTATCGTTTCCAGAAAAGTATATTTTTCCATTTGTAGTTACATATTTGACCCCCGCCACTGCACGTCACTTATTCCTAGTATGATCATTCTTTTTCTACCACTAGCACTGTGTTTTCTTGTTTTCAAAGTTCAATTTTTATAAGTGGTCTGGTGCTTCTATCAGTGTTGGTTTTACTTAAAACCGTCCTGCCCGGAAATTTGATCGGAGGACTATTTGCTCCGGAATATTTTGTTTTTACTTGATGCAGTGGTCTCTAGTAGCCTTCTGCAACTTTATGCCGTTGAGCGTTATGCTTCTTTGGCCTTTAGGATTGATTTCTTAATCATAGGCTATAACGTTCCAGTTAACCTTGTAGTATGGCTGATAACACTAATATCAATCCCACCTTTTTAAAACGCAATGAGTTAGAGTATGAGTTAATCATCCGTAGTTTTACTCAAGTTGCTGATGTAAATGCGAAAGATTTGCGGTCTATTTTAAACAAGAAGTTGCAAGAAGGTCCTTCCGTCAAACTATGCTGTAAAATTTAATGCTGCCGAAAAGAAAGAAGTCGCTAAAAGTTTATCTGATATTAAGAAACATGTTGATAAATACCCTGGTGCTGACGCAAAAATTTCTGACAAAAGAATTTGTACTAGACTAAATCATCGAATTAAAAGATACAGTGAGAGTGATAAAGATCTTGAAACCTATTATACGGAGGTAGGCAATGAATGTTTACTTTTAGAAACTTAAAGTGCCAGAAAAGTAAAGAATATGGTCAAAGCATTCACCAGTACTTTTATAGAAGATAATCGTGTGATTGATGAAGATAAGCTGGTCCAGGAAAATAACGATACATCATCCGGTGAAGAAACTGACAATGAAGCGTTGTACAGAACGCCAGTACCAATCTATTCAAGTTCTCCTAGACGAGCTGCTATAGGTCCAAGATCGTTGCCGAACATAAATGGGATTTGACGTTTGACGGTTCTCAGCCATCAGTAAAATTATTACCATTTTTAGAAAAAGTGGAAGAGCTTAGAATTGCACGAAATTTCAGTAAACAAGAACTATTTTTGTCAGCTCTTGATTTATTTTCTGGAAACGCATTACCTTGGTATCGCTCAGCAAGAACCAAAGTTGCTAGTTGGGATACATTAGTTACTACATTAAAGCAAGATTACCTCCTGATTATAAAGACAATATTTGGGAAGAAATTAGGAACCGACACCAACAGAGAGGCGAGAGTGTAAGTATCTTTATAGCCATAATAGAGAATCTTTTCTATAGATTGTCTGCAATTCCAAGTGAAGTCACAAGGTTAAAATATTGAGATTGAGCCTTGTTGAGATAAACTCTATTGCTAAATTGTCAAAACTTTGTATTCAAATTGAATCGACTCTAACAAACTACTCTCAAAAACCATCTTCTCCGCAACCACAAATGGCAGTAGTGGAAACGGGAAAGCTACAAGTATCAAAACGTACATGTTCGAATTGCGGAAAAGATGGGCTTTTGTATGGCAACTGAAAAGAAGCAAGAAAGATATTTTGCTATCGATGTAGTGAGAAAAGCCAGACTGTTGCTACTTGCAAAAGTTGTACAAAACTAGTAAATAGGATTTGATTTGTCGGTAATCTTATCCAATAGAATTGCGTCAACAACCGAAATAGTAATGACTGGGTGTTATGGTTAAATAGAGTTAAGGAAATGTTTACACGTGAGTGTATTGTAAGTTCATTGTTTGTTAATGTTCAAGGTGACAATTGCCCATTTTTAAAAATAGATGTATCTGGTGTAACGTTTAATGCTCTTGTTGATACTGGCGCTAATAATTTCTTAATTATGAGTGAAGCATTAAAATTTATAAATTCAATGCCTTTGTTAGATACTTCTGATATTACAATTGTGAGAACGGCAGATGGAGGCAAACATGCTGTAAATGGCGTAATCACATTAAAACTTAAATTATCAGATGTATTGTGTATAATGAAATTTTTAGTGGTTAAATCATTACCACTAGGCATCATCCTGGGAGCAGATTTTATTAAGAAACATTCCATAAAATTTTATTTCAACAATAACACTTAGAATTTAGCTCAAACTAACGTTTTGGCTATATGTAGCAAAAATTCTAATTTAAACCAAGAGGAAAACTATAGATTAATAAAGATGAAATCAAAATTTGCTTTTTTGGGTAATAGGAAACTTGGGACTACACATCTATACACTCTCTCTATTGATACGGGTTCAGCTGAACCAATACGTCAAAAACCATACAATTTTTCCCCTTTTATGAAAAACCATCTCGATAGAGAAATAGATAAAATGTTAGATCTAAAAGTAATCCGACCTTCTTCAAGTTCATGGTGTTCACCAGTACTGATAGTAACAAAACCTAATAGAGGGTTTAGATTTTGTTTTGACGGTCGCAAACTTAATTCAGTAACTAAACGTCTTGCCTATCCTTTGCCTAGATTAGACAGCATTTTAAATAAACTTAGAGACGCACGGTTTATATCTAGCGTGGACTTAAAATGCGCTTTTTGGCAAGTTCCGTTGGATGAACCAACAGAGGTCTTTTCAAGTTCAACGTGTTACCTTTTGGACTTAATAATGCCGTTCAGGTCCATCAAAGACTGATGGATCAAGTTTTTGGCCCGGAGTTGGAACTATACGTTTTTGTATACCTTGACGATATTATTGTTGTCAACAATAATTTTGAAGACCATCTTTAAACTTTGGAAACCGTTTATGAAAGGTTAGACAAGGCAAACCTTACCATCAATCATGAGAAAAGCAAGTTTTGTAGAGCTTCCCTTAAATACCTCGGTCATATCGTGGATAAAGAAGGACTACGAACGGATCCCGAAAAAGTTAGCATTATGGTCAGTTACCCCTTACCAAAAACTACAACCGAAGTTAATCGTTTTCTAGGACTTTTAGGACAATTAGCGGATTGATTAAAGGTAGAAAAAAGGGTCAAGGTATATGTTGGAATAACCAAGCACAGGCTTCTTTTGAAACTTAAAAAAAAGCGCTTATTAACGCTCCTGTACTGGCGTCTCCTAATTTTAATGAAAAATTTATTATCCAAAGTGACGCATCCGATATTAGTATAGGCCGATGTCTTCTTCAATTAGATAAAGATGGGAATGAGCATGTAATTGCGTATACTGGGCGTGGTTTAAGTTGTGCTGAACAAAATTACGATGTTATGGAACGAAAATGTCTAGCTCTTACTTACGCGATTGAAAAATTTCGACCTTATGTTGAAGGGACAAAATTTACTGCCGTAACCGATCATTATTCTCTTCTTTGGTTGCAAAACAAAAAAGATCCTGCAGGAAGACTGGCAAGATGGTCGTTAAGATTATCCCAGTTTGATATGGAATTAGTACACCGAAAAGGAACTCTAATGCTAGTACCAGACGCTCTTTCACAAGTGGTGCCGGAAAATAATCAGGTAAACATAGTAACTACAATCGAAAAATTTGAAGATGACTAGTATAATCGCAAGTACTCAGCAGTAGAACAAGATCCAGACAATAACCCGGACTGGAGAATTACTGACGGTACGTTATATAGCTTAATGTTAATTCAACAACGATTACCAATCCGTGTTCCTGAATGGAAATTAGTCGTGCACAAAAAGGACCAAAGATCCGCATTGTTAAAGTGTCATGACGATCCTCTATCGGGACAGTTTTTATAAAACTTACCGAAAAACAGAGTTACTTCTGGCCAAACTTGAAGGACGAGATACTAAGGTATATACGGGCGTGTAAGGTTTGTGGAGCTCAAAAAGTGCCAAATGTAGCTAGAGCTGGATTAATGGGTAAAGAAAAAATTGTCAAATTTCCGTTTGAAATATTGTCACTAGACTTGATAGGTCTATTACCAAGATCAAAATCTGGAAACTGCTGGTTATTGGTAATAACCGACTGGTTTTCAAAGTTTGTAATTGTGAAACCTTTAAGACAAGCAACTTCCGCTGCCGTGTCTAAGTTTTTGGAAAACAGGGTATTTTTATTGTTTGGTGTACCAAAAATTGTGATGGTTGACAACGGAAAACAATTTATAGGACAATGTTTTAGACAACTTCTTAAAAAATACTGTATAAAACATCTTTGGTACAACGCATTATACCATCCTCAGGTTAATTTTACCGAAAGGGTAAATCGTGTCATTGGGACAGCGATACGTTCATATATTGGAGATGACTCTGATCATAGAAAATGGGATAAAAATGTTTATCAGATTGGAGCTGCAATTAGAACAGAAGTTCACAAAGTAACTAATCATTCTCCAAATAACCTGGTGTTTGGACGTAACCTACCCTATAGTGCTGACGTTTATCAAGACGAAGAATCTATTTCTCTACCTATTACTATTTCTACCAAATCAAGAGATGTTTATGTTAAAAGATTAGGCGAATTGTCTTTATTATACGACGATGTGGTGAAGTCATTAAATCAAGCGTATAACCGTAACAAAACTGCATACGATTTAAGGAAGAAAAATATTGCTTTCGAAAAGGGTGACTTAGTGTTTTGTCGAAATAAAGTTTTATCTAGCGCTGTCGACAAATTTGCTGCTAAACTAGTTCCCAGATATATTTTGTGTAGTGTCAAGGAAGTGCACTCTCCGTTAGTATACAGCCTATTAAACGAAAAGGGCGATTATGTCGGTCGTTGGCATATGAAAGATTTGAAGCCATACCTTGGAGACGACCTGGGTTGGTAAAGAAGACCATCGTGAATCTATTCGAATTAGCAACTAAATGGCGGCCGCAGTGTGAATTGATGATGTATGAATGTAATGTTGATTGAGTTAATTTTAGTAGTATTCACAACCAAGATTATCAAACGTATTGCTAAGTTTTTGGACATTAATATGTGTGTGTATGACACATACATATTTGTATCGGAAGGTAAGTAGTATAACATTCCAGTTAACCTAATGAGTAATTTAAGATAAATATATAACGCATAAATAATATTTACGTTAGCGTATGTTTTGGTTTTCGCAATACGCCGTATATTTAAATTTATTTGTTCTAAATTGTTTTTATTTCACAATTGAAAAAAATTGAATCGCAAAATTCCGCGAGGCATTTCGAGGAGTGGGTCTTTTCCTATCGAGCGTTGAATAAGTATTGCCAAATAGTAAATTAAAATATATTCGAATATCAAGAGTCAATTGAAATAATTAACTCTTTTTTACCGACTTATCTACTTTATGATAAAATATCAATCGGACTATCCAGCACACCTGGATTGTACTGTAATTTAAAATATTCCATGCGAGATAACCACCAATAAATGTTATCGCTGTGGTGAATTTAAATAGTCCAGGCAAGATGTCCCAATAACTAAAGACACCGCCAGAAAAATTGAGAAGCACGAAGCCCGTCACAAACGACAAGGATAAGTCATTTATTTTTATAATTATCTTTAGTTTTAATTTTTTCTATAATCAATATATCAAATATGATGAGTTTATTAAGTAACTAATTATAAGTTATTTCGGTGTAAATTACCAGCTGGTGATGGCGATATTTTTATTTTATATTATTAATTATTTAACATCCTTTTTATTGTTTTTTTATAAATTATAAATTTAAACTCAGAGATAATAAAAAACAATTGTCGTCCAACTACCGTTTTTAATTCGAACCCACGACCTGCCCCGAGCATACGAGCTACCGTCAGCGAGACGCCTCAAGGCCAAGGGGATGCCTTTCCTCTTTCTAGCTTTTCCACTTGAAGCTGTTGGCCGGAAAGAGGGGGTCTACTTATTTCGGCAGACGTTCGGTCGACAGAGCCTTCTTAGTTATCCATAGTCATTTGGATAGGAGCATGTTTCCGATCCTAAAAATTATTGTCTAAGTTTGTCATGCGGATTTTGTTTGTCGTTTATTTATGTCTAAATTTAATTTTAATTATGTCTAAAAAAAAAACGGTGTGATAGCTCAGTTATAGAGCGTTAGCGTAGCATGCTAATAGTCCGGGGTTCAATCCCCGAAATATGACTAAAATAATAACTTACTCTTTATCCACCGGGGTGATTCGGAAGTCACTTAATAAGCCGTTTATCCTATCAACCCCTTCAAACAAGTCGTAAGACTTTTGGGGCGATGTAAAATAGCTGTAAAACGCAAAATAATAATAATAAATTAAGATTCATTTTAACTTAGCAAGACAATGTGTTTTTGATAACTCTTAATTTTTTAAATGAAATTAAACATTTTATCTCAATTTTGCAACATTTGTCTAGGCTCTGTTTTGTCACTTACGTTTTGATTATCTTAAAAATGCACATTTGGTCTTAGGGTTACGCTTTACTCTTAGTGCATTACTTGCTTCTAAACACGTTTGATAAAATTAATTTTTGTTACTGATTGTGTTTTTTGTTTATTCAAATCTTGTACTAAGATATTATATGTATCCTAACCTTGATTTTCTTGGCTGTGATAAACAGCTTTTTAATGCTTATCTTGGCTTTATCAAGTTTATTATTTCATCAAGTGTTCTTGTTAACAATGTAATTGACAGTGTTTCGAAAGCTTTATTCAAAAACAGTTTTCATAAAATCTTGACGTTTTTGTACCAATTTGACTAACTACTATTTTGTTACATAAATTTCTTTTACTATTAATCGGATTTTTATTTTTCAAACGGAGCGTTTTTTTAGATTTTATATTAAACTAGATGTGTGCATGCTCGAACATTAAAGATTTATCTAACATTTACCACTGGCTTCTCCAATAGTTTTGCTATGCAATGCAGTTTGGAACGTAATTCGTTGCTTTTGTTAATTATGTTAAATTTATTTTTTATTATAAATTGTAATAGTTTCTCAATTTTTATGTTTGTGTTTCTCCAAGCTATGTAGTAGGAGTTTGTAGTGCAAGTTTCCCTCCTGATTTTTTTTTACTATTAGTACTTTTGGTGTTATAGGGTTTCTAGAACTTAAGTTCCATATTGACAAACGTTTTAAAACTAAAATATTTTACTAAAAAATGAACTAGAACGCATAATAAACATTTAGAAATGCAAAATAACTAGAAATGAAAAGCGATAAGCTGTCATCTGCTACAAAAAAAAAAACAAGAAGTATTATGAAAGTAATGCGCATTATAAAATAAATAGATTTATTGATCGTGTTGGTACAAACGCTTAAAATACTCTCCCCCTGCATCCTGCACCCTAAAACTCTTTGACAGAAATGTCTGTAATATGCTTTTGAATGTTTTCCACGGACTCTCAATTCTTTTCTTTTATCTCTCTCTTAAGTCGAAGAAACAAAAAAAAGTCGCACGGAGCCAAGTCGGGACTGTAGCAAAGCTGGTGGACCACCGAGGTGTTGCTTTGGGCCAAAAAGTTGGTAACGATGACGGCCGTTTGACTAGGGGCATTGTCATGGTGGAGCTTGACCGTGTCTTTGATGTCAGACCTCACGCGCGCGATCCGGCAATTCAATCTTTTGAGCACTTCAAGATCAAAAGTTGAGTCGACAGTTTTTCTTTGCTGTTCAAACTTAAAATGGACAATTCCTCGGACGTCAAAGAAGATAATAGGCATCGTTTAATGCAAAACTTGCTCATTTGCGCATTCTTGGGAGGTGATGGTTTTTTGTATCTTTTTGGTTCGGGGTGGTACTCGAACATCCAGGATTTGTCTCTAATTACGACAGAGTTGAGAAAATCCGGTTAATTTCAAAAAAATTTGACAGCGCAAAATTGCGCTACAAAATCGTGTTACAAAATCGAAAAACACACTTCACATTTCCCGACTGGTTTTACCGGGCTGGTATGGTCATGGATAGTTGCGTTACAATAAAACCATGCGCATTACTTTCATAATGGACCGTGTACTCATTTATTAATTTTTATTTTTATTTATCAAATTAAATGTTGAAATTAAGATTAAGCAAAAGAACAACAATGTAATGTATTTTATGGGCATTGTCCAAGAACTGATACTTAGCATAGTTTGGCTTGCAAGTCAATACATTTGCCCGGGATGTGATGTGCAAAGTCATATCTAGGACTCAAGTATTTTTGGAGGATTAATTACTCAAAGCTATTTTCTTTAAAGGTACACCTTAAATCGTTAAGTTCATTTTAAAAAATCTATTGATTTAGGATAAATTTATTAAATTTACCACAAAATTCCTATATGTAGTAAAATTAATCCTTAAATAAACTACGTTAAATTAATAAATAAAATTAACTTATACAGTGACAATAATAAACTGACCTGACCTCAACTTTCTAGTAATAACATTTAGTATTTTATATTTTGTTGGCCATGGCAATAATTTATTCCAAAGTTCTAAACAACAGTTTATTATGGCTTTGATAATATGTTATGGTTATTTTTTAACATAAATATCTATTATTTTATATTTATATATGGCCATGTCTCAGTCAAGTGTACGGAACAAATATTTAATTTTGCTCAAACCACTAAAAATGCTTTTCTCTACATGAGTCCTGATCTTGTAATTTTTTTTAGATTTTTTATTAAGGCATTTTTAAGTAATAAGCAATCAAAATTTAAAAAAATCAATTTTTTGCATTTTTTACATGTTTTGATCGTTTTGAACATCTTAGGGATGCATTTTTAGCAAAAAAATATTAGGTACTTTTTTCTTCAAAATTATCCAAAGAATAAGTTTTTTCAGTTTGTTTCTTTAAATTTTGAAAATTTTGCAGAACTTTAAAAGACAGTTTTTCTTAAAAAAATATGACGGGTATTTTCTTTTTTTTTTAATATGGATATACACGTGCTTTTATATGTACAAAAATTACCCTAAAAATTTAAGGAAGTACTTAAAAATTTGAAATTAAAGCCCTTTTCATTTTTTGATTGATTGTAACTTTTCAGAATTGCATTTTTAGAAAAAAAATATTAAGGAACTTTTTTCTTTAAAATTGTCTAAGAAGTAAGTTTTCATCATTTTTTTTTTGTAAAATTTTAAAATTTTTGTAGAAATTTTAGTCTTAAAAAAAATTGACGAGTATTATTTATTTTTTTTAAATATAGATAAAAATGTGCTTTTATATGTGCACTACGATTCGAGATATTTTAGAATGTATCCACAGAAATAGTAAAAATTGAAAATTTAAGCCTTTTTCATTTTTTGATTGTTTGTAACTTTTCAGGATTGCATTTTCAGAATAAAAATATTCAAAATTATTCAACGAATAAGTTTTCATAGCCAAATTTTTTTTTCTTAAGCTTTGAAAATATTGCTGAAATTTAAAAGACAATTTTTCTTAAAAATTAGATTTTTCTTAAAAAAAGCCTTTTTCGCTATTTTTTAGTATTTCTGTGGATACATTGTAAGATATCTCAGAGCGTAGCAGACGAGATTTCCTGAAATTTTAGGGTATATTTCGCAGATACAAAAGCACGTTTTTATACACACTTTAGAAAAAAAGAAAATACCCGTCATCTTTTTTTAAGAGAAACTTTCTTTTATCGATCTGTAAAATTTTCAAAATTTAAAGAAAAAAATTTTGGCTGTAAAAAATGATTTTTAAAACACTTTTGAAAATAAAGTTCATGACAGTTTATTCCTAAAAATGCAACCCCGAAACGATCAAAAAATGTATAAAAATGCAAAAAAATAATTTTTTCAAATTTTGATTGCTTATTACTCAAAAATGACAAAAATTCACAAGATCAGGACTCATGTAAAGAAAGGCATTTTCAGTGGTTTGAGCAAAATCAAATGTTTTTCCATACACTTGACTCAGACATGGCCATATATGGACATTAATAATTATAATTTTACATGGTAAAAATTTAAACTCTTTCTGTTCAAAAAATAAATTGTTTTAACTTATTTAAATATTTTTATTTTTAGTGCCTGGTATCTATACTGTCTTGTGTTGGTTGGAAAATTTTAACAGTTGAAGGAATCGGTAATCGAAAAGTAGGATTTCATCCAATCCAAAGCGCATTAGCAACATTTAATGGAACACAATGCGGATTTTGTTCACCTGGAATGGTCATGAACATGTACGCTTTATACGAGAAAGGAAATTTAACAATGGATGAAATTGAGAATTCATTTGGAGGCAATATATGCCGCTGCACTGGTTATAGACCAATCTTAGCTGCTTTCAAACAATATGCTGTTGATTTTGATGTAAGTAATATTGGTCGGGTAGCGGATATTGAAGACTACCTCAAATGCAAACAAGAAAACTGTACAAAAACATGTACATCACCTTGTTTAGTTTCAAAACCAGTACAATTTTTACTTGAAAATGATAGATGGTACAAAGTTAACACTATTAAAGAAATTATTGATTCGTTTAAAAAGAATCCAAAAAAGGATTGCAGATTGGTTGCGGGAAATACGGCACATGGTAAGTAAATTTATTTTTTGTAATTTATAATAATCAAAATATTTTAGGAGTATACAAAAGTTTTGCAAAAGCAGATGTTTATATAGATATTACAAATGTTCAAGAAATAATTTTTCATGAAATGAACACAAATAATCTTATAATTGGTGGAGCTGTCAATTTAAGAGATACTATTAACATATTTAAAACTGCTAGTCAAAATGATACAAATTATTCATATATGTCTAAAATGGCAGAGCATATTGATTTAGTAGCACATGTTCCTGTGAGAAATGCAAGTTGATATATTTTATAATAATTAATTAAAATAATAGTTTTTTTTTTCTATAGATTGGTACATTGGCTGGAAATTTGTCAATTAAACACAAGTACAATCAGTTTCCATCAGATATATTTTTGATATTGGAGACTGTTGGAGCAATGTTAACTATAGGTATGTACATTTAATTTTATTTGTAATATATAAATTTGCATATTTATAGAAAATTGTTTTTAGTTGATATTAGAAACCGCGAAACTCGTTTAAGGCCGGTTGATTATTTAAAATTTGATATGAATCAAAAAGTTATAAAAAGTATATCTCTACCAGCGTTGGATACTAATTACAAATATGAGAGCTACAAGGTAATTGATATTTATATTTATAATAACTAATGTAGTTGTATGTAGTTAGTGGTAAATAGTAGGCAATATTATTATTTGAATGAATGCATATAACTAATTAAAAGTGTACAAATCAAATATTAGCTAATATCATAACAAATTATTACTTATCAATACATACAAAGTACTTCATCAAATACAAAAAGTACTCTGCAATTGATATCAACATAAACACATATTACTTACATATATTTAAAAAAGTGCAACATAGGTTTAATAATTTACCACGAGGTCGTTAATGAAATTAACAGAAAATAAGTTAATAAAAAAAGAAAACTATAATTCCAGAGTATCTGTAAAGTTTTGTTTGAATACCATGTACTCAAACCTTATACGCATTTAATTAGGTAACACTTACGCAGGGGGTTAAATATAGCTATATTTTCCTGGCAGGTAGATAGATAAAAGAGATATCGCTAAATGGAAATTATATTCACATATATAAGGCTCTAGCCTCTATATAAAAAAATATATGTATATTACTCCAAGTGCATGAATTACGTAAAATTAAGTGTAAATTTTTTAAATATAATATTAAAAGTAATTCGTTTTGTTTAAATGTGTAAAAACAAACAAAAAAAAGTTAAAGTTTAAAAGACAAAAAAAGAAACATTAAATAGTTATTATTAGTTTAAAAGAAAAAAAAACAAGTCAGTAACAGGTAATTAAAATCTTAGCTGTTATCCTGGATCCATATCTCCGTCTAGATTTCACACGTAGTTCATTTCAACAAAATTCGAATCACATCTTAAATCCCTCACTAATGTTTGCACGGGGTCGTTTTGTGATTTAAACTGCTAGACTGTTGGATAATCATCCAGGAATCACTCATTACGGCGGAATAATTAATAATGCCGATTAGAGCGGCAAAAATAGTTTAAATAAAATTATAATTCTTTACGATTTTAACCAAAGAATAAAAAAAAAAATTTTTAGTACTTACAGACATTCACAGACACATACAGGCAACTATAGACACGTACAGACACTCACAGACACTTACTTACATTTGTAAAAGTATATAAAATCAGACACCCAGACACTCACAGACACTCACTGACATCTACAGACACCAGTAATAATCTTTATTTTATGCAAAAATGTTTGTATCTAGACTGAGGATCATCTTTAGTTTATGCAAGAATTTTCATATTGTAATCCTCAAATTACACAGACACCCACAAACAATATTGTAGTTTCAGATTTTTTTTTTTTAATTTGTTAAAAGACTTATTACTTATTAAACATAATTCATTTATAGTAATTAATTTATCGTAATTATTGTATCCTTATACTGTTACTTACATTTTTGTTGTTGTTAAAAGTTGTTGTGTTCACTACTTCACATTTTTTATTACAGTTTCCTTTATTAATTAAAGATATTACAGTTTCCTTTATAAATAATGGATATTACAGTTTCCTATATTAATAAAAAAATATTACAGATTTCTTTAATAATAAAAGAAACTGTAATTACGTATGCAGATAACTTTACGCTATATGACAGCGGCAGCGCGTAAACAATTTGATCTTTTTAAATAAATATTTGGTTTAATCAATCATCTGATATTATTCTACGAGATATTTAATCAGAAACGATTGACAAAAACATAATACATAGGATTATCGGGCATAACACAAGTCCATAGGCAATATACAGAATTAATTAAAAGCACGAGTTTAATACATTTCAAATCTATAAGTTGATAATAATAGAACTTGTTCGAAACAAGTCACTCGGAGTCCCCAGCAGTTTTCACGGCAATCCGATAAAAAAGAACAGAAATAATCACTATAAAGTAAACACGTGGAAAATTTAATTAAAAATACGACAGATCTTTTAAAAACTACGCACTAAACAAACTAAAAACTTTACCCCGGGTCCATATTCGCAAAGGTAAAAAAGATAGTTTTAAAGATTCGCGTAAAAATCCAATAAGAATTTCTTAAAAATACATTAAAATCGACAAATTGCCGCACAAAAAGGCGACCAAAACAAAACTTGGGTTTCACAAAGAAAATTGTGCGGCAGATCCAAATCCGGTGTCGAAACAGCCTTAAATGTAGCAATAAAAAGGACTTAAAAGTTGATTAACTTTGAAAAATCGTAAAAATATAAAATAATTGCTTTTACAATCCGCGCTTTCATTCTTCTTCTTTCAAACGAGAGTAAGCCCGATCATCTGCATCCAACCACGAGGCACTTTAATACTTTTGCGCGAACCTACTTTTAGAGTCTTTTTTACCATGCGCCGTCACAATTAAACGCAAAAATACGTAAAACGGGAAACCCGATCGCAACGAAATTCGGGTTCCCTAAAAATGCCGGTACGGCAGATCCAAATTTAAAGTTAAAACGGCTCTAAAATGTTTTCCCTCCGCACCGCGGCCCGATTTGCGGCAAAAAATCTGCCGATTTTGAATATTCGTAAAAATTGGCAAAAAAGTGGCAAAAATTCAAAAATCTAATGCGTTTTTTTATTTTTTGTCTTCTTTCAATCGAGACCAAGCGCAATCTTCCACGAGCAAACCCTGGGCACTTCTATTGTTTTTAGCGACCCTACTTTTGTCAAAAAACGCGTTTTTTTTACTTTTTAAACTCAAAAATTGATTTACCCTACTGTAATTTTGAATTTTCTTTCAAAAACTATTTTTGCGTCGGACCGTCGCTAGGTGTCGCACGGTGGTAGGCCAATTTTCAGCTCGGCAAAAAAGCAAATTTTGACTTCAACGCAAAATTTTTAGTAACTCCACCCCCTGATTGGGTCAGGGTAAAAAGTAAACAGTAAACGTATTGACGTGTCCGCCTCCCGTGCGGTTAAAAACGGCAACAGCGCCGCCGCAGGATATGCAGGAAAGTCAGGAGGCGCTTTAAAAGAAGAGCAAAAAGACGGCGGTTTCAAAAACCAAACGCCCATTTCCCGTTTCCAACGACAAAAAAGTTACGGCCTTCCGAACGCAGGGTCCTCTTTTCCTGATGACGGCAAAAAATTTGATCGCGCGCCGCTGTTACGAGCGCGTGGGCGGCGTTGGGATTTGGAGCCGAATTCGGATCAGACGACCCGGAAAAGCGCGGATATCTCGTAAACGGTGCGTCAGAAAAAAAAACGACTTCATTGAGATTGGACCTAAAAAAGGGGGTAGAGGAGGTTCTGGCAAACGTTCGGATTTTTTTTTAATTTTTTTTTTACCGGAAGCGGAGATAATAGAAAAAAAGCAAAAACCGTTTATTTCACATTGCCTGAGAGCTGAAAAAGCTTCCGGGTTCCGGTTTTTGTCGTTCTCATTTTTATCGGGTACAATTTTTGTCTTTGTCCGCAGCACGTTGCGCGTAAAAACACCTTTTCGAAACTGAAAAAGTAATGAAGAAAGTATAGTAATGAAGGAAGTCAATGCTATTTAATTCCTTGTCCCAACAGTTAATTTAATTTATCTGCCAAAGCAAAAGAGACATGCCCCCGTCAAAGACAAACGGACACCAGTCTCAACGTTGTACTGTTAGCGAGTATTATTCGATAAGTTTGACAATTAAATCAATTCATTACTCAACTAGGTAATGATTAGTATTGATTAATAATACTCGGAACGTACTTTTAAAATTAACTGTTTGGCTCGAGCACAAAATCTAAAAAAATCGGAAAATATCTACCTATTTCTATTGTATTTTACTTCGCGATACGCGCGGAATGTTATTTTTTGCGGTACGGCAAAATGGGTTCTTATTCTTACTCGAGGATATAATTTTATATTATTTTTATATTATATTATATATTTTTTATTCTATAGGCGTAGGTAAATAATTTTGATCGAGTAAAATAAATAATGGATATTTATTGCATGAACTTAATAATTGTATTATAATATAATTAAAACATTAATGCCAAATTTTTAAACAATAACATTACTTTCTTGAAAATTATTTGTTAGATAAACATGAATCCTCCTATTGAAAGTCTACACTTTAAATCAAAACAACCAGTTAGTTCCTGCCTTCAAAAGCAAAACAAACTTTACACTCAGATCAAACTAAACCTAACCAAAAATTAAATGATTATAATACATAATAAATAATAAACTTCCCTAAATCCTAAAATACTTGTTCAATAACCATGCTTACTAGAAAATTTGTTTCCCACTTCAATTTATTATTAGCATTCCAAATCCAGATCATAGCTTATTTGATAACCAAAACCCAAAGAAGACTTCACGCGGACTCACGTTTGTCTTATTTATTTTTTTACGGCCGGATTCAACACAGCACATCCATACTTTAGCCCGTCTCATCAACATCAGCTCTGGTATATAGGATTTTATATCTTTGGCGTTCTATACCCCTTTATGTTTCCCAAATTCATCTGCTAAATCATATGTCCAAAAAGATCATTTTTTTGTAAACACGTTTGGACCTACGTAACGTTTACAAAATTATGCCGTAACATACCGGCTGGTATCGGATATTGCTTTATTCTTCCTAGAAATCAAGTCTTTTTTTTCAAACTCATTGCTGCGTCGGCAAAAATTATAATACTTGAAACGTAAGCTCTTTTTATACTTGAACGTATTTCCTCATATAGTTTTAATAAACCTGTAGTCCTTGATAAAATCGACGGCATCTCCGTTTCTACCGTTAAATTAAAACTTAAATCTTTGTGTTTGGATCCCCTGAGTATAAACTAACAACCAAAATTATACGAAATACGTTGAAAAACCGGTTACCCTATTGCGCATTCTATCTTTGAAAGTTCCTTATCCCACATACGATGTATCTTGCCAATATATGATTGTATCATTGTTTTTATCAAACGGTTAACCCGTTCGGTTGGATTTGCTTGCAAATAATAGCTAGCATTGAATCTGATTTTTACCTCGTACAAATCACATAGTTGCCGGAACAGTTTGCCCAAAAATTGCTTTCCATTATCAGTTAAAATTAGCTGTGGTACACCGTATACCAAGAAAACTTTGTCTTTCATTTGTTTAACTACAGCGGCTGCCAAATGTAGAGGACTTACTAAAATTATCTACAACAATCAAAATATACATATATCCAGCTCCGGATTTGGTAAATGGTTCTACTAGATCAGTACTTATTATCTGTCGTTTTGCGCTTTGTAAAGCCAACATTTGTTCTCTTAGCTTTTCTTGTTCGGGTTTCACTGCCTGGCATATCTTACAAGCTCGGACGTAGCGTTGGACATTTGTCTTTATTTTTGGCCAGTAATACTTCTTTCTGCTAACCGGTTAAACGTCTTATAAAATCCAGTGTGACCGGCAGTCGAGTGGTCATGATAAATGCGTAATAATTGGTTATTTTCATCATTTTAGAATAACCTTTTTTCAATAATCGCTTGTTTCACTTAATTCCAGGTACTTTACTTTAACTGTTTATACAGTCTAGTATCGTCAACTTTTTATTGTCAATATTTTAATGGGAACTCCTTCATCCTACCTAACATCTGCTTGAACCAACTGACCTTTCCATTATTCGTAATGCAACCCACTACTGGAACGCTACGGGACAGGTAATCAGGCACTACGTGTTCTTTGCCTTTCCGATGTATTATCTTAAAGTCAAACTTTTGTAAAGGACAATCTCTTCAAACGTTATTTGGGTTTTTCAAACTGTTGAGCCATACTAATAAGTGATGGTCTGTGATGACCGTAAAATTATTTCCTTCAAGGTATGGTCTTCTTTATAGCCCATATTACCGCCAAACATTCTACGTACTTTTTTTACTGAGCCAGGTACTTTAAGATCTTATATTGTCTTAACCTTATCCGGCTTGACATGAAATCTATCTTTGGTCACAACATACCTTTAATATTTAAGCTTTTTCCGACATAAAAGACATTTTTCCCGACTGACCGTAAGGTTTGTTGACGCAAACCTTTTAAATACCTCCGCTAGAATTTTGCAATGCTTTTCAAATGTTTTAGTTATCACTATGATGTCAATAAACATAAGGTTTGATTGAGCTCAGCATCTAGGACTTGATTAACCAAGCGCTGTTAACTAGCGGGAGCATTATGTAGTTCAAAAGGAATTCTGCAAAATTTAAATAAACTTTTTCCTGGAGCCGTAAAACTAAAATAATTTGTGGAGCTATCTGATATTGGAACTTGTCAGTAGGCAGATTTCATATCCAACGACGAGAGATATTTTGCATTATTAAGCTTATTAAGAATAGATAATATAAATGGTAGCGGGTAAGCATCTCTGTCACATTATACAGTTTTTTTGGCGATGACCAACTTGACGTTAACTTTTTAATTATTTCGTTCTTTAACATATTATCAACTTTTTCAGCTATGTGTCATTGTACTACTGGCAATACTGAGTAGTATCTCTGTTTAATTGGTGGCGATGAAGTCTTAATTGTATGTTCTACCAGAGTAGTACAACCAACAAATCTCCCATCTCTTTAAATAACTTACTAGTTAAACTATCTAACATCACTTATCTTTTTTCAAAAATTAATTTCAAAAATTATGAAATGCAACTGGTACAACTAACATCTTATTGATACAACATTTATTTATTAAAACAACAGGCATATTGACAACACCTAAACACACACATTTAAACCTATTTGCAACACACACATTTTTGATATCAGTCTTGTTTGGCTTAAAATCAGGGGGGATCTTAAAACATTTTATCCTGCTCCTCCTGTAACAGTATTGGTGGCTCCGGAATCAAATAATCCCAAAATCTCTTTGTTCATTATTTTAACAGCTAAATATAGCATTTTGTCGCCATTTGCGTGAGAAATAATATAATCTATAATGACTTGATCTAGATTTGTAGTCGATTTACCGAAATCATGAGACACTCGACTAGTTAGCGCCTCTGTCCCCCGTTTCCCGACTGTTTACCGGAACAGTTTGGACAATTGTATGTCTTAAAACTCCATTTATAGCATTTTTGCTGAACCTGGCTGGTCGGACAATTGCGAGCTATATGTCTATTTTTGGTGCACCAAAAATACTTAATTTTTTTTTAACATCACTGTGGGTAGCGTGCATGTAAGCTAAATCGGGTTCAATATGATTACTATAGCAAGATATAGGTACATATTCTTCGCTAGCAACTTCCTATTCTCAATTTTTAAACTGTACTCTATCAATTTCGGCAAAGTTTTCACGTCAACTAGTGACAACCTTATTAGATAAAATGGCGCTATGTTTTGCATGATTATCTTTAAACAAACGCATTCGGGATAGTCATAAGATAATCGCGCAAACGAGCTATTTATTATGACCACATACAGGTTCATTGACAAATCAAGGTAGCTGTTGAAATGGTCTTAAATGTATTTTCAAGCATTGTAATTTTACATTAAAACAATAAGATTCATATCATTCAATATAGTATACTGCATACATAATTTCTTCTTACTGCGCTTTGGCCTCACTATTAAAATGTATGAAACTAATTGTAGTAGATCAAATTTTGGAAATTTAGACCTTATTGCACTAAGAAATTGCAATCAGATCTAAATTCCCATATTATTGTTTATAATGAAAAGATTTATATTGCCCAGGAAAAAAAACTGAGATTAGTTTGCAGGTGCGTGTGTGCCGTTACGGATTGTTTTGTATTTCAGAAAATACATAATTCATTTCAATTGTGCAATGAAAAGTGTTATTTTAATAAATAGAATTTCATTTTGCTAGAAAGAATTTAGAAAGCTTTTATATAATAAATACATGGTAATTGTTTTAATAATTGTAATTATATCCATTTAATTGTGTTTCTGGTCAGTATAATGATAAAAATAATTTAATTAACGTTGCAACAATTGTTAATTATAGTTTTTTTTTATTATATTTTGTTTTATTTATGATTTATTTTAAAATAATATTAAAATTTAAGCTAATAGCAAAGCATTGTTCTTATTACTCTATTTGTGTATTCATATAAATATTAGATAAGAATTATAAAACTTATCAATAAAATAATTAAAAAAATTGATTTTAAAAATTTAAATTAGTAACAAATAATTTATATTTTCAATAACAATATTTTGAAAAAGTAATACTTAAACTAATAAAATATATATAATAATCAACATTATATTTTTTTAGATAATGCCCAGACGCCAAAATTCTCATGCTATGGTAAATGCAGGTTTCTTGTTACAATTTGATAAAAATAATACAATTTTAAATGCAAGAATCGTCTATGGTGGAATTAACCCTACGTTTGTCCATGCTAGTAATTCTGAAACTTATTTACGTGGAAAGAAGTTATTTGACAACAATGTGATGCAACAGCTGTTCTCAATTCTCGAGACTGAGTTAAAACCAAATATTTCACCACCGGATCCATCGCCGGAGTTTAGAAAACAGTTAGCAATAGCTTTATGTTATAAAGTAAGTACAAACACATTGTTTGAGTAATTTGATTATGTTATTATTATTTTAGTATATATTAAGTATAGCTCCAAATGTAGCAGCAGAAAAAATGTCTGGAGGTACAAAATTGGAACGGCCGTTATCGAAAGGTAGCCAAGATTATTCAACACAAGAGTCTATGTATCCTCTTACTGAACCAGTGAATAAGTTAGAAGCGCTTGCACAAACTTCAGGTAATAATAATTTGATAATACAACATAAAAAACATGAAATTGAAAAATGTTGTTACTATTAATTTATAATTTTATTCAAAATAATTGTTCAATCTTTTATTAGTTTTGGATGGATTTTGAAATAAGATAAACAATCTTCTTTATTAAAGTGTATTTTGTTTTTTTTAATTTTTAATGTTTAAAGCAAACAATACTTTTCTGTATCTTGTTTTAAAAGTTAAATTAATTGTTGAACTTTTTAAAATTATCATTCAAATCTGAACCACGTTGCGTCTGTTTCTACAAAGTATATCTAATATAGAAAATAATAAAAACTATATCACAAATATATTTAAACCGTGACTAGTATCAACCTTTTACAAAGCCATCATCTAACGGTGATACAAACAAGTATGAATATAAAAAAGAATTTACAAAGCATACATTCAACAATAAAACATAAAGTATATGGAGAGGTGAGAAATTACATTGAAATTATTATGATTAAAAGTTATTATGAATTACATACAATAATACAAATCGGACAAAACAGATTAAAAAGGTAGAGAGAAGATTAAGTTTTTACTTAAAGATAATTATGACAGAACATTCCGCAAAAAGAGAAAGGATTAAATTATTTAAAACAAAGAGATTTATATAAGTTGTTTGGTCATTAAGCAAGTTGATGGAAAGATTATTTTTTGATTTAGTAAATTCAAGGGCTTCTAATAAATTTAATTTTCTGCCTTTACAACAATTGTGAATAATTTTAAGTTTATTAATATTTGTGAATATGTGATTATTTTCTAAAATATGATTTGCAAAAGTACTATCTAAATGTTGTTGTCTGAAGAAGCAATAGTGTTCTTTAAATCTAGTTTAGAAATTTCTTCCTGTTTGCCCTATATATTGTGGATTACATGTCATACACTTCTGATGTTAAAATTGTATCTGTACGGTCTTTAGCGTTGAATAAAATGTTTGATAATCTATTTTAACTTTTAAACGCTACTTTATAACTAAATTTACTGAGAATATTTTCTATTTTCTCGGAGATGTTACCAAAATAAGTTATTGAAATATATTTCATGGGTTCCATGACTTTTATTTTAAGATAAATTAACTGGTGAGGCCATACTCTTTCTTAGTAACAATATTTTTTAAACTCAATTTGCCTAGAATTTGGTGTTAATGGTAGACTGAAAGATCTATGAACCATTGAATGGTAGGCTGCAAATTTGTGGCTGTAAGGATGTACAGAGTCAATCGGAATGGTTGAGTCTGTATAGATTAGTTTACAAAAAATATCAAATGAAAGATTAGTATTATCGTGACATATCGTTAAATCTAAAAAGTTAATTTTATTTTTAGTTTAGGTCTCTACTGTAAACTTAATAGTGGGATAAATACTATTGATGTAAGTCAACATATTCATACCAAAAGGAAATATGTTTCTTAGCAAGGTCTAAATTGACAATTTTTTTTTTAAAGAAGCCATAAATATTTCTGCTAACAAGGAAGTTAAAGGTGAGCCCACAGCTAGACCTGTATTTTGTTTGAAAAACTTACTATTGAATTGAAAGAAACTATTTTTAATGCAAAATCTATTTATTTATATTTTTTAAAAAATTTGAGACTAACTTAAGGCATTCATTTGGAAAAATGTTGGAGAATACACTACTGATATCAAAAGAGACGAATTTAGAATAATTTGGAAGTTTTTTAATTTTTAATATTGTTACCAAGTTCTAACAAATTTACAACACTAAATTTTAAAGAAAAATTTCTTAATTCTTTGATTAACTAATTTAATTTAATTTCTAAATGAGTTGGGTTGTTGATGTTGACTACGAGGCGTATTGGAACATTTGGTTTGTAGTTTATATGTAAGGTTTTATAGCTTTGGTGCTAATTGGTTATAGTTAAATTATTAGGGGGTGGAAATAGAAGTTTACTATTGGAAAAAAGAGATTGGAGTTTGATTTGAATTTTTTTAGTTGACTTTGAACGTAATGTTATAGGATTTTTACTGTTAATAAATTGCTAAACTGATATACCGGTTTTGGAAGAATTACTATAGCAATTGATTTGTCAGCTTTTGTGAAAGTGATGTTATGAGTTTTAATTTTAAGTCAAAGTGACTTAATGATAGTTGTGTCAAAATGATCTAAAACAAACTGGTTCTTAAGAATTTTATTTATTTATTTTGAATTTAAAAAAAAAAAAAAAACGTCTGGAGATTTATTATACTAAAGTGCAAACTCTAATTCAATAATATGTGTTTCTGTAACATTGTTGTTGTCTACATGTGGAGAGTATTTTGGGCAATTGCTTAAAAACAAAAACTCTTTTTGTAAAAACAAAACATCTGACATATTAATAGTTCTAATTGTGGGAGAGAAATTACTAATGTTATCTAGCCGTATTCTATGTTGTTGAGCTTTAAAAACAGAAAGTTTGCTATATTGAATCAAATATTTTTTATGAATTATTTTACTGATATTGTACCTAAGACGATCGTCAAAAATGTCAAATTCTATGGGGTGGAGTGAATGCGTTAATTTTGCATGTAATACCTTTACATAGTGCTAGTACGCGTTATTTTAATGGTAAATTCTTCTACATTCTTCTTTAAGCTATTGTTGTTCGGCAAAACGCAGTGCTTTTTTTGCTGCATTGAAGAAAAAACTCGTACGGATTTTAATAAACTTTGGTACTAGTTTTTGGCAAAGACACGTATTTAACTATATATTTTGTAATGCTATATGGTACTTCTCTTTCAGCTTTATGTATGTTTTGGCCTGAACCGCTATACTGGCGGATTTTAAAATGTGAATGGTTAATTCTAATATATTAACATAAGAAAACAACAAAAAAAAAAAAAAAAAAACAATTTTCTTGGTTATATCGTTTAAATCAAGTTTTTGTTATAGCGATTATTGTAGGATTATTGGGTATGGTAGGTATAAGTTTAATTTCGCAATATTTGATTTTTACAGTTCTTGCGTTGTGCAGATATATAGTATACATTTCAGTTTTGTATTTATTTATTTAGTTTTAAATTGGATTTTTTTTAATTCTAAACTTTCTATATCGGAAAGGTTTTTAATTTTAAATTTTATACTTGCTTCTGTTTTTCTTATGTATATGTTTCCATCTCGAGTCCATAGGTATTTATATTTAAACTCCTTTTTTTGTTCTCTTGCTTTATAAAACAGCATGTTTGTTTGTGCTGTAAATTGTTCATTTATATATATTTCATTGGCAATTGTTTTTTGTTCAAAGTATCTTTTCTATAGGTTGATTTTATATGTTTTTTTTTTATGTTTGTGTTTAATCCTTTTATTATCTTTATTACAACTTTTTCCTTTTTTTCATTTTTTGTTGTTTGTCAACTCCAACTATTATGACATTGTTTTTTAATTTTTTTCTAAAATTTCGACTTTTTCTTTTAATTCTTCATTTGATTTTTCTGTTTTTCTTAATTGTTTTTTTATTTCTTTATTTTCTTTTAATACTTTATCAAATTTATTGCTCATGTATTCCACGGATTTTTTTAGGTCTTTTAAAGTTTCTATAATATCTTTATTTGTTGCTTTTTTTTTGCTTTCACATGAATCTTTTTTTTTGTTAGTATTTTTAGCATTTCTAGTTTTTGCCATTTTATGAAACTAATTTAAAATAAAGAAACAAAGAGAGAAGTTTTTTAAATTTATCTGTTTTAGATTCTAATAGATTAATGAATTTTTCTTTTTAATTGATTTTTTTTATATATTTAACTATTATTATAGTTGTATCTGGTTTCCAATGTTTATTTGATTAATAATAAAATTAAACAATTGCATTTTAAGCTTTGTTAGTAGTTCCAATTAAAGGTACCCCTGTTAAGAAAGTTTGATTCTTTTACTTTCAAATAAACAACGTCTTGAGTTCTACTTTAGTCGCATTTTCCAGATGAGCACAAAAGGTTAGTTTGGTAATAATCGTAATTTTTAAGTATTTTAAATTTTGTAGCATTGCAAGTGTGACTTTAAACATTTTTAAATTCCTTAAGTTTTTAGTGTTTTGTTGTCTTACAAAAAGAACAATTGTCGTTTTGCTTGGGATTACTAATAGTTCTAACTTTTTGCAACACTTTGCTAAAGTATTTAGTGTATATTCTGGATTATGTTAAATAACGTAATTTAACATAAAGCGAATACGTCACTCTCATTAAGTAACTAACAATGTCAAACTGGTTAATTTGTGAGATATAACCAAAGATATATACGTTGGAGTTTTTGATATTAATACCACTTTAATTAATCCAGTTGGTTTGTGAGAGTGTTTTTATTTGCCAAAATTACAATAAGAACAGATTAAATTGCAGACAGTATTCTAAACAAATATTTTAAATATGTACATTTAAAGTATTTTGAATATTTAAATTAAAAATAAATCAGACAACATAATATGAATAAGTATAGGGTGTCTAGGAAGTAGGGACAAATTTGAATTTGGCGCCATTTTGTTCTGTGACGGTTGGCAGCTGTAAGTTTTTTATGTTTGTTATCTGATAACCTTCCCATTAATAGCCTGATCGCTTTTGTTTGGTGAGCATTGTTGTTTGATGTTTATTTTTGTCATAGAGCAGATGTCAACTGAGCAACGTATCCAAATGATAAGAAGTGATTACAAAGTTATTGCTAGAACGTAACGTTGCTCCAACCAAATCCACAGTTCGTAAGTTAATCCAAAAGTTTGTGACCACGGGTTCTGCTTCAAATGTTAAAAAAACGGGACGATCGCGTTCTGTTCAAACACAAGAAAATATTGCTGTCGTGCGTGATAATTCAACCGTAAGTTCCAGAAAATTGGTTTGCCAATAAGCTTAATACCTGAATACATCACCAAATTTACTGCATGTAATTCTGTCAAAAGATCTGAAAATGCATGCTTAAAAGATTCAAATTAAACAAGAGTTGAAATTTGCAGATCATGGAAAAGACATCGATCTGCTCAGTGGGTCTTGGATCAACAAACGGAGAACAATAACTTTACAAAAAAAAAATATATTTTACAAATGAAGTGCACTTCCATTTCAGTAGATTTGTCAATAAGCAGAACTGTAGAATTAGGGGTACCGACAATCCGCAAGTGACTATGAAAAATGAGATGCATCCACAACGCCCGACTATGTGGTGTTGGTTTTGGGCAAACGGAGTGATTGGCCTGTATTTTTTTTTTAAATGAAGGAGCTGCCTTTACTGTAAACGGCGATCGTTACAGAAACATGCTTTCTGATTGATTTTTCCTAGTTGTGGATGAAAATGACTACTTTTGGTTTCAACAAGATGATGCAACATGTCACATCCCGAAAAACGATTGCTCTGCTGAATAAAAAGTTTTCTGAAAAAGGTTTTTGCGTGGCAACCAGAAGTGTGATTTTTTTTGCGGGGATTTAAGAAATCAAAAGTGTACGTGAACAATATACCAATTAAAGGAAGAAATTCAAAAAGTTATTGGCAGCATCCTACCTGATGTTTCTAAACGCGTCATCAAAAACTTCAATGAACGCATTGCTCATTGCTGCGCGGTCTTGAATGGTCATATGGAGGATATAATTTTTTATACATAAATGTGAGATGTTATTTAATGTTTGTAAAAACTTTACATTTTCAATAAATTTTGTAAGTTCTATAGCACTTTAATATTCGTCCCTACTTCTACACACATTTAGTGTATATACTCAATAAATTTAAGATTTGGATACAAAATTACTCAAATTATCTGATTTACTTGTTAAAGTCACATTTCCAATGTCATAATTGTAGGTCATAAACTTATGACTTTTGATAAAACTTACGAGCGCCTTAAATTCCTAGCCTACTACATTACTAAAAACTTTAGACCAAATGTCAAATAATGTTAGTAGAGTGTGATACTTTATTAACGTACATATGCAATTTTAACCCTACTTTATATAGTCTTGTAGTGATATCTAGACAGACGTCGTTAGGTTTCAAAAATGCCAGATTTGCTAAAAATTTAGTACAAACCGGTCATCAACTTCTTCACATTAAAAGGTTTTTTGCTTTATCAAGTTAAAGATTGGATGGAGTATATGGTAAAGATTTACTTTCTTATTCTACTGTGTAAAAATAAACCAAAAAGTTTAAAATGAAATATGAGTCTTTAGAGAATGATTTAAGATTGCTTACTAAAAATGAGGGAATTATCAGCAATGTCGGGACTGTCAGATACAACAATTTTGCAAATACTGTATGACCACTTGAGTATAAATAAAATGAGTGCAAAATGGGTTCCAAAACTGTTCAAAAACAGCATCGAGTAAATTTTGTTTGATTTTTTTTTTAAACTTTGTGAGAAGAAACAAAAAGAAGTTCAATCTAATGTTACAAAGGATTAAACTATGGTTTTGTATCATGATACTCTGTATACAAAAAATCTATGAAATGACGGGATGCTGGTGAACCACCACCAAAAAAAAACTAGGGTTGATTGACATAAAACACTTAAATTTTTTAGTTGTATAGGCAAGCAACTGAAAAATTTAAGCCTTTACGTATTTAGTGATTCAATATCTTTGATTTCGTATCAATTAACCAATTTTTATAGAGGCCGCAGTATTAGCTGAACAAACTGTCACGTCAATAAAAATTGAACAGTCTCCCAAACCATCAAAAGTTGGTTTGTTGTCCACTTTCAAAATAATTAATTTGTGGTCATTTAATAAATATGCAAACCATATATGTTTTTAGTCATTTGTTTATAATCCCTATCTAGAATTAACTTAATATAATATTACAAATAATTAGATTCACGTACCCGGAAATTACTTGTTGATAGTGAATCAATCATTTTTGATATACTGATCTTGCAACGCTTTTTTAAAAACAAACAATTTATTTTACCGCATTTTTTACAAATTAGTTCTTTCTTGATACATTGACTAATCACATATCCAAAAGCATAACACTGTTTGCAAAATAAAATAAGTAAGCGATTTAAGGTTTAAAGATTACGGAAGCTTGGCTTTGGATCACAAAATTTTCTTTATTAGTTCAGCTTCTAATTCTTGTTTATTTTCTAATTCTTTACGTGCAGAAGATAATTGCACAGATACTCCACTCAAATTTTCTTCTTTATCTAGTATATCACAGGCTTCAGGTTTATATAGGTTCTTCTCTCAATTGACGTTTAGATTCTGGTTGATCTGTTAATGTTGCTCTTCTTGAGGTTTGACAGTTTTAAAAAAAATTACATTGTGTGAACATTGCCTTAATTTATCCAATCAATTTGATAGCACATCAATCTTCCTTTGTTTCTTGTCAAAGATGAGTACATAACAATGACACCCAAAACTTCTCAATTTGTTTAATTTTATTTATTATCCAAATCCAAGTTCTGCTAAATTCTAACTCTTATGTGAGCTAGTTCCTGTTTAAGTTAATGTGCACACTGAATAATATACAGTTTCAGTCCATTTTTTTTTCAAATATTGCGCATGTATAAAGAAAACTTCGAGAACCAAAGCACAAAATACCTAGTCACACTAGTAAACAACAGATAGGATTCACTACAAGAGATCAAGAGCACGGTAAAACAAGCCCGACAGGCATTCATCAAACTACGTCTCTTGCTATGCGATAAAAACCTTAATTTAGAAATCCGCCACAGAATGGTTAAATGCTACGTTTGGACAGTTCTACTGTATGGAGCAGAAACCTGGACAATAAAAACAGCATCCATTAACAAGATCAAAGCGTTCGAGATGTGGTCATTCAACAAAATGCTCCGTATCCCATGGGTAGACCACATTACCAACGAGGAAGTGCCGAAAAGGGCAGGAGTGAACAGATTACTATTCAATACCATAAAGCAGCGCAAGATAGGATACCTGGGTAATATACTAAAAGTGCAAAAATATCAAATTCCCCAGCTCATACTCAAAGGAAAGATAGAAGGCAAAAGAAATATTAGACATAAACAGCTATTATAGCTTAGGAACATCAGGAACTGGACCGGAATAAGAAAGTTTAGCAACATGTGCCAAGCAGCAATAAACAAAACTTCAACAATTATACAATAAATGATAATTCGCCAACCCACATGGGTGTAAGGCAACATAAGAAAATACTCAGATGCAAATAAACCGGGTCATTGGGTATTTTTCTGCAAAAAAACCGGCTAATTTTTTTTTTATAAAACTTTTAGTGTTTTATAATCTAAGAGACTATCAGGATGTAGAAAAAAAACAACAATATGGTACTTATCAGTTTAATTAATAATCAAAAATAAAATTTAAAAGTATGCGTTCTTCATTACCTATCATTCGACATTATGCACAGAGGTTTAAGGCGGCTACTGGGTTGACTTGTTGTTTTCAATTAACTGGCATTCTTAGGGCAGATTAGTGTTTTGATTATGGTTGTAGCAGATAAAAGAAACCAGCGGTTTGTGTCTAGATTCCTTTATGTTAGTTTTTCTACCGTCCAAAGAGCACTTGAGCAGTTTAAAAAGACCGGCAGAAATACTCGGAGTCCGGGATCTGGCAGGAAACAAAAAACGACTGCTATCAATGACCGATTTATTATTTGTACTACTCTACGGAATTGTCATTGACTTTAATAGATCCAAAAACAACTCCGTGAGGTTTGTTGTACAGTTATAAATGTGTGGACAGTTTGACAAAGGTGGCAAGAAGCTGGCTTAAAATCTTGTAGACCAGCAGCTGGACCAAAATTACTCCCACGTCACCGAGTAGCCAGACTCCAAATTTCTCGCAAACATTGGAAATTAGCACAATGGAAGACTGACAAGTTTACTGACAAGTTTAGATTCTGCCTACATTTGTTAGATGGAAGAATACAAGTATGAAGATGAACGGGAAAACAATTTACGGAGTGCACCATTAAACTCCCGTTTAGCAATGGTGGAGGTTCCCTGATGGTATGAGCAGAAATATCAATGGATGCTTGCACTGAATTGATTGTCATTGATGGAAGATCACTGACTGCACAGCGGTATATTGAGAAAGTTTTAGAAAATTACGTAGTCCCATTTGCTTCATGTATTGGCAATGGCTTTATTCTGATGCAGGATAACACAAAACCGCATTCTGCAAGATGCGTCACAGAACATTTGGTTGCAGTTGGAATAAAAAAACTCAACTGGCCTGCATATAGGATTTTCATTTGGGGTACAAATGGAAATCCTATAGAACATGTTTGGGATATGCTGGCCAGTTAGATCACGTGCAATTGCACCAACACTTCAGAAAGAATGGCAGAATATTCCACAAAATGATATTTGTGAGCTCATTAGTAGCATGGGCCGCCGTATGCAAGCAGTAGTTACGGCTCGAAGAGGCAATACAAAGTATTGAAATCTTATTCAATTGAAATTTTCAATATTAATCACTGTTAAGTTTGTTTTAGTAAAATGCATTTTCTTTTGTGTAAACATACATTATCGTTTTCGTTTATTAATGATTATTAAATAAACTGATAAGAACTATATGTTGTTTTTTTTTACATCTTGATAGTCTCTTTGATTGTAAAACAGTAAATGTTTTATAAAACAAAAATTACCCGGGTTTTTTTGCAAAAAATTACCCAATAACCCGGCTTTTTTCTTTCAATCTTATTATTTTGTTGAGTAAATGCATTGGATTTAATGTGAAAAACTTCCAGTTTCTCCCGTAAATTTTGTGCTCAGACAAATTTCATTTCCGTGCCGTTGTCAGACATTAAGCACTTAATCTCTCTAACAAATTGATTTTCTTTAATGTTTAAAAAGATATTTAATTTTACTACGGTTTTGTCTAAGGTCTTTAAGAAAGAGACATGTTTACAAAATAAGAAATACATGGCTTCTCCTTGACTTGATTTTTCAGCATTTTTTGTTGTTGTTGAAATAAAAGTTTTGATGTTGTTTACCTTGTACACATCCTTCACATACATAGTCTTTCCAATTATTGGTGTATTCAATAAAGTTTTTGGCAAAATTATATCTGACCTACTTAACATTTTGATGTACAAGTCTTTTAAGCTAAATTTTAATTAACGTCAACAGCAGACATCGTTCAGACTTGGCTTGACAAAACATTATTTTAAGCAAATTTTTGATTTGCTTGACCATGGCAACTATATTATTTTTATCAAGTTTTGACAAATGACATTCTGCTTGTGCGCCGATTGTATATATTCTATATTCAACTTTTGAGTTTCATAAAAAAAGTGTTTTATATGTACCAGAACCGACTTGGTTCTGGTACAAATAAAACATTTCTCAATATTACTTGATACCAGTCCTATTAAAAGCTTCTAGGTTCACATTGCTTACACCAATATTATTAAACTTGCTTGCATTTCCAGTTATGACAGTTAAGCACTCAAAATGACCTTTGACTTTTTTGTGTGCAATTATTACAATTTTAGTTATTTTTGCAATAAATCACATATTTAGCACAAAGTTTATTTTTGCAAAACTACTTGACATGTCTCTTCATTCCACATTTGAGTCACTCAACTAACAAAGTTTTTTAAAAACGTTGACATTTTGACCTTTTGGTATGTGGTTTTTTTTTTCAAAATAAAAGCTTTCTGGGTTAAATTGGTTTTGTCAAGTCTGTTATCTTTTAATTGTAAGCATTCGACAAGTTTGAAAAAAGTCTTGTGAGCACAGCAATAATATCCCAGGCAGTAGAAAAATTAAACAGCTTTAGAAGTAGAATCTAGGATTCTGGATAGTATTTAGCCTGCTCTTTTTGATGTTCTTGCCTTCAACTTGAAGATTCTCGGCGAGTTGTTGCAGCTGCATGCAATTCTTCACGGCTGATTTCGTAGTGTTGTATTAGCAGCTAAAAATCGTTTTGCAAACCTTTGACTTTTTTATATAACAAACAAAGTTTTTCTAACATATAATTTGCAGAATTACAGTTTGCAATATTGTGCGCTAGTTTGCCTTTAAAACGCCAGAAAACATTTTTTTAGCGCATTTTTATGTCCATAGCAGTACAATTTAAAATTTTACATTATTGTAATTACAACTATAAAAATAATGTTAAATGTCGATGCAAATCTTTTAATACATAACTTATCTAACTAGCATCGAGTTGGTGACATTTCCAATCAATACAAAGACAAACGCATTCTAATAGTTTTGGGCCTATAACCTGTTAATAATTTGCACGCACTGGATGTAAATATTTTCTGGCAAAAAAAATACTTTTTAATTTATTAACGGATTAATGCGTTATTTTAATATACAGGGTGTTAAGTAAACATAAAAAATTCAAGGGTTTAAAATAACCCCTTGAATTTTTGCCGTATGTTTACCTAACACCCTCTGTATAAAGCGACTTAAACAAAATACTATTTGTAAACACAAACAAAATATTCTAACCACAAAACGTAATTTCTTTATTTAAGTGGCATATTGACTGAAACTATAAAATTAAATAAGTGTTAACTAAGTTATTATTTTTGTCTATAAAATTGTTTGTTAGTTTGTTTATGAACTGAATTATTTTAAATGTCTTTTAAATAATAGGCAGGAATAAAGGTTGTTTTCTTTATTGTGTAATTTTAGGAGAAGCTGAATATATAATAGATATGCCCAATTTCCGACATCAAACGTACGCAGCATTTGTATTAGCAAAGGCCCCAGCAAAATCAGTAATAAAAAATATTAACACAAGTTTGGCTTTGGTAATTATTTTACTTAATTTTAATTTCTTTTAAAATAACATTTTAGTTTAGAAACTTAAAGGTGTTATTTCATTTGTTGACCAAAATGATATACCAGGAAAAAATAGTTTTATTTCTAATGTATATTTACCGGAAGATGAAGAAATATTTTGCAGTGGAAAAGTTTTATATTACAATCAACCAATTGGATTGATCATAGCAACAAGTCAAAATATTGCAGAACAAGGAGCAGAATTAGTTGATATAAAATATGAACTATCAAATAATCCAATCTATTTGACTATACAATCTGCACTAAAAGATAATAAATTTACGCACAATAAAACAATACTTCCAAAACATGAAGGTAAGTGTAGTTGTTTATTTATATGTAGATCTAATAATTTTATATTTAGGTGATAATGTAAACAAAATAGTCACCGGAAAGATGAATATTGGTTGGCAATATCATTATCATATGGAAACACAGATATGCAATGCAGTGCCTATTGAAAATGGTGAATTTAATATTTTTCCTGGGACGCAATGGATGGATTTAGCACAAAGTGCTGGTGCACTTTGTCTTGGTATTCCAGAAAACAAGTAATTTAACATAATTAATTCACTTTTGAAAATGTTATTGATATAATATATTTAAAATTATTAAACGTGCATCAAATGCTTTACTGTGTTATTAACTTAAATTATTAGATGTGTGTTAATTCTATTATAAAAAACAATATTATTTTGTTTTAGGATAAATGTTCAGGTTCGCAGACTGGGTGGTTCTTACGGAGGCAAATTATCAAGAAACGCAATAATTTCATGTGCTGCTTTAGTAGCAGCAAATAAAACAGGAATGCCTGTAAAAATATGGATGCCATTTACTGATAATATGAATGCAATTGGTAAACGCCATCCTAATTATCTAGAGTTTACAAACAAAGTTGATAATAAAGGTGTTATACAATCTTTAAAAATGACTACATACACCGATATGGGATTACATATAAACGATTTTCCAATAGATGTAATGGAAAATTTATTAATTGATACATACAACAGTGCCAGTTTTGAAATTGATATTAATTATACACGTACAGATAACGTACCGAGTTGTTGGACCAGAGCTCCAGGTAGTGCAGAAGGCGTAGCTATGATTGAATCGGTTATGGAACAAACCGCTTCTGAATTGGGGGTAGATCCTTTAGATTTACGTTTAGCTAATATTACAGATGAGCATCTTATAAAATATATTAATGATATGAAAGATTGGGCCAATGTGGATAAAGTAAAGGCAGACATTGCGGCATTCAATAAGGTATTTGATACTTATTTAATTAAATTTATAACAAAATATTTCAGTTGTTTACAATTATAAACTGGTAGTAAAATATTTATGGTTGCCTAGTACATCATGGTGCAAGCATATTAGGGCAATAAACACCAGTAAGACAATAAATACAGTTAACGGTCAAGTAAATTATATTTTTTGTGTATTAGGCAATTAACTATTTAGAAGACATTTATATTTTGATTTGACATATTTTTTTTTTATTTATCAAACGTCAAAGTTGAATGTAAGTGATGTTTAAATGACATTCTTATAAGTGACAATTTCCGCTTTAACCAATAAAAAAATTTTTATCTACCAGACGTTGTTAACTGATCAGACCTAGACCGGTAAGTATAACCTACTGTCTTTCTTGCTAAGCTGGTAAATAAACGCTATAATTTCAAAGTTAAAAAAATAATTTATTAACGCTATACTAATAATTCAAAGTTTAACTTATAACTTTTTGCTTAATCAGTAATAAAGAGACAAAATAAATGTAGCTCTGCGAAGAAACGTGGATTAAAAGATCACTGTCGCTAATTTTTTTGCTGGTTGTTAAAAGCTACTCATAGGTCTAGTCATAAGTATAGGTCTATTTTTAATACTGTTAACGGATTGTTAAAATTAGATTTTGTTGGAATTCACATTTCTAAAAAATTTAAATTAAAATAAAACCACATACATCTTTAAAGATTAGCAATAGTCAAGTGCAAATACTGTTAAGTATGCGTCTGGGTTTCATTCCCAGCAGCAACAAAATCTAATTTCTTATATAAATTTTGATGTGGTCGTTTCTTTCGCAAAGTATAAAACATATTTCATGTTTTACCTGGGATTCAAACCCGTGATCTGTAGTACCGTAACTAGTCTCTCAACCGCTACGCCACCGAGGTTGGCTACACTCCTTTAGTAGTGTGGTTTAGTCGATTGTTTGTTAGAGTTTGTTTGACAAAGCAGACTGAGTGTATGGATATGAAATTTTGTTTTATTTAATATTGTGTTTTATAAAATTTTGCAGTTTCTAAAAGCATTTGCAAATTAGACCCTGTCTATATTTCAATTAAATAACATACATGAAAAAGACAAAATTCAATGTAGCACTAGTCTTGCACTTAACATGCACAAACATTTTGTTCTAAATTTCTGTTTCTCAAAGTTTTGCCAACTTCCGCCGTGTATATTTGGTGTAAAACGTATTTTGTTGGTAACAATTTGCCATTTGAATTCTGCATAACTCTAATTTAAATACTTTAACAAAATGTCTATTGTTATTGTTTTACACTTTATATATTTTTTTTAGAAAAACAAATCGGCATTAATAGTTTTTTTTTTTAATGTATCAAGAATTTGTTTAGCACGTTACACATCAAGTAAACACATTAGTCTAAACAAAATTATTATTGATTGTGTAGTTTTAATAGCATTACTTTTGCAATATTTTGTAAATAGATAATTTAGTTAATATTAAATTTCAAGCACACATTTAAGCCGTTTTTTGCCATAACGTGAGAGCTGTTCTCTATATTTTGAGTGTGTAGTAGTTTAAAAGTAAAGTTCCATTTAATAATTTTAAATTTGATATATTTCTAATTATATGTTTAATAAAAATTTTGCAGATGCAGAAACAAAGTGGATATAATTGCAAACTACTTTTTTTCTAATATGAGGGAAATTCCATCATGGGACAGACGGGGTAGTTTTTTTTTTTGCACTCCGGATAGTGCCGGACTTACCGGCCAATCTCTCATTTAATTCTTAATACGGTATTTGCGTTTATTGTATAAATAAGTGTTTTTATCTATTGTCATTAGCAAATCTTTTTTTTTTAATTTGTTTTTAATCCGTTTTTTTTTTAATGCAGTTAATTTGCGTTTTTTTTTTCTTTCAGAATTGTGGTGCTCCTTGATATTATGATATTCTATTAATTTATGTCTTTTAGCATTTCATTAGCAATAGTTTTGCGTTTTAGGCTCTCGCTTATCTCTTGTTTAACGTTCTCTTACTTAGGTTATTTGCAGAAGAGTACAGTGTGCCTGTCGTTACCTGCTTTTTTTTGTACAGCCATTTATCTTGTTCTTTGATCTTATTGATTTTTTTTTGCCATTTGAAGAACGAAGTAGTCAACAGTACGGCATAGAGAACATGTAATTTTTCTAAATTACCATACACATATATTTTTATTGTGGCTCGGTGTACCCGACACTTCAATAGCCTACTCTAAAAGAAAACGGCGTGATTAGGTATTTATTTATTTATATTTGAAGAAATGTTGTCTTTTTTCCAGATATTGCTATTCTTTCTTCCGGTAGAAAGGCGATAAAAATTGTCCTAGCACGATCAAGCTGTTTTCTTTTATCATGCTTGTGTACCCCTTGCAAATTTTTAGGGCTTATCTTCTCTGGGCTTTTCCAGGATTTTCCGGTACTTACTTATAGTTTTTGACCTCTATTCATACTTTGGCTCCGTTATAAATTATTGGTTCTGCGAGGCAGCACTCCATTCTTTTTTTAGTTTTTTTTTGGCGCTTCCTGTCTTTGGCATGATGATATCTGGGCATGTTTTCCAAAATTTAGATACTAATCCAGGTATTTGATAGTGGGGTTAGTTTGATCTTGGTTATCCAGTTGGTTATTTGTTTCGGAACTGGGTTTATTATGTTAAAAGTTCTGTCGTATAAAACATTCTGTAGTAGTAATACAAAGACCAACCCCAACGCAAACTTACTAATCAGCCTTTTCAGTACTTTTTGTAATATTAAATAAATTTTTAAAACTTATTATCTTTTTTCTAGTTTAATTGAGTTTATCTAAATTGTTTTTTTTTTTTTTTTTTGTCTGCAGCGTACTAATGTTTAATGTTTTTGAAAGATGAGAAGTACCTTTTGTTATATCTTTTACTGGTGTATGTGAGTAAGTTTAAATTTTTAGCAGCTTAAAAACACTGTTAATGCTAATACAAAATGTATGTATTAACAGTTTTACCAAAATAATTGGGTTATGTTACAATTGCTATTTGTTTATGAATTATAAAAAAACTAAAACCTGTTTTTAAATTTTCATCTACAATAAAATTGATAAACATTTGTGTATTTGACTTTTAAGTTTCATCTACAATTAAATATATAATTTAAGATTTAAGAACTGGCAAAACTATATGAAGTGTAGAACAATATACTGTAGTAAAATAGCATTAAAAAATAAAATAAATTAAAATAATTCAAAATAAGATAAAATACCATAAACTATTAAAAATTGTAACAAAATTTTAGCTTTATCCATTATAACAAAATTAATAACAACATTATTCTTAAAACCCCTCGATTCAATTGTGGATATATGTTTAAGTTTTCCAAATTGTAATTATGTTAACTAATGCATTAGTTATCTTGGCGCCCATATACATGTATATGATGCTCATTTCTGTTATTACATTAAAGTTTTTATCAGAAATAGTACGCCCTGACACGCCTTATGCGTTTTTCAATCGCATTGATTATCTTTTTGAGTGGATACTATTTTTCATGTTTTCTGATTTTAGCATAGTTTTAACAAAGTTATTTTGGTAATTATTTTGCCTTAGCCCACTTTTCACTGTAATAGAAAATATGCTCCAACGTATATGCACTAATTTTGTCTTTGTCGCTTTGGTTAAGATTTATGTTCCTTCAATTTATTACCTTTACTTTTGATAAAAGTATTTTTCATTTATTTATTTACAGCCATTAGCACTTTGTTTAGATTTATTTTCTTTAGTTTTTTTTAATCTTTTTCTTAACTTTGTTTTAAATTTTTGAATATTTTTTTCTATAATTCTCAATTTTACTCTCATACCTTTTTCTTTTTTATTCTCCATATTTTCAGTTAATTCAAAGTATATATTCCTATGTAGACTTAGATGTTCTCCATCATTTACACTGCATCTATTTACTTTCCTATAGATATCCTTCAAACACATGGTTAAGTCTATGATTGATTTAAAAGTTCTCTTTTGCAAAAGTTAAGTTTTTTTTCTTCATTTGCAATTACCAGGTCATGGTTGTGCATTCATTCTACCAATATATTTTAGTTTATCATTTGGCTTCCTATCGGTATCGTGTCTTAATTTACTATCTCTAATGTGTTTAAATTTTTTTTTAATTCTACTACAGGCGACTAAAAACGCAAATAAATTACAACTTTTTTGGTATCAGCCCACACAAAAACCATTGTTTGCTGTCTATGTTAAAAATGTTCACTTTTCATATCCTCTAATTGCTGCATCTTTCCAATTGTCTATAATCCATTTGTAGTCATTTTTTGACTGGTTCTTGTATTATGCGTTTATCAATATTATTTTTGATAGCATGACTATGGAATAAATCCATAATCGCCTTTCATTTACCTACGTTTGTTTGCAGTATTTTACTTAACTTAACAAAACATTTACCATATAACTTAATTTTCACTACTAATATAATATATATAATCTTAATAACACTAAACCCTGTTTTTAATTAATTATTTATTAATTTTGTTTTGATTTTCTTTTTTCTTTTTGTTACCGCCATCATTCATTTTATTCCTCTTCCATCTTCTTTCAGTACCTCGTTTTTTCCCATTTGCTCTTCTCTCATCTGATTGCATTGTAGCATGTGTTTTATGCTTTCCCTAACTTTTCCACACATTGTACACATTTTCTTTTCCGTTTCCATCCAAAATTTGCACACTTTCTCCTCATTTCCACATCTAAATTTTGCAATCATTCGTTTTTCCATTTTTCTATAATTTACAGTTTTTAGGTACTTTGGTAGTGCATCCGTTATAATGTGATCATAATTTGAATTGTACCTAGATTTATTTATCCGTGTTCTTTGTTCTTGCACTTGTATATTTCTTTATCTCTCATAATACTTTCTTTCCACATACTTCTATCTATTTTTAATCTTTCTACTTCCTCACTAGCAAATCCAATCTTGTAAAAATATTTCTCTCTGCATGTTTTCATTTTTTCACATTTTCCTTTCATTTTCTCCTTCAGGCAATCTTGTAATATTTTACATTTATTCCTTTCTCTCACTCTTTCTTTATACCTCATTGCACGCTTTCTTGCTTCTACTCATAATTTGTCTATTTTAACTTCTTCCATTACAATGGGTCTCTGTGTTTACTTTTAATACCCATCTCCAGTATGTTGTTTGAATAACTCTTTTTTGCATTTTCCATTCCTAAATTTCCGCTCCGTACAATAACATACTTTTCATCGTTTCTTTTATTCTCATACATTCAAATTTTCTTTCACCAATTTCCCATACTAGTCCTACCGCTTTATTTACCTTTCTTGTCGTATTTTTTATGTGTTTATTTTTTATATTGGTTGTACAAAAAACATATCGTAGGTATTTAATCGTCCACACTTTCTCTCTGCCCACTACCACCCCAGTCCAAAACTTTTCACTCATACAGACTCTGCTAACTGTTTCCACGTACACTTTTTTCATTATTTTTACTCGGTGTTTATTTATTCCTCTTTTTCTCAAATACATCTACAATTTCTCTCTACTCACACTGTCAAATGCCGCTTTTAGGTTCAACAATAACGCATAAAACTTTCCTACCTTTTCTGCTATTTTCTTCTCTACTATATGGTGTAGTATGTATACATTATCCATGGTATCTCTTCCGTTTTTAAACCTGGCTTGTCCGTCTGCTGTACTTAGTAACGTTATACCTCTGTAAGTTTCTGCAAGCTCTTTATTTCCTTTTTTGTGTATCGGACATACAAGACATACTCTTCACTAGATTACAATTACAGCAACGTGGTTTATTTTTGCATTTTTGTACCGTGTGTCCGTCTTTTCTACATATGTAGCATACTTTCTCTTTCTTATTTTTTTTGCAGAATATTGCTTAAAAAACTTTTCTTTACTTTTGCTCTTTACTCAGTTAACTTAAATCTTTTTTTTTTATCAATTTAATTGTATTATTTGTAGATAGATTTATTTTTAACGCATCTCTTAGTTTGTTACTCAAGGTTTCTATGATTTTATTTACTTCAGTAGTCTTATGGAGTTCTAGCAGTAAACATGACTCCTGTCCAACTACTATATACAGACTCCTTCTTTCTTACTATAGCTACTTTAATGTGACCTTATATTGTGTCAGTTATTTTCTTTATCCCTTTGCCAAGCTTTTCAACATTTATTTTTGTTTCCACATATGTCTTCATTTTGCTTTATAAATATCTATTTAACCTTATTTTGACCTGTTATTTGACATACTTGTTTGTTTTCTTTCTGATTGTCCTTTTGTTTATTAGTTTAGCATTATATTTTTTTTTAATATGTACTCACAGATTATGCTCTGGAGTTGCAGTTTATGTTTTGTATGCACTTTTAGTATTTACAAATGTTTTCTAGCACGTTATCGTTTGGATTTTTTTTGCAATTCTTGACACAATTTTATATTCCATATTTACTTTATAATCTATTATTAGAATAAGACCATTTTTGTTTTATAGCTTTTTTATACCATAAGGTATATATGTAAATTCATTTTTCTTTTCCTTTCATTTAATTTTTATGCATCCCTTTTTTTTATTAATTTCTTTTTCATCTGGAGATAGGAGATCCATCCTCTTTCTTTCATTTTTCTTTTGCTTACCTTTTTCCTTGGTTTTTTTTACAGTCTGTTTGCATTAAACTTTCTATTCACAAGCCCAAGTCTATGGCGCTTAAATCTGAGACTTCTACTTTATTATTTTTAATCTTTGTTGCTTTATTTGTATCATCAGCTATATACCTTAATCCCGTAGTAGGACTTCTAGCCGTTTTTTAGTTTGTTTAGCAACTCACGATCAAATTTTTGCTTGATTAGAATTTTCTGCGTTGTTTTTTTCTTCTGCTCAACCTCTTTAGTTTCTCTTTTCACATTTATTTTTATATAATCCAAATATTTGGAGTAAGTCATAGAATCTTTATCCTTTTTTGTTTAGTTTTAATTAATGAGATTCTTGAACTCTTTGTTTATTAACATTTTTATCTTTTTCTTCAAAAGTAGAGTCTAGGAAGTAGAACTCCAACTGTTTTCATTGACTCTGAGAACATTTTAATATTTGGGTCTAAAGGCGCAAAGCTAAAAGCCTGCCCTTTGGTTAGCGGTAACCTAGATTTGGCTGCGATCTTTGCAGGTGTTAATTCAAATTAAGTCTTAACCTGTTGAGATTTTGACAAGTTGTTACCTTAGTTGGTTTAGTTTTATACGCGCCAACACGTTTTGATGATTTTGGTTTAAAGTTCTGTTTGAACAATTGCAGCAAACAATCTAGAAATGTAAGAATTGTAATTGCTCTATATATCTTATGAACATAAAAGTAAGAGAATTTATCTAATCTCAGTTTACTTTTTTTCTTTTTTATTTTGAGACGATTTTGAACATGCTTGGATATTTAACTGTAGTAATTCTACAAGATTGCGAAGATTTAACAAATAGACACTTAATGGGAATCTTATAGAAATTTGCTTAATGAACGCCTTCGAATTAACAACACGTACTTTGATCACGCCATACAATACAAGATTACTTGGTCAGATACAAGAGGACGCAACTCCATAATCGACTACATTATAACAAATAGAAAAATACCACCCAAAAATATAAAAGATGTACGCACTCTGCCATCAGCCAACGTAGGGTCCAACCATAGACTAGTTCTAGAAAAGATAAATTTGGAAATTGTAAATGTGAAATTAGACAACACAAATATAAAAAAACAATTAAACAATTAAACATAGAAAGCATAGACAATGAAAAGACTAGAATCCTATACTAAAACAGGCTAATAGAAGAACTAAATACCTACTACTTGGAGACAATCATAGATATAGAGAAAACGTAGAAAATTTTCAAAGAAAATATCGAGCAACAAAAAAAATACTGAGCAAAAGAAAAATTGATAAAAACAAACGAGAATACAAAACACCCAGGTTCAACGAAAAAATGAAAAGCAAAAGTTAAAAAAAAAGTTTCTTAACTATAAAAGTAAACAAATAACTGAATCTAGAGAAGATTATGTATGAATAAGTAACAGAGTAAACCAAGAAATAGACAACATCAAGAAAGAACACTGGGAGAAACTCACAAAAGATATGGAATACGACTTATACGGCTTCCAAAAGAAAGTCTAAAAAATAGTAAGGAGACAAAAAAAAAACTGAACAAGTTTGTAAACATCAACGGCATTACAGAACAACAATGGACTTAACATTCTACCAACTTATATAGAGAAACCGAGGAAGAAACCTATACACAAAGCAACAACATAGAAGACAATGATGAGAGGGTCCAAATAACATAAGAAGAAGTAAACATAAAAATAAAAAAGCAAAAAAGCGTCAGGATCTGATGGAATCTACAATGAGCTTATAAAATATAGAGAAACATCACTAAACATATGGCTACTAAAACTTTAAAAAAATATAATAACAATAAGAGAGATACCGGCAACATGGAAAGATAGTCTGCTACTGCCTATATTTAAGAGAAGAAACAAGAAGAAACCGAAAAATTATAGAGGCATTAGCCTAACAAACAGCACTTTAAAGTTATTAACGGCAATAATTAAAAACAAACTAGAAAAACAAAGTTATAACAGAAGAACAGCAAGGTTTCAGAAAAAATTGCAGTACCACATATATGCAATATTCATTGTCAGACATATAGTAGAAAAATCAGTAGAATAATACAAACCCGCATACATGTGCTTTGTGGACCTAAAAAGTGCATTTGATCGAATAAAACGCAATGACATACTGAAACTGCTAGAAACAGAAAACGTAAACCCAGAACTAATAAAATTAATCAAAGAAATTAATAAGATCAACAAGACCATAATCAAAATGACAAAAAACGTAACACAGAAAATACCTATTATAATAAGAAGAATACGTCAAGGGGATTCACTCAGCCCTAGGTTGTTTAACATAGTCGTGGATAGAATAATATGCAAAGTATAAAAACGTGAAGGTATTCTGTAGAATGGGACCTAACAAAATCACCATAATATGTTTTGCCGATAACGCGGTACTGATAACCGACAACAAAGACAATCTGCAAAGGCAATTCCACACTTTCAACATCACAGCAAAAACGTACAATATGCAAATATCAACGGAAAAAACAATATGCATGGTAATAAGTAGACCCACAATTAAGTTTTATAACTACTTGATTTAGTTTTTAAAAACATTTATTTAATAATTATACATGAGCTTTATTAATATATATTTATGTGCTGAAGGCCTTAGATTTAATTATTACTACAATATAAAAATGAATGCGTTAGGATGCTGCATGCATCTGGTTTTATTCCAACAGAGTGCCGAATCAGCACTCGCGTGGTCGGTTCTTGGAACGCTGTCTCAGCTGCTCCGATAAAGGGTGTTCTTGTTTATAATAACATTACTCCTCCCTTCTTAAGTGAGAAAACAACGATGTTGGTGAAGGTTGTTCGTTGGTTTTGATTGCTTCCTGGGTTTGGCAATTCTTCTTTTTGCACACTTGTCGGTATTTCCAATATATGAATATGGATATTGCGACAATCAGTAGCACTATTGTTACTGTGAAGTTGGTCCAATGATGTATCATGACTTTATCATTGAGTTGTTGTCCTCGAAGGTTATTTGCTAGATTTGTAACTTTTCGTATATCTTCCAATGGAACTTTGTGTAGTATTTGGGTTGGTGTGTCAGATTCTTTCGATGTTTCAAATTGGACGGCAGGTAACTCAAATTCGTACTCTTCATGAAGTGTTGTTTCTTCTTGGTATCTTTTGTTATTGACGATTACATGGCACTTTTCTTCCAAGATAATCAGGCTTGGTTGGTGTACAATATATATTCCATCAGTGTTACATCGGCTTAGAACACTGATGTTCTTGTTTGGGATTACAAGCAGTAGATTAGAACTGATTTGTTCTACGTGTTCCGTTTCATACTTGATGTTGGTTCTGTTACAAGTGTTGGTTCTAAGGGTTATCATTTGGCTCAGACATGGCTGGTTTTTGTAGAGTAGTCCATGCTGACAGTAGTGGATGTCTTCAACATCTGGGCATTTTATACCGCTGTTCCAATAATCGTTAGGTGTGAGCAAGAGGTAAGGGTGCTCAAGAATTATCATTAAATTGTCAATAGGTATTGGATAAAATTGGAAATATCTATAAGAGTTGGTTACAATTGGGATATGTACATGAAAAATGATCAATCCGTGCTTTATAGTTACTTGAACAGATAATAGTAAATAAAAGTTTATCAAATTTGATACTTTTGGAATCTGTTCCACTTTATAGGTTTGATGTAATTCTGTCATCATCTGGTTTATTTGATGAAGATTTATTATTGAGTTATGTAATATATTGAGGTGCGCAAAGGATATAGCCAGTAGAATATCTGTCAAAACTCCGTCTAAATTTTGTGTTGCTACAAGTTGAGCGTTAAGACTAGCTTGAATTGAAAATGCATGTTCAAGATCGTTTATTCGTTTTATTTCGCGAAAAAGATTTGTTATTTGAATGTTTAGCCGTTTTTGGTTTTCATCTAATCTGATGAAAGCTTCACTGTACGAATGGGTGATTTCTTTCAAAACACTTGACTGTTGTGTTAGGTCATGATGCAACTTTTTGTCATTCGAGTTTAACATTTCGATGTAGTTATTATATTTTTCTTCGTCGTCGCTGTCTAGTGTTCCGAATAACCACTTATTTACTTTACCGATTACATTTAGTAAACCTCGCTTTTGTATATTGTGCTGCTTTATAGTTTCAAATTTCTGTTTAGTTTTTTGGTGTGTTGTTAATATGTGTTGCATTTGTGTTATAAAATGTATTTGAAAGTGAGACCATGGTTGATTTTGATAAAGGCTTTGGTTAAAATGATTCATGTTATTTGAAATTATTTCGATGTTGTTTTGAATCTGCGTTAGATTGATATGATACGCGAATGAATGTTTTGACGTAACTATTTTTGCTTGTCCTAATTGTAGGGTTAAGATTGGAGTCTTAATAGGTTTAATTTCTAACGAGTGAAGTAGTGGAATCATCAATAGGATTATTGACATTCGTTGGTGCATCTTGTCCTGAAACGAGACGTTGAGGTTTTAATAAATTCTTATGATAAGTTTTGTTGTTCATTTTAAATTTTATGTCATCGATATTTACAGGGTTATCAATGGGTTCAAAAGGGTTGTTTAATTTTTGCTTAGTGACTTTTCTTAAATGTGGTTTTCGATAAACGGGTTGATCGGTGTTTATGATCAGTGTTTCCTTGCGTTTTAGATTAGCAGTTTCTAAACGTTTTTCTTGTTTTGATTTTTGCTTATTGAGAATAAGTTCATTAATAATTTTTAAGTTGTCGTTATGATCTTGTAGATAGTTAGTCATTTTTGTATGTTCATCATACTCAAAGAGATCTTTATGGTCTGAATTTCCTTTAATTATCTGGAATGGTGTATATCCGGTGGAAGAATGTATAGAGTTATTGTATCCTAGAATGCTATACGCCATTTTAGTTTCTATATTTTCTTTGGGTTTTTCTAGATTTAGAACACGAATGCTTTTGATTAAAGTTGAGTGGAACCTTTCTATGGGACTATTACTAGTTGGATTATAATTAGTAACGTAGTGTATTTCTATATGATGGTATTTACAAAAAGATTGAACAACTTCATTTTTAAATTCCGTGCCATTGTCACATGTGATTTTGTGCGGAATTCCGTAATGACTAATGAACTGAAGTATTTTATCTGATATTTCAATACTTGTTTTTGACTTTATTGGATATGCTTGTCCAAATTTCGAAAAACTGTCTACGATTGTAATAAACGTAGTGTTTCCTATCTTAAAAGTATCTATGTAGAGATGATCAAACATTTCACTACCTATGGGCGTTGGTTTAAATTTTAGTTTTGTTGGATGTCGTTCATATTTTGTCCTTTGACAAATGTCACAACTGTTTATGATATTTTTAACAGTTACTTCCATATGTGGCCAGTAGTAAGTTTGTTTTAGACTCGCTAGTGTTTCTTGAATACCTCTATGGCAAGTTTTTCTTTCGTGATGCTGCGTCACTTTTAAATCTTGTTCCTCTTTATCAATTATATCTGTTACAAATTTTTCTGCAATTATCAAATTGAAGCTTTTATTTTTAAATTTCTCTTGCAGCGTAGTTATGAATGGAATCTTTAATTCTTGATTGTTAAAATACATACAATAGGTGTTTTTTGGTCTAAAATATTCTTTTACTATTTGAATAATATTATCTTTAAATTTATCTGGTGGTACTTTAATTGATAATCTGGTTTTGTCAAATATTTTTTGTTTGTTAATTTTTATATTTTGTGAATCTGTACTAGATAACATTATTTGGTGTTGGAAGGTGTTTATTGCCTTTTCGGTTGTGGGAATCTCTAGTATAGGGTTTTCTTCTGATGAATGTACGGTTTCATCTTTGGATTCTTTGACGTTTGGTTTTATCAACATATCTTCGAGAATATTTATTCTTGGTTTTTCTCGATATTTGTCAGGAAACTCTGTCCTTATAAAGTCTGTCATTTCTTCTGAACTTATTTCAGGCAATTCGTCTAAATCTCCGTAATTAGCAATTATTGATTGATTATCTGTTCCAATTGGATTAATTTCGATTCGGGACAAAGCGTCTGCGTTGACGTTTTGTTTTCCCTTTTTGTATATGACCTCGTACTCAAACTCTTCCAGTTTCAGTCTCCATCTTACAAGCTTTGAATTGGGGTCTTTTAGCGAAAACAACCATTGTAGTGGCTTGTGGTCAGTTATGATCTTAAACTTGGTTCCATATAGGTACGAACGAAAGTACTTCGTGGCCCATACAATACCCAAGAGCTCCTTTTCAATTGTGCTGTAGTTCTGCTCAGCTGGGTTTAGTGTACGAGAAGCGTACGCTATCGGAAAATCTTTTCCGATGGGTCCTTGACTTAAGATGGCCCCTAACGCTACGTTGCTAGATCTGTTGTTAAATTGAAGGGTTCATTAAATTCAGGATATTTTAGTATAGGTTCATTGATAAGTAAGTTCTTACAAAGTTCAAACGTTTTGCAAAACTCTGAGGTGTGTTCTATTTTTTCTCCCTTTTTTAAGCAATTGGTGAATGGTTTTGTGATCTTTGCAAAATCAGGTATAAATCTTCGATAGTATCCTAGTAACCCGAGAAAACTTTTTATTTGTCTTGTTGTTCTTGGAATCGGAAAATTTTGTATAGCTGTAATTTTTGTTGGATTTGGTTTGATTCTATTCGGCGTTATGACGTGTCCAAGATATTCAACTGTTTTTCTTAGGAATTCGGACTTGTCTAATTGTATTTTTAGTTTAGTTTCTCTTAACCGTTGAAAGATTGTTTTTAATGAGGTAATGTGTTCTTGGAGTGCCGTCGAAAAAATAATTACATCATCCATGTAGACCATGCATATCTTATTTTAAAGTCCTGCTAGCACATTATCCATGACACGCTAGAACGTCGCCGGCGCATTTTTTAGGCCAAACGGCATTCTGGTGTATTCATAATGTCCATTCATTGTGTTGAACGCAGTTTTTGGAATAGACTTTTCGCTCATCTCTATTTGGTGAAATCCCGATGCCAAATCGAGAGTTGAAAAATATTGGCATCTTCCCAATTTGTCCAAAATATCAGTTATGTTGGGAATAGGATATTGATCATCGATGGTTTTTTCGTTCACCTTTCGGTAGTCGACTACGATCCTCCATTTTTTTTGCCGCTGGCATCCAATTTCTTGGGTACTATCCAGATGGGTGAGCTCCAAGGAGATTGTGAAGGTCTTATTATTCCGTCTTCCAACATTTTTGTAATTTGTTTCCGAACTTCTTCAAGATGAACGTAAGGATATCTATAACTTTTTGTATAGATTTGATCTTCATCACTTGTTTTAATTTCGTGTTTCACTTGGTTTGTGAACGTTAATTTAGATTCTGGATCATGAAAAATGTCTGTATATTCTTGACATAATTTTATTATCTCTTGGGACTCTTCTTTATTAAGATGATTAGTTCTGATCAAAGTTTTTATATCAAAGGTGTTTTGTGATTCTAAATTTTCAAATATTTAAAAATTGTGTAGTTCAAACTGATCAAGTGTTTGACTTTCTTTTAATAAATCAGTTGGTATTATTTCCACTTGTGTTTTCGTAGTTGGGTTTCTTATCTCGATCTTTGCATAGTAATTTTTTGCTGTTGTTACCATCTCTGGTATAATCAGATTATTTATTGGTTGTTGATTTATCAATATTTCTCCATTTTCTATTGGTACAGGTATGTTTTTTGTTATGTACGATAAAGGTGGTACTTCTAATGTGATAGTTGAAAAATCGTCCCGATAAAATATTGGAATAGAAAATTTAGGGCTTTCTAAAAGATTATTATGAAAATTTATGTTCGCTTGCAATTTCATTAAATCTCTTTTGCCGATAATTCCATCGAAATATTCGTGAAAATTAAATATAATAAAATTAAAAGTTTCATCCGATTTGAATTCATCGAATGCAGGGATATGGGCTTTAAGTTCAGCTTTACTTTCGCCATTGCAGGTCGTAATTGGTGAATCTTTCCTGTATGTGAACTCTGGGAAATAACGTTCCGCAATTGAAGGTCTAATCAGGGATCCGTGACATCCTGTATCGATTAAAAGTTTGCATGGTGGGTTTGAAATTTTGATATAAGGTAATGAATTTAATTGTTGGGTATTTAATTCTAACTTCCCGTTTGGTTTGAGGCTAATTCCTGAAAATTTTCCTCTTGGTAATATTCATGTTCATTTGAATCAAATTCGCCCGGTGTTTCATTATCCTTCTCAAAAATATCTTCTTCGTAGTAGTAGTTTGGTTCAACTTGTTTAATTATAATTTGGTACATATTGTTTTTGGTGTTGGTTTTGGAATTGAGAATTATTCCATTGCTTATTATCAACAATTTTGTGATTAAAATTTTGTGGATGTTGGTTATTATTATTTGGTTTATTAATAATATTTGGTTTTTGTTTAATATTTTGTGGATTCATGAACCTTGCAGTTCTCTGTTCTGTATGATCAAAATTAATTACTATTTCAACAGCTTTATCTAGGTTAGCAGGTTTATTTAGCATTAATATTGTTTTTAGTTTGCTACTGACGTTTCCTAGTAATACGTCGATTGCGGTAGTGTTGTTTTGTTGAATTAATAATGTTTTTAAATTAGCGTCTAAATCGCTGTCTGAATTAATTTTTAAATCTAATCTTATTTTCATTTGTTGCATTCGCTGAATAAAATCGATTATGTTTTCGTTGCGATATTTTGTTAAATAAAGAAATTCTTGGAGTAGTGTTTGGCGATCAATTCTATCTCCGAATTTAATACGTAACACTTCTTTTACTTGCGGCCATGTAGTTAAGTCAGGTCTGCATAAAATAAACGCTGATGCCGCGTCGCGAAGCTTAGATAAGATTGCCGAGAAAACATATTCACTTAAACTGTTATCAGTTGTTCTTCCGTAACGATTAAACAATTTGTCGCATGCGTTAATGAAACATTCCAAATATTCGCTATTACCATTAAAATAAGAAATTGTATTGGCTATCTTTTCCGCCGAACCAATAGTAGATTGATCAGGCATTTCTGATTGAATTTGATTTATTATATCGAAAAATCGTTTAAATTAAAATCTGAGTCAAAGCTCATGTACACAGGGAATGGAATTAATAATTAGGATTTCTCACACTTACGGTTGCTACGATTATGTTGTGATCGTTTTTTGCTTCGTACGTCCTTTTCTCAATTGCACTTAAAGACTGGGGTCTAAATTCGCTTTGGTCCTATTTGAATGGATCTTCTTCACGAATTGTGCAATCCTACCTTTGACTGCGCCAATTAAGTTTTATAACTACTTGATTTAGTTTTTAAAAACATTTATTTAATAATTATACATGAGCTTTATTAATATATATTTATGTGCTGAAGGCCTTAGATTTAATTATTACTACAATATAAAAATGAATGCGTTAGGATGCTGCATGCATCTGGTTTTATTCCAACAGAGTGCCGAATCAGCACTCCCGTGGTCGGTTCTTGAAACGCTGTCTCAGCTGCTCCGATAAAGGGTGTTCTTGTTTATAATAACATTACTCCCACAAAAAAATAAAATTAGAAGTTAACGGCACTAGTATTGAACAGGTGTTCAATTAAGTACCTTTGGATTAATATTATCAGTGTTAGAAATGTATCAGAAAAAGTAAAATGACAGACAACAAAAGCACTGAAAATGAGTGGCTGCCTAAAGGAATCCATATGGAAAAATAAATATATGATTACTGAGAGCAAAATGAAAGTATATAAGACAGCTGTGAGACCAATACTAACTTACGGTGCGGAGATCCGAGCAGACACAAAAAGATCAAAACTGATGATAAACAACTTAAAAATTAAAGCATTAAGGTCAATAAACACTTAGAAACAAACAAACAAATAAGAGTATTTGAGAAGAATGCAACATACAGAATGTCATCAAATGGATTAAAACAAGAAAAAAAAATTAAGGTGACCACGTGAATAGAATGGGATTAGATAGAATACATAAAACCTGCAAGATTAACAAACCATACAGCAGAAGACCAGCGGGAAGACCAGCGGGAAGACCAAAGAGAGGTGGTTAGATAACCTATTAACAACAACAACAACAACAGAGACAGAATGAGAGGATGACAAACAGGAATAAATGGGCAAAACGCACAAGAATTATATGCACTTTAACTTCTTCTGAAAGTCTATTAAAATCTAATGTCTAAATCATGAATTTCTAAACTCAATTTCTTGTTTTAGTTGCGTGCTTTTTACCGCGATTATATGTAAATTTCTTTTAAATATATGCTTTCATTTAACGGCATTACTACACTTCATTAAAATTATAGCTATATATATATATATATATATATATATATATATATATATATATTCAAAAAATTATATTCATTTAGTTTTTTTTTTAACTTTGTTTTTTTTTAGTACTTAAAATATAATACATTTATTTTAATGTTTTTAGGAAAATAGATGGAGGAAACGTGGAATCTCTGTAGTGCCAATGGCTTATAGATTATTATTTTTGGGCACACAAAATGTAATTCTGTCAGTATATGCAGGTGATGGTACAATTTCTATTGCCCATGGCGGTATTGAAATAGGACAAGGAGTCAATACAAAAGTATAAAATTTAATATATCGCATTCAACAAACATATATACTTTTGATATTCTAGGCGGTACAAGTAGTTGCTTATTATTTAGGAATAGAAATGGATCGTATATGTTGCAAACCTAGCAACAACTTAGCGTGTCCGAATTCAATTGCCACGGGTGGAAGTATAACAAGCGAATCAATTTGCATGGTAAAAAATCAATCAAAAATATTATTTAAAATAAATTTTAATTTGTAGGCATTAAAATCATGTTGCGAGGAACTTTTAAATAGAATGGCTGATGTTAAAAAAAATAATCCTAACGATGATTGGGTTGAATTAGTAAAAAAAAGTTATATGCAAAATATAGATTTATGCGTCACTTCAATGTAATTGTTCTTAATATAATTTATCAAAACGAATTTAAATTTATAATTTCAGGTTTGCTGGTACAGATAAAAGCAATTACATGATATACGGTGTTGTAACTTCTGAAGTAGAAGTTGATATTTTAACTGGAAATTTTAATGTTACAAGAGTTCATTTATTAGAAGATGTAGGTGACAGCATGAGTCCTATAATAGATATAGGTCAAGTTGAAGGAGCTTTTATTATGGGACTTGGTTATTATACTTCAGAAGAATTGATCTATAATCCCAATACTGGAGAATTGGAAAATAATAGAACATGGAATTATAAACCTCCCGGTGCTAAGGATATTCCAATAGATTTTAAAGTTAAATTTCCTTCTAATAATCCAAACCCTATAAGCCCATTTAAAACAAAAGGTATGTTTGTTTTGCTTTTTTATTTTTGTTATATTAAAATGATTATTTATTTCTAGCTACTGGAGAACCTCCGTTTTGTTTATCTATTGGTATTCCCTTGGCTATTAGAAATGCAATTCAATCAGCGAGACTTGATTCAAGTAAAGATAATCCTGCTTGGTATTCAATTGGTAATATAATTTTTATTACAAATGGTTATATTTTAATATATTTAATTTTAGATGGTCCATCTACAGTAGAAAACAACTTCTTAAATTCTTTTAATAATTACAAACAGTATACTTTATAAATTTAGAATTGTATTTAGCTATAGATTGAAAAGATATGTTTAACAAAAAAGTTTTTTATTAACAGGTTGAAATTGGTATTAAAAAATCTAATTACATAAATGATTTTATTTGAGTTACACATTATTTATGAGAAAATATTAAGTGAAAAATAATCTTTGAAATTCTGACAAAATAGATTAACAAATATACAGGGTGAGTCGGGAAGAATGAACCAAACTCCATGAGTGTATTCTACTCGGGAAAATAATGTAAAAAAACTCATATGTTGTTATCCGATTTTCCATTGTTTTCAAGTTATAGCGTACTTAAAAATGTTTATCTAGTATGCCACAAAAGGTTTTCAGGGCGTTGGATTGGTTGCAGTGGTCCTATTAGTTGGTCTCCAATATCTCCAGACCTCTTAGCACTAAATTATTGTTTATGGGGCTGGTTTTAAGATGAAGTGTACACTGTAAAAGTAGACACTGGGCATGCACTATTTCAACGCATTAGAAATGTTGCAGCCAATCTAAAACAAAGACATAACTCAATCAGAAGAGCAACATACGCTATTTGTAGACGAAGCAGAACATATTTAAAGGTAAATGACTATGATGAAAGGTATTTTTAAACATTTATCATAAAAATATTATGATGACCAGAACGTTAATGTAAACAATTTATTTATTTTTAATTACGCTATAACTTAAAAACAAATTAAAATCGGATAACAACATTTGACTTTTTTTACATTATTTTTAAGTGTACAATACACTCCTAGAGTTTAGTCCGTCCGTTAATTTATTTGTTTAACCAAAATAGAGATAATGGTACGGCAAAGTAGACAAGTGGTTGGTGTGTTTGGTTTTCATACGGAGAGTTTTGAAATTGATTTCTGTTTTGCGTTATCATTGTTTTAGCGACAGTCAAGTTCACAAACATTAATCATCTTGCTTCATTTTATTCTTTATACTCTGAAAGATTGTTGTCCTGCTTGAACCAAAATATTAAGTAAAGTCTATTAAGTATAAAAATTCAATTTTATTTTAGAGATAAAACTCAACAACTATATCTGTTTTATACTCATTTTTGTGGGCAGGAGCTGCGAACATTTTTATGCATTATGCAATTAAACAAATTTAAGTTTTTTTTAATCCCAGTTGCTATTTACATCAAATTACATAAAGAAAATACCTACTGTTTGCTTAATTGATTTCAAATCAAAAACCTTCTTAAATAAATTTACCATCAGCAGAATGAATATTAATTTTTCTATAAAACGTACATAGTTGAAAACTTACGCAATCGGTTGTAACGTTAAAAGTAAAATGCTAGATAGCAATGCAACATATTGGAAAACAAATTGTAATAGTAACCATATTAATATTGTTGCAATAAATGTTTTTAAAAATTTGCAAAAATAAGCCAAAAACTTGCACTTTGACGGTTTATTAGGTTACTTCCAAATTAATAATAAGTAATAACACAATAATTCCTGTTACATGGGACGTGAATAGTAAAAGGAATACTCTGTGGACTCTATGGTCTACAAAGACGCTAACGCTAACAATTGTTTGTGGTCTAGACTGAATATTTTCCAAAGACACAACGTGTTGGATTTATTTCTCGCCTACTAGTTGAGTTTAGATAATGCAGCACATATTTGAGTATTAAAGTTATGCATAAACTTTCCTATCTAAAGAAATATAATGCGCCGTAAAATATTTATTGCAGTGCGTTCCTTTTGGCGTTAACCTTAAGACCATACCACAGTTTGATCTTTTCTGAATGTACTGATGAAAAAAAAAAATTGAATATCAAATTATATGTAAAAACTGCAATGACGCCATAGTTTCCGTTTTTGTTAAAAAACTACAAATCAAGGTAGCGGTTGAAATGCGTCACGTTAGATATGGCTTGCGGTGCTCACTTTATGTCTCAAATTTTATCAGGCATCTCCTAACATGCAATAAATTGTTTAAAACTCCCTTTGTTTATTTAGAATTTTAGAACATTCTGCAAAAAAGTACAGGTTGGTGCATTTTACGTAGTTGGGTTGCCGAAGCACTCCAATACTGTGTGCTTAAAGCAATGAGATTTGTGGCATAGACAATTTTTTTAAAAACGCCGTTTCATCTGCACCAATTTTATGAGAAAGACTTGTTGTTATAAATCTTGCTGTTTTTAAAGAAATTTTTGAGCTGCAGGTACAGCATTGGATATTTAATTTAATGGGGTTTATTATTTAATCAGATTACAGAAAAAAACGTTGAATCTTAGCAAAACAAATTCTCTTTTTACATTGTTTACAAAAAAAAAATAGATATATTTTAAATTATTACAACGGATTTGTCAGTCGCATAAAAATCAGGTTTACCTTTGTCCAAAATTTTTCTTGCCTTTGGGTAACTTAATTGCTAAAAAAAACAGAAAACTGATAGGGTTGCTGGTGGACTTCCATTTTCAATATCTCAACAGATTTCTTGTAACATTGTCGGCGGTTGCTCCGTTTTAGCTTCAGCTGATAAGATATCAGATTCAATTAGCAAAAAAACGGTTTTCTTGTTGGCTGGTTGTGATTGAGATAGATGATTCTTGCTCTATCTGTCAATCTCAAGTTACCTAAAAAGACAAATTACTGCTGATTTTCAAAGTTTAAAGATATTCAAAAATTAAAATCCGTGCGGAGTAAGAGACCGCGAGCCAGTGACGAAAGGTTAACAAGTTATAGTAAAAACTAAAAAGAAAAAAGAAATAAACTTAATGATCATATTGTTAATATTCAATTTTTTTTTTAAATGTGTAATTTTCAAGTTTTTATTTACTAATACACTGGCAGACTGAAAATTATAATAAATAAACATGTTGTTTTCATAGTAGTAACATTTACATTTGCAAAATACAATGACAGAAATTTGTGTTACATTACAGTTTGTCAAAACTTGCATAAAGCTAGATGTAAATTCAAAGAAAATAAAAATGTTTTAAGCTGCCAAAAAAAGTTTGTACACAAAAAGCAAATTGTAAATAATAATCCTTGTGTGAGTATTATAATAATATAAAAACAATAAGCATATTTATTTCCATAAAACAAACTACAAGTACAATAAGAACATTAATACAAAAAACTTAATGAAAAGAGGTCACACAAATCAAACATCTACAATTGATAGTTTAGACCAGGGCTTTTTAAACTATAGGTCCCTTAGTAAAATCTTGGAGTTGCAAGATTCTAAAACAATTTTTTTTCATATGTATATATATTGTTACTATATTTATATGGGATCGCCCAAAAACTCACAATCATGGGGGTTATGAATAAAAAAAGTTTAAGAATCCTTGGTTTAGATAATAATTTACATTGTATGGTTCTAAGTCTCACAGTAAAGCATAAACTTTTCTGTTTAATATTGTATATCTGCAGTTTTTAATATCTATTATACTTCTGGCATATAAATTTAATCTGTGTAAAGAATAGACATAATCGAAAACGTGTCTTCTGTTATAGATATTAGCGAATAGATGCAAACTATAAAGATGCTTATGTTTGCATAAAACTTTAATGCACTCGTATATGCACAAAACTGACAACGTTAACAAATTATTTTCTTTAAATACGGCTCTACATGTATAGCGTCATTTGATATTAAAAGTTCAGTCTGAACTGTTTTCTCAAAATATTATTCCGCACTTGAAATGTGTATAGTTGTTAGAGTAATAAAACAATTTACATATATTTTGATTTGTGTTTTATGATAAAATACTCAAACCATAACACGATTACAACACTAAGATTTGGGCCGATTTGCTGAGAAGAAGTGTTTGATTGTTTATATACATATTTGGTGATGTCGTTGACTGAATTAATTTAAAAAATATACAACTAGTTTTCTCTTTATTTATAATAACTTTATTATGAATAAACCAATTTTCCACATTTATCATAAAATACTTCCTTCATTGATAAGATCAGAGAAAGTTTGTCTTCCAAACAATATGTTTGTATCATCAGCATAGCTAATCCATTTATTATTTAAATCTTCTAGAGAATAATCATTAATATATAGGATGTTAGGTAAACATGCGGCAAAAATTCAAGCGGTTACTTGGCCTATTCTAAAAATATTTAACCTATGATAATTTCTGAAAAACCCTTATAATAAAATTACAGTTACAACATTTTATTATCAAAAAGTACATGTAAAAATGCTAAATCTACAATAAATGTTTGAAATGATTTCCTCCAGCCTGGATACAAGCATTCAATCTATTTGTCATTGAGTGCCAAACTCTTTTAGATAACCCCATAAAAAATAATTCAGGGAGTTTAAACCTGGGGATCGAGCAGGCCATGCGTGTGTCCCACTTCAACCAATCCAGCAAACTAGTGGTGCATCATTGTGCATAAACCACATTGCAATGCTAGTTGCCAATGGTACATCATCCAAAAGTTTAGCATGTGTTCCAAAAAGTTGCAATACACCTTGCCAGTAAGTTTTTCTGGTAGAAATACCCACAATTCAAACCCAAACAATTAAGAAAAACTGATGTAAAAACGATTTTCACATATCTGATGCAGGTTTTTATCTGCCCACACATTGTTGTTTTGAAAATTTCTTATTGCATTTCTAGAAAAACTGGCTTCATCGGTAAAAAGAGTGTGTGTCAGAAATTGAAGAATTAGAACTAAAGTTTGCAAAAAATACTGACAAAACGCAATACGTAAAGGAAAATCAGCAGGTAGTAGTGCTTGAACACGCCGAATGTGGTATGGATACAACAAATTGCCCTTAAGAATTTTCCAACTTGTCCAATGACTTACACCCAAAGTATTGGCAATTTTTTGGGTAGAACTACTTAGATTTTTCTCTATCATGTCCAGCACATTTTGTTCCAGATGTACCGTTGTTATTGTCATTGATCTTTCTGGCCCTTCATTTTGTTTCAATATCAATAAATGTTTTCAAAAATTTTTCGATCGGGGATAATTTACATTAGTCTAGTTCTAGCTAGTAATTAATTGCCATCAGTAAGTTTATACATGAAATACATATTAGTCATCTCGGCGTTTGTATAGTGATTCTTGGTAGAAGAATTCAATAACTATTAAAGACACGTCAAACAGCCAAACGTCACTCAATCTAAACAACTGCAACCGATACATGATTAATGACGAGACGTAATCAAATAAAATCCACTTGTACATTTGTAGATAAAACAGCCGTTATCGTTAACAATTTTTTGTACTTGATAAACTCATTATTTTTATTACTTGATAATGAGTACGTCATACTTTTATTTACATTAATGATTTCAACACAACTAATATCAAATATGGTTGTCGCAAATTTTGTTTACCCTGTATCTTCAAAACGAAAGGGTTTTTCAGAAATTATGCCAAGATTATGCCAAGAAATAACCCCTTGATTTTTTGCCGCATATTTACCCAGTTTATTACTAAAAGTAATAGTTCTAATATGCTTCTTTGTGGTATCGCGGTTAAAACATCCAAAGGATTTGATCGCCCGCTTTCTCCACTTTTATTATCATTTACTTGCACAGGTTGCTTCCTACCATGGAGATATGATCTGAACCACTTTAACGCGTAAACTCATATACCATAATAGTATAGTGTTGTTAAAAGAATTGAGAAATCAAAACAGTCAAAAACCTAAGATAAGTCTAAGAGAACTTCACAATACTTTCTTATCTAGTGAATTTATAACATATACAATAAATTCAAATATTGCTAGTTCAATGCTTTTACCATCCAAGAAAACGTGTTGTAATATTTTAAAAAGTTTATTAATAATGTGTCAAAATAAAGACGTTTAGTCTGGCCCTGGCTAGGGCACGTCTATTAAATTCGCGCGCATTGCGGGATAAGCTTGATTGGCCGGGGGTTGCTCGGAACGCGGGTCTAGAAAATCTTTCCGGTACATGTGAGAAAAATTGTTTTTTATATCCTGCTGTTGGTGCCGTGACCTATGTGCCTTTCATACGAACCATACGAAAGCCAAGTTGCACTTGCTAGGTAACATATAATTATTATTTTGTTTGTTTATTGAATTATTGTTGTTTGGTTTGTTAATATGAAATTTAGTTCTACGGTTATTGTTTTTCTTTGGTTTTAATATTAATGAAAATAAATATATTTGGTTTATTAATTGAAGTAACTTTATCCTCACCCTTAAAACCTACGAGCAAAACTGTAACAATTGTTATTTTAGAAATATAACTTATTATAGCACAATAAAAAGTCTACTAAGTTTAATGTTCAAATTTGGTAACATCGTAACAGGTGACAAATCTTGGATATATTCATATGAGCCAGAAAATAAACAGTAATCGACTGTATGGGTGTTTCAAAATGAACCTAAACTCACAAAAGTGGTGCGTTCACAAAGCGTTTCGAAAAGATTGATTGCTTGTTTCTTTAGAAAAACGGGTCATTTGCAACTGTTCCATTAGAGGATCCAAAGACAGTTAATGCTGACTGGTATACTTTAATTTGTTTGCCGGAGATTTTCGCTGAAATCAGAAGGAACAACATAAACCGGCGAATTATTGTTCATCATGACAATGCAAGCGCTCACACAGCACGACAAACTGTAGAGTTTTTGACCAGTAACAACATCTAATTAAGGACTCATTGCTTATATTTGTCTGATTTATCGCCCAATGATTTCTTCTTATTTCGACATAAAAATAAAATGCGTGGCGAGCATTTTTCATCGCCTGAAGAAGCCATTGAAACATTTAAATCACTTGTTTTGGAGGTACCTTGCTCAGAGTCGCAAAATTGTTTTGAAGATTGGTTTTATCGGATGCAAAAGTGTATAGATTTAAAAAAAAATATATTTTGAAAAGCAATAAAGCAATTTACATAACGTAATTTGTGTTTTGCTTAACATTTTCCGCAAACTTTGGAAGTGTCCCTCGTATATACCATAAATAGCTTATAACACCTCGATGTTCAAGGGTAAAAATATTATATAAGTATATAGTGTACCTAAAAATATATCAGCTTTATTATTTTGACTTATCGGATTAGCTCATTAGTATACTCTTTGAGGATCTATTAGATGAGTACTTAACAATGTATCATCTTTTATACCTTTACTAAGGGGGTAAAACAATTTTTTTTAAAGAAAACAAAACATAGCCGTTCACAGCAAATGTAAGAATAATTTTAATATGACCTCTGCTTTTATAGCATATAGGTATACTATTATAATACTATATAATATTTGTTGCTTTTATTTTTGCTTCAAATTAATTTATTATTAGTTTTTATTCAAATAATCACATATTTATTGACTGATAATTATGATTAAAAAAATAAATTGTGTAAATTAAAATAACTTGTTACGATTTAAAACAAGTTTAATTTATTATCTTATGCCGAACATTATTTATATTAAATCAATCAATAAAACAAAGACAAACAATAATGAATATCATCAAAATATAAATTTATAGTTGATCTTATCAAAATTATCTTATAATTGATTTAATTATTAGCAAAATAAAATCTTACAAGTGAAATGATATATTAGATCCATCGTTCTACACAATTATAAGCATAGCATAATTGCATGTTTAAAAATTGTAATTTAAGATTCAAACCTTATTGAAACCTGTAACGGCATTCTCATTCTGCTAGCCATTCCCACGCTACACGCTTGCTTAGTGTTGGCTTCCCTTCTATACTAGTGAGATATACTACAGGGCGTGTCTATAAGTGTTTATGGTCTAAGATTTAAAAGCATAATATTTACGTAAGATTTAAAAAAAAAATATTTTTATATTTTTTAAAAGAATAAATCCAAATTAGATTTATTATTTTATTATTAAATAATATAGTAGCTACATTTTATAATATACATTAGTTTAATCCAATAAATAAAATACATACTTTAGTCAAAATGTAAATGTTTTTGTTACCGTCGAGTGAATTAAAAAATATCTCGGGAATGGTTCCCCAGTTTCAAAGATAGCAGATTGTCGATAGCTAGTGTGCGAGAAAGACAGATCATTTATACGAACGGGATACATGTACGTACGCACAAATGTATACTAGCCTTGCGCCTCATTCACTCAACGCTGCTACTCATTTCCATGCATTTGCGCCCCGGGAGAATTGAACTCTTCTTTTTCCTTGCTGTGTTGTTTCCCTTGTTAACTAACTTGTCGGTAGAGTGTAGCAGATTTTCATATGTATTTTATAAAAAAAAATTCAAAGTTCTCTCGCTAAATTTTACAATAAATTTGCATAATTTTAGAATTCTAAAACATTTAATAATTAGCATTATAGATTGAACATGTGTGTGCGAAGTTAAATTAGTGAAATAATATGTCAAAATAGCTTTAATTAATTAATTAATCAGAAAGAAATTAAAACTATTTAAAAACATTTTTTTTGTTACCGTATAAAAATAAAACAAAAGTTTATGAATTTGAAGAAAAAAAAAATTATTTTGGTTTGATGTAAATTAAAGTCACAATCATGCATACGTTGTTGAGGTAAAATTTCACGCTCCGTCATTCTTCTTAAGGTCATGTTTCAAATCAAGCAAAAAACTGCGTTTATTGCAAAAACTCAAAAGATACGATATAACATACTATCTTTGAGTACAAACACTGGAAGCAAAACTAAATATTTGAGGTTAGGGTATTTTAATAAAATTTATATATACTTTATTGTGCTGATTTTACTTTTTTATTTTTATTAAGGCCGATTTCGGCTGTTAGGCCATCATCAGTTTTTTTTGTTACACAGGTGTTGTTGTGTGTTGCGGGTGGTGTGAATTTCATTTGCGGGTGGTGTGAATTGAATGAATAAAATACCCCAACCTCAAATATTTTAAACTGTGTATAATATTATTCAACAAATTCTATCTGCGGAAAAGAACTGCGGTGATAAAGTATCAAATTAGACAAATTTTATAAAATGAGAAATAGGATTTAGTTAGTAAGCACGCGCAGGTGTAACACTATCCAAGATAATGAAAAATATTTTAGTTTTTTTGTAAAAAAAAAACTATATTAAGTGGTTAAATTATTTGTTTATAAAATATCATATATTTTTTTAAAAAATGAACTGCATGATTATAATAATAATTTAGTAAAAAGACAGGAATTTTTATTTAATCCAATAAAAATAATAACAAAAAAATCATTTTTTATGTTCTTATTAGTTATGTTCTTTTGTTAAATGTTAAACTTTTTGTTTTTTTGTGTGGAAAAATTGTCCCAATCTTTTTCAATGTTTAAAGTATTATAATCAATTATAATATTTATAATATATATAAAATGAAATTTATACATGTATGTACTTTTATATAAATTTATATAACATGAGCAGCGCTAAATCGAGATGAACTAACCGTTGGAACTGCAGGAGAGGCATACCTATTTTAAGATAAAAACTCGACTTTCATAAACCGTAATTGAAAGAAATTTGCAAGTAAACGTAAAAATAAAAAAGTATATAAAAATGAAAAAAAAAAAACATTAGGGCAATAATTAAAATAAAAACTTGAGATGATTAAAAAAAAATTAAACTAAACTGCAAAAGAAACAGATATATAACAAAAACAATTTAACAGTCACAGAGAGAAGTTTGTATACTTTTGAATAAAAAATAGAGCAAATAAAGAAAAAAGAAAAGTAGAGTATACAAAAACCAAAATTGATAATAGCTTGTAGATGTATAAACAAAACTAGACAAAATAGTGTAAAAAATTAATATCACGAAAAAAGAAAAGCACAAAAAAATACGGTTTCAAAATGCAAATATAAAAATTATAAATACTAAGAAATGTGTAACCACATAATAATAAGAATACTGTATCACTTGTAATGTTACATAATTTAAAATATGCTGTGCGCTGTCTATCTCGGAAGTTACAGGGTTCAGAGAGTACTATGGCTCTTGAGGAAATGTATTCCTCACGGCCGCGGGAGAACCTCTTGAGCGCTGATACAACCAGCATAGCCTAAAATAAAAGAGAGTAACGCAAAAACGGATCAACTTCAATGTAGTGTATAAATTGCGTAAAAAAACGTGAAGAATTTTATAAATAAATACTTATAATTAATATACGTTCCTTATTTATATATAAGCAATACTAAGCACTCAACAGCCGGATATCTTCAGTGATCCGAAAAACCTAAGAAACTGAAGAGAAACCCGACACAGTGTTTGACCGAAAAAACTGATCAGAAGATCTATTTCTATAAGAAAAGCTAATCCTACTAATTTATTGCTAGTGGCCTTACTAGACACGTGAGTAGAAGATAAAATTTAAAAAGTGTGTTCAGTACAATAGAGAGTTGTCGGTAAATGACTATACAGGATGTAGATTAATTGGCGGACAAATAATAGGTTTGAATATAGAAATAGAAATTTTGCTACGTTACCAAGCGTAACGTAACTTTGAGGACCTCGTGAGGCCAAACGAAGAATTTCTCAGCATTTTAGAATTAAGATTTTCGTTTTCTTTTGGCAAGGTCTACAAAGTTACCTGGCGTTTGTCCGCCAATTGATCAAACTGGTTTGATAAAAAATGTAGAGAGGCAAAATGAAAAGCTAGTGACAGTATGTGAAAATGAAAAAGTAGAATAGAATATATTAGTACTATTGAAAAAAATATTTGAAAGTAAGTGATCAGAATAAAATAAATGAAAAACTAATAACAAAAAACTTGAAACATAGGATGAAGTGTGTATATTTTACAACTAGCAAAATAAAAAAACTATTTTATAAAAGTATTAAAAAACGGACAAATTCAAAATAAAAATAATTTTGATTTCAAAAACAGAAACGGAAAAACTTCAAAATGCGTCTTCTATAGTTTTCAACATGTTTGGTATACTAGATGCCTAATACGGTTTTACAAATAATAATGTATACTAGTTAAATCTAGAGGAGTTAAGAGCTAGGGGTGTTGATCTCCTTTACCAATTCCACGTAGAACAAAATACGTAGAGGCACTATCGTGTTGGTACCACACACCATGTCTATTTGCCAAAAACATCATCTAACAATTCTCTTAAGTAATCCTCTAAAAAAAACAAATAGGTAAATGAGCAAGTTATCAAACACCGAACATTTACTTAAAACCGATGTTGTGATTTTGTGTAGATTCTCCAAAAAGTTACAGGTTTTTTTTGTTTAATAAATTATTACTTTTAAGTATTGTCCTATCCAAAAATACATTTTGTAGGTATTAATTTTAATCAATCCAACAAAATTTTATTAGAGTTAGAGTTAGAAAGCTTAAAAAAACTAGATATTAATTAAATAAAAAGCTGACGTTTTATTGTCGCTTCATAATACATTAAATTGAGCAAATACACAACCACCTAATCTTAATTGTTGTATTTGATACTCAGTCAACGGTTTTTCAAAAGTTTCGTGCTTACGTCGGTGGTTGTGGTTTTGTTAGAAAACTTATCAGTGTGGTAGTTGCCGATTTAGAAATCTAAACCTATATTCTCAAGCAGCTACTAGTAAGATTTCATCACAAAAACTGTAAGGCCCGTTTGCACCATAGTGGCTTAAATCTACGCTTAATTAAACCATAGTTAACTTTAAGGGTAGTTATAATTTTTATTGCATTGCACCAACAATATGTTAAGCGTAGTTTAGCAAATAAAAGTTTAAAATAGATTACACATGGCAACATTGCACATTTCTAGTAATTTTACAGAAACTATTGGTTTTTATAGACCAGGGTCTATAATTTTTGAAACGAAATAAAATAATAGTAAGATGAAACCCATTGGAAAAGGAAGTGAATACAACAAAAATAAAAGGAAAAATAATTTACCTGCGATCTGAAGTCGGGAAGTGGAAAGGGGTGAGTTTTTAAAGGTAGAAAACTGTTTATCTCGATTTCCGGCAAATCTACAAGTCCTATGGAAAAAAGTCAAATGTCAAAGTTGTAGATAATAAAAAGATCTACAACTTTTGAATTTACACTTTATTCACATAACTTTAAAATTTTTGGTTTTTTATTTTTCTTTTACAAAAAAAAAAATTACGAAATTTGGTGAAAACTTACTCTTTTATGTCCCAAACACACTGTAATTTTTTTGATTTAAATTATTTATTTTTTCACCTAATTTTGACTTAATATCGAAAAACACCTTAATTTTCAATCAAAAATTTTCGCGTCAAAATATCTGTTTTTTTTTTAATTTGGTGGGTTTATTATACATTACTATGGTAGATGTTCTCAAAAAATGCAAAGAAAAGAAAAAAACTCGAATCAAAAATTTTTTTTAATCATTATGTATAATTTTGAGCTATTTATTAAAATTTATACTTTAATTACTCGAAAAACGTAAGTTCCGTGTTACTTTGATAAACAAAAAAATTACATATCCATAAAACATAAAGATTGCAAAAAACATGCAAAAATAGTTGTTCTAAATATAAGGTAGGATTGAAAGGGGATTTCATCTAAAAATATGACTGCTGCTATTTTTTTTCAGTAAAAAAGTTGGTTTATTAAATTCTAATTACAATTATGTCATAGAAAATCTCATAATATATAAATATACATGTAAATCGTACTATTGAATTTAGATATTTTATACTGAATACGTTATTCATTATAATATTTTTTTAAACATTAATCTTGTTATTTTTTAATACTTTATCTTGAATTCTTATTACTTATCCATTAGTTTTTGTCTCTTTGATGGCATTTCTTCATCGTTACATTCGACAAACCTTTCCGATTCTAGTAGATCTTCGAAATTTTCAAGACCATCACCGTCTTTGTCTTCAATATTATTTCCAGTTCTTCATCGACAATTTCATCTGAATCAACAACTTCCTCGTAGCTTTTTTCTTCCACATTGAAGCATATTTTAGAACCATGACAATTTGAGCATAAATTTGTGCATTTTAAACTATGTTTTTGGCAGCCACATTTTAAACTGTTACATCCAGTTGCACAGCAGCAGCAAATAGTTTTGAGCAATATTTCCGGAATTAATTCCTTTTCTGTAAATTTGGGCATAATGCCACGTTAATGTTGCAGCCAGCCCCAATCTGTTGCTGTCATTTTGTTACCCAGCCAAGTTTGAAGCTGGTAATATGTTCTGTAACAATGTTGTTCTGCTGCACCTTCTGTGGGTGAGATATTTGCTAATATGAAAAAAGATTTAATTTTTGCCATTTGATATTTTCGAAATATTAATTGATTCAGTGTTATAGTATCATTTTTACATTTATAAATAGATTTGATAAATTGTAATCCATTTTTTTCAATATCTTCTTTGTATGCATCTTTTAAAAAACAAAATGTTGGCCAAATTTGACAAATTTTTATCGTCTAATAATAAATTTGTGATACTTTTCTTTTCTTTTCCGGCAAATCCAGATGTTGTATTGCAACCAGAAAAATAATGCAGAAATGCAATGATGTTTTTGAAGGATTTATATTTGAAACTATAAGGGCCAATATTACAATAGTGGTTTAAACTGCAAGTTTACTAACTGCTAGTTAAAATTTAAATCTATAGTTAGTGGGAATGCGTATTACAATCGTCCCTTATTTTATGTCAACAAAATATTTAAAATCTTAACTTATAAATTGACGCGTCAAAAAATTGACATTAAAATTTTATTTAATAAATATATTAAATATCTAACAACAACAAAATTGCAAATTGATAAATATGGATAACTCCTTATAAACAATAGTAAATTTCCAGTAATCACTATTAATATAATACACCCATTTTTTATAAGTAATAACTCACATAATTTAAGGTTATTTAAACTGCTAGTTAAATCGTTAATCGCTCATTTCCGCCAGTTAGCTATTCGGATATTTTAATCCACAGTTAGCATTAATCCACGTATAAGTGAGTTAAACCACTATTGTAATTTCGGCCCTTAGACGTGAAAAATATATCTTTTACATTTTTAGAACATGGCTTGAAAAAATAAATGTCATGGTTATTTGAATTTAATTGATTCAAAAGGACCATAAGATCAATATCTTGACCTACAACAATAACAGTTTTATTAGTAACTCTGGCAGTTTCTATCGAGGTCTTAATTATGTCAGCATCTTCTTTTGCTTGTTTACAAGAAAATCCTTGTAACTGTAATCTTTTTATTACAGTTTTTATTATTTTGTCTTTGTTTTTCTCGTTACATAAAAAAAAATGTCTTGCAAAAATGGTATTTTTGTATGGTTTTGATAATTGAACTCTAGAATATTGTCTGAGGTTTTTCTTTGACTACGTTCACCTCTTTTAGTTGAATTAGCTGCTGGTACTGTTGGCACAATAACTGATTTTTCAATTTCGGGGTATTCATAAAAAACGATATAGCTGCTTGCTGCGTAATGTTTTTCTACATAGCGCAAATATTTATTCATAATCTTTTCCCCCGTTTCATTTTTTTGCAAAATTACTTTGTGCAGTAAATATCCACACACATGCACAATGCCGTCAGAATGCGTTAGTCCATTCACACTCACAAATAATTTGCAAAGTTGAGATTTAACATTTTTCTTGAGGCCATTTTTTGTGAAAAGTGACAAAGGAAAAGGTGCAAGCTCGTATTGTAAATAAGTTTCCATATCTTTTTTACTGTCAATCGTTAACGATATTCTTTGAAATAGCAATAATGGATCGATGGCTACTATTTATGAAAGAAAATATTACTATTTTTTATTAAAAAATTAAATTTATGAAAAAATATTCTAAACTAAAAAACATCCATAGACGCGTTTCGAGGTTTACCTCTCATCAGTATGGCTTTATTTATTTAAACTAATTGATTTTTAACTTACTTCGTCAACATTGTTCACCACCACAATTCAAAGTGAATATTTTAAAGTAGTTTATTTGTTCATTCTTAGAATGCTATTAACCATAGCCATTAAATAAAGTCACGTCTATGGATGTTTTTTAGTTTAGAATATTTTTTCATAAATTTAATTTTTTAATGTTATTATTGGGTTGTCCGATTGAACAAATAGTAACGAGCGCTACATATGTCGTTGTGGCATTTGTATAAATTTACCTATTTAACTAGGCTTTATTCGAAATTATTGCTTTTACAACTGTCTCATTTGAGGACATTGCGTCTCTTCTTTATATATTTTATATATTACTATTTTTATTTTAGAGCTGATTTATACAGATTAAAATACAGGTAGTATTTACCTTGCTATGTAGATTCCAAAAGTTTTTTTTTTTAGTTAATTTGTCACAGTTTTTTTAAAGTAACTCAGCTTGCAAGTGTATTTTCATAAACGAATGCTACAAGATAACAGGTAGTAAGGCCCAGACCTTCCTAGCGTCCTAGCCCCTTCCCCACTTCTCTATGAAATACCTTTTAATAGGCTAAAATTGCCCATAGGTCACTCAGGTATATAAGATATCTTAAAATAGCAATAAATAGTCATCCACGCATATCATTTAAAGAAGATTCTACAACTTTCTCAAAATATTGTAGATGTCTTATTAAATATTAACTTTATTAACTTATTTGGTTGTTAATTATAGTAGTATATTTTAACTTGCAATTTTTTTTATCAATGTAATATGGAATCTTACGTTTTTCGAGTAATTAAAATATAAATTTTAATAAATAGCTCAAAATGGTACATAATGATTAAAAAAAAATTTCGGAGTTTTTTTTGTTTCTTTGCATTTTTTGAGAACATTTACCTAGTAATGATTTTTTTTTACACCATCAAAAAGTAAAGATTTCAACAAACAAAAAGCCCACCAAGTTTTTTAAAAAATCAAATATTTTGACTCGAATATTTTCGATTAAAAATTGGGGTGTTTTTTCGATATTAAGTCAAAATAAGTTAAAAAAATAATTATTTTAAATTAAAAAAATTACAGTGTGTTTGGGACATAAAAAGGTAAATTTTCACCAAATTTCATAATATTTTTTTTTGTAAAAGGTCAAAATAAAAAAAACAAAAACTTGGTTATTTAAATTTTTCACATAAATTTTGAGGTTATGTGAAAAAAGTGTAAATACAAAAGTTGTAGATTTTTTATTACCTACAACTTCGCCATTTAAGTTTCTTTCATAGGACTTGTAGTTTTGCCGGAAATCGAGATAAACAGTTTTCTATCCTAAAAAAGTCACCCCTTTTTACTTCCCGACCTCAGATCGCCCGTCCATTATTTTTCCATTAATTTTAATTTTGTTTTGGGTTTCAACCTACTATTAATTTTTTTCACTTTTGCCATTTTCAAAAGCTTTAGCCCAGGTCTATTATGTCTATTTATTTAATAAAAACTCAAAAATAACATAAAACCTAACCTTTAATAGCGTTTATCAGTCCAGATCATATTAAATTTGTACGTTGTAATTAAATTTTTAGGTTAAGTTTTTACCGACAATATTGTCCGCTTAAGTTAAGGGTCCCTTAAAGCCATAAAGTTGAATTAATAACTTTAACAAAAAAAAAACATCCAGCTGTACATTTAGTAGGGGAGAAGTATCCCGCTGATGCAGTGAAGAGCGCTGCGCATGGGTATGCGCTCGGGCGCGTTGTATCTTTGACTGCATCAGCTGGACATTTTTTTCGTTTAACTTTTCTCATTAAATACAGTAAACTTTTTAATAAATTCTAAATCATTTAGAATCTTCTTAAACTTCACACTTGCGCCAGAAACTATGTACAAGAAAGCACCACTAAAAGCATAAAAAAATACTTTAAAATTTTTATAAAGTCTTCTCGGATTGCTCAAAATTATTTAGAGTTTGTATTTTAAACATTTTTAAGAATCATGTCAGTCCTCCTAAAACTTTTCCCGGATCTCTCAAAGTATTTTGTTATCCTTATAATAAAACTTCTATAAAAAATCTTGTAATGTCTTCTTAATTGCGCCAAAAACGCAATAGTACTCAAAAGTCTTCTTATAAACATTAAAAGATACAGTATTTATTTACCTGATATTTTAAATCTTTTATAATTTTTATACTAAGAGTTTTCATGGGCGCAATAAAGATTTTAAGAACTCTTTTTTCTGTTTTAGTATTTTAAAACTTACTCAAAGTTTTCCCAAAAATCTCAATGCCTTGAGAAGGTTTGAAGTACTTTATAAAACCTATCAAAACTACAAACATTCTTTTTTTCTAATGTAGTATTTTAAAGTTTTTTTTTAAGTTTTAAGTACCTTTACAAGTTCTAAAAAAAATTTAAAATTTCTTCTTGTTTATTATAGTATTTTAAAACCTTCTCAAGCTTTTCCCGGAAATTTCAAAAAAGTTTGAAGAAGTTCTAGAAGATATCTCAAACCTTTTCAAAATCTGTTCAAAACGTAAAAAATTTTAAAAGTTAGTTTTTTGCTGTAGTAATTTAGAACATTCTCAAAAGCACTAACACCAAATAAAAAGATATTTATTCGGTATAGGTTCAGGCATATTAATGAACATTATGCAAGTACAGAGATTATATTCATAATTAGAATCCAAGTCCAGGCATTTATGATTATAAATATTTTCTAACAACCGCAAATGTATAAAATCTTACTTAATGCGGTCTGGATTGAGCAGCCAAGCCCCATGCTGACAACCAATCGCATACAGGCTTGCGTGTGTTCACGTGCTTATCACGCGATTTTGTTTACATACTTTTAGTCCAGCGTGGATTTGAAAACCGTATAGATAGTTTGGCGTCACTCAGGTATATTTGGAGCAGAGAGACGCCAAATTTTAGTAAAAGGGACAGGGTCGGTTCACAGCTAACCATATGCGTATATAGTATATTCAATGCAGGATTTGAGGACAGTGTGGTGGGAGAAAAAAGCCTTTCGGACCGACCGCTGCGAAGTTCGTTTTTAGAAATTTTGGTCGCTTGAACTATTCGGTATATCATAAGACTGCAGTATTAAATCTTGGCTCAGTATTATACAAAGCGGTTTTCCAAATATTTTTATTTGTACTTTTAAGTCCACATATTTACTGTTTATGTTATGTATAAATATTTAAAAATGTAAATATTTCCTTCAAATTCAAAAACAGGTGAGTTAATATAATAATTGCATAAACGGTTTAATAAGAAAAGTATAGATATCTGATACCGCAAGAGCTGAAATTTGGTAATACAATAGTTAACTGAATAAGCTAAACAAAAAATATCCAGCTTTATGTTTATTGAGGGGAAAGTGTCCAACTGATGCAGTCAAAGATACAACGCGCCCGAGCGCATACTCATGCGCAGCGCTCTTCACTGCATCAGCTGGACACTTTTCCCCCACTAAATTTACAGCTGGATGTTTTTTTGTTTAAGTTATTAATTTAACTATAAGTTTACGAAATTTCTGCTTTTGTGGTATCAGTTTACCCAGCGGATATTTTTCACTTTTTTACGTGAAAAGCTGGGGCATAATCCTTTACTCTAAATTCGGCTGAATACGTTTTTCTTTTATTTATAGCATGATCAACATGTGAACAAAGTTTCAGTTTTTGTGGTTATATTTTTTTTTTAAATTATTATTGTGTGTACGTGTGTAGGAGGCTGCCGAAGCTACACCTCCAAAGGTGCGCCAGCTAGAGGTCCATTCGCTTACCAGTGATACCAAATAAAGCTTAGGAAAAATTTTCAGCTTTTGTGTCGCTGGCTTCCGGACTATTAGTGTAACAGATACGCCAAACACTGTTAATAAGTACAAACAAAAAAATGAACTTTAGAGTGTTTTATTGTTGGACATACAACACAAATATTTATATATTAGTGGTTTCAGCAGTTTCAGTATTTATGTAAAACAGGCCACAACTTGTTTAATATTGCTTTAGAAAAAATAGCCACACTTTAGTTTCGACTTTTGTTTACTTCTCCTACAAAAGTGGTGAGTGAACTCACATAGTTGGACACCTTGTATACAGCGGGTTTAGAGAAAATACATATTACAAAATAAGTTAAAAATATTATCATTTAGTTTCGCAGATTTAGTCGTAGTTGCCAAAATGAATTAAAAAATTAAAAAATATAGATAACTAACCAAATATATTAATAAAAAAATGATTATGCGTAAATGTGGATATATCCAAGATAAATTGTATATGGAAAAGAATGAATGTAAAACAGTTTAAAAAATTATGTTTTTGTATCGTATAGATAAAGAAAAAAAAAAGTAAAGTGATTATATAGAAATCATATAGAAGAAAAAATAGTGAAAAATAAAAAAAAAACATACTAAAATTAAAAAAAAAACTAGTCTACTACATTGTTATGTAAGAGAGAAATAGTCCCGATTGCAAGCAAGTAAAGCGGTAATAAGAGTAGCAAAATATTAAGTAAACGACGTAAGCTTAGATAAAATTGTAAAAAAAGTATGAATGTAGTGAAAAAAGAAGGAAAATGTGATGCACCGATAAGGTATGTCAGTAGTGAATTTTTTTTAATATTGGTTACCTTTAATTTTCAATATGTAATATTAAACAAGTTTATTTAAACTGATAATATTTTAATAATAATATTAGATCATTATTAAATTAAATAGAGGTCAATAATTTGATTAGTTATTCAGTATTATCAACTTGTACTGCACATTTAAAAATTGCATTTGATAAATATAAAGCTAAATAGATATTGGTAATTAGGCCATTTAATAAACAGAGTCTTTGTGTTGAATGTGTTTATTGCAAGTTAGTTTATACAATTGCATTGATATATAAAATACGAAGATGGTTATGTAAGTTTCTATAAAGTAATTTATTTTTAATATAACATAATATTTTTTAGGTTTTATTAATTTGTACTGCACATTAAAAAAATCATTCTATAAATATTAAATGAAGTAGATATTAATACCATTTTATAAACACGTTCTTTGTGTTGAATGTGCTTATTGCAAGTAAATTTATATAATTGCATTAATATATAATAAATACAAACATGACTATGTAAGTTGTAATAAAATGATTTACTTTTTAATATTACATAATATATTTTAGGATGAAAGAAGATATGTTTGATATATACGTTCACGATGTTAAATATACAGGTAAGCATAATAAATACATACTATGCATATACCCAGTTTTTTATTTTAGTTAATATTGCTGACATTACTTCTGAAACTACGCTTAATGACTATCTCAGAATCATTATGGGACACACTGGTACTAAAGTGATGTGTCGTGAAGGTGGTTGTGGAGTTTGCATTGTTGTTGTAACTGTTAATAACCCGAATAAAAAAAAACGCATATTTGCAGTTAATTCAGTAATTAAAATAAATATTTGTAATATATGGTAAAATAAAAATATTTCTTATTGTAGTGTCTCGTATCAATCTTCTCATGTAGTGGTTGGGAAATTTCAACTATTGAAGGAATAGGTAATGCAAAAATGGGTTACCACCCAATACAAAAAGATTTGGCTTTATTTAATGGAACTCAGTGTGGATTTTGTTCACCCGGTATGGTTATGAACATGTATGCGCTGTACCAACAAGGAAATTTAAAAATGGAAGAAATTGAAAATTCATTTGGTGGTAATATATGTCGATGTACTGGATATAGACCTATATTGGCAGCTTTTAAGCAATATGCTGCTGATTTTGAAGAAAGTAATATTGGCTTTTTGCCTGATATTGAAGATATTCCCAAATGCAAGCAAGATAACTGCGAAAAACAATGTACAACACCTTGCAATATTATAAAACCCGTATTTTATTCATTTGGTCAACATAGGTGGTACCAGGTTAACACCATTAAAGAAATTATGAATGTATTTATGGATAATAATAACAAAAAATGTAGATTAGTTGCCGGAAATACAGCACATGGTAAAACAAATTAATATTAAAACTTAGAAGTTATATTTTGTATTTGTTTAAGGTGTATATGAAAGTTTGGCAGTAGCAGAAGTATATATAAACGTAGCAAATGTACAAGAATTAATTTTTCATAAAATCGAAACAAACAATTTTATAATTGGAGGTGGAGTTAATTTAACAGATACTATGCAGTTGTTTAAATCAGCTAGTAGTAATGAAAAATTTTCTTATTTGGCAAAAATGGCAGATCACATTGATTTAATAGCCCATGTTCCTGTGAGAAATGTAAGTTTATATTAATGGATTTTAGCACATACGTAATGATATTTTTCAGATTGGTACACTGGCTGGCAATTTATCAATCAAACATACATATAATGAATTTCCTTCAGATATTTTTTTAATTTTTGAAACTGCAGGGGCTATGATTACTATAGGTAATTAACATCATATTATTTAATTAAATTTAAATACGTGCGTACGTCAGTGAATTAGAAAATGTTAGAAACTTGGTTAATCATTTAAAATTTAGCGTTAAATATTAAAGTTGATAATATATTAGACGAACATAAACATATATTGTTATTACATTACATTATTCATTATATTTCAGTTGACAAAACTGGAAATGAAACAAGTTTGAGGCCTTCAGATTACTTAAAATTTAATATGAAACAAAAAGTGATCAAAAGTATATCACTTCCTGCGTTGGACAGTAGCTACAAATATGAAAGCTATAAGGTATAGATTTAATTAAATAATTAGATTATATAAAGATTTATTTTAGATAATGCACAGAGCACAAAATGCACACGCAATGGTAAACGCCGGATTCTTATTTAAATTTGATAAACATAATATTATAGAAAAGGCTAGAATTGTTTATGGTGGAATCAATCCTCAATTTGTCCATGCCAATCATTCCGAATCATATTTACATGGAAAAAATCTATTTGACAATACTGTGATGCAAAAGCTTTTTTCCAAATTGAGTTCTGAAATTAAATCTGATCACGTACTTCCGGATCCTTCACCGGAATTTAGGAATCAATTAGCAATTGCATTATGTTATAAGGTAAGAAACATATTATGTTCGAGCGATTTAGTTTATGTATACAGTGGTCATAATAGAGTACTTTGGATACCAGATTCTTTTGTATTAATTTTAATCAATAATTTTAGTTGTGATGCATAGCTTAAAATACATGAAAAATATAGCTTTGGTTTATTCAATTCCTATATGAACTTATGATCTACAGTAACTGTTAATTGCATTTTTGTTGTTTTGTTGATATATCAAAATCAAAAAACGTATAGAGATATAATATAAAAACTCTACAAACTTTTTTTGTTGTTATTTTAAATTAATATATCCAAATCCAAATATTAATAATGCTACAAAACAACAAATTTAGTGAAAAATATAATTTTTAGCAGTATTATTTAAGTTTTCAAAAAAAGTTAGAGTGTGTTAATAATAATAGTAGTAATAATATTTATTCAAATTAAATACATATTGCACATGTCTAAAAATTAATACAATTTACAAATAGTTTAAAAACTTAAATACTAAGAAATTTTTTGGGGGACGCCATATTGTAAGAATAAGAACACAAAGTGTTTACAGACAACTTCTGATTTTGCAGATTTTAAGGGAAATAAAAAGAAGTTTTTTGTAAATAAGCATGAAATAACTAGTATAAACCTGTTTCTTAAAATAATGGTAAAGGTCCCATGAAGCCTGTACATAAAACTTGAAATGGTTTATCTACTATTCTACGATTACCCATAAGACCTGCAGGTTTGTTTTGTCTTGACTTAAGCTGAAGGCATATATTACATTTTTTAATATATCTAATTATATTCAAATTCATCTCCAGCCAATAATATTTTGCATTTATGCGTTTCTGTGTTTTAAAAATACCAAAATGTTCAGCCAGCGCGTTGTTGTGATTTTTGTGTACAACCGTGTTTTGTAACCATTTCGGTACTGCAACTTTCAAGGGGCCTTTGTTTCCTAATGCAGTGTGATTTACTAGAGAAAATTTTAATATCTGCTTACCATCATATTGCCATTTTGTTGGAAAATTGTCTGGTTGCGTTATCATCTTCAAATACCATTTATCGTGACTGTCTTTTGTTATTACAATTTTGTTCACAAAAGCCCTCGACAGAGCATCGGGTACTATGTGTGAAACTCCTTTTCTGTGACTTACTGTAAATTTGAACTGTTGTAAATGTTAAACTTAGGCGGCCTGGTGGATCTTTCATTATCTACAGCCATTTTAATGAGTAATAGTCCGTAATTACATAAAATTCAGTACATTCTATATAAGCCCGGAACTTTCGAATTGCAAACAAGACTGCTAGGCATTTCAGTTCCATTGTGTGATATATCTTTTCTGCCGCAGTTAAAGCGCAACTACTTTTTCACCCTCTAGAAAATACTGCGACATCACTGCTCCTAAACCAATAGTCGATGCATCTGTCTGTACGGTAAGTGGCAAATTAAAATCTGGACACGCCAAAACAGGCGCTTGAATTAAACAGGTTTTGATGTCTTCAAAGACCGCGTTAGTTTCCTTCGACCAGCCCCAAACTAATTTCTTCTTTAACAATAAAGTTAATGGTGCTATGCGTGTTGAATAACTCTGGATGAAACGTCCATACCAACCTGCTATGCCATTAAACCTACGAATTTCATTCTTTCTTTTAAGAACTGGAAAATTTAAGATTGCTTCTATCTATTTGCTATCTACTTGTAAACCTGAGGAATTAACAACATAACCTAAGTATTTTAATTCTTCACGGCCAAATTTACATTTATCATATTTAATGTTAACCCTGCTTGGTATAACTTTTTTATTATTTTCCGTAATATGATCAGATGTTCTTCAAACGTGCTTGTTATTATAAATATATCGTCTAAGTACACGAATACGTTTGGATCAAATTCTGGCCCTAATATGTGATTTACTAATCGTTGAAATGAAGCACCGCTGTTATTTAAACCAATAGGCAATTTAAGAAAATTGAAATGTTTTCGCCCTGGTATTGAAAAAGTTGTAATATTTTGACATTGTTTCGCCATAGGTATTTGCCGAAGATATGTCTAGCAAAAATAGAAATTTGGCGTTCTTTAACGGTCTAGTATTGAAATCACAAAAGGGAGAGAGTATGCGTCTGCTTTGGATATTTAGTTTACTTTTCTAAAATTGATGCAGAAACGATACTGTTTTATTAATCATTACTTCTGGGAAAGACCATAGACTATTACTTGGTTCTATTACTCTTAATTTTAGCATTTTGTCTATCTCTGCGTTAGTAATTTTTGCCGTTGCTAGTGAGACAAGGTAATTTCTCTGTCTTATTGATTTTGCGTTGCCTATATCAGTTAAGTGTTCTGTTAAGTTTGTGGTTCCCAAACCATTTCCCATTAATTTAAAATAATAATCTGCAAGATCCGTTAATTGACGCTTATCCTTTTCTAAAAGAATATTGTCGTTTGTTAATGTGTTTACATTTACCATGGCACCAGCTGTTGTTAAAATATTTCTTTTAAGATCAGGTATTATACCTGTCTTTAGCCAAAAATCTATACTCAAAATGATATCTTGTGCCAAGGATGGTATAATTAGACATTTAATAATATAACACTTAGTTTCAATTACAAATGAATCGTTTGTATACCCTAAAACGTTCCTTTTTTGTTTACTGGCAGTACAAATGTATTCCGAATCTCTTTTATGTAACTTTAAACCTAACTTTTTTACTGAATACCATACATTTAAACCTATACACGTACAAGAAGCACCGGAATCTAATAAACACCTATAACTTAATCCTAAAATTGAAACATTTAAGTATGGGCGTAAATCCTTTTTTATTTTACTCATTCTATTATTTACATAAATCTTTGCGCGCAAACTATTTACATAAGCATTCTTATTACTGACCTTCTCTTGACCGCGGGCAGAGAATGGTTACTTATCTGCCCGCTCTGCCGCTTATTATAGCACTTTCTTCAGTTAGCCTTTATTGTACTCTCTACACCCATAGCAAAACCTACGGAAAGGATTAGAACATGTTTTATATTCATGACCCGTGTACCCATAATTCCAGCATTTTGCGGTAGGGCTTTTCATCATTGGTCGCCGATTATATTGAACTTTTTCTGACATCTGTCGAGAACTATTAGGTACTTCATAACGCAGGGCCACTGATGCTCCTCGATCTGCAATGCTTTTGTTTTCTTCCAGTCGCTTACATTTTTTCTTTAAATCGTTAACCGTACTAATCTGCATATCCCAGACAATGGATATAATATGGGTGTAGGTTGTACTTTATTATTCTACTATCTCGGAATCATCTGGACGGTTTGGTAAACGTTAAAACATGTTACTCATTGACGCAAAATAGGAACCTATGGATTCATCTATTTTCTGGTACCTATCTCTATTTTTTTGCCATGTACCTAAATCGTAATCGCTTGACTGATATTCATTTAGTATCATAATTAATTCCTGCGATAAAATCTGCAAATTCTAGATTATTATCTCCCGAAAATTGAAGATTCCATTTATATACCGGTTTTGACTTTGATGTTGAATATTGATTATTGTTTGAATTGACCGATTCATTTAGTTAAGCACTAGAAGAAGGCTTACTTTGCATTTGCTTATCGTTTTTAATATATTTGTACTGGTCGCTAATATCTTGTACCATATTCTCTAATTGTCTTAATGCGCTTAAACGTTCATTTTTCCCGTCTTTATTTAAATTGGATTCGGCGATTCTATTAGTTCTCGCAAGCAAGTGAACCATTTTAGTTTCTATTTGACGGCATTTTAATGAATCACGGTCACCGTTAAATTCCGCTATTAATGTTTCAAGATGTTGGATTTTTGTTTGGCATGTCTGGACTGTCCAATCGTACTCATTTGGAGGGTTAAATTCTACAACAATGTCAAGATTTTCTGTTTTTTTTTTTTTGGCGTAACAAGGAGTGTAAGTTTTTTAGCATTTTGGCCAACGTTAATGTTTTTACAATTTTAAAACCTCGTATCATAAGTTCATATTCGATCTCATCGCGTGTTAATCTGGTGGTGTCCATTTCGTTATACTTCTAGTCGCAAATTTATAAAAATAATAAATAATATTATTTTAAAAACCACAATAAATTTAAAACAAATAGCGCATAAGAAATGTAAACATAAATAATAAAATAATTCAATGTCAAATTCGTTCGTTGCGATATTTTATTCTTTATCGCTCGCGAAAAAAATATTTATTTTAAATAATCCCGCTGCTGCGCAAATAATTTAGTAATTTATAAACAACTACAATACAATAAACATTTACTAATTACCGCAACAATTTTATTTCGTAAATTAAACTCTTAAATTTGTTTCTCAAAAAAAAATACTTCTAGTTTTATTTTTTCTGATTGAATCTTTTAACATTCACTTAACTTTTTAACATACAATCACGGCCATTGTTGAAATTGATGTTGATGCAACAGGATATTCCAAAATGGCGTCTTCTTCTTGTAGAAGGCGCTGTTGGCTCCTTGCTGCTGGACCTTATCTTTATAAAATAGAAGATGGATTCCAACTTCCAACTTCCTCTGCACGTGGATGTTTTTTTTTTTCGATAACAGCCCACGTTGGTAGCCAACTCTTTGTAACCACTTGAGGTGGCGGCTCCGGCTAGCTGTCGGCGGGGCCTGAGTCTTACGGATGGACAGGTTGTGTTTGTTATATAATAATAAGGGCGCCAGATCGTGCAATATCAGCTTTATTATACTATCCGTGTCGGCATAAGTACATGTATATTGTATATTACAAATTATACTTAACATCTTCCGCACTCGCGTCAAAGACCGGTCATGCCGAATGGATTCAATCCGCACATTTGCAATACATAAAAAGTCCCTTTCTCGGGAACGACCAGATTTATACTAAAGTGACTGCAGGGTTTCCGGAGAATTCCCGGAAACCTGCCCCACCAGATTGTTTCCATTACTACCAACTAAAATATCGTGTAAGTTGAGTGGCCTATCCGCCATTTTATAAGTACTTCATGTTACAATATCAAGCATTAAAAAAGATACAACCTGATTAAGTTAATATTTTCAGTCTTCTAAATAACGGCCAAGTATCATCTTGGTATGAACATCAGCTATTATCCGAATTATGCGTCTTTGGATACCAAAAACTCTTTTTGCTGCTGCCGAGTTTTTCCATACAAAAATACCGTAACTCACAAGTGATTGAAACAAGCTATAAAATGTTGATAACAAAAGGTCAAGTGGTACAGTTTTATTTAGGTTTCTAAATAAATATGTAATTGAACATAATTTATTTGTTACTTTATAACAGCGTTTAGTCCATGTTAAATTACTATCAAAGTAATTTCCTGGTTCTGTGAAGCTAAACTGATCCAGGCATCTTGTGCTCTTAACTAGTTGTTGAGTTGTTTTATTTTTGGATTAATGTGTAGTTTATTTTTATGAAACCAACTTTGCAATTCATATAATGATAATTCATAATTCAGAAGTACCTCGTTTAAGTTGGTATAACGGTTTACCGTTGTAGTATCATCTGCAAAAAGTATGATACGTAAGTTTATGTGTTTATCAATATCAATTATAAAAAACAGAAACCCAAGTATTGATTTTTGCAATAATAATGGTTTATTGACAAAGTATTAAATTTGTTGTTGTTAATTTCAACAAATTGTTTGCGATTTAACAAAACAAAATTTGGCTATTAATCTTACCTTATAACAATTCAGTTCCTTAATAAAATATCGTGTGAAATGCAGTCAACTAGTTTTGTTAAATCGCAAAGTACTGAACTAACATTCAATTGCTTCATAAAAATGGAAAACAAACTCCAATAAAGCTAATGTTGTCGATTTATTTGCTCAAAAACCAAACTGATTAGAAGAGAACAACTGATTTTTTTCAAAATGTTTTACTAATTTTGTTTTTAATGCAATTTCAAAGATTTGCAAAATATACTAATAATTGACATTGACTTATAATTGTTTTTGTTTTCCTTGTTTTGTTTTATTGAAGATTTTTAAATTAATTATTATATTATCAATACAATTTATTTCTATTACCGATACTTTAACAATGAGTCGATTCGTTTACACTTACTTTTAATTGTACCAAGAATTAGTGTTATTGGCATATTGCATTTCTAATACTACAAAGCTATTTAATAAAGTAAGATAACTACGTTCAATATTACTAATGTTAGTATAAAATAGAATTGGTGGTAGTGGTTGATTGTTCGGGCAGTTCCCAGATCTTCAGGAAAGTATCCGTTTGTTCCAGATGGCAAGGCCATTGTCCTGTAACACGATTTTGGTTTAGTCTTTTAATTTTTCTTTTATTAATATAGCTACTCTACCCGATCTTTTTCTAATTTCCTCAATTTTATTTCCACCTATTGTAATTCTTTGTTTTTTAAAGTACACTGTTGGTTCATTGATTTCCACAGTTGGAATTTTGTTTTTATTTCGCTTTTCTAAAATGTTTGAATTTCTTTGCAGTTTTTTGTTATATAGTTGTTCATAAAACAATTTCATAAATTGTTTTGTCTAAGTTTAATACGTGGGTATTCAAATTCTCATATGAGCCGTATAAAAGTGTTGAAAAGGGTATAGCCAGTTGATAAATGTATTGATTGGTTATAAATTAATATTGCGAATATCATTAAATTTAGGGCACTTTTATCTTTGTTTTGTTGTTTGGTTATTCTATTTTTTTCTAGCAAAGTTGAGAGTATGCGTTCTATAGGTGAATTAGAACTGCTGTTATAATTAGTTGTAAAATGCACAGGAATTCTAAATAGTTCGCAGAACTCTTGAAAAACATTGTTTTTAAATTCCTTTCCCTCGTCGCAAACTATCTTTTTGAGGTATCGATGATGGGTGAAATAGTGACGTAATTTATTCAATATTGTGATTCCAGTAATATCAATTACATGGTATGGTTGTGTATACCGGGATAACAAATCTATTATTGTAAAAAACTTATTACCATCAAAGCTAAACGTATCAATGTGTATATTATACGGTTTTCTTTCAAATTTACTAAAAAGGCAAATTTCGCATTTGTTTATAATTTTTGTAATTCTTGATTTAGCGTCTATTGTGATTCTAAATATTTATAAGTTTCATTAATTCTATTGTTGATTTGCGTTTTCTAAATCTTTTGCCTAAATATTACTTTTTACAATGTTTACCTTATTGTCAAATTGTTGTTTCTCTAGATCTTTATCTGTAAAGTAAATGCCATAAAGTTTTTTGGGTCAACAATTTCCTTTAAGCTCTTTCTAAAATTTTCAAGTTTATTACCAGATCGGATAGTAATAATATAATGATATTTTGAAAATGATCTACTTAGTTCAACTTGATATTCGTTGCCCAACTTACATACAATGCTATTTGTAAATTGGTTTAAAAGTTTTCCCGATATAAGTAGAGTAAAAACAGGGTTTTTGATTGCTGTGTGAATTGTATAGCTAGATTGTTGATCATTGTTATATCGTTAAAATCTTCTAAAGTTAAATTTCATCCAAGTCAACATTGGGGGTGATAGATAATAAATCTGAATCGTCAATTCTTTCTATTATTTCGATTCTAGATAACGCCTCAGCTACTAAATTTTTTTTACCTTTTTTGTACTGAATCTCATAATTTAGTTCCTCTAATCTTAAGCGCCATTTCATAAGTCTGGAATTAGGATTGTTTAGAGAAAATAACCAGATAAGGGTTTTATTATCTGTTTCTATAATAAACTTTTGTCTATAAACGTATGGTCTAAAATGGTTTGTGTTCTTGGCTATTGCTAAAAGTTCACGTTCTATTGTCGAATAGTTCCTTTCTGCACTATTCAGAATTTGAGAGTGGTAAGCTACTGGCTTGTTATTTTGAGAGAGTATTCCTCCTATTGCCGTATTAGAAGCATCAGTAGTTAAGAAAAAGGTTTTACTAAAATTGGGATACGTCAATATAAGAGCGTTTGTCAATAATTCTTTGCATAAACCGAATGCTTTTACATAATCTGGATCATTAGTATTAATTGTACTTCCTTTCTTAAAACGTTTCGTAAAAGGTTGGACTATTTTAGCAAAATTGGTGTTACCTTAGATTTAGCAGTTACCAATTTGATGGTTAATAGATTTGATATGTATGCTACTCCGGAGGCATGGTAAAACCCGTGTAGTTCAATATATTTGTAATTATTACAGATTGTGTCGGTTTGGGCATCTTATAAGTAAAAGGTTGAAAAGGATTTATTTCAATGCAATTTGTGTTTATAAAAATCTTGCATAATTTACTTAGCTACTATTATAATTGGTGCAATTAGACCTAGAGAATCAAAAAATTGTACAAGTGCAAAAAAAATTGTTTTTTTAGTTATTTGCGATTTATTAAGATACTTAATGAAACCCGTCATGTTTTGAGTTCGAAGAAACGCCTAAAGTATTAATTTTGGGCAATTCAATTAAATGTTTGAATTGTTTATGAGATTGATTGGAAATATTATTTAGTACTTTGGTATTGTTGGAAGCCCACTTTCAAGTTCAAACCCGGAAAAAAAAAATTTACGTAACCTCATTGCAAATTTTGATTATTTCTTCTACTAATTTACCACCAGTAAGTAAACCATCAATATAAAAATGGTTTTTAATAATTGAGCTTGCCAATGAGAATTTTCTACTGCTAGTTGTTTGAGATAACAAATAGCAAAACATATACTGAAGTTGTAACATAAGTAAAAGTATTTAAATTAAAACATGTTTTCTGTTAAATTAGAACGCCAAAAGATTTTTTGAAATAGTTTTTGATTAGGTATAATAAAGATTTAACAATACATTTTGTAATATCTGCGGTTAAAACAATCAAATAGCGACTAAATCTGAGAAAAATCAAAAATAGATTGTGTTGAATTGTGGGTCCAACAAAATAATTAGAAGTTAAAGATAAACTATTTTCTGATTTAACAGAACCGTCAAATACTACACGCAATTTTGTTTTAGTGCTAGTCTCCTTTATGACTGGGTGATAAATGAAGCAAATAGAAACTTGCAATTAGTTTAATTGCAGATTCCTTAACTTTGGACATATGATCTCAAGATTTTTATATTTTCGAATGAAAGTATTGTAAGAGTTCCAATGATTTTGATCTTTAGATAATTTGCATTCTAGAGCATAAAAACGGTTGAATGCTAGGTGCATTGGTCGACCTTAGAATGTAATGGCATACTAACTACAATCCATCAACGTTGCGTTTAGTTGCGGCTGAGAAGTGTTCTTTGCAAGCTCATTCATATTGGAGTATAAACAAGTTTTTGAATATCCCATAGTTTGAAAATTTGTTTTTATAAATTGATTTTTAAATTAGTTGTAATTGTTTAAATAACTTAAACTCCATAAACAAGAATAGGGCCAAATAATACCAACCCTAATCTAGTTTTTTCCTAAATCAATTGAGAATAATTTTGTACACCAAACAGCTTCGATAAGAATGTCAATTTTACCATTTATATTATAACATTAAAAAAATTAATTTATAAAAAAATTATCCTAAACTAAAAACATCCATAGACGCGTTTCGAGGTTTTACCTCTCATCAGTATGGCTTTATTTATTTAAACTTAATAATTGATTTGTAGCTTATTTTGTCAACATCGTTCACCACCACAATTCAAAGTGAATATTTTATATTTATATTTATATTATAAGTAAAATCTGCCAAATGTACATTTTTGGAATGAGCAATTTATTATTATGTAATGAAATTGTGGCAAATTTTCTGTAATTGCTGGCACAATTAATCATAATAAATTCAATTTAAAACTAGATTGAGTAGTCTGCATGTCTATGTCAGCGTAATGTTTAATAACTAATTCGAAATGATTAACCCATTTCACAGTTATATTGATTTCAGTAGCGGTTATATTTAAAAGATTAAAGATCCTGTGTGTAATTAAATTTGATTGCATACCTGAATCTAAAAGAACGCAACAGTTTTGATCTGACATTATTGAACTTGACGGTTCGTTTGAAATTGCTTGACTTGTTTGATTTGCAAAGAGTAGTAAAGTTTATTTGGCATTTATAAATAATATAATAAAACTTTTTTTATAAACAATAAATTAAATTAAAAAAAAACATTATTAAATTTATTAGTTAATTAAAACTTAGGATATAAGTTACTGTTATTCGACAGTTTTGTGTATTTTTCATGAAATTCTATGCCGGACTTAAAAAAACGATATGTATGTCACTGGCCTTTATGTTTTCTAGTAATTTATAATGTTTTGTGATGTTTCTAGTATATACTAAGTATAGCACCAAAAGTGGCCGATAATAAAAAATCAGGAAGTACAATACTGGTAAGACCTTTATCCAAAGGAACTCAAGACTATTCTACACAAAAATCTCTGTATCCAATCACGGAACCCGTACAAAAGTTAGAAGCACTAGCGCAAACTACAGGTAAATTAGTTGATACTTTTGTACTGTATTTATTAAAAAACGCAATTACAAAACAAGTAATATTATTGTTTATCTAAATAAAAAGTTAAAAAGAGAACAATGTGGACAGTGATTTGAACATTTATATAACATTCTATATATTTTAAACATTCAGTTAATTAACAAAAGTCATTCAATGTGAAAAGTTTGCTAAACTGTGTTTAATTTGTAAAACGCACAATGATAGTTTATCAAGATTAATAAATATTTAAATTTAACTGGATTAAGTTAGTTTTAGATACGCAATCTCTAAATAAAAATAGACCGACAATAAATATATAAAGATAAAGAATAATTTAATTTTCTTTTTTATAAGTTATAATTAATTTTCAGGTGAAGGAAAATATATAATAGACATGCCAGATTATCCAAATCAAACATATGGAGCATTTGTATTAGCAAAAGCTCAAGCAAAATCTAAAATCAAATACGTTGATGCAAATTTGGCTTTGGTAATATATTCTTTTTATTTTTAAAATATATTTCTATAAAATAATAATTGTAAATTTTAGAAACTAGACGGTGTGATAGCATATATTGATAAAAAAGATATACCTGGCAAAAACACATTTACGTCAGCAGGTGTAAGTGGATCATTTATAACTGAAGATGAAGAATTGTTCTGCAGTGGTGTTGTCAAATATTACTTTCAACCAATAGGTCTAATTGTTGCTAAAACTCAAAAAATTGCAGAAAAAGGGGTTGATTTGGTAAAAGTGACATATGAATCGGCAAAAGAAAAGAAATATTTAACAATACAAGCAGCAATAAAAGACAAGAAATTTGAAAAAGTTGCTTCAATAACACCAACACGAAAAGGTATAAATTTAAATGATATAAAATTGTTAACTGGCATAGTATTGTAGGTAACGATATAAAGAAAGTTGTTACTGGAACAACAAATTTAGGTGGACAATATCACTTTCATATGGAAACACAAAACTCTAATGCGGTTCCTCTTGAAAATGGAGAGTTTGACTTATTTCCCGGAACACAATGGATGGACCTTGCACAATGTGCTGGAGCTACATGTCTTAATATTCCACTAAACAAGTAAGTGAATTACACAATATACATAAACACTATAGGGTAATTTTACAATATATTTATATATTATCATTATACAGGGTGTCTCAGACCACCCGTACCAGCCTTTTATTTCGACAACGCTTGGTCTAATGTGACTGGGACAAAAAAAATTATTACCAAATTGAACTCAAGGAATCCACTAATAAATGTATTTTTTACCGGAATAATCTGAAAGTACCCGGAACCGGAAGTAACTTTAAAATTTCAAATGGCAACATAGGTCGAGTATGGTATTAATTGATAGGTCTTTTTAAAAGAAACAACTTTTATTAAAATGTTTTTTTTTTTAATATTTTGCGTATTTACAAAAATAAACAAAAAAAAAACTAAATTGTAAATTAGTTATACATTCAACACCCTTTCTTCAAGTTGGCTTTGCTATTTTGTTATGTAAAAATAATTGACGTTCGTGAATATTTGAAGTAAAATAGATTATTATTGTCAAAGTATTAAATGTGTCAACATGGTTTTTACAAACCTCAAAGGTTTTGATATGCTGATGATATTGGGTGAATGCGGCCTAAACTATTGTGCTGCTGAGCGAATTTATGCTGAGCGATACCTTCAACAAACCAATCAGTCAAAAAATGTTTTTTGGTGCCTTGCAGAACGAGTTAAGACAACTGTTAAGCTACAGCCCAGCCACAACAAAGGTCGAAATATCAGAAAACGTGTACAAGATGAAAGAGCACCAGATATTCTTGCAGCAATTGCTCTGGACCCAAACATATCGACTAGAAGAATTGAAATCAATGCTGGAATAAGTCGCTCCACTGCTTGGAAAGTTTTAAAAACAAACAAATTCTATCCATACCATATCTCTCTACACCAGAAACTTGAAAAACGAGATTTTCAAGATAGGTTGAATTTTTGTCTTATAAAAATTATAATTTCCATCACAAAATTTTATTGAAAAGCAACGGAGTTATTAATTTACATAATGCTCACTACTGGAGTAATAAAAACCCTCATTGCTTAAGAGAAGTTGATAATCAACACGTGTGGACCCTTAATGTTTGGTGTGGTATTTTAAGAAACCAAATAATTGGTCCGCATTTTTTTTAGGGTTCATTAAACACAGCTAAATACGCTGATTTTTTAGAAAATAATCTTATTGACCTTCTAAATGATGTTCCATATGCGACACGTTTAACAGTGCATTTGCAACAAGATGGTTGTTCAGTTCATTACGCAAGAGTTTCTCGTCAAACAGTAGATTGCCTTTTCCCTGGTCGATGAATTGGAAGGCTAGGACCATTTTCGTGGCCACCTCGTTCTCCTGACATAACGCCGTTTGACTTCTTTTTGTAGGGACGTATCAAAGACCTAGTCTATAAAGAGCTTCCAACCACGAGGGATAATATGAAGGAGAGAATACGGAATGTCTGCCGTTCACTTAGTGAAAATGAGATACTACGGGCCGTCAACGACGTTTGAAATCGGCTACAAAGATGCATTGATCAAGAAGAATGGCAATTTGATCATACCATAAATAATTGAATAATTGTTTTATTTTTAATTTTCTTTACATTCACACTCTTATTTAAATTGTTGACTAAAATACTTTCAAACAATTGGTATTTTTTAATTATCGTAAATATGCAAAATACTAAAAAAAAAATTTAATAAAAGTTGTTTCTTTTAAAAAAACCTATCAATTAATACCATACTCAACCTATGTTGTCATTTAAAATTTTAAAGTTACTTCCGGTTCCGGGTACTTCTGGATTATTCCGGTAAAAAATAAATTCATCAGTGGATTCCTTAGGCTCACATTGGTAATCAATTTTTTGTCCCAGTCACATTCAAACAAGAGTTGTCAAAATAATAGGCTGATACGGGTAGTCTGAGACAGCCTGTATATAGTACATTAAAACTGATGATAGAATTCATTGAAACATGTATGTGTAATTAAATAAAATACATAATAAAATAAAATCTTTCATTTTAGTAACATGCATACAATTAAAAGATTTTATAATATACTTAAATAAAAAATATATATAAAAAAAAAAATAATAATAATAATTTTTTGATAGTCAATTGGCCACATCGATATCTCCGATTTTGCTCAAATTTTGTACACAAATTTGGGGTACCAAAATATGACGATTCCTAAAATTTTAGATTTTTAGGTGCAATACAGTGTAAATAGCGGCTAAATTTTTAAGAATATTTTGTCTTCTTTCAATTTTTGTGCTGTAAATAAGCAAAAATTTGTCAAAAATCATATTCCAAAAGGTGCATCTTATAAGAAATTTTTGTAGATCACGACCTTAGTTTTCCAAAATTTTCCGCAGAAAATAGAAAAACCATTTTATCGAAAATTTTATATCTTCAATTCAGCTACACCTGGAAACTTGAAATTTAAATATAATACTCCTAAAACATAGTACTTTTGATCTATAAAATAAGAAAAACTAAATTCGTTTGCCCTAGCGTGAAATATAACACATAATTGCTAAAAATAAGGGATTTTCTTCGGATTTTCCGTAATTTTACTAATGTTCCTGTTTTTTTTTTTTCAGAATAATTTAAAAAAACAGACATAAAAATTGCGTTTTACGATAAATTTTCTTCTAACTTGTTGCTGTTATAGCAGGTTTGAGTTTAGTATGCCGTTTACTGTCAAAGTTCTTTGACGCCTTTTAAAGTTCAATTATTTGGTACAAAAATATTGGCATTGCAAACGTAGATCTGTAGAACAAATTGTAACCCTAGTTGCCGTTACAACATTCAATTAATGGCTTTAAAAGTCGTAGTTTTGCTCTACTTACAAGTTTGCGTTGTTCCTTAAAAGTCCATCAGCGTGATTGTTTTAATTATAAACCAATTTAACCTAACATTAAATATTTTTGCAAATTTGTTTACTATTTCAAACCTTGCAGTTTCAGTTGTTAATTATATGCATTTGACTAAAATCTCTAAATTAAGAACACTGAAGAATTGTAAAAAAGGAAACCAAACAAAAATATAATGAATAGGTAGAAAGAACTAAAGAATTACTAGTAAACAATCAAACACACAGAAATAAAGAAAAAGATGAGGAATCATTCAAGAACAACACAAGTAGCATTCATGCAGAAGACATAACAAAAGAAGAAATTGAAGTAGTTTTGAGAAAACTGAAGAATGGACAAGCGCCAGGACACGACATGATACAAGCAAAGCAATTGAAATACATGGGGGACTCAGAAAAAAAATACTGTTGGAGATGCTAAACGGGCAATTCCACGTCAAGTGAGCAGTTTATTTCACGCGACCCTCTCCGATTCAGCTCAGCTTTGTACACTTATTTTATTACCTAAAATATGACTTCATGTCAAATTTTAGACCTGTAGGTCACATAGTTCGCTTCGTAGAGTCAATTAAATTTTATGGCAATTTTTAAGTTCAATTTTTAACTTTATGTATCTTAATTGCATTTTAGCCTAGAAAAATTTTAGAATAGTCATAACCAATGGGAAATTTTTCAAGAAATCGAATTCAGCGATCAGATTTTTGTTATCTTGTCCCGCACTCGCAGAAAACTGAAAAAAAACAGTTTTTTTTTTCAAAAATTTATTTCTCAAAAGTTGCCACCGATTAAGACTCCAAATTTTGGGCAAAGACAGTTATAAGTATGTACTTTAAGATGCTTAAATAAAAATTTCCCACACTAGTGGTGGTTTTCGCTCTAGAGTCTCTTGAACGCACAAAACCATTTTTCAATCAAAATTTTAGCACATATTGATTAATATACAGGGTGTTAATGAATAAGAGTAACAAACTTTTAGGGTGGGTAGGGGGGTTTATTTGAGACACTTTTTAATCATAAACTTATAGGCAAACATGTTCACCCTAGAACCTGCACGTCAAAATTTTTTTGTTTTTTTTTATACAATATTCGAAATATCTCTCTTAAAAGTCTAAATTAAAAAATACAATAGAATATAAAAATTATAGGCAATTAAATTTTCCATCTTTTTTAAACAGCATATCTGGATCTATCTCTAACCGTACTTATGTCATAAATTAAAGAATGATTTTTAAATATTTTTTTGTAATTTTTGTTAAAAATTATGTTTAAAAGTCAAAAATTTAAAAAAAATTGAAATTCAAAATTAAAAGCCATTCAATTGCGCATTTTTCACCTAATAACATGTTTTAATGTAGCTCCTACCGATTGTGTGCTATTAAAGAAAAACTTGAAGCATTTTTTAACCTTACTTAAAAAGTTTGACAAAATAAAAAAAATATGTACAATACGTCATTTTAAAAGTTTTTTAAATTAAAAAAAAAAATTATAAGCTTCAGCCTTATTAATTTCTAATCATTTTAGTTTACGAGTCTTATGTTCAAAATTTAAAATATAATAAAAATATTATAATTTAAAAAATATATATACAGAGTAGATTGATGTAAAGTTTCATGTGGAACCTAATTAGCAAGTACTCAATTGCTTTTTTGGGGATCCAGAGTATGCATCTGACTCAAATCTGGAAGCTAATGATACTTATTAAGTATATTAATTTTAAAAATTCAATGGTAGTGCGTGTTCTTTTCAATCTTAAGGTCTTAAATTTCTCATGGCATACTTTTTTTGTATAAAAATCACTTTCTGAAGGTGCACACAAAGAAATTCCACAAAAAAATTTAAAAACCAGTCTAATTCAAGAGGCTCTAGAGCAAAAACTAGCACTAGTGTGGTAAAATTTTATTTAAGCATCTTAAAGTACATACTTTTAACTGCCTTTTTCTAAAATTTGGAGTCTTAATAGGTGGCAACTTTTGAGAAATGAATTTTTGAAAAAAAAACTGTTTTTTTTGCGTTTTCTGCGCGTGCGGGACAAAATAACAAAAATTTGAAATTTTCCATCGGTTATGACTATTCTAAAATTTTTCCAGGTTGAAATGCAATTAAGATAAATAAAGTTAAAAGTTGAACTTAAAAATTGCCGTAAAATTCAATTGGCTCTACGAGGCGAACTATGTGACCTAGAAATCTGAAATTTGGCATGAAATCATATTTTGGGTATTCAAATAAGTGTACAAAATTTGAGCTAAATCGGAGAGGGTCGCGTAAAATAGACTGCTCACTTGACGTGGAAATGCCCAAATAGGAAAAATTCCAACAGACAGCTTAGACATTTAGTAGAACCAACACTATAAAAAGCTCAAAGTGAGTTTAGAAAAAGACATTCAACACAAGTTCACATATTCACAATTAGAAATATAATTGAAAAAACGATAAGGCAAGACAACAAACTCTTCATACGTAGATTTAAAAAAAGCGTTTGACAGAGTACCAAACAGTTATGAAAAATATTGAATAAAAAACAAATAAACGATCATCTACTTCAAGCAATAAAAAACATATACAAAACTACAGTTAACTACATTAGAACTTGAAAAGAAGCATCAGAAGAATTTACGACTACAAAAGGATTGAGACAAGGAAGAAAGTTAAGCCCATTACTATTTATTATTTTCTTAGACAATATATTAAAAAATATTAAGAATAAAACAAAGAAAGTAGAAATTGGATACCACAATCTCAAAAAAATAATGTGCATTTGCTGATGATTTTGCTATAATAACAAAAAATGAGAAAGATATGCAACATAACATAAATTTATGAAATGAAGAATTGATAAAATACAATATGACTATAAATATAAAAAAAAAATAGTGTTATCAAAATCAAATATAAAAACAAATATAAAGCTAAATGGAAAGGAAATCGAACAAATAGAATCATTTACGTATTTAGGAGCAACAAAAATAACAAAAGCAATATAGAGCATTAAATAAATAAAAAAATCTAGACTGCAAACAGAAGTTATTATTTAATAAATAAAGTGATCTTAAACAACAAACAGATATCAAAAAATACAAAAATGACTAACACAAATATACGAAAGCGAAACATAGGTGATAAATCAAAAAAATAAAAATATGATACGGGCATCATAAATGAAGTATCTAAGGAGAATAGAATGTGTAACAAGAATAGAAAAAATAAGAAACAAACTGATAAGAGATAATCTTCAAATTGAAAGCATACACAACACAATAGACAAAAAACAATTAGCATGGTATGGACATCTAGAAAGAATGCCGGAAGATAGAGAAACAAAACAAGTATGTAATTCAAGAATATCAAAACCAAAAAAAAAGAAGAAGACGACTTTTAAAAACATGGGAAAACAATGTAGGGGAATTACTAAGCAGAACTATTTTAAGCTGGCAAGATGCAAGAAAAACAGCAAAAAACAAAAAATTGAAAGAAAAAATAAACAAGTTAATTTAATAGCAGCAGAAAAATTTTAAAACCCAAAAGGGTACAAAGAGATTTAAAAAAATAATATATATATAAAATAAAGGTAACAAACTATATCCCTGTCTCATCTTGCAAACTTATGTTTACAGTTTTTAAGGTAATTTGGGCAAGCTTAACATTTGCTTGTTGTTGTCAGTACAAGTTTGTAATGTTATCCCATATTTCTGCACTTTTGTACCAAAACATAAATTTTCCATTAATCTGTTTTTCAATTTTGTTATAAATTTTGAAGGATTTATTTTAATGAATATCTACAGGAAGTGACTCATTAGATTTATTGACCTATAACCATTGCAGTTTATTGCGTTAGTTTTTTTTTTGGATTTTATCTACTACCAAGTTTTTTTTTTTCTTATTACGTTTTCCTTGTGAGCGTATTTTTCTTCTTATTTTTTTATTGATGGAGTTATATTTTTCTTTATCTTGATTTTTATGCTTTCGTCTTTTGCTCATTAAATTTAATATTTTGATAAGTATCTAACGTTTCCTATCTGTTTTCTGATGACCTTAGGATTATGATATAATAATAATCTTTATGTTTAGCGAATTTTCTGATGTATTTGTTTTTTAGAATTATTGTTATGATTCTGTATCTGTTCTTTCATTATGCTAGTGTTGTTGTTTGATCTTTTTAAATTTTAATCTCATCTTTGCCATCATTATACTGTGGTCTAAGGGTACCTCGGCAATCGGTAGTATATTCACTGTGTGTCACCATGTTTTGGTATTGTTTGTTAATAGTTATACAGGGTGTCCGGAAAATACGTGTACAACGTTTGACGACAGACTCCTGACGTCAAAATAGGTCGATCTAAGCCGACTTAGTTATATCCAAAATTGTCTCGTTTAGCCGGTAGAGGGCGTCAAAAATTTGTAAATATTAAAAAGAAATTACCTGTAACAATAATTTTTTAAGTGACCTTGTTGCTATGGCGTTTAATAATTTGACAATTATTGACAAATTGTCACCAGTCTATGAAATTTACTCAAGTATACGATCAACATTCTTGAATTACAAGTTCATTTTACCAATAAAAATGGAAAATTATACAAACTCTCAGAAAGTTGACATGCTCCTGGTATACGGGTTTTGTCAAGGAAATGGGCGTCAGAGTGTTAGGGTTTACATGGAGAGGTTTCCTAACCGTCGAATACCAAACCACCAAACATTTGCCAATATTGAGCGTCATCTTCGGGAAACGGGCAGTTTTGAGAAAAAGTTTGAAGGCAGGGGTCGTATGCAAACAACTCGAACTGTGGAAACAGAAAAGATGATTCTGGAAAGAGTTGAAGAAGAACCAAGTACCAGTACCCGTCTCTTAGAACGTGAGTTAAATGTTCCTAAAACAATTGTCAATGAGGTTTTAAGAGAACAGTTGTTACATCCTTACCACATACAAAAAGTCCAGGAACTTTTACCGACTGATCCCCTCATGCAGCTTACATTTTGTCAATTTATTAGAAACAAAAGAATCCTTGTTTCAAATTTTTGTAGAAAAATTATGTTTACTGACGAGGCATGCTTTACAAGATCTGGGGTAACCAATCTGCACAACAAACAAATTTATTCCGATGAAAATCCACATGCCATTAAAGTTGCACATCATCAGCATCAATTTAAAATTAATATTTGGGCAGGTATTATTGATCACTACCTTATTGGTCCCATTGTTATTCCAGACAGGTTAGATGGAAATATTTATTTAAATTTTTTGCAAGACACATTACCAATTCTTCTGGAGAATTTGCCCCTTTTACTTCGGAGGGAAATGTGGTATATGCATGATGGTGCCCCGCCCCATTTTTCCGTTGCCGTTTGGCAATACTTACATCATCAATATCCCAACCGATGGATTGGATGAGGCAATGATGCATCAGTAAAATGGCCACCACGTTCTCCTGAGTTAAATATGTGTGACTTCTTTTTGTGGGGCGCTATTAAAACAGAAGTTTACAAGACTCCGGTAAACACACGCGATGATTTATTGCAGCGGATTTTAAATGCAGGCAACCATTTTAATAATCCCGAGACATTAGATAGGGTCCAATATCATTTTTTAAAGAGTGTTAATAAGTGTATTCAGCAAGATGGCAGTCATTTTACACATTTGCTTAAGTAATGTTTTTGTTTTACTTAGTTTCTTACAATAGATACTTTCAACTTTGTTATACTTTTGTTTTTTTTGACGCCCTCTACCGGCTAAACGAGACAACTTTGGATATAACTAAGTCGGCTTAGATGTATATATACAGGGTGTCCGGAAAATACGTGTACAACGTTTGACGACAGACTCCTGACGTCAAAATAGGTCGATCTAAGCCGACTTAGTTATATCCAAAATTGTCTCGTTTAGCCGGTAGAGGGCGTCAAAAAAAACAAAAGTATAACAAAGTTGAAAGTATCTATTGTAAGAAACTAAGTAAAACAAAAACATTACTTAAGCAAATGTGTAAAATGACCGCCATCTTGCTGAATACACTTATTAACACTCTTTAAAAAATGATATTGGACCCTATCTAATGTCTCGGGATTATTAAAATGGTTGCTTGCATTTAAAATCCGCTGCAAAAAATCATCGCGTGTGTTTACCGGAGTCTTGTAAACTTCTGTTTTAATAGCGCCCCACAAAAAGAAGTCACACATATATAACTCAGGAGAACGTGGTGGCCATTTTACTGGTGCATCATTGCCTCTTCCAATCCATCGGTTGGGATATTGATAATGTAAGTATTGCCGAACGGCAACGGAAAAATGGGGCGGGGCACCATCATGCATATTCCACATTTCCCTCCGAAGTAAAAGGGGCAAATTCTCCAGAAGAATTGGTAATGTGTCTTGCAAAAAATTTAAATAAATATTTCCATCTAACCTGTCTGGAATAACAATGGGACCAATAAGGTAGTGATCAATAATACCTGCCCAAATATTAATTTTAAATTGATGCTGATGATGTGCAACTTTAATGGCATGTGGATTTTCATCGGAATAAATATGTTCGTTGTGCAGATTGGTTACCCCAGATCTTGTAAAGCATGCCTCGTCAGTAAACATAATTTTTCTACAAAAATTTGGAACAAGGATTCTTTTGTTTCTAATAAATTGACAAAATGTAAGCCGCATGGGGGGATCAGTCGGTAAAAGTTCCTGGACTTTTTGTATGTGGTAAGGATGTAACAACTGTTCTCTTAAAACCTCATTGACAATTGTTTTAGGAACATTTAACTCACGTTCTAAGAGACGGGTACTAGTACTTGGTTCTTCTTCAACTCTTTCCAGAATCATCTCTTCTGTTTCCACAGTTCGAGTTGTTCGCATACGACCCCTGCCTTCAAACTTTTTCTCAAAACTGCCCGTTTCCCGAAGATGACGCTCAATATTGGCAAATGTTTGGTGGTTTGGTATTCGACGGTTAGGAAACCTCTCCATGTAAACCCTAACACTCTGACGCCCATTTCCTTGACAAAACCCGTATACCAGGAGCATGTCAACTTTCTGAGAGTTTGTATAATTTTCCATTTTTAATGGTAAAATGAACTTGTAATTCAAGATTGTTGATCGTATACTTGAGTAAATTTCATAGACTGGTGACAATTTGTCAATAATTGTCAAATTATTAAACGCCATAGCAACAAGGTCACTTAAAAAATTATTGTTACAGGTAATTTCTTTTTAATATTTACACATTTTTGACGCCCTCTACCGGCTAAACGAGACAATTTTGGATATAACTAAGTCGGCTTAGATCGACCTATTTTGACGTCAGGAGTCTGTCGTCAAACGTTGTACACGTATTTTCCGGACACCCTGTATATATATATATATATATTTTTATTTAAATTTATTTTCGGATTATCCCGCGTTTTCTTTTTGAGTTGGACTCGACGTTTCGGCTGAATCTCATCAGCCATCATCATGAGATATTTATTATTAATATTTATTAATATACATCAATATGACATTGATATATAAACTAATTTTGTTGTCAAAGCTAACTTTCAAGAAACTTTATTGTGTGTAAAGTTTCTTTGTTTGACTTCTGGTAGTTGGTCTATTAATTGATCCTTCTACAGTCAAAACTTGTAAAGGAACTGGTTGTGATTTGGATGCTGTAATTAAATTAGTTGTTGTTGGTAAAGAAGCTGTTAGTGGTTTTTTTAAATTTAATTTAGTTGTTGCCAATGCTGTTTTCCAAGTAGATGGTAAACGTAAAGCATCATCTCTCTTATTGAGATTGTCTGGTCTTTTTTCAATTTCGATGGCTTCTCTAGTTATTCTAGTATGAAAATGATTAATTTTTGCTAAAATTTTAGTTCCTTCAAAGTTAATTTTGTGATGACTTGAATTTACATGTTCCGTTAAAGATGAAGTAGATTCATTTTTTTGAACTGCTCGAATATGTTCTTCTTTTCTTGTGCTAATTTTGCGGTTAGTTTGTCCAATATAAGATCTCGTACAATCTGCACATGGAATTTCGTACACGCCTTGACTTTCTAAAGATCTTATATTGGACAAACTAACCGCAAAATTAGCACAAGAAAAGAAGAACATATTCGAGCAGTTCAAAAAAATGAATCTACTTCATCTTTAACGGAACATGTAAATTCAAGTCATCACAAAATTAACTTTGAAGGAACTAAAATTTTAGCAAAAATTAATCATTTTCATACTAGAATAACTAGAGAAGCCATCGAAATTGAAAAAAGACCAGACAATCTCAATAAGAGAGATGATGCTTTACGTTTACCATCTACTTGGAAAACAGCATTGGCAACAACTAAATTAAATTTAAAAAAACCACTAACAGCTTCTTTACCAACAACAACTAATTTAATTACAGCATCCAAATCACAACCAGTTCCTTTACAAGTTTTGACTGTAGAAGGATCAATTAATAGACCAACTACCAGAAGTCAAACAAAGAAACTTTACACACAATAAAGTTTCTTGAAAGTTAGCTTTGACAACAAAATTAGTTTATATATCAATGTCATATTGATGTATATTAATAAATATTAATAATAAATATCTCATGATGATGGCTGATGAGATTCAGCCGAAACGTCGAGTCCAACTCAAAAAGAAAACGCGGGATAATCCGAAAATAAATTTAAATAAAAATAATTATATCCGCGAAAATTTAAAAAATAACATATATATATATATATATATATATATATATATGTTGTCTATAGTACTTCTCCCTTTTCTAAACCATGCCTGCCCATCCGGCAATATTCCTTTCATCTATTGATCCAATTATTGCATTAAATTCTCCACCTATTATCAGTTTTCTTTCGTCTTCCTCTTGAATTGTTTCTTCTATTGCCTTTTTAATATTTTTAATTCCTCTGTTATACAGTGTAACTATCTTAAATTTTTTCTGTCCCAGCAAAAAGTTTTGTTGTAATAACCCGTTTTTATCTGCTTTTTCACAATTTTCCTGCGTTATTTCTCTAGGTATTCCCGTACTTATTCCACCTTTAGCCCTACCTTTTTTTTACAGCTGGTTGACAAGTCCATCTATACTTGTTTGTCATATTTTCTTTTGTTTTTTTTTTCACCTTTCTTCAACCACCCAGGATCTACCATTCCAATTACGTCAAACAATCTAATGTAGTCTCAAAAATCTTCTTCTTTATTGCTTAGTCCTGCTACGTTCCAAAATAGTATTGTCATTTTTTTTTGCCTCCTTACATCTTAGTTGTATTGGTTTTTTGAACCACTTTCAACCTTTAGAATGTTCTTTTTCTCATTCCAAACCCACGATTCGCTGTTGATACATGCTTTTTGGTATCTGACTATTGTTACCTACGACGCGACTTGTCGGTTATTGGGTTCAAACGCGCTGCCTACTACACCACGCAGTACTGTCAGTTTACCGGTTATTGTATTCGTCACTTGTTAACTATTGTTTTTATTTGTTATTGTATATTATACTGCAATTTCCGCACTCACATTGCACTGTTTTCTCCTCTTTTAATTAAAACTGATTTTATTATGTTGATTATTTTCCATATAAATTCAGTATAAAATATTTTAACTTTCTGTCTTCTCACTCTCTCCATATCCATATCATTTTACGATTTAGTAGCAGCATTTTATGTTTTACGCTACAATATATTTTTGTGTGTTGATAAGAATAAAAGTTTAATTGTTTAGTTCCACTTTTTTAAAGTTAAATATATTTGATTTTTGCTTTTAACAATTTAAACTTTTCTTTATAAACAAAAAAATTGCTATTATAAATTAAATTTATAATAAATTTAACAAATATTCTTATTTTAGGATAAATACTCATTTACGAAGACTTGGCGGTGCTTATGGTGCAAAAATATCAAGAAACACATTAGTATCATGTGCCGCTTTAGTGGCTTGTAATGCAGTCCGGAAACCCGTCAAAATTTGGATGCCATTTATAGATAATATGAATGCAATAGGAAAGCGCCATCCAAATTATTCAGAGTTTACTCACTATGTTGACAATAAAGGAGTAACACAATCTTTAAAACTTACAACGTATGCTGATTTTGGGGTACATATTAACGATTATGTGATACCATTGCTACTAAATCCATTAAAACAGACATACAGAAGTGATACGTTTGATATTACAGTAAATATTACTAGAACGGACAATACTCCGTCTGCATGGACAAGAGCACCGGGAAGCGCAGAAGCATTAGCTATGATTGATTCAGTTATGGAGCAAACAGCTTACGCTTTAAATTTAGACCCATTTGATCTTCGATTGGCAAATATGTCTGATGAACATTTAATCAAATTAATGAATGAAATGAAATCTTGGGCAAATGTGGATAAAATAAAAGCAGACATTGCGTCATTCAATAAGGTGTTTATATTACAAAAATAAGACTTTTCTAATCTTTGTATTTTTTTAATGTATATCCAATTTATAGGAAAATCGCTGGAGAAAACGTGGAGTGTCTGTAGTACCAATGACATTTGGATTATCATTTATTGGATCAAAAAATGTGATTCTTTCAGTCTACTCCGACAGTAGTATTTCTATTTCACACAGTGGCATCGAAATGGGACAAGGAATAAATACAGTGGTAATATACAGGAATTTATAAATGAATGGGATTATGTAATCACTTTAAATATGCCGCATTTTTTAAATTGTCCACTATACTACATATGTTTTCATATGTTTGCCTGACAGCTGTCAGTTGATCTGTCAAAACAAATAGTATATTGGACACTTTTAAAAAAAGCAACATACTCAAAGTAATTACATAATCCCATTCATTTATAAACTCCCTGTATTATACTTTTGTAAACTAAAACTACATAATATAATTTTTGAAGGCAATACAAGTAGCAGCTTATTATTTAGGAGTTAATATGGATCTTATAACGTGTAAACCTAGTAATAATTTAGTTTCACCTAATGCCTGGATAACTGGTGGAAGCATTACCAGTGAATCTATATGCACGGTAAAAAAATGAAAAAAACTTTAATATAATATTACAATAAAATATTTTTAGACAATAAAACAATGTTGTCAGGAGCTTTTAAGTAGAATGGCCGATGTTCGAAAAAACAATCCTGACGCTGATTGGAAAACCTTAGTTGATTTGTGTTTTGTTAAACAAATAAATTTATGTGTAACAACAATGTAAACAAATATTTCAATAAAACTCATTTCTTGTTTTTATAGCTAACTATGCTTCAGGTTTGATGGACAAGCTGAATCGTATATAATATATGGTGTAGCCACAACAGAAGTAGAAGTTGATATTTTAACAGGGAATTTTAATATCACTAGAGTGCATTTATTGGAAGATGTTGGAGATAGTATTAATCCAGTAATTGATATTGGTCAAATTGAAGGTGCCTATATAATGGGACTTGGTTATTATACTTCAGAAGAACTTGTTTTTGATCCCAATACAGGGGAATTAAAAAATAATAGAACATGGAATTATAAACCTCCTGGTGCTAAAGATATTCCAATTGAATTTAAAGTTAAACTTCCATCTAATAATCCAAACCCTGCTAGTCCTTTTAAAACTAAAGGTATGATATTTGTAATTAATATTTTTTTAAATTTTTTATTTATTAAATAATAGAATTATCATGTTATTTGTTTATTATGTTTAAAGCTACAGCAGAGCCGCCGTTTTCTTTATCAATTGGTATTCCATTTGCAATACGAAATGCCATAAAATCAGCAAGGTTTGACGCCAATAAGGATAGTGATCCATGGTATCTATTTGGTAATAAAATTTATTGATTATTAATTATGATATTAGTAAATATATTTTGTTTTTAGATGGACCATGTACAGTGGAAAATAATTTTTTGAACTCATTAAATGATTACAAACAATATACACTTTAAAATTACTTAACTTAGATTTAAGCAAAATAAATTAGCTTATATTAGTAACAAAATAATATTAATAAACTAAACAAGGAAGTAAAATAATTGTTAATTAATACAACTTATGTAGCATTACGGGTAATATGTTATTTTAAAACCACCATTCAATAAAAAAATAGTATTTAGTTCTAATATTTGTAATAATTGTCAACAATTAAAACTTTTAACCTACTGTAAGAGTGGTGTTGAGAGCTGCAGATTCCTATCAGTGGAATTAAATACGTTTTATGCGGAGAGAACAATTTAATTTTTAAAAAATGCTTTTTATTGACATAAGATTGAAGTCAGTAAATTTATTTTTTATTTTCTATACAAATCTAACAACCACAGCTAACTACGTAATATATTATTGTGTCAGTTGTATGAGAGCAATTTAAACACTACTACGTACAACAAATAATTCCAACACTCCCACTAAATTGCATACATACACATGAAAATTAAAACTTAAGTGCTAAAGTTTAACAAATGTTTCATTCTAATAAAGTCATTTTTATTTAGGGCTTTTGTGAGAATATCGGCTGCTTGTACTTTCGTTTTGACATATTGCAATTGAATTTGCCTTTTTTGATATTTTTCTCTTATGAGGTGATATTTAATCTCAATATGCTTGGTTCTGTGGTGAAAAACTGGGTTCTTTACGAGTTTTATGGCACTTTGATTGTCTACATTTATTATAACCGCACTTGTTGATATTTTAAGTTCATTTAGAAGCTGCTTTAGCCACATAGCTTCTTTCACGGATTCGGATGCGGCGATGTATTTGTCTTCCGCGGTAGAACAAGCGACAGTCTTCTGTAGTTGAGTGCGCCACGTGATAGTGCTTTCTCCGATCTTGAAGACATAGCCAGTTGTGGAACGGCGTGTCATGATGTTCTCTGCATAATCAGAAGAGTAACCGATTATTTGGAGTCTCTCATCGTTTCGTTCATACGTCAATCCTTCATTGATTGTTTGTTTCAGATAACGTAGCACTTTCTTTGCTGCATTCTACTGTGGAATTCCCTAACTGTGTAGTTTTCTACTCAATACATTGGTGATAAAAGCAATGTCTGGTCGAAATGCAGTTGCTGCAAATATTAGGGACCCAACTATTTCACAATAGGGAACGTTTTCGTTCATTTCTTCATCATTTGAGATCGAAACTCCTGGTTGTGCTGATACAGAACATCCAGTTGAATCTTGCAGGTTGAATCTGTCAAGAATTTGATTTATAAATCCAATTAATTTGATTGAGATTAAGCCGCTTTGTGGATTACGTTCGATTTCCAGTCCAATGAAGTTTCGAGGTTTACTGATTGTAATTTTGAATTTTTGTTTTAAGTGTTCATTCACTTTCTTGAGTGTCTTGCATGTTCTTGAGAAAATTAGTTCATCGTCCACATATATGACAAGAATGACTGCTTCTTCATTGATCACGCCTGAGTATACACACATGTCCATCAAGCATTGATGTAGTCCAATTTTGTTTAAGTATTCATTGAAACGCGAATTCCAACATCTCGGGAATTGTTTTAATCCATATAGATTTCTTTAGTTTGCATACCATGTTTTGCTTAGAGTTCACACCTTCTGGTGGTTCCATATATATTTCTTCGTCTAGTTTTCCGTAAAGTAATGCGGTCTTAACATTGAATTGACTTATTTCGAGCTTGTAGTGTGCTGCAAGTGCTAACAATGTTCTGATTATGTCATATCTTGCTGTTGAGGCAAAAATTTCTTTGTAGTCTATCCCTTGCATTTAGCTGTAACCCTTTGCACATAATCTCGCCTTGTAGATGGTGTCTTTGCTTTTGACTTTAAAGACCCAACGTGAGCCGATAATTTTCTTGTTACTGGGGCGATGCTGTAACTCCCACGTATTGTTGTTATCTAGTGAATTTAACTTCTCTTGGATTGCTCGTTTCCATTTGTCCTTTTCGTCGCTTTCCATCGCTTCTGCGTAAGTAGTGGGTAAGTAAACTTAAGTAAAATATATCTCACCTTGTTCAAAATCATTCAAGTACTTTGGTTTTGGAATTTTATTTCTTGCACGCAGATTGTGTGTTTTTGGCTCATCATTGTCCCTTTTGTCGTCGCTATTTAGATTTTCATTAAACATATCATCATCGGGCTTGTTATATTCTTCTTCTTCATTTCTTTCTTGAGCCTCTTCTTTGTGGTTGACTTCTTCAATTCTCTCTTGATCCTCTTGTTTGTGGTTGACTTCTTCAATTATCTCTTGATCCTCTTGTTCATGGTTGATCTCTTCAATTGATGTGTCGATTACTATGCTTCGTGGAGTCGGATTTTCAATGGTTGCCTTTTCATTGAAAATAACTTCTCTGGAAACTTTAATGCTGCCGGTCTCAGGATTGAAAAGCCGATAGTTATTTGAATTACCTTCGTATCCGATTAACACGAGCTTTTCACTTTTCTTATCTAGTTTTTTTCGTAGATGACCGGGCTCATGTAGGTAAGCAATGCTGCCAAATACTCGTAGATGAGAAAGTGATGGCTTCTTGCCACACCACTTTTCGAGGGGTGTTCTGTCCTTGATTTGACTGTTAAAAGTTCTGTTGAGACTGTACACTGCTGTGTTTGCTGCTTCTCCCCACAATTCCTTTGGTAGTTCTTTGGTGAAGAGCATTGCTCTTACACTTTCTATTATTGTGCAATTTTCCCTTTCGCTCCTGCCGTTTTATTGCGGCGTGTATCGTCCGGTTGTTTTTAGAAGTATGCCTTCATCATTAAGGAATAAAGTGACACAATCATTTATATATTCAGTGCCACGGTCAATTCTCAAACGTCTTATTTTGTGACCTTGTGTGATGCACATCTTAGTAAAGTTTTTAAATGCTTCAAAAACATCGCTCTTGTTTTTCAGCAACTTAATTATTCTGTAACTAGTGCAATCATCCTTAAATAGCACATAGTATTTTGCGCCTCCGAGCGATTCCACGTTTATTAGACCACACACGTCAGAATGAATGAGTTCACCGGGCTGCGTTTCATACCTTTCAATTTTGTTGTATTTGAGCTTGTGTTGTTTTGCCAAGACACAACTCTCACAAAAGAAGTCTTCTTGACTTGTTGCTGTAATATTTTTGTAGTTTTTATTCAGCATTTTCTTAAGAGTTTCTTTATTCACATGTCCGAGGCGTTCATGCCACTGCTTGAGAGTACCACTCACTACATTTGCTTCTGCATCGAGTCTCTTTCATTTACGAAATGACATCTTATACAAATTATTGTCAGTTTGGCAACCTTCTGCAACAACAGTTTTACCTTTGTAGATTATAACCGTCGATTTATCTTTGATGACTGAGAACACTTTCTTTGTGATTTGACCTTTAGATCTGGTACATACCACACATCATACATTTGTCCTTCATACCAAACATCATCGATTTGTTTTTCAAATCTAATTGTCCCTTTTGCTGAGACTTCAAGGATGGTATCATTCCCTAACTTGACATTGACTCCATTTAGTGGCGTCATGTCTTCGAACCATTCCTTATTGGCTGACATATGGCATGATGCACCGCTATCGAGCAGCCAGATTTCTTCTCTTTCTTTGACTGCTAACAGTGCTTGTTGGTTTCTTTCCACGTTGAAAGCACCTCCTTGTTTTTTTGGGTGATTTCTGTTCGTGCTTTGTTTTTCTTGTCCTTTTTTCGATAGCGCCCTGCACTCGCTTGCAAAATGTCCTTTCTTGAAACAATTAAAACACGTTATTCTTGACTTATCAAATTTCTTCTTGGTCGAATGCGGATTGTTGTCATTGCTCTGGCTCCATCGGTTTCATTCGCGCGGTTTAAATTGCTTTCTTCGTCGAGAAGTCTTGCCGTCAAATTCACTATGGTCTGCTTAGTCTCATCAAACGAGAGTCATGCCTGACAAAAAGCATGATATTTGCTAGGCAACGTACTAACAATTTTTGTCACAATTGCAACATAACTAATTGCATCTCCTAATTCCTTAATTTGTCGCGCTAAGGATTCTATTTTCGCAATATGTTGTGCTACTGTATCAGTGGTTTGCATCTGATATTAGTAAAACCTTTCATTCACTAACATTTTATTCGTTTCCGATTTTTGTTCATAAATGGAATCAAGTTTAATAAGAATTTCATTTGCTGACTCATATGTTTCAATCAGGCTAATTTGTGTTCGTTCCATTGCTGATGTTAAGATGCACATTGCTAGCGCGTCGTCTTTATTCCACTTGTAGAATTTTTTTTTCTTTTTCTCGTCGGTTGGGACGCCTGCTGGTTTCGGTGACGCTCCGATGGCGACGTCGTATACGCATTTTGCACGCAAAGCACATTTTATCTGGAACTTCAAACTTCCACTGACGGTATTCTTTTCCATTGAACTTGCCAATATGAATGAGGCTGCTTGAGTCTACCATTTTCACTATTTGCACACTTTTTTTCAAATTAGTTTATCTTTTGGTGTCGCAAACTGTTTCACCTGGAGGATACGCGGAATGGTCTCTTCATTTTTTGTTCACTACCAGTTCATATAAACCACGTGCTTTTCTTTTCACTTTAATATTTCTTGTTCACTCGCGACCACTGGGCCCATAACCTGTTGAGAGCTGCAGAATCCTATGAGTGGAATTAAATACGTTTTATGCGGAGAGAACAATTTAATTTTTAAAAAATACTTTTTATTGACATAAGGTTGAAGTCAGTAATTTCATTTTTTATTTTTTATACAAAACTAACAACCACAGCTAACTACGTAATATATTAATGTGTCAGTTGTATGAGAGCAATTTAAACACTACTACTTACAACAAATAATTCCAACAAGTGGCCATAGTCGAGGCGGTGTAACTCGGCAAACACACGTACACGTACTTCTAGTGGAATATACAAGATATTTAAAAATATAAAGTGATTGAAATGTGCCAAAACAATTAAATTTTAAACTAATTATATTTGTCAAGGTTAATAATAAAATATGTAAAATAATTTAATTTAAATTTTAAAAAATGCGTTTAATTATATCCTGATTGCTGACGCATTGTTACTTCCAAGGAGAAGTAGTTAGGATAACTTATGGGGTTATGGAAGTAGTAAACCGCAAAACATCTAACAAGAATGTCCAAATTCTAACGCATAGTAGAGCTATTTTTTTAATATCACTGGGCCAAAACATTGAGCTGCTCTGAGTGAAAAAACATTCCAACAAAGTTGGGCCGGCATGTAAAAGGTCAATTGTGTTCATAAGAACAGAAATATTTATTTAAAATTGTCTTTGCTATCATGCGATGCCGTGGTCGTACAAGGCATACTGACAAGGTTTGTAGAACCGAAACAATTGTCTATGCTTGACCCTTAGCCGCTGTAATTTGATTGACTGATTATTTTATTATTAATTCGTTTCATAATTTATTGATGATTCAAAATCGTAAAAGCCGCGAAATGATACCGATTAATGAGGACATTTTAGTAAAAAAAATTGCAATTAAATAGCAATACCAGTCTTTTGTTTGATTATTTATAATGTTTTTTATGTTTCATTTATTACAAAAAAATCGAAACCGGCCGGATCTGGCCGGATCTGGCCGGATAGTTATCAAGATCCGGATCTAGATCCGGTTCCGGGCGGCATCACTAGTAATAATAGTTTAATATGTAGTTTAAAAAAACAAATTTAGAGATATTTTAATTCCAATTTTAAATCTATAGAAAAATTATATAAAAGTGTAATTTGATTTTTTCACAATTCAATATCCAGTTTGCTAGGCACGTATACAAACCATCATGAAGCATGCAAAATTAGATAAGAAGATATTTAAAACTTTCTTATACATATTACCACAACAATGATTGTCCTTATAGGTAAAATATTTATAAGATAAAGACCTTATAATCGAGCAGAAATACGCAAATTGTTGAATAAATTGAGTGAGGTTATCTTATCGAATCCGTAAAGGTCACAGCTACTTTACTAGATAATTTGTTAACCGTAAACATTCCTACTCATTAATATTTACAGACAAAAAAAAACCGTTAATTACCACAAAACAATTGCACGTTGAGCTCAATGTTTTTAAATTTTAATCATGCTACCATTTTACAAAAATTGGCTTCAAATCATTTCAACACATACGAATGTTGTTCTTATATATTTAGTTTATGTAAATACTATGGTATTCTGTTTTTTATCACAAATACTTTTTATTTTATTGAACTTATTGAACATATTGCTGATTAGTATACATAAATATAATGATTATCCAATCCTATTTAAACTGAACAATCTAGCAACAATAATTAATATGTAATTAGGTTAACACAATCTTTGTCTATTTGTGGAGAGTTTATTCTGCATTTCATAAACTATACAAAACAATAGCATAATGGATGCGTAAGTTTTAAACAAACTATTATTTTAAATAATGCTATGTAATATATATTTTTAGGATTGAAAAACAGTTTTTTGATATCTATATACATGATGTTAAACATACAAGTAAGAATAATATATTATTAGTTATTAATAATATAAACAAAATATTTTATTGCGTTTAGAATAAAACTGTTACCAATTATAAACTAATTTTGTTCTAGTTAATATCAAAGATATTACTCCTGAAACAACACTTAATCAGTACCTTAGGAAAGCTATGGGTCTGACAGGGACGAAAGTTATGTGTAGAGAAGGTGGTTGTGGGGTTTGCATTGTTGCTGCAACAGTTGAAAGGCCGAATAAAAAATCCGTCACGTTTGCTATTAACTCGGTAAGTTAATATAATCAATTTAATAAAACAGTAATTCTTTATTAGTAATTTTAATATTTTTTGTGCGTCAATGATGGTTTTAAGTTGTAAATGTACAATCGATGATCATTTTTATTTCTGATACTACAACAAAAATATTAGGGTTGTAAATATGTAAGCATCAAGATGATCTCGTTCAATTAGCAAATTAATTTTAACAGAGCCAAAAACAAACATTTAATTGTACAAAACAGTAAAGATTAAGTTATAAAATAGCAGTGTCGAGAACACTACAAACAAATACATTTTAAAAACATAAATCTAAACATAAAAACAGTTGTAAAACTACAACGTACCTTTAAAATAGTTGCTAAAACTGTCGATAAAATTTCTACATACACTTGCACAAACACTATAAACCGATTGCAATGTTTACTATATGGTATGTCGTTGTGGTTGCATACATTAAATTCACCATTTGCACATAAAACTTTTGCGTACATAATATTAGACAGTTTCTATCTATCAGTTTTTAAATTGATGTTTTGGTTTTTAGTTTGGTTGATATAAATCACTTCACTAATGAGACGCTTTTGTAGCCAAAATCCGTATCTAATGTCTCTTAAAATTTAAAATTGATGGTTAATGTTGTGGTCAATTAGGTTCTAAAAATATCTTAAATAACACAACATCCGTTCATGTTGGAATACTAAAAAGGATCAATTCTTACAAAGAAAGTTTACATACAATAAAAACTAAACATGTTAAAAATAAAATACATTCTTTACAATAAAATACATAAATGTATGTAAATAATTAAAATTTTATACAGGGTGTTAGACAAAAAACGTATTTATATGATTCAAAAACCATGTTAAATAATGGAGTAGACAGGTACACACATGTATGTTTTTATTTTTAGTATAGTTGCTATGACAACCAACTTTTTTTTTTAAATGGCAACATACGTTATTTATTTTTCTTTTGGAATCTTTATGTTATTCTTAATAATATGTATGCTAATCAAAACAATGAAAAATACGAAACAAGAAATAACTAATTATAACAAAACATGGACAAAAAACAAATAAAATTATAATAGCTGACACACTCAACAATTACTTTGCAACAGTGGGAAAAAGATTGGCAAACAAAATTTAAAAACATGATGACAGGGAAACAATAAAAACAGCAACAATAGAAGAAGCAGCTACTTTTAATGAAACGACAGAAAAAGAAATAAAAGATATAATTAATCAACTAAAAAAGAGAAGCGCGCCAGGAGAAGATCGAATAACACATGAAGTGATAAAAGTTATAAAAAATGAAGTAATACTTATTGTAAAAAAAACTAATAAATAAAATGATAGACCAATATCACTTATATCAGTTTTTAGCAAAATTACAGAAAAGGTAATATATAATAGACTAATGACACACATAAACAAACATAATATTATAAATAAAAAACAATCGACATTCAAAAAAAAAACAAACACAATAGGCATAACGATTGATATAATACAACATATAGCAATAAAGTTGGACAAAAAACAGTATGTTATACCAATATTTGTAGACATGAGGAATCCTTTTGATACCAACGACAAAAGAAAATTGATTAAAAAAATGAAGATGTTAGAAATAAGAAACAAAAATTTAAAACTGTTAAAAACATATATTAAAAAGAAAAACACAACAAACACAAATAAACGACAGACTTAGTAAAACTACGGAAGCAGAATATGGGCTACCACAAGGTGGAGTACTGGCACCAATACTGTATATATTATACATAAATGATAGGTAACTTCAGAAGATTGAACAATTAAATTATATGTTTACACCAGAATAGAATGCTTTTATAGTAAAGATTTATTATTGCAGTAGAACAATCAATATATGTGGCACAAGTTACTGTTTTTAGTCGTGTTTAAATCAATTTAATAAAGTTTTTTTCTAATACAGTTTTTTTTTTAATAAAATATTTGAGAAACACAAATTATTGCAGACAGAGCATAATTGGTGCTACTCTTGTTTGGAGAACCCTGCACGAGCAGCTGCTCTATCCATACCATGTACAACAAGTACAGGTCTTAAATTTAACTGATCATCAGGCACGTTTGGTTTTTTTCGTTGGTTTCTACGCAAAGATGCAGAAGACACGCAGTTTTTGCCAAAAAAAAAAAAAAAAAAAAACGAATAAAACCGGGTTCACACTAAAAAGGAGTTGTTAGTTTTCATAATGCACATCGTTGGGTCGACAAAAATCCTTATGCTGTAGTTGAATGGACATCAGACACGTTTTTTATTAAACATTTGGATGGGTATTGTAGGCGACAGGATTCTAGGTGCTGCTTACTTCAACTTTCTGCAGAACACATTGTATGATCTTTTAGATAACATTTTTTTGGCCCACAGACAACAAATGTGGTTTCAGCATGATGGTGCTATCATTTTTCGATTGCCGTTAGAGAGCATTTAGACGTATGGGTATGATGAGGCGAACTAGTTTTATGGCCAGCAAAATCGCCTGATTTAAACCCTTTTGATTTTTTTTTTGGGATATTTGAAATCATTAGTGTATGCTACTCCTGTAAATAGCCTCGAGGAATTCAGTTAAAAATTTAAGAAAAATGCCAAGACATCCGAACCAATGAGGGGGTTTTAGGAAAAATACAAATGTTCTACAGACAAAGATGTTGTGCTTGTTTGGAAATGGAAAAAAGGCAAATAATGTTTTATATCTACAAAATCGTTGCTATGACAACCCATGTTTATTAAGATTTTTTTGTTTTTCGAGGTTTGTACTACCACCCCCTTCTTAAATATTTTACATTCTTTTTTGACAACCTTGTATACTATGCACCCGTTAATTGAGAGATAGGAGGTGATAGGTAGATACTGACGAGGCCTAGTATCTGATCCACCTACACTCTCATAATAAATGTAAATAAGGTTAAATAGACACTAATCATATATTAAACAGGGTTTTAACCTGCGACAAGTTATGCGCCAAGATTTGAGTTAGGCGCTTCACCCAACTGAGCCACTCTTAGGACTAGCATAAACTTTAGCAAAGATTGTGCAGAAAACTCACTTAAAACAAAAAAGTGAAAAATCTGATTAACAAATCTGTTTTCCAAACAAAAGTTTAATAGAAATTGCTCACAGCATCAATATATTCGGTAAAATGTTTCAAAAACTGTACAGAAAACTCATAAGGAAATTAAATAGTAAAAACTGCAAAAAAATCTTATTTCTGCAACTAAATTGCCCATAACACTAATTCATTGCGTAAAATTTATTAAAAATTGTGCGAACATCCATAAAATTGCTCATAGCATCAAATTATTAAGTAAAATTTAATAAAAACTGTACATAAATAATTTCTAATGCAATAATAATTCTCCTTAAAAAATTACTGATTTTATTTGGTAGCATAATTCATAATAATTCCCTTTAAATTAACTCCAAACTTCATAAAATTAATTGTGTTTTTTCTAAAACAATTATCAACTCCATTTTGTAGCATAATTCATAATAATTCTTGTTGAATTAACTGTAAACTTCATTTTGTAGCACACTTAATTATAGTTCCTCTTAAATAATTTCTGAAAACACACTAAATCTCTATTTTACTATTTTACATCCAATAAAACAAGAGCTTTTCTGATGGGATAAATATTAATGTAACAGGTCATAGTACAGTAAACCAACATCTATATTTATGTTTAAACGGCTTGTTGCTAAACTGTTGTTTGCTGTCAATTTATACAACCGCATAAATTCAATGCAAACTTGCGTACTTAACACAGCTCCAAAGTATACTCTAATATTTATAACTGCTTCTTATTCTTCCAGTGGTACCGCTCGGTGTGTGACACCGCGCCAAATGTTTGAGTTTTTTTCATTAAGAAGTTGATTCTTGATGTTTTAAGAGTTTGCACTTCTAATGTGTTTGCAAACGTAGTTTAAATTTGATTGCAAAATTTTAATCGTTCCGTCTAGTAGAAATTATTGCGGTGTCAGACACCGCTACTACTCCCGTTCAAGTTTGGTGTGCTTGAATGATTTTTTATTTTTTTTATTTTTATTTAATTAATAATTACATTAAGCTGAGGAAGTATTTTTTTATGGATTTATCTTTTGTTAAAAGTTAATTACATTATTCTTAGATTACGGATTACCGGAAGTAATTAGTATTACGCTTTATTGTAATCTTTTAATTTTATGTTTTATATTAGTGGTTTATTCTTAATCTTTCTATTTCTGGTAAACCCTTTCTAGGAATTTCTGAATACCACCAATATGCATTGATATAAATATTAGAAAAATTTATATTAAATTCAGTTTTTTAGCTACTTATGCTTGTTATATAGTTATATCTTTTAATTTTACCTTTGTTTTGCCAAGTTTTGAATTTTGTTTTCTTTTATTTCGCGTTTTACAGCTATTTTACATCACCTCAAAAGTCTTACGACTTGTTTTAAGGGGGTTGATGGAACCAACGGCTTATTAGGTGACTTCCGAATCACTCCGTTGGATAAAGAGCAAAGTTATTATTGATAAAACAGAAAATGATGTGTCTGATAATTCACAAATTGATAAAGAAAAACGTGTGCTACATAAAAGCAATTCTAAACAAGAACTTACTGATGATGATGAAATTGACACAGATAACAGTTCTAGTTTGTCATTTATTGGAAAAGACAATAAAACCTATTCAAAAAAATGTCAAGATTAAGCAGAACATTTAAAACTAGACAATTAAATATCATAAAACGTCTTCCTGGTCCTTCTCAAGCAACTAAGTTTATGAAAAATATTTAAAAAATATGGAATTATTTTATTAATGATTCAATAATTACTACAATTACCAATTGTACATATAATATATTGCAAAAGTTTCCGAAAATTATGCCTACTCTAGAAATGTATATCAAACTAACTGTATTGAACTTTGTGCTCTTTTTGGACTATTAAATATGGCTGCAGTTTGTAAAAACAATTGTTAAAATTTTGAAGATTTGTGGAGAATTGACGGCTACGGCATTGAAATATTTCATCTTACCATGTCGCTTCAAAGGTTTTGATTCTTATTAAAATGTATTCGTTTTAATGACATTGAAACTTGAAGTGAAAGAAGAAAAATAGACAAACTTGCTCCGATTCACAAAATATTATATATAATATTTTCAATCTAAATTGCCAGAATGGTACTACATTTCGGAATTTGCCACAATAGATAAAATGTTAGCATCATTTAGAAGAAGATGCAGCTTTAAAGTATATATACCATTCAAACCCAACAAATATGGTTTGAAAATAAAAGCATTATGCAATGCTAAATGTTTTATACTAACAAATTGGAGATATATGCTGGAGAATAACCGGTCGAGCTATATAAAGCTTTCAATAGTGCATTTGATGTCGTTCATAAGCTTTGTAAGCATATTTTTTGGTTCAAACAGAAATGTCACCATAGACAATTGGTTTACATCAGTGCCTTTGGTTCAAAGTTTACTGCAGAAACATAAAATAAAATAAAATAAAAGGGAACTGTTTTTAGAATTTTTAATACCTTTTCCTCAACCAGCTTGTACCAGCATGTTTGAGTATTCCAATGACTGCAGTTCGGTTTCTTCTGCAAAAACCGGCAATTATTATTGACTATCATAAAACCAAGGGAAGAATATATTGCAAATAATCCAGAAATTAGGATTTCAAGACAAACTGTTTTGATAGATTTGGCAAACGGCTTACTGCAACCACAATTGCAAGTCACAAGAGGTGGGCAAAACTCAAACTCAATTTTTTCAACAGAATATTATTATTGGAAGATGTTTTTATTATGATAGATCAAAAAACAGAAAAACAAAGTTTTCTTGTTTCAACTGTAGAAAGCGTATGTGTTTACAGCATATAACAGCAGTTTGCAAAAACTGCAGAGAAACTTCATTCTGTACTAAATAATTTAATGTTTGTTATTTATTTTAATTGTTAATAGTTCAAATTACTATGTTTTTTTTTAAATTTATTATTGTATTTTTTTTGTTTAAAATTTTTTTATTTGAAGCGTATTATAACAAAATATATTTTTTAAGTATTGTTTTAAATTTTTATTAATAACTAATATTTTTATTGCAATTTAGTTTATGTGTGTGTTATACTTACAACTATCATATACCAAAGTCAAAATGTAAAAAAAATTAGAAAAATTACAAAAATATTAATGCGGTCTAACACCGCATACACCACGCATGCTTAAACAAAAGGCAACACCATTGGAATGTTAATAGTGTAACGTGACCTACATACGACCTTGAAACTTAACTTCTATGTAAATTTGTTAATTTTGCAGTAATTGTGCAACCATTAGGTTTAAAATGCTAATGTATGGTGTTACCACAAAATGCCAGTGTATAGATAACAATTGTTTACAACACAATACACGTGTACTAGTGGTTAGCAGACGGTGGCTGCTACAAATAAACATACTGAGGTTCTGCAAACAATCTTTTTCTGGTTGCTACTTGTTGCAAATTGGTTTCTGAAGAAAATCCGGTTATTGGGGATTTTCTTATGGTCAAGCGCAATCATACGGCAATTTTTTCTGTTGTTTTCTGTTGTCATAGTTAGGCGGTTAAATTTATTTTAGCAAAAAGAATGGTACCAGTTTCTAGCAATTGCCGTCAAAGAAAAACATGCAACATCTTTAGCAACTGGAAAACAATTGATTATAAGTTCTAACACGTACGTATGCTTTGTCATTTTGTTAAAAGAAAAAATTACAAAACATGGTTATGTAGGTGCTTTTATTTCATTCAGAATTGCCAGCAGCATCTAATCACTAATAATCTAATCTAGTAACTAATAATTTTAGCTGAATTGCAAATGGCAAAACTGGTTTTATTTGGTTGTTGTTTAGATTATAATTTAAAATACTTGTAGTTGTGGTCAGTTTTATGGTGTAAATTTGCCTACAAGTCTACATTAATAAAGCAGCTTGAATATCTGTTTTTTAGAGATAGAAATAAATTAACTTTTAATCTTTTTTCTAAATTTTTTAGGTGTATCAATCTTATATTATAATTTTTACAGCAATCGGAATCATTTACTGCTTTGACATTTGTGGAATTTGAGTTGATTTGTATTTTTTGCTTTTTTTTATAAAGAACTATTTTAACTTTGCAAAAACTTGTCCAAATTTTAGACAATCCAATAGCAATAGTTTATCAAACATCTTTTTCTACTTAAAAAGCTTATTTGTTTCTTTTAGGGTAGTTGTGGCTTGTTTTGCTGTTAATGTATAATTATTTTGGAACAACACTACAATACTTATTTTCCAGGTTGTGTATTATCCCGACCAAATTAAAAAACCTTGTTACAATAGCAACGTAATACAATTAATTTTTTTTAATATTAATTAACCGGTTATGAATTGTCTGAAACGTATAAAAATTATACAAATAATATTTATGTTTTGCATAAATTAACTAATAAATTAAAATACTTAATAAATAACCTAATTGGTAAAATAATAGAAAACATTAATATGTATCTGTATCTTTTTAGTGTCTAGTAGCAGTGCTGTCCTGTCGTGATTGGAAGATTTCAACAGTTGAAGGTATTGGCGATAAAAAATCAAAGTATCATCCCATCCAAACTGCATTGGCTAATTTTAATGGTACACAATGTGGATTTTGTTCACCTGGAATGGTTATGAACATGTACGCACTATACAAAACTGGCAAATTAACAATGCAAGAAATTGAAAACTCTTTTGGGGGTAATATATGTCGATGTACTGGATACAGATCTATATTAGCTGCTTTCAAACAATTTGCTTCTGATTTTAATGAAGAAGGTTTTGACGTATTAAATGATATTGAAGAACTGCCAAAACGCAAAAATGCAAACTGTAAAAAAACATGTGAATCACCTTGCAATGTTATAAAACCTATAAAATATTCACAAGGCAACGATACATGGTATCAAGTTAATACTATAAAAGAAATATTGCAAATTTTTACAAATAATCCAAATAAAAGTTGCAAACTGGTAGCTGGAAATACAGCTCAAGGTATATATATAATATATTGTTTAATGGTCAAAAATAATTTTAGTTATTTTAGGTGTATATAGATCTTTTGCAAGTGCTGATATTTATATAGACGTTGCAAATGTAGGAGAATTACTAGCTCACCAAATGAATACCAATAATTTAGACATTGGAGGTGGTGTCAACTTAACTGATGCTATAAACATTTTTACAACTGCTAGTAAAAATGATGCTAATTATAATTATTTATCAAAAATGGCAGAACATATAGAGTTGGTTGCTAACGTGCCTGTTAGAAATGTAAGTGTGTATATAGTTAACTTTTATAAATAATTAAAATCATCAAAATCACTTTTGTCTAGTGCTACGTTTAATTCCAAACTTTAAAGAAATGATGTTTTTAATTAATGCAATTTAAATTACAACTAGTATATTGTATACAAAAAAAAACAAATGTTAAGCAAAAAAATTAATAATTGGCCTTCTGGCTACACCTCAGTTAAATCTAAACTTTTCATTATTTATTATTATTAACATTAAGGTTATTATTTATCAGGAAAGAATACAAAAAGATGCAAATTTGGTTCTTCTCAGAATATCAGTACGTAGTTTTTAGTAAAATTCCAAACACAAAAAAAGCTAAATAAATCTTGTATATTGCAATATGTCTCTTTTCAATATGTTATAGCAAATAGTTACAAACAAACAGCAAATTGATAACGGATTCTACTGCTAAAAAAATAACCAATTGTTTTGAGCATTTCCAACTTCAACCGGGCAGTTGATTGAAAAACCTTATCCGCTAAACAATTCAAACATTGCATAGTGTTATATTTTAAAAACCTAACTGCACTTACTACACTACAAAAATAAAAGTAAGAAAATATGACAACACAAAATTTTTTAATCAAAACAATTTTTCAAGTTTATCATCATAAAAAACTCTAACAACACAATTAATATAATATTTTAACTTTAAGTTATTTGAGTGTCTGTACGTGTTTGTAAATAAGTGTCTTTTTTGGGAAAATCTTTTTAAATTGTGTATATGTATAATAAATTATAAATGTTTTTAAAATGTTAGATCTTCAACTGTTTTGTAATTGTAACTGTGCACTTTTGGAAAACGCGTTTTACGCGCTACCTGCAGTTCAACGCATTTGCGTTTTTTCGGTTTTTTCGCAACTATTAATGTTTAATAAATATTGTTCTATCTTCATGCAATGCTTTTTTGAACATGTCTAAAGTGTAGTGGGCTTTGACGATGACTAAGTTGCATTCCCAGATAACCCCATATATGCTCTATATGGTTCATATTAGGTATATAGGTATATTAGGACTGCTGGTCAGTCTATTTACGTATTGTCCACAAAAATGAATTTATTTTTAAATACCTGCTCAATTTGTACAAAAAAAGTTTTTAAACATTATTTAAGTACTGTCCTACATTCACAGACTCATGTTTAAATATTACTAAGTTTGTTTTTCTTTCTTTATTTCTCCTCATACGGTTATTAAACATTTTCCAAAGGCAACGTTAAAAACTATAAATTCTTTTCTGTAATGTTGTCTAAATCACGCCCTACTCACATACGTTTGTCCGTAAAAAAAAAATATTTAATATTCCAAATCTATATGTTCTTAACTAATCTAATAAGATTTTTTTTGCTGAGTTATTAATTTTGAAAACTGTTTTGATCTTTGGGGCTTTGAATTATTTTTGCGCAATTTTCTTTACATTCATTACGCAATTTTCTTTACATTCATTACTTAGAAAAAAAAATCTTTAAGGTTCTAAAACGGGAATTTACTCCCAATAAACATCTCAGTTTTCTTACCACTAGGGACAAATACGACAAATCTTAACGAACAACAGAGTAACAACTTAAGCTATAAAAAAGCCTAAATTTGCATCAAGGCTAATACTAGAATGCCATAGAGCCCATGAATTGGCGCGCAAAAGATTAACCTTCATTATGACATGTTTCAAAATTATCTGTGTGTTTATTTAAATCTAAATTAATAAAGTATAATATTAGCGGTAGTCGTATCAGGATGTAGTTGGTGACCCTTGGGAAAGGCCACTAGTTAAATACTGCATTAAGTCCTAAGACATGGCTACGACATGGCCAATATTGCCGCCATAAAATAAGCATGTCTGTACTGGGTTAAGACCATACCGACCGCACCATGATTTGTAGTATTTTAACAAAAACGGCAACTTCCCCTTCATCGCTGCTTCCACAAACAACTTGACAATCGATTTATTTTTTTACCAGTACATTTAGAAAAGATTAAACTATGATATGTCGAAGTCTTTTTTGTGAAATTATATTTGCAAATAGCAACAAAATGCATTCAAAAATACAGAAAAACGCATTTATTTCTATATTTGATGGGTTTTTCGGCTATTTCCTAACTATTATTTGACTAAAAGACTTTGACATATCATAGTTTAATCCTTTCTAAATGTAATGGTAAAAAAAGAAATCGATTATCAAATTATTTGTAGAAGCTGCGATGAAGGGGAAGTTGCCGTTTTTGTTAAAATACTACAAATCAAGGTAGCGGTCGGTATGCTCTTAAGGCGGAGAGGAAAATCCTTGAGACGGCTTAAGACTAGACAATCACAAGCGGCGACGAAATAATTGTCCAACCGGTAGTGATACTGCTATTGAGAAAGGCAACGGGAAACCACCTCAATTATTTTCCCCAGTAAATTCATCAAACATGACTACACAACCAATTGCAACGGCCCTCAGTCCCCGGCAGGTCTTAAATAAATAGCAACATGGAACGCCAGATATGTATGCGGCGGGAAAGATAGAAAATACCATCAGAGAAATGAAAAGAATGAATATTGAAATGCTTGGAATAAGCAAAATGAGGTGGATTAGCTTCAGAGAGTGTACCATAGATGGCTATCAAGTCTACTATGCCGGCAACGACAACCCAAGTCATTATAATGGAGTTGCTATAATAATAACTAAGAAAGTATCTAGAGCAGTTAAAACTTTTATATCTGATCGAGTAATTATACTACAATTACAAAACATAATTCAAGTATATGCACCCACAAGTACCAGTACAGATCAGGAAATTGAGGAATTCTATACAAGTCACGAATGCCTTAAAACTCACTAAGAACTCCAAGTTAACAATGGTACTAGGCGACTTTAACGGCAAGGTTGGTAAAGGTTTTTGTGGAGATATTGTCGGTAACTACGGGCTAGGAACACGAAACGACCGTGTTGATAGATTTATTGAATTTTGTGAAGAACATGACCTTGTCATAACAAATACGTTTTTCAAATTACCACCAAGAAGACTCTATACGTGGAAATCTAATGCCGATAACTCAAACAGATTGGTACGTAATCAAATTGATTATGTATTAATTAAGAAACGGTTTAGAAACTGCATAACATAGGTTCTGATCATAATCCAGTATTGTTTCTGCACGGCTTAGACTTAAGAATTGTAACGTCCGACGTCCGCAGAAGAAAATAGATATCTTACTATTATCAGACATAAATATTAAAGCAAATACAAGAACAGAACTAAATACAAGACTTCAAACCATCAACATTACAGAAGATGCAGTAGAATTGGCGTGGAACAACATCAAAGATGTAATTCTGAGTACGGGCAAGACATATCTTAAACCAGACCCACAAATCAAAAAAAAAACATGGATGACTTTTGATGACACACTCGGCTTGCACAAGAAAGTTAAAGAAACTGCCGGCTTCAGCAAACCTAGGAAATATGCAATGCTGCTTGACAATCAAAGAAAAGTTATTCTAGACCTAGAAAAGAAGCTAGCGAAATAGAAGAACTATATTCAAGAACTTTTTCAAGATCAAAAAGTGGATCATCCGATTATGATGTGACAGAAGAACCTGCAATAACAAGAACCAAAGTAATACATGCAATAAAAATGAAGAAGATCGAGCTTTAAACGTACTTGTGGACTTGTGGACAAAGGACTGGTTAACTTCCGTTTTTGTAACACTGCTAAAGAAAGCAGTTGCTAAAAACTGTGGTGACTATAGAACCATCAACCTTATGACCCACGTCTTAAAGATTTTCTTGAAGATCATCCAAGCAAGAATATATCGTAAATGTGAAGCTTGCCTAAGTGATTCTCAATTTCGGTTTTGTGATGGGATGGGAACACGTAAAGCTTTGTTCAGTATCCAGGTATTAATTCAGCTTTGACGTGTCTGTAGACGTGTACGCGTGCTTTATAGACTATCAAAAAGCGTTTGGCCGTGTGAAACATGGCAAGTTCATAGTGATCCTGCAAGAACTAGGTTTAGATGGCAGAGACATTCGTAACAATAAAAAACTTTACTGGCACCAATCCGCATCCGTGAGAGTAGATAACAAAAACACAGATGAAGTAGAAATCCAAAGAGTGGTTAGACAAGGGTGCGTGTTATCACTACTTCTATTCAACATATACTCCAAACGAATATTTGTCGAAACCTTGGATGGAAAATCTGAAGGTATCTTACTTAACGGGGAGGTGGTGAATAACTTGCGGTACGCAGATGATACGGACCTGCTGGCGAATACGGAGAAAGATTTTCAAGAATTGTGTCGTGGCTAATAGTGAACAAGCAGGCCAAGAACTAAACATAAACAAAACCAAGGTCATCGTAGTCAGTAAGGAGCGCAATGTGGTGACAAACATAAAAGTAGAAAATCAGCAAATTGAACAAGTCGCCCAATTCAATTATCTAGGGTGCTCCCTGAATCAGCAATGGGACCAATCAAAAGAAATTAGATCCAGAATAAAACAAGTTTGCACGGCCTTCAATAAAACGAAGCAAATTATGTGCCACAGGGATCTTAATCTCAATCTGCGAGTTTGGTTGCTACATTGTTATGTTTTCTTCATATTAATGTATGGCGCAGAAACCTAGACGCTCACAGATGCTATGTGCAATAAGTTAGAAGCATTTGAGATGTGGTCATACAGAAGGATGCTACGTATAGTGTGGACAGATAGAATATCTTATGCTCAAGTTTTTGCACGCTTTAATAAGGACACAGAAATTCTATATCTTCTGAAAAAACGCATGCTTGAGTATCTTGGCCATATCATGCGAGGCTCGAAGTAAAGATTACTGCAAAATATAATGCAAGGAAAGGTAAGCAAAGGCCAAGTCGCAGAAAGACGTCCTGGTTGAAAAACCTACAACAGTGGTTTGGGGTCAGCACTACAACTTTTTTTCGTAAAGCTGTCAACAAGACCCAAATAAGGTTGATCGCCAATGTTCGTGGAGGACAAGGCACGCAAAGAAGAAAAAAAAGTAAATACACACAATGCATTTGAAGCACAATAGTATAACATCCCGGGTTGTAAACAGCAAAAATGGCAATAATTGCCCCAAATCTCAATGTGGCCAACTACTTCTTGATACTGTTTAGAAAAATCTGCAAACCATAACAAAAATGTTGACAGAACACTCTTAATTAAGAAAATACATGCATACTATGAGCATTGTAGACAGCCACATATGCAGAGGACGTAAAATGGAAAACGAGACAACCATGCACTTAATATGAACTTGCTTGGTTGTTTCTTACTAAAAAATGTTTATGTTAAGAAATTGCTGGCTTGACATAGCCAGCATAAAGAATACACTTCTAAGCAATGTCTTAGCATACATTAACCACATAAGTTGGCTGTGTGTTGAGACCAAAAACTTTGGTTTGCTACTGGATGATATACAAAGTGCCTAATGAAGTCTAAGTGCAGTAAAAATGGTTGTACTCTCTCACTCAAATTCAGAATCCAGAATTTGTTGAGCAGTATATATGATTATTGAGTTTTTAATCTTTCAGAAAAGGTTGTCAACACAAGGTTTAAAGTTTTTTGCGATTTTTAGAAAAGCGTTGTTTATGTTATCAGTTTGTAGGACCAAAGCAATGTACAATCATGACCATAAGCATCGTCAAGGGTAGTTCTATAAAATCTCTTCTCTCACTCAAATTCAGAATCCAGAATTTGTTGAGCAGTATATATGATTATTGAGTTTTTAATCTTTCAGAAAAGGTTGTCAACACAAGGTTTAAAGTTTTTTGCGGTTTTTAGAAAAGCGTTGTTTATGTTATCAGTTTGTACGACCAAAGCAATGTACAGTCATGACCATAAGCACCGTCAAGGGTAGTTCTTTAAAATCTCTTTTATCTTACGTTTTGCTTTGATCTTTATGCCAAGACTCAACAGAGCAAACCTGTAAGATTAAAGATTTTTTTAAATTTTAACATTAGCACGTTACATTAAAAATTTTACTTCTTGGTACCCTATGCGTTTAACAAACGCTGGGTCGTACTTAAGTGATAAGAGTTTGAGTTGTACCTTGTCGTCTGTAAAGCAGTTAACGGAAATACTGCAAATTACTACTTTAAAAGTTTTTTATCCTTGGTATGGCAAGTGTAAAATTTCAGTTATTTTCTCATTTTGGATGTTAGTTGCACAAAAGTTATGTTATCCAAAGTTGCGAAGAATTACTATTAATAGAATTAACAATAACGTTAGTTAACTTAACTCACCATTAATTTTTTTATCTGTTTTATTGCACAATAGTTTATTACCGTTTGGAACAAAGGTTTATCTGTTGTGATAGGGCCAGATTAGCTGATGGGCTAGAGATGCGGTTACTCATTTAAGGCAGCGGATAGTTTATCTGTTTGGATGATTTGTCAATTGCAGCTGACTCTACGTCGTAATTAGAAAAGTTGCTGATTGGATATTTTATTCATTCTTTTGTGGCGTACTGTTGAGTCAGTGTTAATTGAACAGACACAAATTAAAACCACATGTTTACAAAATTTGAAGTTAGTTTGAATATTAAACACTAGAGCAGGCGGGTGGGTTAGACAAATTAAAACTACACTTCCACAAAGTTTAAATTTTTGATTCCGCCAACCCACCCAAGTGTTTGTAATAAAAATATTAGATAACAAACACTTGTGCGGGTGGGTAAGCAACACAAATTAAAACCACATATTCACAAAATTTAAACTTAGTTTCCGCGTACCCACCCAAGTGTTTGTAATTAGAATATTAAATCACAAACACTTAAGCGGGTGGGTTGGCAACACAAATCAAAATTACATGTCCACAATTTTTGAACTTATTTTCCGCCCCCCCCCCCTCCACCTAAGTGTTTGTAATAAGAATATTAGATCATAAACACTTGCGCGGGAAGGTGGGCAACACAAATCCAAACTATAGGTCCACAAAATTTGAACTAGTTTCCAGCCACCCTTTTAAATGTTTGTTATTAAGAAATTGGATTACAAACACTTAGGAGGGTGAGTGGGCAACATAAATCCAAACCACACGCCTACAAAATTAGAACTTAATTCCCGACCACCTACTCTAGTGTTTGTTATCAAGGAATTGGATTACGATACTTGGGTGGGGAACACCAATTGAAACCACACAGTTAAATTTTGAAGATTGAATTACAAACATTTGGGCGGGTGTTTGGGTAACAAAAATCCAAACCAAACGCTCATTAAATTTAAACTTAGTTTTCGCCCACCCACCCAAATGTTTGTGATCACAAAATAAAATCAGAAACACTTAATTGGATGGGTAGTCAACACAAATCAAAACCACACGTCTACAAAATTTGACTTAGTACAATAAAATTGATGATCACTTGTGCATTTTACAGAATTTTTAGTTTTATTCCATCTAATCTTTTAACAATTTCTTAGCGATCCGCAAAGTTAAACGGCATGTTTTTACCTAAAAGTGGATATTGATTCCCTGAATGAATCAATTTACGGCCAAAGGTTAAGAACGCTGGAGTGCACCCAGTGACCTCATGTACGCTAGTACGTAACGCATATCCAAATTTTTGAAGGTGTTTATCCCATTCCCGGTGATTATCTTTAATAAATGAAGCTATAATTGTCTTTAGCGTACGATTGTATCGTTCAGTTGGGTTTGCTTGCAGATGAAACATGGTGAGACGCACACATATTTTTATCAGAAAAAATACACTGCGGTATACCAAACAACATAAAAGCATCATTTTCAATCATTTGCGTTATTCAAACTAAATCAGCTCTTGGTAACGCAAACAATAAAACATATTTTGTAAACCACAAGAATAAATCGGTTTTGTTTGTGCAAAAGTGGAAAAGGTCCCAAGTCAGTTGAAAGCAACTGAAAAAGACGATCGATTGTATGCTGTCAATTAGACCACACGGTAGAACAGGATAGTTTTACCTTATTGGCAAGACATACTGCACAATGACGGCAGTATCTCACTATGTCCGCATACATGCGAGACCAAAAGTATAATTAGGATACACGCTTAAAAGTTTTGAAAATCCCAAGATGTCCCGTGGAAGCAACGTCGTAATTTTGAAATAAAACTTTACTCCTTAATGGTTTAGGCACAACCGTTTTCCAATGGTTTTCAAACTCTAACAAACACTTCGTTTCTCTGACTAACTTAAACAACTTATTGTTTTCCACTTTCCATCTAATAAAATCGTTAGGGTTTTCCGTTACTCTCCCTAACATTCTGCAATACCATTCATTACAGTCGTTTTCTTCAATATTTAATATGGTTAACTCTATACTCTCTACACCAATGGCTCGAGATAAGGCATATGGAGATTGGTGTTTGACGCCTGGTCTATGTACAACTTGAAAAGAATATTGCTGAAGAATCATAAGCCATCGGAATACTCTTGCTGGTGGGTCTTTTAACTCCCATATCCACTTGAATGAATGATTTGGTTATTAATTTAAATTCAGTGTACTCAATGTAGCCTCTAAATTTTCGAATGCTAAATATTAAAGCCAAACACTCTAGTTCCATTGCATCATAGTTCTTTTCCTGCGCCGTTGTTGACCTACTGGCATATGATATTACTCTATTTATTCTTAAAAATTTTGCTATCTGCTAATCCTTTCTCCAACACCAATGATTTCGTTTCTTTGTCAGTTTTGTCAAAGCAGCTGTAATAGTGGAAAAGTTTGATATAACCTCACTAGGATTTTTAAGTTTTGAATAAATTACTACCGCTTTTACTTTCTTAGGGTCAACAAGTAATCTATTGCCATTAAGCACATACCCTAAATACCGCAATTCTTGTCTAGCAAAGTGGCATTTATCACGATTCAAGGTGAGACCTGTTTTTGACAATTGCTTAAATACTTCACCTAAGATTTTCAAATAAAGCTCAAAGGTTTCAGTAATAATGATGATGTCATCAAAATATTTAAAAACGTATGGGTCAAGTTCGGGACCCAACACTTGATCAATTAATTGCTGGAAGGTACTAGAGCTATTATGCAATCCAAAAGGCATTTTTCTGCAAAGATAAGTCTTTTGATTAAAGTAAGTGCATTGTTAGTAGCGAGTATTTCTCCCTAGAGCTCTACTTACTGCTTGCATTCTTCTCGGCAAACTGCCAAGTAGAGTTTGAATGTATTCTTGAAGAATTGCGTTGGAACAGGATTTCTTTGGCGTTTGCGGCGTTTAAGATATTCCCACTCAAGTTCAATCAGATTTAAGTGGGCTATATGGTGGCTGTGCCAGCTACGTGGGGTCGAGCGTTATCGTGCATTAGTATGAATTTTTTGTATCCAATTTGGCACAACATGATCTTCAGTATATTTTTGATATACAAATCACTAGTCATTTGTCCAATACCTTCCACGAGTTTGGTGCGCCTCTCCCAACTAATACTTGCCCAAAGCATTATACCGCCACCTCCAAAACTAACGGTCTCTATAAGATTACAACTGGCGTATCGTTCTCCAACTCTTCTGTAGACGTTTTGCATTAATATTAAGAATATGTAGCTATAAAATATTATCAGCAATTAAGCAATTAAAACAATTTTGTTATTTTTTTTAGATTGGTACACTAGCTGGAAATTTATCTATCAAACACAAATACAATGAATTTGCATCAGATATATTTCTGATGTTGGAGACTGTAAAAGCAACACTTACAATAGGTAAAAAATATAATTCATAAAATTGTTTTAAAATATTATTATTATTAATTCATAATATAGTAATAAAATCTTTCTATATATTATTTAAGTTGACAAAACTGGGCATGAAACACAATTAACTCCAGAAAAATATTTAAAATTTGATATGAATCAGAAAGTCATTAAAAACATATATCTGCCTGCATTGGACACCAATTGCAAGTACGAAAGTTATAAGGTATCAATAAAAATTAAATAATTAACATTTAATAACTATTAATTTATTTTAGATAATGTCCAGAGCTCAAAATGCCAGTACTATTGTAAGCGCAGGTTTCTTATTTAAATTTGACAAAAAGAATCATGTTAGTGAGGCAAGAATAATATACGGCGGTATTAATCGTTATTTTGTGCATGCCAGTCAAGCAGAAGCATACATAATTGGGAAAAATTTATTTGATAATATGGTGATGCAAAAGCTTTTTACGACATTAGAATCTGAAATAAAATCTGATAGTGTTCTTCCGAATCCTTCGTCTAATTATCGAAACCAACTAGCAATTACATTATGTTATAAGGTGAGAAAATTGTCTATGCAATAAAATCAATCTAGGTTAAATATTTGCAGTTTATATTAAGTATTGCTCCAAAAGTATCAGAAGAAAATAAATCGGGTGGATTAAAACTTGAACGACCTCTATCAAGTGGCACTGAAGATTATACAACTAATAAATCTGTCTATCCACTTACTCAACCTGTTAATAAAGTTGAAGGACTTGCTCAATGTTCAGGTAAACTTTTTCTGACTGTAAACTAATTTGTTAATTTACAATTTTGTTATATACGTCTACTATATGTTTATTTAAATTATGTTTTTAGGTGAAGCTACCTACATAATAGATATGCCTAGTTCTCCAACCCAAACATATGCAGCGTTTGTATTAGCAAATGCTGTAGCAACTTCACACATTACAAAAGTTAACATAGATGAAGCAAAAGTAAATACTTTAAAATTCACATTACGTATTTAATAAGCATTTTTTTTTAATTTTAGAAGCTTATTGGCTTTGTAGCATTTATTGATAAAAAAGATATTACAGGTAAAAATTGCTATACGGATGATAATATAGAAGATGAAATATTTTGTAGCGGCATTGTTAAATATTATAATCAACCAATTGGCTTAGTAGTAGCTATTAGTCAGGAAATTGCAGAAAAAGGTGCTGAGTTAGTTAAAGTAACGTATTCACAACCTCAAAGAAAAAGTTCATTAACCATACAATCTGCAATACAAAACAAACAGGTTTTTGAAGATGGTACCGTAAAAGCAAAACGTACAGGTATTGTTATTTTATATTTTTAATATTTAATATTGTAATTAATTTTTATAATTATTAACTTATTGGACCTTACCTAATATGCATTACCAGTATAATTTATTTCAGGAAATAATATTACAAAAACTATTACTGGAAAAACAAGCTTAGGAATGCAATATCATTATCATATGGAAACACAACTATGTTACGCTAATCCTGTCGAAAACGGTCAATTTGATCTTTTTGTTGGGACACAATGGATGGATCTAACACAGCGCGTGGGGGCAGCCTGTCTTGGTATTCAGCAGAGCAAGTAAGTAAAATAAATCTTTAGTCGTTGCATTATATTGATTATGTTTGCTGTTTTATTTGACAACTGTGTTTGTTTTTATTAAAAAAATCAATAAAATTACCTCCAAAGTTAGAAGCATATGAAGGCAAAATCTATTTAATTTTTCTTGTTGCCAAATAATAAATCAATTCTTTATTTGTATTTGACATATTTATAATAGGCAATTCTCGTCGATTTAAAAACCGATCCAAAACACCTAAATAACTTTTAGTAGAAGTACTAGTTACATATTCTAAATAAATGGCTTTTGTAACCATATAAATAAATAACATTAAATAGGTTTCATCCTTTTTAAACATGAACGTTTTATCAGAAACAAACTTGCATAATCTATTATCACATAACTAAAAGTCATACCGTATATATGACGGCAATTCTGTTTTTAGTGGTTAGATATTTTTTGCTTTAAATCTATAATATTCAAATTACAAAACTATAAATTCAGATCAATCCAAACTTGTAAATTAGAATTTTTATTTTAAATCAAAACGTAGTAATTTTGTATTTACCACAAGCCGATCCGTTATAGATTCGTCAATAAACTTAAGTCTATTTTACTAAACTTTGCAATTTATTAATTTAGAAGCTAGCAAGATCTTGATTCTGGATTTTAGGCATTAGGCCCTATGCATCTCCTTCAGTGGTGACCTCACTTTGTTGTCTTGGCATTCAACCACCGTATGTGGCTGATGTATGCAAGTACAGCCTTTGGAGGGATTTCCTTTATATTGGCCATGTCAAGCCAGCAGCTCCCTAACATGGACTCTCTATCGTATGAGAGAGCCGGGCATGTGCAAAGCTTGAGCTTGATCGTCTTGTCGTCTATTTCACATTCATTACACGTTGGATTGTCTCCAATACCAATCGTGTGCATGTGTTTCTTTAGTTAGCAGTGTCCTGTCATAATTTGAAAGTTCTTTCTGGACAGTTGCAAGTAGTAATCGGCTATCTTAGCGTTAGGAGAAGTCATTGCTATCTTTGTTTTTCTGCAGCCCGGAGTGTCATTCCAACGCCGTCTCAGTGCATTGTGTGTGTTAATTTTTAGTAAATTATTTAAGCATTTGAGTGTTAAGGCGGTCCAGGGTTTAGAACCACACGCCATGAAGGTTGACCTTTTACGCGCCTAGTGTCCTTTTACTTTGAGCAGCTTGATGCTGTTTTTACAGGCTGCTAAAGTAAGGGCACAATGACATTCAAAAATTAGCTTTGATGTGATTCTAGGATTGTTTATAGCAATTAGAGCCGCTCTACTATCTGTTAGAATTTGGATATTCTTGCCAGATATTTTGCTTATTTCGACTACTTTTGTTTAGAAGATAGTCGTGTGAGCTCCTAGTAGTAATGATATTTTGAGGTTTTGCAAGAAGATTCCCGCTTCAGAACCTTTATTGGTATTTGCACCATCCGTGTAGATTCTAATCAAATCATTGATTACGTTTTGCTTCTCTTGTTTATGTGTGCGCACGTTGTAGAGTCTTTGAAACACAAAGAAGGGTGACATGTTATCTGTTTGCGCTCCTAACAGAGGTGTTTTCTTAACAGCCCTTTCTAGGAGAGTACAGTATTTGCCAGCCTTCCCTGCAGTGTGCCAAAGTCTAGCTGCATTCAGACGCAAAGCTACCATTGTCGCCATTTCCTCAACGTAAATGTTGAGGGGCGGCAGACACAACATTGCCTCCATAGCTGCAATTGGTATTGTCTGCATGTCACCTGTTATACTTAGGCATTCCATTTGTAGCAACTAATTCAGTTTGCTTGCCGAAGTTTTTTGTCTTCAGCCATAGCACTATCTTTGGAGACAGTTTCCATGTTTTCTCCACAGCTTGTCTGCATTGCCAAAAAGACATATAAACTTTTTTGCATCTTATATTTAGATGTGGTCCCCATGTGAGCTTATTGTCAATTTTGGTATTTGGTAAGTTTAGATTTTTAATAAAAAACCAGTTCGGTTTTTAAAGAGTTGATTGTAAGAACCTGGTCTTTGCATCAATTTTTCATAATTTTTAAAGCATCTTGCATCAAGTTGCTTCTAAATTTACCTTTTAGTAGGACTGTTATGTCATCTGCATAACCAGTTGTATAGAAACCATGATCATTGAGTAGCCGTATAAGGCTGTCAACTACTATATTTTATAGTAGTGAAGATAATACACCTCTTTGGGGACATTCTTTAGCAACGACTTTCTTGACCGTCAAATCCCCTATAAACACTATCTATATCTATGAACACACGGTAGACCGTTTGTCTCTTAATGATCTTTTGATTTGGTCCGTTACAATGTAAGGCTGATTTGGTAGATCTTCCTTGGGTGTATGCATGTTGGTTTGGGTGTATTGGTTTAGTAAAAAGATCCGTTTTCCGAAATGATCTTTTACACAATCGTTCTAATGTCTTCAGGAGAAAAGACGTGAGGCTGATTGGGCAATAAGATTTTGCAAGAGTGTAATTGATATGCTCTGGTTTTGGTATAAATACAACTTTTACTTCTTTTCGTGCTATAGGTATGTATCGAAAAGCAATGCATGCAGTATAGATTCTTGCCAGGTGAGTTAGTATGATATATTCGCCCCATTGTAGAAGAGCAAGAAAGACTCCATCTAATTCTGGCGCTTTATATGAAGAGAAATTTTTAATTGCTTATGCTATACGCACTTATTCAACAAGCTGGTGAGCGATTACCTAATCATCCTCTTATAGAGCTGGAATTGTAGCATCGGACCAGACTTGTTCCGGGGCGGTACAGCCTGGGAAGTGAGTTTTTAGAAGTATTTTTGTTGCTTCTGATAGATTGGCCGTGTATGAGCCGTCAATTTGTTTCAGGCAACCTAGTTGCTGTTGGGAGTCTTTGGATATTTTTTTTAGCCTTGCAGCAGTTGAGGTGTTTTCAACATCCTCTCAAAAAAATCTCCAAGTTTTTTGTTGACGTTAACTATGCGTCTTTTATAATCTTTTTGAGCATTTTTGTATAACATCCAGTCTGATTGGTTTATTGAGTTTTTTGTTCTGATGTCATTCACTTGTTGAAGCCACCTCAGTAAAGCGTCATTATCACAGGTAATTCTAAGGACTTCTCCTGTGCGTGACAGCTCACTGAAAGTGAGAAGAGTTTTTCCTGGGGTAGATAAAGTATTATCCAACTTCCAGAAAAGAGCACCCTTTATTAAATTACCCTGCTCACTAGTGGTTTTACTCAAGGGATGAGTTAGACTGGTATTTGCTACGCAAAAGTGCAATAAGGCAACTTCTTTGTAGTTTGATCCCCCTTTTTTTCTCGTAGGAGGAATGTTGAGTTGCCCTCTCGTGTCTTTCATCCTCTTCCTGAGTTGTCTAGGTAAGGGTTCTGACGTGGAAGAACGAATCCTCTTTTTTGGTGCTTCTGGTTTCGAAGGAAGTGTCCCTTTGCTCAAAGGCTTTAGACCTTGCCACTTTTGAACTAGCAAGATCAGCAAGATTTTGATTTCCCGCGATAACACATTTTAGATTAAATTGATGTATTTGTAATACACACACAATTTGCCACAATAAAGTTTTTTAAAGAAAAAAAAGAGTGTGAACGGTATTAAAATCTAGAAAACATATTGGTGATTTTAAATAAAACCTATTAAATGCAGAAAAAATTAAAATTGTTGGGATCATCAATACATCTGGAGCAGAATTGATTAAAACAAGTACTTAGGTTGACTGCATTTAAATACACTTCACTGTTATTTGATGAAATAAATACTGCTGTATTCATATATTAATACTTTATTTTAATGGTGCTGCTACAAGAACCGCACTGAAAAATTCAGAAACAAGAAAAAGCAGAATCAACGGTAAGAGCCATTAAGTTTGATTCAACATTTAAGGTCCTCGAACCAAATAAAACAATCCACAACTACAAACCAGCAGCAACATGTCAGCACTTGCAGATTTAATAAGGAAACGCGACGCTTGCAAGCGCGCTATGATGATTACGTCAAAATGTCTGGAAAACATCACCAGTGACACATCTTCTTCTTCTTCTTTGTCAGCCTGTTTCTGTCCACTGCTGGACGTAGGCCTCCTTCAAACAATTCCATTTGTTGCGGTCTTGTGCAACTTGATACCACTGCTTTCCAGCAGTCTCCTTGACGTCATCTATCCATCTTTTCTGTGGTTGTTTGTATTGTAGAGTTTGTTGAATTTTTGCCTCCCCCAGAATCCATGTGGCGGACCGACGGATTGGTTAGGGATTGTGGGCTGTTGGCCCTACCCATCTGGGGTACTTTTGTTTGTATTTTCAACATCATCATTTGAAGGGTAGTTAGCATTTAAAACGCCACGCTTGCCGAGCGTGTTGGCGAGTCCTGTTCCCAGGTTGTAAATCAGCCGCCCAATATGGGTACAGACGCTGTGTGCAGCTGCCCAATCTGGGTCAGACGCTGCGGGTTTGGATTATTTTAGCTTCTGTTCTCACCGTTGACCTTATCAGCATGGGTGGCCCTACCAAGAGCGTTTGCTCCAGCTGGTATCGCTCTCAGGATCATAAAACGTACTGAGCCTTCTCACCGCGTCAAGGTAATAATCCAGGGGATATATATAAGTGTATATATTTTCTCCAAGAGGGTCAGTGACACATACGTCATAGAAATAGAAGGTAGATTGGCAACATAGGCACTTGGACTGAATTCCAGGATGTTTAATACAAAGTAAAAGATTTCAAAGTAAAGGATATCAGGAAGATGGACGAGTAAGAAAATATTGAGGGAGAAATTATTGAAACTATCTATTTCAAGGTACATAGCAAATTGAAACGTACAATTATAGAAAAAACGCCAGTTCGCACACTCCTTACAGCATAAACACCATCAGAGTCTCTAGTATCAGTTAAATTACTAACGATTCATCTCCCAAAATTCAATAAAAATTAAGAGGAATGGATTGAATTTAGCGATAGTTTTCAATCTATAGTAGACGTAAATGGAGCATAAAGTAAGGTGCAAAAATTCATGTACTTACGGTCATGTTTATGCAGAGACAATCAGCTCGTTAGCTCCATCATCATCAATTTATCAAGTAGCAATGGACATACTCATTTAAGAATAAAAAGCTAATAATTGAAAGCCATTTGACAAAACTATTCAGTTTGAGTAATATCAAACAAAATTTTGCATCATCCATTGTTATCACGTAAATGAATTTACAAAAGATGTTCGATTGTTGCAAACTATCAAATAACCTACAACGGATACATTACTGATGTATTTATCCACGTCTATTTAGAATTAGACGCTATTACTAAAAATAAATGGGAAGAATATTGAATGACGGTACAAAAGGCAAATAGAAGATTTAACCAAGTTCTTACACGAGAGATGCCAAGTCCTAGAATTTCGTACTTTACAAAAAATGCAACATAAACCAAAGGCATAACAAAATTACACGATGATTGCAGCTAAAACTACTGAATGTCCAAAATGCAAATTGATTTATAAGATATTTAACTGTAAGGAATATTTACGATTAACACCGGAAGATTAGTAGAAGTAAAAGCTATGAAATTGTGTATCAATTGTCTCCAATCTGACAATTTTGCAAGAGACTGCAGTTTCGGAAGTTGTAGGCGTTGCAACAAAAAACACAACAAACGTAGTGTTGTGCACATACCAATTCTGTTCAAAATTCCCGCAAGAACAAAAGACAAACAGGTATTAAGTTTATCATACAATACAAATAGCAATCCAAGCTTTCATTTAGCATTATTGGCAACAACTATAGTAACAATATACAATAGCCAAGGATGGATACATAATTGCCGTGCATTATTGGACAACGGATCACAGTCTAATTTTATCACACATCACCTTGCAAAAAAATTAAACCTTTAACAAACTAATGTGAATATTCCACTTAGCGGCATCGGAAAATCATTGACACACATCAAGTATCAGAGTGATGTCACAATTGCATCAAATCAAGAATCAGATTTTAGCAGAAATTTAAGGTGCTTGGTCATACCATCTATCACGCAACATCAACTTACAATGTACGTACACAAAGCTACGTTAAAAATACCACGGAACATAAAACTGGCAGATCCAACATTTAATATTCCTGGAAAGATAAATAAGCTTTTAGGTGCTGGAATATTTTAGGAATTGATATCTATTTGACAACTGAGGTCCATAGACACTGGTCCTATTCTACAAAAAAACAAGATTGGGTTGAATTATAAACGATACAATTTCAATACAGCCTTCACCATCTAGTTGCAACATATCTACAATAGCACTGGATCACAAGCTCCAACGATGTTAAGAAATAAAACAAGTGAATTCTAAGAAATCAATGACATTATCGGAAACAGCATGTGAACATCACTTTATGCAGATTTTCAAACAATGTCCGGAAGGTCAATACATTGTTAACTTATCTTTTAAGCCTAATAAGAAAGTGTTAGGGTTTCTACTACAAAATGCAACAAAACGATTTCATGCAATAGAACAAAAACTTCAAAAAAATCATCTGTATGAAGAATACTCAAAGTTTATAAAGGAATATAAACAACCTACAGACACATGGATGAGGTGCTAAACGACATCAAAAAAAGTAATTACTTACCACATTATTGTGTATTAAAAGAAGACAGTAGTACAACTAAATTAAGAGTAGTTTTGACGCGTCAGCAAAAACGTCATCCCAACTTTTTTTAAATGACACACTGCAAGTAGGACCTTCAATTTTAACCAGATTCAGACAAAACAAAACACATAAAAGAAATGTATTGTCAATTTCTTGTAACGGAACCTGACCGCAATTATCAAAAAATATTATAGAGGTACAACAGTTTGGACCCATTGAAGGTGTACAAACTAAATACCATAACATACACATCAGCGTCGTTTTTAGCAACAAGATGCTTACAACAATTAGCTAGTGACAATGAAGGAGATTACCCGCTTGCAGCAGCTGCAATAAACAAAGATTTTTATGTAGACGATTGCATAACTGTTTGTGTCTCTATTCAAGAACTTAAACAGCTCTACTAAGTACTATGCGGTATTATGGAAAACGGCTGTCTTGGCATGAGGAAATGGCGGACGAACTGTCCACAACTGCAGCAAACGATCAGTAACAGCCAAACAGATAAGCAACCCTTTGATAAAGCGTCCAGTTCAAAGACATTGGGTATGCACTGAAATGCTACCAAAGATTATCAAATATTTAAAAAACCAGCCAATTTTTGCACTAGGTTAAAAGTGATAAAGCAAATAAATCTCTCTAAATTATAAAGAATCTTTGATCCACTAGTACTTCTGGGACCAATCACAGTAAAAGCAAAATTAATAATGCAACAATTATGGGAGTTAAAACTTGATTAGGATGCTTCCGTATCAATGAAGATATATATATACATTGGACTCAATACGTATCTCAACTTGATACGCTTAATGTGCTGACAGTTCTAAGACTAGTGGCATCATCTAACATAGTACAATTGCATAGATTTTGCAATGCAAGAAACAGCATATGGTGCAGTAGTCTACATGCAAACACAATTATAAGAAGAAATGCATTTAGTAAGGCTGATCGTTTCAAAATCTAAAATTGCTTCATTAAAAGTTCAAACAATACCAAAACTAGAGCTTTATGGAGCAGTACTTTTGGCACAACTCATAAACTCTACAAAGATAGCATTAGGCATGCCACAAATAAAAAGCTGTTACTGGACAAATTCTATTATAGTACTAAATTGGATTCAATTTAATTGTAGATAATTTTTTTTGTTGCAAATCAAATAAGCAAAATCTGCACTGACATAAAGAATTGGCGTCATGTTTCAACAATTAGTAATCCAGCCAATATTGTCAATTTGTTCCATGTAGTGAAATGGTTCAAGTTCTTTAGCAACAGTTGGTGTAGATTGGCTACAACCCATACAACATATACACTACAAATAAAAAGTACGAGAACAAAAAACAATTACGGAAACTTTATTAGTTGCGGTGAAACAATATAATAAGTTATTTGAGAAATGGTCATTAACCAGAAAACTGCAGAGAATTATTGGCTACTGTTTACGTTTTCTAAACAACACAAAAACTCCAAAAAAACAACGGAAACATTGTGGAATAACTACTTACTTTAATTAAACTAGCTCAAAGTGAAAGATTTTACAAAAAACTTAGTTTATTACGTGCTGAAAAAACATTTTACCCTTTATCAAGTATAATATCATTAAACTTATTTTTGGACACAGAGTTGGAGGAAGACTAAACTTTGTTTACATTTTTGAAGATCAACGCCACCCTATAATTCTTCCAAAATTGCATCTTTTCTATAGTCAATTTAAAACATTTGAAGGCATTGCACGATGGTGCTCAGTTAGTCTTATCAAATCTTTGAACTAAGTATTGGCCTATAACCGGAAAATCAGCAGTCGAAAAGATAATTAAAAACTGCATGAGATGTTGTCGAGTAAACTTAACTGCAGTTCAACATATTATGGGTCAATTGCCTAAGCCACGGGTTACACCATCTTGTTCATTTCAGCACTGTAAAATTGATTTTTGTGGTCCTATCTTTTTAAAACGGTTTAGGACAAGGACATCAACGACACAAAAAGGATACATTTCAATATTCATATGCCTGTCAACAAAAGTCATCCATTTAGAACTGATAACTAGACACACAATGGAAGCATTTACCAACGGTTTGTAAAGATTTGCATCTTGTCGGGAAACTCCGGAGACAAATTTTTCTTAAATATTTTATGGTATCTGTTGTTATACACCACTGTTAAAAAACATAAACAAAAACTAGCGTTGCAAAGCGTTATAAATTGCAAAAAATACCCCGCAGAAGAGATAGTAAAGTCAGAAATACAACATCTATATTCTTGACATTTCATCTTAGATTGCTCTTAGAAGAAATTAAAATAGCATAAAAGACTTGTTCAGTTTGTTCAATTATATTAAATTTAACAAGATGTACTAAAGTAACTAAAGAAAAACATGATTTTGATTTACATGCATTAAACACAGTCTTGTTTGTTATGCGGTAATTGTAATGGTAATTACTCCGTTCATTTTTAATTTGTTTGCTGAAGTTGTTAAAATACTTATTGTTCAAATATCTCCGCTCGGTTCTTTTACCATTTTTGATAGTTTTGAGAAAATGCCTCATTTGAACTATTATTTTTTATGCTTATCTGTTCTGGACAATTTCAATTCAAATACCGTTTATAAAATTTACTGCTGTTTAAAGCTTTTAAAACTAACTACTGTTCAATATGTACGGTGATTACAATAAGTAGGACTTCAACTAATACCACTTAAGAGAGCTAAACTTAAACCAAAACTATCTAAAGCGGCACCTCATTCCAAGGCAACGTCTCAACGTGCTAAGACTGAATCAATGGTGGATTAATTTATAATACCCCTACCTAAGGTGCACGTCCTGCGTGCAAAAAACAGCAAAGTCAAGCGGATGACCCATTAATTTGATCTTTTGTATATCCAAATACAACTAGACACGAATAGTGTGGCCTGTATAAAAGACAACTTAAAATACACAAAAATTATGCTGGCTGTGATTAAACTCATGTTTTTGCCCGTTTTAGCATCTTTCAATCCCAAAACAACGTCGCCCATAGAATATGTAAAATGTAAGCGCAAATGAAAAATGCTAAAACAGTCTGGCAACTTATTATACACAAAAATTATGTTGATCGTGGTTAATATAGCCCGTCGCTATCATTTAAAGTGAGATAAGTCGTAACAAAGTAGGCGTACTGAAAAGTGTGTCTGGTAACGAATTAGAGCTTGTCTAAAAAGTGTTTTATTTACATTATAGAGATAATTGTGAAAATCAGTTTAATTTGAATTGATTTTATTATTTAAAGTTATTGAAAAAAAAATTTACTAATGCCTTTGCCCGTTTTAGCATTTTTCATTTGCGCTTACATTTTAAACATTTTATTGACGACGTTGTTTTGGGATTGAAAGAAGCTGAAGCGAGCAAAGGCATGAGTTTAACCACATTCAACATAATTTTTGTGTATACTAAGTTGCCTATTATACAAGCCACACTATTTGTGTCTAGCTGTAGCTGTACTCGTTTGTTTTATGTGATGCGTGTGAGCTTGCATTGTCGTGATGCAAAATGATTCGTCGTTTTGCGTTGTGTCTCTCAATTTACCAAAAACTTCAAGCAAGTAAATGGTTGTATACCACGCTGAATTAACCGTCTTTTGATTTTTAAGAGCCACAGTTGCCACATGCCCGGCTTTTGTAAAGAAACACGCCAACATTTGCTTCTTAACGCTTTGAGAACGAACAACTTTTGTTGGCTTATCTTCACATTAAAACACCCGATTGGCCTTTTATTTCTGGCTCATATGCATGAATCCACGACTCGTCACCTGTGACAATGCTGTATACGGTTTTGGATGCAACCCAGTTGTATTTTGTAATCATGTTACGACACCAATCGACACGAGCATTTTTTTGAGCATCTGTCAACAAATGTGAAATCCAACATGCACTCAGCATCCAAACACCCAAATGTTCATGCAAAATCTTATGTATGCTGGTCATTCTAATGCTTAAACATGTCTTGATTTTGCGATATGGCTCATGACAAACTTCTTCAATTAGTTTTTGCACAGCATCAACGACCGATTTTGGACGATCTTCTTTAACTTTGTCCGTGAGCAAACTACGTCCACGTTTGAATTCAGTGTACTAGCGATATGCCGTAGCTGTTGATGGCACTTCATTGCTAAAGTTGATTTCAGTTGTTTGAAGCACTGTTATTATGACTTTCAAAGTGGTCTAACCACGTCGAAAGTCATAATAAAGCATAGCTCGAACATTTTCGCAACTTAATTCCATCTTTTGGCCGAGATGAAATTTTCAACTTACTGTAAACAACACAAATAGTGCTCGCACGTCAAAACATTTTGAGTACGTATAATGTCAAAAATGTCAAACTTCACAATAGCAATGTCAGATTTTACCTGGCAATACCAGTGTGGCCAGTTTTCAATACATAAGTAGCATTCCTCGTAGTATAGCAACAGATATGATAATTATTACAATTTTTTATTTTTATTTTATTAACCAAAAATTTGCCTATCTGCGTTTTCCTCCAAAAAATTAAATTTAAGGTTAAAGGTTTAGTTAATTTTTGAGATTATACTACAGTCAACAGACAGCGTGCAAACAAACAAATGTGCACACAGCCTCATGCTAAGATTTTAAAGAAAGAAAGTGCCAGTTTAATTAGTGTTAAAACAATGAAAACTTACCAAAGTAACGACAATAGCCACCCCCCCCCCGCCAAACTGCGGGCGGCACCAAGCACCCGCAGAACATATGACCTCGTTCCCGGTCATTCACCTTTCTTTGTTACGACAACCAAACTCTTTAATAAAGAAACTTAAAACATTTTAACTGTACGCTAAAAAACAAACTCAGTGTGCAATGAATGAAGAACATTGCCATAGCGGAACAAACCAAATATTTCTTTGCTAGAAATAATGACCTAAAATCTAATTTGGATGTACTTTTTACACAAAAATAAAAGAAAATAGGGCAAACTTGGAAATTTTAAATGCTAATCTTAACATAGCCACGAGCTACTCTGAGATTGCTAAAAATGATATAATTGAATTAAAATCTTCTGTAGCTCAAATACAAAAAAACTACAAAAACATACAATCTGACATAACAATTGGTTTCAACCAATTAACAATCCAAATCTTAACGTTAGTTGATAAACTCCGTTGCCGACAATAACCAACCTCAATCATGATATGGATGAATCCGATGATATGCAAACCCAGAACAATTCAGCACCTGGTACATCAAACCCCTTTAATGATAACGATTGTAACATTGTGACATCAAAAAAGATATTACAGCTGTTCAACCAAAAGTTAAATTACCTCTTCCAATTATCTTAAATAATAAAAAGGTATTTAGAGAAAAACAAAATAACTTTGAAAAATCAGCAATCAAAGTCAATATTAAATGTCTAAACAAATCAATTACGTTTGTAAAGACATTACGTGTGAAGAGATGATAAAAGCGTTGGAAGAACAACGTAAATGCAATTTCTAGGTTGCATAATCAAAACAAATCTTATGAATTAATGTACGTCCAACTAAACAAAAACAACAAAAGCAAAGAAATTCTAAATTTAATCAAAACACTTGGTCTAAATGTCAAAGTAGAAGAAAAGCTAAAGTTAGAAAAACCAGCCCACTGTCATCGATGCTTTTTTTTTTTTTGGTTGGGGCGGCAAAATTTTCAAAATACAAAAACACAAAGTGTCGGATTCACCTCATATGAAGCGCCTTCCGACTAAAATCCGCCGCGTTGAACATACCTGGAAGTGCGGCACATAACAGTAATGTAATAAAACATTTGTGCATAACTTCCCATCGAAATACGAATGAACGCACCGTAAAATATGTATTGTAATGCGTCCTACGACGCCAACCATATAGGCGTTACTTAAGATATGGCTCACGTTTGCTATCTTCTTCTCACTTTTTATCGTGCAAGGGTTTTTTTGACTTGAGAGGCAGTCATTTGTTTGAAGAACTCTGCCATGTCGGAATTAATATATTTCGGAGCGGATTGCAAACGGGTTTTATTTCGCTGCTTAGCTTGCTGTGCCCGTAATTTCTTACAAACATCACAGCCAGCGAATGATGCCGTGTGTTTCCCAGCGCATAAGGCGTCATCGATGCCAAGCTTAAGAGCACGCCGCGTCAATGTGTACCAATGATTGGCTGTGTGTAAGATGTGCTAAAAACCAACCTTCCGCACAATGTAATCTTACCTCTGTTTGAAGACAACATTTCCACATTAATCGGAGGTGATCTAAACTTGAAACATGTGGCATGGAACTGTCGCGCCACAAACACAAAAAGCAGAATAAAAAGAACATAGTCCAACAGAGCCAACTTACTATAGTCACAAAGGTCACCGGTCCGACATACTGGACATCGCCTTGACAAAAGGCGTAAACAACGCAACCACTTTAGTAGTTTACAATGAGATGGACTCGGATCATCTTCTAGTTTTATTGACTTTACTGAGAATCTCAGTAGGAAAAGTCATTAAAACTAGAAAAAAAAAATTGGAAGCAATTTAATCTATTTTTGGAAAATGAACTTGGTCCACTACCAAAAATAAGCACTACTGAAGACATCAATGCAACGGTTAAAAGTTAACTTTCTCCATTCAAACTGCACAAGATAAAGCAATTAGGACTATTATCATACGAGACAACAATCCTTTAGGACTCTCCCATACTTAAAACGCTTCATCAATGAGAAAAATACAGCCAGGCAAAAATTCCAGCAAACAAGAACTGCATATGACAAACTGGTTAAAAATCGACTAGAGAACCAAGTAAAAAAGGAAACAGTTTAAGAACTGACAACAGGACAACCTATTTCAACAAATTGATAACAAAATTTCAAAAACTTGGAACATTTCAAAATGCTTCTAGAAAAAGTACAAAACGATCCCTACCATTCACGGCCAAAACGGTTTGGCCCACACAACAAAAGAGAAAGCCGGAGCAATTGCTTTATTTTTAGAGGACCAATTCAGACCTGCATACATTATCTTAGATGTTGACATAATGAAAAAAGTAAAAACACTTTTATAAAGTAATTAAATATGTCAACCCCAGAAAAGCTCCCGGATCTGATAACATCTCAAACGCCGTAAGTAGGTTTCTCAAACATCATAAATGGTATACTCAGATTGGGGTACTTAACACTTAAATGAAAACAGCACTCCTCCACCCACCAACTGGCACAAGTGGTTGACCATATTGCTGGTGTTTCCAAAGGCTTGGCTCTATCATTTACCTTATACAACATCTACGTTGGAGGCATCCCGACTATAGTGCATGAAATTATACTAACTCAATACGCAAATGATGCGGCTATAACTCACACCGCCACTTCACCAAAATTTATTACAAATCAGTTCAAGTGAACTACCTAGGAGTTACCCTTGATAAGTCTCTAACCTGGAAAGCCCATTCTAAAGATGCACCAGTGTGGAAAACGATTTTTTTAGCACATATAATCAAAAACACTGAAAATGACATGTAAGGAACAAAAATCAAAAAAAGGACCTACAAATTTCTACTTTTTATGAACATATCATGGAAAACGCCAAAATCTTTTACACAAAATCCACGACAACCCGAACATTTGAAAAATAACAGATTATCTACAAAATTACACCACTTAAAACAGACCTGGAAACTTAATTAGGCTTCGACTGTGAACGTTACAAATATGAAATGGATAAACTAAAATTCCACTAAGCCAACAGGCGATGAAAGTTAGGTAGATAATGGAAAAACATTCCTAAAAACTACGAAATAAAATCCAGAAGAAAACGGTGTGGTTATATTATTTATTGGAAAGACTGTGCAAATGTTAATTGTGCTCAAAGTAAAGCTGCCTTATTAGTTTGTGATACGATTTTTAACAGAAAACTTAAAAGGTGGCCGTTCATCTACTAATCTACTACTACTACTAATTTTCATTTCACACAGAATAATCTATATTTCACTCCAATGTCAGTTTGTAAATACGTTTGATTGATCAATTACTTAATCAAATACTATTCCCACTCCTGCTTTTGAGTGATTTTAATTTCCATAACACTATGTAGAGTTTATTTTTGGTTATTGATCTTACTTATTTTCTAAGTATTGCAGCATTGTTGGTCATAAAATTTATAAAAAACCGTTGTCAAAATTGGAGAATAAAAAATGTTGGTTGTGATATGTTTGTTTATGATAACATACAAAGCAACTTTAAGTATAAAATATTATTATATTATTATTATTATTATTATTATTATTATTCTGTTGTCTTCAGGTAAATCTTGCATAAATCCTGTTTTATTGTAAAATTTAAATTGTAGTTAAGTTAAGTTTAATTATTAGTTTATTAGTTTATTTGAAGTATCGAGCTGTTGCGCAAAAAACTTGCAAAAACGTTAAAATATAATCATTATTTTAAACAACAAAGTGCAATGTAAGAAAAGCGTAATTACACCGTGAAGTTTGTCATGCAAGCCAAAGCATAGGGAAGAAGTTATCCTTACGCGGAAAAACTCACTAGAATCTGAGATGTTTTAAATTTGTAATATTTATTTTTATTTTTTAATATGTCATTTTATAGCATACATTTTATATAGTTACATGAAAAAATCAGTATTAATAGTATTTTTAAGCTGATGTTCTATAAAACTATGTATAATTAAATAACACTTATTGTTAAATTTCTACTTACTATTTAATTTTTATTAGACATGAATTACAACAAATATTTTTTTTTTTAGGTTAAGTATCTATGTTCGTAGATTAGGAGGTTCTTTTGGTGCCAAAATATCAAGATCTGGTTTAGTAGCATGTGCAGCTTTAGTTGCCTGCAACAGCCTTCGTAGACCAGTAAAACTATGGATGCCGTTCACAGATAACATGAATGCTATTGGAAAACGACATTCAAACTATTTAGAATTTACCAATAAAGTTGATAACAAAGGTGTAATACAATCTATAGATCTGAAAACTTATACTGATTATGGAACTCATCATTACGATAATTCAATAAACTATATGAAATCATCATTATTAGATACTTACCAAAGTGACACATTTTCTATTTCTATGAATCATACAATGACAGATAAAGCAGCAAGTGCTTGGGCAAGAGCTGCAGGAAGCACTGAAGGTGTAACCATGATTGAATCTGTTATGGAGCAAACCGCTTATGAATTAAATGTAGATCCATTGGATCTACGCTTGGCAAATATTACAGACACACATTTAATTAAATATATTAACGACATTAAAAAATGGGCTGATGTAGATAAAATTAAATCTAGCAATGCAAAATTTAATAAGGTAGTTATAATTTATTTTAATAGTTTTCTTATAGTGCCGTACTATTGTTTAATAATTCTTAATAAATAATTAATATAGGATAACCGTTGGAGAAAACGCGGATTATCAGTTGTACCAATGGCATATAAATTAAACTTTCATGGCAATTGGCATGTAATTCTCTCAGCATATCAAGGTGATGGATCTATTTCAATTTCACATGCCGGTATTGAAATGGGGCAAGGAATAAATACAAAAGTATGTTACATGACTGCATAGACAATTATTAAATTTGTTTATTTTAGGCAATTCAAGTTGTTGCATATTATTTAGGAATTAGTATGAATATGATAAGCTGCAAGCCTAGTAATAATTTAACTTCTCCTACTTCAGCACCAACAGGCGGAAGTTCTGCAAGTGAATCTATTTGCATGGTAAAAGCTATTTCATTTCATTTTTGATATTTAACTATTATCTATTGTAGGCTTTAAAAATGTGCTGTGAGGAGCTTTTAAAAAGAATGGAAGATATTAAGAAAAACAATCCAAAATCAACATGGCCTGAATTAGTTAAACTTAGTTATAACAATTCTGTCAATTTATGCGTATCTGCAATGTACATTATTTTAATTTTAATTTTACCTACTTAAACAGTTATATAATTTTAGGTTCAATAAGGATCAAGCTACAAATTACATAATATATGGTGTAGCCGCAACTGAAGTTGAAATTGATATTCTCACTGGAAACTTTAATATTACTAGAGTACACTTATTAGAAGATGTTGGAGATAGTATAAGTCCAATAATTGATATAGGTCAAGTTGAAGGTGCTTACATTATGGGACTTGGCTATTATACTTCTGAAGAAATACTTTTAGAACCAAATACAGGAGAGTTAATCAATAACAGAACATGCAATTACTTACCACCTGGTGTAAAAGATATTCCAATTGAATTTAAAATAAAATTTCCTGCTAATAATCCTAACCCTGCTAGTCCGTTTAAAAGTAAAGGTAAGGTATAATAATTTTTTTTAATATTTTATCAAAACTTTAACTATTTGTAGCTACTGGAGATCCAGCATTTTGTTTAGCTATTGGTGTGCCATTGGCTATTAGAGATGCAATTAAATCAGCAAGACTAAATGCAGACAAAAATAATCAAGCATGGTATCCAATTGGTAATATAAATTTAATAGTTATAATAGTTATTTATTACTACAGTACATTTTTAGATGGACCGTCTACAGTAGAAAACAACTTTTTAAATTCTTTAAATAACTCTAAACAATATATACTTTAATATAAATTTAAAAATATAGTCTTGTAGTACATGTAATAAGTATATATTATAAACAGCCGAATTACTAAAACATATAAAATATGATTAATTATTTCTAAAAAATAAGTAAAACGATGTCATTTAAGTTTTGCGAGAAATGATTTTTTTTTTGTTTATATAAATTGTTTAGCCAATTTTTAAACATTTGTTTGCAATAAATTTTTCTTTACAAATCACAAACAATATTTTTGTTGGATTTAAAGGTATTTAGTGCTTGCGATTGTGTTACTCTACTTTCGGATAAGAAAAGAAACTTTAATAAGTCCGGTAAGCTGCCTTGATGTTGCCTTGATGGTGCACGTTAAAAAACCCAATAATTTAGATTGGAATTTCTGAATTTGCGGCAAAATTCCCAGATGTGGTAGTTTTATAGAGACAGTTTTTTTTTTTCAATGCTATTGTAAAACTATTTGCAAAACTGAAGCAAAATAGTTAAGTTACTGAGTTAAAACTTCCAGTTTAAACTCGTACTGTTAAGTTAGCCCAAAACAATGCCGCTATCGCTAACAGTTTCACAAAAAACTAGGCTTGGAATATACAAACGTTCACAGCAATTAAAAATATTACTGTCTAGTCTTTATCGCATACTGCATAAAGATCTTAACCTACATGCTTGTAAAATGAAATTGACGCAGAAATTAAAGCCAACAACGCCAACTTTTCTTTCTTAGGTACTGGAAATGCAGGCAAGGAATCTTGACTTTTTTAGAAACAAATATCTTAAGCAATAAAAAAAAATAAAATAATTAAAAAAATCTCGTGATGTTTTTGAGTTGGCGCAGTCATGGGACCTTACTATATATACTAACTTTTTTTTCTACATAAGACAACTTGAACATTTTTAGCAGTGTTAGCGCTACAAGTCACACAAGCGGTAAAATAATTGCGAAACTTTAAAGCATCAGTTGTGCAAAAATGATTTGAGGTGAGCATTTACTGGATGTTAATTTCTATAAGTAATGGCAGAGTTTGTACTTTAAATTTAAATTAATGAAATTGTACTACTTAAAAATAAATAAATGTTTTTTTTGATAATTAAAATCCATTAATTGAGAAAATTGAGCTGTTGTAGGTAGTGACAAATCCTAGAATCTTGTCCACCAACACTCTCAATACTATATAGTGTTGATTCATAGCGTCTATGGTAATAAACTCTAGTGTCAAGAACATTAAAAACATACAAAGTGTGTTTCTAAAAAAGTATAAACGTAATATACATAATTTAATGTAATTTGATTTTTTTTACATTCTTTAAATACGCAGTTGCGGTTGCGTGCAGAATAGCATTGTTCTTTTCTATAAGGCTATTTTTGTAATAGACATATACCGTTTTCCAAATAAGGCAATTCCAAATTGTTTGCCCGTCTCTACCAAAACCGTCTGATTAGGCCTTAAAATGCGGGCCGAAACGACTATTTAGAGGCGCTTGTTAAATACATACATACATACTTTGTGTTTTTACACACTTCCTTTGCTTTAGCAATATCTATACATCTGGTCATGTATGCTCTTTTATTCTTACTACTTTTAACTTGAATGAACTTTTAAGTTTTGATTCAAATACATTTCCATTGTAGTTTAGTTTTGTTATTCTCATTCCTCGACATGGCCAAACCAAACATTGTTTGTATTGGTCTATTGATGTTACTTTTAAACCACATTTGTTCTGTTCCTATCTACTGGGACGTGTTCATGTCGGCTCCGGTTATAACGTACTTTTTAATGGAATATTGTGGTTTGATTTTTACAAAAATTGTTTCATTTGTGTAGAAAAGTGGGATTCATAGCATATATTGAAGACAAAACTGAAGTGCGGTTGTGTTGTAATGTAACGACAATGCGAAGGTTTTTTAAAGAAACTTGGACTTTCAGAAAGATCGGTCGAAAACTGTGATTTTTTTGTATACGTGGTCAAGAGTAATCTTGAATCATCGGCCTCACTTGTAGTACTTAGTACACTTAATAGTGGAAATAATGCTTAATACTGAGGAAAAGATTTGCATTGGAGCAACCTGGGAATGTTGTCTTTGGGCTTAATAGACAATTACAGAGAACTTTCCCCAAATACAAAACAACAGAAAAATATTGGAAACCTAGCTGCCATGAACCTGAAAACAGGAAATTAAAGCAATGAGGGGATTGCCGATCAAGATCTAGGACAAATAAAAACCGTAAAAGCAGTAAGTAAGTATGTATGCTTTATCAAAACTTTAAAAAAACTATACATTAGCATATAAAGTAATAATAACTTAAACAAAACATAAAAAGTGGATATACTATATATAACAAATAACATAAAAATCACTTAAAATAGAATAATAAAATAATAAAAAAACTAACCAGCCATATACTCTTCAATTATAATAAAGACTGAACTTAGAAAATACTCTTTAGATTTTTGTTTAAAATTTTTCAAGCTTGATAAAGTCTTTATATAAGCAGGCAGTTTATTGTAAAATTTACACATGTTAAAAAGATAATATTTAAAATATAAAGATGTTTTAGAACTATTAGGTCTCAGACTTTTGGTATTGTACGTATGCACTACAGACTCATTTTTATAAATTGAGTTTTTATTTTTTAAACAAAATAGTACACTCTCATATAGAAATAAGTTGACTACAGTAAGAATAGTCAATAAAACTTTTTCTACAAGATTGCAGTAGTGCTAAATATTGAAAGGAAGCGTACTGACTCAATTGGCAGTGTAAAGAGCTAATACACGCCTAACAGCCTGGTATCTGAAATGCAATGATTGGATTTGCTAATCAACATAAAAACGTCCGAAAATGTTATGGCCAGAAATGCAAAGAAAAGAAGAAAGTTGATCATGGAAACGTAGGTTGCAAACAGGAGCTGTGACAATACGTATGTAAAGATTCTAATAAAGTGTCCAAGATGGCAACAGGGTTCATACTCGTTTTGCGGAGTGTGAGTAAATGATACAGAAGCTGATCTGCTGCAAAAAAAGATTGTTGTGAATCTTAGAAGGTATGATGGATCCAAGTTAACATCAAGCAAAAAAGGGCTAATAATTACCACCCCTACTGAGGAACATAGAGTAAAACTACAAAGTTGTAAAAAATTTGCAGAATTTTGATAGACTCTAGAATTACCGCTGCTGGCTAATCTTAAAATAATCGTGTATGGTATAAAAACGGCAATATCGGACGATGTCGTAGCAAATGAGTTGTATGACAAAAACTTATAAAATGTCATATTCAGTCTTATTTTCCTAAAGCATTTGGGACAAAAGAAAAAATAATAAGTGTAACTTGTGCCAAAATGCTTTAGCTACATTTTTGCTTTTATCAGCCTTTTGCTTTTAGCAGCCCTTACTTGCTTTGTTTTTTTGTTTTGCTAAAGCTTATTGTTGGTTTTTAATACACTATATACTATTGATGATCTTATTGACAAGCTTCTTCAAGGTAATAAAAAGCTGAAATAATTTTGTTAAGAAATTTTAACGTACCAAGTATTGGTTAAGTCAGTCATTTTCTACAACAATATCGAGTCAACAATCTATAATTTTTGTTGCTTCTCATAATCTTACTCAACTTATTCAACAAACCATGTCATCAGTGTGCCTAGCATTTTACTAGTTAAAAAACCAATTAACATAAAATTACAATAAATATTATACAGTTTATGTATAGAAATGTGGCAGAAGTGTTATGAATATGTTTCACACTGGGCGGAGAAGCAATTTACATAAAATACATTGTTTATTAAATTCAAATGATACATTTGTTTCGGTCATCTAATTAAAAAAAAAAACGCGTGAAAATGTTGTCGCCTGTTTGTGTAAAGATTTAACTGTATTACAGTCTTCTTTACATACTCACGCAGTTCAACTTTTTTCTAATAGCATTGCGTTATTACCTTTGGTAAAGTTAACGCTTCATTCATTCTGAATAATGTAGTATTTAACCTCGGACGTTAAAACGTCTAAGTTGCATCACGGTAGTAAAACAGTTAGTAGACATCAAGAAGATGGAAATTTAGTTACCAAAGTTTACTGTAATTTTTTACAACAATCGGCTTTTGCAACTGTATTCTGATGTTGTATAAATTGTCAAGACCATTATTATGCACAACAGAAAAAGTCGTTTTATTTTTAGTTTTGCGGCAAAAAACATTAGCAATAGAGCTAATGAGGAATGCACCAATTGTTAAACAAGTTTCTCTATGATTGATTAGATTCACAATATGTAATGTAGATAAAGCTGCGGAGGCATAGATTATAGAACCATAATCCAGTTTTAAACTCACTCAAGCGCGATGTAAAAGTACCATTGTTTTTATCCGCTCCAAATGACTTTTCACTTAACGACCTGCGCAAGTTGAGTTTTGAAACACATTTTAATCTACTTTAATATATGGGAACGCCAAGTCAAAACAAGGTCAAATGTGACATCAAAAAATCAAACTCTTTTTTGTACAGGAATAGATGGTTGAAGAACATCATTTTGTTGCGCACGTATACCTAATGCTGCCCATAGCCGCACGAAGTTGCTCATGAATTTGCCCGTTGAGGCAAGAGCGCTATGTGGGCAATTCCATTTCAAACGGACCAGAGCTGGGGGGGGGGGGGGTGCATTAAGAAACTTGTTTATGTATTTTTTTTTAGTTTCTATAACTTGTTAGTAGTTCTTTGATCGGTATATGAGGGTATGAAACCCTTAAAAAAAAAAATTTACGATTTTTTTTTATTTTTTTGTTATTTTTTAACTTAATTGCATTATTTGTTTAAAAACCGCAATATTAACTCAAAAAAATAAATTTACTAATGAAATCGATCAGAAATTTTTTGTAGAATCCAAATCTGGCGCCATTTTAAGTCTATACCCTGTCTATAAGCCGCAAAAACCATAAAACCATGTTTTTGTTCTCAGTGGGCTGGGCAAAAAAGGGCATTTTTTTTTTAATTTAACTTCCAGTTCTGGTCCGTTTGAAATAGAGTTGCCCATGTAGAGAAATGAGAGAATTGACCATACACGTACAGTTTGCAACCATCATTTCATCCATAACATGCGTTAATTAAACTTATTTGTGAAGAAAGACATGTTAACGCTAAAAGAAACAGGGCAAACTGAAGGCGCGTTGTAAATGATGAACTGTACGTGTATGGTCAATTCTCTCATTTCTCTACATAGCGCTCTTGCCTCAACGGGCAAATTTATGAGCAAGTTTGTGCGTCTATGGGCAGCATAAGATGCTATCACTTCTACGTACCTTAAATGAACTTGAAGTTAAAAACCTTTTTATGAAAATTGCCATACTTCCGTATATACCTCACAAATAAAGCGTTTGCAGAACATTGTATCTTCACGTCATGTCATATGCTTTTGCAATGTCAAAGAATATAGCAACAAGATATTAAATTTGTACAAAGCATTTTTAATTGCTGTCTAACAAAGCAAGGTTACTAGTCGATCGAACAATGACGCCTTGAACCACATTGCGTATCAGCAATTAACTGTTTTAAATCTAATAACTAATTGAGGCGCTTATTGATCATTTTCTCTAGTAATTTACATAAAAAAAAGAAATTTTTTTTTATTGTTGCTAGAAGCGTCAAAAGGCTTGCTTGATCACCCGTCAATAACCCGCCAACTAGTACAGAAGCGGTTTGGACCAAAAAAAAAACTGACTTTTTTGCGCAATAGCTTTGTACTTTAAATAAACCAATAGCTTCTCTTCTGTTGGAGAGTGATTAAATTTTGAAATTATGGTTATAACTGTTTTTTTATTTATGTTTATGGATACACGTCTTCTGTATCTAAATATCTACTCCCTAAAATCTAACACCCTGCTCCTTATATCAGTTACGACTAGTTGGAAAGGTGCACACATATGCATCATTTGTATGTTTTGTGGAATAAGGGACTATAGGTTATTTATTTAAGATATTTTATTATACGCAAATATTAGTCAAAACGCATCTTCTACGAAACACAAATAGCATGTGTCCTGCACATCAGCGCCGTAGCTAAGGCCCCGCAGGCTCCAAGACGTTTTAGGGGCCTCAAATACTACAAAGGGACTTTGCCACGGTTTATCAAAACCTGGAGCGGGAGAGGTTACAAAGAAAACGTATAAAATACACGCTATTTTTAACTCTAGGGGAGCCCTTTTCAATATTTTGCGGGGGGGGCCTACAAATTCTAGCTACGCCACTGCTGCACATGCATAACATTATTTAAAAAAATTAGTTAATTATCAGTTTTTCTTCTTGATTATATTAATAATTTCTTTGTTTTTCTAAAAAAATTATGTTATATGGTTTAAAAATTTGGCATCAAAATTTTATTAGGTTTATGCAATAAATATCCAATATTTATTTTGTTTGATCAACATTATTTACCTACGTCTATGGAATTAAAATTATATCAAGGTCCCTTATATATGTGAATTTTCATTTAGCGATATGTTTAACCCCTGCGTAAGTGTTGCCTAATTAAACGCGTTAAAGGTTTGAGTACATGGTATTCGAGCATAACTCTACACATACTCTGGAAATTATAGTTTTCTTTTTTATTAACTTGTTTTCTGTTAATTTGATTAATGACCTCGTGGTAAATGATTAAACCTAACCTTCTAAACTTAGATTATAATTTAAACATATTCTTTTTATCTTCATAGTCAAAAGAGTTTATTTTTTTGTTTGTAGTTTACACTTTAAGAATATCGACTCTATGTGTTATAGAATTATTAATTATATAAACTTGAATAAAACGTAGTTAAATGGTTATTGCACACTTTGGATTTTCTTTTTTTACAGCCGGTCTTCGTAATTTTTACATTTTTCAGACGCTTGGCGCCCTTATAATTGATAGTACCCTACCCTACCTTTGAAATTGCTTGGCGAGTATCTTGATCGGTCTGGACTACCAGAAACCCTAATGTCGCATAACAATTATTTTTTTTAAGTTTGGTTTTATAAATATTTCTGACCTAAAGGTCAAAACGGGCGTCAATATTCTTTTTTGCAGACAAAATTACCATTTTATTTTAGCACAAAATATTTGATTTGGTTAAGCATAAACAACCGTTGCCAAGAGATGGTTTTGAAGCAATTTTTAAATTTCAACTATAATTTAACAGAAATAAGTAAATTTAAGCTTTTTGCTACAAAATCATCAAATCTTGCCACGACACAATATTTTGGGTTTGTATGTTAATTGAAACTTGAAATGGACAATGCATGAAGAAAAAAATTGTGCCTCTGTGTTAAAAATGGCATACGTTGCACTTTGAAATGTCTAGTATACATACACATAAAATAATGTTACACATTTGGTGGGATAAAGAAAGCGTCGTATACTATAAATACTGTTAATTAATAATTTAATTTTTTGTTGTTTTCTAAACTCGTTCATGCCGTTGAGTGGAACGTTATGGGGAGCAGATTAGAAAACATTGATTCTTTTGCATCAAGTTTTGGTGCATTCAAAACTGGACTATAACTCCAAAATCTTTTTCAGCCCTATACACATTGCGTATTGTAGATCCTGTACATCAAAACAAAATTTGTTTGATAACTGGCGCACTCCGCACTCGCTCTATTGCTGGTGTTTTGTGCAAGGCAGCCAAACCCTATCTTTGTTTTTTGCGTAAGATCTTGATTGTTAAGAGCATATCTACCGCTACCTTGATTTTCAGTATTTCAGTGAAAATATCTACTTTGGCGTCATTCCTATTTTCACATATAATTTTATTAACAATTTTTTAAAATTATTTTACCAGTACATTATATAAGAATTAAACTATATTTGGTTAGAGTATTTTAGTCAAATAATAATTGGAAATAACCGAAAAATAAATCCAAATATAGAAATAAATGCGTTTTTAGGTACTTTTAAATGCATTTTAATGCTATTTGCAAATATAGTTAAATTGCATTAACAAGAATGAACAAAACATCAACTTTTTTAGTTGAATATTGAGTTGAGTTTGCAAAAAATCAAGCAAAGTTTATAAATGCCACTTGAATATTTACGGATAATTACAAAATACATACCAAAAATTTTTTTGGCGAGTCACGGATTTATTCATTCTTTTCAATTGTATCGGTGATCGGGTAACATCTATGAATTTAAATGCAGCTTTAATGGTTATACGGTGGCTCGTTATTAATCATGCCTTGACCTGGTGTTTTAGGTAAGTTAAAAATATTATTTAATATTACGTTATTTTATTATATGCGTGCATATGTATTTATTTCTTATTTCTATTGTTTTCATTTTTATTAAATTCCATGTTATTTTTTTTACCGTCACATGTTACAATCTCTTTTATTTTATTTTTAGATTTATTTGTTTATGAAAAAAATTATTAAGCAGTAAAATTAATTATTGGAAACTAATTAATTTAATTTATTTGAGAACAACGTTTTCTGGCGCTCTGAGAAAAGAGATCGCTACATCTTGGCAGCTCCAAGGCTTTAAAAAATAAATATAAAATATTTATTATAATAAATAATTATAAAACTATTAATAATACTTATAAGTATATCAAAAATAACAATCGAGAGACACCTTCACATAACACAATGACGCGGAGCAGAGCACGTGGTACCGAACTCATGTCTGATATACATCAAGAAGACGCAGTTAGTTATCAACAAAGTTTGCAAAACAATACAAATTAAAATGCATCTGAATCTAGGATTACTAACTCGTCTGCACCATTGGATGAGGTTAATGGTAATAAATTCTAGCCAACAACAGGGTTAGAAACTAAAATTGATGTCTTGCGGATATTTGAAGATAACAGTGTTTTGATGGTGACGACCGATGATACATATCAACATGATCAAGGAGCAGAAACATGTAACGCTACTGGTAAGATTGTTTCAATACCACTTTCCAAACAGAAATGTAATTTTACCCAACAAATAAGATTTCCGCCCAAAGTCAATGCAAATTATGTTTTGTTTGTGAGATGTAGAAGCCCAAATCTAAATTTAAATACTATTGATTGTGGACAAACATCAAATCAGCCAACCATTTTATCAAATATACCGATAAATTATCACAACAATACATTTGCAAAAGGTCCGAATTGTGAAATATATAACAAAGTTAATAATAATTATAGTAAACCAAATTATAGTAAATCAGAAATTCCTGCTGCATGTAAGTTGTGAATTCAATTTAGAGATTTTTATTATATATATATATATATATATATATATATAATAGCTTATTTAAAAAAAAACAAACTATAGACTGATGCAGTGTTAAACACTTTTAATAGCTTTTTAGAATTGAAAACCGCATTTTTGCAGGTATTTTTGGGACGTAAAAAACAAACTTATGCTAATCGAGAACTTGAAGACACCAGGTACTAGGCAGGTACTTGACTGCAAAATACACGGAAGAAATATTAGTATCAATAATTGGAAACCATTTTTCTCTAGAAATCAGAGTAAGTTTTAGAGCAATTCAAAGACTAACTCACGCGGATTGTTAGTATAGGTCAAAACCGTACTATGTAAATAACGCGAATAGGTCTAATATGAGACGCCATAACTTTAAAGACTTTAGACAAGAAAATTGTGGAAACCGTTTAAAAAAAATGGCCGTTGCGGTTATGAACGTAGGCAACATAGACAAAGTGTCCGAGAAGAATGACGGGTAGGAAAACTAACGGGTTTCAGTCTTTTAGATCCGTTGACTGAAAAACCTTTAAAGTGGATTAATAATATAAATGTATGTACCAATAATCTCATTCAAGATTTATTATCCGAATGTGATTATGAACTCTCCAGTAATAAACCCCAACGGTAACGGTGAATATTTGTAATTTTTTGTTTCCATCTTAACTGGATACCATAAGCCAGCTTAGCGCAATATCCCAATCAGTAATTAATCAAGCTGATTTATTAAATGTCATTTTTTTTCATTCTTGTATCTGGGTTAAGAGTGTCTGGAGCTCTCAAAAGAAAGTGTAAAAAAATTACCTATCAAATACTTGTTTTTTTTTACAATTAAAAATATTGCTTTTAGTTTTGAGTTTATGGTTATTTTGGATTTAATTTACCCGATTATATAAGAAATGGATATTTTGCACTAGATAGATATTAGATTTTAAGTTTAATGTTGTTCATATTTTTATAAATTATAAACAGTTAACATTAGATCAAATTAATCCGGTTTACAAAAGTACAGCTCCAAATGAACCCGTATAGCTGCAAGCTTTACGGTTAACCACAATAATATCTCGGCTAAGCTGAAATCTAATTTTGAAATCAATCTGAATATAGATGAAATTGTGGCTTCTTCAGTCTTAAACAATGAACAAAAACAAAAGTTCTGTAATCTTTTATATAGACATCAGTCTTTATATAATAAAAAACCAGGTCTAACTTACAAGTATAATCATTCAATAACATTGACAAATAAAAAGCTATATTTAATAAAATTATTTCTAATTCTTTTTGCTTATCGAGCGTTCAAAATCAATTTGTAGAAATAAAAAAGTAGGGTGTTATTGAACGTGCCACTTCATACTGCAGTCTTTTACAGTAACAAAACGAGATAGCTTAGTACGTGTGTGCTTAGATGTTCGTAAGCTTAATAAGGTACTTCAATCAGATATCAAACAACCTTGGTGTATTGACAAATTGTTAAGAAGTTTAGTTAAAATTTAAGTTCTATCTTCAATAGATTAAACTCATGCTTATTGGCAAATTTGTTTAAAAGATGAAGATGGAAATTACACGGGCTTTTTTAACAAAAACAAATCTTATCAATTTAAAGTACTGTCATTTGGGTTAAAAATGGATGGACACCATTTTTGGGACTGACTATCAATCTTTTTTTAGTTTCTTATATTGACAATATAATGCTGTTTTCTGAATTGTTTGAAGACGCGCCTAGATAAAACGTTCAATCGCTTACGTAGCGCTAACTTTACAGTACGGCAAAAATGTTACTTATTTTGTAAAGAGATATTTTTCTTGGTTACAAACTAAATTTAGTGGAGTAAAACCAGATCCTGTTGTTAAGCAGTTTGAGATACCTAATACGGCAAAGCAAGTTCAATCCTTTTTAGATTTGGCCAGTTTTGACCGCGATTTTTGTGAAGGGTTTTTGACTGTTGTACAATCTTTGACTCATTTATTAAAAAAGAGTACCAAGTGGTCTTAGGGGCGTAAAGAACAAGAAGTTTTTGAAAAAATAAAAAATATACATTTAGAGAAAACTCTTTTAAATCACCTTTCCGTTGAATCTAGTTTTTATATACAAGTAGACGCAAGCAATATAGGCTTAGGTGGTAAGCTTTATCAGTATTCAGAAAGCGGCACTAAAAAAATTATTGCATATGCTAGTCGAATATTATTAGATCGAGTGAAAAATTATAGCACTACCAAAAAGGAGGCTTTAGCTATAATCTGGGCGCTTTTAAATGGCAAATTTATCTTTTTGGCAAACAATTTACCATTTGCACTGACCATAAGGCGTTATCTTATTTATCTAGTTGGCAACTACTATCTTCTTGGTCACCAAAATGGATTCTTGCAATTCAAGAGTTTGATTTTATTGTAGATTACGTTGAAGGTAAAACTAACATCATTCCCGACATTTTGTCAAAAAAAACTTCTTCCCATCCTCTCACGCCAGTAGCTAAAATGTTTCAGATTTGCCAAATGTTAGAGCTACCTCCCAAATTTGTTGCACTTATTAAAACCATGCCAGAAGAACAAGAACTAAACTTTAAACTAAACAAGATTAGAACTCAACTAGTAAATAGTGATGATTTTAATACACGTATTGTTTTATATAAAGATGTACTATTTCATTACAGAGCCGATTATCAGTTAGCTTTTTTGTGTGTCCCGGGTCAATGTGTTACCATCTTTATAAAACATTTTCATAAAGCTATTGGGCATTTTGGTGTTTCCAAAACTTGCAGTGCGTTAAATAGGTTGGTTGGTTGGTGATCTAATTTAAAAAGTGATGTGAAAAAAATGTTGCATAGTTCTGAATCGTGTCAGTTTACAAAACATGCTATCTTAACCCGGCCACTTTTTCAACAAATACTGATTGATTTATTTGAATCTCTGCCCAAATCTTCTGGGGGAGTCACTATGTTGTGTGTTTGTTTAGACTTGTTGTCAAAGTATGTCGTATTATATCCTTTGAAAAAGACAACTTTGTTGACTATTCTACATAGTTTGCTCACAGATTATTTTTCAAAGGTAGGTATCCCCGAAAGAATCTAACCGATCAAGAAACACAGTTTACTTCCAACGTTTGGCACAACACGTTAAATGAGTTTTGGTTAGGTATCCTAAAGCAAATCCTGTCAAGCAATCCAAAGAGCTTATTCATTCTTTTCAATTGTATCGGTGACCGGGTAACATCTATGAATTTAAGAGCAGCCTTAATGGTTATACGGTGGATCGTTATTATCATGCGTGGACCTGGTGTTTTAGGTAATAGGTTTAAAATATTATTTAATATTACATTATTTTATTATATGCGTAATGCATATGTATTTATTTCTTATTTCTATTATTTTCATTTTTATTAAATTTCATGTTATTTTTTTTTTGCCGCCACATGTTATTTTATTTTTAGATTTATTTTGTTATTAATTTGTCTAAGAGAAAATTGTTTAAGCAATATACTAATTACTGGAAACTAATTAATTTAATTTATTTTAGAACCCCGTTCCGTTCTATAAATAACTAAGTACATCGTATGTTATTTACAGACTCGTTGCGTGTATAATTGTAAAGTTAATGTCACTTTTTACTTTTTCTGAATCCACAGTCCCGTAAGTATTAGTAACTATTAAAAAGCTGATAAATTTGCCAAGTTAGCTACAACTAACGCCAAACATTGTACAGACTAAACTTGTGTTCGGGATTAACTGCAGTTTTCCTACAACATTAGATTTTGTCTATATGGCAGATACACTGGTTTGCTATTCAAGTCAAGCTGCAATGTGACAAAGGTGTAATTACACAGTAGAGTTTATCATATAGGACAAAGCGTAGGTAGAAAAATGTAATTTTCAAGGAACAGTCGCTGCCGATAATCCCACGGGCATCTGTTGGCATCAAAGTAGTTTCCAGTTTGTGATACTTGTAATGTTTTGTTAACTCCTACTTACTAATCGTAAAATCCAGCAGTATTTAGGACCATTTACATTCGAGCCACTGGGGTGTATTCTGTAAAAATAAATGTTAATTTTAACAACCTGTTTAAATTAAAAGCCTGTTAAAGTCATATTTGGTATTCTATAATACACAAATCTGTTAATATTTTAACAGGCACTGTTAAAATTGCCTGTTAAGTTAAAAAATTTAAAGGCATGTAAATACATGCCATTAATTTTTAACAGGGTGTTAAAATTATAAAATGACAGGTGCAATAGGTTATATTGCCATTCAAATAAATAAAAATTTGCATGAAAGAGGAAGAAGGTAAGTTATTCAATAATTCTAACATGCGTTAATAAAAGAATTTGGTATTTTTAAGGAATCGGCTGAGAATATATAATCGACAGCTACGGATGGGATATGTACAATTTATTTGAACTTCCCAAATTTCGTTTTTTTAAATTATTTTGTCTAAATAAAATTGCAGCCCAATATTTAATTAACGCTATTACTCCATTTACATTTGGCAGTTATACGAAGAAATACTGCAACACCAAACTATTTAAAGGTTTTTTGTGCTTTGCATTTTTATGAACATGGTAGTTACCAGTTGAATGTTGAAGCATCTGCTAATATAGCAATTAGTCAACTAGCAGTTAGTAATATTATTGACACTATTAAACAAATGGATTAAATTTCCAACTCGGTAAGATCTTATTGATCAAAATAAAACATTGTATTTTCAAAAGTATGGCTTTCCAGGGACAATTTGTACAATTGACTGCTCGCATGTAGCTATAATTGCCCCTCCCGTGCTCTTAATATCATATTTAATTAATCGTGACCTGTGTCTTGTATTTGATTTTTAAATCTGCAAACACCTATAAGAAATAATACGTGTTGCAAAATTGTGTATTTTGAGCAGCGATATAAAACAAGCGTAGTTATTTATTTGTTATGCTAGCATATATGTTGATTGAAATTAATTGTGCAACAAAACCAACAAAATAATAAAATTAGAATTAAAATTTAAATGAATTAATTAATTATTTATTTATTCCCATAGGACAACTTTTTGTTTTGTTCTATATATGTCATCAGGCTTTCAATTGCCGTTTAGTCATTCTTTCGCGTTTCAACGTTTTAATTCACTTTTAAAACTAATGCGATTATTGTGTTCTGATTACCTACGAGCACCGGCGGTTGTCATATTTTGAGGTTAAATCTGACGCATAATGTTTTGTGGTTCAAGAAAAGACATGACTTTTACGCATAAATATAGAGATTTGTATCTAACTTCATGACTAATTTTTAACATGCTGTTAAAAATATGTATTATAACAGCCATGTTAATATTTCAGTTACAGAATATCAATATAACGTTAAAAATTTACAAACCTGTTATATTTATATTTTTAACAAGCTGTTAAAATAAACATAAAATTTTACAGAATACACCCCACTGTATATAAAGATTTAGTCATATTTAAGTGTTGTTTTTAACAGTTTGTTATTTTATTTTAGTATTATTCTTTATTTGTTTAATATTTATTTAATTTATTTTTTTGTGAAAAAGTTATGATATGGGTTCAATTGCAATTTTAAACTTCTTGGTGAGATTTAGTTTAATATAATATAACAATACACTTCAATCTTAAAAATAACATAAACTTTAAAAGCGCGGTTTCATATTGGGATTAGATTATATCATAATAAGTTATATTTTCTTTTAATTATAATTCAATCTACTTCATTTTGCTAGTTGTTACATTAAAAATAATTTTATTATGATTATTATTACATACTTGTTAGTATTCTTTGTGTTGTAAAATATATTATTTGTTATTGTTTTATAGGATCAATTTTATAGCTTATATTGTTTATATCCGTTTAAAGAATTAAGAAAGTTATTTTCCACAGTACAGGGTCCATCTATAAACAGAATATATTTAATATCATAATTAGTTTAATTAATAAATTATATTACCAAATGGATACCATGGATTACTGTCTTTATTAGCATCAAGTCTTGCCGATTTAATGGCGTTTCTTATTGCAAATGGAATACCAATTGATAAACAAAGTGGTGGCTCTGCTGTAGCTATAAACATGGAAACAATAATAATTATAGCAAAAAGTTATATATTATAAATACTTTTAGTTTTGAATGGGCTAGCAAGGTTAGGACTATTAGCTGGAAATCTAACTTTAAATTCTATTGGAATATCTTTAGCGCCAGGAGGTTTATAGTTCCATGTTCTATTATTTTTTAATTCCCCGGTAACAGGATCTAACACTATTTGTTCTGACGTATAATACCCAAGTCCCATTATGTAAGCACCTTCAACTTGACCTATATCAATCAATGGACTGATACTATCACCAACGTCTTCTAATATATGCACTCTTGTAATATTAAAGTTTCCAGTGAGAATATCAATTTCAACTTCAGTTGCGGCTACACCATATATTATGTATGTATCAGCGTTTCCATCAAACCTAAAATATAATTTGTTATAAAAATTCAATTAAATTTAATTTCAAATAATCTTGTACATTGATGTTACACATAAATTTATTTGCGCTGCAAAACTTAAATCAACTAATGTCTTCCAATCAGCATCTGGGTTTTTATTTCGAATATTGGCCATTCTACTTAACAGCTCTTCACAAGCCATTTTCATTGCCTAAAAATTAAAAAAAAAAAATATTTATCTTGTAATATTATAACGATGTAATCATACCATGCATACAGATTCACTTGTAACGCTTGCGGCAGTAGTCCAGGCATTAGGAGAAACTAAGGCATTGCTAGGTTTGCATGTTATAAGATTCATACTAATTCCCAAATAATAAGCAGCTACTTGCATTACCTTAAAATTAGATATTATGAATATGTAGTTTAAAAAAAATAGATATTACTTTTGTGTTTATTCCTTGTCCCATTTCCATACCACTGTGTGAAATAGAAATGCTACCGTCGGCATAGACTGAAAGGATCACATTTTGTGATCCATAAAAATCTAATCTAAATGCCATTGGTACTACAGATATTCCTCGTTTCCTCCAACGATTTTCCTAGAAATCCATTATATAAATCTGTTTTTATAATATATTACAAGTACCTTGTTAAATATTGCAATGTCCGCTTTTACTTGATCGAGATTTGCCCAAGATTTCATCTCATTCATATATTTTATTAAATGTTCATCAGACAAATTGGCCATTCGAATATCAAAAGGATCTATATTTAAAGCATACGCAGTTTGTTCCATAACAGATTCAATCATAGCTAAACTTTCAGTGCTACCCGGTCCTCTTGCCCACGAAGACGGAGTATTATCTGTTCTAGTAAGATTGACTGTAACATCAAATGTATCACTTCTGTAAGTGTCTCGTACTGGATTTTGCAGTAAGGTTATTATGTAATCGTTTATATGTAAACCAAAATCAACATACGTTGTGAGTTTCAAAGACTGTATCACTCCTTTATCGTCAACATAATTAGTAAACTCTGAATAATTAGGATGACGTTTCCCCATAATATTCATATTATCTATGAATGGCAACCAAATCTTAACAGGTTTCTGAACTGCATTACAAGCAACTAATGCTGCACAAGATACTAAAGCGCTTCTAGATATTTTGCCACCATAGGCACCACCTATTCTTCGTACGTGAATATTTATCCTAAAAAGATAAAAATATCATAAAATATATTATTTTAAAACCATTTATTAAAAAAAAATGATTTCACAATTAACTTTTATTACCAAAATTTGCAAAAAATGAAAACGGACGACCATCTTAAAGAACTAGAAGCTAATCTTAAACACATTAAGTGGGATACTGTCGGACTATCAAAAACACGACAAAAAAATATCACACTAAAGTATATCAAAAAAACTCTGGCACTAACTACCATCTATGAAGTGTGAGGTTCCTTATCAACAAGAGGATCAAACATATGGTAACCAAATACATGTCTATATTGTACCGAGTCATATACATGAGACTAAACGCACGTTACTATATGCAAACCATTAACGTCTACACCCCACATGCACACTTCAAAATAGTAATCAAGAATTTTAATGTTAAAATTGGTAGTAAAACAACTACAGACACCAAATATATCAGACAGTAGAGACTAGGTAATAGAAACGGCACAGGAAAAATGCTTGCAAACTTTCTCAAGAAAAAAAACCTGTATTGCTTAAACACGTTCATAAAAAAAAAATTACCTCAGCACAAGTGAACATGGAGAAGCTCAGATAAATCTATAAAAAACAAGATAGATTATATAATGACATGACATGCAAGGATGTATCAGTTTTGAACCGTTTTGACTTATGCAAGTACAACTATTGATCAATTTGAAAAGAAAGAAAAAAAAATCGCTAAGAACCCCAGATTTTTAACTTTAAAAATGCTGAATAAAAAAAGAAAAGAATACTAGAAAAAAGCAGAAAAACATTTGAAATCCTCCGAGACGTTAAGTATAAGCATAGATGAGAAAATACAAACGACGGCATAGAAGGTGACTCCAAAATAAGCGCAAACACTAGGAAAATAATCTAACAAAGTAGGAATACCAAACACTAAACAAACAAGTAAATAAAACATCCGAAAAAACATTGTTAAAATTAAAAATAGCCCAGAAGTGACCAAAACTATCTAAACTAAAAAGTCATAATCTCAGATCTAGACCAAATATTCTAAATTATAGCGAATTTTTATAACAATTTGTATTTGTTAAAAAAACAAACGGACATGGAACAATTTGCATACAAAAATACCAAACGCAAAATCAGATTAAATAACAGATATATCAGTATACATAATACAAAATGTTAAAACTTGTCGGATAAATGCTGGAAAAAACAGACGCTTAAGTAGCGTCTGCAAGAAAGTAAAATTTCGCAAAAATTGTGCAATGCAGAAATTGTGATCATATTAAAAAAAAAAAATGATTCATCTAATATCAAAAGCTACTGCTTGTCAGTTTGCTGTTACAACTATTTAAACTGTTTACTAAAGTTAGGTTCAATTGCTTAACAGCAAAACTCGACCAACCAGTCAATCAAGCAGGATTCTGCAGTCTATACAGTACTATAGACTATTTACACACAACGTAACCTAAAAGAAAAGACCACTGACTACAATATCCTACTCCATACGGTTTTGTGGATTTTCACAAAGCCTTCAACACTATTGAATCAGTTGTAAAAACCTTAGAGAACACAAAAATAGACTTCAAATATTCTGACATACTTAAAAATAACGTTTTCCAAAAACTCAAATAGGACACAAAAAGAATATATATCAAAAACAACACAATCAGAAAAAAACAAAAGGTAACAAACGTGGTAGACAAAACAACAAAGTTAAAATAGAGCTGAGCCGACCTTGTTTGAGGACAAAGCAACGATAGATAGGCTAATTGAGTTACGCACTGGAAGCTAAAAAAAAAAAAAATGGCTGAAAAAAAACTGAAAAAAAAGTTTATAGGTTTAACTATTGTTAAAACAATTATAACTATAATTCTTAAAAACTAAAATTTAAGTAAAATACACTAGTTTCACAAAGTGTTTTTTTTATAATTAAAGCAAACATTGTGCGCAAAGACAAATTCCTCCATTTTGTTAAACTGATTTCAAACAATTAGAGAACAATTAAAATTAACGCCTGTTGTAGGTTTGTGCCGTGCGTAGAAACCCATAATTATTTTTAGATATACATCTTTACTTTAAAAGTTTTTTAATTGTGATTAACAATTAACCAATTATTTTGTTATGTAAATTGTTCATAAAAATTTTGATTTCAAACTGATATGTAAATTTTTACATCTTTGTATAAAAAAAATATTCCTGACTTTTTCTATTGTCACATAGTTTTGTAAATTTTGAAAGTTGTTTAGAAGCTAGAAGCGTTGCCATATACTATGATTCTATAAGAAATTATAGACTCAACCTTTGCTTCTTAAATTGTCATTATTGTCTGTTTGGGTATAATAGTTTTTAAGTAATACAAATTTATTTTTGACTAAGCCAATATCAGTTTTAGTCAATCAAAATACTAAGGTATTTCTAATTTTAAAAATCTTTTTGACCTATATTCAACCAGAACTTTTAAATTATAAATGTAAATTCCAAGGGATGATAGAACAAAATTCTTTTGTTAAATTACTATTTCTTTGTTTAATTAACATCAAAATAGTTTTAATTAAAATTAGCAAAACTACAAATACACGATAATCTTAATATATCCAATTTAACGGAGCCAGTAGCGTTAAGTCAAATTATTAATGATAAATTTGATATTATCAATAAATTGTTGAACACTAAAAAGATTACCTTATCAAACGTACCAGTTAAATACAAAATTACCCATTATAGAATTTTTTTACAAATAATTGTTTTAATTATAAAATATGTAATTATAAAGTGTTTATGAAAAAAAAAGAAATTTGAAGAAATAAAGACTATCAGGTGATAAAAAAGTTATATGGAAAGACATCAAAGTCAATCCTGGAAATGATGTATAAGCACGGCAGATAAGTCACGTACAGATGCAACTATAAATAATGTAATGTTGCATCTTAAATCGTTCTGTATTTGTGAAAAAGTTATTTATATATTTATTAATCTTAATCAATTGTGTTATATATTATATAACATCCGTCGGCAGAAACTCAATTTCCGATTTGATTACTCTGCAACTCTGCAGGTGGTCCTCTTCGAAGCACACCTGCAAGGTCAATCGTCATTGTTGTAATAAACAGATCACTAAGCATTTTATTACTACAAAACAGATTGTAAAACCTAGTTTAGTTTAGTCTTAAATTAGAACTCCATTATGTAACTAAAGTTTCGGTAAATAAACGACAAATCAAAATTGTGAACCAACAAGACTCCTTACGCATTACACGGAGCAAAGCAGCCGACCTCAGAAATTGCGGGCCCATTCAATCATTCAGCATCGCTTTTCTAATAATCAAACAACTCCAGGAATTGTGGACAGAATCATCCAGCCTCGCTTCCCTGAATATCAAGACAGTCCAGGAACTGCGGGCTGATTCAAATCATTCAGCATCGCTTCCTTGAGCATTGAGACAGTTCAGGAACTGTGGGCCAATCATTCAACGTCGCCTGCTGTGAATCAAGCATTCTCCACAAATCATCGGCGGTCAACGAACCTGTTTAAAATCAAACGGTGAGTCGATTCATTGATAGCCCTTTTTGTTGAATTCGAACAAAGCTCAAATATTTTTAAATAAACAAATTCAAATTAGAAAACGAGTTGTAGATGCAAATTATATTAATTAATCTATGTTCAAACCTAATACTATTCCACAAAAAAGGAATTTTGTAATTTCAATGCCTGATTCAGAACAACCAATAGTAATCAAAATGAATTATCAACTTTTTAAGATCGATATTAATACAATCCCATTGTTTGAGAGAAAAGAAACACAAATTTTTATTGTAACAGTTGAAAGCATTATAAACAGATACGTGTAGTTTGCTGAAGCATCGGCTACTATAAGAGCCGCAATTTTTTCAAAATTTTGAAGAAAAGATAGTAAAATTGTATGTCCCCAAGACGATCTTAACACTTAAGATGATATCAAAACCGCAATACTACAACATTTTTCCGACAGCAGGTCAATCAAACAACTGTTAGTCGAATTTAATAACATTAAAATAGAACGAAACAAAAATATAATTTCCTTTGGCAGTAGAATACGTTCAAGTCTTGCTAAACTCATTGCAAAAATAAAATTATCAAATGAGAAAAATAAACAACTTAGGCAAGAGCTTTACACGTCTAATGCTCTCGATCGCTTTCTCATGTCAATTCCGTATAATATATCTTGTCTAGATCAAGCAATAACTTTTGCTAACAATAAAATTAATTTTTTAAACAGAAGCTTTTCTTCAAAACAAACAACATACCAACAAATAAATCCACCTTTTCAAAATTTTAATCAAAATCAATCAAACCAACAACCTACTTATACTTATAAACCTCAACCAAACAATCATTTAAAAAAAAAAACTTTTCAACCATCTAAACCGCAATATAAGCCGGAACCGATGTCTACTCAAACAACATTAGTTTGTGAAAAAAATAATTTTGAAAATTATCAAAACTTTAATGCGGAAAATTACTATCATGATTTTGAAATTTTGAAGAACAAAATGATTGTTCAAATTTTGAAAATGGTAATGAGAATGATGAAAATAAACTTGATTTAAATTTTCAAAAAAGTACATTCTTCAATCCTATAACACAGATAACAATAGTACCAAACTTCTTTATGTTTATATTCCTTCACTTAATGCAAACATTCTTATTGACACAGGAAGTACGATAAATATAATAAAACCTTGCCCTTTCCCGATAAATTATTTAATTGTAAAACTAACGTTGTATTCTTTAATAAATTAACATCCTTTAATAAACAAATTAATATTCAGTTACTATATGATTTTGGTATCTCAGAAAATATTCCTTGTTTACTTCATAATTTTCACTCATATTTTGACGGAATTTTAGGATTTACCTTTACAACTTATATTAGACCTTAACAGCACGATTTTTTATAATCAATGTTATTAAATTCCACTTTTAAAATATACCCCAATTAATAAAAACATTATTTTTGAAACAATTATTCCAGCAAATACTACAAAAACATTTAAAATCCCTATTAAATTGCCTGACGGTAATTATTTAGTTCATCAAGGCAAACTATCTAGAGTAGGTAATATTGATGAAATTGTAACCTCTGTAAAAGATAATATTATTGAAATTTAATTAACAAACCCTACTGTTGAACTATTTCAAGTAAAAATGAATCCAAATGAACTAATTAATAAAAAGTAAAAGATTTGAACAAATATTTAACAACTGCAGAAATTCACTTTCACAATAATTTCAAAGTTGAATAAAAACGCTTTATTTAAACCAGATAGACCGTTAAATTTTACGGACGACATTCAACACAAAATTAGAATTTCAAACAAAAGTCCTGTTCATGCTACAACTTATAGATTTCCTTTTAAACACAAGGAAGAAATAAGGCAACAAATTAATGACCTTTTAGATAAAAAAATTATACGTGAATCATTTTCTCCTTGGTTCTTTCCTATATGGATAGTCTCTAAAAAAACAGACATCTTTGGCATGCCTAAATGGCGTGTGGTAATTGACTAGAGAAAGTTAAATAATAAAACAATTGACGACCGACATCCTCTCCCAAACATAACGGACTTATTAGATAAGCTGGGAAAAGTTACTATTTTTCGACATTAGATTTGGCAAGCAAATTTTATCAAATCCGAATGAGTCCTTGCTCTATCGAAAAAGCCGCGTATAATACTGAGGATGGACACTACAAATTCTTAAAAATGCCATTAGGGCTTAAAAACGGAACCGCTACGTTTCAGCGTATGATAAATCATGTTTTGAGAGATTACATTAATAAAATTTGTTTAGTCTATATGGACATTGTAATCATTTTTTCAACTAATCTTCAGGAACATATGGTAAATTTAGAACTAATATTAAAGCAATTTCTAAAAAAAGTGTTAAAAATACAGCTAGACAATGGTAAATTTTTACATAAAATAAAATATTTTTAAGACATAAAGTAACAACTAAAGATATTGAGCCTATTCCAAATAAAATTCGAGCTATCCAAAACATTTCACTTCCAAAAACAACAAAAGACATTAAATCCTTTCTCGGTTTGGCGAGATACTATAGAAAATGTATACAAAATTTTGCCAAAATTACAAAACCCTTTACAAATTGTTTAAAAAATAAATCAAAAATTAAACATACAAAAGAATTTATTTAAACCGTCAGTCAAATTAAATAAATCCTTACTAATAAGCCAATACTCCAGTATCCAAACCTTTCAAAAAAATATATTTTTACCACTGATGCATTCCAATTTGCTATAGGAGCAGTTTTAAGTCAGATAAACGACAAAAAACACGATTTACCAATTAGTTTTATATCCCGTATCTTAAATCAATCAGAACTATCTTTTAATTGTTGAATAATTCAACAATTAAAAGAAAGTTATTAGGCATTGTTTAGTTCCTACCTTACCTATATGGAAATAAGTTCTTATTAAAAACCGACCATAAACCTTTATCATGGTTATTTAATTTAAATGATCTACAATCAAACAACGTTTGATGGCGCTTGAAGCTAGAAGAAATCAATTATGAAATTGAATATATAAAAAGTAAAAGTAATCAAGTAGCTGACGCTCTAAGCCAAATTAAAAATCAAGAATGCCACATAAATAAAACGTTAAATAAAACAAAATAAAACGCAGCTACAATAAATTCAAGTATTCTATCAGTTAGTGAATTTGTTGAAGAATTTAATCAACCTGGAAAAACTAATTCAAATTCTGAAACACTTTTAAAACTGCCTATTTCAGATAAAGCTATTAACTCATTTCCATGACAAATTTTTATAGAGATACATAAATCAAAATTGGAATCTGGTGTACAAAAAAGATTCAATAAGCAAATACCTACATAGAAACTTAATCAACAAAAAAATTCATAAAACCAAAATTAAAATATGCAATTTATTAGATGAAATATTTCAAAATCTTTTTACAGCCTTTGCACAAACAAATTTAAAGAAAGAAAAAAAAAATAATTAATGTAAAGTTCAAATCACAAAATATTCTAGAAAATCTAAAAGAAATTCAAAAACAATATTACTAGCATAATACTCAAAAACATTTAAACAAATTTATTAATGATTGTAGAATTTGTTTAGGAGCAAAAAATAAAATAAATTCAATTTCTAGACCTCCAGTACTTCACAATCTTGTAGGGCAATACCCTTTTGGTCATATTTATATAGAAACAATCACTCTTGACAGTATCATTTATTTTACAATAATTGATTCAGTTTCACGTTATGGACAAGCCATGACAATGGAAAGTAAAAACCCGGTTGACATTAAACATAACTTACTAAACCTTTTTGCTTAACATAATATACCTAAATATATTACGAGCGACAACGGTTCAGAATTTAATAACAAATTAATTCAAGATTTTAATAACAAATTAAACATTAATTGGCACTTTAACATTGCTACGAGACCTCAAGGAAGAGTGCTCATTAAGAGATTTCACTCTACTTTAGTAGAAAACATCCGAATTCTCAAAGCAAAAAATCCAAATTTAAATACAAAAGAACTAATTTTTAAAAGTTTAATTTATTATAATAACACAAACCATTCCAGTGTAAAACAAAAACCTTTTGTAATCACTTATGGATATGAAAGTGACATAATATCAAGATTGCCAGACTTAAAATCAATAGATGAAAAAAAGAAAATTGATCAACATATGAATCAAATTTGCGATATTCATAGTGAAGTGTTAAAAAATACCATTCCTAACAAAAAATGTGTACCAATTCCGGTTAACAAAAATATTAAAAAATCGACAAAAAAATCAAAACCCCAGTATCAACCAATAAATGTGACTAAACAAGAAAATAAATTTGTATTTTCTGATGGTATAAAATACTATGAACAACACTTAAAGTAAGAACAAAATTTGTTTTAGATAATGAAACTGATTATCCTCCTGCTGATGATTGCAATCCTGGTCCTAACCCCGGTATATCTTTAACTTCACACTGAACCAATCAACAACCCTCTATTACCAGTATATTTTGGTAAAGCTTATATAAGTTTAGAAAATGTTTATTATTTCTATTACATCAATCTTTCTGACATCATAAATCAACTTTCAAAATTTCAAATTGTTATTAGAAACTTACCCTTAAAACTGTTGATGAAAAATTCTAATTCTTCTATTATTTTTGAAAAAACAAAACATTTATATACTCTCTCAGATAATTTTTTAGCAATGATTTTACTAAGAAGTAAACGTGGATTACTCAATTCTGTTGGTAAAGCTTCTAACTTTTTATTTGGAGCTCTTGATGTTAGAGATAAAAAGGAAACTATAGAATATGTTAAGAAAATTCAATCTAATTAATAAAATATTTAAAATTAATTTACTAAATATAAAATGTTACTACAAAATATTACTCAAAAGTACGATCAAAAAATTAACAATATTATTCAAAATCAAGCTAAAATTGTTCAGCAATTACAAAAAAATTCTGATTTTTCCAAAGTGCAAATAATATTAAAATTAATCAATTTACAATACAAATTTATTGAAATAGAAAACTTTATAGAACAGCTGATTACAACGGTAAATTTTGCAAAATTGCACATGTGAATCTTACAATTTTGAACGTTGCAACTCATTAAAAATATGGGCATTGAACTTCCTCTTAATTTATATGAAATCTATCAACTAATAATTTGTGATGTCAAAATTAAAAAGAATTTAATAATTTTTATTATTTCATTTCCAACATTCTCAGAACAATATGCATACTACAATTTGTTATCAATTTCAATATTGAACAAAACACTTTTGGATACTCCCTTCTTTTTGTTATCAGAGCAAACAAATCAATGGATCACTCAAAAACAGTGTTTAAAATTTGAAAGTTTATATTTTTGTAATCAAAAGAAAATACAACCTGTAACACCATGTATTCAAGAAATTCTAAATAATCATAAATTTACCAATTGTACTTTTGTCAACACAAAATTAATTAATGATATTGTAATACAAACTAGTTCGGAAATAATTATTGATCCAAGGAATAAGCTATGCATTCAAAGTTATTGTTCACTTAGTCAAATTATGGTTAATGTTCTTTTAATTTGACATAGGAATAATTGTTCATTAAAACTTGATAGTATAAATTCAACCTCTCAACGAAATCAAGGTGGCAACTTTATTTAATTTGTTCAGTGAACTAATAGCTACACCTAATATTAACATTAAATTAGATTTAAGTAAGGTTCATAACACTGCAACTATTAACAACTCCCAATCTAGAATTAGTGACAATTAGCAACCACGACATTTTTTTAGATATTATAATAACAATTATTTTAATTTTAATACTAACGTATTTTTTACTTAAGAAGCTTAACATTAGTAATAGTGTTGCAAAAATTTGTAAAAAGAAAACTGATGAATGTAACAAATCTCAGATTGATTTAAATCCGTCAAAAGTAAACTTAAATGAACGTGGAAGTTCACATTTATGAAGGGAGGTGTTATATATTTGATAACTCTGCAACTCGGCAGGTGGTCTTCCTCGAAGCACACCTGCAAGGTCAATAGTCATTGTTGTAATAAACAGCTCACTAAGCATTTTATTACTATAAACAGATTGTAAAACTTAGTTTAGTTTAGTCTTAAATTAGAACTCCATTATGTAACTAAAGTTTCGGTAAATAAACGACAAATCAAAATTATTGATAAAAGTTATACATACAACCAGTTAAATAAATATTTTAGAGTATTTATTCTGTAATAATAATAATTATAAAAACCTACTTGTTTACAGGAATATTAAGACAAGTAGCTCCAGCACATTGTACAATGTCCATCCATTGTGTTCCAGGAAATATGTCAAACTCTCCATTTTCAATGGGCACTGCAGTACATATTTGTGTTTCCATATGAAAGTGATATTGCCAGCCTAAATTCGTTGATCCAGTAACAACTTTCTTAATATCATTACCTAAACAGTATTATATAAATTAGAGATTGTTTTGCAAATATACAATAATACCTTTTCTTGTTGAATTTATTGAAGTAACATATTCAAATTTCTTGTCTGCTATTGCAGATTGTATTGTAAAATATCTTTTTTCTTTGGATGATTCGTAAGTTGCTTTAACTAATTCAACACCATTTTCAGCAATTTTCTGAGTTTTAGCTACAATTAAACCAATTGGTTGGTAGTAATATTTTACAACACCAGTGCAAAATATTTCCTCTTCTTCAGTTACCTGTGGACTAACACCTACTGCCGTAAATGTGTTTTTACCTGGTATATCTTTTTTATCAATATATGCAATAACACCGTCTAGTTTCTAAAAAAGCAAATGTTTATTTTATTGAAATAAAAGTTATTCAAAAAAATTACCAAAGCCAAACTTGCATCAACGTGTTTAAGTTTTGATTTTGCTGGAGTTTTTGCCAATACGAACGCTCCATATGTTTGATCTGGATAAGCTGGGATATCTATTATGTACTGTCCTTCACCTGTCAATAATTTATATTTAATTAAAAAAACTTTATAAAATAATAAAACTATTTACTATGTTTTTATCACAAATTTATTTTTACGTACACATATCTATGTTTTGGCCCTACTAGAGCTCTCAAGAGTATAAACAGCAAATAAAACAAATCAAAACTTATATTCTGTAATCAAGCAATAATAACAGACAATTTCTTATATAACAAATAAAAACATCTTTACAGCCTCAAAGAATAAATCCATATCCAAGATAAGCTTGACATGTAGTCTAGCAAAACATGTAAGTTTCAATAAGTTATATAATAAGGAAAAAAATGATTTAACAATTAATTTTGATAAAAAATTAATAAAGTAGTCAAGAATAATTGTCAAAGTTACCTGAAGTTTGTGCAAGTGCTTCTATTTTTTGCACGGGTTGAGTCAGTGGATACATAGATTTTTGTGTTGGAAAGTCTTGAGTTCCAATAGATAAAGGTCTCACCAGTTTAATTCCTCCTGATTTGTTGATATTAGCTGCATTTGGTGCTATACTCAGTATATACTAAAACAAATATAATCTAATAAAATAAATATTATAGTCCAGAATATTAATCAAGCTTTTTTATATATTATTAGTCAGTTATATAGAAACGTAGTCATTTTTATTTCAATATTGTAACATTTTATTTTTTATTTTATAGATATATAAAATTAATATTAATTCTTTTTTAGGTTAATATGCCAAAATCTTAAACTAACCAACTTAAGGCATTTCAACGCTGAATACTGCATCAGCAAAAACATCAACTTTACTAATTGAACAAACAAAGTTTATAAATGCCATTTACCAATGCTTCAAAACACAGCAAAGATGTGATTGTGCTTTTGTGGTAGATAAACTGCAGTTTACTTGCCAAGTGTTAGCAGTATCTATACTGCAAAACTTTATGTTAATATCCGGCTCTCTCTACATCCAACTAAATGCTGTATGTAAAGACTTGTCAAGTACATTAAATTTCTCAGATAACCAATATCCTAATTATTATTTCTATAACAAATTTGTTTGATTTTGCTTCAGGTATTGCCGTTATCAGAAGTCGATGTTCTTAAACATAATAATAATAAAAACAAATTAAATCAAAGTCTAGAAGCGACTAAAATAGAGTTTACTTTGTAATAATAACTAATAATTTATTAGCGATAACGCGCGAAAGCTTCTGTAAGTAATTAAATGTTATAATTAGATAAATATTAATTATGTTCATTATTATATATTATTAACTTTATTCAAAACTAAAAAAATAACTCAAAAATATTAGTTGTTTTCAGCCTAATTTTTTTTTCTGAACGGCATTTTCTTTATTAAAATAAAATTGAAATGTATGCTTCTTGTTATAGCTCACCTTTTACACATTATTATTTTTTTTACGCTATGTTTTTATATTAATATTTAAACTTACAGTCAATATTCCAAATATTTTTTTCTATTGCTTACTGAAATGTGCTTATTTTGCAACTCTTATTGCTAAAAAGTGTGATATTTCATACGTTCTGTTAAGCGAGCATGATTTATGCAAAAACCTATAAATCTGTCAAATAATAACAATTAAATTATTTATTAATTGTATAATTTTTTATCTGGCAGTAAAGTACTCGCGCTGCGAACACACGTTTTGTTACGGCCGACAAACAACTCGTAAATACGAGACTTATCGCCAAAACAAAACGGGATAAATCAATTTGATACTAACTCTAGTGCAAATGAAGTGCAGTGAGTAAACAAAATTAAGTAAAAGTGATAATAATAATAAACACCAAAAAATACCAATAAAATTGCCAGTCAGTGTGGAAGAGAGACCGACCCACAGCATGCGCGCCGCGCTAGAAAGAGTGAAAAGCGACTAGGGAACAGCTGCGACTCAACCAGACGACAAAAAAAAGAAATCTGCTAAGTAAAAAATTATATTAAAGCAAGAAATAAAAGTGAAATAAATTATATTAAATTTATTTAATTAATGGAAATAAGAAAACTAAATAAATAAAATAATAAGGATTATAAAATAGTAAGGTAACAAAGAACAGGCCCGTATTAAATAAAATTAAATAAATTAAATATATTTAAATATAAAAATAAATATACTCTGAATAACAAACAAATGAAGGAAGTTGAAGAAGATATAACTAAAAGGAAAAGAGAGGAAGAAATAATGAACAAAGAGGGAGAAAATCACTTTAGAAAATCTAAAAAGATACTGAGATCACCAGAGCAAAGAAAAAGAGAAGAGAATAAAAGTGTGGATTTTGGAAAGGATAATAAAGAAGTAAAAGTGGAAAATACAAATAAGGAAATGGATGAACTTAAAGAAATGATGAAAGAAATGATAAAGGAAGTCAAAAAAGGGACAGAAGAACTAAAAGAAGAGATACAAAGCGTGAAAAACGAGTTAAAACAAATGAAAAAAGAACATGAAGAGAAGGAAGAGGAATGGAAAACGGTGAAGATGGAAATGATGAGAAGAATTGATTTATTAGAAACAAAAGAAAACGAAAAAGAGAAAAGAGAGAGGAAGAATAATATAATAATAACAGGAAGAGAAGAACAGACAGAAAACACGATTGAAGACATTGAAAAGTTCATAAAAGAAGAGTTGAAAGTGAACGTGAAAATTAAGAAGGCATACAAGATAAATAAAGAAGGGAAGGTAAAAGTAGTGGTAGCTGAAATTGAAACATGGGAAAAAAAACAAGAAATCATGAAAGCAAAAAGCAACTTAAGAGGGAAAAAAATCTACATAGATAACGACCTAACAATAGAAGAAAGAAATGTTCAAAAACAAATAAGAAATATTGCCAAAGAAGAGAGAGAAAAGGGAAATAGAGTAAAAGCAGGATACAGAAAAATGGAAATGAATGGAATACAATACACATGGGACGAGAAAGGAAAAAGATTGATAGAAAGGGGGGAACAGGGTGCAAAAAATTCAAAAAACTATTAGAAGAAAAAAAAGAAAAATATCGGCCAAAGAAAAAAGAAACAGAGGAAATGCTATGGAAAAGGAAACGAAAAAGGATACTGAATACGAAAACAAAATTAGAATAGGAACATGGAATGTAAGAAGCGTAAAAGGAAAAGAGGAAGAAATAGTCGAAGAAATGATAAAACATAAAACAGCAATACTAGGAATTACGGAAACAAAAAAGAAAGGAAGGGGGATAAATACGATACACAAGGGTTACATGCTGATATGGTCAGGGACAGAAGATAAAAATAGAGCAAAAGGAGGAAGAATGAGTGAAGAAAGAAATACTAAGAAAATTTATGAGACAAGAGTAACAGGAGAACAAAAAAGAGGAAGACCCAGAAAAGAATGGAACAGCGCAATAAAGGAAGAAGCTACAAGAAAAGGAAACACGTGGGAAGAAATAAAAGAGATAGCCAAGGATAGGAAGAAATGGAGAAAATATTACACAAAATAATTAATGTATACGCCTGACACCGAAAGGTAAAAAAGGCAATTGAATAAATAAATAAATAATTTTTTATCTATACGTATAAGGGCCGCTTGCACCACCTCGCTTAACTGCTTAAGTGCCACTTTATTTCCAAGTGGAGCTTATAATCGTTGCACCATCTGCTAAGTAGAACATAAAAACCCCTAAGTGGAACTTATCGTAAGCAGAATCTTGAGTTTGTATTGTAATTGTACAAAAATTTGCTTTACAAAATTGCATTGTCTTTGTCATTTTTATAAAAAATCTTAAAATTCTGTGTATTACACACTATTTCAAGTTACAAATGGATAGATTTTTAGATGCTCCTATTGACTATATTTTATTCAACACTCTTATCTGTAATGCAAATTTTGCTGTGTTGCCACATATATCTGTATCTTACGCGAGTGGACCTTAAAATACAGTGATGCAACAAAATATATTTTTAAGCTTCACTTGGACATAAATGGTACTTGACTAAGGTCTAGTTTTAAGCGAGGTGGTGCAAGCGGCCCTAAGTATTGTAGTTGTACAAAAAATGTATACTATGTTTTTTCTACGACTTGAACAAAGCACCGCCCGTTTTCAACTTGTATGAATTTCACTGTTTGGCAAGGCTTGTTTGCAACGTTCATACTTGTAGAAAATGGGCATCAAAATTGCTTGTTGCACAAAAAACTTTAAAAAAATTGTATTTAAACAAAATAAATAATAAAATTTTTGTTACCTTATAACACAATGCAATTGCCAATTGATTCCTAAATTCTGGCAAAGGATCTGGTAGTACGTGATCAGATTTAATTTCAGAATCTAATTTGGAAAAAAGTGTCTGCATCACGGTATTATCAAATAGTTTTTTTCCATGTAAATATGTTTCGGAATGATTGGCATGGACAAATTTAGGATTAATTCCACCATAAACAATTGTAGCCTTTTGGATAATATTATTTTTATCAAATTTAAATAAGAATCCGGCGTTTACCATTGCGTGTGCATTTTGTGCTCTGGGCATTATCTAAAATAAATGTATATTAAGCCTGTAGTTATATTTTTAATTAAATTATTACCTTGTAGGTTTCATATTTGTAACTTTTATCCAATGCAGGAAATGATATGCTTTTAATTACTTTTTGTTTCATATCAAATTTTAAGTAATCCGATGGCTTCAAATGAGTTTCATGAAACGTTTTGTCCACTAAATTTATTTAAAAAAATAATGTAATAATTATACGTTTTCAATCAAGTAATAGTAACAGTTATTTATGCAATGTGTATCAAAATAAAGGTTTTTTTACCAGATGTAAATATTGCTCAAAAGTATAAATTTAAAAAAAACTTTTTTGAAAAAAAAAGAATACAACATTTTTTTGCTAATTTTTGAAATAACAATAAAAATAAGAAATAACTTTTGACATTAAAGATCAATAATTTTAAGTTATAATGACATACTTTTTTATTAGTTCTAAAAAAAGAAGTTTAGTACTAAGTTAAGCGTTGAACTATGTAATTTTTTTAGCCCAGATAAGCAAGGTGATATCAAATATTATTTTTTCTTTAAACCAATTTAAAGAGCATGTTGCTGAACACACGTACCCACCCGACAACCACAAGCGTCGTATTATTTGTAAAAAAAACTTATTATTATTATAGTATTTAAATATTTTATTAACTGATAAAAAAAAGTTTTTATAAATATTTTTGGCCCACACAAAAAGACTTACATTTCAATTTTGGACCTTTATTTTGTAATTTATTCTTTTATTAGGTCTTTTGTGTTTATTGATGTCTTAAAATGTATTGCACTCTTTTATAGTTTATTGTTTTACGGTTTTGTTTTTTATAACATAATTTAAAATTATTTATTTTTTATGACTTTCACTGTAGACTTACAGTATTATATTTAAATTTAAAGCAAATTTATTACAACTTATGGAAGCTTATAATTTTTTTTATTTCTATTTAATTAGATTTGTTTCTGATTATTGCACAGTTTAAAATATTTGAGGTTAGGATATTTTAATAAAATTTATATATAATTTATTGTGCTGATTTAGTTATTTTTATTTTTATTATCAAATTGTCAAATTGACAGTTAATATAACAGATTTGTCAAAGATAAAGTTGACAGGTTACATATCAAATAAATTTTATTAAAATATCCTAACCTTTCATTTAATTATCTCCGTAAATTTAAATTATTTGGTATGTAACCTGTCAACTTTACCTTTGACAAATCTGTTATATTAACTGTCAATTTGACAAAGCAATTGTCAACTGTTTAACAAATTGTCTATTTTAAGAAACAACTGTCAATTAATTATCTCACAAATATGTCAAATAAACTGTCAAATGTAAATTTGGTTAAACAATTGTCAACTATTTCAGAAATCTGTTAAATAAAATGACAATTCAACTATTTTACAAACTTTACTTATATCAACTGCCAATTTGATAAAAACTGTATTACAAATCATTAATATGAGTCATTTAATATTTATACTGGCAACTACTAATTTAAATATTAATATTTTACCAATTAGTAAAATTTTTGTGGGTAATGTAATGAGTTTCCGTGTTCAAGTTCCAAATAAAAAAAATATTACAGAAATTTGCCATGAATTTTTTTATGATATCATAAAAATAACTTCTCTCATATACCTAACAAGTACTCAGTCAATTTGTCAATGTTTTTTGCAAGCCATCTTTTTGGCAATTTGTAGTTCGTATTAATGACTACAAGTTTTTCTGTTTAACAAAATTCAATAAACCTGTCGCTTTTTTGTTTATTCTCAGTCCAAAACTTCTTACCGTGTCATCTACCGCGCCTTCCCCAACCTTGTACATATACTTATTGTATATATCTTCATAAAATTGTTAAATTTCTTTGTCAGAATATATCTGCTAATGGTGCGTAAATTTAAATGAAAATAATGTTTTTTTGTGGTCTGTTTTATAAAATATTGTTTACAAACTATAATCGTTCTCGAACTTTAATTGTTCAAAACTTTAACATGGCTATTATTGCTGTCTTTATGTTTTTTAGATATAAGTTCAGTATATGTATTAATTTTATTAATAATTTAAAGAAAAAACATATAAAATTGACATTTTGCAACGATTGTCGTTTGTTAACGATTACCAAATCATATCACAACTGGTTACAAATTTGTGCGCTTTTTTATCGATCATTATATTTGTTTGATTTGTTGATGCTTTCTGAGTAATACATAATATGGTTATAATAATAATAAACTCTAGTTCTTAGTTACCTAAAGTTACTTATGCATGTTTAAAATGTTTATTCTTTACTTCACCCCTTACCATACCTTACGTTATAATAATATGTGATTACCTATAGTAAGCATAGCTTGTGCAGTCTCCAATATAAGAAATATATCTGAAGGAAACTCATTGAACCTATGCTTTATTGATAAATTGCCAGCTAGTGTGCCAATCTAAAACAAATCAAAATTAGTTCTATAGTCAATTATAATTATTTGAACTTACATTTCTAACTGGCACATGAGCTACTAATTCAATGTGATCTGCCATTTTTGATAAATGAGAAAAATTTTCATTACTACTAGCTGCTTTAAACAAGTATATAGTATCTGTCAAACTAACTGCACCTCCAATTATAAAGTTTTTTGTTTCCATTTTATGGAATATCAATTCTTCTACGTTTGTGATGTCAATGTACACATCTGCTACTAATAAGCTTTTATATACACCTAAAACAAACTAAAATTAAACACACATCATATTAATATTATACAATTTTACCATGTGCTGTATTTCCTGCTACTAATCTGCAATCCTTTTTAGAATTAGCCATAAATACGTTCATAATATCTTTGATAGTTTTAACCTGGTACCATTTATGATTGCCAAATGAATAATATACAGGGTTCACTTTGTTACAAGATGTTTTGCACGATTTTTCACAATTATCTTGCTTGCATTTAGGAAAGTTTTCAATATCGTCAACAAAACCAATATTAGCTTGATCAAAATCACCAGCATATTGCTTAAAAGCAGCCAATATTGATCTATATCCAGTGCATCGGCATATATTACTCCCAAACGAATTCTCAATATCTTCCATGTTTAGGTTACCACGTTGGTACAATGCAAACATGTTCATGACCATACCAGGTGAACAAAATCCACATTGGGTTGCATTAAATAAAGCTAAATCTTTTTGAATTGGGTGATATCCCATTTTGACATTGCCAATTCCTTCAATAGTTGAAATTTTCCAATTACTACATGACAATATTGATACAAGACACTACAATATAAAATAACACATTTTTTACAAATTAAATAATAAATATTTGAATTATTTACAGAATTAACCGCAAATGTGTGTTCTTGATCTGGATGATTAACAGTTACAGCAACAATACAAACACCGCAACCACCTTCCTCACACATCACTTTAGTCCCCGTTGCGCCCATAATGTTTCTAAGATAATCATTAAGCGTGGTTTCAGGAGTAATATCAGCAATATTAACTAGAAAAGATATTTTTCTTGTTAATCAAAAAATAGTATTTATTTATCAATTATTTTTTGATAAGTCGGCTATCAATCGAAGTTTTTTAGCTAAAATAATTATGGTTGTATTTTTTAAATTGATTAAAAATTATAAGTAGTTGTCTTATCTCATTCTATGCATTGTTTTCTTTTTCTACTCAATTTAAAAATTGGAACCTTAATCAGTCTGACTGAAAGTCTACTTACCTGTATATTTAACATCTTCAACAAATATATCAAAAAATTGCTTTTCAAATGTAGAATCCATACTTATAAGAATGCAACTGTGACCTAAGTCTACATTAACTTAATTAACAAATTTATAAAATAAGAAATTTCATATAAACATTGATAATGTTATTGAATATTTATCATAGATTTTTAATTTTTTGATCAGTTTGTTTTGTAATTACTATGTAATCATGTTTGACCTTTCCATAATTTATATCAATCTATTATTATTATTAAATTATATAAAATTGTATATCCGATTACAATCGGCATAGTGGTTGGTTAAAAAGTTATGATAGAATAAATTTTACGCATTTTTTTCAAAAATACAATTTTGAAGTGAAGGTTATATTAAAACCTAATGTTCTAGAAATATGAATTTTCTGGGATTGAATTGTTCTATGTACGTTGAGCTAATTAAGATTCATTTATTTACTTTATATTGATTTTTTTTTTATTAATTTTGGTGTGGAACCAAAACTTCGCAAGAACTTATATAAGAATTGATTCTTTGGCCAGAAGATGTTACTACAAAAATTAATTTAAATATACTTGTTTATTTGTGAGACCGCCTTAAGCTGAGACAAAGATTTGTCTATAAATAGCATCCTAAACCACAAGGTTAACAACAAACAACTATCAATATTAATAATAATTCTATATTAGTCAACCATTCAAATGTAAAATTATTTCTTCATTCTTTTTTATTTCATTTTTTTTGTTGTCCATTGTTGGACGAAAGCCTTTTCTAATTGCTTCCATACTTTTCTGTCTTGAGCTGCTGCTATCCAGTATATTCTTTAATGCCATCTTGTTGAGAGTCTTTCTTAGCTTCTTTTGTTAGCTCTGGGTTTTTATTCTATTATTTTTTTTGTTAAATTTTTTGCAACATTTACTACGATATCTTGCACGCCTGATTTTCTACGGATATCTCGGTTTCTCGGTCTTGTAGCAAAAAAAAATTGGTTACCCTGTCGATGCTGAAGCAAAAAGTCAAACTCCTCCATAAGCCGCCGTCAGCTACCCAAGTAAATAAAACAAATGGTTTTATCCAGCAGCTGAACGACGTTGCTAAACATTAAATAAGTATATTAAATAAGATAGTAACTAATATATTATTTAAATTATTGATATAGCGGGAGTGGTCAAAATATATTTTTTTTAAACTGTAAGGTAATTAATTAAATAATTTGACCAAAAGAAATTTATTATCTAAACTTAATAAATATTTTATAGTATAACGTATTTTATGTAAATTGCCTCTCCACTCAGTGTGAGACACATATGATGAATATGCATATTTTGTTAGAGTGATAATTCACATAAAGTAACAATAATTATTAATGCCGCTATTAGGCGATCTCATTGAACATCGGAAATATCCAATCAATAAATCAAATGCTTATCTGAGGTGCTATAAAAACATTTTTTTACAACTTATACTGAATCGAAGCAGAGCACCAGCTAAAGCAACAACCAAACCAGCCAACCAGAAAAAAAATCTAAAATTTAAATCCAGAAATTTTACCACCAAGACCCTCATTAGTCACACATCCAAGTAAACTCAGGGTAACCCTCTTACCTGCCAGAGTAACAACATAATCAAGCAACAACTACCCAGTAAATTATAAAATCAAAATATGCCAGCGGGTAGATCACATAGGCCCACCGCAACTGGGGGACTTCTAGTGCGCATTGATGGATCCAGGAGCATGGCCTAGTGCAAATTGCAAAACAGATCACTATCTGGTAGCCACAGAGAAATCAGTTTACAAAATGTTTTGACGCAGTTTTGCAAAAAGAATCTTAAGCAAAAATTAAACCAGATATTACAGTGAAAAAAGTAGGTTTGGCATTTCTCCAAAATAATATGTTTGGCATGTGAGTTGTTTGTCGCTAGTCAAGAGATACAAAAAGGTCAAGTAAGTGTGTCTTATTCGCAAGCAACATATATCAACTTTTTTTTCCTGCTGAGAACTACCGGCAACTTCTCTCCGTCTGTAAAATTTGCGTCTGCCGTTTGATGAGCTGCTTTATCGGCCAGCTTGTTCCCTTCAATACCCACATAATTAAAGTAGATAGACTTTATACTCAGAATGGCACTTATCAAGTCGGAACATAGGAAAAACGAACCGTGAGATAATGCCAGTTAAGCAGTGCTATATATAATCTATATAATTATGCAGTGTATACGGAGATCTCTTTACCATGGATAGGCAGTAAATGTGCATTTTTTTATCTAAGAGTCCGAAACAGTTTAAGAATGCCATTTCTAACTTTCTTAATAAATTTTAGCAATCTCAGTCTGTATAAACTTTTATTTATTAAAAAAGGAGTTAACTTTGTCATTTTTTTAATAACCAAAATAAACTGAAAAACGAGTCCTGTTTTTTCATTACTGGCACTAACGTTTGGCAAAATATATTTACCGAATTTCTTCTCTTATGCTGAAGAAAAAGCTGGGATTTAACAGCTATATCCATTGGCACCCAATCAGTTCCACCAACATTTAAACAATTTTATTAATCCCAGCATTGCTTTACAACTCCAGTAATTGACTAACCGCACCAACACGGGGTATGACTTTTGATGTAGCATCATTAAGAAAAAATGCGTTTTATCCATCGACAAGTTAAGAAAGAAAGGAAATGAAGGTTATGGATAAACAATATAAATGACAAAAAAAAAAGATAATCAAGATTAGTTTTGGGTACATTTGGTTTTGCTTTTGCTGATTGATATAGCCCCTTTACTACGAGAAAGTATTACTCACAAAGGAGTACATCACATATTATACTATTATAAATACAGGGTCTTAACTAATGTAGGGAATATATTACACAGGAAGATTCCTTTTCTGATTCAATAAAACTACTCAAAAATCATTTTTAACTCAAAATTAAAAATTATTTCAAATAAAAATAAAACAACCTGAATGAAATATTAAAAAATTTACAACACAAAAAGTTTTTATAAAGTTACGGTCTAAAATGCTTTTTTTTAATTCAGGGTAATTTTTTTTACACAATTTTAAATTTATCGACTACTCACCCAAGATTTCTAATTTATACTATTTATTGGTCATTTACTTATGCCTTTCTTGAAAAACGCTAAAAGTGATTTCCAGAAAATACTGTTTACAGTTTTTAATGCATTATGTTTTATAGCAATTTTAAAAGTCTTGAAATCAAAAAAAGTCCAAAAATCTTATATTAAGTTTAAAAATATCAAAATAAAACAATTTTATTACCATTTATTAATGGAAATTACACAACTTTATAATTGCAATGTTGCTGTCAGCTGTGCACATTACATGTGCCGAACGCGTGATCAATATATATCAAAATTGAAGTAAGATTATTCAAAATACTCTCCGTGGGAACAATTTCATAACTTTAAGTATTAAAGATTTTTTTTATATAATCCAATTATATATTAAAAGCGTTATTTAAATTATCTACGCAGTTCTAAAAATATACGTTTCTGTTATCAGGCATATTGATGTAAAAATCTGGAGTTCAAAGGTTTTATTATAATTTGATATTTTCTTACCAATATAAGAATTGTGTCATGTTTGTATGTTATCAATAAGGTAATTTAATTTAACTTTAAACACAAGGTGTCTTAAAACAATCTAAACGATTAAAAATTAAAAAAAATAATTATTAGTATTTGATACCAATACAAAAATAATAATAAAAAAATTATTTTTAAAAAATAACATTGTAGTTTGTTTGAAGAATTATGGAGAGGGTTATTGGGGTGTCAAATTTTGGTAATAGTTCAAAGAGATGTGCTTTCTTCTACAAACAGGGGATTGAGGATTGGTTTATTAGAGTTCAGAAATATTATAGATGCATAGTCAAGGATTGGGCAACAGATCGTCTTGTATATATGCGTGACACATTTAATGTCAATTCCATTGTTTCTATATGTAAGGGATCGGAAGTGTTTTGCTCGGGATCTGGTTTTACATTTAGTATGAAACTTTAAACTCATTTTAGGGTCAAAGCTTACTCCTAGATATTTACATATATAAGATAGGCTTAAGAATTGTTGGTTCATTTAGATACAAGGTAAATTTTTATGGATATTGTGATAAAGGATTAGTAGTTGGGTTTTTAACGGGTTTGCAAAAAGACGTCAATTATTGAACCACAATTTTGTTTTATCTAGCAAAGTTTGCAATTAATCTATATATTGGTTTCAGTATGTTGCAGAATGTAAGATTTTGGATTAAAACAGGATGAGTTAAAATAATAAAATAAAAAAACAAAGGAGGTCCTTGTGGAACACATTTTTGTGGAGTGAAAGATTCGTAGTATGTGTGAGCAATGCAAACCTGAGTTTGATCATATAGAAAACCTACTAACATTTTAATTAAATGGTTTGGCATCTAAGACTGATAGCTATGTCCATAAACAAGACGTTCGATTGTCTGCCTTCAAGGTGGGATGTATAGATGTTAGATGTCAGGATAGCTAATGAGTGGTTTGTTGTTCTATTTTTCACAAAACTAAATTGCGTTATAGGTATTTTATTGTGAATAGATTTTAGGAGTTTATTTTGCAATATATCTTTAAATAATTTACCAACAACTGGAAATAGTGTGATAACTAGCTGGGTAAGAAAAGTTAGCATCACTTTTAGAGACGCATACAATTGTTCCCATTTTCCATTCATTAGGAAAATATTGTTGAAAAAAGCAGTAATTGAAAATTTTATGTAGTTATGAACGTCGTTATTGAACTGTTTTAAAATTTGTCTAGTTAGTAGATCATGTCCTGGTGCTGAGTTTGTACCTTTGTTTAATAAGTTGTGTATTGTTTCGTCTAATGGAGTGTCGTACCTTAGTCTACAAAATACGTCATATCATGTGTTTACGTGTCCTAAATAAATATTGTCAAAATCGTCACAGTTGAAGAAAGCAAATACGTGGTTAAAGTGTTTTTGAAAAGTATTGGCAACGTCAATGTCAAATAATAAATTTTTCTTGGAAACCGGGTCTGTTATTGATTGTATCTATAATGTCCGTTTGTATTTAATCAGTTTCTTAATTTCTTAAAAATATTTTTTTTCTTTTTTTTCATTAATTTTGTTGCAAGCCGTTATGTATTTGTCTTGTCTGTACTGAAAATAAAAGTCGAGTATGTTTTTACTCAAGTCATTGAACTGTCTTTTTAATGTTCTGTCATTTGTATTTCTGAATTCACGAAATAATTTTCTTTTATATTTAATGAGGCGCATAATGAATGGGGGAAGAGGGTAATTATAGTAGGATTTCAATGTTTTGGGAGTATGACGGTGAATAGATGATGCTATTAGTTTAAAAAATAATTAAATGGTAGTGGGAGACATATTTAGGTGAGATATAGCAAATGAAGAAAGTTTTTGGTTTACTTTTGCTATGTTACACATATTTAGAATATAAATAAACTCCGTAAGGGAAAAATATCAATAATAAATCTAATTGCCAAATGGTGTGACCAAAGGTCAAGAATAACATTAACAAAGTGGATAAGAAGTTTTATAGTAAGCAAACAAAGGAAAATATCAGGAGTAGTGCACTGACTATCGCATGATAAACGTTAGTGGAGTAAATATTCTAGTTTGTTAGAAACTGTTGAAAGTGGCGAGTTTTCATTAGGTTTAAGTTGAAATCACCAACAATAATAAATTGAAAATAAAGAAAAGCTTTAACAAAGATATTATCTTTGATAACAGAGAATGGGTGAATGTAAACAAGGAATATGTAGAATCTCTTTTGAAAGAAAGGAATTGAGAAATGGATGAATCATTTAATGCACTATTGATGCTTGGGGAGTTTTCTTTTCTAATTTTAATTAATGGATGTGTCATAGATACAGATCCACCTCTATAATTCTAGTTAATAATATTGGCAGAATTTTGGATTATGGACCTGTTTTGAAATGATATAGAATTTGAGGATTTAGTTTCAACAAACACAGCATAGGAGATGTTATTAATTAGAAGAAAGTTTTTTATGATATAGGATTTTTGAGCAAAACTATTAATGTTGCAATAAAACAAATTTAGACAAGACATATTGAGTATGGGTTATGGTGATTAAGCATCCTAGGGGAGAAGTAAGAAAGGCTTGATCTGGGTTAAAATAATTTAACGATACAATAAACATTCTGTTATTAGAGAAGGATACAATGGTGTCAATATTATATGATTGACTAAATCTACAATTCAATTTTTAAATGAGTTGTTGTCTGTCTGTTATGTTAGAATAATTAATTTTGTGTACATACGTGTCAATGATATAATCATGAACTGTGACAAGAAAATGAATTCTTGAGGCCTGGTTTATTTGTTGAGCAATTTTTTTTTATCTCTTGTTTGCCAATTTTATTTAATATTTGGTATACTTTCAATTGAAGCAGTAAAGCAAGTTATGCGCTTAAGCGACTACGCTTGATAACCTTCTTAATAGTTTTATGGATGCTTCTGATTGTAGTTATTATTGAATCTATTTGGTATTTGCTGTAACTTTTGTGGTTGTTGCTGACGTTGTAGTTGCATTTGTTGTTGCAATTGTTGTTCTTTATGTGTCCGTTGTAGTTGCGACTGCTGTTTATAATGTTGTTGTTGTTGTTGTTTATTATTCATTGCTGTGGCGGAATTTTTTTATGTCGATGTGGTAATACGAGGGGCACTGCTAAAGTTTGCGGAATCAAGTACAGCCTGTATTGCCAGCGTTCTGCGATTGTCATATTCGTAAAATTTTACGTTTTTTTTTTAACAAAATTTAACGAGAGTAATAATTGTGTGATAAATAGAAATTTTACGAATCGTGACTTTCGAGTGACGATTTTTTTATAATTTTAGATACGGTTTAACACCGCAGCAATGTGTGGAAAAACTTAGTTTGTTATTTGGGGATGAAGCAACATCCAAAACTATGGTTTACAAATGGTTCGCAGAATTCAAGCGTGGAAAACCAACGTTTGATGACGATCTTCGCAAAAGTCGTCCATGCACCACTGTTGTCGCGAAAAATATTGATGCTGTGCGTGAAATGATTTTGTCAGATCAGCATGTAACCTATAGTGAGATAGAGGCATCCTTAGGCATTGCAGCAAAACAAATACATACAATTTTGCAAGATCATTTGCATGTCAGGAAGCTTTGCAGTTTTTGAATTCTACACAATTAAAAAAAAACAAAAACAGGCACGTGTCAAGGGGTGAAAAGAAATGCTAAAGAAATTTGAAGGGAGTTGTTCAAATTTGGTATATAACATCGTAACAGGTAACAAATCTAGGTTATATTCATATGAGCTTAAAACTAAACAGCAATCGACTGTTTCAAAATGATGACAAAGCGTTTCAAAAAGAATGATTGCTTGTTTCTTCGGAACTGTTGCGTTAGATGATCGAAGGACTAATAATAATTAGAAATAGCCAAAAAATAATAATAATAATAATAATAATAAATGATTTTGATTATCAAGAAAGTTACAGAAAAAAAATATAATAGTATCGACAATAAGATACACGATCAGATTGAATAGTTAAAATAACTATCCTCTGATCTTCCTCATAACCCTTTACACAAAACTACATAAAAATAAAATATTTAAAGTAAATTAAAAAAAAAAACAAAACGTTACATATAACTAACTAATCAAAATTATCTAATTCTAAGTTGCTGCTTCAACAAATATATTTTTAAATTATATTTAAAATTAAAAATGTTTAAAATTAGCGTGTAAGGAATTATAAACATATGCAATATTATAATGAAATGATCTTTTGAAAATTTGTGAGTTGTGCTTTGGTATTGATATCACATGTTTCGTAGGTTTATATTATGAAAATCAACAAAAACGATTTTTTTTTTTTCAATTAAATACGTTTAAATATCTAGAATTTTTTAGATTTAACCACTTTAAATCCGCTAATATATGGCTCACACTGTTTGTACGACGTATGCTAAATATAAATCTAATGCAGCAATTTTGAACTTGCTGCAATCTATTCATGTCTTGTTTGGTATTACACTGGCCATACACTGTATCACAAAAATTTAAATGTGATAGTACCATAGATTGACATAACATTGCTTTTAACTTTTGATTTAAGTAAAATCTGTTAGATTAAAGTAGTTTAAGGTTTGCAAACGATCTTTGGATAATTTTGTTTAAATGTTGTTTGAATCAAAAATCAAAATCAATATTTAGCCCAAAATTTGTTGTTGAATCCACTATTGGTAGCATAACTTTATTTATGCTAAGCAATATATTGTTCTGTAATGCTTTTTCTTTAAATTTCTTTGTCCCAAATATCATTAAACATGATTTAGAATTGTTAATTTCAAGAAAATTATCTGATCATGTAGCTATTAGATGATTTAGATTGTCTTGTATATGCGTTTATAGATTGTCTCAATGTACTTAAATTAGAAGATATGTATAGTTGTTTGTCATCTGTGTATAGATGGTATTTTGAGTTAAGTATAGTTTTTGTTGGGTATGAAAAAATGTAGATTATATACAATAGTAAACCAAGTATGGACCCTTGAAGTACCACATTAGTTATGCTTATTGCATTGGATATTTGTTTTCCAATTGACACTTTTTGTGTTCTATGTCATAAGTACGATTTCAAAAACTTTATTGTATTAATCCCAAAACCAACAGAGTTTAAAATAGCAAACAGTAATTCATGGTCAATAGAATCAAAAGCCTTAGAATAGTCTGTTTTAAAACGTTGTCTGTGATATTGCTGTAGCACAGCTATGACCGGGCCTAAAACCAGATTGAGTTAATGGAATAACATTTGAATTGTTTAGATGTTTTTGTATTTGTATTTTAATAACTTTTTCTACAACTTTTGAAAGTACTAGTAATATACTAATTTTTCTTAGATTTATGTAGCTGCTTGGATTTGACACTTTTGAACAACTTTAGCTTCTTTCCAACAGAATCATGTATACAACAATTTACAATATGTGTTATGTATGAAATTAAATATGGACTGCAGATATTAATAATGTCTGCTAGTTTACTCCGTACGCTTTTGTTTTAATTTGTAAAAGTATTTTAGTTACTTCAATTTCACTAACTTCAACAAATATTTATTAATTTTGTTAACATCTTTCAGATGTTCTGGAATTTTGTCGAATTTAGGTTTGTTGTATATATTGTATTTTTTAAAAGTTTGCCAGATTTGTATTTGTTTTCATGTAGAAAGTACATGCTCCATAAATGCATTTTTCTCTGCTTTTATTAAAAATGTAGTAAATCTTTTAAGTGCGTTTTTTCATTAATTTTATGTTGTCTGTTATACAAGGTAAATTTTTAAGAGTAAATTGAGCGGTTTTGTAAAGTGCATAACAGTCTAAAAAAACAGTAATATTATTGTTAAAAACTGAATCTTATCATTAATGTTATTGATGTTATGTATGTTATTCCTTAGGTCTTTATAAAACTGATAGTAATTCATTTGTTCAAAACTTCTAAAAGTTCGAATAATATTAATTGGCTTAGATTTTTTAATAGCAATATTGCAAAAAGTTACACATTGAAGCTTTCTAAGGCAATTGTAAAATATAAACATTTGTTGTCAAAACACATCATATTACAGTTCAAATCTCCAACGTAGCAAACCAGTTCCAAAGCTGTTGTAATTGTGGACAAAGGGTACACCAATACAAACTGTTGTGTTTCCAACCAATAAATCTACTCAATATATTTTATGTTTTGACACATATTAATTTTAGATTTTTATTCCGTTTGTATCATAAATTACAACACCTCCACCGTTTGTGAGACGGTCGCACCAAAATAAAGTGTATCCCATGATCTGTATTTGATTTGAATCAATATAAAAAGTAAGCCTTGTTTCTGTTATTGCATAAAAATCCGCGTTTTAAACAACAATTTTATTTTGTATACCATCAAAATTGCCAGATAATGTTTGCACGTTTAGATGATAAATTCTAAAATTGTTTGTCATCTTAGCAAATTTGATAAAATGTTTTTGAATATATTACTTTATAAAATTTTGAGTACCTTTTGTTATGTTGCATTACATGCATAAACAAATATAAAATTCAAATAAAATAGATGAAATCTTATTCTAATTATTAAACGTAAAATACATAAACATTTTTGAAGCAACTTACATACAAAAAAAAATAAGTTTTACATATTAAAAATACAATTTTATTTAATGTTGGGTTGTTTTGAGTTTAGTTGGTTTTATAGGTTTAGGAAGATTCAATGTAGCACTTCATAAGTTGCTGCTTAATTTTCTGTTCACTTCATTGAGCAGTTTAGGGGTGCATTGTAAAACCGACTTCTCTTTAGTTGATTCTGTTTGGTCCTGTGTTGATACCAGTTGGTTCTAAAAGCACACTTTTTATTTAAATTGGGAGTTTTGGGAGCACTTGTTAACTTTGTTGGAAGATTTTCAAACTCATCAGTTGTGGTAGCGTTTAATATACATGCTTTATCATCTAGTTGTTCTAAGGTATAGATTTTGTCTTGAATCAACAATTTGTTTCTTTGTACAGTTTTAATTTTCAAAGACTTTTCTTTAGCAGTTTGTAGGTGTTTTCGTAAAGCTTTTTGATCAACTCTATCTTCTTTTGTCAGGTCATCAGAGAAACTAATTTTTGTTCTTTTTAATCGAAATAGGTTTTTTCTTATAGCCAACTTTTTTAGGTACAATATCAATTTAATTTTAATGTTTTTTTTGTTTTCCTATTTTGTGTATGATATTTATATCACTAATAAATATATCAACATCTATACGGTTTTTTACTCGGTTTTTTTATTAAATTATCTATTAGATTATTAGTATTATTATTCGTGTTTCCAAACCCATGTATAATTAAATTGTTTTTTCTTTGTTTATATTCCAAAGTATTGTTACGATGTTGAAGTTTGCAATTATTATCGGTTACTTCATTTATTTTAGGCTGATAAGTTCCTTTTAAATCAATTATTAAATTGTTTATTTTGTCTTCAAATAGCTTTTCAATACACAGACAAGTAGGAAGGCTGCGGTAGCGCTATCTACAGTAAATGTATGGAAATGAAATTATACACAAAAATTATTCAAACATAAACATTAAAACATTTAAAATATTTAAAACAACTTAAAATAAGATATCTAAAAAAAAAAATAAGTTTTTAAAATAAATTTAATAAATTTAAATTTTTAGTGTGAATGGGTACAAAGCGCGTGCGCCAGTGTATTTGTTTACTTACTGAATTACAAATAAATAACATCACACAATTTTACATTGTATCTTGGCAGCTCTGTAAACACTTAAATAATCAGCATATATTATCAGAATGTTTTAATTTACTTTAATTTTATGTTTTTGCAGATGTAGATAACAAACTAAATCACAACAGTTGACAGGACCGTAGGTATTCAATTTAAAAATAAATCCAAATATAAAAATAAATGCGTTTTAAGTATTTTTAAATGCATTTTAATGCTATTTGCAAATATAATTTGACTAAAATAAATTGATTATCAAATTACATGAGAAAATAGAAATACCGTCAAAGTAGCTGTTTTCACTACAATACTGGAAATCAAGGCAACGGTCGGTATGCTCATAAGTCAAGTAAAATAAAAGCAAAACGCAAGAAACGGGTGATATATAAAGTATAGTCTACCAATTATCTTACTGTCGAGATCTTTCTTAGACGTTTCAATGTCCAAAGTTAAATCGAATTAACAAAAATATACAAAGCATCAACGTTATCAGTTGAATATTGAGTTGAGTTTGCAAAAAATCAAGCAAAGTTTATAAATGCCACTTAGATATTTACGGATGATTACAAAATATCAAAAATATGAGTTGTGCTTTTTTAGTAAACAAACTAATGCCCATACTAATAGTCAGAGATTAAATCTCGGATTAATCCTGGATTCTTAAATCCGAGATTCATTTTGTTAATCGTTGATTGGCTCTAAGCCAATACAAAGATATCATTAGTCGCGATTGATCAATGCATTGCTCGCTATTTCTCGGATCGAAATGAAAACTATGCAACCATCAATATAATCCTAGATTCAAATAATCTTGGGTCCACCCAAGATTGTGTGTCATATATTAATTCTGACGTTTGGTAATAAAATATATTGGCCGATCGCAACTATGTTCACCATCACAATATCCGTGAATTGACTTAGAACCAATCAACGATTAGCAAAATAAATCTTGGATTCATGAATCCGAGATTTAATCTCTGACTATTAGTACGGGCATAAAGTTTACATTTAGCTTGCCAAGTACTATCAAACAAGCTTTTTGTCTATATCTAACTAAGTACATTGTATGTTATTTACAAACTTGTTGCGTGTATTAAACCTCATAGATGACTAATATCTTTACTTGTAAATTCATTTAATTTTGCTATAAATGTCTAAAGTTTCTGCCACTGTCTACTTTTTCTGGATCCCCAGTCCCGTAAGTATTAGTAAAAAAGCTGACAAATTTGTCAAAGTGGCGACAACTAACGCCAAACATTGTACAAAGAACATTTGTGTTCAGGATTAACTGCAGTTTTCCTACAACATTTGAATTTGTCTATATTTCTTCTTTTGCAACCCTTACTGCTGATATTGATATGTAAGACACATATCAATATCACAGTTATAAAATAGTGCAGTCCAATTATCATCATATATTTTACTCTGTAATCGATTATGTTATTGATTAATTTGTCCCTAAAAAACTGTGGCGTAAAAATAATTTTTCAATTTGGTTCAACAAAAAATTGATATCACTTACTAAAGTCAAGAAAACTGTACACAAACGTTATAAATCTTTAAAACTATTGTCGGACTATAATGAATTAAAATCTATTCGTACTACGTGCAAAAATCTCAGTGCACATCAATACGAGCAATATATTTTACAAACTGAAAGTAAAATTCAAAATAATTCAAAACATTTTTGGAGATTTGTTAATGAGAACAAAAAAACTAATGGTTTTCCAGCCACAATGCATTATAAAGATTAAACCTGTAATAATGGAAACGACTTTGTAACTAATTTTGCAGATTTTATTTCTTCAGTCTATGATAACGAAACTCACCCAACTCCATTGTTTAATTTTAATAATTATAATAATAACGTAATACATTCAAAATATTCTATTAGTTTGTGTGATGTTTTTAAGGGAATTGAAAACCTTAAATATAATTTAAGCGTTGGACCCGACGGCATTCCTTCTTTACTGTTAAAAAAGTGCATTTATTCTATTGCAAAGCCATTGCACATACTTTTCAATGCTTCATTGATTAAAACTAAATTTCCTCAAACATTACGCCATTATTTAAATCTGAAGCCAAAGAGAATATCACTAACTATAGAGGCATTTGCATTCAATCTGCTATACCTAAATTGTTCGATAAAATTGTAACTGGTCAGTTGCAATGGATGTGCAAAAGCATCTTAATAGAAGAGCAGCATGGGTTTTGTGAAGGGCGTTCCACACTTACTAATTTACTCTGTTATGAAAATGATATTTTAAATGCACTTGAATCTAAAGTATAAGTTGACTCAATCTACATTGATTTTTCAAAGGCGTTTGATCGTGTGAGCCATAATATTTTGATTGCCAAACACAATGCTTTGGGATTTCATCATGATGTGACTTCCTGGTTATTCAGTTTTTTAACTTTTTAATAACTTTTTGTCACAGCCCATTCTTGTTTCATCTGGTGTTCCTCAAAGATATAATTGTAGACCAATTTTATTTTTGCTTTCATTAATGATATCCCACAGTATATCAATTCATCGTCATTTCTTTTATTTGCGGATGATTTAAAAATGTATAAAAGAATATCATCTCTCAATGACTGCCATCTTTTACAACTGGACTTAAATTCTATAAATACTTGGTGTTTTATTAATGAATTATTTTTTAATGCTGATAAATGTTTTTCAATAAGTTTCCATAAAACTTTAAGTAAAATTTCATTTAACTATATAATTGACACTAAAGTGTTAAACAAAGTCACACAAATAAAAGATTTAGGCGTTATTTTTGATCATAAACTTACATTTGTTGAACATATAAACATCATTTGCAATCGTGCCATAAAAATGTTAGGATTTGTATATAGAATGTCCGCGGATTTATCAGCCAGTACACAAAAACTTTTATATTGTGCTTTGGTGCGTTCGCATTTAGAGTATGCTCCGTCAGTTTGGAGTCCTGTTTATGAAATTTATAACCGTAGTATTGAACAAATTCAAAAAAAGTTTTGTCGTTTATTGTCTTATAAATCCGGCATAATATCTGTAAATTATGATTACTGCTACATTGGCTCATTGGACAACCTACCGCCATTGAAGATTCTCTGCAAACGAGCTGATTTGTCGTTCTTGCGTAATTTAATTTTGTCTGAGATTGATTGTCCGGAGCTACTTGGTACTCTTCCATTCCATGTAGCACCTAATAATAGACATAGCAGACATTCTTCTTTATTTCGCGAGTCTACCCATTCTACTAATTATGGTTTCAACAATCCACTCGGTAGAATGTGTAGATTTGCCAATAATTTACCAACTGATATTAATGTATTTTGTGTCTCTAAATCTACGTTCAGAAGTCAGCTAAGTCATGCTGACTAATGTTTAATATGTGCGCTTTTATGTATGTTATTTTTTGTATTCTTTATTTTTGTATTGTAAAACATCATTGTTTATGTATAGTTGATCTAGATGTAAATGGTATATTACTATTATTATTATTTTTATATTGCAGATAGACTGGTTTGCTATTCAAGACAAGCTGCAATGACGACTCTGTCTCCGCTGCGTGCGGACGTATTTTACCGAGTGTTAGTAAACAGTTCACAATAAAGTTAAAAAATAATATAGTTTGTTCAATCATGCCTCCGGCCTTACGATCTAATAATTGTCAATAAAGGTCTCAATGACCTTCAATTCGAAGACAATTAAAAGAATATTCGCTGTTGAGGGAAGCTGTAAAAATTAATTTTTAACCTAAATCCAATGAAAAACAAGAAATTAAGCAAAAGAATGCCGAATGTGTTAACCGACAAACCCCAGATATTTTAACAAAAAACTCGCACAAGGCCGAGGAGAAGAATGTTTCCGTAACAGATTCAAATAAAAATGATGCGATAAAAAACACAAATCCAGTCAAGGAAACCGATAGATAAAACATGGAAAGAAGTTCGCTGTAAAAAGAAAATAAATGATAGTAAATATGAGAATATGATATACGGAACATCATCGTCCAATGATATGTTAAAAGGAACCCCAAGGTACATGTATTACTAGTCTAAATCCCAATGTAACTAATGATGATTTAATCTGTACATAACAAAAAAAAGTAAACAATGCAAATTGTAAAAAAATTAATTCCAAGCATCCAACAGTATTCGATGAAGTTATTATAAATGAGGATACTTGGCCCAAAAACGTCGCGGTAGTTAAGCCTTCCAGAAATCTCAAGTCGCGGCGTAGGTAAGCATGTTATTATTGGAGGCAATTTTAACGTTTGGTTTAATACTAATGATTCTAGAGCTAGACAATTATGCGACCTTTTATTAACTTATGGTTTACATAAAACAGTAAACTTTAAAGCTCGCAAAGAAAACTGTTTGGACAATGTTTTTTCGAATATGCATTGTTCCGATGTGAAAGTACAGCCATGTGACCTATGTTTTTCAGATCATATAAGAATCTACGTAAGCATTAAAATCAGTTGCTCATTATAAAAACAAACGCAAGAGTATGTAAGACCAATAACTCAATTTGGTAAAAATAAATTGTATGCATTACTACAATCAATAAATTGGAGTTTTATTGATAATAACAGCACTTCAGAAGTTCAGTTTGATTCATTTATAAATATATTGCATCAATGTTATATGAACTCATATCGGAAGAAAAAAATACAACAAAAATAAATCAGTTGAATGGTTTAATAATAAAATGCGAGAAACTTATCTTTTAATTAAAGAAGCAAGTGGTAGACATCCGGAACTGAAACGCCATTACATAGCATATAGACAAGCGTACCAAGTTGCTCTTAAAGAAGCAAAAGTATCCGCGATTGAAATATTTATTAAAAACTTTAAAAATAGTCCTAAAACATTATGGTCGCTCATTAATTCTAGTCATAACAAAACACAATGTGATCCAACCTGTGATATAAATCCTAATAATTTTAACTTATTTTTTTCTAATGCTGCAAAAAAATTTCTAGTTGCTAATGATGATCTAATTAATTTTATGTTAAATGTAACCAGTAATTGTCAACATTATTTTAAGTTTAAAGAATATTGTTTTATAATATAGGTTGGTTAACGGTGGCCAAATACGTTAGACATCGTCCCATGAGACGATGTCTATCGTTTCCTACATTTCCGTTTCAAACCACATGTACAATAATTTAATTATAAACATGGAAACAATAATAATTATAGCAAAAAGTTATATTTATATAATATAAATACTTTTAGTTTTGAATGGGCTAGCAGGGTTAGGATTATTAGCTGGAAATCTAACTTTAAATTCTATTGGAATATCTTTAGCACCAGGAGGTTTATAGTTCCATGTTCTATTATTTTTTAATTCCCCGGTATCAGGATCTAAAATTATTTGTTCTGACGTATAATACCCAAGTCCCATTATGTAAGCACCTTCAACTTGGCCTATATCAATCAATGGACTGATACTATCACCAACGTCTTCTAATAAATGCACTCTTGTAATAAAAGTTTCCAGTGAGAATATCAATTTCAACTTCAGTTGCGGCTACACCATATATTATGTATGTATCATCGTTTCCATCAAACCTTAAATTTAATTAGTTATAAAAACTCAATTAAATTTAATTAAAAATAATGTTTTACATTGATGTTACACATAAATTTATTTGCGCTGCAAAACTTAAATCAACTAATGTCTTCCAATCAGCATCTGGGTTTTTATTTCGAATACTGGCCATTCTACTTAACAGCTCTTCACAAGCCATTTTCATAGCCTAAAAATTACAAAAAATGTATCACGTAATATTATAACGATGTAATCATACCATGCATACAGATTCACTTGTATAGCTTCCGCCAGTAGTCCAGGCATTAGGAGAAACTAGAGCATTGCTAGGTTTGCATGTTATAAGATCCATACTAATTCCCAAATAATAAGCTGCTACTTGCACTACCTTAAAAAACATATTATGTATATGTAGTTAAAAAAAAATAGATAGTACTTTTGTATTTATTCCTTGTCCCATTTCTATACCACTATGTGAAATAGAAATGCTACCGTCGGCATAAACAGAAAGGATCACATTTTGTGATCCTCTAAATCGTAATCTAAATGCCATTGGTACTACAGATATTACTCGTTTCCTCCAACGATTTTCCTAAAAATCCATTATATAAATCTGTTTTTTATAAAATATTACAAGTACCTTATTAAATATTGCAATGTCCGCTTTTACTTGATCGAGATTAGCCCAGGATTTCATGTCATTCATATATTTTATTAAATGTTCATCAGACAAATTGGCCAATCGAACATCAAAAGGATCTATATTTAAAGCATAAGCAGTTTGTTCCATAACTGATTCAATCATAGCTAAACTTTCAGTGCTACCAGGTCCTCTTGTCCACGAAGACGGAGTATTATCTGTTCTAGTAAGATTGACTGTAACATCAAATGTATCACTTCTGTACGTGTCTTTTAATAGATCTTGAAGTAAGATTGTGACGTCATCATTTATATGTAAACCATAATCAGCATACGTTGTGAGTTTCAAAGACTGTATCACCCCTTTATCGTCAACATAATTAGTAAATTCTGAATAATTAGGATGGCGTTTCCCTATAATGTTCATATTATCTATGAATGGCAACCAAATCTTAACAGGTTTTTGAACTGCATTACATGCAACTAATGCTGCACAAGATATTAAAGCACTTCTTGTTATTTTGGCACCATAGGCACCACCCAATCTTCGTACGTGAATGTTTATCCTAAAAAGATAGACATATCATAAAATATATTACTTCAAAATTATTTAATAAAAAAAAAAATGATTTTACAATTAGTTTTATGAACGACTTTTATTATTTTTGTTTAGGACTTAAGACAGAAATAAACAACAGAAAAATGTTAAAACTAAAACTAAATAAACATTTAATTTTATATTTAGATTGAAGAATTATTTGTGTGAGGGTTGCTAGTCTTCTATCGGGCGCCTCTCCAAGGTGGCGAATAAAAAAACAGCTTCTAGATATAGGTGGGATTTGGGAAATAAAATACCCGGGGCGTACCAAAACTAGCAAAAAATTAAAACAAACAACCATTTTGAAAAACAAGAAAGCAAACTAGAACACTATAATTGGGATATTGTCGGACTATCCAAAACACGTCTACCTGACAAAAAAATCACTACACTAAACACAGAACACGTAATATATCAAAAAACTTCAGCACCAATCACCATCTATAAGGTGTGAGGTTCTTTATCAACAAGAGGATCAAACATATAATAACCAAATACATGTCTATATCCAACCGAGTCATATACATTACGTTGAGACTAAACGCACGTTCTTCTTCTTGTAGTGCCTATTCGATTCGGATGTTGGCGACCAATATGGCTATTTGCACTTTACTAACTGCAGCTCTAAAGAGTTCCGTAGATCTTAAGGAATACCATTGTCTGAAATTCTGGAGTCAAAAGTTTCTTCGTCTTCCATCGCTTCTTTTTCCACATATATTTGCTTGCATAATGAGCTGTAATAAACCGAACCTACGTGCATTTCTTGAGATGTGACCTAAATATTCAAGTTTCCGTTGTTTTATTCTGACGGGTATTTCGCATTCTTTATTTAGTTTTTGTAGCACTTCAGTGTTAGGAACATGGTCTTTCCAGGATATTCTGAGTATCCGTCTATAGCACCACATCTCAAATGCTTTCAGTTTTTTTATCGATGCCTCACTCACTGTCCAAGTTTCAACCCCATAGAGAAAGACAGAAAATATATAGCAACGCAATAAGCGTAGTTTTTTTGATAATGGTAAGGAGGTTCGACATATTGGTGAATGATGCTCTAGCCTTTTCAATGCGTTATTTAATTTCTTTTGCGTGATTTCATTGATCATTTATATTTGTGCCAAGATAAGTATAATTCTCCACTCTTTCTATTGGGCGTTGGTTTACCAGCATTGTTCAGGAGAAATTTGTTCTTTACTAATGATCATATACTTTTATACTTTGTCTTCGTTACATTGAAGTCAAGACCATATTCTTGGCTGGCATCTGCTAATTTTTTGACTAACACTTGTAAATCTATCAAGCTGTCTGCAAAGATGATTGTATCGTCTGCGTATCTTATGTTATTAAGACGTTTGCCGTTTATCAGTATTCCTTTGTGAACATCTTCCAAGGCTGTTTTTATTATTTGTTTGAAGTAGACATTAAAGAGTATATGTAATAACACACAGCCCTGCCTTACACATCGTTGTATTTGCACTTCATCTGTCAGTTTTTTCTCAACCTTCACATTTGTCTTTGTCGATCTTCTTTAATATTGATATTAGTTCATCATGTTTTACTTTGTCAAACGCTTTGCTATAATCAATAAAACATACTTAAACTGTGCAGTTGACATCTCTACATCGTTGGAACAAAACCTGGGTTGCGAACAGCGCCTCCCTTATGCCCAATGCGACTCGAAATCTGAATTGTGTGTTAGATATATTTGCTTCGCATTTGTTGTACATTCTTGCCTAAATTATTTTTAAAAATGTCGTCAGAATATGGCTCATGAGACTTATAAATCTGTGGTCTTCGCATTTCCTCGCATTGGGTTTTTTGGGCTGAGTTACAAATGTCGACTTCAGCCAGCTTAAAGGAATTTTTCCGGTGTTATAAATATTATTGAATATTGTAGTAAGCCATTTTATGCTTTTCTCGTTTATTACCTTTAGAAACTCCGAGTAAAAGTTGTCTGGCCCTGCTGCTTTTCCATCCTTGATTCTTTTGATGGCATTTCTTACTTCATCAATTGTTATTGATGGTCTAGTATTACATTCTATATTATTGTGTTAGCGTTCTGTTATCTTTGATGGAGTTTTTGACGTATTCCTTTCATGTATCTTTTACTTGTTGTTTATTGGTGATTACATTCCCTTTGTTATTTGTAAGGTACGTCGGCCTCCCACGTTACTATACGCAAATTATTGTACCAAATATTTTAATGCCAAATTTGGGAGTAAAATAACAACAAATACCGAATATATCAGGCAGTACGGGCTAAGTGACATAAACAGCAAAAAAAAAATGTAAACTACTTAAAAAAACCACCGCACTGAGATAAATTATATTACAATCAATAACAAAAAATTATGCAAGGATGTATTAGTTTTAAACCGTTTTGACACTGGGAACGATTAAGGGTTTATGAAAGCACAACTATTGTTCCAAAGAATAACTTAAAAAAAAAAACACATTTCCAACTTCAAAAATGAGAAGTAAAAAAAGAAGAGACTACCAGAAAGAAGTAGAAAAACACCTAAAAACTTCCAACACGTTAAGTATGAGCATATATGAAAAAATTAAAACAGGAATACAACTGTGGCAAAAAAAAGTATACACAAAAGAAAAACAATAAAAAAAGCCAAAACAAGCGCAAACACTAAGAAAATGATGAATCAGAGGAAACACATAAAAAAGGAACAAAGGAATACAAAACACTAAACAAGTAAGTAAATAAAAGACAGACAAAAATACAAAATTCTAAATACAGTTAAAAATAATGAAATAATATGAAAGTGCTAAAATCAAAAATAGCCCAAGAAAAACCAAAACTAACTAAACTGAAAACCCAGCACAAAGTCATAATCTCAGATGTAGAACAAATATACCAAATTGCATACAAAAATACCAAACGCAAAATCAAAGGAAATAACAAATATATCAGTATACAAAATCAAATTAACCCTAAAGCATATGAAATACAATAAATGTCCGGGAAAATACCGCATTACAACTAAAATGTTAAAACTTAGCGGATAAATGCTGAAAAACATTGTTCAGATAAACAAATACCTGCAAAAAAGTGATACCTCCGCAGAAATTATGCAATAAAGAAGTTGTGATTATATTAAAAAAAAAAGTTTCATCTAATATCAAAAACTACCGCCTCGTCAGTTTGCTCTTGAACTGTTTACCAAAATTATTTGCAATTTCCACGTTTGCAAATTTTAGTGTGGCGACGTGAGCTTAGGTTAGGTTAGGTATAGTACTATTAACTATTCACACACACACACTATGTAATTTAATAGAAAATATTACTGAGTACAATATGTCACTCCATATGGCGTATGTAGATTTTCATTTATAAAAGTCTTGGAAAATACAAAAATAGACTCCAAATACTCTGACATACTTAATAATATGTATAAAAATGCGACATAGCAAGATAAGATTGACAACGAACACACAACAAATGAAATAAAATTGCCAGAGAGGTGCTACAGGAAGATTCTACCTCTTGAAAACTTATCACCACAAGTCTAGAAGACGTCTTCAAAAAACTCAAATAAGACTCGAAAGGAATAAAAATTTGTAACGGACCTAGGGTCCGTTTTGTGCATAAAAACTACTTCTTAAATTAATCCTGGTATTTTTCCCGAATTTCGACCCCCCGGATATCAATTGTCAAAGTAATTTGTTTTGCCCACCCTGTAATTGTGTTAATTAAAATAAGGATTTTCTTAATTAATGTTAGGTCAAAACAAATTAGATATTCGTGGTCGGGGTAATGCCAGGAACAATAATTATAAAAGACATTATGCCCGCAAACCCAAGAGGGCCGGACATAACCTCTCGCCACGTGCTCATTTAAAAATAGTATTTACTGTTTTCACCGGTCACATTCACATCCACACACTCTCTCGATTATTCCCTGGCACAAATAACATTATTTTGATTACGCGTGCCGTTGAGACAAGTGTAAACAGGTCTCGCGCGATAATCAGCTGTTGTGCCGATTTCGGGGCTATTGCCATCTGGCGAGTCTATGTCCGACCCTCGAATAAGAGTCCGGATTGTTAGGCAATGCACAATTTTATTTATAATCATTATTAATTAGTATAATTAGAGTTTAATTATTAGGTTAGTTATTTTTATGTTTTACAACTATATGTTGGTAAGCCTGGCGGGCCATCCCCACTCCTCGGGTGCGGGTATAAATACGCGTGGCCTGGCCAGGTACAGACAGTCAAGCTTGCACTCAGCCAAGCAACCAGTCGACCCGAAGAATCGAATCGGATAAGTAAGAGCGAGAAAGGTCATAGTGCGACTATACTCACCATTACAAGTCCTGAGAAGTAAGCGCCGTAAGTCTAGTACATGTTAGTTTTAGTTAATATTAACCAGTGGCCCGACCCTGACAGGACACTGGCTGATTTTGTAAATAGTATTAGTGTAATTAATATTAACCAGTGGCCCGATCCTGACAGAACGCTGGTTGATTCTGTACATAGTGTTAGTTTAGTTAAATGTTAACCAGTGGCCCGATCCTGACAGGACACTGGTTATCTTAGTACTTAGGCTTATTTTCCCATTTTTCCTGAGTTGATTTCTGTTGTTTTGTTTACTTACTGAATATACTTTTATTTCCTCCTGACATTGTATTGTTTTATTCATAAGCACCCGTCCATCTTGCAATAGGTAGGTGGTGGCGCCCGAGACCTCCTAGGCCAATATCGAGCCCTGTCAATCACGACTGATCGCTACTCAGCCGCTTCCGGTCGTCAGCGACAAGGTAGCGTTACAAATTGATGGGACGTACCTCAACCACCTACATTTTGCCGATGATATTGTAACAACACAAGCGGCCAAGAAAAACAAAGAGAAGCAAAGGCCGGCCAGAAAGAAGATATCTGAACAATATTTGATCAACTGCGGGTAAGAATTAATTACACAAAATTTATTATTGACAAACTTAAAAAATGTACGGATAACGTACATACAAGAGTGAGCTTAAAAAAAAACAAAATATAATTGTTTAAAAGTTTAACAATTCTTGATACAATTATTACTATGATTAACCTAACCTAACCTAACCTAACCTAACCTAACCTAACGTAACCTAACCAATTAATTTTTTTTATGTACTGTTTGATGAAACGCCGAAGTTGACGTATTTTGATGTGAATTACTTATAAAATATAAATTTGTTTTGTGTATTTGAGTTTTAAGGGTCTAAAACTTTGCAAAAATAGGCCTATTCTTCAACATAAACTCTTACAAACACACGTCAAGCCGCCCTCAGAAGAACAACACATTAAATATTATTAAAAATTTGAAATAGTCAGTGTAGTGCTCAATGGTCGTAGAAAAGTTCATCTAGAAAAAAAAATTTACAAAAATTTTAGACAAAAAATTCGTTAAATTTTTTTTTTTTTATTTACAAAAAATATTTTTTATATATATATATATATATATGGGTAATTCCATTACTTTTCGACTAATTTGAGTATGGAAGACCGTTTAACGATTAATTCGAAATAATTAATTGCAGGACTAAGTTGAGATGCCAATGGTTCACTTAGATAACTCACGAATTACTTCACTGGGTTAACTTAGTGGATTAAATTAATAACATCGAATAAATAATATTAACTTTATTCAAACGCAATAATTAATTATGGTACAAAATCAAACAATAGAATGCTCCTATATGTAAACAACATTTACATTATATAGTATTAAAAGTGTCAATTCAGCATTTGATAAAAGCATCCAGACGTAAATATTTACAATTAAAATGAATCAGGTAGACAATAATATTTACTATAATTTATGCTACGTAAGGGTTTTAAGTACCCGTAACTACCTCTTTGATTTTGCTCAAATTTTCGAGGATCAAAATATAGATGAAAAAAATAAGATTTCCAAAATTTTGAACCTTAGAATATTGCCTGTTCAAAATGACACACATTTGAAGGTCAGAAATTTTACAATAAAACGTCTTTTTTAGCTTATTTTGTATCTCAATTTTTGGGCTTTTGGAAAAAGATAAAAAGATCCACAATAGCTCAAATTATTCCTTATCGTAGCAGTCATTTTGATATATTAAGCTTCAAACATTATTCCAAAAAAAAACCGTAAATTTTGCAAAATCGCAAAATTTTGCTTTCTTTAAACCGTTCTAACTTTTTCAAATCTTAACAAAATTTGATTCACGAGGTCTAGATTTCCTCGTGTTGATGAGTCATTTCTATACCTCAGGTAATCGTCAAACGTAATGTGAGATTTCACCACGTATGATTTTATACCTTTAGCCTTCTTGGTTACTTGCATCACAGCGGTTGATACCTCACAATCATATATTTTTGCCCGCAACCCCACAAACTCCGTCATAATTTGGCCGTGATTTTCATCCTTCATTAGCCCCGTAATCTTCTTGTTTAAGGAATCCCATTCGCGTTGTTCCGTGCGTATTCATAGGTGTCAAAACGATGAATATCTTGCTTGATGTCGCTGTATACATCATCCGTTTCAATCTCATAAATAAGGGAGTCGGTGTTGGTGTAACAGAGTCGAGCATTGTCTTCGTACTTGTTTTTTATGTACTTGTAGTAGAACTCGTACAACAAAGTCTTTGAAATGTCCAAGATAGCCATACGTCTCCACATCTTCGGCTAGCTGCTTCAATTGTTCTGCAAACCATTCGGCGCAATTGGGTCTTCTATAACTACGGTAGAAGGATACAGTGTCGTCATAGGTATATTTAAAATAATAGCCCACGCTATGTGCTTCGTGCAGCTGGTACTTGGTGCTCCTGTCTTCCATTTTAATGTTAATTGGATTTAATATGCTTTCAAAATCTGTGTATACTATAAATGGACATCTTTCTATGTTTCCAAAATTTTGAAATTGAATTTTTCCTTTCTTTTTAAAAGTCACCTTATATTCATTTATCTGTTCGCAGTCTTCTAGATGTTTTTCTAACTTTTCTTTGTTGTGGAAGACAATAATCACAAAAGTACTTTTTGTATTTATTTGACACCAGTCTTGACAATTTTTTTATCCAGACGTAGTAATAATAAGTTTTGCAGCCATCGTCTGTTTAGCTATCTTCAATATCGTATCTATCTTGAATTAAGAGGAAGTTTACATGCTTTACTTGTTTTGCTTTTGTAAGAGAGGTTGGCAATACACGGTAGTTTTTTTTCTGTTTTTAATTAATTTAATATTACGTTATATATAATGTTTGAAAACTTTTTTCGACAAGTCTCAACATGCAACTTTTTTTCTTATAACCTATTTCCAAAACCTATTCAGTCAGCAATTTTTGTTTTGTCTTTACATGTGAATTTTTTTCATAACACACTTTCTGTTCAAAACCAATTATCGGTTGAACATTACGTCATCTCAATTAATTTTTTTTTGAAAAGTTTCAACCTGCAAAACTTCAATTATTTGTTATGCCCTTGCGACCATGACGTCATCCTTCACTAGTTACTTTTTCTTAGCCCCTTTTACCCCACCGTACACAACACACCATAGCTTAGTGCCCTTTTGCTATTATCTATTTATTATTATTAGTCATATTTATTTAACAAAAAATTACATACATAAAAGAAAAATTAATCAAACAGGTAATTACAATAGCACTCTTGTTAAACTGGCTATCGACCGTGGTCTTTCAGCCAATCTATTTATTAATATATATATATATATGATTTATTAATATATATATATATATATATAAATATATACTTGTTACCTTTTCCTTTTCCTTTCCTTTTCTTGTTTCCCCTCTCACCGTGAATTTTGTTAGTCTCCATCCACTTTATACTTCTACATTTTAGCCTCCATCCGCTTTATACGTTAATAATGCCCACCCGCTGTCTTGCTCTTATTAATAAATAAGTTAATACTTACAATTTAATCTCAATTATTTTATTACTTATTATTTGTTTATTAATCAATTCTGTTAAAGATGTAATACATGATGTTTCAAATGTATACCCTGTAAACGCATGTAATAGATAAGAATACCGATAGTGTGTAATTTTGCATACGCAGCACATTCCGATATTTCCTTGTACAGACGCGTTCTTGCTTCTCTCTCGATTTGTTTCATAACTTGAGTCAGCAAATTTTATTCTTATTTTGCATCCCACTCTTTCATGCAGTCGCACTCCCGAAGAATCTCCGTTACAAATGATCATACTGATGATAAGAACTGATAAGGAGGCATCGCCGGCCGAGCGCCCTTGGGTGAATCAGGTAATGTATGCGCCCTTAAAAATGCTGTTGTATTAATACTGTGATTAATACCATATCTTCTTTAATAAATATTTATATGCCTTTTTCTCCCTTCCTTTTACAGAACCTAAATATTGAAAAGGGGGTAGGTAAAAATAATTGAAACGTACACATACATTTTTTGTTTAAAACTTATATATTATAAAAAAAAAAAAACGGATATTGATAAAAATAATAAAATAAATATATAAATATAAATTAGAGTATCTGTGTTGACAAGATGATTTACTCTGCGGTAAATCCATGTATTATGAACCTCTCAGCGGATTATATATTAATATTGATACTCAAATTAATAATCGCTGACAATGCCCATCCGCTGTCTTGCTCTTGAAATTCTTCCAACTTGCGCAACAGCACGTCAGATATATTTTCTACAAACCACTCATTTAATTCACAGTCTCGATCAACCACAGCATTTTTTGTGTTTATGTACTTGAAATCTTCCACGTTTCCGTCTTGACTGTTTTTCACAAATTTACCACAAAACAGTGCATTTATTTTAAAAAACGGGTCCTTTTTCAACGCTAGTCCGTTTTTTAAACAAAATTTCACAATCTTTTAAATATGCTGCTGGGTCCCGGTGTTTGAGTTGCCTGCTGCTGTCGTTTTGGTACCGAACGCGCATCAGGTTTTGCGCAACACATTTTACGTCTAGCGATGACGTCATCTACTGTGAGGGCGGCGGCCGAGCGGTAACTCTCTTAGAGTGCATGATAGAGCCGTTCTGACCCTGGATTTGAGTTTTTTACCCCCGGGCTGTTCCACCCATAAGCCCTTTGGGCTTTCCGATCACATAGTAGTTTACAAGTACCCCGTCTGAGATCTTCCACTCTTTACAGCATAGTACCGTTTTGGGCTAGGGGTAAACATAGGTATAGCGGATATGGCCACACGTATAATTCACGAACTGCACTGACCCAGGATCCAAGCAGTGGCTCGAATAATGGTTTTATTTTATTTCTGTCAAGGTCGAACAGCTGTTTATTTAGACGCACAATTTCATGCGCATCATGCCATGAATGCCGGCATAACGGGCATAACCTATTCGCGTTCACTTCGATGTTTCCATAGTTTTTAGTTATTATTGTTATTAGTTTTGTAGTTTAAATTTAAGGATTGCCTCAAAGGCTTTAAAATTTCAAATTTGCAAATATAAATGAAAAGTGTTATTTTGTAATAATATATATTATAGTTCTATAACTGATAGCAGTTATAGGACTATAATAATGTATTATTATTTATTTTTACAGAATTTACATTTTGTTTATTTTAAAGAATTATTATTTATTTTAATAGAATTTTTATTTATTTGCAAATTCTGTGTGGATTTGCCATTTTTAACTCTGTCAGTTCCGAGCCCGAAAATAAAGAGGGAAAATGGCAAGTTTTAAAAATAGCGCCTTTTATTGACGCAAACGTAACTCAGCGCCGCTAGGCGTCCGTTTTACAAACTCAATGTTTCTTCCCAGGAGCGAAGAGGCGCTAAAACTCGTGGCGAAATATTTATAGGGAATTGACTTATCTTCTATTGTATGATCTGTGGTTTTGTGCACCCACCCTCACCCGTTATGCCCTTTTGGCTTTGATTTTACACTACTTCCGTCCTTATGGCCGTTTTGGTTTTTGGTCATATGCGCAACTCACCACATTTGAATTTTGCACCAAAATGTCGGTAAAGTAAGGAAGCCAATTGCGAAATATTTGAATTTCCCGCCAAAAATAATGTCGGTAAAGTAGGGAGGCCGATTGCAAAAATCGATGACGTTGTGTCTCGACACGCAAAATTTCTATTACGTCATCCATCCCAACTTACTTATTCTGCCACCGCAGCGCTGACGTGCACTCATTCTCCATCCCACTCTTTCCGAGTTTTCGCACACCCCTCGCACTCACACACTCTTATGGAGGTACTGCACACTTTGCGCACAGAAGGGCGCCACAGGCGGCGCCCACTTCCTTTCACATGCCCAGATGGCCGTCCCCGACCGGATCCCCAAATCCCAATGTCACCCCCAGCGCCCAGATGGCCGTGCCCAACCGGATGTCCGAAATCCAAAATGGCAGCCATAGGCGGATTTTAGACACTTTGTAAATCTCCATAAAAAATTGTCCCCGTTCTCTCATAGTTCCTCTTCTTTATTGCATGTACTTTAAAATCCATATTTGTATATTTAATGTTGAGACAGTTATTTTGATATATCAAGCTTTAAACATTATTTAAAAAAAAACCTGTAAATTTGAAGAATTCCAAAATTATGCTTTGTTTAAACCGTTCTAACTTTGTCAAATCTTAAAGAAATTTGATCCACTAGGTCTAGATTTCTTTGTGTTCAATCTTTCTTTAAAGTAATCACACTAGACTTATAGATTCAATTCATATACACCACTATTATGATGCAGGAAGTTGTACATGTTTTCGTGATCTTTAAAATTTGAAATTTTCAGGTCCCAAAAAAACGCTGTCACCCTATGTCGATTTTAGTCAAAATTTTAGTAAATACTCTTCAGACCACAAGAAAAAAGGTTATATATATGAAAATTGGTATATCAGGTATTAAATTTGAGCAAAATCAAAAAAGTCAACTTTTTCAAATTAGTCGAAAAGTAATGAAATTACCCATATATAAAATATCTAAAACTATCAAACAATGAGTAAAATTATTGCCCAAACTTGGTTCAAGCGACAAAAGATATCTTTGTTAAACTGAAATAAGCTTAAAATATATATAAGCCAAATCCTTCTTTTAAGTAAAAGAAAAATGTGTCGAGGGTGTTGACGCAATGCCCCATATTAGGAAAAACGTTAAACTGTTTCTGTGTGAAGGAGATTGTAATACAGCTAAATCGTTATACGACACATTAGTAAACATAAATTGTTTAATAGTTACTGTGATTTTATGTAAATTGTCTGTTCGACCAGTGAGATGCTAGGCACACTGATGATGAGTGCATACCTTGAAACACGTGCATGTGTCTTACTGGATAAATTTGCAATTTACATAAAATACATTATTTATTAATTTTAAAAAGAAAAATGTTGTAAATTTTTTTTCTACATGGGCTGTTCTACGCTCAATAAGCACGACATTGACTTTTTTCTATGTTAAACTATTTGCAAAACAAAAAATTTAATAATACTTGTTGTTTAGTTCTTCTAAACGCTGCTAAATGTGTATTTGTAAGAGTTTATGTTGAAAAATAAGCCTATTTTTGCAGTGTATTCGAGTTTTAGACCCCTAAAACCCAAATACACAAAACAAATTTATGTTTTCCAGCTAAATTGCATCAAAATACTACTTCGGCAGTTAAAAAAACTAAAATGTGCTCCTTTTTGCCCAACCCACTTAAAACAAAAAAAAAAATTTATAGCTTTTGCGGCGTATAGACAAAATATAAACTTGAAATGGCGCCAGATTAGGAATCTTCAAAAAAAATTTGATTGATTTCACTAGTAAATTTGCAATTTTTAAACAAAAAATGTGATTTTTTAAAGTCTAAGTTAAAAAACTTCAATTTTTTTTTTAAATGTAAAATTTTTTTAATGGTTTTATACCTTCATAAACCAATTAAAAGACTACTTAGAAGTTATAAACAAACTCAACCCCCCCCCCCCCCCTCCCCCATATTTGTCACATTGCAAAGTCGACCAAAGTGTGCCCTATGCAACAAATAAGTCACGTTCGATATTAGAGCGCTTCCTAAAATGTTAGAGATACATTTTTTAAAAGTAAAGAAAGTATTGCGCTACATTGATGGACGCGACAATGATTTTGCTTTTTAATTTTGAAGAATGCAATTTACTACTTACATAGAAGACTACAAAGAAACGACTTAGCGGGAATAAACTTATTTTTTTATAAATTATTTGATTCCTGATATCAGATTTGTAAAAAACTAATTTACAAAATATGACGGATATGACATCATGGTTATAGATAAACAATTGTTGATTGCGTGATTTGTTTTTGAATTACTCCTATAAACTTTTTTGAAGAAATGATACAAACAACAACACACTATTAAAAAGCAATTGAGGATATATGAATTGCGTTTTACAAAAAAATATAAATAAATTAAGTTTTTCACAGTCAGTACAAAAAATAAAAATGATGAATCAAAGTATTAGAAAAAAGTAGCACATCAGCAACAGCTGTACGTCCTTTTTTTTTAAATTTATGATTTGACAATGCAGACTTTAACGTTATTTCCATTGACGGTCATGGAACATTTTATGTAATAGAAGAAATGCATTGAGTGTAAAACTAAAATTGTCAAAACTAAATTGGTATAGTGTGATAGCTTAATGATAGAGAGCTTTCATATTATGCAAACACTAACTAAAAACTTGCTTTTTATCTATCGTGGTGATTTGGTCCCATCATATTCTTTAAAAGAAGTTGTAGACACACTGTGGCGTTATAAAATAGCCGTAAAAAACATAATAAAAAACTTCCTTACAGAAAACATTAATCTACAAGTTTGCAATCGATAAAACTGTCAACTTTACACAACATTGTACTCACAATCTCAAATTTAGTTAATCTTTACAAAAAAAAAGTGCAGCTTTGACAACATTTTGAGATGGAATAATTCTATAGAAAAATTTACATCCGATATGCAGTACCAATGCTTTCAGGCTATATGTTTTAAGTTACAACACTATTCTCACTTCGGTATCTAAAGCTGTCAAGAAATGTAAGCATTGTCATAAAAAACTCCTTTATTAAGTTTAAAGGTTTGGTAGGTTTAGTTGATTAATTTTCATTGAACCAAAACCGGTTTGGTTTTTTTTAAGGATTGGCCGTAATAGCCCTCCTCCTCAATAATGGTTCCCTTGGGTTTGGTGGCACTATTATGGAATCATATCAACAGCGACTTTTCATGCCTTTCTGTCCTGGGCCATTTCTGTGGCCTCATGCATTGTATGACCAAGCAGCCTGGTAACATAGTCTATCCACCGAGTTGACGATCTTCCTCGTGGTCTTCGTCCGTCAACCTTTTCATAGACCATTATTTTTTCTAGATACGTGGCCGAAATAACGCAGAATGTTCCGTAATAGCTCAGTATTTCTTTAAATTTGACACTTAAAAAGATCTTTATAATATTTGCTAAACAACCCTTCTGACTACCGTGTCTCTTACAATAACTATTACAACTCTGACTCTTTATCAAGCCATTGATTGTAGGGTTAACACCATGTTTTAATACAAGCATTTTCTAATTTATTGAAAATGGTTTTTTCAAACGCTTTATCTCTTTATAACATAAATTCTGCTTTAAAACGGGGTCATCTTTTAAAACTCAAAAAAATAAATACTGAGAGCAGTCTTCTATCTGATAAGGGAAAAACTATATGGAAAAATTTCAAGGTCAATCCCGGACATGCTGTATAGGCACAGCAGAGAAATCACGTACAAATGCAATTATAATTAATGTAAAGTTGCGTCTTAAATCGGTCCGTTCTAACACATTTTTAAACTATTAATTAAAATTAAAATTTGTGAATTTGTGAATTTGTGAATTTGTGAATTTGTGAATTTGTGAATTTGTAAATTTGTGAGTTATTTTTAAAATTATCGATCCAAATCAATCGATAAAAGTTATACATACAATCAGTTAAATAAATATTTTAGAGTATTTATTCTGAAATAATAATTAATAATTATAAAAACCTACTTGTTTTGAGGAATATTAAGACAAGTAGCTCCAGCACATTGTACAAGGTCCATGTATTGTGTTCCAGGAAATAAGTCAAACTCTCCATTTTCAATGGGCACTGCAGTACATATTTGTGTTTCCATATGAAAGTGATATTGCCAGCCTAAATTCGTTGATCCAGTAACAACTTTCTTAATATCATTACCTAAACAGTATTATATAAATTACTGATTGTTTCACAAATATGCAATAATACCTTTTCTTGTTGGATTTATTGAAGTAACATATTTAAATTTCTTGTCTGCTACTGCAGATTGAATTGTCAAATATATTTTTTCTTTGGATGATTCGTAAGTTGCTTTGACTAATTCAACACCATTTTCAGCAATTTTCTGAGATTTAGCTACAATTAAACCAATTGGTTGATAGTAATATTTTACAATACCAGTGCAAAATATTTCCTCATCTTCAACTGACAGTGAATTAACACCTGCTGCCATAAATGAGTTTTTACCTGGTATATCTTTTTTATCAATAAATGCAATAACACCGTCTAGTTTCTAAAAGTGCAAATGTTTGTTTTATTAAATATAAAAGTTATTCAAAAGAATTACCAAAGCCAAACTTGCATCAACCTGTTTAAGTTTTGATTTTGCTGGAGCTTTTGCCAATACAAACGCTCCATATGTTTGATTTGGATAAGCGGGGATATCTATTATGTACTGTCCTTCACCTGTCAATAATTTATATTTAATTAAAAAAAACTTTATGAAATACTAAAACTATTTACTATGTTTTTATCATAAATTTATTTTTAGAAACATTACTAGCTTTCTACAAATGTAATAAGTTAAATGAGTAACATAGTAAATGATTTTGTTATTTTATAAACATAAAATATCACGTAGTAAAAATCACAACCATCAATTATATTTAAAAAAAACTTTAATAATTAAAAGTGCTGCTCTACTAAACATTAATAAGTCAGTATCTCTCAAAAGTATAAACAGTTCAAAACTTATATTCTGTAAACAAGCAATGTTAACTGGCAGTTTTTTGTTGACAAATAGAAACATCATTAAAACCTCAAACAATAAATCCATATCCAAGATTAGCTTGACATGTAATTCAGCATATTTCAACAAATAAAATAATAATGAAAAAACTTATTTAACAACTATTCTTGATAAAAATTATTAGATTGTCAAGAATAATTGTCAAAGTTACCTGAAGTTTGTGCAAGTGCTTCTAATTTTTGCACGGGTTGAGTGAGTGGATACATAGATTTTTGTGTTGGAAAGTCTTGAGTTCCAATAGATAAAGGTCTCACCAGTTTAATTCCTCCTGATTTGTTAATATTAGATACATTCGGTGCTATACTCAATATATACTAAAACAAATATAATCTAATAAAATTAATAGTATATAGTACAGAATATTGATGAGCTTTTATATATATATTAGTCAATTATATAAAAACATTTGGTCATTTTTATTTTATTATTGTTATTTATTTAATTACGCCACTTTAAAACATATTATTTTTTATTTTATAGTTAGTAGAAAAATGATTTTAATTATTTTTTAGGCTAACATACCAAAAACTTAAATTAATTAACTTAAGACATTTCAACGCTAAAAACATCAACTTTACTAATTGAACAAAGTTTGTAAACGCCACTTGGATATTTACCAATGGCTCAAAACATAGCAAAGATGTGATTGTGCTTTTGTGGTAGATAAATTGCAGTTTACTTGCTAAGTATTAGCAGTGTCTACACTGTAAAACTTTATGTTATATATCCAGTTCTCTCTACATCCAACTAATTGCAGATACATTTTATGTTGTAATGTTGAATATAGAGATTTGTTAAGTGCATTAAATTTTTCACCAATAACCAATATTCTAATTATTATTTCAATAACAAATTTGTTTTGCTTTAGGTATTGCCGTTATTAGAAGTCGATGTTCTTAAACATTAAAAAAATTAAAACACAGTCTAGACAACGTGTTAGAAACGACTAAAATAGTGTTCATTATCATATACTATTAACAATCAAAATTAAAAAAAAAAACTCAAAAACATTACTTGTTTTGAACTTAAGTTTTTTTTCTGAACGGCATTTTGTTTATTAAAATAAAATTTACATGTATGCTTCTTGTTATAACTCACTTTTTACACATTATTATTTTTGTTCATAGCATCAATATTTAAACTTACAGTCAATATTACAAATATTTCTATCTATTGCTTACTGAAATGTGCTTATTATGCAACTCTTACTTCTAAAAAGTGTGATATTTCATACGTTCTGTTACGCGGGCATGATTTATGCAGAAACCTGTCAAATAATAACAATTAAATTATTTATTAATTGTATAACTTTTTATCTACACATTATAAATATTGTAGTTTTACAAAAAATGTATACTATGCTTTCTCTACGACTTGTACAAAGCACCGCCCATATTCAACTTGTATGAATTTCACTGTTTGCCAAGGCTTGTTTGCAACGTTCATACTTGGGCATCAAACATTGTTTGTTGCACAAAAAACTTTACAACAAATTTGTATTTAAACAAATATAATAAAAATTTTGTTACCTTATAACACAATGCAATTGCCAATTGAATCCTAAATTCTGGCGAAGGATCTGGTAGTACGTGATCAGATTTAATTTCAGAATCTAATTTGGAAAAAAGTGTCTGCATCACGGTATTATCAAATAGCTTTTTTCCATGTAAATAAGTTTCGGAATGATTTGCATGAACAAATCTAGGATTAATTCCACCATAAACAATTGTAGCCTTTTGGATAATATTATTTTTATCAAACTTAAATAAGAATCCGGCATTTACCATTGCGTGTGCATTTTGTGCTCTGGGCATTATCTAAAACAAATGTATATTAAGTTTTTAGTTATATTTTTAATTATAAACTATTACCTTGTAGCTTTCATATTTGTAACTTTTATCCAATGCAGGAAGTAATATGCTTTTAATTACTTTTTGTTTCATATCAAATTTTAAGTAATCTGATGGCTTCAAATGAGTTTCATGTAATGTTTTGTCCACTAAAATTATTAAAAGCAATAATGTAATAATTATACGTTTTCAATCTAGTAATAGTAACAGTTATTTGTGCAATATGTATCAAAATAAAGGTTTTTTTTACTAGATGTAAATATTGCTCAAAATCTGGCTTTATAAATTGTAAAAAACACTTATTTTGAAAGAAATTGCATACAAGACTTTTTTTCTGTTTTTTTGAAGTAGCCATTAGATTAAGAAATAATTTTTGAAATTAGAGATCAATTATTTGATTTATGTTATAATAGTTCTAAAAAAGAAGTGCGCACTTAAACGTTGAACTATGTCATTTTTGTTGAACCCAGATTGCTTGCAAGGTGATATCAAATATTATTTTTTCTTTAAAGAAATTTAAAGAGCATGTTGCTATACACACGTATCCACCCAACAACCACACTAAGCGTCCATGTTGTTATTAAATCAGAGCATGACTGGCTACAAGAAGGGTGCTGTAGATGTAACGCATTTGAGTCTCGGTCCACAAAAGGGGCCTCTAAGGACTTTGCCAAGTGAACAGTTTTGTATTATTTGTAAAAAAAAACTTAATAATAATTTATTTACTGACAAAAAAATGTTTTTCCAAATATTTTCGGCCTACACAAAAAGATTTACATCATTTACACATATTTTAAATCTTTATTTTGTAATATATTTTTTGATTAGATCTTTATTGATCTCTTAGAATTTATTGACTTCACTGAACTTAAAGCAGATTTATTACAACTTAAAGAAGCTTTTATAGTTTTTTTTTTTCTAATATCTGCATTGTTTTATTTCAATTTACAAGTAAATTTATTGAATAATTTATGGTATTTTTTAAAATAGATTTTTTATTTGTTTAGTTACTTTATGTTTACTTAGAACAAAAGAAAAACATTATTATTTCTCTAACTATGTAGTAGTAATAATTTTTTTACAATTTTTAGCATTTTTATTTCATTTCATTCAATTTCAATTATCTGATATGTAACCTGTAAACTTTATTCTGTTATATGAACTTTCAATTTGACAAAGCAATTGTCAACAATTTTACAAAACTGTCAATTTTAAGAAACAACTGTCAAATGTCTCACAAATAAACTGTCAAATGTCAATATGATAAAACAATTGTCAACTATTTCAGAAATTTGTTAAATAAAATGTCAATTCAACTATTTTATAAACCTCACCTATACCAACTATCAATTTGATTAAAACTGTATTACAAATCATTAATATAATAATTTAACAAAGCAACTAGAGATTTAGAAACTAGTAAGCATTCTTCAATATTAACGTTAATTTTTGTTAAGTTTTAAGCATTTATGTAAAATATTTAAGTTGTCACTAAATCATTTTTGTGCATTGAATCTTTTTGAATTGTTTCTTGCGTTTTAATAAATTCAGAGACATTTGCAAACCATTTTTGTTTTCATTACTTTTATTAAGTTTTTAAGCGTTTTAGTCTTAGTAGTCTTTGCTACATTATATTTAAAAATTAATCGCGCAATATTTAAGCTTTAACTTTCTTTTCAAATTGTTTTTATGCAAAATTAGAATACTTAAACTGTAATTGCGTCTCTAAGCAAAACACAAACGCCTTTTTTTAAGCAGTTTTTTTACATTATAATTGATTCAAATGCTTTTTTTATATTTCTTTGATTTTTTTTATAATCTTTAACCATTGAGTTACGATATTTAAATTGTAAAAGCGATCAATATCCAAACGATAAGATTTTAGTCATCACTCTTTTTATATGTTGAACTACATACATTATTCTATGTATTATTCATGTTAAAAATATAAAGTTATATTTAACGAGTAAAAAATTAACTAAAAACGTCACTTTTTAAAAATTAATTGCGGAGAAACGACTTATTGCATCAAATTTCTACATAATTTGAGGACACAGATTGGACTTTTATTCAATTATATTCAGGCGTTTTCTTGCTGAGTTTGATGCTGTAAACCCTTATAATAGCGCAACTATTCTCCCCCCTTAATGCACTTCTGAACAAAGCATTTTTTTTAACAACTTTTTTAATTGATTCAAATGCAATGCATTTTATTCAGGAAGCGTATACTTTCTAAACAGTTTTGATTTTTTTGTGTTTACGCGTAGAAGAATTAAATGTAAAATATTTTAGCTGTATAATGGCAACGGTCAATTTTATTAAAAACTATTAAATCAACATTGGCATCTATCAGATGACATGTCAATTTGAAAAAGTAATTGTCAAGTGTTTTACAAATTTGGGTTGTGAATTGTCTAACATGCATCTTTATTATGTCTATAACTTCTTATTTTATAAACCGTAACTTTTTTTCACATCTGCTTGTTTAAGTCTAAGTTTTCATTCCGTATAATAATATAGAAAACACGTAGCACTCTTGTGAGCAGATCAAATTTTATTTGCCGATTGACTTGAGTTTCACGCGCCGTCTATGTGTTTGTTAGTAAAGTGTCAGTGTAAACACCATCAATATTAATATACCAATTTATTATTTATGGAATAACTCTTATAGAATGAAGTGAATAAGCAATGCAGTTTATGTATGTTATTAATTCATGATAAAACTGTGAGTAGAATTAACATTATTTCTTATGATTAATGATTGAGGTTAGTTGTATTGAAGCTAACGATTTGTTGCGTCGCAGCTTGCGCGCATAGTTACTGAGCCAACCAGTGGCGTAACATTGAATTGGCAAATAATTATAAATTATAAATATAATTACTAAAATGGGCGATCCATTATTTGAGGATAAATTTTTTAAATGCTGCAAAGATAAAGTCAGTAAAACATTAGTATGTATTAATTGTGGAAATGTATACCACAAAAGTTGCATACAAAATAAATATAAAACAAAGCCAAAAAGTATTGATGAGTCCCGCGTTATATGTTGCGATGGAGAAGAAAATAATTATACAACTGAGCTTCTCAAATTAATAATAGAAGATAAAAATTCCATCATTAGTGAGCTAAGAGAAAAAGTTGTTTTGCTGTATGACAAAATAAATTACTTAGAAGCCAACAGAAATACTATTCCAGTTAACGTTAATTTGAAGAAACAACCACATGACATCGTGGCATCTGATATTGCCATAAATACTATTGATAGCAATATTAATAAACCAAAAGAAAATACTCCAGAAATAATTGCCAATGTAAACTTAAGAGAGAGAAAAAATAGCACTAAAGGAAAACATGAAGATAAAATAAAAAAGAAAACATTTTCTGAAATTACCAAAGAAAACAAAGAAAAAAGTAGCACCATTGAAATTGAAAATGAATTTATAATACCTAAAAAAACTTTCAACAATATTAAAAAAAACCCAACAGTATTTGCATCTGCCACCGGTTCTATAAAAATAAAAGGTATTGAAAGACAAGGCTATCTTCATATATGTGGATTAACTCCTAACTTAGAAGAAAAGGATATTGTAGAATATCTAGAAACTAAAGAAATTAAATATGCCAAATGTGAACAATTACAGTCTAAGCAACCAGAATACTACTCTTCTTTTAAATTTATTTTTCCTATTTCTAAGTTAGAGTTTTTGAAAAATCCAGAGATATGGCCTGTAGGTGTAAAAATAAATAGGTTTTTTCTAACCCCAAGGAGACCAGCAGAAAAGGGAAATTAAAAGATTTTGAAACATTATCTATTTTTCATATAAATATTCAAAGTGTTACAAATAAAATATTAAAGTTGGAAATTTTAACAAAAGAATTAATCCCATCGTTTGTAATATTAAGTGAACATTGGCTATCTGAAGATTATTTGAAATTTTTTCATTTGGAAGGATATATTCTGCGTAGCAGCTACTGTCGTCCTCCCAATCAACGTGGAGGTGTTGCATTATTTTCTTCAGTAGATTTTAAAGGAGGTGTTAAAATGCGTTATGATATAAATGTTTTTTCGGTTCAGAATCATTTTGAGTGCTGTGCAGCTGAGGTGTTCTGGATGGAAAATAAATATTTAATAATTGGTGTATATAGAATTCCTGAAGGCGATACATCTATTTTTATTGAAAAATTGCATAAGTTATTAGATAAAGTACACACTAAAGATATAACTATTTTTTTAACTGGTGATTTTAATATTGACATATTTAAAACAAACAATAAACTCACAATTGATTTTTTAAATTTATTGTTAAGCTATAATTTTCATTTTACCATCGAAGAACCAACTAGAGTAACAAAAAACTCAAGCACATGTATAGACAATATATTTATAAATAGTGATGTCAATCAAATAAAAGCAAATGTAATCAAATGTAATCTATCTGATCACTATGGTCAGTTTTTAGAATTTAATTTGTTATTAGAATGTAATGTTCCAAAAACATCCACTTTTAAAAAACGTACTATTAATGAAGATTGTATTGCTTCTTTTTGTATCAGCTTAGAGAACACTTGCTGGGATCAAGTATTTAATAAGAATTGTCCTAATCAAGCTATAGATTCTTTTTATAATATATTTAATGTTTTATATGAACAACACTTTCCACTTAAAGAATTTCGAACTAACCCTGCAAGTAAAGATTATAAATGGATAACTGCAGATATAATAGAACTGAAAAGAACTGTATCTTTTTTGTATGATCTATCACAAACAAATTCAGTCTTTAAAGGTGATTATATTGTTGCAAATAATTTATACCAACAAACAATATCTGAAGCAAAAAAGAAATACCATGATAATATTGTTTTTAATGCTGCAAATAAAAATAAATCTATATGGCAAATTATAAACAAATTTTAAGGAAAGTCAGATTGTATTAGAGCATTTCCTGAATTGTCTGGAAATACCGTAAATGATGCAAAAAATGTCTGCAATGCATTCAATGATTTTTTTTCAACAATTACTTCTAATCTTACAAATCGCACTAACGGTAACCTGGAATTTGTAAATGAAGATATTGATATGTGTAGTTCTACAATATTTTTACGAGATATTGATGAGTACGACATAATTCAAATAGTTAAAAAATTAAAAAATAATAACTCTAGTAATTCTGACAATATTTCAAATTTTTTACTAAAGAAGATTATTAATTTTATAGTTGTTCCAATAAAACATATTTGCAATGTATCTTTTAATACAGGTATATTTCCTGACAGGTTTAAATTAGCTACTGTTATACCTCTTCATAAAAAAGGCGATACAAATACACTTGCAAATTATCGTCCTATAAGTATATTATCTAGCTTATCCAAGACATTAGAACATCTAATGAACAATAAAATTGTACATTTTTTTAACTCTAAAAGATTATTTGCATCCAGTCAACACGGATTTACAAAAGGAAAGTCAATAGAAACTGCTTTAGCAACGTTCACTGAAAATGTTTTAGGAGCTTTGGATAAGAAATTATTAGCACTTGGTGTTTTTATTGACTTGTCCAAAGCTTTTGACTGTGTTAATTTTAATTTACTGATAGCAAAGTTAGAACGATATGGAATTAGAGGTATGGCAAGCAACTGGTTTAATACGTACTTAAAAAACCGTTACCAAGCAGTAGTAACTCAAGTGAATGGAGAGGAAATTTGTTCAGAAACGCAAATGCTTACTTGTGGTGTACCACAAGGATCTGTACTGGGACCGACCTTGTTTTTAATATTTGCAAATGATTTTGATAAATGTGTTACCAGTATTATCACTCAGTCTATGTTGGTGCCATATGCTGATGATTCTAACATATTACTGAAGGGTGATTTAAATACTATACTTGTAAACGTAAATGTGGTGTATGAAAACATATTACAATGGATTGATAGAAACTGTTTAGCTATCAATAAAAACAAAACTGCTATCGTACTGTTTGGAACAGCTCAGTCAAATGGTCAAATTGGGGACTTAGTTGCAATAAATAATGACTTACTGAATGTTGTTGATTCTACAAAAGTTTTAGGAATAGAAATAGATCATAATCTTAAATGGCAATCACATCTAAGCACTCTCTCTTCCAAACTTTCTAGTATTTGCTATGGTCTTCGAATTTTATCTAAACACTGTAGCAAAGATATATTAAAAACAATGTACTATGGTAACTTTTATTCAGTTATGCGATATGGAATAATGTTTTGGGGAAGAGCGAGTGGTGCAGATAGAATCTTTATTATTCAAAAAAAAATCTATTAGAATTATATATGGTTTAAAGTGGAATGTGTCTTGCAGAGATGTCTTTAAGACACAAAATATTTTAACGTTTTGTGGTGTTTATATTTTTACAACTTTATGTTATGTGTTTAATAATATGTCCACGTTTATGATGCATAATGTCGATCATGATTATAAAACACGTAATAAAAATGATATTTTATTACCAAAACATAACCTAACTCTTTATGAGAAAGGCTATTACTATACCGGATGTAAATTATACAATGCTCTACCAAATGAAGTAAAACAGATAAATAATCAAAAGCAATTCAAAAAAGTTGTTAAAAAAATTCTTATAGAATGCAATTGTTATTCAATTGAAGAGTACTATACTTTCTGCAGGAGAGATATTGTATAATCTAAATTTTAATTTTTAACTCTGTACTCTGTCATTTTAAAATATCTATATATTAATAATGTATACAGTTTTGTGTCATTATGTTTGTTTTATTTTTAAGTTTATATATTATTGTATTAATATTTGACATGAATGTTTGTGTAAATTTATTTTTGTAAATTTTTTCAAATGTTTTAATAAATCTATCTATCTATCTATCATTAAAAAACAATTTTAAGAATGGCGTTATTGCTATTTTTATTTGGTATTTAAGATTAAATATATTTTGAATAAATTTTAAATACTCTAATGTGCTGATTTAAGTCATTCAAATTTATTATTAAATATTTGTAATTCAACAAAAATGCAATTTTATTTCTATTTGGCTTTTGATTTTGGATGTTTGGTCTAAAGTTTATCCATGTTTATTTATACTTATTTATTTTCTTTATATGCTTGTTGTTAATGTGTAATTCTTGATTTAATGTTTGTGATTTTGTTATTATTATAACCTTGTGTTCTTCATGTTCGTTGTAAGGCTATATTGTAAGATCATCCTTCCCTTAAGGTTTTGCCAGTTCCTCTATGGGTGCATCTCGTGGGAATTCGGAATCTCTCGCCGGCTTGCCGAAAGGAACCGGGGAAATAAAATACCCGGGGTAAAGCAAAAACTGACCGGATTTAAAATATGCAGGAGATTAAAAATGAAAGGACTTGACATTGATCAATTATTATGGATATGTCTCAGGAATAAAACATACCCCACGGAGGTTTTGCTTGCGGACAATTCTCTACTACCAAAATGGTAGCCTGCTCCTCGGATTCTGGAAGGAGCAAACAAATGACTAATGAAGAGAAAGCGACAACAAAAACAATTGAGGACTTTTTGAAGAACCCAAACACGGCTAGCAAAGGGAAGGTCAAAACCGCTTTCGGGGGCGTAAGCTCCGAAGACAGAGAGATGCATAGGGGGCTCAGGCAACTGAGCTAACCAAGACATCCTGTAATGCAACAAGGACGCATCAGCGATACTCCGCACTACCTGCACAAAACACCTCGGAAACATTAGAGACGCAAAAGTGAAACCTATTCAGTACTAGCACACCAGAATCGCAGGAAAAAACCGCAAAAAAGCAAAAACGACAAAGATACCACAAAGAAGACTTTCAAGGATACTCTTACGGGCATTGCACTAACAATAATTCCGAAAAGATTCTCTAAATATGTTACGGTCCATTTTTCATATGGAGATCGGCAACCAAATGTACATCTTGGACCTGAAACGATTAAGGTAGTTAATAGTTTTCAACTTAATTGAAACTATTTAATTGTTAAATTAATTAATAGTTTAATTAACAGATATGTTAGGGATTATGTGAAGTTAATGAATTAGTTGCTTACCTGCCGATATTGATGATTAATTGCTGGATGACATCTGATATCGATAGTTAGCCGATCTTGGATTCCGCTAACTTCCTTCTACCAATGTAACATCTGGAAAAATAGAATTGTTATTGGTTGATTATAATTATTATTAGTGGAATTATAATTAAAAATTGTTTAGTGTCAATAAGTCAGATTATCAACCAATTTTGTTGTTATTATTAGTTTAGGTTATGTGAGTTATTATAAGTTCACATCTTAGTTGAATCTTAGTTATTGGGGGAATTAATTTTATTATTGCTTAATTAATGTCTACTTACCATTATCTGATACTTAATCCGTTTATTGTGATGCATATACACAGGCACTGTCACTTCACTGTCAGTGTTGTTGTCAAACGCCATGTTGATTGGGCGACGTAAAGTTGCCGGGACAGGGCGTGGTTGGCAATCCTGTGTACTGATGAAAGGGTGGCAAATAATTTAATTGCGCATCACTTTCTCGCAAATCGTGGTCCGTTAAGCGTGGGTGTCCGTCTTCATATAGAGCAAGTGGAATAAATCCATGGCCATCCGAGCCGATTAACTGCTCTAGAAGATTTTTGTGGGTGCACAATTTATTGTGGAGGATTTGGTTTCCTACCAAATTAATATTTTGTGAAAAGTTTGGTTAAATGCAAATGTGCAACTCAACGCTTGATGCGGATTATTGACCCCACGTGGACCACGCGCGAACACTACGAAGCCGCACAACAACTTAGGTAGGATTAAAGTTTAAGGTAAAGAGACATTAATTCATTTTAGTTTGTAGTTATAGGCTTTGAATTCACATTTATCTTCAGATTAAATGTAAAATCTGATTGCTTCATCCTCCATACTCCATACTGCTGTATGCTTGAGTGAGCTGGTCAAGCAAATATGAATAGGAGTGGATAGGAATTATTATCCGACTTGGGAAATGGTTAGAAAGAGTCGAGATCCAACGACTATTAATCAGGAGTTGTGACAACTGGATCTGGTTGGAAGGAGCTGTCCGTTCCTTGGATTTGTATTATGTTATATGTGTATTTTATCGAATATCAGGTTCAATTTCAATTAATTATTAACCAGTTAGCCAGGTTTTCTTCCCTATTTTACTATTGTATTAACCGTCATATTTTAACTGGCAACTGAAGGTAAATTCATTTATTTCATATTCAAATCGATGATTCAATTGAACATCGGGCAACATAAATAGTTGCTAACATCCATGTTTGTGAACCAAAGTTCACATGAACTTAAGTTTAGCTTTAAGCATTTTAAAAATCTTGTTCAATTTTAAAGTAGAATTCTAGGGTACAATTTTATTGTTAAGACGTTGAAGTATCTGTGTCGGGTTAAACCATTCTATTACAGGGTCTTGTGCAGGGATAGCGCTATTCCGGACATAACGACAGTGAGTATTAACCATCTTATAATTTACTTTTATGTATACCTTACCCAGATAATTCAAGCCTGTTATTTTACAAAATTGTTTTGTACTCAACAAATATTGATTTTGAACGGTGTATTATTTATATCAAATTTTTGTTTTGAAGCATTATTGGCATTACTTTATTGGTTTTGCAAGTGTGCTTGATTTTGGATCTTTTTTTGCGATTCGACTATTGTTGACTATTATTATAATGTTTTGTGTATGACCTCTCTAACAATATCAATGACATTTAGTCATTGACATAGATTTTTTTTTTAATTATCATTGAAGCGGAATCTTTCTAATAATCATATTTTTTTTTGTTAAAATTAGAGCTATTAATCTCTAATTAATTTACTCTGTTTTAAATTTAGAGTTATAATCTAATAAATATTAGATAACTTGGCCTTTTTTTTTCTTTTCTTATCATCCATATATGGTATCGGGTTCTGCCTATTAGGAGGTGTGATCAATAACATAGAGGGTAGACTTCAAAAGAGAGAAAGTGGCGCTCACTCTTTACCACCCCCGTCTACACTGAGCTACGGGGGCAAGAGAAGCCCTGTCCGCCTCCTACTCAATAAAGAAGAAAAGAAATATAGTAGGACAAATATTACCTCAACGTTGAGGAGGCAGAGGCAGTTTAATTGACTATTTTGGGCAGGATACACAAAATAAAAAGTAAGCAGGTATCACTTCTTTTTCAAGAATGCTCTTTTAAAAGATGATTTCTGAAAACTGTAGGTATGAACGAGCTAACTAAACAATAACTTCGTAGCACATTGGCAAAACACATTTTATTGGATGGTAAAGAACTTCAGATCATAGATCAACAAGCAGCGGGAACGACGTACCGCTGATCCTTGAATGCAATGCCAACGCCTACTACGTAGCCTAGGAGAGCAAGAACATAAACATAAAAAATAAAAAACTCTTAGAATTTATAGTAGGATCTAGAAGTTTAATATCATAAACAAAGGTAAATAGCTAACGTTTTGCAATGCGTTGCGTAACAAGGTTAATAACCTAACATTAGCTAATCATAAAGTAAGTAAAATAATAAAAAAGTGGTACGTGTGGGACAAACCTTTATTGTCTAATCATGCATACATCCGATTCAGTATCAAATCTAAAAAAACGCTCCTTTCGGAATACAGAGACCCGAGAAAAACTAACTAGGATCTATAAAAGCACTTTCACAAATACCAAATAGCTGGAAAGCAGTAAAAGTGGTATTTATACCAAAACCGGAAAAAACCGCTAAGTCTTACAGACCAATCAGCTTGACATTCTTTATGCAAAAACTATTAAAAAAATTTGTCGTCAAGCACATAAAGAACAGGGTACTAAATGCTCGACCACTGCATCAACATCAATATGCCTACCAAATTGGTAAATCCTGCAAGCTAGCTATACACCAGTTAGTCAACAAATGCAAGAACACTATCCAATGCAAAGAAATTTGTCAAATGCCTCTTCAATATCCAGAAAAACAGCTAAAGCATTTCTGGATATTGAGGAGACATTTGACAATATTACCTTCAGATCCTCTCCAAAAATGGGTCAACTCCATGTTCAACAACCGGACGGTTACTATAACACAAGATGGAAAAACTGTAGGAGCTGAAGTAGCCAGAAAGGTGGTGTACTTTTTTCATGGTTGACTTACTACAAATACTCAACGACATGAGCATTTTTGCCCTAGGCTTCGCAGACAATCTTATTATCCTTGCATACGGGAAGTTTAGAACAACCGTGTCCAACATACACATTGTGCACTAAATATCAAAGAAAAGTGGTGCAAACAAAAAGTTATCAGTAAATCCAAGCAAAACAACGATTGTACAGTTTACAAAACGGCAAAAGACCACAGACCTAAAAAAATATCTGGAACTAACGCTTGACACTAGGCTAAGCTTCAACACACACTTGACAAATATAACAGCAAATGTCATTCGGGTGCTTTTTGCAGCATGGGGATTAACACCTAATATGACCAGACGGTTATACACGGCGGATGTAAGACCCATTATCACATACGGGGCAATTGTATAAGAAGAAAAAACCACTCTCAAGTGTACAGCCAAAAAACTAGACAAAGTTTAGAGGCTAGCATGTCTGTGGACAACTATTGTTACCGCCACTTCACCTGATGGTAATGGCAGAAGCTGCACAATGTAAACCTTGGAACCTAAAAACCTAACATAACAAAAGTGTTGCATGAAGAAAAAACTCTAATAATGAGGTCGGACTTCATAAAGGGCCACTACATCAGTAAGAAATTTGATGTAACAATTCCACATCAAAACGAATGAATAAAGAATAGATACCTGAGAACAGTCAAAAAAACTATTTGGTACACAAATATCATATGGGTGCCGGAGCTGGAATCTACAAAGACAAATACCAAGAAAAGCAAACTTTGCTACTTCTGGGCAAACATGCCTCAATTTTTCAAGCAGTGGTGATTGCCATTGAGTGCACCGCCAAGAACATGATCGAGAAAGAACTGATAACTACCATGTCAAACAGTCAAACGCCATTGCAAACCCTGCAATTGCCGATAATAAAATCCAAACTAGTTATGATCTGTATATATAGTCTAGAAGCAGTGGCCACAACCTGCATAGTTTGCCTGGTATGGATACCAAAACACCAAGGACAAAAGAAAACCTTATGGCAAACTAGCTTGCCAAACAAGAAGCAAAAAAGACATTCACTGGACCAAAACTCGTTTTTAAGATTCCATAGGCGTAACACAGCAACCTGTGGAATAGCTGTAAGAGTTGACACATTCAAGAAAATTCCTAACAGGACCATTGCAAGATATTAAAACAGTGGTAACACAAATAAGTCGCATGCAAAAGCTCACAGGACTGATAACCGGACACTGTGGACTCAACAAACACTTGCATAGAATGGGTATAGGAAAGAACCCAATATGCCGCAGATGTATAGAAGAAGACTCCAATACACATACTGATTAAATACAAAGCTTTTAAAAAACAACGCACAACCACCTTTGGAAAATCATTCTTAATTTTCCGTAAATCTTTTTGAGTTTCTGCTATCAATATAAATTTTGATCAAAACGTTACAACAGATCTTCTGACTTATGTTAGTCACAAATAGAATTTGACTTTAGACAAGCGTGGAGAAAACCTTGCAGCAGCTTTAGACATTTTTAAAGCATTTAATAGGGTATGACATTCTAATCTTATCAACAAGCTCCATTGTATAGGTCTTGATTATAAATCTGTAGGTTTCATAAAAAGTATTCTTGACAATAAATAGAAAAATTATAACTTAAATTGACTTTAAAATCATAAATGCTGGTGTTCTTCAAGATTCTGCTCTGTTACCAGTTTATTTTTGATTTACATTATAAAACTTCTTCAAATAACTGAAAGTCCTATTCCAGTTTTGCAGATGATAGCACTTTTCATACTTTATACTTTGCAAAGACCATATTAACAAATATAGCAGAACGTCTAAAATTTTTTTAGTTAAAATCTGTAGCATCTGTAAACAAATATCTTAAAACAATATCTAAATGAAACATTCTCAGTTAATTTTAACTTTAAAAAAACTCTACTTACTCAAAATTAAAACCCAAAGTACTATCAATACCAAATAATAAACTTAACAACAAATCTATATTTAAAGTTTCTTTAATTTGTCTTTTATGGATTACAATTTCACATAATCTTTTCTAAAAGTATTTTTAATTCTGTTTAACTTTTGCATATATTTGTTCTTGTATTGAGTATTGTTTCTAAGTATAAGGATTAGCATCGGAAATTACACTTCTATTTTAAAGTTTATTCAAAAACGAGCTATTAGAATCATTGCCAATTCAAAATTGACTAATGACGTAGATACTTTACAACAGCGGCATAATGATGCAAATTTTTAAATTCTCTATAAATATTTTTGAACATTCTTCAGACAAATTACAAGACATATCGCCATCTAAACAAATATTTACTTGTACTACAAGGCTTGCTAGGAATTCTAACAAATATTTACTAACAGTTCAAAAATGACGGCATTCTTTCTATGCTCTTAAAGAATTGTATTTATTCAATTTCAAAACCATTACATTTACTTTTCAACGCTTCATTAAATGAAACTACATTTCCTGATTTTTGGAAAAAAACTAATATTATGCTATTGCATAAATATGGTGCTAAAGAAAATATTCCAAATTATAGAGGCATTTGCATTCAATCTGCTATCCCAAAATTATTTGATCAAATTATAACTGGTCAAATACATTGGATGTGCAAAAGTATTTTAGCAAAAGAACAGAATGGGTTTTGTGAGGGTCGATCAACACTTACCAATCTACTTTCTTACAAATATTACATTTTAAACGCATTTGAATGCAAAACTCAAGTTGATTCTATTTACACCGACTTTTCAAAGTCTTAAATTGTGTGAGCTACAATAATTTGATTGCCAAAATTTGTGCCTTGGGTTTTCATAATGCAGTGGTTTTTTGGTTGCCTTGCTTTTTAAAAAACCAAACGCAGTGTGTAAAAATCAATAACTTTCTTTCACAACCTATTTTAGTTCTATCAGGTGTTCCCCAGGGATCGCACTGCGGACCAACTTTATTTTTACTTTTTATCAATGATCTTTTTGACTGTATTAGTTCATCATCATTTCTATTATTTGCAGATGATTTAAAAATTTATATTTTATCTATCAATGATTCTTATCTTTTACAACAAGATTTAGACTCTGTTAATGTTTGGTGTTTTATTAATAACCTTTTGTTTAATGTTAATAAATATGTTGCAATCAGTTTTAATAGAACGCTAAGCAAAATTTTGTACAATTATATTATCGATAACAAGGTGCTACAACAAGTGACACAAATTAAAAAATTGAGTGTAATTTTTGATTTTAAACTTACGTTTGTTAAACATATTAGCTACATGTGTAATATAAAAATGCTAGGGTTTGTATATAGGGTGTTACCTGATCTTTCTTTCTTCTTCTTCTTCTTTGTCAGCCATTTATACGCCACTGCTGGCGTCTTACATTACAAGGAACCTACAGTTTTAAGTGGATTCCGAACCACTGGAGAGAATTCGTCACTCCTCAGAGAAGGTTTTAGCCGTAAAACCCCACGCTGGCAAGGCGGGTTGGGGAGTGGGAGAGCGTATAGAAAGTGAAAAGTATATCACGGTATATGGGAATCAAACCCACGATCTTCGGTACAGCGGCCGGATGCCTAGACCACTGCGCCACGCTCTCTCATCTTTCTTTAAGTACTCTTAAATTACTATACTGTGCTTTGGTGCGCTTTCATTTAGAGTAAGTTCCGTCAGTCTGATGCTCTTTCTATGAAATTTATAGTCAGAATATTGAACGTGTCTAAAACAAATTTTTTTGTCTGTTGTCCTATAGATCTGGTATATTGTCGGTTAATTTTGATCGCAATTACATTGCTTCACTATACAACCGTCACTAAAACTTCGGCGCAAAAGATCACATCTCTCATTATTGTATGGTCTAGTCTGAAGTAGACTGTCCTGAGTTACTTGTATCTCTTCTATTCTACATTTCTATTAGTGAACGACGTACCAGGCAGGCTTCATTATTTAGAGAATTTACACATTCTACTAATTATAGATTTCACAACCCCATTGGTAAAATTTGTAGATTTGCAAACTGTTTACCAAACAATTTCAATTTTTTTGGTTCTAAATCAATGTTTAAGATTCAATTGAGTCATATTGAATAAATGTTATGTATTTTATTTTATATTATATTATGTTATTTATGTCATTCTTTTCCTTCTGTTTTTTATATTGATTATTTTATATATTATGTATTATATTGTTTATATTCATTGTATTTATATATAGATGTAAATGGTTTTACTTACACCGTAAATAAAGAATTATTATGTAAGACCAAAACTTTTAAGAAAAAAAATTTTAACCGTACTTTTGACTAAACTTCCAAATTCAATATTTCTAGTTTTCAATGTGTAGTTTTAGCAAGTGTGGTTTCACTCATTGAAATTCAAAGCTATTTTTATGTTGATATAACGTATTAAATAATTCTTAAATATCACATTTAAAAATTTAAAAAAAATAATAAAAAAATCATTTGCGTATTTTGGGTTATTGAATGACAGTATACATCCCTGACTTACTTTCCTTTAAATTTGCATATTTTTATAGATTCTTTATTTACTTGAGGAATAATTGCTTCGTACCAGTACAACACAACATATCTTTATGTCAAAACACATATGTTAAATAATTGTTTTTTTAGTACCAATCTCATTCCTGATACCAAACTAAAAGTTATATGTTTCTTCTTTTAGTTTATTGTAAATTAGATAATTTTTAAAAATTGTTTTATCCACTGTTTTAGTATTATTTCGGCTAAGTATACTTTATAAAAAAATTTACTATAATGTCTACATGGTTTAGCTTTCGTATTAATTTTAGAAGTTTGTATGGATTTTTGTCTAATCCAATGCTTTTTATTGTTTTATTGCATTACATTTTTTTAATGTTTAGTCTTTTGCAGTAATTTGATTTGTTGTGTTTTGAAAAAAGTTTTTTTTTTCACCTTTCAGTTTTTGTTTTTAATTATTTAATTATTATTTTTAGCTTTAGTTATAAAGACTTTTTGATTTCTGTTATGTGTTTTGTCTGCAGATCCTTTACAAGTTTGCAATTTGTTTTTGTTTTGTAGGAGATCTCCAGTGGTGTACCCAGTCCTGAGATTTATTGTCTACACAATTTTTGTTTGGTACCAAGTAACCGTGCCTACTCTTTATGTAGAATTTTAAAAACACTCATTTCTGATATTTTTATTTTTTTAGCTATAATTGAAACTTTGACTCAACAGACAATAAACACATAATGTTCAACGTTGATAATTTTGTCAGTTTGTGCTTATAGAAGTTTTTCACATTTTAAGTGATAAATAGACTTTTTGTACCATTTAAACTGTTTGTACCAATATTTGACTTGAATGTATGACAGGCTATTTTATCCATACATTTTTGCATTACCTTATTGTGTCATAACCAGGTAGATAACATAAAAAACTTTTCTCATATAACAAGTATGTAATTAATATTTTCTTCTTTTATTTTGTAGAAATTTTTTATATTTAACATTTTTTTATTCAGAAATAATAAAATATTCTACTATATAATTATTTTTTAATGGCAAACATGTTTCGCAAAATGATTTGCATTTTCAATGCCATATTCATGATTAATAAATTATTTAAAAATTTGTTTTTCCCGCTACCCAGATTTCCTGTTTTAAATTTAAATTTGTTTTTTCCCGCTAACCAAGATTTCCGTTTTTTTGTTGACATTTTTAATTTAATTTTTAATTGTAAGGTTAGAAATATGTCATATCTTGAATATTAAATATTTACACTTGAAGTTAGTGTTGATATAATAAATTTATTTTAATAACATGTCTAATATTGGTGAGTTGTATAAGTCTAATTGTTCGTTAATTACTTTATAATTTGGATTTTTTGAATTTTTATAATTTCGGATAAAAATTTAATATTTATGGAAGACTTAGAAATTAAAAAACATTTAAAAAATCCAAATTATAAAGTAATTAACGAACAATTAGACTTATACAACTCACCAATATTAGACATGTTATTAAAATAAATTTATTATATCAACACTAACTTCAAGTGTAAATATTTAATATTCAAGATATGACATATTTCTAACCTTAAAATTAAAAATTAAATTAAAAATGTCAACAAAAAAACGGAAATCTTGGTTAGCGGGAAAAAACAAATTTAAATTTAAAACAGGAAATCTGGGTAGCGGGAAAAACAAATTTTTAAATAATTTATTAATCATAAATATGGCATTGAAAATGCAAATCATTTTGCGAAACATGTTTGCCATTAAAAAATAATTATATAGTAGAATATTTTATTATTTCTGAATAAAAAAATGTTAAACAAGTATGTAGTCAATTTGTCAATGTTCTTAAGAGATTTACACAATCCAACTTTGTAGCAATTTGTAGTACGTATTAATGACTACAAGCTTTTCTGTTTGGCAAAATTCCACAAGCCTGTCGCTTTTTTTTTCTCAGTCCAAAACTTTTTACCGTGTCATGTACCGCGTCTTTCCCAACTTTGTACATAAAACCTTTCTTATTGTTATGTCTTGTTTTTTTTTTAAACAGTGCATAGATCTTTATAGAACTGTTCAAGTTCTTTGTCAAAGTTTATCTGTTGTTGGTGCGTAAATTTAAATAACATTAATATTTTTTTTGTGGCCTATTTTATAAAACATCAGTCCCGAACTATAATCGTTGTTGAACTATAATTGTTCAGAAATTTAGCATGGCTATTATTACTGTCTTTATGTTTTTTAGATATAAGTTTGTACTTTTCATATCTAATATTTAAAATAGGCAAAATCAGTGATGACCGATCTTACCGACACATCTTAAATTTTAAGCCCGAGTTAAGTTGACAAGTTTGAGTTAGCGCATTGCCCAGACATTATAAACGCGGATTTGAAGCTTAACTATTAGTGAAGACGAAACTGGCAACTTATATTTAAACAATAGTTAAGCATTAAGTCCGCGTTTATATTGTCAGCGCAACGTGTTAACCCGGATTTGGCAATTTAACTCGGGCATAAATTTTAAGATGTGTTGGTGAGATCGGACATGAATGTATTAATATTATTAATAATAAAAAAAATGTATATGTCAAATTGGCATTTTGCAACAATTATCAAATAATAATAAAAATTTATAAACTTAAATTTATAAACTTTATATTGGTTCGATTTATTGATGCTTTTTGAGTAATACATAATATGCTTATAATGGTAATGAACTCCAGTTTCTAGTTATCTAAAGTTACTTATGCATGCTTAAAATGTTTATTCTTTACTTTAACCCTTACCATACCTTATGTTATAATAATATGTAATTACCTATAGTAAGCATAGCTTGTGCAGTCTCCAATATTAAAAATATATCTGAAGGAAATTCATTGAATCTATGTTTTATTGATAAATTGCCAGCTAGTGTGCCAATCTGAAAAATAATTTCAAATTAGTTCTCTAGCCAATTACATTTATTTGATTTTACATTTCTAACCGGCACATGAGCTATTAATTCAATGTGATCTGCCATTTTTAATAAATGAGAAAAATTCTCATTACTACTAGCTGCTTTAAACAAGTATATAGAATCTGTTAAACTAACTGCACCTCCAATTATAAAGTTTTTTGTTTCCATTCTATGGAATATCAATTCTTCTACATTTGTAATGTCAATGTACACATCTGCTGTTAATAAGCTTTTATATACACCTTAAACAAAATAAAATTAAACACTAACATATTATTATTAAATAATTTTACCATGTGCTGTATTCCCTGCTACTAATCTGCAATCTTTTTTAGAATTAGCAATAAATACGTTCATAATATCTTTAATAGTTTTAACCTGGTACCATTTATGATTGCCAAATGAATAATATACAGGGTTAATTTTGTTACAAGATGTTTTGCATGCTTTCTTACAATTATCTTGCTTGCATTTAGGAAAGTTTTCAATATCATCAACAAAGCCAATATTAGCTTCTTCAAAATCACCAGCATATTGCTTAAAAGCAGCCAATATTGATCTATATCCAGTGCATCGGCAGATATTACTTCCAAATGAATTCTCAATATCTTCCATGTTTAGGTTTCCACGTTGGTACAATGCAAACATGTTCATAACCATACCAGGTGAACAAAATCCACATTGGGTTGCATTAAATAAAGCTAAATCTTTTTGTATTGGATGATATCCCATTTTGGCATTGCCAATTCCTTTAATCGTTGAAATTTTCCAATTACTACATGAAAATATTGATACTAGACACTACAATATAAAATAACACATTTTTTACAAATTAATTAATTAATATTCAAATTAATTACAGAATTAACAGCAAATGTGTGTTCTTGTTGATCCGGATGATTGACAGTTACAGCAACAATGCAAACACCGCAACCACCTTCCTCGCACATCACTTTAGTCCCAGTTAAGCCCATAATGTTTCTAAGATAATCATTAAGCGTGGTTTCAGGAGTAATATCATCAAGATTAACTAGAAAATATTTTTTTTATTATTAATTAAAAAATAGTAATAACAAAGCAAATTAATTTTTGATAAGTTGGCCATCAATCGAAGTCTTTTAGCTAAAATAATTAGGGTTTTTATTATTTAAATTAATTAAAAATAATAAATAAACTGAGATAAGTAGTTGTCTTATTCAATTTAAAAATTGTAACTTTAATCAGTCTGACTGAAAGTCTACATACCTGTATATTTAACATCTTGAACAAAAATATCAAAAAATTGTTTTTCAAATGTAGAATTCATACTTATACAGATGCAACTGTGACCTATGTATACATTAACTTAATTAACAAATTTATAAAACAAGAGTTTTCGTATAAACATTGATAATGTTAATGGATATTTATCAAAGATTTTAAATTTTTTGATCAGTTTGTTTTGTTAATGTTATGTAATTATGTCTGACCTTTCTATAATTTATATCAATCTATTAGTGTTATTAAATTATATAAACTTGTGTATCCGCTTACAATGTGGTTGGTTAAAAAGTTATGATACAGTAAATTTCCCGAATTTTTTTCAAAAATACAATGTTATAAAAAAAGTTAAACCTTAATGTTCTGGAAGTATAAATTGTTTTATATGCTGTGAGATAATATAGATTTATTTATTTACATTATATCATTTTTTTTTATTAAAAGAGAAAAAGATGTAGATGTGGAACCAAAACTTAGCAAGATCTTATATAAAGGTTGGATGAGTAATTTTTTGGCCAAAAGATGTTATTACAAAAATTAATTTATCTGTACTCGTATTTTTGTGAGACCGCCTTGAGACTGAGCCAGAAAGATTTGTTTATAAAGAGCATCCTAAACCACAAGTCGGCAAACCACCCAAAAGGTAAATAACAAACAAATATCAATATTAATAATAATTCTATGTTAGTCAACCGTTCAAATATAAAATTACTTCTTTATTCTTTTTCATTTAGCAATTTTTGTTGTCCATTCTCTAATTGCTTCTATACTTTTCTGTTGTGAGTTGCTGCTATCCAGTTCATTTTTATTTGTTTAATGTCATCTTGCTGCAAGTCTTTCTGGCTTCTTTTGTTGGCTCTGAATTTTTATTCTATTATTTTCTTTGCCCATTTTCAATCAGTTTGGGCTTGCAACATCTCCAGTCCATCTCTACTTTTTTTTACAATATTTACTACAATATCTTGAACGCCAGTTCTTCTACGGATATCTCCTATTCTCAGTCTTCTATCAACAAAAAAATCGGTCGCCCTGTCGGAGCCGAAGCAAAAAGTGAAAACAACTTTTCCATGTGCCGCCGTCAGCTACCCGAGTCAATAGAACAAATAGTTTCGTCCAGCAGTTTAACGACGTTGCTAAACAATAAATAAGTGTATTAAGTTATAAAAATAAGTTAGTGACCAATATATATTATAAATTATTAATATTGGGCTAATGGTCAAATTATATTTTTTAAAAACTTTAAAGTAATCAATTAAATAATTTGACCACTCCCCCAATATTAATAATTAGTAGTAAATACTAAAGACTGTATTGCCCTAAGTAATAAAAGGTGTTCCAAAATTAACGCAAAATTTGATGAAAATAGCAACATGGAACGACAGAAGTATGTATGCGGCGGGAAAGATAGAAAATACCATCAGAGAAATGAAAAGAATGAAAATAGATAGAATAAGCGGGGTCTGGGCCCTCCGCTCCTCCGCTTCCGGTGCTGTGTTATAATGTGTATAAGAAATTGTAAAACGTGCCCCTCCACTTTAATGACGTGCAATAATATCATATCCATATTAATATGTAAACAGTCCAATAGATTGAAATGCTTGGAATAAGCGAAATGAGGTAGATTGGCTCCGAAGAGTGTACCATAGATGGCTATCAAGTCTACTATGCCGGCAACGACAACCCAAGTCATTATAATAGAGTCGCTATAAAAATAACTAAGTAAGTATGTAAAGCATTTAAAACTTTTATACCAATATCTGATCGAGTAATTATACTACAATTACAGGCTCAACCAGTGAATATAAATAATTCAAGTATATACAACCACAAGTACCAGTACAGATCAGGAAATTGAGGAATTCTATGTACAAGTCACGAATGCCTTAAAACTCACTAAAAACTCCGAGTTAACAATGGTACTAGGCGACTTTAACGCCAAGGTTGGTAAAGGTGTTTGTAGAGATATTGTTGGTAACTACGGGCTAGGAACACGAAACGACCGTGGTGATAGATTTATCGAATTCTGTGAAGAGCATGACCTTGTCATAACAAATACGTTTTTCAAATTACCACCAAAAAGACTCGTGGATACGTGGAAATCTAATGCCAATAACTCAAACAGATTGGTACGTAATCAAATTGATTATGTATTAATCAAGAAACGGTTTAAAAACTGCATAACATCTGCAAAAACTTACCCCGGAAGCGACATAGGTTCTGATCATAACCCAGTAGTAGTTTCTGCACGGCTTAGACTTAAGAAATGACCGACGTCCGCAGAAAAAAATAGATATCTCACGATTATCAGACATAAATACCAAAGCAAATACAAGAACAGAACTAAATACAAGACTTCAAACCATCAACATTACGGAAGATGCAGTGGAATTGGCGTGGAACAACATCAAAGATGTAATTCTGAGTACGGGCGTAAAATATCTTAAACCAGACCCACAAATCAAAAAGAAAACATAGATGACTTTTGAAATACTGCAACTAATGGATAATAGGCGAGCGGCAAAGCATGACTGTGAAGCTTATAAAGTATTGCAACGGAATATCCGTAAAAAGATCAGAGAAGCAAAGGTGCAATGGCTAAGTAAGGAGTGCAAAGAGATAGAAAGCTTGGGTAGTAAATACGACACACAAGAAAGTAAAAGAAGCTGCCGGCCTCAGCAAACCCAGAAAATATGCAATGCTGCTCGACAATCAAGGAAAAATTATTCTAAACCTAGAAAAGAAGCTAGCGAAATAGAAGAACTTTATCCAAGAACTTTTTCAAGATCAAAGAGTGGATCATTCGGCAGAATACGATGTAACGGAAGGACCCGCAATAACAAAAACCAAAGTAATACATGCAATAAAAATGTCCAAAGAAGGTAAAACACCAGGGCCAGATAACATATCATCAGAAATGTTAAAACTCATTGAAGAAGATCGAGCTTTAAACGTACTTGTGGACTTCTTTAATACCATTTATGCAACCGGAAACATTTCTAAGGACTGGTTAACCTTCGTTTTCGTAACACTGACAAAGAAAGCAACTGCTAAAAACTGTGGTGACTATAGAACCATCAGCCTTATGAGCCACGTCTTGAAGATTTTCTTGAAGATCATCCAAGCAAGAATATATAGTAAATGTGAATCTTGCCTAAGTGATACTCAATTTGAGTTTTGCGATAGGATGGGAACTCGTAAAACTTTGTTCGTTTGTGTTTGTTTATCCAGGTACTAATTTAGCGTTGCCAAGACGTGTCTGTAGACGTGTACGCGTGCTTTATAGACTATCAAAAAGCGTTTGACCGTGTAAAACATAGCAAGCTCATAGTGATCCTGCAAGAACTAGGTTTAGATAGCAGAGACATTCGTATTATTGAAAAACTTTACTGGCACCAATCCGCATCCGTGAGAGTAGATAACAACAATACAGATAAAGTAGAAATCCAAAGAGGGGTTAGACAAAGGTGCGTGTTATCATCACTTTTATTCAACATATACTCCGAACGAATATTTGCCAAAGCCTTGGATGGAAAATCTGAAGGTATCTTACTAAACGGGGAGGTGGTGAATAACTTGCGGTACGCAAATGATACGGTCCTGCTGGCAAATACAGAGAAAGATCTTCAAGAATTTCTGAACTGTGTCGTGGCTAATAGTGAACAAGCAAGCCTAGAACTAAACATAAACAAGACCAAAGTCATCGTAGTCAGTAAGGAGCGCAATGTGGTGACAAACATAAAAGTAGAAAATCAGTAAATTGAACAAGTGGCCCAATTCAAATATCTAGGGTGCTCCCTGAATCAGCAATGGGACCAATCGAAACAAATTAGATCCAGAATAGAACAAGCTCGCACCGCCTTCAATAAAATGAAGCAAGTTATGTGCCACAGGGATCTTAATCTCAATCTGCAAGTTTGGTTGCTACGTTGTTATGTTTTTTCCATATTAATGTATGGCGCAGAGACCTAGACGCTCACAGATGCTATGTGCAAAAAGTTAGAAGCATTCGAGATGTGGTCATACAGAACGATGCTACGTATAGTGTGGACAGATAGAATATCTTATGCCCAAGTTCTGGCACGCTTCAATAAGAACACAGAAATTCTATATCTTCTGAAAAAACGCAAGCTTGAGTATCTTGGCCATATCATGCGAGGCTCGAAGTAAAGATTACTGCAAAATATAATGCAGAAAAAGATAGTTGATAGGCAAGGGCCAGGTCACAGAAAGACGTCCTGATTGAAAAACCTACGACAGTGGTTTAGGGTCAGCACTACAACTCTTTTTTGTAGAGCTGTCAACAAGACCCAAATAATGTTGATGATCGCCAACGTTCGTGGAGGACAAGGCACGTAAAGAAAAAGAAGAAAACACAGTTTTTAGTTTTTATACAGTACTTAAGATTGGGTTATTTATGGAATAACACATCGGTCAAATAGCTTTTAGCGGCTAAATTTTGTTGGTGCAGCGTTTAATTTTCTCCTGTAACGCAGGGGTTGTTGTGGGCTTGTTGACATAGATCTTTGACTTCAAATAACTCCATAAAAAATCTAATGGTGTTAAATCACACGATTTAGGGGGCCAATTCTGATTACCAAAACAAAACAGTAATTGAATAGTTATACGGGCTATAGGTTTTATTTTTACTAACCCTAAACTCACAGCTGTCAAGCCAACAAATGGCGGCAAATTCAAATCTTGCGTTAACTTTAGGACACTCTTTAAAAACTTGTTATCATAACAATAGTCTTAAACTTAGTAAATTAAAAAATTCCAATAAGCTATAGACCTATCTTCTTAACTATCTGCTTATACAAATTACTAGAGAAAATAAAGCGTTTATTATTTATACATTAAATTTAAGAGTTTTAACTGCTAATATTCAATAGGGTTTAAGAAATTATTGTTTAATAATTAATCATCTTGTTTGGCTAAACACAGCAATTAAAAAAGTTTCTTTACAGAATAAACAGTTTCTTGATATATTCTTTGACATTGCAAAACATATGACGTATTTTGATTTACTTTGAGTTTATGTTAATATACGGTGAGTTAATAATCCAGTGTATAGTCTAACATCTTTGGTAAAGAGTATGTGGTATAGTTAAACCCTTCTCAGACAACAAAATTTTTGGTACTTTATGCTTTAAATACGATGACCAAAAAAAATTTATTATCTAAATTTAATAAACAATGTATTTTACGTAAATTGCCTTTCCACCCAGTGTAAGACACATATAATGGGTATACACCCTTTATTAGAGTAATAATTTACATAAAATCACAATAATTATTGATGCCGCCAATAAGCGATCTCATTGGGCATTAAAAATAACCAATCAAGAAGACAAAAGCTTATCAGGAGTGCTATAAAAACATTTTTTACTAACCAAATTCCATCATCAAAGCTCTCATTAGTCACACCTACAAGTAAATTTAAGATAACCCTTTTACCTGCTAGCGTAACAATAAGCAACAATTGTCATACAGCCCAGTAAAATATAAAATCAAAGTATAACAGCGGATAGATCACATAAGTCCACCGCAACTTTCTTACCAGTGCGCATTGATGAATCCAGAAGCATGACCTAGTGCAGATGGCAAAATCGGTGGTCTAGCAGATTACTATCTGGTAAAAAAATTTTAAGCAAAAGTTAAACAGAAGACAAGCAATACAGTGCAACCAAATATTACGGTAAACAAAGTAGGCTTGGCATTTCTCTAAAATGACATGCTTGGCATTATTGTCGCTGATTAAGAGACAAAAAAAGGTCAAGTTAGTATGTCTTATGCGCAAGCAACATAAATCTTTTTTTCTTCTACAAAAACCTTAATTTTGTTCAGTTTGCTCTTAAATTATTTTGAATATTGAATTAAAGATTGGCAACTAGTCTTAAATCATTTTATACTTGTGTAAGATCCGCGTCTGCTATTTGACGGACTGCTTTATTGGCCAGCTCGTAGTCTTTAATACCCACATAATCCAGGCTGACTACCAAAGCTTGTGCAAGCTAGCCTGGACCAAATACATAAACTTTATACTCAGAATAGCACTTAGCAAGTCGGAACATAAGAGGAACGAGCTATGAGATAATGTCACAGTTTAGCATTATCAAATCCATATAATTATGCAGTGCATACGGAGAGATACTATGGATGAGCCGTAAATGAGCATTATTTTTCACTAAAAAGCTGAAACAGTTAAAAATGTCATTTCTGTTCTTCTTAACCAATTTTACCAATCAGTCCAAATAAACTTTTTCTTAATAAAAAGAGGTTAACTTTGTCAAAGTTGCCATCTTTTTTGATAACCAGAATAAACCAAAGAACAAGTCCTGCTTTTTCATCACTGGCACTAGCATTTAGCAAAATATATTTACCGGACTTCTTTTCTTATGCATAAAAAAAAGCTGAAATTTGACAGCCACATCCATTAGCACCCGACCAGTTCCACCAACTTCCAAAAATTAGTCCCACCACTACTGGAGCATTTTTCTACAACTGTGGTAATTGACTGACCGCACCAACACGTAACATAATTTTTGATGTAGCATTATTTAAAAAAATGCGTTTTACCTACCGCCAAGTTAAAAAAAATGAATAAAAAATATAATGCCAAAAAAATATAGTCAGGAATAACTTTGAGTACATTTGGTTTTGCTTTTGCTAATTGAAAAACTTGAACTCCTGCCGGTATGGCCCTCTTACTAACTACCCACAAGGGGGTACATTACATATTATACAATTATATATATACACCCTGTGTTAATTAATGTAGAGAAGATATTACACAAACAGATTTCTTGTTTGATTCGTACACAAAAAGTTTTAATAGAGTTACAATCTGAAATGCGTTCTTTTTGAAATGCAGAGTAATTTTTTTCCCACAATTTTAAATTTACAGGATCAAAATTTAATGCGTTGTATAATAACAATTTATTTAAATTAAAAATTAAATCGTAATAGTGCAATAATTAATTATTATTATTAATAACAATAATAATTATCAAAAATATAAAAAAAAAATGAAGATGCATACAGAATTCAAAACAGAAGTTATAATAGATCTTAAAAACGTCATTATACTGCTCAAATACACGCATCAATTATTTTTCTCATACATTTTTTTGAATAGTCTGAAATAAAGCTACAATTCAATTTCTTAGCTTTCTTCTGTGTTTATTGGCGTGTTCTAAACCAAACATTTTAGAAAGAAGAAATCAAGACTGTTTAGATCAGAGGACTTAACAGGCCACAATTAAGGTCTACCTCAATCTATCCAACAATTGTTGAATGTTCTGTTCAAAAACTAACAGACTTTGTACAGATGCAATGTTGTGCATAAACCAGCCTTCATTCCTTATAGTAAATGAAAAATTGTCAAAGATATGCTTAAAGAAATTTAAGATACAATTCTTCGTTGAGTTTTTTTGGCAAAATTGCCCTATCAAAAGACCTCCTATTATGCCAGCGCACACATTTACAAACAATTATTTTTAAGAATTTTGATTTACTTATTGCGTGTGGATTTTCTTCAACCCACAAATGATTGTTGAGAAAATTCTTATAATATGTAGTAATAATTGTATTATCAATTTATTCTTGTTTTTAGCAAATTTTGAAAAAAACAATTAAATCAGATAAGTATAACAATCTATACACTTTTGAAATTAAAAAAAAAAAATTATTAAACGCTAGTTAAAAACGTCAGATTGACTAATGTTTTCTCTACTACAAATTTTTGGGTAATTGCAGTATTTACATAGAAGATTAATATGAAGTATATAGGAACAATCTAACACAAGATGCATCTTTAATATGGATATACTACAGAAGGTTTATATTTATAAATAAATAAAATTATTGTAAAATTTAAATGGTTTTCTGATATGTAATATTATAAAGTTTAATACAATTTTAAAATGGTATTAAGTTTTTCTAGAAATTCTGCCCAACTTTGTTAATTTTACCAACTCTGTAACATTTAAAATAACAAAGTTTCTCATAGAACACATGTAAATTATTGACACCCTGTCTATATGACTTTCTTAAAAAACGCTTTCTAGAAGGTTAGCATTGTTTCCAGAAAATACCATTTACAGTTTTTAATAAAAAAATTGTTTCCTATCATGAAATGTTAATCTTAAAATCATAAAAAGTCCAAAAATCTTATATTAAGTTTAAAAATATCAAAATAAAACAATTGTATTGCCATTTATTAAATGGAAATTAAACAACTTTATAATTGCAATGATGCAATATATCAAAATTGACGTAAGATTATTCCAAATACTCTCCGTGGGAACAGTATCTATTTTTATTAATTTCATAATTTTAAATATTAAAGATTTTTATATATAATCCAATTATATATTAAAAGCGCTATTTTAATTATCTACGCAGTTGTAAAAATATACGTTTCTGTTATCAGGCATATTGATGTAAAAATCTGGAGTTCAAAGGTTTTATTATGATTTGATATTTCCTTACCAATATAAAAATTGTGTCATGTTTGTATGTAATCAATAGGTAATTTAATTTAACTTAAAATACAGTCTCAAAACGATACAACTATTTCAGTTAAAAACAAAAGAACTTAAATTTGATTGTAATTATTATTTTTTTATATAATACAAAGAAAATTAAAAAAAATTACTATTTAAAAATAACATTGATAAATTACAATTTAATTAATTTAACGTTGTTGAGATTTGCACACTGTCTTAAATTTTTCTAAAAATTTACAAAGTTTCTTTTTTTGTAATATTTTATAAAGTGCAATGTAAAAATATAAATGTAAGTCGTTTTTAAAACTACACAATAAATAAAAAACTATTTGAGTTTACTGTAAAAACAAAACTTTTTTTTAATTAAATAGTAGTGGCTGTTACTATGTGATAGTTTATTAAAAAATAAAGAAAACACATTTATTATGTACTATACTGTGGAACTATATCTGTGGCTTCCTTGAGAAGTACATGTAAAACTTGTGAAGATAATTTTATAGTGAAAAACAAAAGTATTGAGTGCAGTTTATGCAAAGTATTATACCATGCACAGTGTGTCAACATCAAGGATCAAACAAAAAAAGGTATCGTTGATTCAAGAAATATTAATTGGTTCTGCGACGAATGCATAGAAGTTAGCGAAGTTAGGTTAACAACTGACTTTAGCAAAGAATTAACTCAAGCTACCCGAAAAATAATAAATGCAATTAACACAAACCATAATGATCTGATAGAAAAACTACGTTCAGACATAGAGGAGAAACACTGTATCCTTATAAAACAAAATGAAGAATTAATAAATAAAATTAGTAAGCTGGAAAATAAAAATATTCAGCAAAGTAAACAAACTAAGCAAAAGCCCAAACCAACTGTAAATCAGAATAATATTTCCAACAAAAATACAGAAAATAATACAACAGTTCATACGGAAGAATTAGTTATTTGTCCAGAGGTGGCGCCACAGAAATTAGTTGTAAATAGTGCTGACATCCACAATCCATCTATAAACAACACAAATCAATGTAACGAACCAAATATAAATGAACATGATTCTAATAATTCATCAGAAAAAAATGACAATTGGATAACTGTTAAACGTAAACACACTAACAACAAAGCAATAATAGGAACATCAAGTAATACAAATACAGTATTAAAAGCAAAAGAAAGCAAAATGTGGCTTATTCTTGGTAATGTAGAAAAATCGTGCACTACTAATCATGTGCAAGGATTATCTAAAAACAATTCTTAATCACAGCAATTTTGAAGTTTCTAATATCCAAACAAATTATGGAACTACTTGCTACAAGCTTGGGGTTTTGAAAGAAGACTATTCAGCAGCAATTAATCCGTCAAACTGGCCTACAGGAATTAAACTAAGTAGATTTTGGTTTCCTCAAAATAATCATTCAAAAAACTTAACTACCAACAAAACACATCGACAACTATAAACCGATGTATAATTAAGATTGCGCATATAAACGTTCAGTCAATAACTAACAAATTAAATCTTATTGAATTATTTTTAAAAACAGAAAATATTAATATAGTTGCTATAACAGAACATAGGGTAATGAATAACCAAATTAAACACGTTATAATTCCAAATTTCCGTTTAGCAGCATATTTTTCAAGAAAAATACATATTCATGGCGGAGTGGCTATTTATGTACAAAATGATGTGATTTAAAAATTTAAATAGGGTACAAGAAGTTTCTATTGAGTTAGATTTTGAAACCTGTGGAATCACATTTAAAATGGGAGATGATCATGTAACGTTATTATCTATTTATCGTTGTACTAACGGTAGCTTTGACATTTTTAATAGAAATCTGTTATTAATACCAATAATTGCCAAAGGTGACAAACTTATAATTTGTGCAGATTTCAATATTGATTATCATTCAAATTCAGCTCAAACTAAAATACTTAAGGATATTTTATAATCCAACGATCTTAAAGTTACCAGTACGGAATATAGACGTGTTTTCACTAACTGTAATAACATTACATCTTACAGCACCATTGATTACATTGTAACAAACATAGACAAGCATATATACGAGTACAAAGCTAGTGTGATAGGACCTCCAATTGCTGACCATTTTAGTATTACATTATTGATACAAAACCATATTGCCAATATTAAATCCGATTGTAATGTTAATTATTACCAGAGTCGTAACTACAATTCATTCAACATACAAAAAATAAAACACATGGCTAAAATTACAGACTGGACAAGACTAATGCAACCCTTTTTAATAGAAGAAGTTTTTTCAAACTTTATTACAACTCTTCAAAACTTATTGGACAGCTGTTGTCCAATTGAAATAAAAAAATGCAAAAGTAAACATAAATGCAAAGACAATTGGATTACCAACACTACACAAAAGTAATTCTTTAAAAGATATGTTCTGGTTAAATAGTAATTTTAATGATGCTGAACTAATATCTTCATATAACATATAGAAAAAAAAAACATAAAAATAACATTATAATTGCCAAGCAAAATTTCTACTCTAACAAAATATTAGAATCAAAAAATAAAATAAAAGCAACTTGGAATTTGATAAATAACTATCTCGGTAAATCAAACGATCAAAATACGCGACTAGTTATAGTTTATGAAAATAAAACTGTCTCTGAACCCGCACAAGTAGCCAACAAATTTGCAATTTATTTTTCTAATATTGCTTTAGAAACTATTAATGCTCGTTTTGGAATAAATAATTCTGCTACATGTACAACTACTACTAATATTTCAAATAATACTTTTTACATATCTCCGATTACCGAACACGATATAATAGATGCATTAAAAGGTTTAACTAACAATAATGCTAACGGTCCAGATGATGTACCAATGAAGATAATGAAAATATTAATAGAAGATTTAATGTCACCACTAGTTTTTATGTTTAATTGGTCGATTGATGTAGGTGTTTTTCCATCAATTCTAAAAATAGCTTCGGTTAAACCTATTTAAAAAAAAACTATCTTTAATAAGTAAATTATTTGAAAAAATAATTTCAAATAAAATTCTCAAGTTTAAAAAAAAATGTATCTTCTAACAAAATCGCAACATGGTTTTACATCTGATAAGTCAATTGAAACAGCTGTCTGTGAGTTAATTAATTTTATTATTCGAGAAGTAGATCAAAACAAACACGTTAATGTATTATTTTTCGACTTGTCTCAAAACTAGAAGCTCTGCGATTTTGAGGAAATTTTTTAATGCTAATCAAATTTTACCTAAGTGATAGAAAATTATATGTCAATGTTAACAACCATCGATCTCATACATCTAACGTAACGCTAGGTGTTCCTCAAGGATCTGTGCTGGGTCTATTGTTGTTTTTATTATTTATTGATGATCTGCCAGAATCATTTCCAAATGATCTTGTCATTTTGTATGCAGACGATACAGCAATTGGAATTTCAGCACAAAACCAAGAGAACTTAATAAATAAAACAAAAGTTGTTATTTCAAAGTTTAACAACTGGTGTAACCAAAATTCATTGGTTGTAAATGAATCAAAGACGCAATGCATATACTTTTCAAAACGTAAACAAACGCCAGAAAATACGGAATTAATAGTAAATAATGAAAAGTACACATACAGTGACAACTGTAAATGTCTTGGTATATTTCTCAACAGTAAACTTAACTGTAGTACACAGGTAGACTATGTATGTAATAAATTAAGTAAAGCATATTATGCTATACTTTCATTAAAATCATGTTGCAATGAAAAAAGCATTTTGAGTGTTTATTATGCATTGGTCTACTCGTATATGTCAAACAATGTACTCATCTGGGGTAAAGCGGTAACTCATGAACGGGTTTTTATACTTCAGAAAAAAATCATACGACTAATTTATGGACTATCGTATAGAGTCATGTAAACCTATCTTTAAAAACACACATATACTAACTTTCCCAAGTATATATATTTACAAAACTCTTTGTTACATACACTTAAACCAATACAGGTTTCAACTTCTAAATCATACCCGTAACTATCACACACGGAATGGAAATAAACTACTGGTTAAATATCACAAAACGGCACTTTTTGAGCAATCTTATTTTTTCCAAGGAATCAAAATGTATAATTCCTTGGATATCAACATTAAACAACTTAATTATACCCGATTTTAATTTAAACTAAAAAACTTATTAATAAAAAATGCATACTACTCCACAAATAAATTTTTAAATCATTGCTAAGGTTGTATACTTATTACTTAATTGTTTCTTTTTGACACTCACATCCAAATTTTGTATATATTTGTTCTATGTATATGTAAATTGTTTTGGCCACGTGAATAAATGATATTATTATTATTATTATTAATATTATTATTATTATTATTATTATCACAAATATATTTTTAAAAATGTACCATGTTTCAACCTTTACAAGGTCATCATCGGACGGTGTTACAAGCAAGTATAAGTATTTAAAAAAACTACAATCATATATACGGCAGTAAAACATACAATGTACAGAAAGATAGAAAAGTACATTGAGATTATTATAAACTCTGCCAAAGAGATCTGACGCGGGGGGATTGAGTACTTCGCGGAAGGCCTCTTTGCCGGTCTCATGCCCGAGTAAAAGAGGAGAGTTTTGAGGTTAGGCTAGCTACCTGCCTCGAGTAAAAAAAGAACACAAGGGCTCATAGCACAAAACGACAAGCCTCGGAACCGGACAGATACACGTTGACGAACTATGCGAGAAATAGGATTAGTGCTCAAAGAACAAGACGAAAACAACAACAAAATCAGCTGAAAATTGGTTGCTGGAACGTCAGATCATTTAACATTAAAGACCAAGAAATACAACTAGAATTAAAAGAACAGAAGATAAACATATGTGCTATCTCTAAAACTAAAAAACCAGGTAAGGGCACAACCCAGTATCCTGACTACACACTCATTTTCTCAGGCAGAAGGAAAGGAGAACGAGCAGCATCTGGCACAGGAATATTCATTTCCAATAAACTAGTAATTCTAATAAGCAATATAACATACCATAGCGACACGATCCTCCACATAACAATGAAGACCAACAAACCACAAAAGTTGCACTTAATTGCGGTGTATGCACCTGATACAAGTAAACCGGACAAAGAAGCAGCACTGTTCTATGAAGAGCTGCAGGAAATGGTTAACGTCATAGCAAACAAAAACATTGTGATCATCTTAGGCAACCTAATCGCCAGAGTAGAAAACTCCATTATACCAGGGGTCAAAAACCGATTTAATGAAACAACACAAAACAGCAGAGGTGAAACACTAACAGACTTCTGTGCACACAATGAAATGCAAATATGCAATACATATTTTGAACACAAATTACAACATAAGATTACTTTCACACGAGAACGATGAACATCAGTAATAGACTATATAATTACAAACAAAAACATGAGACCCAAGCAAGTTTTTGATATGCAAACTCTAACATCCCCTAACATAGGGTCAGACCACACCTTGGTCCTAGGTATGATACTGCTGGATCTTCCACAACGCACAAGATTTAAACAATGCGGAAAGATTAAAAAAATCAACATTGACTTGCTGATAACATACAAATGAATCCCATCACACAAAATGACACAATCAATAATGCTTGAAAAAAACTGAAACAACATATAAACAAGGCTGCAAAAAAAGCTTTTGGGACAAGAACCATTAACAAAACCATAGTTCACAAATAAAGTCAAGATCTTAGCAAATGGAAAAGAATCAAGCTCACCTGCGATACAAATCTACAAAAGCGCCACACGATTATGAACAATACATAGCTATAAGAAACAAAACCACAAATCGAATCCGAAACATTAAAAGAAACCATTGGGATGAATTCAGTAGAGAGATGGAAAATGACATGTATAGTACACAAAAAAGAATATGGAAGCTCCTGAGAGTACTCAGAAAGAAGGTCAATGAAACAGCACAGATAAGTACCATTGAGTCGCAAAAACTGGTAAAATTCTTAAAGCAATTGTATTTACAAGAAGGCGGTGAATTGGGCAAAATGTCAACATCTACGGATGGCACTCGTATACTAGACCAGATTAAAAAGCAGAAAGCAGTAGGAGCAGCTATGAAAAGTTTAAAAAACAAAAAAGCACCAGGCCCAAACAACATCAGAAACAAACTCCTAAAATATGAAAGGCAACCACTCGCAGAATAATTAGCAAAGCTGCTCAATAAGATCTTTTCTACCACACATGTGCCACAAGATTGGAAACAGAGCACAAGCATCGCATTACACAAGAAAGGTAGATTACACGACCAAAATAACTACCGATGCATCACCCCGCTAGACATTTCAATAAAGATATTCACAAAACTCTTGACGAACAATATCGGAATAAATGCAACGATGAGGAAAGAACAACAAGGGTTTAAGAAAAATTGTTGTTGTTGACGCCATTTACATAACTCGTCAAATTGCTAAAAAACAATCAAATTCAACAAACCTGCCTATCTCTGTTTTGTCGATCTCAAAAAGGCATTCGACGAAATGCGCCTTTCCGACGTTTTGAAAACCCTAGAGACGGAAACATCCATCCAAATATAATAGAGACGGTGAAACAACTGAACACAGACAATAAGACAAAACTAAGGACTGCGAACGGGATAGCCCACAACTTTTCAACATGCTAATGAACAAAATAATAGGAAGCCTGGACAGAACAACCTACGGGTACAAACTAGGCAGGACTGTCATAAAGATTGTGTGCTACGCTGATGATGCCATTATTATTGCAGACTCAGAAGAGGCACTACAACGGCTGCTAAACATATTTAAAGCAGGATGCGATAGAGTCAATATGAAAATTGCTACAAAAAAAACCAAAAGCCTAGTCATTTCAAAATCACCAATTAGGTGCAAAGTAGAAGTACAAGATAAAATTATCGAACAAGTGTCTGCATTCGAATATCTTGAGGTAGAGATTAACTCGTACGGAGATCTCAAAGACAGCGTTATGAAGCGGGCCAACAAGGCGGTAAGAATATTAGGCGCTCTGTGCAAACCAATATGAAAGAATAAACACATATCAGCAGAGAGTAAGTCCAGAATATACAAATTATGTGTCAGACCAATACTTACCTATGCAGCGGAAACAAAAGTTGACACCGCAGAGACAAAGAGGCGGTTGAAACCATAGAAATAAAAACCCTACGAACGATAATTGGTCACACATTGATGGACCGCAAACCCAACAAAGAAATTAGGGGCGAATGTAACACACCGGACATTGCAAGGTGAGTACGAAGCAGACGACGTGGGTGGAACGAGCACATCTCACGAATGGATAATGATCGTCTAGCAAAGACTGTAAGAGATGGCAAAACAAACACAAAAAGATCTCTCGGCAGACCACCAAAGAGATGGAGAGACAGCTGGACATCGATATTTTAGGAACAGCGGAACCAGGATTGACAAAGGGTCACCACAAGCCGAACGGCTTTCGATAAGAAGAAGAAGAAAAAGAGATTATTATGATTAAAATGATTATGAATTACATATAATAATACTAAAAGGAAAAAACAGATTAAGCAGGTAGAGAAAAGATTGATAAACAAGAGTTTTTATTTATTAAGATAAAAAACATTCCGCAAGAAAAGGCAGAAAATTAAATTTTTTCAGAAGAGATTTATACAAGTCGGTTTGATCATTAAGCAAGTTCAAAAGCTTCTAACAAATTTAATTTTTTGCCTTTAAAACAGTTGTGAATGATTTTAAGTTTATCAATATGTAACTTTATTTTTCTAAAATATTATTTGCAAAAGTACAATCTCAATGGCGTAATCTGAAAAAGCGGTAATTATTTTCTAAATCTAGTTTCAAAATATCTTCCTGTTTGTTCTATATATCGTGCATTAACTTATACACTCCAGATGTTAAAGTTGTATCTGTATGGGCTTTAGCGTTGAATAAAATGTTTGATAATCTGTTTTGACTTTTAAACGTTATTTTATTATTAAATTTACTGAGAATATTTTTTTAACTTAAAACAAATATCACTCATTAACACTAACTCTACAATTATTGACAATAACTGTTTGCTATACATAGTTATAAAAATCCAAATCAAATCTAAATATAGTTATTTTATACACAAATAAAGCAACATTATACATATATTAATATCTAATACGCTTGTTTTGTAAATAAATAAATTATAGTATATATACAAAACAAGCACTCTGAACGCATTCAACATAACGTCAGTTAAATAATCTAGTTTCTTTAATTAATTAATATGTTGTCATAGTTATTTGTTAAAAATTAATTTAATATTCAATAAAAGTTTGAATAATAATTCAGAGATTTTTACAACAAGTTTTATTGTGTTTGAAACCAGTAAAATGTTCTTTGCTTTGCTTCCGCTTCAAACATAATCAATCACATTCCAATAAGCCGCTACATTTTGGTCCTTTAGAACCGGATCTAGTCAGAATGGTGTGAGAACATGGGTAAAGAAGCAGCCATCGAGAACCACGTTATAAAAATGAAGAAGAAGAACCAATATTTAAAGGGAACCATCACAAAGATTGCAAAGTTTATGACAACCGTTGACTTCGAAAGCAGTACGGCAGAATCTCAAACTCGTCAGAAATTAGCAAAATTGGAAAAGAAATATCAAGAATTTACGGCAATACAACATAAGATATTTATGATGAGTGAAGACACTACTGAAGAAGAATAGTTCGAAGAAGCTATGGAAAAGATTTATTATAATAATTGTGCTACAATATACTATGGAAAGGTTTTGGAAGATTGCAGAGGTAAAGGAAGCCAAGTATATGACAAAAGAAGAAAAAAAATGCAAAAAACATTTTTAGCAAACAACAAAAAACGATTCGTCATAAAATTGCCAATAAGAAAAGAGCCAAACCTGGCCATATTAAGATCTTCTTGGTTGCTAGCCATCAAACGTCTTTACTCGATAGAACAAAAATTAAAATTTGCGTCAACAATATCATTTGTTTATGAAAAAGTATAAAAAATACATGAAGTAAGTCCAGAGCTTAGAAGATGGTCAGTTTTATTTACCACATCATGCAGTCCTGAAGTATAACACAACAACAAACTTAAGTGTAATTTTTTATGCTTCTGCCAGCACTAGCAGTAAGGTGTTTTTTAATGATATTTTACGGATTCAACCCTTACTACAGCAATCTTTATTCAAGATTCTTGTAAGATTCATAACCCACAAATATGTGTTAGTTAGTGGCATTTCAAAGATGTATCAACAAATTCTGCTGCATAAAGATCAGAAAAACTTCAAATACTATCGTACACAAGCAACCCAATTGAAGAATAAATATATAATACGTTTCATTCTTGCCTTTCGGCCTTGAAAATTACATTTACAAATACATTTTTATCTTCTCAAAATTATAAAACTGATATTATAAAATTAACACAACTAAAAGTATTTTCTTCTCTATTCATCTACTTCTTTTTTTTCTGTTTTTTATCCATTCTATCCATTCTATACCTTTTCCGTCCCCTTTCAATATCTCATTTTTTCCCATCTGTTCTTCTCTAATTTTGTTGCACTCTTTCAACATATTTTCTATAGTTTCTTTAGTCTCTCCGCACATTTTACACATTTTCAAATCTTTTTCTATCCAAAATTTTGTCACTTGCTCTTCATTACCACATCTGAATCTTGCAATCATCGTTTTATCATTTTTACTACATCTATTGCTCTCTAGGTACATTGGCAGTTCGTTTTTTATAATATGTTAATAATTTGCGTTTTACCTAGACTCTTTCACTCTTATTCTCCTTTCTTGCTTTTGTATATCTCTATCTCTTTCTATAACTTCGTACCATGTCTCCCTCCCAAATACTCTCATTCTTTCAATTTCTTGGCTAGCATACCCATTCCTATTGTAATAATTTTCCTAGCTTTCCATTCCTTGCTTTCATTTTCTCTTTTATGCATTCTTGTAAGATTTTACATTCGTGTCTCTGTCTCATTCTTTTTTCATACTTCATTGCTCTTTTTCCTGCTTTTACTCCTAACATATCTTGTTTGACTTCTCCAACACAATATATGCTGGAGTTTCTCAATTTAAACCTAGCAACTATCTCCAATATTTTACATGTATTGCTTCTAATTTTTCTTGTTCCTTCCATCCCCATATTTCTGACTCATACAATATCATACTTCTAACTAAACTATCAAACTTGTCCTTTTATTCTCATACATTCAAATTTTTTTTTTACTTATTTTCCAAACTTGTCCCACCACTTTATTTGCTTTTTGTGCCATCTCTTTAATGTTTTCGCTCTCAGTGATGTTCGTGCAAAAAACATATCCCAAAATATTTAGAAGATTTTACTTCCTTAACACTTTGCCTATTCCATTTCCAATCCTCAACTTTTTTTTCTTCCACCCCCCTTTCTGTACACCATAATTTTTGTTTTACATTGACTTCTAAACTTTTTTTTCTAAAATATTTTTCTAAACTTTTAATCATTTCTTTCATTTCCTTTGCTTCTTTTGCTATAATTACTATATCTTTTGCATATGCTAGCGACCACACTTTTTCTCTACCGACTACTACCCCTCCTGCTTGAGCTAACCTCATTTTTTTTTCTACATCTGCTATGTATGTTGCAATCAAAGTGGGACTCAATGGACATTCCTGTCTTACTCCTTTTCTTGTCCAAAATCTTTCACTCATTATCCCGTTCACCCACACTCTGCTTGCTGTCTCCTCATACACTTCTTCCATTCTTCTTACCAGGTGCTCGCAAATTTCTTTCTCTCTCATACACTTCCACAGTTTCTCTCTATCCACACTACCAAATGCCGCTTTTAGATCCAGGAATTACGCATATACTTTTACCCCATCTCTGCTATTTCTTTTTCCACAATATGATGTAAAATATATACGTTATCCATGGTACCTCTTCCCTTCCTAAAGCCGGCCTGCCCGTCTGGAATTATTTCATTCATACCCAGTTCCTCATTGAACTTTTCTTCTAATATCATGGCGTAGATCTTGTATGCCGTATCCAGTAGTGTTATGCCCCTGTAGTTATTTACAAGCTTTTTGGTTCTACTTTTGTGTATAAGGCAATACTTTCTCTCCATTGATTTGGAAACCCTCCTCCCTTCCATACTCTATTTATTAATTCACTCAATCTCTCAATCAGCTCTTCCGTACCATACAACCACGCTTCATTTTGTATCCCATCCATACCTGGCGCTTTTCTTTTCTTTAATTTTTTTATTGTCTCCCATATTGCTTCTTTTGAAATTTCTTCCGCTTGTAGGATTGGCTCTTGTCTGTCTAGTTTTTCTTCTTTTTCTTTTCGTCCTCCAAACAAACCCGAAAAGTGTTCCTTCCACGTTTCCATTGGTATTGCCTCAATATCTCCTTGTTTTTTTCTTAGTTTTTTGTTTATGTATTTCCATGCTTCTGCTTCTGACTTTATTCTTTTAATTTCTATTTCTTTTTTTTATAAATTTGCTTTTAGCTTTTTACACTGATTTTTGTATGATTTCTGTTCGTTTAGATATTCTTCTTTTGTGCATTTGTTGTTTCTCCTGTGCTTTAACCTCTTTTTGGCTTCTACTTTTTTCTTAGTACATTTGCTGTTCTACCATTTGCTCTTTTTCATTTTTTCTTCTTTTCTTCTACATGTTTTTTTTACTACCGCTTTCCTAATTGTTTCTTCTAAATCCCTCATTATTTCTTCGACATTTCTTCCGTTTTTTCTAATTTCTCTCAGATTTTGTTTGTACATTATCAAATTTTCTTCCGTCCATATTATCTTCTCTTCAATTTTCTTTTCATTTTCCTGTCTCTTTACAGTTTCCCCATTTAAGCTCAGTTCTAAAGGTTAGTGGTCTGATTCAACTCTTATTTCTACTTTAAAATTGTCAATCTCTTCCCACGCCTCTTCATTCACAACTACGTAGTCAATTACCGATTGTCCATTTGTCCCTATATAAGTAAATTCTCCCTCTTCATCTCCAGTGATGTTTCCATTTAAAATGTCCCAACCCCTCTCTTCTATCATTTCTATCATTTCCTTTCCTTCTCTATTTTCTGTGGTATCCTTTGATTCTCTGTTTCTTGTGTCATTTTGTCTGATTTTTTCTCCTTTCTTTCCAATTCTTGCATTGAAGTCTCCTCCTATAATCAATTTTCTTCTTTCAGTTTTTGGTATTAGCGTTTCTAACTTTTGCCTAGTGTTTTTCGTGCCTCTGCTATATACTGTTATTGCTCTATATTTTTCTCCTCCCCTTTTGTTCTTGTATATCTTCATTTTCAATAACCTCATCTTCTTCTTCACTTATTTTTTTTTATGCCGGTAATATACCTCCTTTGGCTCTTCTTTTTTTTTATCTTTGATAGCTGGTTGGCGTTTCCAGATATATTCGGCTGGCATGTTAAGCTTTAACTTTTCCCATTTCTTGTCATCTATCCACGTCTCTACCATTCTAATTATGTCACAGGTTTTTATGTACTCCCAGAACTTGTGATCTTTGTTGTCGGTCCCAGCTACGTTCCAAAACAAAACTCTGCTTGTTTGTTTTTTTTTTCACTGTCTTTGTTTTTTTTTACTATTTTTTGTTTTTTTCTATCTCGTGTAACTAAGTCATGTCCTTTGTCCAATTAAAGAATATCATCATACATAACAACTAAATGTCTTCAACAACTAGGCAGAAGAAGCATAAAAAATGTTTCCTGATGCAAGTAAAATCGTAAAGGAAGACATGTACATAAATGATTTGCTAACTGGTGCTAACGTTAAAAGAACAGCCAGTCGTATGGGAGAATAAAATACGTCAATTTTGGCAGGAAAAAAATTTGAATAGACAAATAATATTAAAACTAAATAAAGATAGCACAAAAAAAACTCTATGCATGGAATGGAATGCTCAACAAGACACACTTCAATTTAGTATAAAACACGATATAAGTAAACAAAAATTTGCAACAAATTCTTTTATCGACTATTGTAAAATTATTGGACCCATTAAGCATAGTAGACCCAGTAGTAATAACAGCAAAAACTATAGACATTAAAACTAGGATGAGATAAAGTTATACCACATGAAGTTAATGTTGCTTAGACAAAATATGTAAACTTAAGAAATTTATAAAAACTACAAGTGCCTCAACTAGTTAACATTGATAAATTACAAATTTGTGTAGACATCTATGGATTTTGTGACGCTAGTAAAAGAGCTTATGCAGGGTGTATATTGCTGTTACTACAAACATAGATACAAGTAAAGTCAACACCAAATTAATATAAAGCAAATCACAATAATAAAATTTACAACAATACCTCGGTTAGAACTTTGCGTAGCCGTTTTGTTATGCAAACTTTGTCAATAAAAAACATTTACTGTTGGACGGATTTGCATAGTTCTAAATTGGTTGTCGTCGAAACCGTCAACATGGAAAACTTACGTAGGAAGGGTCCAAGAAATTCAACAACATTAGGAATTTATTTGGCGACATGTTCCTACAGCTAATAATCTAGCTGACTTAGCTTCAAAAAGCACATTGTTTAAAATAGTTATAGACTCAATATGGTTTAGTGGCCCAGAATGATCACAATCACAATGGCTTTTGTTGTTAAAACAAAAAAGGAAATAACTTAAAAAAAAGCAAATCAATACTAGAATTTGCAATAAAGATAAAAAAAGGAATTTGGCAGAGAACTTGCAAGTAGATATTCCTTGTTAAATAAACTTGTACGTGTTATTGGTTGTATTTAACGATTTGCTACTAATTCAAACTGTAGCAGCCAAGAAACCAAAAGAATATTAAATAAAGAATAACTTATTGCTGCCGAAGAAGCCATTCTAAGAGTATTCCAGAAAAAAACTTTTACAAAGAAAGAGCAAAAGAAGCCTGTAGCATTACTTCTATTTCTTGACAAGAGTGGTATTTTGAGAGTAGAAGGACGTTTGAAAAACGCAAAACTAAACAAAGATCATAAACACCCGGTACTAGTTCCAAAGAAACATCTATTTACCAATTTGATAATTTACAGAAAATATTGGCCAATATGCGGACATTTGGTAGTACGCTGTTTGTTTGTTTGTTATTTGAGTACTGAATGTTTTTTGCCAGCATTAAACCGTTTTGTTGCAAGACGTAGAATAGCAGAACATGTCTATTCTTATAATAGAACCAACTTTGTTGGAGCTAACAACAAATTAAGAAAAAAATTTTGAACAAAGTTGAGACAATTAAACAGAGGTAATAAAAAATAAAACCACTTGGCATTCACGTGCCCCACATTTTAAAAAAAACTTATAAAAGCAGCAGTCAAATCTATAAAAAAACTTTTGAAGTAATTGGAAATACAGTTTTAAATTATGAAGAGTTAACCACAATCTTAACCCAAATTGAAGCTGTCATGAATTCGAGGCCATTAACCCCTCTATCAAACGACGTAAATGACTTGGAATGCCTCACTCCAAAACATTTTTTAATAGAGGATGCACTAATAATTCCACAATATTCCTTAATAGAAATTAAGGTCAATTGGTTGTGAAGGTGGCCACAGTTAAAAGCAATAAAACAGCATTTTTGGAAAAGATGGTCGGCAGAATATCTGCATTACCTACAACAGCAACCTAAACAAAAATCAAACAAATCTTCTAACCTAGAAATTGAACAATTAGTATTGGTCAAAAAAGATACACCTCCGCTAACCTGGAAGATGGGCAGAGTAGTGAACACAACAAGTGGCAAAGATGGAATAGTACGAGCAGCTCAAGTCAAGACAACCAGAGAAATTATTTTGAGACTCGCAGTGAAATTATGTCCTTTACCTCTATATTAAGTATGATTAAAACCAACGTTTCATTTGAGTTTATTATTTAATCAAACACTTACTTTTGATGACCATATTAATTCTACCAACAAAGAGTGTTATAAACTTTACGATTTATTTTGCAAATTACAAAACCGTCCAAAGATACAGTGGTAATATCAAAGATCTACAATGCATTTATCAAATTTAACATAATGAGCTGAAAAATCACCACTAATGTGAATATGTAAATATTTATTGTCCTAAAATATATCTTATCTTTATAATGAAACTTATCAGTCTTTTGAGCCTACGCAATCTGATTCGACTCATTTGTGTTACCAATTTTTGAATGTGCCAATCTCTTACAGCTCTTCCACAAGTTGCTGTGTACTGCCTCAAGTTAGCTGCTTTTTGCTTTCTCTTTGTTTATCAGGCAAACTTTGCAAGTAGTAATTACAGCTTCCAGACTGATTTTATTACTGGCAATTGCAGTGCCTGCAATGCCTTTTGATTATTTATAATCGTTAATTATCTGTCAAGATATAACCCCGCCTCAAATATGTTGCTGGCGCACCACTTGAAGGCTGCAACCTCTGCCTGGAAAACCGAGGCATATTTGCCCAACGGTAGCAAAGTTTGCCTTCATTGGTCTTTGTCATTGTAGCTGTACCAGATAGTTTTCTTACCTCTTTCCAGTTATTTATTGTTTGTACATTTGTTACGCGTTGGTATTGTTACATCAAAAGTTTTTCTGATGCAATAATCTTTCAAGTCCGGCCTCATCATTAGAACAATAGTAGTACTTCCATATCTGCTGTGGGCGTTGTTTTCATTACCCCCGTTATCACCATATATGCTAGCCTCTAAACTTTAAGAGTTGCAGTTAACGTTTGGCGGAGAGTGAAAAAAATGGTAATTCTCTTAGAGATAACTTCGGAGAGACTGAAGTTTGAAGAAGTACAGAGAACAGAACAAGAAACAGAAAAGACAAAAATAAAAAAAGTTAATAAAGAAAACATAAAAAAAAATGATCAACAAAAAATGGCAAAAAAAGATTATAAATTTGTAACAGTTGAAAAATGAACTTAATAATGAAAAAAGAAGTTGATAAGAGGAATATTAATAAACAATGACAAAATAAACAAAGCATCAGGTATTCTACAACAAGCCAAAATAAAATACCTAGAATTAATAGAAGAAACAGATAAGGAACAACATACGTAAAAATATTTAAAAAAAGTTGAAAAAAGTACACATTATTAAACAGCAATTCGAAAACGCATGGAAAAAAAGATAAACTTTTTTTTTTTTAATACTATACATACATCAAATTAGAATTAAAATTAAAACTATCTAGTAATAATGAAAATAAAAACAAAAATGTATTTTAACAATATATAAATTAAAAAAAAAAGGTTGGTTTCATCCCTCTTTCATCGTCCTGAGGTTTGCGGGTGTTCATTCCCATTTCAGGCTACTGGTTTTAATGGCTATCAAAAAAAATGTTTAACTATAAAATGTTAAAGAAATAAATATAGTGCTAAGAGAGGCAAACAAATTGATAGAAATGATAAGAAAAAAATAACAGGTACAGGTATCGGAAACAAATGGAGAAAAAAGACCAGACATAAAAACTGGAGCTATAATGGTGAGCAAACAGGGCGTGACATATGCAAACTTGGTGAGGCAGACAAAAATACAGATGAAAAAATCTTCATTCAAGGAGGTATTAGAAACAAAAAAAGGGAAATTATTACTAATAACAATAGACATGAAAAAAAAAAGAAATGGAATAGAGGGTTACAATGTAAGAACAACAACAAAGAAACTATAAACAAAGTAAACAACTTTAGGAGCTATAAAAAAGTAAAAACACTAGAAAAAGAAATAAACAGCGGAACGCAGAAGCAAAAGAATGGATCAAACAGGTTAAGAAAGCGGTCAAGGAAACACAAAAAAAAATGTTAGATTTATGCCAAGAAAAAAGCCAGAAAGCAAATAGCAGCGGCTGCAATGGGCAAATTGTTATACGCCGAAACAACATCGAAAAAAACCATTAATACAAAAAAACGAAATAAATTAAGAAAAGCTAAGGAAGCAAGCTTGTTAAAGATTAGCAAGGCTTTCAAAACAGTGTCACAAAAGACGGATATAATGGTAAAAAAGACTAGAAATTAAAAAAAAAAAAACAAATTACAAAAAAACAGTAAAAAATAAGCAAAAATAAAAGCAAGAAAGAAGACGATGGAAAAGTAGCAGAGACATTAGAGTAAAGGAGAAAAAGGGGAATAGACAAAAGAACTAAAATAAAAAAATAAACCTAAAACGTGTTATTATACAATACAATACAAATACTGATCAGGGGTGAAGGCTTTAAAAGTTTTTGCAAAAATAAACAAAGTCAAAAAAGAAAAGAAAGATGTGTATCCTGTTAATATGAAACACAAAATGCAAAACACACCCTAGAAGAATGCGAAGCATGAAAAAAAGATAGAAAAGAACTAGAAAATATACTGGAAAGCAAAGTGGATAATCCAACAATAATTAAAAAAGCTTGAAAAATAAAAATAAATATAGGGCGCTAAAAAACATTGCAACAAAAATACTAAAAAAAAAATGAAGAGTTTGATTTGATTTGATTTGATTTGATTTGATTTGAATAAAAGCAAACATACAAAATTAAAACAAAAAAAAAAGCAAGACAATAACTGGCACATCTCTAACTAGTGCCAAATCTAGATTAGATTGACAAGGACAAAACAACAACAAGATTTTCACCAAAAGATAATGCCATGCATAAGTTATTTTCAAGAGCCAACACCTCACTATGTCTACAAAAAAAAAAAAAAAAAAGCCTTTGAACTTTACATAGTTTGTTGGCCGTGCAATTGAGAGTGGGTTTTTTCTCCATATAACTTCATATGTAATAATGGGTGTTACCATTAACGTATATAGCCATCTGGTCATATTAAGTGTCAGTACTCATGTGCGTTTGGCTATCATTTTGGTGCAAAAAATTGTTTTTGTAGTTATATTAGTCAAGTGTGTGTAAAAGTTTAGCTTATTGTCAAAAGTAAATTCCAGATATTTTACTTCCTTTATCATCGGAAGTGTAGTTGTATACATTTTTAAGTTTGTGGTGTTTTGTCGTTTTGTCGATTTGTCGTTTTGTAAATGATGCAATCGCTGTTTCGCTTGTATTCACTAAAAACTCTTTTCTTTTGCAACACCTTTGACAATATTTAGTGCACTTTGTATCATATTTGCCACAAACAGAAAAAACATAAAACAATTGTGTAAAACATTTTTATGAATGTATTAATGTATCTGTCCTCATCACACACAAACTAGCAATTGTGCGCTATTTCCAAATTTTGATCAACTTGAAATAGTCACTAACGCCTGTGTGAGCAGGGCAACAACATTTGGTATACAAAACAAAGCAAAATTAAATTAAACGGCATCTGCAAATCTTAAAACACGTCCCAAATCCGTAAAGACGACTAAAAATGTCACTGCAGTCGGAGCGTCAATAGATCAATTTCTAACGCGTTCTGCTCAAAAACATGCCTTTGCACTTCAGATATTGGTTCAAACGGTAAAACAAGTTTTGCACACTAACCCTAAATTACACTTTTATAAGATTATGGTTGCTCAAAAATTGAGTTTAGTAGATTGAGCAAGACGTAGAGATTGCTATAATGCAATCTTCACAGCTGTGCTTCCTAACGATATTGTATGGACTACCAACAAAGTGCATTTTCATTTTTTCAAAAGAGTGCTAATAACCACGAGAACTTTACCAACAACCACTTTACAGACCAAAAAATGTGTGTGGTGTGTTTTGTGGGCATCGTGGAACCTAGCCACTGTTACGGTGACTCACGACTATGACTTTGCTTCAATATAATATAGGTGCCTTCTAATTTTAACAGGATAGAAGAGCCACGGTCCACACGTCTTGTCGTTTTTGCGCCACTTTACAAGAGATGTTTTCCTTATTAGAAGCCATTTAATGAAGAGAGGTTTTTAAACAAACTCTCAACTCAAGAAGACCATTTATGTAAAAATTGCTAAGATTACTCCATATACTGGTGATAGTGGAAGAAAATTTTAATGGCTTCATATGTGCCTCTCAAAGCCAATATTTTAATGATATAACTTTTAAACATAACCATAAAAAAACCTTATTATATGTTCTTCGAATAAATAAAAAGTTTTTTCATAACTTGTACCGTTTTTTAGAATTAACCTTGGAAACGTGAAACTACATTATGCCCTACTCTGAACTATGCATCACACTTCTTGCGCTTCTTTCTTAATCAGCAGTGCATCTTTATCAGTTGTTGGTAAAACTAATTTTTTAAATTAATCTTCAATGTAAGTATTATAATTTAGAATTTTATATTTTATTTATAATAAAAAGAGACAGCACTAGTGCAACACCATTTTCTTGCTGCAGGTATGTTTTGATAAGTTGAAGAGAGTAAGAATATAAGAAAAAGGAACTTTATATTACTTTCGACAATCAAAAAGTGTGTATGAAAATAGCGCCTAACATTGAGAATAGAAAGTAATATTCAAATATATTGTGCTAGATATTCTTAAATGTTTTTTTTATTTAGTCGAAATGCTCGGTAGTTAAACCAACCACAAGGAAGATGAGATTAAATTAAATAGAAATAAATCGGTTACTTTTATAAAACTAATTTATAAAATAAAAATTATTAATTATATTAAATAAAGTAATGTTAAATTAATGTCAAAAAAAGTTTATTATTTATATCTTATCAGTTATCAAACACTCACACACAACTAGTTTCCGTATTATTTTTTAGGTCATATTGATAGAATATTAATTGACCGCCAAAACAAATAGACATGTATATTTGGTGAATAAGTTACATCATTGCCAAACCACATCAAGCATAGTTTGGAATTACTTTCTCTCCGTCCGCTCAGCTAGTTTCATTGCAGAATTGATTAGAACAACACTGATTTAAAAACAAAAATAATCGGCCGCAACATGGACGCGTAAGTTTTTCATTATTATTATTTATTCATTTTTAACATATTTTTACATAATTTATTTTAGGGCAAAGAAATCTTTATTTGATTTATACGTCCACGATGTTAGATATACAGGTAAAAAAATACGTAACATATTTTGTTTATATAATATTTTTTTAAATTATTTTAGTTAAGACACAAGATGTTACACCAGAAATGACACTTAATGAATATCTTAGAAAAGTTCTAAGACTAACAGGAACCAAAGTGATGTGTCGTGAGGGTGGATGTGGTGTTTGTATTGTTGCAGTTACTAGAAAAGATCCAATTACCAAAAAGGATGAAACATTTGCTGTTAATTCCGTGAGTAATTTTACTATTATTTATTATTATTGGAAAAGTAATATTATCAATTGTTTGTTTTGTTAATTTATTGATAAATATAAGAAACTGATAGTATATAATTGATAATTGAATTTTTAATCATATTCAATATAAACCAGTAATGTTTGATTTGAATATTGAACACTTTTTTTATAAAAGAAAGAACCACTTTTTTGCAACAGTTTATTTATTTTCAATAATGAATTCATAAAAGATACGACGTAGTTATCGAAGTAGTTATATAATCTTCAAATGTGTGCCTAAAAACTTAATAATCGTCGTGACCTTTAGATATAAATGTCAGTTTGTAAAAATGTTTAAATATTTATTTCAAACAACTTTTTAAAGAAACAAACAGAAGGCTTTTTGGCTTTTTGATAATTTGTTAATATATTTAATTTCTTATCGTAATACAAAGTGTTCATTGAACTCTACGCACCTTTTAATATATAGAGGCCTCTGTTATGAATATTTTTTTAGCCTATTGTCTAATGCGGCAATTTACTTAATTCGACCTTGACTTTGTCGTTTTGATAAAACACAATGATAGAATTAAAGGATCCAATTTATGTTCATGAATGTTTTAAAAAATATTTTTAATTATTTTAAATTGTCATTGAAGTAAAAGTAATGTATTGCACATACGTATAGTAAATGAATGAAAATAATAAGTACAATATTTGTTTATAAAACCAATATTATTATTTAATAATCACGTTTAATAATAAAAATTTGTGTAGTAAAAATTTTTTTTTTTAATTATTCCACAATAAGAGTAAAATTTTTATTTTAAACACAACTGATTATTTATCATTTATGTAATGATATCTATAAATAAATTAAATGATTTTATGTTATATAATCCAGGATTACTAATAATGTGTTAAGTAATATAATTCTAAAAATACCGGTTCCTGCTAAATACACATTATAAGTTGCTACAAATAGTTCTTAATGTATTTTTTGCAAAAATCTACAAATTAACATTTTAATTTAATTCTCATATATTCTTCAGTTTAGTAAAAAATGTTTTAATAAAGTAAAGAAATCAAACATTTAATTTTGATTGATTAGTTTGTTTTGATAATACGAATTCGTTTAGTAAACAATATTTCACATTAAATGATGTATATTAATACTCCATCTTTGTATTTTGAACGAGAAAATCGGATTATCCGATTTTCGTCAAACATTTATTTTAGTTGACAGTTTTAAACTATGTTCAATTTATATAAATATAACAATAAACATGTCAATGTATGTGTCTGTTAGTCACTGCATGAAATTATATATTGTTTCATCAAATTAATTATAACTCAGTATACAAGTGGTGACTACAAAACAACTAAAATTTATTTTTATAAAATATTTTTAGATTAATGGTTTTTTATCAAAAAGTACCACACTTGCACCTTGATTCATGGCTAAATTTCAGGTTCAGTTTGCTGACAAAAACGTCTCACTGCAGATTGTGTTGCTTGTACCTTGCAATGAAAGTTGATCTGGTAGTTGTGTTTAATTACCAACTTTGTGAACGCATGTTTTGCAGGTAAAATTAAAGAAACTTTTGTGCTTATAGTACTGAGAAGTTGCGCAAAAGTCCGTCTATTCGAATTATGCTATAATAAAATTGCTGTGTTTGTTAACTGAATCAGGTACGAGTTCTGCTTCTTGAACCAATTTTGCGAGTGAAATTGTTGCGTTAGGCAGTTCCTTTGTTGTTAGAGCACCAGTTGTCTGATCTGCTGCTTGGCAGTTTTCTTTAAACCTGTGCATATATGCTACAACGTTAATTAGTTATCTCAATTTTGAATACTTCTTAAATAAGCTTTGATCGGTCGTACTTGTAGTTGTTGCTAACATTATTGTTGTTTTGTTTAAGACTGTCATTAGCAATGGTAATTGACTTGGCCAGTGTGATGAGGGTTTTGATAATAATATTAATAATAATAATAATAATAATAATAATAATAATAATAATAATAATAATAATAATAATAATAATAATAATAATAATAATCTTTATTATTCCTTTTTGCCATTTACATGGATAGGATACGTCAAAAATACACAAAATATTACATAATTAATTAAATTAACAAAACAAATTACAATACAGATAATAAATACATAAAGTTTAATTTCTTTCAATGTATTCTTTTATTGAATAAAAGCAACCATCAACCAAAAAAAATTTTAAATTCTTTTTAAACCGTTGGAGGGTTTTGATGTTTTTTATTTCGTCAGGCAACAAATTGAACATATGTCCGCCAGCATAAGATGGCGATTTTTTGTATGCCATGAGCTTGATTTGTGGCAAATGTATATTATTTTTATTGCGAGTTTCGTGGTTATGTATCTTATTATTTAATTGATAATTGCTTTATTTTTGAACACATAACACAATAACTTATACAAATAAGTAGACGGAACTGTTAAAATATTTTCAGACTTGAAGGTGTGGCGGCATGTTTCTACATAATTTAAATTGTACATTAATCTAATCATCCTTTTTTGTATAATAAAAACTCTATTTATATCGCTTGATTGTCCCCATACTATAATATTGTAACTTATCCTGGAATAAGCCATAGAATAATACACATTTTTTAACGCAGTTTGATCTAAAGTATTTTTTAATTTGCGCAATGCAAAACAGCACTTGTTTAAGTTTGCTGCAAGATCATTTATCTGACTGCGCCAATTTAGTTTTTCATCTACTACTGTTCCCAAAAAACGTACGGATTCGCTAAGTGTAATTGCTACTCCATTTAAATAATACCCATTAGCAATCATTCTTTCATTTTGTACACCATGAAAGTTAACTATTACGGTTTTTGCAGCATTTGTTATAAGGTTGTTATTATTGCACCATTTGTCAAATTGATTTATTACATCTCTTACGTTGCTATTTATTTCTGATGTTGTCTTGCCACTTACTACAATACTGGTATCATCAGCAAACATAAATACTCTTCCGTTATGTATATGTTTGGGCAAATCGTTTATAAAAATTAAAAACAATAGTGGTGGATAGCCAGGAAGGTCTATTCTACCATAGTGTTGTCTGCATAAAATCTTTGCATGACCTGCCGCGTGAAACATTGAAATCATTGACTCGACTAACTGCACTTGCGTATTCCATTCATTCGATTACCAACAAATGGTTTTAATTGTCTTAATCCAAGACAGCACAACAGGTTTGATGTGTAAAGCTAAAAGTACAGATGCTACTAGTTTTGCTAATAGTAAAGCTCCACAATGCTCAAGTCGTGGTATTTTCGACAATTTTAGAAGTGCCACTTTTTGAGCATAACAGGTGTAATGAATACTGAATGCCGTTCCAGGATTGTAAATACAAACATGCGTCGTAAGCTTCTTCGCTGGTATTTCAGAACCCGTGCAGTTGATAGCAGAGCTTCCAGTACTCTTCGGGGTATAGTTAAATTATATAATTCATTGGGATCTAACAGTTACTTGATCCATAAAGTATGGATGTTGAATTGTATAGATTTATACAATGTTTGTAAAATAAGCGGATCAAAGATTTGGGCTGTGTATGATAATATGTTTTGCTTGGTTTATCTATGGTTGGCAAAGCATGTAGAAAAGTATCGTTTGTGCTATTCCATTCAATTACTAATGTTTTTGATGTGGAATTTTTGTCGAACAGTAATAACTCAATGCAAATGCTTGCTCTTTTGTGTAGTTTATTCCACAAAAGCACATAATTTTGTTACTTTATCTCTAGTGGTAATACCTTCAACGATAGAGTCTGCCTTGTTTATGATCATCCACATAAAAGTCTCTTGCTGTAATGTGGGCTCCTGTAGAATATATGTTGCTTTTACCCTTAGACAATTGTTGCAAACGTTTAGTGAATAAGTATGCAGCTGATGATGTTCCATATGTCACGGTCTGAAGTTCATATGTTGTGATAGGTTCTGTGCTTTCATTGCGCCATAATATACGCTAATATTTATTATAAACCTTCGATACAAAGATCTTCAATACATTTGTACATTAGTTGTTGATATCCGCTAAAATTACTATTAGTCATGTACCTGTTGAGTTTTTTGCCCATCCATCGAACACCATGTAAAGTTTTGTAGTTATGCTATCTTCTTTTAAGACAGCATGATGTGGAAAGTTGTAACTATCTATAGCATCTGTCGTTGAGATTTGGAAGGACAGTCGGTAGGTATGGACTAGGGCCGCAAAATGAACGCGGCAATCGCTTGATAGATTTATGCGTAGAAAATAGTTTTGTCATGACCAACACCTTAATACAACTGCCAAAAAGAAGATTGTATACATGGAAATCTAATGCTGATAGCGTGGACTTGAGATTGGTTCAAAAATAGCATACGCGCAGTTAAAACGTACCCAGGAGCTGACGTTAATTCCAACCACAACCTCCAAGTAGCTACATTACACCTTAAGCTCAAGAGACAAACACCTAAATCAACAGTGTCGCGGTTGGACATGACAAAGTTGGTTTAAAGATCAACGCAGCTATACAGTCACTGAAGCTCGTCACATGCCGGACACTGAAAAAGCATGGATTGGACTACACCTATTGTGAGTATCAGCAGAACAGAATTCAAGCAGTCAAAAAAGGGCATGACAAATCGAATGACAAACAAAATCTTAGATCTGATAAAATTACGTCGGAATCTGATGAATGATAAACCCAAATATTTAGACCTTAACAAATGAATTAGAAGGGAAATACAAAAGGCAAGGTATAGCTGTTTTTTTGAAAAATGTAACGAAATCAAAAGCCTAGATGCGAAACACGACACTTTCAATCAACACAAAAAAAATCAAAGATGCTGCAGGAATTAGAAAACGTAATCAGAACGCGGCACTTTTGCTAAATAGGGATGGCAACATTATCTTAGACCTGAACAAAAAACTGGAAGAGTGGAAGAACTATGTCGAGAAACTTTTCGCTAGCAACCGCAGGTGAACATTTGCGACAACCTCTGTGAGGGGCCCAAAATAACACACGCGGAGGTGTTTCACGCAATAAGAGCAGCTAAAACTAAAAAGTCTGCCGGACTAGACGACGGCTATTCGGAAGTACTCAAGCTTTTTAACAACTAATCTACACAGAAATTTGTCAGCCTCTTCAATGGTATCTATGTTTCTGGAAAAATACTAAGTGAATAGCTGGAGTCTGTCTTTGTCACACTACCTAAGAAGACGTGGCCAAAAACATGCGGAAACTACCGCATGATTAGCATAATGAGCCATACGCTAAAGATTTTCCTCAAAATAATACATGGTCGATTATATCGTAAATGCAAGGAATACTCAATTTGGATTTTGGAACAGACTTGGAACTAGATAAGCCCTATTTGGCATACAGGTCCTAATACAGAGATGCCGCAACATGTCCAACTTAGATGGCAGACGTCCGCATTAAAAAAAATCTGTATTACAACCAAATCGCTGCTGTCAAAGTTGAAAACATGACTACCGAGTGTGTTCCCATTCAGCGAGGTGTGAGACAAGGCTGTGTTCTCTCTCCACTGCTCTTTAACATATACTCTGAGCAAATTTTTGCCGAAGCATTAGACAAAGCACAGGAAGGAATTGTTGTCAACGGAGAAGTAATAAACAACTTGCGTTATGCGGACGATACTGTTCTACTAGCAGGAAGTGCTGATGACTTGCAGGCGTTACTAGATAGAGTTGTGGCTAAAAGCAAAACATGGAAGCTTAAGTTAAATACCAGCAAGACCAAAGCTGTGGTTATTAGCAAGGATGGTGAGCTTCCAGCAAACCTGAGTACAGCACCCAACAGATTCTGCAAGTCTCTAGCTTCAAATATCTGGGATGCTTATTGAGCAGTAAATGGGATTGCATGCAAAAAATAAGGTCCCGCATCGAGCAGTCTAGAGCAGCATTTAGCAACATAAAGAAGGTGTTTACATCTCGTGACTTGTCAATACCCTTAAGTATGTTTACTACGGTGCTACGTCTTTCCAATTCTGTACTACGGAATGGAAAAGTGGATTTTAACAAAAGTAATGTGCAACCGACTTGAAGCTTTCGAAATGTGGTGCTACCGTCGCCTGCTTAAAATATAATGGGTAGACAGAGTCCGAAACACCGAAGTGCTTGCCCGTTTTCAGAAGCAACCAGAGGTCATGTTTACCATCAAAAAACGCAAGCTGGATTACTTTGTTATGAGCGGTTAAAAGTACCATATCGACGAGGTCCAGGAAGAAGACACACGTCCTGGCTGAAAAACCTGAAAGAGTGGTATGGTGTCAGTTCAACAAGTCTGTTTTGTGCCGCTGCTAATAAAATAAAAATCACAATGATAATCGCCAACGTCCTCGGAGGACATGGCACGTAAAGAAGAAAAAGTTGAGATTGGTTTCATATAACTCTGTTTAATGTGTTCGTTCATGAATGCTTTGTATTTGTCATTTAATGGAGTATCTTTACTTAGTTGTTGTTCGACTAAGTTATGGCGCTTGGTAGCTATTGCTTTTGAATTGCTTAAAGATGCCGTGGTTTATTGAAATTTCTACAATATTTTCTGCCTGTTTGTGTAAAGTATGTCTTATTTAAAACTTCTTCTAACTTCTAAAAATTTACTAAAAACTCGTAAAGTAATGTATTTGTTGTTAAATTGCACAACGTAGTTCTACAATTTGTTTGTAGATTGTAAACGTTTCTAGATAGTATCCAACCAAAGTGAGTTTTCTGCCATTGTTGGTGATAGTTTGTAAGTGTGATTTGACTTATGCACATCGGGGAATAATAAGTTATGCGCCGATTAGTAGATCAATTGATGATAGTATGAAAAACTTTGGGTTAGCCAGGCTAGTGTTATTTGGGATATTAAATGCCTTCTTGTTTAACAGTTTACTTTTGTTATATGCTTTAGTATAAGACAATTCATATTAGTTGTGTAAATTCAATCTTGATTGAATCCTCATGCTTGCTTTATATAATGCCAGTGATAGAATTGATTTCAATGACTTACAAGTAGCTTCTCTTGCAAATTGTTGAGATTAAGGATTTTTTGGGCGATACCATTTTGTGTAACAGTAATTCTCGATCCAAAACAATGTAAAATCGAGAAGATTGGTTTCTTCTTGTAGTACAAGAAAAGTATCATACAAAGCGGATTTTTTTGTTTTCCCCATTCCAGTTTCCTCAAATAAAGATAAAGAGTAAGAAGCAAGCTTACGCTATAAGTAGTTGTTTAAGTCCTCATCATACTGCTTATTGCTAGCTATCTTTAGAAACATTGTTAAAGGGTTGATTACCAACTTTCTTCATAAACAAAGAAGGTAAAAGAAAGACCGCACTAACACTACAATTTGACGCGTATTGTGAACGTTATGTGGAAGGAAGAGCAGGTAGTTGGGGAAAGGGGGAAGACCGTCAGAATGAACAAAGGACCGCTAAGAATACAAAAACATGTATATGATGATCATTTTTATTGCAAATTTTATCAGCTTTCATTATGTATATAGTCAACCTACAACCTACAGTTCGTGAGATATTAACAAAAAACCGAAAAAAGTGCACTGTTTTCGGTCATTGCCGCTAAAGTTCGTGTCATATTTGTCAGGACTTTTAGTATATTCTTCATTAGGTACAAAGTTTCAAAACTTTTAGATTTTTTAGAAGTGAGATTAATATTTGAGCATATTTGACTGGATTATGTAGATTGTTGAATAGATATGTACACTTTTTTTTTCCAAAAAATGATTGAAAAGAAAAAATTAAAATAATTATTGATTAAAATTTGCTTATAACTCAATGTATTGAGCACTGTCGCTTTATGTATTTGGCTGCAGGTGAGGGTCGCACATAGAAATAAAATTGTAGTTATATCATTGGTTAGTAAGAAACAACATTTAACTATATTAAGTATAAAAATTTAATAAACGAGTCTACAATAAAAAAGGTTTATAAACAAAAATATTTGATAGCAATAAAACTGTATTTACATTTGTCAATTTAATATTCAATGTTAAGGACTTCCTGACCTTGAAGATTAAAACAATAAAAATGTTTTATTTTGCTTTGATTTATTGACATCATAACCTAAAAAATAATTTGTAAATATTGATATTTATTATACTATTTAAGAAAATATCTAATTTCAAAACTATCATTAATTTATAATGCAACATATAAGTATTAAAAAGAATTGTAGCTTATTAGAAATGCAATATATTTATTTCTGACATTAACATAAATCAAATTATTAAACATTATTGAAAATTGAACAATAAGTTACAAATTTTACAATAAATTGCGATAAAATTGATTCAGATTCAGTCATTAATTTTTTTTTTAGTTGCCATGTTGCGTCAATAATAAACAAATCCAAAATCTTGAGTTGTTTATTAAATATTGTAATTAAAATGTAAAATAATAAAAATTGATTTTATGAATATTTAAATTTTCTTAAATTTTTATTTTGCTATAAATTATTTTAGCATAGTTCTACCGTTCTACTCAAAGTTTTCATTGAATTAAAAAAAATTATGTTTAAAACGTCCAGTATTCAAATATAAAAATGCCAAAATCTGGTAACACTATTTCAAATGAGAAGATCAGACCTTGAAATTAGTAATGAGGCAAACTGGTTTTGAAATATCAATACCGCTAACAGCGATATCAATAAAAGAAAACCTAATTCGTAATTTTATTTTATTCATTATGTATAAAATGCTTTAGCAATAATAATATTGAATCCTGCTACTTATTAAAACTGCTTTTTTTAAAACATTATATAACACTAATTACTACGCGCACTTTGAATTGACATGTTGGTTAGAATGAGTTGTATATATTTTTGCGAGAAATCTGGTTATTAATTATACTCATTTATTATTCATTGTTAAGTTTTTATTGAATATGTATAGTATATTATTGTATACTTTATATGCAAAGTGGTACTTGTATTGTATATTTCTACTGTCCTTATTTGTTAGTAATCTTTTTTCATTGGACTTTATTGTTTATATTATGTCCAATTTTTCCAGTGTAATCATTTCATACTCACCCAGGGCAGGCTTTGTCAATTACTGAACTAAGGGCAAAATATTTTCGACAGTATATATTATGTGAAGCATTTTATATATCAGACAGTTGTACGATCTTTCAAAAAGTTGACAGTTGATTTGTCAAACTTACAGTAAACAATGGATTTGTTTCGGTTTTCCGGCCTTCAAATAATAAATACATCTGAGATAAAGGATAGTTGAGACTTTTACTTAGACTGTTTTATTTTATTATTAATAAATACAGCATTAAAGTGTAAATTAAGTTTATCCTAATAGGGGGCATTGCGTTAACACGTTCGACACATTAGTAAATATAATTTTTTTAATAGTTTCTGTGATTTTATGTAAATTGTCTTTTCGACCAGTAAGATGCTAGGCACACTGATGATGAATGCATACCCTGAAACACGAGTATATGTGTCTCTTACTGAATGAAAAGGCAATTTCTGTGTGCAAAGTGTTCAGTTGATTATAGTGATTATAGTTGTTGAGACGGTTTGCCTGTCCGTTTGGGATTAGTTTGTTGGAGTCGAAAAAAGAGATGCATCCGGTGGGAGCTTATGCTTATTTCAGCTTCAGTGTCGTTATTGTGGCTGACGATTTTAGAAAAAAACTTAATCAATTTTGTTTTTTTATTATCCTTATTAACAGTTGAAAAGTGCAAATATTTATATATAAAAAGTTAAAAGTAACAAAATCCATTCATAAAATATTATAACATTTTCAGAAAGAACTAAAATATGACCAAAAACAGTTAAAAGTGGAATAACCTTTTTATAACATTTGGTCTTAAAACATTAAGATATTATCAGAATACCAAAATCTAGCCATAAACTGCTAAAAAATCTAAAAAAAATTATAAAATTTTAAATGTAGTAAAATCTGCCTATGAAATATTAAAATATTGATAAAAAAGCAAAGTTCGGCTATAAACTGTTGAAAAATGCAAACTTCTATTTATAAAGTCTAAACGTATTATTAAATAATGTCATAATGCATTAAAACTTCTCCATAAACTGTTGAAAAGTATAAAACTCTTTTCATGGAATATTAAACATTTTGTCATTAACTGTTAAAACGTGGAAAATTTTATCATAAAAAGTCAAAAATAGCTGAATTCGGTCATAAAACATTAAAATATTTTTAAATAAAATCTAAATCCGGCAAAAAAACTGTCAAAAAGTCAAAATTATAATTATAAAATGTCAAAAATATCATAAAACGTCAAAATACTGTTGGAAAGCACCAAAAACAAGCCTTAAATTGTTAAAACAAAAAGTTGTAAACAAATTCATAAATTTTCAAAAATAACAAAATTCGGCTTTTAAATCCGTTAAAAGACTGTAAAAAGTGCAAAATTTTATTAACAAAAAATTTAAAAACAGGAAAATCTAGCTATGAAGTATAAAAATGTTGTCAAAAAGTACAAAAATTTACTATTAATTGTTAAAATACTATAAATATTTAGATATTGTTAGAAGGTACCAAATTCCGTCCTAAACTATTAAAAGTTGAAATTTTTTAATGAAATATCAAGAATAGCAAAATAAAATCATGAAATAACAACATATTGATAAAAAGAACTAAATTCCAGTCTTGAAATATCAAAAAGTTATCAGAAAGCACCAAACTCCGTAATAAACTGTTTTCTTTGCAAAACTTTTTTTTATGGAATGTCAAAAATAGTAAAATCTGGCCAAAAAGTATGAAAATATTGCTAACATTGTTGAAACAGAGTAAAAAATACTTTAATTTTATTTCAACACTAATAAAAGAAGTTGCTGGCGCTCAATAAACAATATCTACCCCTAGTAAATAACTCTTTTTGAAACATATAGCAGAAATAACTATTATATTAGTGTTATTCATCTATTCACGATGTTTGAAAACATAAAATAAAAAATAAATTAATTTATAGAAGTTTGTATATTAATCAATTATCGATATTTTTAATGACTTTCATTCATTTGCTTGACTGTAGCTCTAATAAATGTAAAATTAGTTACTTATCTTATCTTAAAGTAATTTGATATGATTTATGCAAATCATCAATATTGTTTCTAATAAAGATTTGTTTATTTAAATTGGTTATTAAAGTACTTTCAATCAAAGCTATGAACAAGACGTATCTTGAGCTGTTTTTTTTTTATTGCGTGGCTTAGTGAATAGGGTTGTAGGATATGATTTCTATCTCAGTAGTGTTGAAACTAGTAATTTTATTTTTAATTATCTTTAGTTAACCTAAAAAGGGTCAGCCACGAGAAAACGATTAATTTATCTTTTGTTTTAAAAAACAATAATTAACATCCTAAGATGGTCATAGTCTGCATCACTTTGTTGGCTGTTAAACGTGCATGTCTTCTCTGTTATACTGCTGACTCGTGTGAAACACACTATGTGTATGTGTCTATTTTCATTCATTAATCATATTAACAGTCGTTGGTCTGTTTCACTTTTTCTGCAATATTTTTTCTGACGTCGGTTTTAGGGTGGTATATGTGTTTCTTATTTTTTTTCTCTCTCTTGTAAAGTACTTTTGTTAGAGTGGTTTGATAAACGGAACATTACTTTTCTCTGCACCTTGTTTGGTGTAATCCTGTGATTCTTGTTTTTAAAATCCTGTGATTCTTGTTTTTAAGATGATGAAGTGCTGTGCTGTCAATAATTTGCTTATTGCCGGATTTGCGTTTTTTTTTTTTGTTTGGCAGAATACTGGTAAATAATGCTGCTGTTTATTTGGCTTTTTCTACAGTCTTTGCTATATGGTAGCTCATGTTAGTTTTTATGTCTAGATGGACAACTAGGTACTTTATGGTTTTGCTGCTGACTATCACTTTTTTGCAGATGCAAGCTTAAACTTTTTCCAAAACCATTCCGTTTTTGGTGTGCAATTTTAAGTAGTATATATTTTTTATGCGGTGAGAGGTTGTTTTGAGAAACAGATGGATTAGTACGTTGCTAAATTGCTATTGTCTTTTTTCCGCTTTTCCATTAGAATAACTCTGAGATTTATATTTATTTAATGTTTTCTGATACACTAGCAGGAATAAGCATACTTAGCAAAATAATTTTTTGGTGCTGATAAAGTTTTTCAAATTTGCTATGCGTTACGGATGTTATCAACTTTGTTATTGAGAGAAAAATCCATTTTCTATGATTTTCAAATGATAAAGACCTCTAATCAATAAAAAAGTGACACAATAACCAGAATACATTTGACAATTTTGTTATCCTGACCGAGACAGACTGTGTGCATATATTATGTGATTGGGTTTGTTTTGAATTTTACCTAAATAATTATAACAAGTATTTTATATTGTTCTACAGTAAAACTAAACTAATTTAACAGTCTTAACACAATTTTTGTGCAAAAATATAGATAACAATGTGATTTACACCGATTTTTCCCGTGCATTGATACTATTGATCACAATATCTTGCTGAACAAGTTTAGTACTTTTGGAATTGCATCAAAGTTTTTTTTTATCTTGATAGTAGCACAAATATGGTTTCGTACAATGGTTTTAAGTCGCGCAGTTTTATGTCTACTTCTGGTGTCCCTCAGGGTTCAAACCTAGGGTCTTTACTATTTGTTCTAGACGATTTGATTACTTCATTATCATGTCCTGTTCTGGCTGACGACTTACAAATATATCAAGCTATTAATTGTGTAAATGATACTAACTGTCTACAACAAAAACTTAATCTTATAATTTAATGGTGCACTGCAAACAGACTTACTTTAAACTTTAAAAATAGGTTAATGTTGCGTTGTCAGTTATACTCGAAAATATGTTCCTACTTTAACAAATTATGATACCATATAAATACAACTGTCAGCTTTAAAATTACTTTCTAATACAATCAACTAAAAAAAAATCAGATTTAGATTTATTGAAAGTATTATACTTTGCTTTGGTTTGCAGCAAACTTGAGTATACATCCATAATCTGGTATCCTCTCTATGCAAATCCTTTTTTTGCATTAGAAAAAGTTCAGAGGCTCTTCCTTAAATACTTATGTAAATATACCCTGTCAGATCTGGTGAATATAGTAAACTGCTTGAAAAGCATAAATTTGTTTCGCTGTCAGATCGCAAAGATTTATGTAGTGCAACATTTCTATATAAATTGCTTCATAATAACATTGATTGTTCCGAATTAGTTGGTAAAATATAGTTTCATGTACCACGGCTAGCATCACGCCACTTTAACATTTTTTTTTTGTTAAGACTGCACAAACAAACATATTAAGCACATCACCAACTTCACACATTCGCAAAATGGCAACAAACATTTAGACAATTTATTTTAGTTCTTTGATCTAGATGTAAAAGAATAGGTGACGTCTTTTAAGTGTCGTAAAAGTAGAGGAGACTTTTTTGGGTGCTATTAGATTGTGAGGTTAAAGTTTTTTGGCTTACTTCCACTATTGGTGTAGTTAAGAATAGAGGTCGTAACAGGTTCTCCTTAACTGCTAGATGAAGCAAGCACGGTGTTGCTTATTATGGTTGACGCCATAAAAATGACTATAGCTCTATTGTTTTATAGTTAGTTTGAAAAAAAAAATTAAGTGTTGTTAATTAAGGTTTTTTTTGTTATGTTTGTGTCGAAACCGGCTTAAATTAATTTAATGCACCAAGCAGTAGGTTTGAGAGATAGATCTTCAGTGCATTTTTTTTTCTTGCTAAAAAATTTGAAACGGAACGGAAAAGTTTTAGTCTTGCTATTCTTTTCTACCGCCAAAATAAATAATTGTTTTAATATCCTGCTTTAATGTCGGGTTGCCAAAGTCTGTTGATTAACAACCAACTCTAGATTGGTGCCATGACAAAGAGGTTAATATGACCAACGACTTATTAGGTAACTTCTAAATTACTGGTGAATAAATATGTAAATTTGAAGAACAAACCTCAGACTGCTAGCGATTTGTTTTTGCATCTAAGTTATTAATATCTTTTACAGTTATAAAAGATCAAATTATACATTTTATTGTTACATCATTTCTTTACATTTCATAGTTGTACAAAAACATAACATTTAATTAACTAGGTAAACAGCTCATAACTCAACAAAATAAATTTAATTCAAACACAAAAAAATTGCAGAATACTTTATTAATAGAAAATACGCAAATTAAAGGTTATCGCTTGAATATGGATATAAAAAGCAGTACTGTTATCGAATTAAATAACCTGATATTCAAGTTCTATCACATTCACTTATAAATATATACATTTTAAGTAGATTCTATTAACATTAATGATAAAAACAAACAAAAAGTGACATATCGTGAATATAAAAGTATGGGTCATTTCATAAAAATAAAAACAAAGCAGATAAAAGACATGATGTAGGTCGCTGCTTATAGTAATTCAAACACGACGATAATAAAATACTGATTAATTTTATTAAATCAAACGCAAATATTTTTTTTGTAAATGTAATAATTAAATATTTATACAAACCATCAACATGACTGATTAACATATATTTTTGTAATCATATACTTACAGAACAAGTCAATTACACCACCATGCTCTAGTTTAAACTATTCATTTCATTATCATTTAAAACATTTTTACTTTAATATAATAATTCAATATATAATTTTTACGACATCTTTTAATTACGCTTCCTGTCATACCCAAATATTTATATTCTTTCATACAAGTTTCAAACTCTAGTAATGTTTTATCTACTCTCTCAATAAATAGCACGTTTTTTACTTTCTTTTATTACTATTTTGCATTCTTCTTTTTCGCTTTGTAGGTTTTATTTCCCCGGCACGAAAATAGTAATAAGTTTCGGCAAAAAAAAGGAGTAAACAAAAAATAATTTAGAGTTAACTCATAAGTAAAATTAAAATCTATTTGGTTTATATGGGTGGGCCATCTAACTTTTGGAAATTGAATCGGCTATAAATATAAAAACAAATGAATACTTCTTTTTAAAATTATAAGTTTATTAGAAAGATTGGACATTTTTATATAAAAATCAAACACAACATCATTCAAATGACTACCACGGCTGGCTTGACAGTAATTCATCCGATTAACCCAATTTTTTAGTACATTTTCGATTGTTTGGGCTCTAATCTCATGAATGGCAATTTCGATTTCTTGTTTCAAAACATCAATCTTCTCTGGATGGTTAGCGTAACACTTAAGGTCTCCCCACAAAAAAAAATCCAACGGGGTCAAATCACAGCTCCAATTGACATCAGCATTTTGGCTGATTATTCGATTTCCAAAATCAGTGCACAAAAGATCGATGGTTACGTTCGCTATTGGTAACGGCAGCTCCTTGCTCATTTTCGAAGAAAAATGGCCCAATAATGCCGCCGGACCAAAAACCACACCAAACGGTTACTTGTTGTGGATGCATAGGCTGTTCAATAGTCATGTGTAGATTCTCTGATCCCCAAACGCGACTATTTTCCATATTGACATAGCCTCCGTGATGAAAATGAGTTTCATCAGAAAACACGATTTTTTTATCAAAATGCTCATCTTTGGCCAAACGATCTTTAGCCTATTGGGCAAACTGAAAACTCATCGGAAGGTCATGAGGCTTCATTTCTTGAACTAATTGAACTTTGTAAGCCTTCAAAACAAAATTCTCCTCAAAGAAGTGCAAGAAATGTTCAGTTTCTGAGAACGATGACGAGTTGATACATGTTCACGCACACTCTAAGCAACAGAATTTTTTTTTTTTTTGGCTGAGTGGACTGGATGAGAACGTGAACGTGTTGTTTTATCCTTTAACGATCCTGTTTCGCAAACTTGCTTCACAAATTGCTCCACAAACTGCGTTGAAGGCACTTCTTTTCTATCAAATTTGTTTTGTAAATTTCTTACCGTTTGAGTAGAAAACTTACCACTTTGGAAGTAAGTTTCATTATTTTCCAACTTTGTTCCAGTGTACAACGTCCCATTTCGTAAATGTCAAACATAAAACTAAATTTCCGTCAACTTATAAATGTCGTTATACATTTGAAAAACAAAATAAACGGAAGTTCAAATTAAACGTTACATGCCCCTATAATATATAAAAAATGCAAAGATTTGGAGTAAACACCCACTCGCTCGAGTATTTATTGTAACATAATTGAATGTTTCTCCTCTTTGCAATTGTTGGAAATTCCTTAGTCCGAAGAGGAGAAAATGATATTCATTTTGATAAGCAACACTTGGGCGGGTGTGCGAGTTACTCCAAATCATGATTACCATCGAGTAACATGACCTGGAGTGCTCACCCACCCACCTAAAAATTTCATTAACGAGAATTTGGATGTTTTTCCTTTTTGCAAGCCTTTCAAACCTCTATGTTAGAGAAGGGGATGATGAATACAACCTTTTAATGAGCAACACTTAGGTGGGTGAGTGGATAACTCCAGATCATAATTACCATTAAATAGATTGAACTGGAAAAACCACCAAAACTTTTATTAACAAGAAATTGGAAGTTTTTCTTCTTTGCAGGCCTTACAAGTGTTTTTATTAGAGAAGGGGATAATCAATCCAATTTTTTAATGACCAACACTTGAATGGGTGGGTGGAACGTTTTAGATTATGATTACCATTGAGTAGTTTAAATTAGAGTGCTCACCTACCTGCCCAAAAATTTGTTAACAAAAACTGAAAATTTTTCTTTTTTTTTGCAAGCATCTCTTTGTTAAAGAAAGGGATAATAAATCTAATCTTTTAATGATCGTGTTTACCGTGTACTTAACTCCAAATTTGTGATTTTTATATAAAAATAGGAAATATAATAATTTTACAGGATGATTATTATCGGGATATTTTATTTATATGGGTATAAATGCAAATCGTAATGAAAATTTTTAGTAAACATTTTTTGGAAATTTGCAATGCAACTGAATGCCTTGTTGCTGATTGTCTTTGACCTCTTTCTACAGCGTTCCATATTTTTGGGTGTTTTTACTGTATGTACGACCCCAGAAAATTTTGAACCAACGTTTCTCTAATTTTAACCTATCACCCATCTCATTATTGTTTGTCGTGTTAAAAATTGTCAGGGTCTTTCAAAACTAAACTTGCGACAAAACTGCCTTTGAGTGTTTACAACTGATTGACTTTGTACAAAGCTTTTAACCGCGTATATGCGTTGTTTAATTGGAAACTAATCTACAATCTATTAAACTGCATGCATACATTAACGCACACAAATCTGACAATAGAATTGCTAACAACAAAATATTGTTTTCATAATAGCCTACTAAAAATAAGTTATACCAGATCAAAGTTTCTTTGTTTGTTCCAACCTCATTGTGATTACTCCAGTTATTAGTCATTTGTGGGAACAATGAATCGTGTGGTGATTCCATGACAATGGGACAAGTTAACAAGTTTCGATTTGATCAGCGGCTTGACCTTGCATAAAGTTTCAGTAAAGCCTTTGTGTTACAGTTATCGTAACTATTATAGGCAATCGTGTTCTGCCACTCTCAAACGGGTTTTAACTTATCTTCAGATATAATTCCAATGTGTTGTCGAAAAAGGGCGTGTGTAATAACGTTGGTGGTGACTCTTAACAATTGTAACAATTTTCGCATAATTAAAGAAGAAAATTATTCAATCATTTAGTTCCTAAAAAGTTAAAAAGTCAATAGTCTCCCGGTTGTCGCACTTAGTTAATTTTATTGTTCATTTTGCAATGAAATTAACAATAGAATAAGTTTCACTTAAAGTCTTGTGTGTCGTTGAGATCTGAAATGTCTGATTCATTTTCAATACAAGCTTTATCTATAGTTTTAATTTACAAATCTTTCTTGAGGTTCTGAAGAGAATCTTTTACCTAGAGGTAATCGCTTTTTGTCATCCATTAGCACACAGAATTTGAATGAACACTGATTATTCTAGGTCTCTATTTTGCTGTACATATTCTGAATAGTGGTGTCATAACAAACTTCATCTTCTGTCTTATTTGGTATAAATTTGTAAATGACATTGTTGTCAACGATGCAATCGGCAAGAGTATCCGTCATTGTAGTTGTACTGTAGGGTAAATTACTAGTTTTGTATTTCGATGGATTGTTATACACTCTTGCACAAACACAATAATTAGGTCTATTGTATGTGGTCAAATTGGGGTTTACTTATATTGATCGTAAAATCAGTCCATGGCCTCTTTAATTGAGTTTGGTGATGTAAGACTAGTTTGAGCCATAGTTATTTGCAATGATCTTGATTTGCTTTTGAGAGTGTTTTGTCATGTTTAGAAACACTCATGGTAGACCGCCACAGAGAATTGCTTATTTGTTTTGAAATCGTTATATGACATAATGATGTTATTCTTGCTACCCTACCCTAGGTAGTGTTATTGGGGTTAATGCACTATTATTGCACAAGTTTTGTTTGTTTATTGTTAATGATAAGGTTTCAGCCTTCACAACAGTAAAACCAGTCGCAGATATTGATTTTTAGTAAAACATTTTAAGTTTGTTTATTTGATTTAATTTCATTGTGAAAATTAATGGGTTACCAGGTAGTTTTTAGTATAGTGGGATAGCTCAGTCATAGAGAGTTAACTTATAGTAATCCCATAAAAATTGTAAAATGTGAGTTTGAAAAAAGGATGCTAGAATAAGCAAAAGCATTATTGCAAAAAACCAAACAATATTTTTGTGTATATTAAGTTGCTTACTACAGCAATAATATGACAAAATAAAAACCTGTTTTTTGTCCACCGGTTTAATTTGGAAGTCACCATCAACATTTAAATAAGACTTTTCAAGCGATGTAAAATAGCTTTAAATCGTACAATATAACAACAAAAATAATTTTCCAGCTGCACTAAGAACGTTTGTTGCTACTTGTTGTGAATATATACAATCTTGTTCTAATAGACTTAGACATATTTTAACTTGTCTTCAGACGGAATTTTGGTCGTCGAAGTAAGTTGTTGATGGGGTTTTTGCTGACCAGAAAGTGTCCCCGAAATTTCAAATGTTTACTTTACGCAAACAGCCAGTGGCAACTTTGGGGTAGTTTTAGTGCTACAAGAGATTCTTCTTGCAAACTAAGTGTGTTTGTAAGCACACTCTAAGATAATATGTATCTGGTTTGCCGTCGTCTTTGTATTGTAATTGATCGATCGTACGTCATAATATGTTTATGAAAGCAAAAAAACAACGAGCTTTGCTTCTTTTAATTTTGGATTTAGATCGTACCAACTTACTAATGTTCTTAATGGTTTTTGATTCATTTTATCTGACTAACGTGCAATCGGGTTTCTGGAAAAAGTCTAAAAATCCGAAAATATCTTCAGCGGACTTTATCAGTTCCTATATGGGTGCGTCCCGTGGGAATCGGGGAATCTTGCCGGCTTGCCGGAGAACCGGGAAAATAAAATACTCGGCGTAAAACAAAAAGTGACACAACACCCTATTACAACGACTGATCCATAGTGGGCGGCTGTAGATGAGGAAGACCGAATAATTGCCGGTATAAGCAATCACCTTTTATCAGCCAACAGCTTAAAGTGGATGAGCTGCAAAGAGTTAGGGCACCCTATTGCCCTTAGAGTTAAAAATCACTCCAAAAAGCGAAAGAACTAACAAAACAGTCAACGGCATTAAGATGTAGAAAGCAAAGATAAAACTACTACATTAAAGATCCGCAACAATAACTCTATTACAACCAACACTAACTGGTAATCACTAACAATATGATGTAAGACAAATGAAGAACGAACACACAAAGCAAGCAATACAACAGTATATCTAAAATAAAATAAGCCCAATACCTAACAAAGAACTAGTGACGGACTCAGAAGCAAAACTTAAAAAACTACAACAATGCAATCAAGAAGTTTTTGAAAAATATCTACGTCCATAAAGAGATGAAAAGAAAATATGGATAAAATATTAGATATGATGGAAAGAAAAATAAAAATAAAAATTATAGATAAAACAACTTACTATAAAATCGATAAAGAAATAAAGAAGACTATTAGAGAAGCAAAACACCAGTGGTTTGTGAAACAATGCAAGGATGTAAAAGATTTGGAAGATAAATATGATTCATTCAATCTCCACAAAAAAGTCAAACAAATTTCAGCAATGCATAGACAAAGGAGACCGACGCACCTTACAGACAACAATGGGAATGTAATCACCAATAAACAACAAGTAAAAGATACCTGGAAGGAATACACTAATAACAATCGATGAAGTAAGAAACGCCATCAAAAGAATCAAGAATAGTAAAGTAGCAGGGCCAGACAACTTTTATTTGGAGAGGTAATGAACGACAAAAGCATAAAATGGCTTACTAAAATATTCAATAATATTTATAACACAGGAAAAATTCCTCTAAGCTAGCTGAAATCGACATTTGTAACTCTGCCCAAAAAACAAAATGCGAGGAAATGCGAAGACTACAGATTTATAAGCCTCATGAGCCATATTCTGAAGACATTCTTAAAAATAATGCAGGCAAGAATATCCAACAAATGCGAAGCAAATATATCTAACACTCAATTCGGATTTTGAAACGCATTGGGCACAACAATGTAGAGATGTCAACTGCACAGTTTATGTATGTTTTATTGATTATAGCAAAGCGTTTGACAAAGTGAAAATTTGATGAACTAACATCAATACTAAAGAAGATCGACCTAGATGACAAAGATCTCAGAATTATCAGTAACATGTACTTTAAACAAAGGGCAAAGGTGAAAGTTGAGCAAAAACTGACAAATGAAGTGTAAATACAACGAGGCGTAAGGCAGGGCTGTGTCTTATCACCTATACTCTTTAATGTCTACTCCGACAAATAATAAAATCAGCTTTGGAAAATGTTTACAAAGGAATACTGATAAACAAACATCTTAACAACATAACCTACGCAGACAACACAATTAGCTTTGCAGACAGCTTGGAAGATTTGCAAGTGCTAGTCCCAAAATTAGCAGATGCCAGCCAACAATATGTCTTTGACTTCAATGTAACGAAGACAAAGTACATGGTCATTAGTAAAGAACAAATTCCTCCTGGACAATTGCTGGTAAACCAACGCCCAATAGAAAGAGTGGAGAATTATACTTATCTTAGCACAAATATAAATGATCAATGGAACCACGCAAAAGAAATCAAAGGTCAGAGCATCATTCACCAATATGTCGAACCTCTTCAAAAGCCATTACTTACCATTATCAACAAAACTAAAGCGTAGTTTTGCGTTGCTATGTATTTTCTGTCCTCCTCTATAGGGTTGAATTTTGGACAGTGAGTGAGGTATCAATTAAAAAACTGAAACCATTTGAGATGTGGTGCTATAGACTGATACTCAAAATATATTTAAAAGATCATTACCCAACACTGGAGTACTTCAAAAACTAAATAAACAATGCGAAATACCCGTCAGAATAAAACAACGGAAACTTGAATATTTAGGTCAAGAAATGCACGTAGATACGGTTTTTTACAGCTTATTCTGCAGAGGAAGATATATTAAAAAAGAAGCGCTGGAAGAAAAAGAAACTCCTGGCTCCAGAATCTTTAACAATGGTTTGCTTAACATCTACAGAACTCTTTAGAGCTGCAGTTAGTAAAGTGCAAATAGCCATGTTGGTCGCCAACATCCTAATCCAAAGGCACTACAAGAAGAAGGGGCTTTGTAAATCCACTTTACTATCTGTTGAGTTTTTAATGTTTGTCACAAGTGAGGTTTCTTTCAATTGTTGCAGTATTAGTATTGTCTTTTCTTTTTAAGATTGTTTGCTGCAATCATTCTGTGTGTTTATTGAAAAATATTTCCATATATTCTTATTATGTTACACAAGTTGTACGCACTAGTTGTGACAAAAAATACCTTTTTTACAAGTACATATTGAGTTTATTTGCATTATTAATCTAAATTAGCCGGTGCCGAGTGTGAGCTTCATTTCAAATAATTTTGTCTTAAACTTGATCTTGTTTGCTAACATTTTTCTTTTTGGAATATGCTAAGTTGTACCCACCAACTTTTATTTTTCAAATTTTAGTAAGATGTTTATTTTTATATATAATTGATGCAATAAACGCTTAACCACCCAACCACCTCACCGTGCGTCCACGTCGTATAGTAATTGTTTAATCACTAATTCAGTTTTAAATTGCCATTATTGTCAAACCGTCTTCGCTGCAAATTTTCTTTTCCGTGTCACTTTTCTGCAAAAAAAATTGCATTTGCACTTGCTCCACTGCACCGTTCTAGTTTGACCGAATTATTTGGTCTTCTTGCATCAGCGCTCTATGGCTATGACCCGTCATTGTTTGTACGTGCTTTTCTATAAACTAAACTTGCATATATTGTATATAATGTATATAGTATTGCAAAGTTTATTATAATCTATCACTACTGTCAAATTTAAGGTATGACGTCACCATGTGAAATCATATACCGGTGTGTTTATAAGGTTTGTGTAAGTTTGACAATCTTTTGCAGTTATTGTGCAAGTTTAAGGCTTTAACAACCAGTGCACAACATGCTTTTGGCTGTTACAAATAAGATCTCAATGCCTGATACACAACAAGGCCTCAACTGCCAGTGGGTGAATAATAATTCAAAAATGTTAGAATTGTCAAGTACCTTGATGGCATCAGTACCAATATACTTTGTATTACACACTTCTATAACCACTTTTGGTGTGTGTAAATAAACTCTGAACGCTGATTACACCCTTAAAAGCTCTCTATCCATTGTGTAATTATTATTTTCAATCAAAAATTGTAAAGTATTTAAAGAGGTAGTAGTAAACTAAACAAAAAGTCTAAATAATCATGTATAGTTGAGTTGATCTTGTGCATATATTTTATTATATAGGTTATGTAGGTGTATTAAAATACTTTTATATGCTGTGAGTTGTTTATTGTACAGACCGGTTTCGACTGTTGGGCCATCGTCGGTGTAAAATTGTGAATTACATATATGTGATGTTATGAATATAAAAATATAAAAATTTATATTATATAACAGCCAAAACCGGTCTGTACAATAAACAACTCACAGCATATAAAAGTATTTTAATACACCTACATAACCTATATAAATAAGCATGGTTCCGTAAAGTAACGGTTTTCGAGATTAAGAAGTTTATTCTTTTTGTGTGTGCCTTTTTTCCATTTCCAAGCAGGCACGACACCTTAATCTAAAAGATATTCAAACTTTTTGGTATTTTTGATTAATTTGTAGCTGCAGCTCCTCAACGCTATTTACAGAAGCACCATACACCAATGTTTTTAAATATCCCCAAAGAAAGAAATCTAAACAGGTTCACCCCTTCCTACCAAAGTTTGATGTAAATGCTCTGTAACGGTAATTGAAATATGAGCTAGAACACCATCATGCTGGAACCACATTTGCCTTTGTTCAATAGTAATGTCGTCAAAAAGATCATACATTGTATTCTGCAGAAGTTTAGGTACGCTGGTTAATCAGTTTGGTTAAACAACAGAACCTAGAAACATGTCACCTACAATACTCATCCAAATGTTTAATAAAAAACGTGTCTGATGTCTAGATTCTATTAGAGCATGGGAATATTTGCAAACCCATGTTTATTAAGATTTTTTTGCTAATCTTGTTTCATACTACTACCTCTTTAAGTATTTTACAATCTCTTTTTGACACCCTATATAACTAGTTCATCAACAAATAACAATGTATATGTTTTAACAAAAACCTGTTTCAATTTAAACCAAGGAATTATCTTCAACTAAATATAAAAATAGTATTAACGATTAAAAATTGAATTACTGATTTTAATTGTTATATCTTAAATAGTAAACTTTCATACCATCTATATTATTGTATTAACTTTGATTTATTGTTGCAGTGTCTGGTATCAATATATTCATGTAACAGTTGGAAAATCTCAACAGTTGAAGGAATCGGCAACAGAAAAACTGGTTTCCATCCAATACAAAGTGCATTGGCCAAATTTAATGGAACTCAGTGTGGATTTTGTTCATCTGGTATGGTTATGAACATGTTTGCATTGTATCAAAGAAAGAATCTTACAATGAAAGAAATTGAAAATTCTTTTGGTGGTAATCTATGCAGATGCACTGGGTACAGACCAATCTTAGCCGCTTTCAAAACGTATGCTGGTGATTTTGACGAATCTAATATTGGTAGCGTCGATATAGAAGATTTTCCCAGTTGCAAACGAGAAAACTGTGAAAAAACATGCACATCACCATGTAATATTGAACCGGCCGTAGCATATACGTTTGGAGATGATGAAAGATGGTACAATGTAAGTACAGTAAGAGAAATTATGGATGTATTTAATATGCATCCAAAAAAAAGTTACCGATTAGTTGGAGGAAATACAGCACGAGGTAAGAAAAAACAAATAAATAAATTTATTGTATTGATTTTATAAATGTATTTTAGGAATATATAAAAGTTTCTCCAAAGCTGATATTTACATTGATGTTACAAAAGTTGGTGAAATGCTAATGCGACAAATGAATACCAATAGTTTTATAATTGGTGGTGCTGTTAGTTTAACTGAAACTATGGAATTGTTCTATGCTGCTAGTAGAAATGATGCTAATTTTTCGTATTTGGCAAAAATGGCTGATCATATAGATTTAATAGCTCATGTACCTGTTAGAAACGTAAGATATATTTATTAAAATTTACGAGTATAACTTCATATTTTTTAAATTTTAGATTGGTACATTAGGTGGAAATTTATCAATCAAGCATGCATATAATGAATTTCCCTCCGATATTTTTTTGATTTTGGAAACCGTTGGTGCAAGAGTTACTATAGGTAATTAATTCTTATAATATGTATATTATTAATAATGAAGATTTATTTTAGTTGACAATAGAACTTATGAAACTACTTTGAGATTATCGGATTATTTAAAATTTGATATGAACAGGAAAGTAATAAAATGTATCACGCTTCCGGCCTTGGACTCCAGCTACAAATATCAAAGCTATAAGGTATTATATTATTATTAACAATAAAATTGATTAAACTAATTAATTATTACTGCATCAAAACCGATTAGTAGTATTATCATTGAAGTATGTACTATATCGTACACAACACACAAAAAGTATAAACAAATTTAAATGCTAGGTCAAATCGGTCGGATGTTTTTAAATGAGATAATATTTATAAATAAACTTACGTAAGAAATTTATATTGATCGCACGTATTCAAACACTGTTTTGCATAAAATGTTAAAAACTTATAAAGCATTTGTCATCTTTTATGATCACTTTCGATAATTATCTAAATATAAATATTTTTACAAACAATGCAATTTTTTAATCCTTAAAATAAGAGATTGTTAATACATTTTTATTCAAATTATATTTTCATCAAATGACGATTTGGTATTTTAAAATATCTTTACATTTGTTGCAATTTTGATTAATTTTAATAAATTTGTATGCGGCTAATACAAACAAATTTCATTTTTTTGCTTTAAGTAAGTATTCTGAACGATTTTTTTTCTTTACGTAATAAATTAATGCTATACGATATACAGGGCGAGTCGGGAGGAACGGACCAAACTGCAGTAGTATACATCTATAAAACTTCTATCTATTAAAATATATTTTTATTATTTAAACTTTTGTCATTACAAAAATGTAAATAAATTTTATACATTTTTGAGATAAATGAGTTCTATTAGCGGTTTAGGGCTATTTATGCGACGGACCAAAAGGAAAAAGTAAACAGCCCTTGAGCCTCTATAGTATATAGTGTATCAAGAGCCAAAAGTAGACTTTAGCAGCCCGCCGCTTTTAGCAGCACGAACGAGCAAAGCTAGTGAGGGCTGCTAAAGCAATAATTTTCGCCTGCCCTAATTAAAAACATTGTTTTCAATGTTTATTATAATCTGTCACTAATGTCAGATTTTAAGGTATGACGTCATCATATGAAATTGTGATATACAGCTAATCAAATAGCGCGAATAGTATAGAGGCACACGTGCCAAAAAGACAATTTTCGGCCCGCATTTTATTGCCAAAACAGATGCTTTTGGTAGAGGCAGGCGAAAAAACCATTTGCGGTATTTGATTGACTATAAATCCCGATTTCATATGATGACGTCATACTTTAAAATCTGACATTAGTGACAGATTATATTAAACATTGAAATTTTCTAAAACAATGTTTTTAGTTGGAGCTGGCGAAAAAATATTAATAGTAACTTGTGTTTGTGTTTGCTTTAGCCCTTACTGGCTTCGTCCTTTGTGCTGCCAAAAGCGACAGGCTGCAAAAGCTTATTTTTGGCTCTTGCTATACTATATACTATTGTTGCATTGTGATTGAGATGTGAGTCACAACATTGATAAATACGTTATTTCTCTCAGATAATGTAAAAATAATATTGCTCCGTTGCTTTGCAATGTTTGACGGTTTTCACATAACCTACAAAAATGTTAATAATTAACTTGTAACTTCAAGATTGGCTTATGACGGCACGTACATAACGTTATCAATTTATTTCTCGTTTTGATTGTTCTCATATATCCAATAAAACTTTGATGTCAGTCTATTGAATGATGTATTAGTCACGATACGTTTATGTTTGCTATTGACAGATGCGTCACGGCACTTACATATTCTAAAAACCGTTGATACAATAAGTTTCTTTACGATTTGCAATTGATGAATGTCTATCACTACAAGATTGACCTATGACAGCACTACATAACGTTATCAATCAGTTTTTTTATTGCTTATAATATAGCACGCTATCACATAACTAACAAAACGTTGATGCTTGTACGTATACCACGGTACGTATATAGCCTAAAAAAAATTTAAGATTCAATTTGTTGCTTATATAATATTGACATCAAGTTATTTTGTAATTCACAGTTTTTAGATACGTACGCATAACCATAAAATAAATGTGACACTCAATCTGTCACTTGCGATTGATAAATGTGCTCTCATATGTTATGAAACTTTTTTAACATCAAATCTGTAGCTACGCAATTACCAAATGTTTCAAGGCACACAACCTACATTCAATCTATTTTTGCTATTGACAGATGCGTCACGGCACTCACATATTCTTAAAAATGTTTACACAATGGGTGCTTTCCTTTTGCCACTATTCTCAGTTATTCTTACTTTGTCTTACTTTGTTTTACTTAATAGACCGACCGTCCCATTTGTAAAATAGGAAGCCAAAGTAAGAATTTTACTTTCCCGCTTTCCCTGGCGGCCTATCACGATATGAAAATTAATAAAGAGATATATTACAATCATTTAAAAATGTATAAGCAAAAGAAAGACTTAATAAGTTCTTTCACAATTTGATGATGTTTAGTGCATTTCTTTGCAACTGATGAATGTTTGACGGTACTCATATAACCTAACCTAAAATGTTGATATTTAGTTTATCATTCAAAATTGTCTACGACGACATTTGTCGTTTTGCTTGAGTTACAACATGTATTACATAACCAAAAATTATTGATGTGTAATCTAGCGATTGAAGTATTAGTCACAATACGTAAATAACTTGTTTAAAAAGGTTGACACTCATTTAGTCGCTTTGTAATTGTTCTTACTTAATCTTTTGTTTGTGATTGGTTTTTGAGTATAATACATATATAACCTCAACAAAATTGACTCAATTCTCTCACTTAAAGCCAGATTACATAGTGCGAGCTAGCATCCGAGCTGGCCTAGTCAGTTACGTGCAGTGCAGCTACTCGTATTGTGTGACCCTATCATACGATAATGGTGAGAGACAGTAACTCGTATGATGCGGTTACACTGTGCGAGCAGCTGCACTGCAGTAACTGACTAGGTCAGCTCGGATGCTAGCTCGCACTGTGTAAACAGGCCTTTACTTGCAGTGCAGCTACTCGCATCGTGTGACTCCATCATACGATAATGGCAAAGGACAGTAACTCGTATGATGCAGTAACTGACTAGGCCAGCTCGGATGCTAGCTCGCACTGAGTAGTCAGGCCTTTATTATAAAAAATTTATATTAAATTTGTGGCTTTGTAATTAACAAATATGTCGCTTTACAAATTACTGATGCGTCCCGGCACACACAAAAATTTAACACAATGTATCTAAATTGTCGCTTTGCGATTGATATACTTGCACACTCAGTAAAAAAATCTTGAAACTCAATTTGCTACTTTATAATTATTGTGATGTTGTTATCTAATCTGTCGTACTCCAGTTCAAACTACTTGCTGCTAATCATGGTTTGGAGTGACCCACCCACGCGCCTAAGTGTTTGTCAACTACTTTGTAGAAAAAAAAAGTTTAACGTTTGCAAAAAGAAAAAAAGTTCCAATTTTTTGATAACGGATTTGATTTTTTGGGCGGATGAGTGATCAATCCAATTCAAACTACTCATTGGTAATTATTATTTTGAATGACCCTCCCACTCACCCAAGTGTTAGTCATCAAGAGATTAAATTCATCATCCCATCTTCACACATATAGACTTGTAACGTTTGCAAAGAGGAAAAACTTCCAATTTCTTGTTAACAAACTGTAAATAAAATAAACCAAGCGTCAAAACTTACATCTTCTAGATACGATTAGGCAATTTCAGAAACAGTGTTAACATTCTGTAAATTTACTAAAAATATATGTGCTTACTTGTGGCTATTAGGCAGCTGCAAAGTAAAATTCAAAATCACAGCTTAGAGAAGTTCTTTTGGTACTCCATCACGATATCTTGTCCTAAAATATTGTAAAAACCGTTTTATAGAAAAGAGTCTACAATATATTTCGAAACGCACTTTCTAGGTTTTAAAATAAAGTCAAATGAGTCTCCCTTTAAATTTCTTTGAATAGCCAAAAATATTATTCATAGTTTTATAGTTTAGGTGCTTTTGTAATTTTCAAAAAGAAAATACCAACAAATATGGCAGCATTACAATCTGTTGCATTATATATAAAGATGTTGAAACAATATCTGACTTGGTTTATTTTAATTTTAGTTAAAATCTGAAATATTAACTGTATCAAATATTAAACTAAACAACAAATTCATATCTATTTTTTTCCAATTTGTGTTCTCCTATAATCTTTTTGAAACAAATATGTTGTTGATATAGCTTTCAATGTATTTAAAAAACTAAAATGTATGAAAAAAAAAAACGTGTAACTTTTACATTTAAAATTGACTAATGACTTAGATATTTTGTTAACACATAGTTGTCCGACGTTTTTGGGCTATGTTTCATTGGTAAACATTTGGACTTGGATGGCCTTGTAGTTGAAAACTCATGAGAAACACATTTGGACAATTTCCACTTCTTGTCGAGTTTTTGAGATAACAAATAATTTGTAAACTTATCGGTGTTGAAGTTCTCAACCAGTGATGCAATTTTCATTCTCTTTCACAATCGCCAGAAATGCTTGGTTGCCAAAATCCAAAAATTTACTCTTTTCTGATTTGTCGTCTAAGCTGGTATAATCTTTGATGCAAACAAACCACTCTTGGTATGCCTTTTCCGGTCACCCGGGCGTTTTCAGATCTAGTGTCAAAAGTGTTGGTGATTTAGTCAAAAAGCTGCAGCTAATATTCGCTCGATATAGTGCATAGACATCTGTTTTTTGAGGTTTTTTTTGCTTGAGTCTTCTACGCGTGAGGCTGTGTCCGACAGCAAGTATGTACTGTTAATTTGGAACTCGGCGGAGAAGTGCTCCGTGTATCTTTTTTCAAACCCTCTAAGGTACAATTCCCAGCTTTCTAGCTCAAGACCTTCCTTAGGGCCTTCTTTCGGGTCTTGTTTGGTTTCCTTGGGTTTGAAAGGTTTCCAGACAAGGTAATCCTACAGGGCTTTTGCTCAGGATCAAAATCACGATTGACATCGTTTAACATGTTTTGATCGGGGTCCTATGATGTTGAGCGGACCATGGCTGAATGTTATTCATTTCTACTTGATCGACAGCACAAGGTATTAGTATATTTTGATTATGTAGTTCTTTTATTTGCCGAACAGGGTTTGTTATTGCAAGTTAAATATGAACTTGGTTCAAATTCGAACAAAGGTGGTAAAGGGTACGGAAGTCGTTTCGGTGATGTGGAACCAGTTGATGAATTTTTTTGATGAAAATTCTTCTGATTTTTCTGAAAAGATGTTAGGGCACCTTTACTCCGTGTTGTCCTACGTTGGGCGCCAATTATTTTGGTCTAGAATCTAGATCTTGTCGGACGGCGATTCCATGGTTGGTGTTATGCCTGAGAATATAGGGGTTAATGTGGGTTTTCGTCTGTCTGTTTTCTCACGGAATTGCTGCAGAGGTGGAAACTGGGCTACTAGAGGCAGCAACTACCATCCATTATGGTACTACAAAGTAACTGAGCACAGGTCGTTGAAGATGCTTTGCCGGTTAACATTCCGGAGTTACTTATATTAGACCATCACCTCAAGTGTAATGCAGCTCTAAGGTGTGGGAATTGCAAAGTTTTTAGCGGGGTAGTCAACACAACCTCCAGGGTATAAAACATCTTGGACTAGGTGCGTTAGTTAGTAGCGGCCTGTCGCTGTAGCTCAAGAGCCGATCTGGTTCGCCAAGTGTTTCCGGTAGAAACAAAAAATATGTTGGAGCTTTAAAAAACGCGATGGAACTGGCTATAAAAGTGAGTCGTGGTGGAGTTTTGTTCGTTCTGAAACCATGTCATTAACGGACTTTAATCCGGTTTAGCTTATTGTTGTAGTAGCTTGTTTTTTTTTTCATCTACGGTTTTGTTTAAAGCATTTAAATTGTCCAATTTTGTAAGCTAGTACCAATAGGGACTGCCATCTATTAGTTAGTTTATTTGGCAGTTACTTTTATAAAAGCTAGTTGAAACAATTCACCACATTGGAGACGTAGTTGTACTCTTATCAAAAATTTATTGACAAATGCTTGGTTCATTGTACTAGCCACGAGTAACGTTTGATCCAAAATTAGCTTTAAATGATGATTTAAAACAAACCTTTTTTTTTAAATGTGCACTTTACAAGGTTTTATCGAGGCCATGAGTACAAGTGATCAACTTCCCTAGTAAACAGTACTCATTGGTAATATATTCATGAACCTCTGCAGCCATTATTTCTTCCATTTGTTTGAAGATTACCATTTTTTCCTGGAATTATAAATATATCAAAGTACTTAAAAAGAAGTATAGTCTGGTTTACTACACGGGTGTTATTTGTAACTATCTGGGTCGTAAAAGTGTACAATCCATTATCTTGGTTTGCAGAATTAACAAATTCTTAGAACTGGCAACTTCTTACGTTTTTATCCTATGTAGTCAATGCTGTCCTAGCCATTAAAGCCACAAGTGTCCTAGGGTTCTAGGATTACATTTTTCTTTTGATGAAACGTATAATTAAACATTATCTATAATCTTAAAAACGGTGGCTGTTTTTTCTGTAACTTTGAAGAGGACTGATATGCATTTCTATAAAATTAAATAACATTGAATCTTGTTGAGAATGAACATTTTTCCTAAATTTTGAAGAACTTTTCAGTTTTTTTTTGTAACAATAAATAGAAAATTTATATAAACTGACCATTTCTAAATAATCAAGGACCTAAAAATAAAATATTAAAATTTATTTGTTTTTCTCTTTTTTTTATAATAATACTGATTTTTAGATCATGCCCAGAGCCCAAAATGCACATGCTGTAGTTAATGCTGGCTTTTTATTTCAATTTGATAAAACCAATACAGTGTTAAGTGCTAAAATTGTTTATGGCGGTATCAATCCTACCTTTATACATGCAAGTAAATCCGAAGCTTTTATAGTCGGAAAGAAACTTTTTGATAATTCAGTAATGCAGAAACTTTTCACCACATTGGAATCTGAAATAAAATCTGACGATGTACTTCCAGAACCTTCATCAAGTTATAGGAATAAACTTGCAATTGCATTATGTTATAAGGTATTAGTATATTATTACAACTAAGTAATTTCATAAAATTTTAATTTATTTATTTTTAGTTTATACTTAGTATTGCACCTAATGTATCTCCCGTCAATAAAACGGGAGGTCAAATACTGACAAGACCTTTATCAAATGGTACTCAAGACTATACAACTAATCAATCTATGTACCCACTTACTGAACCAGTGAATAAGTTAGAGGCACTTGCACAAACTTCAGGTAAAATTTTAATAATTGAACAAACATATTATTTATTTAGCAACTAATTAAATTTTTAGGAGAAGCTAAATTTATAGTAGATATGCCTGCCTGTGAAGAACAAACATACGCAGCATTTGTATTGGCAAAGGCACCAGCAAACTCAAAAATAAAAAAAATTGATCCAAGCATTGCTTTGGTAATTTTATTTTATCTACACAAAAATTATAATTGTTATATATATTGTTTTTAGAAATTGCCCGGTGTTCTTACTTTTGTTGGCAAGGAAGATATACCCGGAAAAAACTCATTTACAGGAGTTGGTGTAGCTTTGTTGGGTGAAGATGAAGAAATATTTTGCAGCGGTACTGTTAAATATTTCCATCAACCAATTGGTTTAATCGTAGCCAAAACTCAGGAAATCGCTGAAGAAGCTGCAGAATTGGTTATTGTGCAGTATACTCCATCTAGTAAAAAACCTATCTTAACAATAGCCGCCGCAATCAAAGCCGGAAAAGTAACGGAAGAACATACCCTCCTATCGGCAAAACCTGAAGGTAGAACGTTTATCAGTATTGTTTATAAATACATTGATTTAATCATTATTGCATAGGTACTGATGTGAAACAAACAGTAACTGGAAAACTGAATGTATCCTGGCAATACCATTACCATATGGAAACACAAGTATGCAATGTTGTGCCTTCTGAAAATGGAGAATTTGATATATATCCAGGTACACAATGGATGGATTTAGCGCAATGCACCGGAGCAGCCTGTCTTAAAATTCCAGTTAACAAGTGAGTTAACAGATTATTAAAATCTAACATTCCTCAAATTTATATTGACCGTTATATATTATCTTACTAGTGAGATGTGATAAACCTGAATGACATATTGTTGTTAATTAGTGATAATATTATGAAACAACTTAACTTAGAAATCGGTTGCAAGAGTTTCTATAGGTTTTACACCAATTCTGCAAAGATTGTAGAATGTTACACATTCAAACATTTTTTTTTATATTATAAATGTTTTTTTTATCATATTTTTAAAAATAAACTAATTTTATAAACCATTTTGTCTAATAATAATAAACAATGTAAATTAATGCTTGCTTATAAACTGCACCAAAAAGATTAATATAAATTAAATTAATATTTTCTGCTTCACCTATTTCCAAACATTTACAAAATAGACAGTTTTATATGAAATGCATTTTTTGGAAAACTTAGTTAGATAGATATAGAGGAACAGAATTATCCATAAGTGTATAAGATGTCCTAGTTTAAATAGTGAGCAAAAACGACAAAAATTGCACCATTGAAGTTTGGTAGACCACGTCATTTAAGAAATAAGCAATTTTAAGAACTACCATTGAAGCCATTGAATATGCTTTTCATAACTAAATACGCAAAACAGCAGTTTTACAATTATGAATTAATTTTTTTATCAACAGTCAATTTTCATTTGGTAATAGTAATTTAATTTTTTTGACCAGTCTTGAAAAATTAATAAAAAAATTGATTAACGTTTTATCTTCTTCTGGATTCTGAATTTAAAGTTGGAGAGTAAACCAAAGTGTACTGCACGTAAACCTCACTAGGTTTTTTGTGCCTCTTTTAGTGGTCACCTCACTCCGTTGTTCTGGCATTCAACCACCCTAAGGAGCTGATGTATGCAAGTACAACGCTTGGAGTCTTCAAGTCCCCTATCTAGAGGGTCAGTAAAATGTGTTGTGATGAGTACGCCTTCTTTCGGATAAGAAGAGAAACTTTAGTAGGTCCCGTGTACTGTCTTGATGTTGCGTGCACGTTAAAGAACCCAATAATTTAGGTTGGAACTCCTGAATTTGCGGCAAAATTCCTAGATGTGGTAATCTTAACCTCTGGCGTCGGTGAGTAGTCTTGGCAGCAGAAATAGACCGACGTTAAATACTTGAATAAAAAAAAAAACACTTGGAGTGATCTCCTTTATACTGGCCATATCAAGCCATCAGTTCCCTAACATGGACTATTGTATGAGAGGGCCGGGCATGTACATAGCACGTGTTCGATTGTCTCATCATTCATTTCACATCTTCTACATAGTCCATCTTAACGACTACATATTTACAAAAATACATAAAAGCAAATGTTTGGGCAATGGGTTCAAGATTAGATATTACTATATATAGTATAGTAGTGGTACACATTAACGTACTACAGTTAGTCAAGCCTTTGTTGGTACAGGCCTTTCTTCCTCAAAAATGTCATTGCTTCCTTTTGCCTGTCTACAACCCGGAGTGTCATCCTAACTTACGTCTTTTCAGTGCGTTGTGTGTGTTAATTTTTAATAGGTTGTTGAAGCTATTGAGTGGTAAAGGGGTCCAAGGTTCAAATCCAAACGCCATGAGCATTGACCCATTACGCGTCAGCCCGTCCGCCCTAATGTTACCTACTTTGTTGAAATGTCCTTTCACTCAGAGCAGCTCAATGTTGCCTCCATAACTGCAGTTGGTGTTGTACGCATGCTACCTGTTATATTTATATTGTTGGGGTTGTGCGGTTGGGGTACGTGTTCCTCCTGGGAATAGAAATAGGTATTAGAAACTGGGCAATAGGGTTGTTGTTACCCTCCAAGGTACGAGGAGTCGCTGGGCGAAAGTAATTGGAGACATGAAAATTGTCTCGGCCCGTCGCGCCAAGTGCAATACCGCTTCAGTGGTGTGGTGAGACCGCGAGGTCTTAACGGAGGTCTCCCACACCACCACCACCTACCACCTACTAGGAATGAGTCATCCTGGAACAGGTGTACGTTGGCCCTGCGAGGTTGAGAGATGCGGTTTAACTGGCTGTTACTGGCGTCTCTTCCAAGGAAGTGGAAGAGGCGGCCGGATCAAGGTGGAAAGCGTCTTCTCTCTCCATAAGGTTCCCCCTTGAGGATGGTTTCCTCGTAGATAGCATTCTTTAAACAAATTACTCGTTTTTTCTACTAACGCCTCTACACAGAAGGCCATCTACTCACACACTCACCTAGAGTGCCACTACAAACACGCTTACCCAGAGCGCTGTCACCTAGGTGACGTTATTGTTGAACAACGTTAAGATGCGTAAAGCTACCCACAGTTGCCGTATTGAATGTTTCTCTTTGACAGGTGTGCGATGCCGTCGGGATACAGGCAAGCCTCAGTGCAATGTTGTTGGTGCGTCGAATTGACTCTAAAAAGTCGCTGGGTCGTCTAAGGCAAGTCGGCGGCAAAAGGTACGTCAAAAGCGGAATTCCGGTTTATGGAGACGTCTTTGCCGAGGTAGTAGTTCGGTCTCTACGAAGAGTAAATTTGGAGTGACGGTCGGACGAAGTGCCGGTCGTCTGTCACTGGGCTTCGTCTGCAAGAGATCGATGTTGACGCTGCAAATGAGTTCTGGATCTGCGGTGGTGATTTCTGAAACTGACAAATTTTATGCTATTCACTCGTTACCTTATTAGTGCTCCGTATGTGAGCGTAGGTCTTATGACGGCTGTATACAGCATCTTTGGAGACACTCCCCACAGCTTGTCTGCAGTGCCAAAAAGACATAATCAAGTACCAAAATAATGTTAACTGAAAGCAGTGTTTTTCCCGGTATGTTTGGCATATGCAATGGCGTAGTTTGTAGGTAAACAGTTTTTCTTTGGCATTTAGTTTAAGTAGCAAGGAGTATCTTGTAGTTAAACCCTTAATAACCTGAGGTCAATTATTGTATCTCGGTTTCATATTCTCAGCATGTAATAATACTTGGACTTTGCGCTAATTCTTGTTTCCCGTGGTCTACCGTAGAATTAAATAAAGTATAGTAGTGTTGTATTTCATTTTACAGTACATGTCAACGGGAATTTCAAGAATTCAGATGCTTTTTGCTCTTCTTTGCCTCGGACATTGCTTTGGGTTATCTCTTCACTAAAGGTTGCTGTCCTGTAAACGTTTCTATAGGTTGCAGTTTCTTCTGATAAAAGTTGTTAGTTTGTCTGTGATGGATCGATTGCCGTTGATCAATTCTATAAAAAATTATACTGGCATTATGTTGCATTCTGTTAAGTTCAAGCTAATGTCTGTTTTAAAGAAAATATCTGGCAAACACCAAATTGGCACAGTCGGTAGATAGTGTTTTTGTTCAATTTGGAAGTTAACGGCATTGTCGAAAAAACTTTAACATAACATTTTAGTGTTCAAGTTAAATAGAGATTGTTACAGTTGGACACATCTTACTGTCATTGTTAATACGGTGATTAATCATTGCGTAGTTTAGATTTGTATAAGTGATAGTATTTTGATCCGTTGTTTAATTCCATTTTTAATAGATACTAGTCACAATGTTGCATTTTGTTACAATTAAACTGATGTTTTTTTTTTAGAAATCAATGACACTAACAGTTGGTAGGTGGTGTTCTTGTTCAACTTGGAAGTTAACGGCGTTGCCAATATAACGGTTACTTTTGTTAATTACTGTTAATTTGTTGCTAGGTAGTTTTTTGATTACCGTTTTTCAATTTTATCTTCAATGGAATTCTTCGCCGATACTTTGAAGGAATTTTTGTAAAACACCAAACTGGTGCAGTCGGTAGGTGTAGTTTTTTTGTTCAACGTTGTTTCCATGTCATTTTTGTAAAATAAGAATTAAGGACAATGGTTTTAACTTTTAATGAGTAGAAGTATTATCCGTTGGTAAGACATATAGCACTGGTGTATTCGCATCGCACCGAAAGATTGTTTAAGTTCAAAAGATGTACTGTAGTCATTGTAGTAACCTTTGTTAATATAGTTTCTACACGTTTATGGGCATCAAATACCTTTACTTGTTATCGTAAAATATGTTGAAAGGAGTTTCGGTTTGCGCTGATAGGTCTCATTCTGTCAATAATAATGTCTCTGTTCAAGATCCTTTTAAAGAGTGGTCAATTGGCGTTTTTATAGTCGGGTCTCTGTACAATTTGGCTCGGTCTGTTTATCGTGCTGTACAGTGCATGTACACTGTCTCACGTTTTTGTTTATCATCAAATCTATTGCGGTACGTACCATTAAATCGATAATGAGTGTGTGAGGGTGTATGCGTAAGTTTTGTGCAATGAGCATATTGTAAGACATGTACCATTGGGGTTATTCATGTGACAGTTCTAGTTATTGTATCTGGCATTCAAATCCCCGACAAGCAGAACTCTGTTTTTTCTGTCAAGGAAACTTAAGACATTATTCTCTTCAAACTAAAAATTTGTACAATAAGCTCATATAGTGTCATGCCATCATCTACTAACTTAATGACAACGTGCTCTAAATGGCTGGTACAATTTATTTGAATGTAATTGATGTAGTTTCTTACAAAAACGGCTATCCCACCACCTGCAGGATTTCAATCTTGCTGTTCAATGCGGTATCCCTTTACATTAAATTTTACGGTAGGGTCTAACTTTGATTCAGCGATTACTAAAATATCCACCTCCAATCTCGCAAAAAACTCTATCAGTTTGCCAACTTTTGTTTTATGCTATTAAGATTCTATTCAAAGATGTTCAGTCTATTGGACATCTAATACAGGTAAGACATGAATGACATTATCGTTTGGAACTTACCCGATCGATCCGATTGAAAAATCTACCATACTTTTTAATCTACGTGTTTTCCCCATAACACCATTATAGTCGTCTTGTCAAGGAAACATAAATAAAGAAAAAAAAATACGAGACTGGTTGTCTCTCGTTGCAAAAATGGCACTTGCTGTTTTTTTGAGTTTTTAAGTATTGCGGCTGGTGGTACGTTATTAAGCAATTTAAATAAACGCTAGAGTACGTTCTTTTAGGTATAACACTTACTGTATATTCATCGGCCATAAGCTAATTACGTTTCTAGCTGTAACGGGTGTTTGCATCCCAAAAAGCGACAACGCATTCTTTTTACTTAAGATATAATATATTGCAAGAAGATATAATCAGTTCCGTTTTCAACTTTTTATGTGCGTTTATTGTATATGTCCTTCAAACTTAATGCATTTTATTTATAGCGTAATTAATTTTCAACATTCCGGCAATATAAGTTAACAAAAAATTTTCTACAGAATTCTAAAATACTTTTTTAATTTTTTTAAATTCTATTATATTATAGAATCAACGTCCACGTGCGCAGAGTTGGTGGTTCATATGGTGCCAAAATATCAAGAAACGCTTTGGTATCATGTGCCGCTTTATTGGCAAGTAATAAACTTCAGAAACCTGTAATGCTATGGATGCCATTGTCAGATAACATGACTGTAATAGGAAAACGAAATCCCAACTACATGGAATTTACAAATAAAGTTAATGAGAAAGGTGTAATACAATCGTTAGAAATGAAAACATACACTGATTATGGTATACATGGCAACGATTCTCCACTAGTTATGTTGCAAAACTTAATAATGGATACTTATCGAAGTGATAAATTTGAAATTAATGTTAATTTTACAAAGACCGATACCCCGGCTTGTTCTTGGACAAGAGCTCCAGGTAGCACGGAAGGTTTGGCAATGATTGAATGTGTTATGGAACAAACAGCATATGAATTGAATATAGATCCATTAGAACTTCGTTTGGCCAACATTGCAGATCAGCAATTGATAAAAAGTATACAAGAACTTAAAGATTGGGCTAAAATAGATGAAATTAAAGCATCAAATAAAAAATTCAATACGGTACGTGTATATTATGTAATCAACAATTTATTTATTGGTTGTTTATAGGAAAATCGTTGGAGAAAACGTGGATTATCCGTAGTACCTATGGCTTATAAATTATTATTTGAAGGAACCCAAAATGTTATTCTTTCAGTATATCAAGGTGACGGTACTATTTCTATTTCTCATGGTGGTATTGAATTAGGACAAGGAATTAATACAAAGGTTTATTATTATATTTGTTATAAACATAAACTCAATTATTTTAATTTTAGGCAGTACAAGCAGTTGCTTATTACTTAGGCATTAAAATGGATTTAATTAGTTGCAAACCTAGTAACTCGCTAGTTTCTCCTAATGCTATGACTACAGGCGGAAGCATCACAAGTGAAGCAATTTGCATGGTATGTTTATTTTTCTAATTGTCAATAAATGTATTCTATTTTATAGTATACTTTATTTTAGGCACTGAAAAATTGTTGTGAACAACTCATCACAAAAATGGCCAATGTTAAAAAGGCTAATCCTACAGATGACTGGCCTACATTAGTTAAAAAAAGCTATATGAATGGTGTAGATTTATGCACAACTTCCATGTATTTATAAATTTATTTCTGCGTAATATCAAGATTAATTGAATTTGTTTTAGTTTTATTGGAACACCTGCTAGTAATTACATGATATATGGAGTTGCCGCAGCCGAAGTTGAAGTTGATATTCTTACTGGAAACTTGAACACTACAAGAGTACATTTATTGGAAGATGCCGGAGATAGTATTAGTCCAATTATTGACATAGGTCAAGTAGAAGGAGCCTATATTATGGGACTTGGTTATTACACTTCAGAAAATATTGTTCTTGATCCCAATACAGGAGAAATAAAAACCAATAGAACATGGAATTACAAGCCGCCTGGTGTTAAAGATATTCCAATCGAATTTAAAGTCAAATTTCCTGCTAATAATCCTAATCCAAGTAGTCCATTCAAAACAAAAGGTATAACGATATATATAACGATTTTCTTAAGAACGGCAGATATAGTTTTAAAATTCCGATTATATTATAATTTATTTTTTATTTCAAGCTACCGCCGAACCACCTTTTTGTTTAACGATTGGTGTTCCACTAGCCATAAGAGATGCTATTAAATCAGCTAGGCTGGATGCAAGTAAAGATAATAAAGCATGGTATCCAATGGGTAATTTGGTTGTATATTAAAGTTTGCTTTATGTTAATTATGTATTTTTTTAGATGGACCATCTACAGTAGAGAATAATTTTATGAATTCTCTCAACGATTATACACAATATACTCTTTAAATGCGTTGAATCTCATTTTAAGTAATTAAGAATTAATATAGTTATAAAATCAATCAAAAAACATCTTTTAAAATATTGGCAACTTTTGCATTTAAAGGATATTACTTGAAAATTGGAATTCAAGCAATTCAAGAAAAGCATTTATAAAATACTCTATATATTGGTAACTAATTTAATATTATAAGAAAGGTTTACTAATATTTCATAAATAATAAAGAGGTTCTAAGAATTATTTCTAAAAATATTAAATAAAATGTGCTTAATATAAGTTTTTTTAATATAATAATATATACATATATATATATATATTGTGATTTTTCTTTTTTCATTTTTTTTTTTATTTGAATCGCTAGGAGTGGCGTAACTTGTCTATGATTTACTATGATTAAATAATCTAGTGTGTATGTTTGCCTGATTAAAAAAATACGCTTCCCACTAAATCGACTAAATATAAAAAAGTGTGATTTTCTTTAATTATATGATTTGCAAATGTTGGTTTTGAGTTACCGTGTAAATATAATTTTTCTTTTAATTTTTCTTATACTTCTCTTACCCCATATACGACTCTGAAATTAATAAAATGCTTATACGGGGAGGGCGGGTTTTTTATTTCGATATTAATAATAATAACGGAAGTGCTGGTCCCGTCAACGAAAACGTTCAAAACAATTTTTTAAAAAATATAAAAGCTATATATCAAAAAAGATTCAGCTGGAGCGTACTTATACTTTATATTTTGGAACGGGACCAAAGTCCTTGTTCTGCGCATACTTCAGGTTTGTACCCCGGTCGTTTCATTTACTAATTTTTGTTTTAATTACTAGCGTGCAAAAAATATTATTGTAACAATTTATGTTTTTAGTTTGTTATATACAATAAGAAGATTAAATTATATTCAGTTTATATTGGTCTAATGAGCAGTGATAGTGTTATAAAAGAGGGTACTTTGTTTAACATGTTACAAACCCTAACAACTATATATTTGGACAAAATCAAATAGATATACAAGAATAATTCAGGTATTTGATAGTTTTTTTTTTTTTAATTTACTACTATGTAAATAATTCTTCTTTTTCTTCATCGTACGTTAGGCCTGTGGCCTGTGGTTTCTAACTTATTTATCGGACGATGTTGATGCCCAGGAGTCTCTCCATCGTTTAAGAAGACTGCCTAGGAGTCGACGTGTTTGTGAGATGCAGTCTCGCGCAATTTTGGCTATTCTATCAGTATCCATTCTGTTAATATCATTCGCTCTGCGTCTTTTCCGCCCCATTTGACAATATCTTCAATTTGGCATTCGTTTCTTATATCTGTGTTCATTTTCCTGTCATTTAATGTATACCCTGCTATATTTCTTAGTATCTTCACTTCCCTTGTTTGTACATGCATTGTCAGCTCTTGCTTCTATACCGGTCTGATACATGTTTTATACGCTCTGGTTTTAGCTTTTTTACTCATACATTTATTATTCTATATTACATCTCGTATTGCGCAATATATTTTACAGGCTTTGTTAGCTTGGTTTCTGATTTCATATGTACGCTCTTGATTAGCTGAGATTACTACGCCTAGATAGTCGCAGGTCATTATCTATTCTATTGGATTGTTATTGATAACCAGTTTGCATCTAATTGGCTCCTTTGTAATAACCATTGCTTTCGTTTTTGATGTTGATATTTGCATATTAAAGTTAGTACCTTTTTGATGGAAGAAGTGCAGCAATTGTTGGAGGTCATCTTTGTTTTCGGCTATAATAATGGCATCGTCAGCGTAGCAGATGATTTTTATTTCTCTTCCTTTTAGTTTATGCCCTCTTCCGTAGTTTTTGATGTGGTTTATTATTTGGTCCATCAGAATATTAAATAACAAGGGACTTAGCGAGTCTCCTTGTCTTATGCCTGTAGGTGTTGGGACTTTATCTGTTAATTTCTGGTTTACCAATATATAGGTGTAGGTGTTCATGTTGAGTTGTTTTATAATTTCTGGAACGCGTTTGTCTCTTAACACCTTTACGACGTTTCGTAGTCTTACTCTGTCGAATGCTTTAGTAAGAAGCACATGAACGCAGGTTTATTATACTCAATAGTCTTTTCTATAATTTGCCTAGTTATGAATATGGCATCTAAAGAATGATTGTTGTTCCTCCAATATATTATGCCTAAGATTTTTGTGAAAAGTTTCATGATAAAGCTCAATAATGTTATACGTCTGTAATTTTTAGGGAGTTTTTTATCTCCCTTCTTAAATATCGGAATGGTAATGCTATTCTTCCATTCACTTGGTATTGTCCTTGTTGAAAGTATTTTGTTAAATAATTTAGTTATCTCCTCTATCAAATTTCCTCCGCCGTATTTTATGAACTCATTTGGTATGTTATCTAGTCCAGAGATTTTTCTATTTTTGATCTCTTTCACGTGCTTCTTTCTGTTTTTTTTTTCTTCTTTGGGGTATTGTCTTAATTGTTGAGTCATTGGTGGTATATAAGTCTTCAATGTATCGTTTCCAACTTGTCTCATCAATTTGTTGTGTTTGTGCGTACTCTGCTATATTTAACTTTCTTTTTCTTATCATTCCCCATATTTTCTTCTGTGTTCCGTATAAATCGTGATCCATCTCGGAAGAAAATCTTTCCCAGTAGTGGCGCTTCAGGTCACGTATTTCCTTGTTAACCTTATTTCTGATTTGCGTGTACCGAGTTCGCGTCTCTTGTGTTTTTTTTGCTTCTGTATGTTATGTAAGCGTCCCGTTTTTCTTTTGCTAGGCTTTAATTTTTGGTGTATACCATTGTTTGTATTTGGTATTTATATTATTTCCTACTTTCCTTTTCACTAAAGCTTGCTGTATCTATAATGCTTGTTTGTATCTTTTTCCAGCAAGTCTCTCTGTCATCATTTTTTATGATGACTCAACTTTTTGTGATAGCCGTGTTTGGTAGAGTAATTTTGTTCTTGAGTCGTTGATGGATTCTATGTTCAGTTTCTCTTTGACAGACGTTTTGAGAAGTTTTTCATTTGTATGTTTATGCGGAGTTTATAGAGTAGCAAGGAGTGGTCGGATCCTATGTTAGCAGACCTTAGGCTTCGTACATCAATTATCTGTGATGAATTTATAGCTCTATTCGATATAATGTAGTCTACAGTTGATTTTTGGTCTCTGGTGTTTTCCCATGTGACTTTATGTTGGGGTTTGTGTTGAAAGAATGTGTTGTTTATTCGTAGATTGTGGCGTGCGCAGAGATTCGTTAAGATATTTCCGTTCTCGTTTGAGCAGTGTTCATTGAATTTGTGTTTGACTCCCGGTATTACATTGTTTCCTACCCTCTCGTTCAGATCGTCCATTATGATGTATATTTCGCTTGTTAATATTGTTCTGATTTCATCTTGAAGCTTCTCGTAGAATAAGTCTATTTTCTCTCTGCTCTTGCTGGTATCTGGGGCATACACACTTATGCAGTTTTCCTTTTTCTGTGTTGAGAGTTACTGTTAACATTCTGTCACTTATATATCTTGAGTCTTCAATAAATTGTTCATATTTGTCAGATATTAGTAGACCCACTCCTGATGTTGCTGTTTTGTGTTTTTCTACGCCACTGTATATGAGTACGTAACCTGGTAACTTAATATTCCCTTTACCTTTTCGCTTAGTTTCAGACAGTGCACACTCGATTTGGTGTTGTTCTATTTCTAGTAATACATCGTTTTTTTTTTGTTGCCCATGACATTATGTTCCACAAACCTATCCTTATGATATTTTTCCTCCATATTTGTTTCTTCGTTGATCGTTTTCCGTTGTCCGTTTTCTCGGCGAGTTCGTTGTCGTTTGATCCTTTCCATTCCGAGGCATGTCGTTGGTTCTGTGAGCAGATTCGTTTACATCAAGCAGGTTGCTGGCCTCACTTGACAACCCTCCTCTTTTATCCGGACTTGGGACCGGCAAGAATGCTACTGAGCTACTCAATCTACCCAGCAGGCAGAGTAATTAATTAATTAACAATATTTAAGACTAATCAGCAACATAAAAAATACAATACTTACTCTATCTATTCTAATTAACAAGAAAGAAAATGTTTGGCAACTAAATACTACTTCTAATATGAGGTAACATTACCCTTACGTTTTATGATTGCTCAAATCTGGCTGGGCATTGACTAAGAATCTGTACGATTCGGAAGTAAATCCATTCCAAACTTTCTCTATTTTGGTTCTAAGTTTGGGTAATGTCCCTTGTAGTAATGTTGTTCTAAAAAATGTTATTTTTGTTAACATTTAACTTCACGATAGACTCAAAATATCCTAATCCAAAAGCTGCCATGCAGTCCTAAATTATTACTCCTTTAGGAAATTTTACAAGCAGCAAGCAATCTTTGTGAAAATCTCATGTTTAGAGCAAATCATAAGTTTGCGGTAATCACTAACATCGCATTTTGATTCACCGATAAAAATTATTCTGAACCTGTCTTGTTTTGTGTTTTGTTTTTCCGTCAACAGTGGCTTTTCTTTTGCCTATAAATTTGTATTCCATTCAACCGTAAATATTTCTTTGGCCTTTTTTTGCATAGTTTTACTAATATTCTCTTGTTTTTACCATAAAACGGACGACTCGGACTTTTGCCTCTTTTATCTAGGATTTTTCCGGTTTCTCCATAATGCTTAATTATATTCCACACTTGTTTTAAAAACATTAAGTTGATCAGCACTTCGCGTATTGTTGTATTGCAACACTAATTTGTAAGCACTAACTCACAAACTTTGTAAAGATACCACCACCATTTTGTTCAATAAACGCAGTAATTCACCCAATACGATAAGAAAGCAACTGCCGATTGATCTGACATTTCGTGTTGCTTTGTTTTTGCAGCTTAAGACAAATATTTCCTTTCATTCATAATATTTATCTTTCAGCTGATAAAGCGAGAGAAGTTACTCCAAAAGTAACTTTCCAAAATAGTGTCGAATAGAGTCTGGCACCAATTGTAGTTGCCTGAAGCTCAAGTCTAATGATTGACTACTCTCGTTTACGCTTATAGAAGGTTCAAGTTTACTGTCTCGTTGGTGTACGTTTGACCACTGGCATCACAAGAAACGTAGACTCTTAATTGTGTATTTACCCATCTTGGTAAGATTAGTAACTCTGCCAAAGAACGATAGCCGGGCGGATCAAGTAACCCGGTGCTGTCTTTGCTTAAGACCGGAGCAAGTACTAGACATCAGAGCACTAACATCTGCTAACATCGGATCAGATCACAACCTGATCGTAAGAAAGTTTGCAATAGAAACACCACAGTACAGAACAACCCCTACTGCAGCAAAAATCGAAAAGTTAAATACAGAATCATTCAGAAACAAAAGCACAAAAACGCTCTACCAACAAAGACTGGCTCTCCAGATAAGACATAATCTCATCGCAGACAGTGATACATCCCAAGCGGCATAAGAAAAACTGAAACAAAACATCAACCAAGCTGCCACAAAAGCGCTTAGAAAGAGAACAAGACACCAACATACATAAGAATACCCAAGCCCTGGTTCAATCAGGAGGTAAAAGCCCTGGCACAAGAAAACAAAAAAGCCCATCTTATTCATAAATCGACAAATTCCAGAAAAAACTTTGTAAAATATAGAAGATTATAAACAAAACAAACAACCAAATCCGCACCATAAAAAGAGAGAAATGGGAACAAATTAGTAGGAAAATAGAGAACGACCTATACGGGACATAAAAACGGATCTGGAAGTTACTCAGGGGATTGAGAAAAGAAACCAACAAAACAGTACAAATAAACAGCGTTAGCTTGGACAAGCTAAAGTCCTTCTTCACCGAATTATATTATCAAGAAGACATAGAACTGGAAAAAGTGACAATAACAACAAGACCACACCAGCCTGCATTCAAACAACTAATCACCGAAAACGTCGCCATCCTATCAAAACTGAAAAACGGCACAGAGCCTGGGCCTAATGAGATCAAAAACGAAGTGCTGAAATACGGAATGACCCAAAAAACTACATATGCATCTCCCTACTGGATGCATCAATAAAGATATTCACAAAACATCTACCAAACATTGTAACAGAGCAGACCACGATGCGAGAAGAGCAACAGGGCTTTCAAAAAAATCGCATCACCACAGACGCTATCTACGTGGTACGACAAACTGCAGAAAAAGCGTTAGAGTTCAACAAACCCGCCTATATATGTTTCGTAGTTCTAGAAAAGGCGTTTGATAAAGTCAAGCTCTCAGACGTACTAAAAACGTTATTTATCAAAGACATACACCCCAACATAATTAAGACAATAAAATAACTAAACACAGATACCACAACCAAACTAAGAGCAACAAACGGGGAGGAAACTGATATCCGAATCAAAACTGGGATACGGCATAAAGAGAGCCTGAGTCCTCTACTGTTCAACCTCCTTATGGATAAGATTTAACAGCCCTGGACCCAATAGAACATGGTTACAAACTCATTAAAACAGTGTGCTACGCTGACGACGCCGTACTGTTTGCAGAATCACAGGACGGTTTACAATGGCCACTAAACACGTTCAAAAAGGAGTGCGAAACAATAAACATGGCAATAGCCACAGCTAAAACCAAAAGCCTAGTCATCTCAAAGAATCCAATCAGGTGCAAGCTAGCCGTGAATGAATAAGAATAAGAAGAATAAGAATATTTTATTGGTACGTAAGCCATATAAAACGGATGTACAAGTCATAATTACAATACAAAATAATAATTACAATAAAAATAATAGAATACACAAAGTTAAAAAAACTATACAGGTAAATACATTAACAATATACATATATTGACATACATTAACTAATTAAAATGTATCACAGAGATATTCATTTAGTGTATAGTAAGCTTTGCCTACAAGCAAGTCTTTTACACTGTTTTTGAATTTATTAAAATCATGTATGTGTTTTAATTGTGTTGGTAACTTATTATACATTTTTTTTCCAGCGCATGAAGGTGCTTGTTCGTATTTTTTTGTGAAGTGTTTTGATGTCATTAACATTTCAGAATGCCTCGTATTCCAGTTATGATTGTTTGCGTTGGTAGTATAAGTATTTATATTACGTTTGATTAATAGTAAACATTTATAAATGTATAAACTGGGAAACGTAAGTATTTTATGTAGAATAAAAGTACTTTTACAAGATTGTCTATAATCTAAATTAAAAATTGTTCTGATTATTTTCTTTTGAGCAATAAAAATTCTTTGTTTGTCTGTTGAGTTTCCCCACAATACTATATTATAAGACATATGTGAGTATACTAAGGAATAGTATACGTTTAAAAGTCCTTTAGTATCTAAAGTTGATTTAAGTTGTAATATAGCATAATATGACTTATTTATTTTAGTGCTCACATTATCTACTTGTTTTTCCCAATTCATGTTTACATCAAGATAAACACCTAAAAATTTTGTATAACTAACCGTATTCATATTGAGACTATTAAGATGGAGTTGTACTATTTCATTAACTTTACGGTTGCGGAAATACAAACATGCTGTTTTTTCTATATTTACAATGAGACAGTTTTGTTTGCACCAACTTGTAAATTCTTTAATGACAATTGAAATTGATGATTTCAGTGCATCTGGAGTTTCTGCCGAGATCATTATAGATGTGTCATCCGCAAACATAACGATTTTTCCACATGATACATTATTGGCCAAATCATTCACAAATAACAAAAAAAGTAATGGTCCCAGGATAGATCCTTGTGGAATACCTGTTTTTATGTCGTGCAAATTTGAAGTATACTGTCCAACTTTAACGCAGAGTTTTCTGTTTGTTAGGTAAGATTTGATAAACTGTAAAAAATTATCTCTAAACCCAAGCGCATAAAGTTTTTCAATAATAAATTTAATGTTTAGTACATCGAACGCTCTTGACTGATCAAAGAAAAGTCCTGCTACCAAATTGCCTTTATCTACTTCTTTATAGATTTCTTCCATAAATTCATAGGCTGCAGTTTCAGTTGACCTACACTCTCTAAAGCCATGTTGAACACTAGATACTAAGTTATTTTTATTTAGAAACTCTACCATTTGGTTGGAAATAACTTTTTCTATAACTTTTGAGAGTACATTTAACAGAGCTATGGGTCTATAATTATCAATGTTGTAGGAATTGTTTTTTTTGTATATTGGTATAACAAGAGCTGTTTTAAGATCAATAGGAAATGATCCAGAGTTGACACATAAATTAATTAAGTAGCATATAGGCTCACTAATGCAATCGCAAATTGTTTTAAAAACTTTTGTTGATATACCATCCAAACCTGTACTTTTTTTGTTTTTCAAATTGCAGATTACTTTTCTTATTTCGGTGCTATTAACTGAATTAAAAGTGAATGTTTTTTTATTTGGTTCAGACGTTGTACAATACTGTGAACGATTTTGCCCAAAATGTTTTAATAATGATTTTTCCGTTATATTTGCAAAATATGTTCCAAACGTTTCAGCAAGTTCTTTGAAATCATCAATTTCTCTATCATCTTTAATAATTGTTAAATTATTGTGTACTTGTTTGCGACCCAGCTTTGAATTAACAATATTCCAAATTTGTTTTGGCTTATTTACAGCTTGTGTAACTAGATTAGAATAGTGTATTTGTTTTTTGTTAAATATCATCAATTTATATTCTTTTTTCATAGTTTTGTATAGATTTTGAATGTTTATGTCGTTTGCATTTTTCATAACCCAAAACAAATTTTTCAGTTGTTTACCATTATTAATTAATTCATCATCAACCCATGCATTGTCATTAATTAAACCCTTGTTTTTATTATATTTCATTGGACAAGTTACCTCAATTGCCCACAAAATACTAGACATAAGTTTATTAAATACAATATTGATATCTGTAATTTGGTATAAATGTTCAAAGCTGAAGCTACTTAAGAATGTATTTAATTTATTCAAGTTATAACTACTGAAATTTCTGCTAGCAGTTTGAACATCGTTATTACAAAGTTTATTTCCCTCTACTTTTAAATTACAGATAATGGCTAAATGATCTCCCATATTTGGTTGAACAATGTTGGACCCCATATACAAGTTATTTTCTATATTTGTTATAATATAGTCAATTTTTGTAGATGAAGTAACATTATTTTTATTTGTAAAAACTCGAGTTGGGCCTTCAGAAGTACAGCTTAAACTATAATTCAACATAAAATCACATAAAAGTTTTTTTTCATTTGTGTTTACTAAAAAATTAATATTAAAATCTCCACAAATTAATAAGTTTTTGCATAGGGTGTTGGTATAATTTAATATTACTGCCAGTTTTGATAAAAAAATGTTTAAATCACCATTTGTAGACCTATACACACTTAGAATACAATATTTATTTTTACCGATTGTTAATATAATAGCACAGCACTCACAATGTAGTTCTTCAGATAATTCTTGAACTCTTGGTACGTTTGTTGATAATGCAAGTCGATCTTCACATTTTGTATATATAATAGTTCCACCATGAATATGACGTTGACGACAATAGGTAGTTGATATTTTAAACCCTTGAAAAACCATTAATTCCACATTGTTTTTATAACACCAATGTTCAGAGACACAGATAATATCAGGATTTTCTGTTTTCAAAAATACATCCATTCTGTCTAATTTGTTGCTTAGAGACTGTGCATTAAACTGCAGTATTTTTAGTGTGCTAGATAAATTATTTACTTGTTTAGAAGTTGGAACGTTTCTTGGAGTAGTTAATGGTTTTTTGATAAATAGCTGTCAAACTCTTCACTATTTTTAAAAGTTATTGGTATACTTGATTCAGTTTTTCGGATATAAAACTTTCCATGGTTGTACCAAGCAAATTTGAAACCATTATTTTTTTTATATTCGCGTATTTTTTTAAATAACTCTTGATTTTCTTTAGTCAAGTCGTGGTTGATATATATAGGTTTACTGTTGTTTGTCGTAAGCAAACCCACTTGTTTTTTAGCATTCATAATTTTAGTTTTAATATCAATATTGACAAACTCAACTTTTAATATTGTTTCATTTTGATTTACAGTTTGTTTTGCAGCTTTGAACTTGGCACAGTTTTTAATGTCTTCTTCATTTATTTTCACATTTATTTGTGCGGCAACTTCCTTGACCACTTGTTTTAGGTTAGTCTCGTTTGTTTCTACACCGGTTATTATGACATTATTTTTTAACTGATCTTGTTCCATATTAACGTTTTTAGTATTCTTATGTTTGACTTCATTTTTTAACCAATTTATTTCTTTTTTAAGTTCTTCGTTTACTTTGATTTGATTTTCATATTTTCCGAGAAGGTTGTTATATTTATCATCCATGCTAATCAATTTATTCATTACATCAGCAATTGTATAGTTGTAATTATTAGGACTTATACTCTTACGAGGTTTTGTATTTGATATGGAAGGTTCCTCATCGCTACTTTCATTATTACAAATATCACAAATCCATTTTTCTATAGATCCTGTTATTAATAAGGAGTTCAATTTTTTTACTGTTATGGTGGTGCATTCCGGATGATACCACATACCGCAGACACCCTGACATAAAATTGCATTGGAATTTCTTTTGATGTTTTCATCACACTCTCTACATTTATTTAAACCCATTTTATAAATAAGTACCAACCTTATGATACGCCACTGGTGATATTTAGTAGTCCTTGCTTGAGGTGGTTAGCGCTAGCGCTGCGCAAACTTTGCGCAGACCGCTGAAAGTTTGTCTAACCTTACTTAAGTGCCGTAGTCATCAATGGTTTTAATCTTCTTTAAATGAATTAAATGCTGGATTTGAAAGGCACATATCGATAGAACACTGTTTACTGTGCTATATGCAACTGGTTTTTATTTTTTAATTCACTTAAACACTGAATTTTACTATATTAAACACTGCAGTGTATTTAACATATACACATAATACAGTGCCGTACACTAAACTAATAATGACATCATCATTGAGCAAGTCTCAGAATTCCAATACCTGGGAATAACTATAAACCCGTAAGGAGACCTAAAAGTCAATGTCCTAAAGCAGGTAAACAGAGCGTCCAAGATATCTGGAGCACTGCAAAATTCCGTCTAGAAAAATAAAAACATATCAACTGAGAGCAAAGCAAGCATCTACAAAGCGTGCGTGAGACCCATTCTTACCTACTCCGCTAAATCCAGAGCCAATACGGCAGAGACAAAACGCCGGCTAAGATGCGTAGAGATGAATACCCTCAGATCCATCACTTGCCGACCAAAAAACTAACATTGAAATACGTGAGAAATGCAACACACCGGATATTGTGAAATGGGCGCAAAGCAGAAGAAAACAGTGGAACGAGCACGTGTCACGCATGCAGGACGATAGAATCGTCAAGATGGTAAAACATACACAAGGCGCCCTCTCGGCAGGCCAATGAAGAGGTGGAAGGACAGCTGGACGTCAATATCACAGAAACAAGACCCGGGGTAAGAGTTTGGCCAAAACAAGCCACACGGCTTTTGAAAAGAAGAAAAAGAAGAAGAAAGTAAGAATAGTGCAGACAATTCTCTTGATTCCTTGTATCACTTTAGGAAATTTTCTCAGGTTGTATGATCTACCTCCTCGTCCTATCCAATCGTTTTTATACACAGCTCTTGTAACATTAATTTAGATCTCAGAGTGGGCAGGTGAATACTATTGGATCAAAAATCTGTTGAGTCTCAGACAGTATGTACCAATCCGTAATTCTTTCTGGTAGCAAAAATAACTTTTTAGGATGACTTATAGACAGATTATCTGTTGCTCTATTCCACATCAAGCACAGAACTGGTGTTTTTCTTAAATCAAACAAGGCTAGCATCAACACTTCAGACAAATGGTAAAGCTCCCGCTTCACAAGCTTGCGTCACCTTGCCGAGATGTAAATTTAACGTGACTCGCAGAAGAAAAAACCTGCGGCTCGCACCAAAGATGACTCTTTTATGTCAAAATATCTTCAGCTGACCATCTTTTGTCATCCACAAGAATCTCAAGAAATCTCTGTCTTTTTCGTGTATCTCAATTTGCAAAAAGTCTTTATTATATCGGCTACAACACCAACCTTTCCAAGTCTAAATAGAAAAATCCTAGGTATAAGATTTCAACCTTTTTCAAAACAATGATTGAGAGAGGGCTGATATTTCTCTCGCGCTGAAGCATCAAATACCAGCGGAATCTTCATGATTGCCGATTCTTATTTTACTACTACCCTGTGAGGTAAATAATGCTTCGGCAGATTCTGGTTTAACTCGCGTATATCTTCGATGATGCCTTTTTCTTGCCACTCAAAAAATATCTTCTCGTAATCTTCAAAAATATCATCGCTTTTGAGTTTCTTAGTAGTCTTTTTAATGCTAGATAAAAATTGTCGGCATCTGCCATTTGTATTGTCTCGATTGTATCTCGGTGAGATCCGATATCCGCAAAACATCGAGCTTCCATAGATCCTCCAGTGCAATGTCTTAGCCAACAAAACAGTGGCCATCGTGATGATTCTGTACGTTGTGACAAGGAACCTTTCCTAACACGGTCCATCCGAGAAATGTATATACAGGAACTAGCCCAGATTTTAATACTAAGTTATTACCTGTGAAAAACTTGCCAGCAATATTTGCGCCAATTAAGATTTCTATTATGCCAAGTAACTTGTCAGCAATTTCTATATTTTCATCAATTCGTTCATCCAATCGCCATTCGTGATATGAGGCAGGGTAGTACAGATTATCTGCCGACTACCATCTGGATTGACCAATCGTATCTTGTAACACGAATGTTGCTATCCTGCGCTAGCTACATCGCCAAAGCATGACAAATTTCTTCTGTACTTTTTACACTGTACCCGGCTTTTCCATAAAGTTTCGCAAAATATACGACCGTTGAGATCCAATGTCAATTACAGCGCGCACTTCACATTCCGAACCTTCATTACTTTGACACTCAAAGTTTCTAAAATAGTATTTTGTATAAAAAGAGTGGATAATATGCCCATATCGCACGAAGACAAATTTAGAGCACGACGCTGCAGGCGGAGTGCTCCAAACGCCTAAGTGCGATATGGTCATTCCTCTCGAGTTGTACAGCCTACTTGGATAAATTATGAAGTTAAAATATTTAATTAAAAATGTTTTTAAGCTTTATTGTATAATAATAGTTAACAAATAAGACGTTCTTAATCTATTTTTGACATTTTACAAATAAAAAAATCATTTGTATTTAGCGACGTAATCAAATATACAATGGCCACGTTCAGTACAACTCATCAGTTGCCAGCGCTGACTCATCAATTGGAGATAAGCAATAATTTATTTTTTTTTTTATATATTTGCCGATTAAACGCTGGTGGTTAATAAGTTGCTTTGTCAGCATAAGACTTATTAACCACCAGCGTTTAATCGGCAAATATATTTTTAAAAAATAAATTATTGCTTATCTCCAATTGATGAGTCAGCGCTGACAACTGATGAGTTGTACTGAACGCGGCCATTGGCTGCGTTCGGTACAACTCATCAGTTGCCAGCGCTGACCCAATAAGCGCTGAGCCCGTCTGAACGGTATATTTTGCCACTGTTGCCAACCGTGTAAACTTTTATCAACTACATAAACATAAAGCTCAGAGTTTTGAACTTAAATAAATGATTTAATTAGTTTATGAAGCTACTTAACAAGATATAATATATTCTCAATAAGTAATGCCATCTAAGGTAAAGGTGTAGAATAAGATTACCCTGAAGTTGGCAACGAAGTACGGCAATTGATTATCTTTATCATGTTTTACTTCTCTCACTCAAGTTATTACAGCGTTAATATTACGTTGTAATCTCATCTACCTATGTTGCTCCTTTTCCCGTTTAAAAACATATATAACTGCTATGTAGTTTGAATTTGACATGATGAATTTATTTTTCAAATAAAAGCGCGGACCAAGTGAACCTAGATGTATGATAAGTAAAATGACAAACGCTGCCAGCAAACGATAGTCATCAAGCGCGTTCAGTACACATGATGAGTCGTCTTGAACGCGGCCATTGGCTCATTCAAACTGAACGGGAGGCGGGAATCATCGTTTGCTGGCAGCGCTCGTCATTTGACTCATCATACATTTAGGTACGCTTTTATGCTGACAAAGCAACTTATTAATCACCAGCGTTTAATCGGCAAATATAATTAAAAAAAAAAAAAATTATAGGCTGCGTTCAGTACAACTCATCAGTTGCCAGCGCTGACCTATTAAGCGCTGAGCCCGTCTGAACGGTATATTTTGCCACTGTTGCCAACCGTGTAAATTTTTATCAACTACATAAACATAAAGCTCAAAGTTTTGAATGTAAATAAATGATTTAATTAGTTTATGAAGCCGCTACTTAGCGAGATATAATATATTTTCAATAAGTAATGCCATCTAAGGTGAAGGTGTAGGATAAGATTACCCTGAAGTTAGCAACGAAGTACGGCAATTGATTATCTTTACCATTTTTTACTTCTCTCACTCAAGTTATTACAGCGTTAATATTACGTTGTAATCTCATTTACCTATGTTGCTCCTTTTCCCGTTTAAAAACATATATAACTGTTATGTAGTTTGGTTTTGACATGATGAATTTATTTTTTAAATAAAAGCGCGAAACAAGCGAACCTAGATGTATGATGAGTAAAATGACAAGCGCTGCCAGCAAACAATAGTCATCAAGCGCGTTCAGTACGCATGATGAGTCGTCCTGAACGCGGCCATTGCTTATCTCCAATTGATGAGTCAGCGCTGGCAACTGATGAGTTGTACTGAACGCGGCTATTGTGATTTATAATTTTTGTTTTTATGGTTGGTACGCCATATCATATCCACACTCACGGTTTTTCCTTTCCTATTTAACTTTCTCGTCCCGGTGTCCCGACAATTCTTTTCGGAACAGTTAATTGTCCCGGTTTAAGTTTAACTACCTTGCGCATGTGAAACTGTGAAGGCGGACACGTGCGCTAGCTTAAGTAAATAGTGATTTAAACACAAAGGAAAAAGAAATAATTATAGTTAAAAGTGAAAAAAAGTATAAATATATAACCAGAAACACATACACCAGAAGAGAAGAGCGGAAAAACAGCTAGGGATAAAGTTCCAAATAACGAAAATAGCGGGGAAATAGAACAGCTGCTAGGAGCGGCCATATTGAAAGAAAGGTGACGACGAGACAGGAGTGAGGCGCGAAAATTCAAATAGCAAAACAAACAAAGAGAAACTATATGAGCAAAGAAAACGCCAGACCAAGGACTAACAGCCTACCAAACGACAAAGAACTACTGAAAAGGAAAAAAATCAGAGAAAATCCCGAGAAATTCGATAAGTGGGAGAAGGAACAGATAGAATTACAAAAGAAATCAAAAATAAAGAAAAGAACAGAAACAGAAGCAAAAGAAGATAAAAAGAAAACCGTAGGAGAAAACAAAATACAAAAAATGGAAGTAGAAATAATTATAAAAAAATTAGAAGAAATGAAAAATGAACTTAAAGAAGAAATAAACAAAAACCACTAAGAAGCGAAGGAAAATTACGAGAGCTTGAAACAAGAATTCCAAAGAACCAAAGTAGAATGGGAAAAAATAGCCAAAGAATGGAAAATGGAAAAAACTACCCTCGAAAACAGAATAAAGTTATTGGAGGACAAATCCGAGAAACAAGAGAAACAGGAAAGAAGAAATAAACTAATAATAAAAGGAGCCGAAATTGATGAACACCAAATAGAGAAGAAAATCGAAGAACTAATACTACAAAAACTCAAAATAGACGTCAAAGTTAAAAGTGGCTACAAAATCAAAAACAAGGAAAATCATAGTATCACACGTATCGAGATGAATTCATGGGAGGACAAAAAGAAGATATTAGAAAGAAAAGGAGCACTGAAGGGCAGCAACATCTACATAGAAGACGACCTCACGTTTGAAGAAAGAAGAATACAGAACAAAATACGAGTAAGAGCGAACGAAGAACGACAGAAAGGAAGAAAAACCAAAATAGGTTACAAGAAACTAACTATAGATGGAGAGCTGTTTATTTGGAAACAGGAGATAGGCGAACTATCAAAAAACTGACAGAAAAAGGGCTACAAAACAAAAAGATAACAACCCAGGCGAGAAATAGGAAAACGAATATTAACAACAACAAAATAAATAAGAGGAAGATAATAAAATTTGAAACATGAAACATAAAAAGCATAAATGGCAAAGAAGAGGAAATAATAGAAGAAATGAAGAAGCAGGATATCGACTACCTTGGCATAACGGAAACAAAAAAAAAGTGGAATGGAGAGAAAGAGCTAATGGAAGGATATAGGCTATACTGGTCGGGAGTGGACACCACCCAAAGAGGGGCCACAGGAGTAGGACTAATAGCTAAAAAAGATAAAGTCAAAAATATAATAAATATAAAGTACATAAACGGAAGACTAATGTCAGCAGATATAAAAAGAGATGACACTAATACATGGAACATAATAATAGGATATGCACCAAACGATAATGCACCCAAACAAGAGAAAGACGAATTCTTTGATCTATTACAAACGGAAATAGACGCATCGGAAGAAAAGAAATTGATAATGGGGGATCTCAATGGACGAGTAGGGAACAATAACAGAGGACTAGAAAGAATCATGGGAAAATTTGGAGAGACAACAAGAAACGACAACGGAGAAAGAATTATAGACATATGCGTAGCAAATGACCTCACTATAACAAACACCAAATTCGAACATAAAGAGATACACAAGTACACAAGAGAAATAAAATCAAGAAATGAAAGGTCGATCATCGACTACTTCCTAATAAATACAGAAGACATGAAAAATGTAAAAGATGTGAAAACCAAAAGACAGGCGGAAATTGGTAGCAATCATTTCCTGTTAAGATTAGACATAATGGAACAAAATAGAATTGAATATGAAAAGAGAAAGAGAAAACAACAGAAAAAATAAAAAGTTATGAACTAAAAAGACCAGAAACACAAGAAAGATACAGAAAAAAGATTGAGGAAAGTTTTGAAAGATTGGACAGAGAAAAAAAGGAAAAAGACATAAATACTAAATAACAACAATTTAAAGAAACATTATTAGGAGCAGCAAAAGAAAGCTGTGGAACGACAAAAAATACAAATGTGCAAACGAAAAAGTCCAGATGGTGGAATAATGAAGTGAGAGAAATAGTAAAACTGAAAAAACAAAAATGGATAAGATATCTACAAACAGGAGAAAACGAAGATTATAGAATATACAAAAAAGCCAGAGAAGAAGCTAAAAAGGCCATAGAAAATAGCAAGAAAAGATCATGGGAAGAATTTGGAATCAAGATGAAAGAAAATTATACAGAAAACCAAAAGATGTTCTACAGTACACTAAAACAACTAAGACGACAAAAACTACCAATACAAAAAAACATAAAGAACAAGAACGGAAAGATCCTAACAGAAGAAAGAGACATAATGGAAAGATGGAAAGAATACTTCAAAGAACTAACAGAAAATCAGGAAGAAGAGGAAGTAGAACCAAACGTAGAAAACTCCCTGGAAGATAGCATAAAAGAAAACGAAATAGAGGAGATATCTAAGGAGGAACTAGTGACAGCAATAAAAAAACTAAAGCTAGGAAAATCGCCAGGTCAAGATAATATAACATCAGAAATGCTAAAATATATGGGGGACAAGGGAACAGAAAAGATGAAAGAATTAATGAATGAAATCATAACGAAGAAAGAGATACCAGATGAATGGAAAATGGGAATCATCCTGCCGATATACAAGAACGGAGACAGAAAGAAATGCTCGAACTACAGAGGGATCACTATCTCAAGCATACCAGGGAAAACCTTAACAAGAATCCTAGAGAAAAGACTAAGAGCAATCGTAGAACCAACATTAGATGAAGCACAACACGGATTTAGAACAAATAGAAGTACACAAGACCTAATATTTGTAATGAGACAGATAGAAGAAAAAATACTTAGAACAGATAAAGCAATACACATCTGCTTTATAGATCTGAAAAAAGCTTTTGACAGAATTAAAAGAAGAGATGTATGGGAAAGTCTTGAAAGAAGAAGGATAAACAAAAACACGATTAACATGATAAAAACATTATATAAAAACAACAAAAACAAAATAAGAACACAAAACTGCGAATTTAAAACAAAGATTGGGCTAAAACAGGGCTGTGTACTAAGTCCTCTACTATTTTCAATAATAATGGACGACGTTATAAAAAAGTGTAAAGAAAGGATTAGAGGGATGGAAATAGGATATAGAAAAATGAAACCAATAACAATACAAGAGCTCCTATTTGCAGACGATATGATCTGAATGGCAGACTCGGAAGAAAAATTACAAAAACTCCTAGACATATACAGAGAAGAATTAGAGAAGAAAAACATGGAAATCAATATAGGAAAAACAAAAACAATAATTATATCACAAAAAGAACTACACCACCAAATAAGAATAGAAGGACAACACCTGGAACAAGTACAAACATATAAATATCTAGGAACAATAATAGAAGAAAAAGGGAGAATTGAACCGAAAATAAATGAGAAAATAGCAAAAGCAGGAAAGATATATAATATGTTGAGAACAAACTTCCTAACAAAAAAAGAAATTCCAAATGAAATAAAGGCAGAGGTATACAAGAAAGTGGTGAGGTCGGCACTGACATATGGATGTGAAGCATGGACAATGACAACAAAAACACAGAGCAAATTAACAGCCATGGAAATGAGATATTTAAGAAAGATAAAAGGTATAACAAGACTAGATAGAATAAGAAACTCAGAAATACAAAAAACACTGAAAACTAAACCAATAATAACAATGGTGGAAGAAAGGCAGTTAGGATGGTTAGGGCATATACACAGACTGGACGAGGACAGAATGACTAGACAAATATATGAACTAAAAATACAGGGGAAAAAGAAAGTGAGAAGACCAAGAAAAAGATGGGAGGACCAAGTCCATGAAGCAGCAGTGAAAAGACAGATAGAATGGGGATAGATGGAAAGAAACATTAAAAAAAGAAGTAGTAGATGATAACTGAATAAGTGTTAAAAATGTAAAAATGTAATTGTAGTCCGACACCGTAAAGTAAAAGGACATAAGATTAAATAAAATAAAATAAGTTTAACTAAAAAAGACTTTCCCTCAAATAATAAAAAAATTAATAGAAGTCAAAGCAATCATAAATGAAACTATTAGAATATTCTACCTATAAAAATAAAAAGTGGATTGAACCGAGGTAAAGACATGTTTGAAACTGTTAAGTCTTGGTTGGGTGTTGGAATAATATGGACACCAAAGTTCAAAAACTGCAAATAAAACTGTTCATCTGTAGTAAGCTGCCATGATAGATTTAATGCTTTTTATCCGGTCTCAAAAATCATGTATTAAACGCAATAACCATTGACTTTCAGTAGCTGTAAATCTTCTTGAATTGAATTGTTCGATCTGCTGTGATAACTTCAAGATAATTATACCTGTAGTTTGCAATATAATAAAATTATATTTTAGCAAAGGTTTTAAGTTTGATGCATGACCCTACCCTCTTGGATTAGCCAGTAGATAATAACACAAACTAATGTTATCTGAACAAGGGCTTATGTTAGTACTAAATATCAAAATAAAATTTATCAATACACATAATAGGAAACAAATTTATATTATATTTTATAACAAAATTTTATGTAACAAAAATAAATCAATCTACTTTAGCTAAAACAATTGCTGTTCTGCATGGAATATATACCTGAAAAAACAATTAAATTATTTATTATAATAACTATTATTATCTTATTACTACCTGTATTGAATTGCTACGTCCAGCATAGCCATCATTTGATGTAAGATGTGGCACAGATGTATCAATTCGACCATGTCCTCCAAATTGTTTATCATCAGATGATAATACAATCATCAATTTACCACTACCATGATAACCAACTTTATAATCGCTAAAACTTTTAGTCGAGTGGAAATTGAAAACAAACAACAAATTAGCACGTTCAAAAGCAATTACTTTATCATCTTCATGTTTCCAACTGACATGACCTGGATATGAAGCTAACCAACCATACTTTTCTTCTAAATGATTCATAGCAGCATCAAAACGATTTAAAAATTTGTATTTTAAAATATCATTATCTACTAAATTCCATTGCCTCCTTGCATAATGATAAGAACTATTATTTCCAGCACGTGGAAAATCCAACCACTCAGGATGACCAAATTCATTACCAATAAAATTTAGATATGCTTCACCACCTAACCCATGTGTTAACAATCGTATTATTTTATGCAATGCTAAACCTCTATCAATAATTGCAGTCGTTTCCGATAAAGTGCTCATATGTGTATACATTTCTTTATCCATCAACCAAAACGCAATTGTTTTATCCCCAACTAATGCTTGATCGTGAGACTCTGCATAAGCAACGCTAGGTTCCATCCAACGTCTATTAGATAATGTATGTATTATGTTTCCAATATTCCAATCCTCATCAGGTGTGTCTTTTAATAATTCTATCCATTTATCAGGTATTGCCATAGATAGACGATAATCAAATCCTAACCCACCTTCAGTAACAGGTCTACAGGTTCCAGGCATACCCGACACATCTTCAGCAATTGTTACTGCATCTTTATGAATACTATGTATTACCTCATTTGCTAACATTAAATAAACTAGAGCCTCTGTATCAACATTCATGCCATAATATTGATCATATGAGCCGCAAAAGCCTTCACCTATACCACGTGAATGATATAACATTGAAGTAACTCCATCAAACCTAAACCCGTCAAATTGATATTCTTCTAAATACCAACGCAAGTTTGATAATAAAAATCTTAAAACTTCATATTCTGAATAATTAAATAGCCTCGAATCCCATAAGCTATGATATCCTCTTGGGCCAGCATGGAAGAAACAAGAATCAGTACCATCAAATTGATTCAATCCATCCATAACATTTTTACTTGCATGTGAATGTACCATATCTAATAATACAAATAATCCTAATTCGTGAGCTCTATCAATAAGTCTTTTTAATTGATCTGGTGTTCCGAATCTACTAGAGCAAGCATAAAAGCTTGTTACTTGATATCCAAAACTGGCATAATATGCATGTTCCATGATAGCCATTAATTGAATTGTATTGTAGCCTTGATTTTTAATTCTAATTAACATGTTATCAGTGAATTCATCATAGGAGCCAACTTTCAGTTCGGATGTTGCTATCCCGACATGACATTCATATATTCTAAGACTTTTAGGTCTTGGTACTTTACGATTTTTGAAAGTGTAACGCTGGAATATAAAAAGTTTTAGATAATAAATTAAATAAATGTGTATTTGACAGCTCATTGACAATGTTTATGTAATTATGTTTGACAAATTATTTTAGCATCCTACATAGTTTTGACAGTTTTATGAATACATTCACATTCTTGATGAACTGTCTAATTTCAGCATGAATAATAGTCTTTCAAGGTGATATGCTAAGAATCTAAATTTAACTAACCCAATTCAAAACTATAAAGTTACAAGATATTGAAATGTTCATAGATATATTCTTTGACAGTTCAAGACTAAAACAGTTTTAGAAAATAAAATCATTCTGACAAGTTATTGAAACCGTGTTTTAGATTAGTTAAAGACCATAATGTCAAAAAATCTTAAAGTTTCATGGATACTTTGACAGTTCATCTCTATGTTCAAACAATTTAAACTTTGTAGCATTAATATACTTGTCTTTTCATCAAACACTACCAGTCAAGATTTAAAACAAACTTGATGTTTATTAATTTTTGGCAGGCGTATAAAACATTTATCATTGGTTTTATAGTTTAATAAGTTCAAATAAAATAACAATTTGTGACAACTAAACTGTCAACAAATCTTATTTGATGCAATTTGACAACATAATTCAATAATAATTTGACACAATATGACATTTTGACAGTTTATCAATCAATTTAACAAACTTGTGATTACTTATTACATAATATGACAGTATGGATATGTGTCAATTGTCACAAATAATCAAAATAGATTATGAGAAGCACGTACACCAGTTGGAAATATAAATTCACAGCAAGTTTTAGCTGCATTAATTGTTGAATTCAGCTCAAATAAACTATTTAATTACTTTATAAACAAATAATAAATATTTTAAATAAATAATTAAAATAAAATAATTTGTATAACAAATCAATTACCTCATGTTGTGGTGGATTCCAAAATTTTTGTTTGTAAATCGTCCCTTGATCCTTTGGTGGTTCCACAACGTATGTAGCATAAGGTGATAATCTATCTTCCTTACTACCATTCATAGTTTCAACAACCACCTAAAAATATATTGTTTTAAATAATTATTATGACACATTAGATTTATATAACTAACTTTGATTTCAGATAAATGAGGTATGGGACATTGACCTTCAGCATTTGGTGGTATTACAAGTTCCCATTTACCAAATTCTAGTTTTTTGTAAGGTAAACTATCACGATTCCAACCATCTATAAAGACAACATAATTAAGATAGCACCACAATTATCATCAACAATGTCATTGTTTTTGCTACTATATTTTCCTAGGTTACATTATTTTAAGTAACTTTTAATTTCATTAAAAAAGTATAGTTCTTATGGAATATGTATGAATATTTATTTAATTAAATAAAAAAAAGTTGCAAATGTTGCATGCAAATAAGTAAAATCTAATAAATTTATCAAACCTATTTCAGAATGATTTTATCCGAATTTATTGGTTAAAATATAATATAATATAGTAGCCATTAGCATTTTTGTTTTTTAAAGTAAGTTCAAATACTATATAATATACAATTTGTATAAACATCTTAATTTACACTTTAATTTCAAAAACCCATCATCATTTAGTTTTGTATTATATTAAGTTTTTACAAAATCATTAATTAAAACAAAACTTGATTAACACTTACTAAAATCTCCAGCTAAAAACAGTTGTCTTGCACCTGGAGCCCATTCTCTACATATAACTGAATTATCAGGCTGAACATGGATTCCATAATAATCATATGCCTTTGTAAAAGAATCGTATCCTCCATTATTTTCAATTTGTTCTTTAATATCCAACAGGCAGGCATATCTAAAATATATAATAGTCTAAAATTAATACCATGTAAATTAAAATGTTAGATTTTTGGCAGTTTGCATTTTATTGTTCAAACAAATTCACAAAAATATGCTTGAACAATACATACAACTATGTAGTTTCATGTAATATATCAAATTTTGATGCAATAAATGCGTTATGCAATTTAAATTTACCCTTACAATATATTTTTTTAGATGGTGATACTGTTTAAAAAGTTGTTTCTATTCTAGAAACATTAAATCAAAGATTAATTGTGAATAAAAAGTTCTTATTCTAAAACAAACCGTTAGATATTTTAGATTCAGTATTTAAGTTGTTTTGATAAAAACAAAACAACTTATAACTATTTTAATTCAAATTTTAGAAAGTAAGCTGTTAGTTAGATATTTTGCATAGTTAAGTAAAATATAAGTTAAATCCTGACATCAAATGTTGTCCGACTTTAGTGTCAACCCAGGAGTCAACTGTTTAATTTTAAATAAAATTGAAAAATAAATGTTTTGTAGATTAAACTACTTTGGTATAACTTCAAGAAAGCAAATTTTGTTCAAATTATATGATTTAATCTCAACAACTAACTACTAGTCACATTATAAGAAATTTCAAATGTGGCATGCAAAAAATTTTACGCAACATTAAATAGCTATTTTGATGTAACCTTTTCTAAACCAAAAGCAAATATAACTATATAAGTACTGTAAAGGCATGATCAGGCAAATATTTGTTACAGAAATACTTTATTATAAAAAGCGTTTGATAAGATTGAAGTAATTGAAGCAGCTAAATCAATAAAACCTACACTAACTATGGGTCCCGATAACATTCCTGAGCTTATACATACACAAAAGTGCACATATTAAACAAAAAATTAATCAGCATGACTCAGCTGACTTCTAAATGTAGATTTAGAGACACAAAATACATTAAAATTAGTTAGTAAATTATTTGCAAATCTACACATTCTACTGTGCGGATTATTGAAACCATAATTAGTAGAATGCTGCTGTGTCTATTATTAGGTACTACATGGAATAAAAGAGTATCAAGTAGCGGTTATAAATTTCATAAACAGGACTCCAAACTGACAGAGCATACTCTAAATGCAAACGCACCAAAGCACAATATAAAAGTTTTAGTGTACTGGCTGATAAATCCGCGGACATTCTATATACAAATCATAACATTTTTATGACACAATTGCACATGATGTTAATACGTTCAACAAATGTAAGTTTATGATAAAAAATGATGCCTAAAATTGGTCCACAATGAGTTCCTGGAGGAACACCTGATAAAACAAGAATAGGCTGTGACAAAAAGTTATTAATTTTTACATACTCCGTGCAATTTTTCAAAAAGCTAAATAACCAGATAATCACATCATGATGAAAACCCAGAGCAATAAGCTTAGCTATCAAAATATTATAGTTTCATTCAAAGAAGCATTGAAAAGTAAGTGCAATGGTTTTGTAATAGAATAAATGCACTTTTTTAACAGTAAAGAAAGAATGCCGTCGGCTCCAAAGCTTAAATTAAATTTAAGGCTTTCAATTCCCTTAGAAACATCAAACAAACTAATTGAAAATTTTGAATAAACAATGGAGTTAAAAGGGTTTCGTTATCATAGACTGAAGAAAAAAAATCTGCAAAACTATTGACAAAATCGTTCCCATTATTACAGGTTTGATCCTTATAATACATTGTGGCCGGAAAACCATTAGTTTATTTGGTCTCATTAACAAATCTCCAAAAATGTTTTGGATTAGTTTAAATTTTACTTTCAGTTTGTAAAATATATTGCTTGTATTGATGTGCAATGAGATTTTTGCACGTAGTACAAATAGACAAGAATTCATTATAGTCCGACAATAGTTTTGAAGATTACCAATTCTTTGTTGGACCAAATAGAAAAATTGCTTTCACGCCACAGTTTTTTAAGGACAAACACATCAATAACATTATCGATTACAGAGTAAAATACATCAACACATATCAATATCACAGTTATAAAATAGTGCAGTCCACACTCAACAAATAATTATTGATTGCGCTGTAGTTAGCAAGTTTAAAATCATTAAAAACATAATTACAATTTAAAATATCACAGGTAGTATCACATTTTATAGTTAGCAAGTACGCAGTATGGTATTGGCTTAAATTAAACAAAACATCTACCACTTCTATCACAGAAATATCACGATCGTTAGTAAAGAATAAATCTAAAAACACACCCTCCCTCACTATTAAGAATAGAAATGCATTGTAAGCAGTTTAAAAACCCAAACAAATTCGCCCAATAAAACTAGTTTACTGTTTGGAAACTCGTCGGCAATAGATTTGGGGCTTATTAGGGCCGAGCAAAAATCCATTGGAGATGAAGCAGGAATATTTTGTGAACGACCACAACTCTCAAATCTTTTGACAGCAATGTTAGCTAGCCAAAAGTCTTTGCAAAAAATAGCTCAAGCATGGTCAGCTGGAACCAAGACTTTAAAGCTACTGTAGCTTCCAGATTGTACAGCTAGATCTAAAGCGTCGATTAAAATACCGAGGTATTTCAATTTAATGTAGTTTACAACATCAAATTTATTAGTTCCACTTTTAAGTTTTGAGACATGTATATATGAGTTTGGCACATATGCCTGCAACTTATCGTGACTTGGACATCAACCAAAAATTGTTGGGGTTTAAGACTGAACTTTCTGCTTAGGTTTACTTTGAGCAGTAAAGGTCGCAAATAAAAAAGAATTATTATTTACATAATTAATTGCAAGTGAAAGCAATTGAATTTCCTCATTAATAGTTGGTGTATCTACACAAGGCATAGATACTTGAATACGAGATTAGTATTCAAGTATAACCTTATCCTTGTCTGTAATCTTCTCTTCAAGATATAATACTTTATCTAATAGCAATTTATTGTTAGACCAAACTTCTTCTAACAAAACTTGATATAGTACAATAGTCTCTTTATAAAGGCTGGGATGTTCGGAATCGTCAAGTTCGAATGATGTACCACAGTGGCATTTTTTATGACAAATGGCGCAACTGTTATGAAATATGATTCCACTACTAGTACATGTTGCGCCAGATTGTGCAACACTTTTGTATTTGTTTAATTTTATTATTTTCTTGTAGCAGTCTTATATTTGATTTTTATTTTTGAGTTTTTAATATCCTGTAATAATTATTATTTGAAGTGTTGTATAATAAAGAATTATTATTGTTATAAATCATGTTTCACCAGAAGTAACCCAATTTTTTTTAAATTTTGAATAAAACATCTTGTTTATTATAACTACTATATTTTGAATACATATGCTAAAAATATGCTAAAAACTAAAGAAATTAAAAAATATTTTTTAGTGTTCTTGTTCATTTAAAATCAGAATTATATTAAAAAAATTATATGGTTTTCTTCGTTAATATAAATAGTAAATTTATTAAATAAGCACTACAGACTCTCAACCAATGTAGAAACCTAGACTTTTTGGTATGTTTTTTTTCCAGTTAAAAAGCAATAATTGAATCTACCTGATTAAATATAATATTAATAAGTTATTTTTTCAATTTCCAATTCCAACACTGATGCATCAATGGTCAAACTAGTTTTTTTTGTAAGGCAGATCTATGTTCTAGATTGAGAAGAAAATTAAAAATTAAAAAATTAATTTTGTTTGAATTTTTTTATTATTATTATTTATATTATTTTTAGCGAGAACTTTAATTCAAGTCGGCTGTGCTCGGAATTTGAATAATTACGTCAACAAACGAGTAAATTCGAAGAAATAAATTTAAAAATATGGTGGGTAATGAATAACACAAAATGAGATAAAACAAAATTTGTTGTTCTTTCTAATGTATTATTTTAAACAAACATTAAGTAATATTTGACGTCATCACCAAGTGATCAAAATTTCAGTGACATTGCAAAACACGCGCCTAGTATGTTTTAGAATTTAGAAGGTAAGTGATAGGTAGAAACTTGCCTATTTAAAATTTAATTCTATATCAAACGCAATATATTTCAACATGAGGCAGTGAAAGGCAGAGTGGTGTAAGTCAAGTTAGTGTAATTTTAAGTGTTTTACTACAAAAAAAAATAAAATTAAATCTCTTGTAGTTTCGAAAAATGTAATCAAAAGAATTTTATGTAGCACACCCTGTACATCAATACATTATCAAAATAAACCTCTTTGACACAGATCAAATGAAAAATGATAGATAACCAATACTTATGTCATATACAACACATTTCAAAAATTGTCTATATTTATGCCCGTTTGACACTACTTATAATTATATCTTAAATTATAATGATTATTATAGACCAAACTTTTTTCTTTTTTTTTTAATTGTTATTTATTATAATATATTTACATATTTATAGTTTATATTTCATTTTGTTTTCTCCCCACTTGCTGCTCTACACCGTCTCCATATGGATGGCTTCAGAGCTTCGTATTCGGGGCCCCATTTTATGTTTCAATTCTTCTTCAGTGGCGTAGCTTCAAATTTTGGGCCCCCCCCAAGAATTTTCTTGAGGCCCCTGTCGTGTTTGTATTATACTTCAAAATAAATTTTTAACGCCTTAGACTCGTTTCACACTTATGGGGTTCTATTCAGTTCGGTTCATTTTCGGTTTGTTTTTAGTTCATTTTTGGTTTCTATTCGGTACCTAATAGAAACAGTATAGCACCAAATACTCTCCCGTAAGGTGATGAGAGGGTGCTCCCAATGAGTTCGAGTATTCCTCCTTCGTTTTTTATTCTTTTATAGAGAAACAACATGGCAACAACTTGACTACTGAGCCTGTGTGCGGAAAAAAACACAAAACCCAATATGAACCGTGTATGTGTGAAAAAGTTTCATTCGTTTTTGGTTGCTACCGAACGTATACACAAAAAAACTTATTTTATAAAATAAAATAAATACTGAAAATGTAGGTACTCCGATGATTGGATTGATGTGTTGATAAATTCTTAGTCTTTAATCTTTAATTCAAATATTGGGTTAATAAAATAAAAGATCTTTATAATCTACATTTGTATTTTATTAATTAAATATATTAACGACCGGTTTTGAACATGTGATCATCTTCAGGTTTTTGCATTGAAAACCAAACGTTGAGTGAAGTTAGAGTTGTTGTTGCATTTGAAATTGATAAATTGAAGAAATATCTTCTTTCATCGACAGGAAATCAAGAACCAAATTCTCAATAATGTCTTAATCTTTTTAAAGAGGAGGCTAGAATATCTATTGGGTGTTTCCACCAGGACCGCGTTCATTGTTGAAAATGTAGGTACTCTGATGATTGGATTAATCATCAGTTAGCACAATTAACGTTTACTTTAAATATACTAAACAACATTATGCTCGACAAGAAAAAATACACAAAACACGAGAATGCGAGAGAGCAACAGTATGAAGAACAACACAAATGCAAAACTGAAGTTATTCTAGACTATAACATCACTTGCACTGCTACTATTGCCGATTAAATACCGCTTCATATGTATGCTCATTAAAGAATTGAGAGCATGTGCCTGGAACAACCGAGTTCTTCATTGGCTGAAGCATGCAAACAAACCAACGCAACTTACGTGTAAAAACAAAAGCAGTAAAAGCAGCGTAATAAACAACGACAACGGCGACGATCCTGAAATACCTTTATACTAAATTAAACTTTTTTTTTTTAATTCTAATTAATTGGGTTATTTAATTCTTTAAACCTGTATGACACTGTCTATAATTATGTCTTGAATTATATATATAATTATATATCGACCATTTCCGTGTGTAAAACACACAAATTATCAAGGTCACAATTATATCTTGAAAAATTTAGAACATGTTCTATTTTCCCATCTATAATCGACGCGAACGTGATGTGCGCATATTATTTTGTATTTTGTAATTTTTTTTCAATTTTACCACTGCAGCTCTACATATAGCAATTGCTACCACTTTTTTAATTTGTTCTGCTTCCATTTTTTATTATTTTCATTAATTGTATAATTAACTGTAGCAATAATCAATTCAAAACAAATGACATAACCTGCAAAGTGTAGTAAACATTGAAACTTGATTTGACAGATCATAGATAAGGCGCAGGCGTGGTTTTATAATTATATAAAGAATTATTTACAGTGTCATACAGGATATAAATTTTATATATGGAATTATGGCACAAATTCTAATAAAAATTATATATATAATTCAAGACATAATTATAGACAGTGTCAAACGGGGCCAAAATGTGTCGGGCCCCCCCGCACCGCGGGGCCTGCGGGGCTTTAGCTATGGTGCTATCTTCTTATTTGTTATTTATGTTGTTTGTATTATCTACTTTATTCATTTCTTTGTTTTGTTTCTTTAAAAGAGTTTTGAAAAATTAGAACATTATTTATTTTTCCTAGTTGTAACCATAGAACATTTAGTAACATAATAAAACATGTTTTAATTTTTTAAGCTATAATTGTGATCATTTGAATGTTTTAAACAATTTTAAAGTTTGCTTTATAACCATATCTAATTCAAGCTACAACCAGACACGAATAGTATTTTTATGTATACTAAGTTGCCTATTATAGAGGCCACTCTATTCGTGTCTGGCTGTATAATTATAGATAGTGTCAAATTGGTTTAAATGTGTCATCTATCAAAATGTTATTGCTAAAAGTATGCTATTACATACCTACAAAGCCATCAATATTACGTAATTATCTCATCTTCAATGTTAAATCTAAATGAGTATGGTATTTTTATGTTGTGACAGCTTACGCAATTCCTAAATATCAAATTAAAAAAAAAAATTATGTCATTTAATAAATAACTTAATATTGTTTATATGTACATGTTATTGAGATTACTTTTAAGTTGTTAGGGCTACAGTGGCTGGAATGATAACTATTGTATGTGCCATTCATATAATAGTTTTCTGGATTTCACGTCATTTTTGTTTACATTAGGTTATATTAAATGTCAAGTAAACAAGATATGCTTTGTTCATATGTCAATTAAATTGATAATTGATAAGCACTGTGCAGCCGTGAACATAGCAAATTTTCTACATCGGTTTGTTGACAAATCTGCTGCCAGATAGCATGTTCCTTAGCTGCAATCCCCAATAAGTATTTATTTTGTTAAAAGAATTCTGTTGCACAATACTATGTAAATACACAACTTAGCAAGATGTTTTTATAATTATGATATAAAATGATACAACATAAGTAATTAAGAAAGATAATGGATTACAACGTAATATTGTAATAGAAAAATTTAGTTATAATGAAAAAAAAATAATATGTTATGTACTAGAAATTAAATAATGAAAATTGTACTTGTTAATACTTAAAATTTACGTTTATCAACAAATATGAATATCCCGCCTACTTTCATAATAAAAAGAGAGAGAAAAGAACACCCGTTTTAATTTAATGCGATTACTCACCAAATTTCTTAAAGAAGGTACTAGACTAGAGAAATGATATATCACGAGGTACGCTGATGATAAAAGGTTGGAAACCGCTGATCTAGTGGCTAAGTAGGAGCTCTATTAAATAATTTATTTACATTCAAAATTTAAGAATTTTATGTAGTTAGTAAAAATTTACACAAGTGGCAACATTCTAAAATAAACTGTTCAGAAGAACTCTGCTGCTTATCTACGATTGATGACTCAGCGCTTGCAAATGATAAGTCGTTCCAAACTCTGCTATTATTAAAATAACCTACTTACACCTATTAGTCAGTTTAGTTAGGCATAAACATTCGACATATTTCACCTCTTGTATATTAAATGACAAAGTTAAATTCCAAATTCAGTTAATTTCAAATTTAAAAAATAAGTTGGTTGTCATGGCAACTATACAAAAAATAAATACATACATGTGTGTACCTGCCTTTATAAGAGCCGTTTTACACGAGACTGATTTTAATACAAGTGTCAGTACAATAATTTTGCGCGCCAATTATTTAAAAATTTAATTTTATAATCCAGTGATCTTGGCGACTTATATATACATTGACGGATTTAAGTGTCAATTATTTAGTAAAATTTCATCCAAAAAATTAGAACCTGTTCTAATTTCTTGCTTAAAAGCTTGTTAAAAATTTAAAAAATTGGCGCGCAAAATTATTGTACTGACACTTGTATTAAAATCAGTCTCGTGTAAGACGGCTCTTATACTTAAAAAAAACATTTAAAATGGTTTTTGAATCATATAAATCGCTTAAAAAATAACAAAGTTATTCAGTAGTACGTTTTTTGTCTAACACCCTGTATGTACAATATAAATTGACAAATAAATATTTTTATCTAATAAACATATGGTAACAAATATCATTTGCTGATAAATATCAATTTTGTTACATGACAAAAATCGATCATTATTCATTCATCATTCTCTTTTTCATTATTATTATTGTTACTTTCTGCAACTAAATCTAATGTCCACATTCTTAGTAAAGAAATGTTATATTATTTTACTAGTGATATTATGAAATAGTTCATAAATGTAGTTTTTTAGCATAAAACTAAAAAGATTAATTACTGTGTCAAAACTATTTATATTAATTCAATAGATTTACTTGTTTTTTTAATTTGCATTACTATCAAATCTTATTTTCTTTTCATTCCTGGTAGTGATGCTAACTTGTATTTGTGGTAGTTGTGCAGTTGTTAAATTTAATAAACCGTTACATTACATTAACTGGCTTTCATAAATTTCAGCATCAGTGAATGTTAAATTATTTGAGTTATACTTCCAGTATACTTTTTTTTGTAGGAGTTTGAACTTTCTGTTATTATAGACAACATCTATATTCTATGTATTTAATCCTATTTTTATCTGAATTATTGCAAATAATAATAATAATACTCGTAAATTAATAAAAACTCCAATATCCTGAGACAGATAATAATAATTTTAATATGAATTTTGTAAATGATGCTGTAAATAAAACTCAACTGCATCAATTATAAATAGATAGCAATCAAAAATCTAAAAATACCTATAGATTCATATGATTTAACTATAATTTATAAACATCAAATATATTAGAGCCATGATTATCGTCAATAATTGTGTAAACGCCAACATATTTCCAAGCAATCATACTATTTGTATTATTGTATTACTATTTATCTTAACACAAATCTCTTTATGTTCTAACACTATGAATTTAAAAACAAACTGCAATGAAGTAATAATTTATTATATTTAATCGTTGAAAATAATATATTTTTAGAAATATTAGATAAGAATTTATCTTCTTAAAAATGTATTATAATTATAAGACAAGGTCATTTGAAGATTTTTTCATTTAATTAGATATGTAAATATAATTCTGATATTTTAACATATTTCTGTAACTTTTGTATTAAAATCATAATTTATAAAAAATTCAAAAACATTTATATAAACTTTAATAAACAAAAATTACAAAACAATTGAATTATTCTTTACATGTTATAAATAAATCAAGATTTCAATAAATTTAAAATAATATCAACTTATGATTGGTTAAGTATCATTTGACCTTCTCAATGTCAATGCGGTATTACTTACCGGCGCCTAATTTCACGTTCGTATGGTTTTAAATAACCATCTCGTTCCAAAAATGCATTTATATCTGGCACCACCACTTCCATCGGATCCATCTTAGTATATTTTCCACCCATGTTATATTTAATTCGATTAAATTAAAACTGAAACGTAGCCAAATTATTTTACAGCGTACCGCATTTGGAGGTTATTTACCACTTGCTATCTCAAGATTAAAATGTCAAAGTATCAATAACAGCATCATTATTAATTCGGTCTTTGAGATTTGGAATTTGTTTTAGGAAGTGGACCGATAGTAGTAAAATGTTTTGGTTATTGCTTAATAAAATATTTAAACTATTATTTTTTTATTAATTGCTATTAATATTATTTTTATGTAGCTGATTATTATAATTCTCAATGAAAAATAATAAATTGTGAAGTTGTTAAACCTACTTGTAATAATACTGATAATTTTATTACAAATTTTAGATAAACGGGATTTATTAAATTATGACATGATTATATCATGTAAACAATTTATTTATGGTTTATCTCACCAACACTTTCTACTTTAACGGATTTTTATTTTTATTTTTTCCTCTGGAGTATTATTCGCAGTAGTAGTAAATATATTTATTTCATATTATACAGAAAGATGATTTTATATATATATATATATATATACATTGTAGAAATGGTTAGTTGAATATGAAAAGGGCTATCGACCGAGGTCTTTCTGCCCTATTCGCCGTAAATGGAAAAGTACATAGTAACCTTTTTCACGTTCACAACCAAACTACAAAACCAATCATATCGTGCTATACGTGCTTTGAAAGGTTGAACATTCTGCCAAGTTTTAATTAAGCTTTCAATTTTTTATGTTTACTACAGTTTTTTATATTAATTATTATAAACTATTGTACTTATTTTTGACAAGCTAACGCCGTAAATAAATTTCTTGGTTGATTTATGATAACTAAACTAATATTAAACCCGACCTTAGTGACATATCTTTCAATTAAAATCATTTTCAAAAAAATAAAGCTTGTATTTTTTAAATAAACCTGAAAACAACTTTTCAATAATTTTTGTTATAAAATAATTGTATTTTTAGACAACTTCTTGTACAAACGACTGCCGGCAGTTTGGACTCTTGGTCATAGAGGGCAAGTGGTCTCATGTGTTTGTGAGATTGATATTTACTTTTATGACAATCCCTCCCCGGACCCTTCTTTCTAGTCGCGCTAGGCAAAGACACGGTTTGGGCACATGCGGGCCACATATTTGATGGCAATTGATAACAATAAACAGAGACGTAGAAACAAAAAGGGTTTAATTTTAAATTTTATTATAAATGGGTTTTGCAACTGGTTGTTATAATAGATATTTTATTAAAATAAATACTAACCATTTGTTTAAAATACTAAACCAATAAATACAGTTTTATTTTGATAAATATTATTTAATTATTTATTTGTTGTATAAAATGAATTGAATTTACTAAAAGTATGAAACTATTATATTGTAAAATGAATAATTGATATAAGTTCTACTGAATTAAAAAATATATAAAGTATATTATTGTGTTATAATAAATATACAGCAATGTTAGTTATTACTGTTATTAGTATACATAATTATTAGAGTCAAGTGAGGTAAATATGAACCGCTCTAAATTAATAAATAAAAGAAGCATGTAATTAAATTACTAATCAATGTATGACAAAATTGTAAATGGTGTTGTTTAGCTTATAGTGGAAAATAGAGAAAAGTGGTAACAATCAGTTGCATTTTTTTTGTCAAGTTAAGTTCTTTCTTAGCAATGTAAAAAAAATGAAATTAATTTAATTTATTGCAGCACTTTTCGAATAACCGACAACTAAATTGAAGTTTAAGTTTTGTAATCATTTTGCACTGTGAAAATAAATCACAGATTATATTTTGTTTGTCATTCTTATTATTTTATACTTTTATTTGTTTTTAATATTGTTATCGCTGTATGTGTCTGAAATGTACGTGAAAATATTTGTAATGTAATTTATAATATATATATATATATATATTTTAAAATTATATTTATAAAAAATATACTTTTATATGCTTTAATGGTCTAACCACCGAAACTAGTCTACTTGAAATAAAGACAAAGTTAATGCATATAAAAGTATATTTTTTATATATATAATTTTAAAATATATATACAGGGTGTTAGACAAAAAACGTACGGCTGAATATCTCCGTTATTTTTTAACCAATTTATATGATTCAAAAACCATTTTAAATGGTTTTTTGAGTATTATAAAGGCAGGTACACACATATTTATTTTTAGTATAGTTGCTATGGCAACCAACTTTATTTTTTTAAACAGCAACATTTTTTTTTAAATTTTTTGAATCTCTATGGTATTTTTAATACAACCATGTAAAATAAAAATATACTTTTATAACAAAATTTTTTGATAAATTTAAAAAACATAATATTTGTTATTTATTTAAAATGATCGTAATTGAATAGTTTGTATACAGGCTGGAGCCAAGAAATCGTTCAATGTACAATCGTCTAACTTGTAACAAATTGCCATCAGCAAGTCCATACATGACATGCATGTCAGTCATCTCGGCATTTGTATAGTGATTCATGGTAGAGGAATTCACTAAAAGACACGTCAAACAGCCAAACGTCACTCAATCTAAACAACTGCGACCGATACATGTGATTATCAATAACGAGACGCATTCAAATGAAATCCACTTGTACAGTAAATAAAACAGTCGTTCCAAGTTATCGTTAACAATTTTTTATACTTGATAAACTCATTAATTTTTTGTACTTGATATACTCATTGGCGTACGTCATACTTTTATTTACATTAATGATTTCAACAAATATCGTATATGGTTGTCGCATATTTTGTTCACTCTGTATTTTCGAAACATAAGGTTTTTTTAGAAATCATCATAGGACAAAACATTCTTAGAATAAACTAAGGAATAACATGTCTACCTAACACCCTGTATAAAAATGACTTTTTGACCGAAATTTTATATGTTTTAAATCACAGTTTTTCTTAAGCCTAAAATATATTATAAAACATACTACCTCTGTTCCATAATAAGTGAGCCATTACCGTTTTATATTTTTTCCATAATAAGTGAGCCATTACCGTTTTATATTTTTTCCATAATGATTGAGCCATTATCAAAGTTTATTTTTTACAAAATAAGTTAGCCGTTTTCGTTTCAACGTACTATATTTATACTTATATTTTTACAAAATAACTTATAACTAATAAAAACTGTTAGTATAAACAAATAGTAGGCAAGCGATTTTTCCTACGAAGCTTTGCTTTGCTAATATGTTGAAGTTTATAATTATTGTTACCGTCACAATCTATAATCGATTTCATAACTGTTTGTAAAGTAATAAACACATTATCTAATGTATGTCTAGTCACCTCTTTAAAAGATTCTTCGACAACTCTTATTAATTCGTCAATATTGCGCGGTGAATGCTGGTGTTGTAATGATTGAATAGACGAAAAAAAGCCATGATCAAGCACATTCAAATCGGGACTATTGGTCCGTTGAAAAGTAAACGAAATGTTCCAACCATCCCTCCTACATTCGGTCCGAAGTTGCTCATCTTCAATAATGCAATGTAGTCTTGCATTATCATGCTGTATGATTATATTGCTAGATGTTTTTGAGGAACCCCTTGGCCACTTTTCTTTAATTGCCGGAATCAATTTCTCCATTAACATACGTTTGTAAACATCTTTACAGATTTCTACAGGTTTGGTTACCATTGCACCTTTGGGTCAATTTTTGCTATTTCGCGAGGCTGGTTCTTGTACTATAAATGGCCATATTCCAATTTTTCTATTAAAAAACTGGTTACGGTAACGATCGTACCGCGGTCGGACAACGGCTGCCAAAAACATCACTTTGATCATGTTTGACTTACTTTGAACTTGACGACATGGTTCAACTTCATCAGGCAGAAGATAGATGTTCTGCTTTACTTTAGTGATATAAAACCACTTTTCGTCAATGTGGATGTAATTCATTAAATCCTCAAACTCGCCATTTTCCTTCACATACGACAGACAATAATCCAGACGTGATACCTTGTTATCATCCTTTAAAAGCGGTTTCAATGAATTGGAATGTCTCTTAATTTCACCATTTTTTAGCAACCTCCATAGCAAGGAAGGCGGTATTTCAACTGCAACTGATAACGACCGCAATGTCCCTTTTCTTTTGTGATCAAGTAATCGAATATTGGCAATTTTTTCTGTTTTGTCAATTTTTTTCCGACCAGAGTTTCCTTTCTTGTTAGAATCAACACTCATAGGCGTATTTTCATCCAAACCACAAACAGAATCATTACCTTGTTTCCATATTCTTTTTATAGTGGCTCTTGATGTTCTGAATTTTTCAATTGCCAAAATCACCGCTCCCTTTTTCAGCCGTCCATTTTTCTGATGTTTCAGTAAAAACTGAATAATGGCCGTTCGTTTTTGATTGATTAAATTTGGTCTTCTCATCGTTTGAAACTTCCGTCGTTAGAAAACTTTCGCTTAAAAAACCGAATGTTAATTGTTGCTTTTGAAGAAATAAACTGTCAGATATTTTGACGTCCATGGCACATGTGATTAGGAATTTGGTGTATATTAAGTATATCAAAATAGAAATTGAAAAAACAACTAAGTGTCAATAAGTTTGAAAAAAAACTCTTCAAAACTTTTTAAATGTTATTTATGTCATTAGATTTGCTAACATGTTTTATTTGGGTATCTCTGTTAAATTGCTAGTAACTTTTATCTGAACAAATTAATCAACTAATACTGATTGTTCTGAATAATAATAACGAATGTTATATTAAAGCACAATTTAATTATTTCTACGATGATTTATGAAAAAAAAAATTACAGTCAAGTGCAACATATGCAATGCAAATCCCAAAACTATAAACATTTTAAAATTAGTAAAATTTTTGCTATACAATAAAAAACGTTAAGACTAACAAATTTACAGGTAATTAAAAAAAAACGTTTATTTGTAACGGTCGATGTATATAAATACAGATTTAGTAGAACAAATAACGGGAATAAAGCAAGAATTTTTTTGAAACCTACTTTTGGTTGCTCTAATTTATAAAACTGATACAATTTTAATACCAACATTTTCAGTTATTTTAGAAATTCTTGTTTGCAATCTTCCTAGTAACGTATTTTGTACATTTTCACAAATCTTGCTACTAAGAATAATACTTCATTATTAATAATTTTATAAAATTAAAAAGGAAAACGATAAAAAAAATCTGTTTGTTTTCTACCAATTACTGCCATTTGTCATTTATTTCATACTGTGCAGCGGTGGAAACAAAAGCAACAATATTGTGCAACGTATTTATAAATTCAACTAATTATTTGCATTTAAATAATAATGACAATAAGTTGAACCTAAATTATCAACTTTTTTATAAAACTATAATCTTATTATCAAATTTAATCAAACAATTATATTTCCATAACCAATTAAATATAAATGACTAACATCAGTTTGGTTCATATATTATTCTGGATTAAAAATGATAAAACAAAATCTTCTTGATATATTTTTAATTATTTACAAATGTAGTATTGAATAATATTTTATTTTATTTGCGCGCGCCCCTGATTCTAATAATCTTATAAAAGTTATTACTTATCACTTCAAAGACAACTCTGCAAAAAGACTAAATACACACACGCACACTTATACCGTTTTGAAAAAAACAGTATACGCATAAAAAGAAAATAAAGAAACTAATCTCGCTACAATAATTAATAAGCAGTATACAAATCAAATTTGTAAACATGCGAATCTAAATTGTATTTAAAGTTGCACAGGTGTACATCGTTTGTTCAATACCTATTAGTCAAAAATAACTTAATTGTTAAAATGGAATTGTTATACACTACTGTTTAAATACAAACAGCACACATAATTTAGTTAAAATATTATGAAGTATATATTTGTAAATATATCTAATAATGATAGAAACAATAATAAAGATTCAATAAAATTAAATATTTTATGCGCGCCCCTGGTGCAAATCTATATAAATACGTAAATACATAACATAATTTTGTAAAAATACGAATTGTTTTTGTACTATGAAGGGGTGCGGGGATGTAGTTTATAAATAAATATATAATCGGCTATGATGCGCGCTAGCTCGAGTAAGTTGTTATTCTGCGCATTAGGCTTAATTCAACTATTTAGCAACAGGAGCCAGCACATGTCGGACAAATTTCAATTTTCTTGGTTTCGCGGGTAGACTCTGCCCTTAATACTTTCTGGAATTGTCTCGCTCGACTCGTACTGGATCTAACCGATTCGCCTCTATAATTGTGTTACCACGCCAATAAAAAATATACAGGGTTGGGTAAAAAATGTATGAGAACACCTGATTTTTGACTGCATTTTTAATTTATTTCAAAAATTACCTTAATAAAAGTTTTTGCGTATGTTTTTAATCTAAATAGTGACGTATTTTGATTTTTAATGCATGCCTCGTTTCGCGTGATATAACGTCATCATTAGTTCTTTTTTTTAATGGAACACTCAGAATTTTTCAACAATTACAATGATATAAGGTATTATGGGTCTACGACTTACGGTTTTTGAAATATTTATTAAAATAATAAAACAAAATGTAGAACGTTTTAAATGATAAATTGTATTCAGAATAACAGAAAAACAATAATTGTTTTTATTTGTTGCTATGGTAATTGGAACATAATCTATTACATTTTGTTATTTTAACAAATATTTCAAAATTTGTAAGTAGCCATAAAACCTTATAACATTGTAATTGCTGAAAAATTCTTTATCTAAAAATTAAAAAAATATACGGTGTTCTATTTAAAAAAACTGATGATGACTCCATATCACATTAAACAGGGCTTGTATTAAAAATCAAAATACATCACTATATAGATTAAAATTTTTGCAAGTTCATTTTTTATTAAGTTCATTTTTTACATAAACTAAAAATGCAGCCAATAATCGTGTTCTTATACATCTACCCAACCCTGTATATGCATTGACATAGACATTGGGATTCTTTAGGAAGTTATAAATGCTCCTTTTCCGAAATTTGAAAGTTGTGTTTTAAAAATTATTTATCATAAAAAATTCTTGTCAGGCGGTTTCTTCTTAGAAGTGCATTTCCTTTTTTCAAACCTTTCAATAATTTGTGATTTGCTTCATTAAAATGATTGAGACACGAATTCTGTTCAATTCACAGTTTGTGCATAACAAACACTTCACACTATTTAAAATTTAGACAATACTCCGCAATTTACATTATATTAAATTAATCTTTAATTTATTTTTAATAAACATTAACCTTAGTTAAACAGTGACAAACGTCTATAAAAATTGACGTTTATTTTGGTCATTTTCTGGTGACTTATAGTTTGTTCGCGTTAAGACTGCAGTAGTAGTTGTTATGGCAACTGGGAAACAATGCTCTGGTTGGCTTAGAGGCCTACCCAATTTACAATAGAATAACTACCAGATTAAAACAAAGCTACTTGTAATTGAATAAATTTGGTTAACAATTTTTACTATTTAATATTTATCAGTTTGTTGCGTTATTGTAACTAGGTTAACGCATTTGTAAATAATTATATGTATTTCAACTGTAAATTATAATTTTTTGTTACTGACGTACAGTATAACCTCAAAAACTTAAATATGAGTAAACGTCATGCAATTCTAGAAATTCTTTTTAATAAATTTTAGTATTAAATGTGACTAATATACATTTCTACTAAACATAATAATATTTAATTAAGAAGCAATAAACTATATTGTTTCTGCTTTAAAGTTTTTAAATAATTTAAAATCATTTTATTATAATATAATAAACATAGTGAAGTTAGCTGTTTTATAATGCCAACGAGGACATGTTGCAATTACAGTTGTGTGACACTGACTTTATAAACCACTCCCATCACTGCAGTCTTAACGCGGACAAACTATAGAATTATTTTGTTGAGGTGAAACAAGTTAGGAAATCAGTAAACAATAAAATTACTGATTTTTTTTCAGAAATATTTTACATTTTTACATTTTAAAACAAAACAAAATTATATTTTACATTTGCATTTTACTTCCAATCAGTTGTTAATTAGACTTTTACATACATGCTCAATAAATTTTAAGCTACTAACTAGAATATACTAAAAAAATAACTATGCATTTGACACATTTATGTATGAAGTTAGAAACTACTAGTGAAAATTTATAAGTTAGAATTAAAGTTCTTTTGTTGTTAAAGTGAGGAGACATTTGTGAAGTAATGTATTTACATCATATACATAACATCAAGCATAGGTTTAAATATAACATTTAAACTAAGATTATATTTTAATTCTATATCTAACTTAATTCTTACCACAAACAAGTTTTATTTGAATGCTGCTACCAAACTACATGCGCATTTTCTTACACTACTTAACTTATATAACAAAGCTTATATTTAAAAAGTTTAATTTTTTAACAAACAAACCTATTTATAACAATTACAATTAATAAAAATCAATTAACCATGGAGTAAATCATCTTCGTATTTACTAATTTAGTTCTAACGGTATGACGTCAGTGGTTTACTTAAACTGGTTTTACTCTAAGACAACTGTTTTTATTATTATATTAAAATTGGTGGTAGTTTTCCATATTTCTTATACCGTCATCTATAGTTTGGACGAACATAAAAGTGAAATATAAAGCAATAGCGCTTAGATTATGCCATAAATCGTGAGTGTCAAAGAAATTTAAAAAGTAGCATTCTTGGTTTATATCACGAGACTCTGCAGGCGTTTTCTGAAATATAATGCAACAGTTAAAACTATAAGATTAATGCCAACATGTAATAATTTAAATAAAGTACACAAGATTAACACAATATAATAATGTCTGCAGTTCAAGAAATAATATTCTATAAATATGTAGTTATAATGATGTTGAGATAGAAACAGAAGATTACAAATTGGGAAAAAAATTGTTGTTATTTTGCATTTTAGTTTAAAAACTATGAGAGAAGTTTAAGTTACTTAAAATTAAATTTGTTAAATGTATTGCAGTTTAATATCAAGCTTAAACCAACCTAATAAGTTAAGAGCACGGTTTATATATTAAAAAAATGAACAATGAGAATGAAAAATAAGAACTTATCTTATAACTGTCCTGAGCAGTATTAACTCAATATTATTTAAACTGATAAATAGCGTATTTAAAAGTGCAATCTATCCTAAATAAAATAAAGAATTAAAATTGTCAAACATAACACTAAATCCACAAAAAAGATACTAAAAATTCTCAAAATTATTGTTCAATTTCATATATAAGTATATTTCTAAAAATAATTGAGACGATCATCAACAACCAACTGAACACCTTTATTAAAAACACAATTGGTTTTAACAAAGACCAATATAGTTTTTAAGAACAAAGTGGAACACAATCGGCTATCACACACTCAGTGGACTACACCAACCTGGACAGCAACAAACTTGTAGTTACTATATTCGTTGATTTAAAAAACGTTTTCATTAACAGATCTTAAATTACGTATAGACAATGGACACCAGAGAAAAACCACATCAGTTATTACAGAATTACCTCACAAATCGAAAGACAACAAACAAATATTATTGGAGAAGTGTTACACTAGATGTCCTACAAGAATCGGTTTTACAAAATGAATAAAGAAGTTGAAAAAAGACAAGTTAATATAATAAAAACGCATTCGTTGATTTGGAATCAATTTCAATAGCCGATAACAACAGTAAATACAATAGCTACAATATTGACAAACTGAGGCTACAACATGAGAAAATGTAATAAACTGTAGAAAAAAGTACACAGTAAAAACGTTAATATAACGGCTAAAATGACACAAAAAATGTATTATTGAGACTATCAACGGAGTGTTAATCTATTTAATGAAATAAGCTTAAAAAACAACTACAATCTGTGCCAGAAAAAAAAACGAGCATAAAAATATCCCTAAAAAACTGCAAAAAAAGTTTTTTTTTAATAGTTTAACAACTACCAAAGAATCAGTTGGAAACTTCCCTATTGGAGTGTTACAAACGTTTGATCTAAATACCTTAGTGTATTGTTGGCATAACAAGTTTAAGGATGTAACAGAGCGGAGGTGTGTGAGAAATTAGCAGCCAGTTAGTTTAGATTTTTAGCATATTAGTCTAAATGTATTAGCAGCCAGTACAACACAATTCAAATCGTGACGGTGACATGGAAAAGGAATGCTGCATAGGTTTAGAGATAACAAAGTACCTTTAAACATTTTTTTGAGGTCAACTTCTGTTAGCCATATAACCTGGATTTGAAAAACAACGAATAATAAAAACTACTGGGAAGTCAAAATCATAACCAACCAAGTCTTATCTGCAATTGTCTCAATAATATAACAGAACAACTAAGAACAAATTTAGTAATTAATAACAATTTAACTGAAATAAATTTAACACCAAATATATCTGATATTACAAGTATTACTGAATTGGTTTCAAAAACTAATAATGCTATTAATACATCTACAGTTAACACCTGCACGCAAGAACGACAGCGAAGCATCCCGGGAATCCGTTATCTAAATATTATTTCCCTGGAAACAAAATCGCTGACAATAAAAAACTTTGAGCAATTTAAAGAACCATTATCTTGTCATATAAAAACAAGAATTTGTTATTAATTTAGTCAGTGGAGCTGAATCGCTCAAAGTTTAATGTTGTTAGTCTAAACGTAAATTCTACACAATAAATATTCAATTATTTTATTATTTTTATTAATAAATAATAATAAAGAGTTAAACGGCGCAGTCTTAAAGGATCAATAAACGCGTGTGATATTTTGGTTGTTTCTAAAACCGGACCAACAGACGAAGTGCACAAATTCGTTGAATTTTAAAATTCTTAATTATTGGAAACCTAATCGCTCCGGGGACGCCGCTAGAATCGCTAACATCCCAGGACGGACCGCAGAAATTTACGTGGAGTGGATGCAGCTCAAATCGCAGCATTCCAAGACGAACAACACAGCAAAATATAATAAAATAATAACATAAATCTCTTTTGTAAAAAAATAAACGTTTTTCATTGAAATTTAAAACTGGCTAGATTAAATAAATATTGGAAAATTTACAAGATTTATTATTAGCATTAGAAAAAGTAGAAATGGCGCGAGACATTTCAAAGGTTGACCAGGACTTGATACCTGTGTTCGAAGGAGATAAAATAACCTTACGTAGTTACATAAATGCATGTGAATTTTTAGTAGAATAGTATTTGCCAGCCCCCCACAAAATGTAAATGAATTCAGAATGGCCAAACGCTTGTTATTAATATTTACGGGAAAACTTTGCGGTAAAGCCCGAGAAGCAGTTGACGCAAATAAAACTACAACATCATGGATTGAATTAAAAGATATTTTAATTCACGCATTTGGTGACAAACATTCCGGAGACGTGCTTGTTTACTATCTTAATTGTTTAACACCCAAAAGAAATGACAAAACCGCAACTTATGCGAATAAAATTAAATCAACTCTGTACACTCTTTTATCAAAAATTAATCTCAAAGAAAGATACTTTTACAATCCCCAGTTAAAGCATTGTTAGGGTTTGGAGGGGAATAAACCGGGGTTAACTTATCCGGTGCTTGGAGCAGTAGTTATACCTAGTATAATAGTATGTAATTTTCGTCTTTTTGTTGTGACTATCTAATTTAAACACATTTACTTTATATAGGAGATAATCTAAATTTACTTATAAACAACTTAAGGCATAATTGACGTTGCAATAGGTTATCCTAGAGAATAAACTAACTTAGCATTTGTAAAATGCATTGCGCGTTATACCAGGTATAACTGTGGATTAGTTTATCCGACGATTGTAAAAGCGGTCCTATGACAAATTAAACAAAACCAGTTTAATAAAATTGCGTTAAGAACTTATCTATTTGAACTAAATAAATCAACCCTAATATTGGACTGGAAGTAAAGCTGAAGACCCCAATAATATTGAAACAGCTGAATCGTATGCGCTTGAAATTATAAATTTTAACACTCAGCGACAAAGATTTGTATCAAATTTCAAACCATTGATACAAATGCAATCTGGAAACTTACATCGATTTCCGCTTACTCAAACAACACCACAAAAACGACCAACCACAACCAAAACGACAATGGATATCTAACAACATTGAGATACCAGCTGATAATATCAAACCTTACGATTATAATGTCGATGATTATCAGAAAAACTACCAACCAGCTGATCACCCCGACGACGCATATGATCAGCAAGAACAAATGCCAAACAATGAAGAAATAATATCTCAGAATTTTCAATAGGACCACCAACACGATCGACCTGTTTAACAATTTCAAATAATGCATATTCACAAACGCCTGTACTTCCTTAAAGGGTTTTCCAATAAAAAGTTTCTTTTTGTATATCTGTCAATTTTGAAGCTATTATTTTTTGACATTTGACAAGTAAAAACTACGCCATTATTAAAAATGGAACGTTACACGCTTCAACAACGCATTGAAATTATTAAAAATCACTACGAAAATGGAGAAAATTTGTCAGTCACAGTTCGCAAAACTAAAGCACTTTTATGTCGTCGTAAAGCACCTTCTCGGCCGACCTGGTGGAAAAATTTGAGCTGTTGGGACAAGTTTGTGATGTAAAGAATCGAAACCGTGTGCATTGCTCAAGAACACATGAGAATATTGCTGATAGCCCGTAGTGTTGAAGAAAACCCAGGTCTTTCACATTCCACAAAGGACATTACAACGTGTTTTGCAAAAAGACTTAAGTCTTAAGGCTTTTAAAGTTCAGTTAACACAAGAACTCAAGCCGGTCGATCACCATAAACGTCGTATCTTTGCTGATTGGGTCTTTCAAATGCATCAAAATGATCCAAAATTTCATCAAAAAATCATCTTCAGTGATGAGGCCTATTTTCACTTTGGAGGCTACGTTAATAAGCAGAATTGTCGCATTTGGGGCTCAGAAAATCCAAGAATGATTGTTGAAAAGTCTTTGCATCCTCAACGTGTCATTGTTTGGTGCGGTTTTTGGGCTGGCGGTATGATTGAACCCTACTTTTTAAAAAATAAGACTGGTGCAACTGTTACGGTGAATGGATGGCGCTACCGAGCTATGATTAATAATTTTTTATGGCCAGAATTGGAAGATATTGATGTGGACAACGTTTATTTTCAGCAAGACGGCGCTACGTGCCACACAAGCAACAAAACAATTGCAATTTTGCAAGAAAAGTTTCCTGACCGTGTTATTTCTCAAAGAGGCAATCACAATTGGCCACCGAGGTCTTGTGATTTAACACTTTTAGACTTTTTTCTTTGGGGTCACGTAAAAGATAAGATCTATGCCAATGCTTCACAATCGATTCAAGACCTTAAAGATGAAATTCGTGAAGTTATCGAGGACATACAGCCGCAAATGTGCAAATTGGTCATAAAAAAATTTCATGAAAAGAATGTGGTATTGCAACCGGAACCGTAGCGGCTATTTGACTGATATTGTTTTCAAATGTTAATGGCATACCTTCCTTTTTACAATGAAATAAACATTTAGTAATTTCTCTTAAAAAATACCCGATTTTTTTTAATACAAAATGAAACCTCTTATTTTAAAACCCTATAGAATTTAAAAGACTAAAATTTTTAGTTGACACTGGCGCGGAATGTTTATTAATAAATTCAAAAATGTTTAATGATGCGGAACAAAATAATTACCTTTGTCAAAATCATGAAATTAACAGCAAAACTCTTCATGGCATAGAACAATATACCAAATCTACTTTAATACTACTACCTGACATTTTTAATTCTTCTGAACATCATTTATTTGTTTGCTTTGACTTCTCTTCTCCATTTGACGGATTATTCGGATTTGACTTATTAAACAAACTTGCTTTGTTAGATACCAAGCGACAAAAGATCGCTACTGATACGGTAGAAATTTTATACAAAATTAACAAGCCCACACATTTGTTGAACCTAATTCAAGTACAAAAATAAATGATTAAATAACAAATATTTGCAATAAACTTTTTCTAAAAACAGTAGACCAGAAAGAAAAATTAATTATACTCGAATCTGTAGTTGAGGTTAAAAATCATGAAATTTGTGTAGAAGCAACAAATTGTAGTCAATCACCAATTTATGTTAAGTTAAACCCAATAAAGCTAACACCAGTAAATGAAGCAGAAAAAGAAATTAATATGTGTTATTATACAAAAAAAAAAAAAACAATTTATCAAAACTACAGGAAGAGAATATAAAAAAATTCAAAAATGATCATTTAAATTTTGAAGAATCTACAGCAATAAAAACATTACTTATGAAAAATTAATATTTTTTTTTTATGTAGATGGCCAAAATCTAACTTTCACTCATAAAATAAAACATAATAACACCCCTGTTTATGTACGTAACTATCGACAACCACTGGAAATAAAAAAGAAAATTAAGAAGCAAACTCTTGATTTACTACGACAGGACATAATTAGAGAAAGCATATCACCATGGAATGCTCCAGTACACATTGCTTCAACTTAGAAAAATCGATATTGACAAACCAGAATATATCTGAGCATTTATCCAATGTAACGAACTTCTAACTTATGACCCCATTTTGCAATACCTTGATTTCTCAAAAGAATTTGTTGTCACCACCAACGCTTCAGGCATAGCCTTAGGAGCAGTGCTTTCCTAAGGACAAATTGGAAGAAAAAAATTGATCTGCTTTGCATCGAGATCCTCATCAAAAACAGAACAACAATACTCTATCATTGAGAAAGAATTACTTGCAGTCGTATACGCTGTCAAACAATTTCGTCCTTATCTTTTTGGACGTAAGTTTACTATCTACACAGATCATCGACCCTTAGTGTGGCTATGGTCGCTCAAAGAGCCAAGTTCAAAACTTATAAGATGGAAGATCAAACTAGAGCAATACAATTTTGAAATTGTTTACGAAAATGGCAAATACAACACTAACGCCGATGCATTACCAAGAATACGACTTCCAGAAATAAACATTATTACACAAGATGATTTAGACAGCACTACACCAAATGTAGACAACAGTGACCTAATAGACAACTTAGAAAAACAAGAAATTTTAGAGAGTGAAATCTCTGATACAATCCATTCGACAGCAAAAACTATGCAAAAACTATCAAAATACTGTTATTGATAACAAGAAAAATCAATTTATCGTTACTGAATGTCTATCATATCAACTTGGAATTCAAATTGAAAAAAGAGAGAAAAATATTAACATCAACTTTGTAAGAATACCAAAAAATAATTCTGAAAATGCCATATTACAGTATTTAAAGAATACATGAGTGATCAGAAAACATTTTATTTATACACTAAAAATGACGACATATACAATACTTTACCAATAAAGGCCCTCAAATTATCCGCTGTTTAAAGAAAGTTGAAGTGATTGATGATAAAAATACAAAATTGGAATTTATCTCGTCATATCACACTGTATTGACAAATTTTAGAGGTCTCAAGAAAACACTTGAACATCTTAAACGAAAGTATTAGTGGAATGAAATAGAAAAGCAAACAATCCATTTGATAAAATCATGCAACACTTGCAATTGGTCAAAATACAACAAGCACCTTGAAGTACCGTCATTACCAATAACGGAAACACCTCTCGAAAAAGTTTTTATTGATTTATTTTCTTGTAGCAATTAAAAATACCTTACAATCGTTGACTCTTTTACTAGAGTAGAACATGCAATAATTTATAGCAAATATCCGACAGACATCTTTGATGCTCTATTAACATACTTTAGTTACTATGGAATATCTCAAGAAATTAGATCTGATCAAGGATACGAATTTAATAACAAACAAATTAAAGAATTAGCATCTCTTTACAAAATTACTTTACACCTTGGTACAGCTAAAAATCCAGAAAACTAATCAAATATTGAACGATTTACTCAACACTCTTGGAACATCTTAGATGTTTAGCAGATGACAACAATATATCATGTAAACAAAGAGTTAGACTTGTATTAACAGCGTACACAAATCAATTCATAGCGCTATTGGAATGACACTATTTGAAGCACTTTATGACCACACAAGAACCAGAAACCCAATGGACCTATTTTATGGTACCACTATCTACCAAGAGTTAATATCAAGACATAAAGATCGTTTGTCAATCTTTTACAAAAATATCAAACAAAAAGATATTCTACACAAAGAGAAAATAAAAGAAAAACAAAAAGATATCAAGACAACAACATGGAAAGTAGGAGAACAAATCTATGTTGAAAATAATACTAAAAGTAATAAAATGATAAAACCTTTTCTCGGACCTTACAAGATTATCAGCATATACGATAATGGTACTGTAAACGTAGAGACGCTATTCTTCCTACACTTTGGTATTGCAAAAAATCAAATAAGTTATTAAACTAAAGTAGTACGATGTGACCTACAACCTTTAGTAAATCAAGTTAACCAGCTTCATTTACAATATAAACAACTAGAAAAGACTAGAACAAAATATCCAGGACAATAAAGAAAAATCACAATTACATTCATTTGCCATGGAGCTTCAAAGCCTACTCTTTCAATTAAACTATAAAAAGGATCAATTAGCTCGCGAAGCAGTAAAGTTTGTCGGTTTCCTTATAAAAGCAATCTCAGAAAACTTTGACGCAGAAGATGCCGCAAGATATGATAAACTGATACAAGACTTTGCTACTAGCCGAGATATACTAATCAAGAACAAACTCTTAAGAGCTATGAAGATAATATTCAAATACTCAGAAAATCAAAACAAAACAGCGCAATGCTTTCACAAAATTATTACGCACTTAAATAAACAGGAACACGAGAAAATTGAGTCTCAAACTTTATGGAGAATCCACATGTCAGTATTTAATAACATGTGAGCGTCAGTATTTAATACCATAACGGTAGCCTCAACCATCACCAGCCGACTTTTAACAGCAAAAACTTTTTTCAAATTACACTTACCATCCTGCAATTATTTCTGCAGAAGAACTGTTAAATAAATTAAAATTTGTTCAATTGTCAATTTCTAAACAAAATACCTAATAGTAATAGACATAAATATATTAATTTTTGCGTTTTTAAATGGTTTTTTGTGTTTTTAGCAAAAACTATGCATTTTGGCCAAAAATTACTTCTATTAAAAGTTGTAGAGCAAAAAATTTTCAATGGAAATAGGTTATTTGAATTTTTCTATCATTTTCCGTTTTTCCGCTAGAAGACGCGGAAAATAAAGTCATTATTTTTCGCGAGCATTAAACATTTATACTTTATTTTCCGCGCCTTCTAGCAAAAAAACGGAAAATTATTAAAAAAATTAAATGACCTATATTGATTGAAAATTTTCTTCTATATATATATATATATATATATATATATATATATATATATATATAGAGGAAAATTATTAAAAAAATTATAAAAAAATTAAATGACCTATATTGATTGAAAATTTTCCTCTATATATATATATATATATATATATATATATATATATATAACTCTAAAACCACCGTTAGCGTGCGCTAGGTGAAAATAGTCTTCAGACAGTTCAAATACACCAAGTATACAGGTCGCTAAGCTGTGGGTAAAATTTCTTTGAAAAATGTCTAATTTGAAGGGACTAGATATATATGATAATATACATATTAGATTGGTTCTTAAGTATTTTTTGTAGAATTTTTATGTGTGCATTCTCAGAAAAAAATGCAAAAAAAGTAACTCATGCCAAATTTCAGCCCTTAAAAATCAAAAGAACACGTGTCGCACTGCCTTTGAAGTTTTAAAAATAAACACATTACTTTACTTAAAAAACATTATTAGAACGCTACAAATTTGACAAAATGAAAAAAAAAATACGTACAATACGTATATTAATCTCAAATTCAATTATTTTTTGTTTATGTTCAAAATTTAATATAAAATAAAAATATGTTAATTTAAAAAAAAATAATTAAACATAGTATATTGATCTAAAAAGATTTCAAATGGAACCTAATTAGCAAGTACTCAATTGTTTCTTTAAGGTCACAGGGTATGCTTCTGACTCAAATCAAGAAGTTATGATACTTATTAAGTATATTTATTTTAAAAATTCAAAGGTAGTGTATTTTGGATTTAGGACACTTCGGCGCGGCCGTTTCGGCGCGGCAAATTCGGCGCCAAAACTTTTCAAATAAAACATAGTATATACAAATATATTATAATCATAAAAATTTATTTGGTATTTTTTACTATTTATGCTTTATGCTTTTATGCTTTTTACGGCTATTTTACATCGCCACAGTAAGTCTACGACTTGTTTAAAGTGGTTTGATGGGACCAACAGCTTCCGAACCACGCTGGTGGATAAAGAGCAAGTTATCATTTCAGTCATATTTTGGGGATCGAACCCCGGACTGCTCGCATTATATGCAAGTGCTCTACCATTGAGCTATCACACCATAATTATTTATATTTTTAATTCTTTTACTTATTTATTTTAATAGGCTATTATCCTTTATATTTTTCAGGTTATTACCTATCATTAAAAACTCATAATTAATTACCCATAAATTATTTTTGGGTCAAAATTATGTTTACTTATTATAATATATATTGTATATTTGACAATTTAAATATGTACATACATATATTATGATTTTTATGTATAATTTTTGTTTGATATGTTATGTAATTTATATCTATTTTATATTTTATTTATCAGACATTATTTGTATAAATAAGCTGCACTATTTAGCATTAAGTCAGTCAATTTGATAAGCTTTACTAATTGTATATCAAAAACTAATCCCAAACCTTGGTTGCTTAGTGTTTCTTGACATAATCTAAATAATCAACCAATTGAGACACAATCCGCTGATAAAAATAAAACCAATAAACAAAATACTTTTAAGAAACAAAAAAGAAGTGCTCTTTTTAAAAAATCAGTTTAAAATTAACCTTTTCTTAAAAGTTACAAAATGTTGTAGTTTAAATAAAAATATCTTTTTTTGAAAAAAAGTTATGAATTTATCCAAATAACTAATAGATTACAATTTTTTTTCTAATGTTATGAGCAAAAATCTCATAACTTTGATTAACTTTTTTATATATATATATATATATATATATATATATATATTAGTAAACCTTGTAATACTTACTTCCCCTTTAGTTGGTGTTTTAATAAAAAAATATAACGCCCATGCCCATGTAATTCCTGCTAGTACCATATACACGTATGCTTCTTTGGTTATAGTCTCGTTGTATGCTAACTACGGGTTATTAATCGTTAAATCAATTGTGAACTTATATGTAACATAATAATATTACCTTATTAGAAACATAATATGCTATATAAAGCACGTTCAGTATTAATAAAAGAATCAATATAAATAATCCATAATCAATTATTCCTTTATATAACAAACATCCTACAGTTGTACTTATTACCAGAAGAAAAATATTTGTTATACTCAATTTAATAAGTTTTTCTGTAAATATTTTAATATTTATCAAAAAACATAATATTATATCTTAAACATAATTTCAATACTCACTTCTTTTTTCTAATAAATGTTGTTTAATATTTACTAGCGTCTTACAGTTTTCACAAGTGCACTTAAAATGATATTCTCGATAACTTATGTACACACATAAAAACGTATGTAGTAGCACATATAATATTATCATTGGATGGATAAAATAAATTCCAATTGCATCTAGAAGTTTAAGTTGTTATGCATTACCTACTTATATAATTATAAATAAATCGATTACTTACTGAATAATACTATCAGGCTTATATATCCATACGTACTATAAGCACTTATCTTGTTTGCAGTTCTCCTTTGATAGAAATTTACATATACTAATACTAATATTATATACATAAAAATTGTATCTGTAATAAACGTTATTACATTATATGTTATTGTCAATCTTTTTGCATTACCAAATTGAAAATTAGATTGGTTTGGGCATACGTGGTAGAAAGCAGACATCACACCTTCAGAAATCATGGCTATGCCCAGAGAGTAATATGAACCAGCTTCTACATGTATTCCCAATTTCTAAAATATTATTATTTTATATTTATTTAAGTAATACAGTAGCTTGTAAAACACATACTGGAACATTTGGTAGCAATAGATCTTTTACAAACGACACAATAATAAATAATATACCAAAAAATATATAACCAATGTTAGAAAATATACTATTAAAGTCTGTGGCGTGGCCATTCCATATTAATGGCTGTGAACATTGGAAGTTGTAATAACAATAGTCTAAACTTTCCGATATCTCGGTAGCCTAAAATAATAATGTATAAATTGATATAACTAATTAATTAATTATTGATATTACCTTCATGTAAGAATATATAACTTGAAACGCAGGAATGCCATAAAATATTACAACACTCAAAAGATGCCAAACAAAATTGAGCGATTTTGTTTTGTTTTTTTGCTTATTGGTTTCATCTGTTTCATTTAATCTATCTGTTTCATCTGTTTTATCTGTTTCATCTGTTTCATTTGTTTTATCTGTTTCATCTGTTTTATCTATTTCATCTGTTTCATCAGTCTTAGTTTTTGTTGGTTCGTTGTTCTGTGTTTTAATACTTTGAAGTTCATTTGAAGAATTATTTAAAAGACTTGTTGTCTTTAATCTAATTGCTAAATAAGCAATTAATCCAAAACAAACAACTAATACCCCATTGAAAACTAATAAAGAAGTTATAGCTTGAATGTAATCATGTTCCGAAGCCATTTCTTGAATTTCTATGGTAACATTGGTACTATTTACTAAGGAGAATGATGGTGACCTATTACAATCTTTTGTGTCACCACTTGAAACTAACACAATAAATACACCATTTGGATATAGCTTTTTCTATAAAACAAAAAAATATTTAAAAAATTTATACACATAACATTTTTTTATGGTTTGTTAAATTATAAAACATAAATTTTAAAATTTTATTTTATGAAACAAATTTATAATATTTATTAAAATGAGAATCAATCTTTTGTAGCTTTTTTATTTACTCCTAAATAACTTACAGCAATTGGAACTCCTCCGCGTAAATGTATTGTTTGATAAGTTCCTTTGTACTTGATATTGTCATATACTTCATTTGGATACTGAAACTGTTTCCAAAAAATTATCTCATTATTTAATTAATTTAACATTTTAGAATATAATTATTGTACTTTTTGCAATTTAAATATTGTACTACTAAAAATTTAAAATTATGTATGAAAACATTCAGAGTGACATTATACAGCAAACATTTTTTTTTAGATATGGTTTTGAGGTCATTGATTATAGATTCTACATATTCTAACTTAGAAATTTTAAAACAATCTGTCATACTTGTCAATATGGTCTTTGGAAAGTATAAATTATGAAGGATGTTATCATGCAAAACTATAAATAGGACTTTTAGTTATTTGAAGAAGTTTATTAATGTAAATCAAAAATAAAATTACCAAAAAAGCAGAACCTTGAAAAACATACATTTTTGATTATCAAGAAAACTTACAGATTTGTAATCAAAACCTATACAATAAAGCTTGTTGATACTAGGATGCCATACCTCATCAAATGTTTTAGAAATGTCTAAAGCTACTGTAAAATTTTTTCTATGTTGTATTAAAGTAGAATTCCATTTGTGACTAACATACATCAGAAGATCTGTTGTCAAACCTTTTGATCAAAATCTGTTTTGAGTATCTGAGATAAAGTTATTTTGTTCTAAAAACTTGACAATGTAAAAATAATTATATTTTTCAAAAATTTGTTGACAGTCTGAACAATAATGCAATTGGTCTATAATTTAAAGAATCAGACTTGTCTTTTTTTTTAGATATAGGTTGAACATATGCAATTTTTCAACAGTTTGAGAATGTTTCTTTTTTGTATAACAAAGCAAATATTTTATCCAAAATGGGAGCTAATTCATTTGCAATTGTATTAAGAATAATAGGTAGAATTGATGCTTTTCTGGTATTTAATTTAAGAAAACACCTTTTGACAACAAAATGTTGGTACTGCAGTAAGAGGTTTTAAAATAGTAGAATTAGATGCAATTTGATTTGCAAAAATATCTGTTTTTTCTTTTGAAATTAGATTGTTTTTTAAAAGGGTGTATTGAAGATTTTTAACTATCTTGCAACAAATGTATTGTTTTATAGACATTTTTGTTGTTAATGGAAAGCTGATAAATTAATAACAATAATCAGTTGCAATATTGTAAATCCTGTTATAGGATTAAATTTCAATGAAAGTAAAAAACCTTCAAACAATAAAAATCAGAAATCAATAAAATTTAATCACGCAGAATATATAGAAAGTCTTAAAAAGCAACAGACTACAACCGGTTTTGGTGCAAGTTTTATGCAATTCTACATATACCCAAAAATAATGTAAAAAAACATTTTTCAGTCACATTAAAAAAAAGTTAATAAGCAAATAATTAAAATTAAAATTAAAGCTCCAAAAATGTCTAAATAAATAAATTATTATAGTTTCTTTGTAGAAATTAACTTTAAGGTAAACAATCTTTTTGTAGTTATACCTTTATCATAAAAATTATTGCAATATTGTTTGTGCGCAATTGGTACACTCTTACTGATTTATGATACTGTTTTCAGCAAAAAGTTTCCTAATAACACTAACTTAAAAAAGGTACAGTTTTCTTAAGATGCATTCTATTTAACTTTTAATTGATTATAAAAAAAACGTATTCAAAACATTTGTCTCCGAGTTCAATTGCATTTATTTTATTATTTATATTATTATTAAATAAAAGATTCTGTTTTGTAGAAGTAGAAGTTGTACGTTAAAAATGTCAAATTAACTAACAATCCGAGATTAATCTTGGGTACGAGCAAGATTGTTTGTGAGAGGTTTATTTCCAATCTCTGATTCGTGAATCTAAGATTATGTTGACTATTGGATGCATTTTCAGTCAATCCGAGAATTAATTCTGTATCTCGGATCAATCCCCGACTATTAGTATAGGCAGTGACATAGCTAGTTTTGTAGTTCTTAACTTTTGCTGTAAAAAATACCTAATCTTACCGATTTGTTTTGTATTGATAATATAAAACAAGCAGCATCTTCATGTGCAACAACATTTATGAACATAAATCTTTCATTTTCAAAATTGAATAAATAAACTGCAGGTTTTGCAGGTGCAAATGCCACATTATACTTTTTTACAGGTTGTATGAAATAACTACTGATCACGTTTACTCGAATCCTAACTTCTACGTTTTTATCAGAATAAAGTGAAACTGTTAAGTTGTTGTTCTCAATATGATCTGTGTCTAAAAATAAATGTTAACTAGGTTACTGCTATATCTTCAGATAAGTATTAATAATTACTATTATTGTAATATACTGTCCTCGATGTATCGTTGTAGGTCCTGTTGCGGGATTGAATTAGTTGCGGTACTTGCCAAGACAATGATTTTCCATTATGTCTAACCAGAACATCTACTGGATAACCAATTTCAGCATCAACGCTTCTAACATTAATTTTGAAAGGGCCATTGCTCTGAAATAAATTATAAATCAATTAAATGTTGCCTTAAAATAAACAATTTAACATTAATAAATTATGTTTTGGTACATATGTGAATTTGTACAACCTAATAAACTCAATGTGTGTTTTTGTATTTGGTTTCAGCATTGTGTAGACATCAGAATTTTTTTTTCTGTGCTCTAATAACTTGAACATCGATGTACGCTAAAGCCACAGACGGAATTAAACGGTCAACAACTAAAACTTTCAAACTTAACTAAATGTTTTTCAATATGTCTCTGGGAATTGGTTGTACTCATTTAATAAACCACAAAATTGTTACGTCATCATCGCCCATTAAACAAAAGAATTGCTCTGTCTTACCAATTGCACAACAGACAGATCTCAAATTAGACAAAATGATTAAAGATGACTTAATCGAGTCGTCAAGAAAGGGTAGTCTGCGCTAATTCTATTATTAAAAAAGAAAAATACAAATTGCCGACTTTGTGTAGATTTTAAGAAACGTGGTTAAAGTTAGTAAAACCGACGCGTATCCTATGCCATTTTTTGCAAGTATACTAGACAATTGCAAGACGCAAGGTAGCTATCTTCTTGTAATTTTAAATCAGCTTTTTGGCAAGTTCCAATAGACAACAAATCCAAACAATATAAAGTTTTTAAAACTGTTTGACAGTTATTTCAGTTCAAAAAAATGCCTTTTGAGTAATATTCAGTCCAGAGATCTAACAAAGACTATTGGATTGCATATTGGGCCCAAAAATAAAACCCTACGTTTTTGTTTATCTAGAGAATATCGTTATCGTTACGCAAAGTTTTGAAAAACACTTAGAAATCTATTTTAAAAACTGAAAAATGCAGGTTTGGCACTAGCTGAACACAAATGGCAGTTCTGCCGACCCAAATTACAAAAGTGGATTGAATCAGTCTCTATGTCAATTCAGAATAGGTATCGGCAATCATAAATATACCAACACATATATGTTGAGATGAACTTTGCCGTATTTCAAAAAACATAATTATATGTATATATTATGTTTTAAATAAAAGACAATTATTATTATTATTATTATAATTTTTTTTTTTAGCGTAGATTACTAAGATCATTAGCTATTTATTTTGTTTAAATAATAATAACCTCAGGTTATAGACCTGAAGAAGACAAAACAACACATTAAAATGGTTAAATAAATAAATAAATAGATAAATACTAAATCTAAAATCACAGTTGCTAAAATTAAAAACTAAATTTAAAACTAATATCACAGAACCTACTATCACAAATGACAACAAAGTTGTAAAAAACTTTGATGCCAGTACTTATTCATTAACCTAACCTAATATCACAGATGACACGGAAGCTGTAAAAGGCTTCGATGCCAGACCCTAAAAACTAAAGTAACTAAACCTAATATCACAACTTAACCTAATATCACAACCTAACTTAATATCACAAATGACATCTAAGCAAAGAATGCTTTGATGCCAGACCCTAAAAACTAACTAAACCTAATATCACAGATTGCACCGAAGTTGTAAAAGACTACGATGCTTTAAACAACTGAACAACACAAACTGATTAATAAAAATAAATAAATAAATTAACACCAAAATTATTACAAAACAACACAAAAACTTCGTTACACCTGTTTGAGGAGTCCTGCGTCATTCAAAAACTGGACGCACCTCTATTTAATCAAATAAACGCCAAGTTGTTAGGGAGCTCGAGCCGATTACGGTGGGGAAAGTAGGCTCGGCATTCCTCCAAAATGTGCTTCACCGTTAGAGGGTCGTGACATGTGGCATTCTGGTTGTTCGTCGCCGGTCAGGAGATACGAAGAGGTCAAGTTGGTATGACCTATGCGCAAGCGACATAGGGCGACCTCCTCTCTCCTGTTGAGATCTACCGGCGACTTCCATGCCGTCACGGAGAGCTTGAATTTCTTTAATTTGCTCTCGAAGCCGTTCCATACTCTTTTCCAATCCTCGATGACCTTCGATATAACGTAACCTTTGAGATTATCGGGTCTTACGGGAATGTTGTCCGTAGGATCCGCGTCAGCCGCCTGACGGGCGGCTTTATTGGCCAGCTCGTTGCCCTCGATACCCACATGACCCGGTGTCCAGACAAAGATAGCTTTCTGTCCAAACCCGGCCAGGCGGAATATCAAAGTTTGTACAAGCTGAACCAGCGGATCGACCAAGTACATAGACTGTATACTCAAGATGGCACTCAGCGAATCGGAACAAAGGAGGAACGAACTGTGAGATGACGTCTCACAGTTTAGCAGGGCTTTATGCAAAGCATGTAATTCTGCAATGTACACGGAAGCCTCTTTAGGGAGAGACCATGAGGGCCGTACCGTCTAAAACAAAAGCATTTCCGTATACAACCGCGGAGAGTCTGGGTATTCGGCTACAATTTCAAGAAACTTGCTCCTCAAAACGTCGGGGCAAGTTTCTCGTTTGCTCTGGGAGGTCAGATCAAGACGAGTTATAACCCTTGGCATCAGCCAGGGTGAAAACTCGCCAGAGCCGACCTCGAATACCATCGGATAATTAACGTTGAGACTCTCCTCTAGCTCCTGCGCTCGGACGCACACCGGCCTACTGACGGTAGGCTTGAGTCTGTATTTACGTTGCTACGTTTGGCTGGCGGTAAATATGAGTCGGTTGTTGTGACCCCTCTAAACTCGCATCGCCGCGGCGTACGTGAGTACAAAGCGACTGCGACGAGCAGCTAGAAGAAGTACACCCGACTCGCAGCAAAGACTCGGTGCAGGACTCGTCCGGAATGCTCCCGTGGCGTATCTAATGCCTGCGTTGTGGACTGCGTCTAGGGCTTTTAACCGAGATTTTCATATGGCATATGGCCCCTGAATCCCCATGCGTGCAGCTTCTGCAAAATTAAAACACCGTTACGAGGTGTTTTTCTTTGCTAGGAAAGCGTCTTGGATAGAATTTTCTAGACAGATTAAATGATCAACGGTACTGTGATTTTGTCTGAAACCCGCCTGGTATTTAGTTAAAAGACCGTTACTTTCCAGCATCCACACCAGACGGTTGTTGACCATTTTTTCTAAAAGTTTACTGAGACAGCAGGTAAGTGAAATCGGACCTAACCTAACCAAACCTAACCTAACCTGATAAGGCACGTCGTCTGGTCCCGGTGCGGAGGAGGTACCCATACCGTTAATTGCCGTTTCCAACTCTTTTAAGGAAAAGAAAGAGTTGTAGGGCAAAAAATCCGGAGAAGAGAAATTAATTTTTTTGACGCAGAAATTGCTCACTATAATTTTGAGAGCTACTGGCAGACGCAAATTGAGTTGCCAATGCGTCTGCAATGTTGGCCGCTTCGGTGACTTCGCGTTCGTCGACGATTAGGATAGGAGCCACAGAGGGAAATTTCTGTTCCGACACGGCTCCCACCTTTTTTCACACTTTGCCAACCGAAGTGGTCGGCGTGATCGTCGATACGTAGCTCTCCCATGATTGTTGCTTGCTTTCAAGACACGACGCGCAACGCTTGCTTCTTCTTGAAAGCGATCATGTTTTCTTGCGTCGGGGTTCTTTTAAAACAATTAAAAGCTTTTTTTTTCTTCCACAGCTACTCGGATATCGTCGTTCCACCAAGGAACCGACGGACCGGTCAGCTGACCGCTGGACTTTGGGACAAACACATCTGCTGCTCGGACAATACAATTAGTGAAAACCTTCACGGCGGTTTTGACATCCTCACCATTTGACTCTGGTAGGACCAGACTGGCTTGGAAACCTTGCCAGTCTGCGCGGTCGAGACGCTATCTAAGGGGGACGGACTGTCTGACTCGTTTGACAATGGTTTTAATTGCGATGGGAAAATGATCGCTGCCGTAAAGGTCTTCTAATACATGCCACGATAAACGGGTGGCTAAACGTGGGGACGATAGAGACAAATCAATTGCCAAAAAGTTTGTACCCCTACCTCCAAAGTGTGTGGCGGAACCCGTGTTGAGGAGGACAGCGTCGCTTTGATAGAGAAAATCCTCTATCAAACGACCTCGCGTGTTTTTCCTCAGGAAACCCCATAGCGGATTGTGGGCGTTAAAATTGCCCACCAGGAGGTAGGGCTGTGGAAGCTGCAAAGTAAGTTCTTGTATATCTTCCAGAGTCCAGTCGAACTCCGGAAGTTGCATATTGTGGCTTTTATCGGGATGGTAAGCCGGATTGCAATTGCCTGGAGTCTAGTTCTGAAGGTTATTTCCGTAAACGGTAAATTTTCCCTCAGAAAAATAGCGACTCCACCTTTGGCTCGGGCACCCGGTAGAACGTCACTTCTTGTGCTACGTAAAGCCCCGAAGATTGAAATTTTCTTGGGGCTTGAAGTGCGTTTCCTGTAAGCACACGCAAAAAAGCATGTGCTTTACCAGGGTCATTTTCAGCTCACAATAACTGCATTTGCAACCGTTGCAGTTCCACTATACTATCGTCTCCATAGTTTTAAACAGTTATTAATTAAATGAAATAAAATAAGAAATAAATAACACGTAATAGACGGACAGCTATTAAAATAAGTTAACACAAAACAAATAAAACACCAAAGCTGTAAAGAGACTTTGATGGTAAACAATAAAATCTTAAAACTATTATCACAGATAACATCGAAGTTCTAAAAGACTTCGATGCCAAAACTATAAAATAAATAAAACTTAAAACTAATATCACAGATGACATCGGAGTTGTAAAAGACTCAGATGCCAGAACCATACAATAAATAAAACTTAAAACTAATATCACAGATGACACTAAACATAAAAAATTCTTTAATGCCAGAACCTAAAAATGGAAAAAAAACAATACAAGTGCACAAATGACACCGCAGTTGTAAAGGACTGCAGTGCCGATACAAAACAACACTTAATTAAAAAACATAATAGAAGGCCTACAGCAGGGAGCGTGATCTGCCCTTTTTCCAGCCAGGTTTCCTTCTTCTTCTACCTCTGTTATTGCGACAACAGAAAGTTCTGATGCCGAACTGGATTTGTCGTCACCGTTGCTGGAAGAAGGGCCATCCTGCTTCCGTTTACCCGGATCCGACTGATCCTTATCTATTTGTTTTGGCATATCTGCCAAAACAAGTTTGGTCAGATCGGATTTAAGACCAACCTGAGAATTTGTGGGAGGTGCTTTTCCCACGTTTTTGGTTAAGGAAACTACATTTCTCCTCAACCGTTGTTGCCCCGGAGGATTTGGCGGGAGCATGTTGGTCTTGATGACCGGTATGTGGTTTGTTTGCTGCAGGAAGCTAAATGTGTCCGCTTAGTGCAACAATAAGAGGCGGTAAAAGTTTGCTTATTAGCTCGTTAACGTCTACTGAACTTTTAAAAGCAGTCGTCGCTTTGGCGTATGATATTTTGGCTATTGGTATTAAGATTGATACCAATTTACGTGCTTCAAAATAGGATAATTTGTTCTTAGTCATGATTTTTTTGATAGCTAATTCTTCTTCTTCTTCTAATTGGCTGTTGACATTCGCTACCTTCATGCAGAGGTTTTCCACACGCGCAAATCTGCTCTTTGGAGCAACGAGCAGCTGTGTGTCCAAACCTCTGACATTTGAAGCAACGCATTGGTGCCGGAATATATGCCCTGACTGGGAGGCTATAAATGGCCCATTTTACGTTGGTCGGAAGTTGAAGACGGTTGAACGTCAACGTTTCTTCGCGTTTTCCGTTGCGCATGCTAGAAATGCGACGCGCTTCGATAACCCCCTGACCACTCATGTTCTCTACAATTTCCTCCAACGTGCAATTTAAAAAGTCTCTGCAGTAGACAATCCCCTTACAGAAATTCAATGTTTTGTGAGCTGAGATAGTCACGTTCATATCTGAGATACGGTTACATTTTAGCAATTTCGAAGACTGATCGTCTGAAACCGTTTCTACAAGAAGGCCATCTCTGACCTTCTTAATAGATTTAGTATCACCGATCAGCCCGTATAAACACTTACTTATTAAGAAGAAGCTTACTTCATCAAAGTTGCCCTCTTCTCTAGTGACCAGGATAAACCGAGGGACAGGTCCCGCCTTCTCATCACTGGCACTGTTTGATAAAATAACTTTGCCAGACTTCTTCCCTTTTGTCGAAGAAGAAGCCGGGGGGTCCAATTTGTCATCGGACGGGGACCGGGTAGCATTATCCATTGGCACAACCCGATCAGTTGCACCAACTTCCAAACAATTAACCACTGCGCTACCGGAGCATTGTTCTCCCACTCCGTGCCGATTATGAAGCCCCTGGCAGATTTAACTGACGGCACAGACTGGGGGCGTAAATTTGATTTTGACATCATTAAAAAAAATTGCGTTTTACCTACCGCCAGGTTGGGAATGAAAGGAAAAGAAGGTTAGGGGTAGAAATGAAATGACAGGATAAATAGGGAAGGTAGCCAGGAATGGCTTTGGGTACATTTGGTTTGGCTTCTGCTCATTGACCCATCCGGCATGGGTGGCCCTGCCAAGAGTTAAAACTCCCGCCGGCATAGCTCGAGCAGAAGTTACTCAGCCCCCTCACCACAACAAGGTAGTACCCACGAGGAAGTTATTATTATTATCATTATTATTATTACTATTATTATTATTAATATTATTATTATTATAGGAATGGCATCATAATGTATAATCCTTCTTGCAACAATGCACTTAAAGCAGTCAAATAAACCTTAATTTTTGCTCCGGTTCTTGGTTGCTTTGATTTCTATCTACTCTTTATAGTATACACGGATGCCATTGGGATACGGTCTAAGATCCGTTTTGGAACAAAATCATAAAAATTAAAAACAGGCTATCGCATAAGTCATTAAATAAAAGCAAAAAAATTTATACGACTACCAAACGGGAATGTCTGGCCGTTATACAGGGTGTTAAAAAATAATTGTTAATGTTAATAAATTTAAAAAAGTAGTATAAATCAAAACTAGCAAAAAAGTCTTAATAAACACGGGTCCGCAAAGTAACGGTTTTGAAGATATAGAATTTTTTTTGCCTCTTTTTTTTATTTTTTTAAAATTGCAGCTTTTTATTATAGTTAGCTGATGGTTTGGAAAATATACGTTAAGTATTTGATTGTTGTTGTCAATGCACAAGTTTTTGTTTGCTTGGCTGCTTACTCTAACGCAGAATTAGCCGTCATGCGTTTTATGGATGGTTGTGTTTATGAGATTGCAACCAAAGCGCAACGGTTTTATGTTAAAACTTATTCAAATTGTCAGATACCTTCACATTGTTGAATTTACTAAATATTGTGTAATACTGGTTAATTCAGCAAACAGTGCCATTTATCCGGAAGAGCAAAGTTGTTATCTACTCTTAGAACAGAAAAAGAAAATCTAGCACGTACAGATCATAATTCTGTGAAAAATATGAGCAGAATATCAGCCAAGGTAAGAATTAATGCTTCTCATGTTGAAGAATCCGGTTTTATCCGTACCATGTACAGCGACTACATAAATAGGCCTTAAATCCACTTAACCATCAAGCACGTATGGTTTCTTGTCGCTGGTTTCTACGCAATGATGATGACAACTCCCGTTTTCATGCTAATTTTTTTATACAGATAAAACCGGGTTAACACAATATAGAGTTGTTAATTTTTACAATACACATGTTTGGATTGACAAAAATACCAATGCTCTATAAGAATCTAGACATCAGACACGTTTTTCATTAAACATTTGGATGGGTATTGTAAACAACATGTTTTTAAAATGTATGATCTTTTTGACATCACTATTGTCCAAAAACAACAAGTGTGGTTCCAGCATGATGGTGCCCCAGTTTATTTTTTTATTGCCGTTAGAGAGCATTTACATCAATTTTTTTACGTAGATGAGTAGGAAGGGGCAAACCTGTTTTATGGCCTGCAATATTGACTAATTATAAGGTTCTAGATTTGTCTTAAAAATATTTGAAAACATTTGTCTATGGTATTCCTGTAAAAAACTTGAGTTGCAGCTACAAATTATCAGTCTAAGATGTCGTGTCTGATTGGAAGGCAAAAATCAGGCCGTACTTGCAAGGAGCAAAGTTTACCTCAGTGACTGAAAATCAACATTACGGACAAATCAACATTACACAAAAATAAAGTTGCAGATTGCTCAATAGAGAATAGAAGAAAAAAAATATCAAATATGTAAAACCTACATACTTGATTCTTAACAAGGAAAATCAATAGAAATTAGTTGTTTCAAAACCAGATAGATTGCAGATAATAATGGTTTATCATGACCTGTTCACTTGTGGTCACGCAGGTATATACAAAACTTACGACAGATTATGTAGGCGCTATAAAACGTGCATTAAAAAAACAACAAGCTCTAGCAGGCACATCAACCGAAACAATGTCAGAAAATTAATCAACCGTGAGAAGCAATTTGCTGTGATATATTTGGTAAATTAATGGTTTGTAGTTTTTTGTTATGCGTTATTGCTTTTTTAAAATAAAACTAAAATACACAAGAAACATAGTCAAGCTCATTAAAATTGCAATATATATGGCCATGTATGAGTCAAGTGTACGGAATAAAATTGTTTATTACTGTAAATGCCTTTCTATACATAAATTTAAAACAAAAATAGATTTTTCCAGTTATTGAATAAAACTTAAAAGAAATTTTCTTCAAAAAATCGATTTTTTCAAATTTTAATTATTAACTAAAAAATCTGAAATTCATGTAAAAAATTCATGTAAAAAACGGCATTTTTAGTGATTTGAGCAAAATAAAAACTTCTTCCCGTACACTTGATGAGAAAGTTGAACTTTTTTTTTAAATATGTCCAAACTCTAAATTAAAGATTAGCTTAAGAATTCTTTTTTGCATAATAAATACTCTATTTGATATTTACGAGTTTTCCTATAGAATAATGTTCGATTGCATATGCTAGTATACTATTGCATAATATATCTATATATATATATATACAGGCTGTTTCCTAAAAAACGCCGAAAGTTATAATTTTCTTATTTTAAATTTTAGATCCAACAAAATATATATATTCTTAAATGGCAAGAAATAAGCTATCTTTTGACGTTTTCAGTTTGTAAATATATTTTACCTGTTTCGAGTAACGATATCCATCATCGTTATTTTAAATAGAACACCCTGAATATTTTTTCATATTTTGATTTAGGGTAAAATTCTGCATACAGCATTTTCTTTATTTATTTGTAGACGGAAATATTTTTAAATTTTTAAAAATTATGAAATATGCAAGAAAAACAATCGTAAATACTGAAATATTTTATTGGAAAAAAACTACTACTACTACTACTACTAATATACGTGCCTATCCACTTTCTATCAAATTTTGCGTTTATCCAATCAACATTTATTCTGGCATTATGAGGGGTAGCACCATCTTGTTGAAAATAAACTGTAATACGTTCAGCAAGAGACAATTCATCCAAAAAAGAGTCTAAGTCATGAGTCAACAGCTGATGGTATTTCTCTTGATTTAAGGTCCCATCAATGAAGAATGGCCAATTCAAAGTATTTCCTAAAATACCACACCAAATATTCAGACTAAATCTTTGTTGAAAATTAGTTTCAAGATCATGTTTATCTAACATAACCAGAAAACAAAGAAATACTAAGGCTTAGGATTATCAATGCTTGCCACGAAATATCTCCCAATTTGATATTAAATGCCAGTAATGGAGTAACTAAAAGATGTCAGTTCTGTATTCATCACGGTGGGAATCAATTTAAACAATATTTGTAGATATTATGTTTTGTAGTTTTTTTTTCAATAAAATATTTCAGTATTTACGATTGTGTTTCTTGCACATTTCATAATTTTTTTTTTAATATTTTTGAAAACTATAGCTTCCGGCGTTTTTTAGGAAACAGCCTGTATATATCGATAAGCACTTTTTTCTTATAATACTCATTTTAATTGTAAGATTATTATAAGAATATGAAAATTATTAATTGATATTAAACCATTTGCTGATAGTTGGTGTCTTTTATAAAAATATACGGATACCGTTTTGTCTTTATTTAGTATAAGCATATTATTATTGCATCAGTTTGTTAACTTACTTATTATTATATCAGAGTTGGATTTTAGTTCATTAATGTGTTGAGAATTACTGCGTACATAATTAATTTGAAGTTTTTAAACAAAACATTGACAAAAAAAAGAAAAATTAACGGACCGCATATACTACCTTGTATTACACCATATTTTACTACTTTTTTTGATCAAAAATGATGATCTATTTTTACTTTAATTTTTTTTGGCATTAAATACAACTTCAGTACTTAGAAAAAGTTACCACAGAATCCAAGTTTTTTTTTAATTTGTTGACAATAAAATTAGTATTTAAAATATTAAATGCAGCTGCCATGTAAAAAAAGAAACTATAAACATAATCATTTTGCTCCAATTTTTCATTTACAAAGTGCAGTTTCTACAGAAAGTTTAGAACGATAGTCATGTTGTAATATAATAAAAAAATTAAAAAATTCTAGGAAAGTCTTCATTCTGTTGCTATATGCAACATATATTTTTTCAAATATTTTTGAAGTTGTGGAAGTTATTGTAATACTTTGATAGTTTTCTAACTTTTGTGTGTCGCTTTTTTTGTGTAATGGAGTTACAATGCCAATTTTTAAAATATCTGGATATGTTCCTTGCGCTATATAACATTATATAATGATATTGGTACTAAATTTTGTGATAGTAGTTCAATTAGTTTAGCAGTTATTTTTTGCTAAAATTGTGAAATGACTAACAAACTTATTAGCAAATTATTTTTATCAATAAGTAAACCATCACAATTTAAAATAATTGTTGCTAGTCTTGTTTCTCTAACTACTCTCCACGTTTCTTTTACTTTATTATCATTCTTAAAAATTCTATTAGAATAAAATTTACGTTTTATTAAATCAACAATTTTATTATGTTCTATTTTTTTTGTTTTTTATAATAGTTGATTAAAATGTCAGGTAAGCTAAGCAAAAAATATGCTCTTATCTTTTTGTTTCATTAATTAATTGCTGTGTAAGCCAAGGACACTGCTTTGTTGTTATCTTTACATTTTTAAAAGAACAAGAGAGGTCCAGTAATGTGGTTATTGAATTTATGATGCAAATGTTTTCAGATTTGATTCTGAGTACTGCCTTTTTCTAACAATTTCATTATCTTTTTTAAAAAGAAAAGTTTGAATTGACTTGACTAATAAAATTGATAGACTTAGTGTTTTCTGTTTGTATAAACTTGCGTCAATTGTGGTAAATATGTAATCAATATAGTTGATGTAATATTATTTATATTTGTAAATATTCTTGTAGGCTGAGTGTTGGTTAAATGCAAATTAAAAGAATCAAATATATCAAACAAATTATTCTTACACCATGATTTTTGAAGAAAATCTATATTTACATCGCTGCAAACAATAATATGATCTTGTAAACCATATAAATCTTTTAAGATATAATTTAAATTGTTCATAAAAACATTAATATCTCCAAAAGTGAACCGATAAATACAAATTATAATTTTTTTTAATTTTTCTAAGACTAATGTTATTGCGCAGACTTCACAATTAATTTTATTACAATATTTATAAACATTACAAAATTTAACATTTATATTATTTTTTACATATATGCTTAAACAGCAATGAATATGTTTTATTCTACAAAAATTACTTGCAAGTTTATATCCTTCAATTTTAATATTTTCTAGTTCGGTGGAAGAAGGGCAAGTTCGTTGGAACACATAACATTAATATTTTTTCTAGTATTTTTCTAGTATTTGCCTTGCTTTGATTTTATTTGTAACGTATTGTTTATCTGTATTTTTAGTTCCAAAAGGTATTATCTTGTCTGAGCCTAAGAAAGTAACATTTTTATGATTGCAGTAAAGTACAAAGTTGTGCATATTTTTATTGAGAATATTTATAAATTTGCTTAAAATTGGTTTGTTATGCCGTCTATGTACTCTAATAAATAACAAACTAGTTTCTAAGCGCTTTTCTAGAACTAGCATCTTCATTACCACCCATTATAATGATAAAACTGCAGTATGTAAAATCTTTACTTAATTTTTGTATGTTGCTAGTAATATCTAATAATTTTGCATTTGACTTAAGAATCACTTGAATATTGTAAGTTTCAGGAAAAATCTTATGCGGCATCTTGCTGTTATTTTCTTTAAGTAGTTGATCTCGTTGATTAGTACACACATTACTATTATCAATTAACTTAATACTATTATTAACAATTAACTTCGGTTCGTCGTTGCAACTAAGTTCAATTTCTTTTTTTTTCTTTTTTCTTTAATAAGCTTACTTTAGATTCAAGGTAGTTAATACGCTTTTGTAATTTATTAATTCTTTTTTTTAAGTTTAAGATTAAGTATACCATTGTGACGCGATTCATTTTAAGTACTTTTTGATTCTACTGTATTTTCCGATTAATTGTCGATATCTGTACCTAAGAAGCTGGAGTTAACACTACTTTTTAATTTTTTACTTAGTATTTCTTTGCGCCAGGTACAGTTAAACCACGTTTTTTTTTTAATTCCTTTTTAATATCTGCCAATCTCATACCGGTAATTTTGGTTTTTTGTTTTTCGGAGACATAATTAAGATATAGTTGTTTAATAAATTATATTAAACAATAAAAAATAAAGAAAAAAAAGACGGGGATATTCGCTTCACAACACAAGGTCAAATTGTGTTGACTGATAAATAAACACATACAAATGAAAGGTTTGACCACGGATGAGATAGTTAATACCTAAATAAAAATTAATATAACATTTGAAACAAATTAAATCCGCACTAAATAAATATATCACATCAATGTAAAAGTAATAAAAACTTGGCCATAAATATTTGAAAATTTTGTAATCTTGATATTCTGGTATAGTTTTTCCTAATGTCGTTGTACTGAAATCATGCAGCAAATTCTTTCAATTGTTTAACTACAAATATTAAAACTGCAATATTTTTCAAAGTTATTAATTTTTTCAAAATTAAAAAACACAAAACTGTTTTAAATACACATTAAAATGCACTCACGAGTTATTTAATTTTTTATTTATTAGTTTTTCTACTAAAATTAATATTTTTATAAAGAGCCGACGTACTAGTTATAGAGCTTAATGCTCATATATATGAATAAAACTTAAAAAAAAAATGCTTTTGTGTTTTTTATTTAATAATTTTTGAGAAAGCCTTGTATTGTAGCCATGGTTATCACCTAATTGTTGGTATGGACTAATATTTCTTCTTACATATAAAGTCTGTTCCAACATACGATTTGGACAGTTTGCAAACCGTTTAAACTATGCACACAAACAAATTGCAGGGGTGATTCACCACTTCTAAAATTAATACAAAGGCAATCAACCACCCCCAGCTGCCATCAGCAGCTGCAAATAAAAAGACATGTAAAAAACGGCAGATCTTTTGCAACGGCTGTTGCTCCTCCAACGCAACAAAGGCTATCTGCTGCAAAAATAGCCGAAATGCTAATAGCATTACAGAAAAAATGGAAGAAGTGGAAGAGTTTTTCTTTGATCAGAACTTAGACATCTTGCTGGTGTCAGAGTCGGTCCACAAACCCAATCATGCATTAAAAATTTTGAATACGTTTACCTATCGGGGGCCGCCAGTAGCACCCACAAAGCGTGGAACTTTGATCTTTGTAAAGAGATTATTGGACCATTCTGAAGTGGATACTTCCTAGTCTCCTTCGAACCAAACGCAATAGTAGTGACCGTGTCAGGGCTTGGCACGGTCAGGATCGCTGAGGACAGCGGATTTTGATAGAATTTTTGATAATCCACATACCACAACAATTGCGGGAGACTTCAATTTGAAGCACGGGTCGTGGAATAGTCGAGTAATTAACGCCAAGGGGCAAGCTCTGTTTGACTACGTTGAGCAAAAAGATTTGCAGGTCCTGGATCCGGACGAACCCACTTTTTACAGCGACGCGGGCCACAGAGGAGACGTTCTTGACGTAGCAATACTAAAGAACGTCAGAGGAAAAAATTCGTCACACAGACGGATTGGACTCTCTTTTTTCAATGCCTGGATGATAGCGTTGGTAGCTTGACCCCAGTACGAACGGCTGAGGATATCAAAAGAGCCGTTGCACTTTTGACTACTCAAGTTCAACAAGCCTCAGAAAAGACTTCTAAAACCTTTCAGGTTTGCGTTGATAATCCTCTAGGATTGTCACGAGAAACATAGGCGTTGATCCTAACAAGAAATGCCACCAAACATCAATAGCAAATGCATTGCAACCACAGAGATCGAGAGATTTTAAATTGACTTCACAATGAAGTTGGATCGGCTATAAGGGAGCATAAAAACCAATGCTGGAAAAATACGCTAGAATCTTTTACGGAGGATAAACATTCGATGTGGAGGATCTCTAAAGCCCTTAGGAACAGACGGGTTCCTATTCCCGTCATTTACGGTGAAAGAGGGATGCAATACACGACTGAGGGAAAGGTCGAAGCATTTGCAGACAGCCTGGAAGTCCAATGCGCCGATCTGTATACCGATTATACGGATCTGGAGCACATCGAAAGAGTTTGCATGGAAGTAAAAGACTTTTTGAGAACCGCTGACGATGACACTACACTAGATAGCGTTAGACTTTCTCAAATCAGAGAAATCATTAATAGATTCAAATCCCGTTCTGCTTCTGGCCCGGATAAAATATCTAACAAAGCTCATAAATCGTTCTTTCATAAAGCAATTATGGCTCTAACCAATATTGCATATGCCATTCTTCGCACTGGGCATTTTCCGTCAGTTTGGAAAGGCTTGCACGTGGTAAACATTGTTAAAGTTGAGAAAAACAGGTTGTTTCCCCAAAATTATCGGCCTATAAGCCTACTATGCACTTTAAGCAAGGTCATAGAGAGGGTGATCTTGGATATCTTTCAAGAGCACACGGATATGAACAATCTTTTCCCCTCCCATCAAACTTGATAACCACATCTCTACTTCTCGGCAGATAGAGGCCAAAGTTCCTCAAGGTTCTATTCTCTCGCCGCACCTTTTTAACTTGAAAGTAGCCGACATGCCTTTAGGGCGCATGCACTGGGATAAAATGGCTCAATACGGTGACGATATAGCCCTTCTCCTCAAGGTTGACTAAAATAATCACCTTACGTTTTCAAAAAGCCACCTCCGATCTGAAAAATTGGATGAATAAATGGCACTTTGGAGGAAACCTAGAAAAAAGCAAGACCGTACTCTTCACTCGGCGTTGGTCACTTAAACCGCATGAGAACGTCACCTTCAATGACGTTTCCATACCGTGGTCTGACACTGCCAAGTATTTTGTGGTAATCTTGGACAAGGGTCTCTATTACAAGCCTCAGGTTCAATCCATTTTGGACAAATCAAAAATGGCTCTTCTCTACTCGATGTTGCGTCGGAACAGCGGCATGTCGCTCCGTAAAAAAAATCCGGGATTACACCTCGACCATCAGACCGATGATTAGACACGCTTCCCCCATTTGGGGAACGGCGAAAAATAGCCACCTAAATCGCTTAGAAGCTTTCCAAAGCAAAACTCTCCGGAGCTCCATGGTACGTTCAAAATCTGGACATTCGGACAGACCTAGAAATTCTTTCACTTTGTCAACATTTTGAAGCTTTGACTAAAAAATATTTTAAAAACCTCGCGGTTCATTCCAATCACAAACAACCAGTGAACTCAATAGTAGCCGAGTTACTTTTAACATAGCGTAGATAAAACCACATTCAAAAACAAAACCCCAACCCAACCCAATAAGGTGACTTCTAAACAACTTCCTACATACACATCTCCAAACGGAAGGTACATGAGCCAAAAGGTCTCAAATTTCCAGACAATTCCCAGATGGGTGCGGTTTAGTTGGTAGGCACCCTTAGAAAGGTGAATCCGACACGTCCCGGGAGCGAAGTCTTTAGAAGATTCTCCACCTACGCCTAACAAAACAAAAAAAAAAACAAAAAAATTACTTTGTATAAAAGATTGCTTAAAGATGACAAATATTTGTTTGTGTGCACAGTTTGAATGATTTGCAAACTGTCCAAATCGTATGTTGACCTATAGTAGAATTTTATATACATATATATATTTGAGATAGTCTTGACTTTGTTATCACCAAAAAAAGATTTACAAAAACTTCTCATTTCTAGATTGAAAATTAAACATATAAAGTTTTTATTGAACAAAATGAAGATGTTTTACCCCACAACACTATATTAATTATATTATATTATAATATTTAATTTGATTTTTTCTATAACTATGTTGCGATAAGTGTAATATTTGATATTTGTCAGAAAAATAAGCATTCGTTCACAAATACTTTTCACAAAAACTTTAAATATGGTGGATACAATTGCAATGTCTCTGTAGCTAGTTGATATCAAAAAAATTTTATTAATTGATAATCATAAAGAAGCAGCCAAATAAGATTATCTAAATTCCTAGCATTTTTAATTAAAGTATTATTTAAACAACAATTCAATTCAGCCCTATGCGTATGTGTTGTTATACTACAGCTATTTTCTAATAAAATTTCAACTAAAACTATTATTTAAGTTGTTGATTTCGCACAACACACTTGTCCAATCCTGATTTGACACATATAATGCAAATATATCATGGTTATATTTACGCGTTGAAATTTTTTTTTTGCTTTTGTTAGTTACTACTCTAGTAGCAAATACATTAATTAATTTTACATTGAAAGAATTTAATATATCAAATAGTAAATTTTTTTCTAGATCTATTACAAAATCAACATTCAAATCTCCTGTAATAATTATATTATTATATTTGTCACTGATTTCGGTCAATAATGCATTTATATTTTTCAAAAATTGTATGATATTAGCATTGGTAAATTGATATACGCATATAATTAACATTTTAAGATACTACATGTATCTAAAACACCACAAACGTGCATATAAAGTGCATCACAATAGTGCAAATAATTGTACATTTACATACAATACTTTTTTTTATATACAATTTAAATTAATTATTTGATGCCTAATTATTAGATTTGATTCATCATCTTTTCTGTAATTTCTAAAAAAATATTATTATCAGAACAAACACAAGCGGTGAGTTGAGATCATTATCTATACTAGTTGGTGTGTTAACTTTACGATAATGCTGCTGTTTATGAGTTGGTAATGCTTCTGTAAATACCTTATCATTAAATTCCTTATTATTAAGTATTAATCTGCTGATTTTATAAATGATTGCTCGTCTTGCTGCGTAGTTGAATGTAATAAAGTGTTTTTAAAATGCTTTGTTTGTATCCAAATAAATTACATGTTTCATGTCTTCTTTTTGGAACATTTTCGAGATGTGCAAGTTATTATTGTATATATTTGTATTTAATTTGGTTTGGTTTATATATGGACATCCTAGTATTATAATGTTCCTTTTTTAACGCATCCATTTCTCCCGCAAAAATAATTAAGTAATATTTTTTGATTAAATGTTTTAATGTATATATTCACTACTGGCCATGACATTATTGTAAGTTGCATTTGGTTTTATAATAGCATTAATTTTATATTTGTTCTTACTTATGTTCTTATTAACTTGGTAGCTTCTCTACCATTTTCATCGGCAAAGATTAAGATTTCTGTTTTACTATGTATTTGAATAACAATATTCACAAGAAAACCAATTTTTTAACATCTTTATTTACTTTGGCAATCGCTTTATCCGATATTTCATTTGCTTTAGTTTGACAATTAGTTAAAGCATCTATATTAGGCCATGTCTGAGTCAAGTGTACGGAACAAACATTTGATTTTGCTCAAACCACTTAAAATGCCTTTCTCTACATCAGTCCTTGATTTTGTAATTTTTTTTAGATTTTTTTTATAAACCATTTTTGAGTAATAAGCAATCAAAATTTGAAAAAATCGAATGCAACCCTGAAAAGTTACAATCAAAAAATTAAAAAAATAGATTTTTTTCAAATTTTGATTGATTATTACTCGAAAATGCCTTATCGAAAAATCTAAAAAAATTTAGGACTCATGTAGAGAAAGGCATTTTTAGTGGTTTGAGCAAAATCAAATTTTTGTTTCGTACACTTGACTCAGGCATGACCTTTAGTTTTTTGTATATTTATTTTAGTTTTCGTTGATACGGTTTGTGACTGTTTCTTTTAATGTTAACGCATACATTATTTTGTTTTTGCCTTCTAACTCATTTTGAAGTAACATTATTTTTCTGTTTAGTTTAAGTTCATTGTGTAATGTATTATTTGTGTGATTTGTATAGGCAAACAAATTTTCCAATTTTGAAAATAAATTATCACATGCTATTTCTTCGTCTTCAATTTCTGTGTTATTGGTGTCATTTGCAATGGTTTGATTTAATATTAGAATCAAGATTGCCGATTTAGTCTTTTGTCGAGTTATGAGACTCATCATTATTAGATATTTATTATTTATTAATAGAATATATAATACAAGTGGTATAAAGAGACAAAAAAATTGTGTACACTCTCAGAAAGTGATCTTTATGCAAAAAAGTAAACCATGCCAAAGAGAATTAAAAAAAAATGCTTTTGTGTTTAATATTTAGAGAATTTTTCAAAGAAGACAATTTACCTTAAAAAATTGAATCCGATTCTTGAAAACAATTGTTTGTAATATACAATACATATACAACTGTACATGGAAATTTCGTGTAAAAGTTTTAGCACTGAAATTCCTTGTTCAAAGTTATTCAATTTTAAACAAAATTGTTCATAATTTTTTTCTTATTTTATTTCTATTTAGAAACTCAAGCAAAAACATTTTGAAACAGTATGTATAGTCAGGAATAACTTCTATCTAAAATTGTTAGACCATTAATTGTAGAAAAGTTAGATAATAGTGTTTCTTGATCTTTTCCAAATTTGAATTATTTTTTTAATAAACTTAAATTTATATAAAGTTGAAACAAATCATATGAGTTCAGAAAAAAAAAAACATCTGTTTTGGCCCTAAAATGCGGGCCGAAACAACAATTTAGATGCACTTAGGCCTAAAAAGCTTTTGCGGTTTAAAATCTAACAGAAGAGACAGATTATAATAAACTTAAAAATTTATTAAAACAATGTTTTTATTTGGGGCAAGCTTCGCTGCTTCGTGCAGCTAAAGCCAATGTTTGGCCCTTGATACACTATATACTATTAAACATGCACCCAGTATAATCAAGCCAGAAAAGCTATACCTAGAATTAAAAAAAAAAACAATTACAAACTACAATTTGCATTTGAAATAAAAATTAAAAACATTTTTAACTTTGAAGCAGTCATAAAAGTAAATTGCAAAATTAAAGATTTCCAAATACATTATTTTCTTTCTATTCCATATATTACTTACATCCAATTGAGTTTGTTGTAAAACTCAAAATTTGTTGAAACTTCTAATTAACATTTGTGGTATTTTAAATGTTACAGAGTTGCTTAAATAAGCAAAGTTGGGCTCTATTTTTACTAACCCTAATCTCTCAGTTGCAAATTGTTTTTTTTTCAGGGTTGCCAACAATTTACTGCACAAATGGCGGCAAATTTAAAACTTTCGTTAATTTTGAGACACTTTTTATGTACAATGTATATTATACATATAAACAAACACCCGTGCGGGGCGCTTTGTTTAATAAAGCTCAGCATAGAGCAATCAAGTATATTCAGATAAAACAAATTAGTTAAGGGTAATTAATATTAGTGTTGCTTTTTCATTTTTTACATCAAACTGCATTTACGCTAGATATAATATTTCAACTTGTCTAGCAGTGCCACCGCAAGATGTTAGCAGGCTAAACGTAAGCTTAAAACTTATTAATCATGTGATGCCAAATAGCAACAAGTATAGTTGCGAGTTTTTTTAATCCTTTAAAAAATTTGCGTTTTGGAGTAAACTCGGTTTTTACGCGCGACTTTAATAAACATTTTGAAATGGTTCTTTTAAAAATCAAATTGTTTCTTTCCGATCTACTATGAAAAAAAAAAATTACGAACATCCAAACCACTATTCCTGACAACGACGCTCAATTAAAACCAACCAACAAAAAAGAACACAAAGGAAGTGCGAAAACTTGCACACTGCAAAACAGGCAGGTTTTGTTGCGAACGACGATAAGGCAAAAGTTCGGCAAGACCGAACTAAAGCTTGTTTTACTTTTTATTATTTTTTTATTTTGAAAATTAAGGTAACTAAAATTTAGAACATACAGCAGAAATCGTATCTTGTAACTAGTTGTAAGGAAAGTTTAATTGCAATCGACATGAAAAAGTAATCTAGCAATCAGCTAGTAAAAGTGCTAGTTTTAGATTGTTCTTTAAAATATTATTAATCATTGACAAACTTTATATTATTGTAGATAACATCCGAGCACTGATATTTTGGGAAACCACGACTAAAGATATACAAATATATAATTTTGGTTTTTAAACCGATGTCATCTACCTTTTCTCATGATGACGTTGAATTCGACATACTTATTACAAATTGCGTTGAGTGAGGGAATACAAAGACACCGCGCAATGCACAACTAGCAACGCCCCTACGTATCAATAACAGTTACAATAAACATATTACATTAAAAAAATAACAGTTATATAAAAAAACTATTAATGATAACGTTAAAATTAACTAAATGGTACAACAAAACATAAATGCATAAAAACGACATTTATGAAGACAACAAGTATTGACATAAAAATTTATATAAATGATACAACAATTACCAAAACAAAAAAGCAATAAAAACTATACTACACAATGGACAAATTAATCATGATTATCACGAACTACTAGAAAATATTGAAATATTGATAAAATTGAAAAAAAAACTTAAAATTATACTAGAACAAAACCAAAATATCCAAATTAATAAACAAAATATAGTAATAAATACAGAACAAATAAAATAAAATACAAAAAAAAATTAAAATATGGGCAGAAAACAACTAAAATTAATAATAATAATGCCCCACATACGAGACTTTGCAGCTTTACATATGTAATATTATTAAACAAAATTGAGTTGATTTACAATAAGATATATTTTGATATAGCGACAAAATTAAAAATAAAATACATTTTATTAACTTACAACATTGTAGAATATTGTACAAGCGTCTCCTTTCTGCAATTTATGGACAGTTCCATTACCAATAGTTCCAAACAAAATTAAACTAAATACTGAAGGAATTAACACTATTAATGTAGTAAATATGACTGAACACCTCATCGTGCTATAAGACAATCTGTTATAAGTTTACATGAAATGATCTACTTATTCTTTTGGCAAAACTGCTAGATAAGATAACAACTTCTAACAACAACAAAATCTAATACTAATAATAAGTGAGGGAATATTAGGAAAATATGCAAATCTAATATAATTTGTGTGTACTCAAGCTTTCACCTGCGTCAACAATATTGTTGGATCGGTTGCTAAGGACAAATTGTTATTAGCTGCAGTGATTCTACCAAACTCCTTGGTGTAATAATGATTAACCATCTCCAGTGGCATACTCGCATATTGAAGATTTAATGTAGAAACTTAATAAACCTTATTATTTGATATCATCATTAAAAAATGTTTTTAACACTAAGCATTTCATTATCATCTATTACTTTATAATTTACACTTACATTAACTACAATATTATTGAGTGGGGTAACTCTCAAGAATTTTTATTCTCCAAAAAAAATACTTTGATTAATTTTTAATCTTAAACTGTAGTATATTTATACAAAATCTTAAATTTATTTAGTTATTTAATGTAATAACTGTTGGTGAGTTCCACAACAAGGTCACTCGACAACACGACTTAACTTATATGAAGAAGCACTATTATGCGTTTTATGAGAAATCTCCTTACCACATTGGCATCTCTTTATATAATAGCCTGCCAGTTTATACAAGGCCGTATCTGAATGGGGGTTTTGGGGGTTAGCCAACAGTAGTGTGTATACGGGTAAAAACTCTGTACTTTATCTATTGATTTAGAACAAGCTCGAGTGTCCAACTTGAGAAGCAATTATTAAAAGCTTTATTGGCAAAAATTGCGTTTTCCTCAACTTAACACTGGTTTAAAATGTTTACAAATTTGGAGACAAAACTTGAATCATAAGTAATTCCGCTTGCAAAAGTTGGGCTCTTGGTCACATGCTGGCTAAATTTAAATCTTCAATGATGAACTACTAAACAATCACAAGAGATAACGTGTAAACAAAAAACCTTTTGTTGGAGCTTATGTGCCGTTCCAAGAAAAAAAGAGCGCCTTCTCTAAAAATTAAAATTTGTAAAAAATAATAATAATAATAATAATAATAAATGACTTTTATTTATACAGTTAAATTAGAGTACAAAAAATACATAAAAATATTTTCTATAAAAAATAGAAGAAAAAATAAACAAATAATAATAAAAATACCCAAAGTAAAAGTAAAAATAAGGCGAAGTTCAGTACTTTATCATCGAGGTGATGATAAAGCGTCTGTTCTACCACTTGACCTAATTAATAAAATTAAAAATAAATTGAAAATCCACAGTGTTACTACAAAATATAGATTTTATATTTAAAAGAAACCCATATTTAATATCTATTTGAAGGAATGCAGATTCAATTTTTTTTTTTTTTTTTTTTTAATTTTTTTTTTACTTAAATGAATCGACTTGAAAGTGCTGAATAGCACTGTTTTGGAGTCGTATTATGGTATAGACACAGTTTTATTTTTTAAGCCATTTTTGGCTTTTGGTCACAATTTTTTTACAAATTTGTCAGAATGTCTGTCATAGTCTTCTGAAGAGAAAAGAACGTATTAAGATAAACATGTTGACGTATCTCGGGTGTCTAAAGTGACAAAACTACAAATTTTGGATTGAATTAATAGCAAACGCCCAAATCTAAAACTGGCTTATCTTAAACACTGAGTCTGAAAGTCTGAATTACCAAAGTTACGCATATTATTAAAAATTGTTATTTTTGAAACCAAAATCTAAAAATTTACCGGCGCGAAGAAGATGTATGTTAAAAAACAGTGAACCAATGCAATTTTGCACATATAAAAGCACATTTTTATCCATATTTGAAAAAAAAAGAAAATACCCGTCTTTTTTGTAAAAAACTGTTTTTTTTTAAGTTCTGGGAAATTTTCAAAACTTATGAAGAAAATTTTTGGCTGTGTAATATCATTTTTGAACAATTAAAGAAAAAAGATTTTTAAACTTTTTCTTAAAAATGCAAACAATAAGAAATAAGAAAAAAACACAAAAAATCGTTTTTTTCAAATTTTGATTTCTTATTACTCAGAAATGGCTAACTGAAAAAGTCTGAAAAAACTCACACGATCAGGATTCATATAAAGAAGGCAATTTCAGTGGATTGAGCAAAAAAAAATTATTTTGTACACTTGACTCATACATGGCTATATATAAATATTTATCTGTAAAAAAAATAAATTCTTCTAGGTACGGCCCTGAGTTTATATATGTACGTTCGCTCGACATCATTCAGTTTAAGAAAAAATTAAAAGTGTTTCTATATGAAAATGCTTTCTACACTATTAATGAGTTTAAAAATAAATTAATAAATTTTTCATCTGCATGAGAATCAATCTTAATTTTAAGTTTTATTTACTGATTGTAAAATGTGTATTTTATATGTTTTTTATTGCATGTATAATTTTAACTATTTTTATTTTTATTCTACATGACTTAATGTTTAAACTTTTGCGTTTAATGAACACCAAATAAATTATTATTATTATTGGAATAATTATTTTATTCCAATTAAAAATAATAATTAAAGTTTTTAATTATTATTGTATAAATAATTTAATATTTAAAATAATATTTATTAACACTAGACGTCCTTTATTTATATAATTTTCAAGTTTATTTTTCTTCTGGGTAGAAGTGGCAAATTAAAACCAAGAATATAAAACTTGGAAATTATTAAAAATAATATTCTTGAAAACAAAATTATCCATTATTATCCAGTACTCAGTTTTTATTCAAATATCGACATAATTTAATTATAATTTTATGATGCTGCATTTATTTGTAGAATAATTCTTATTATTATTTAAATTTTGTATGTGTAATTCAACTATAGCAGCTCCTTCTTTACTTTGTTTTTTTAAACTAGAAAAATTACATATTGATTTAAAAACGTACGATACTAAAATTAACAAATTAACAGTCAATAACTCAAAACCACAACATCGTATTAATTAATTAGAAAACAACCAAAAAAAAAACAATTTTATCATACAATGTTAAAAAATAATTGTTACATATTTAGTGAAGTGTATGAAACAAAATAAACAAAAAAGTTTTAATAAACATGACTCCGCTAAGTAACGGTTTTGGATATAAAAAAGTTTGTTCTTTTTCTTAACAATAACAAAAAACAAAGTTACATAAGATGTTCAAAGTTTCTTTCTTCCATTTGCAAGCAGGTACAACATCCTTCAGATATTCAAACCCTATCTACAACCTTTTTATTGGCTTTGATTTGTTGCCATTTTTAATTAATTTGTTCCTCAAAGGTATTTACAGAAGTATCATAGATCAATGTTTTCAAATATCCTCAAAGAAAGAAATCTAGACGGTTTAAATCAGGCGATCTTGCATGGCATAAAGCAGATCCGCCCTTTCCTACCAATCAAAAATGGATAAGTTCAATGTAAATGCTCTCTAGCGACAATCAAAAAATTAGCTGGAGCACCATCTATCATGCTAGAACCACATTTGTTGCCTTTGGTCAATAGTAATATCTTCAAAAAGATTATACATTGTGTTCGGCAGAAAGTTTGGATAAGCAGCGCCTTTTAATTGGTTTGGTAAAACAACGAACCTAGAAACATATTGCCTACAATACCCAGAAAAATGTTTAATAACGTGTCTGATGATTAACAACTTCATTTTATGTGAACCCGGCTTGATCCTTAAAAATAATATATACGTGCTACAAATTTATGAAAAATAAAAAAAAAGAGGTAAAAAATAACGTTTAATATCTTCAAAACCATTACTTTGTGGACCCATGTTTATTAAAACTTTTTGCTAATTTTGGTTTATATTACTATTACTTTAAATATTTTACAATCGTTTTTTAACGCTATGTATACAGGGTTAGTCAAAATTACCGAACACCTAAATAATTCTCCAACCGTAAAAAATTACAAAAAAAGTTTTAAATAAAAGTTGTTTAGTTTTAAACAAATTATGAATGAACTCACGCCGGAGCAACGTTTAAAATTGTTCAAATTTAATTTGAAAAACATTTCAAAAAATTTCAAAAACTGTTCCGTTTGAGAAACTCATCGGGCATTACGTACATTGTATCATAAACGTCCATCAAAGCGATTAATTTAAAAAATTGTGCATCGTTTTTGCAATACGTTTTATCTAAACGATAATAAGCATCCAGTACAACGTAGTACAGTGCGCACACAAGAAGCAATTGATAGTGTGAAGCGTAGTGTTAATGATAATCTAAATGTGTCAAATCGTCATAGTGCACAACAATTAAACTTGTGTTCATCCACTTTATGGAAAATTTTGCAAAAAGATCTTAGTTTACGCGTTTACAAGATTTGACTTGTACAGGAATTGAATGCACACGATCATTGTTTGCGCCGTACATTTGGTAATGGGCCAAGGAAAACATTGCTATTGATCCACAATTTCATTTAAAAATTTTGTTTGGCAATGAAGCACACTTTTGGTTAAACGGCTATGTCAACAAACAAAATTGTCGCATTTGGAGCGATAATAATCCTCAAGCCATTGTCAAAACACCATTATATTCAGACAAAATTTTGTGTGCTTTATGAGCCAGTAGAATCATTGGTTCACATGTCTTCAAAAATATTGATGGTGGGAACGTTACAGTCAACGGTGAGCGGTACAGAGACATAATTGCCAACTTTGTCATTCCTCAATTTTATGGATATTAAACATTTTTCTGTAATCTATTTCAATTTAAATTTACCGCCCCTAAAAAAACACCCTTTTTTAACAAATATTTGCAGCTGCGTTTTCTTTTAATTTTGGAAATATTAAAATGTGTCGTTTGTCACATTTGTTTCTAATAAATAATTAGATTGTTCTACAATCATCTTATGATTGTATCTTGAAAGCACGCTAGTTGCAAAATGATAGGTCAAATTAATTGCAAACAATTAGTTATTACTATTATTCTTAAAACATTTGCAAATAAATTAGCTTTCATTCTGACTAAAATATTTGCCTTGTCATATGAAAAAGAAGCATTCTCAAATTGTGAAAAAATTTTAGGGTTATAATTAAAACCATCAATTTTATGTAAACACCAAACTGATTTGAACTGAGCTTAAATTAAAACTTAATTGAAGCGGTTTTTAATTATATAGATGCAGGTAGTGGTGCTGAGTAAAATTGTTTGATGACCAATGTTTTGCTTTAGTTATGTTTTTTTTTACATAAATGGTTGATCTAAATTAAGTAAAGCTTAATGAAACACGCAGTATCTATAATTCATTTAAAGTTATTGAATTATACTACTATCCGCTTATCTGCTAACTTAATATATAAATTGTGTAAAAAATAGTTAATTAACTTAACTACATCATTGTATGGGGAAAACATGATTATGATAGTGCAGTGCAAGATTTTTTAGGAAAGACAAACTAATGTCTATAATAAAAGGAGTCAGAAAAAAGAGTAAAATTTTAGATTGGAGTTGTTTGACCACCCACTTTACAGCTCGGACTCGCACTAAGTGACTTCCATTTGTTCACCAATATAAAAAATGGTTGGGAAAGCAGTGATTCAACGGCAACGAGGAGCTGAAAACCCGTGTACAACAGAGGCTGACAATCCAGGCGGCAAATTGGTATGAAGGTATAAAATAGCTAGTGCCTCTTACGGCAAATGTCTCAATGTTGGTGGGAACTACAATTAAAAACTAGCTCACATGTATGAGTAACTCTTGTGAATAATGAAACTTACCTTATCTTCCTCATTTGTTTTTGTTAGCTTAACTGAACTTAAAAATAGTCCTTGTAGTTTGATTGTGTAAATAAGAGACCAGTGCAGACAACTTCGCCCTTCTGAATAAAATTGTTCTATTAACCTTGATAAAACAGATAGCATAAATATAATAACGCACACATTATGTTATGCAAAGTTGAAATATGTCTTGTTTACCTACGTTGTTGACTCTGAAGCTGATAAGCTCTAATCCAGGCAAAGAACGGGGCGATTTTTTTGTAAAGTTTTATTTTGCCGTAGGTGGTGGTAATTCCACGCTAAACTTCCATGCGTTTATTGTATTTCCCTACTACCCCTCAATTATTCGAAACAACCAATCTTAGATAAGCGGGGTAGCACGTGCTTTGTGTTATAGTCGAAGAGCATGGATATTATAAAAATATGCGGGCACTGGTCGCCCCACTCCTACAAATTTTATTTGTAAATACTAATTTAATAAATTGCATAACAAAATAGTTATAAATAATTTTAATAATTTTACAGGAAATAAAATAATAAAATTAAATGTTTATAAGTAGAGTTAATTATAACTAATTTGTATATCAATCAAAGGCGGCACTGATTAACAGCGTCACTTTTTAGTGCTGTTTGTAAAAGAAGATCAACCACTTTATGCCATAATTTAGTGAAAAGCATTTTACATCCATCAAATTTTATTATCCCTTTAGAAAGTCAAGGCGTGTACCATGTGCAGATTGTACGAGATCTTATATTGAACAAACTAACCCTAAAATTAGAACAAGAAAAGAAGAACATATTCGAGCAGTTAAAAAAAATGAATCTACTTCATCTTTAACGGAACATCTAAATTTAAGTCATCACAAAATTAACTTTGAAGAAACTAAAATTTTACCAAAAAAAATATTAATCATTTTATACTAGAATAACAAGAAAAGCCATCGAAATTGAAAAAAAACAGACAATCTCAATAGGAGAAATAATGCTTTGCTTTGGCAACAACTAAATTAAATTCAAAAAAACCACTAACAGCTTCTTTACCAACAACAACGAATTTAAATACAGCACCCAAATCACAACCAGTTCCTTTACAAGTTTTGACTGTAGAAAGATCAATTAATCGACCAACAACCAGAAGTCAAACAAAGAAACTTTACACTCAATAAAGTTTCTTGTAAGCCAGCTTTGACAACAAAATTAGTTTTAAATATCAATATCATATTCATTCATTAATATATATTATTTTAATAATAAATATAAATCACTCCAGATGATGGCAGATGGGATTCTGCCAAAACGTCGAATCCAACTCAATCATACAACGCGAGATAATCCAAAAACAAATTTAAATAAAAATAATTATATCCGCGAAAATTTAAAAAACAACATATATGTGGGTAATTCTATTACTTTTCGACTAATTTGAAAAAGTCGACCTCTTTGATTTTGCTCAAATTTTCAGGGATCAAAATATGGATGAAAAAAATTAGATTCTCAAAATTTTGAATCTTAGAATATTGCCTGTTTAAAATGACAGACATTTGAAGGTCAGAAATTTCACAATAAAACGTCTTTTTTCGCTTATTTTGTATCTCAATTTTTGGGTTTCTGAAAAAAGATAAAAAGGTCTACGATGGCTCAAATTATTTCTTATTGCATGTACTTTAAAACTCATATTTTTATGTCATTTTGATATATTAAGCTTCAAACATTATTCCAAAATACTTGTAAATTTAGCAGAATTACAAAACTTTGCTTTCTTTAAACCGTTCTAACTTTGTCAAATCTTAACAAAATTTGATTTGCAAGGTCTAGATTTTCTCGTGTTTAACCTCTTTTTAAAGTGATCACACAATACTTATAAAATCAATACGTATACAACATTATTTTGATGCAGGAAATTGCACATGTTTTCGCAATCTTCAAAACTTGTAATTTTCAGGTCCCAAAAAAGCGTTATCACCCTATGTCGATTTTAGTCAAAATTTCAGTAAATCTTTTTAAATAGATTGGGTTTCAATAGAAAACCAGTCAGCTTATCTAACTTTAAATAACAAAATTTTATGACCTAATTGACCAAAACAAACTAAATCAGTTCAATGATGAAATTATTTTTTAGGCTGATAAGCCAAAAATCTAAACTAACTCAATGGTGAGATAAAGAAGGCAATAAAAAAGTACAAAAATTAGTGCTGAAAATCCGTTCTAAATTTCTCCAACAAAGATAATCTAATGTGTAAAAATAAGCGTAGACCGTTTTTTTTTAATTTATGACAAAGAAGCTTTAAATATACTTTAGAAAACATGGCCAAATTATTTGCTGACAACTATAATGCGCGCCGTTTTACAACAAAGACTTAGATTTGAACCACTTAAAAAGAATCTACAAAAAAATAAAATATTGTTTCCTACAATACTAATTCTGCTTGACTTTTTAAATTGGTTTAGACGTCTAAAGTAAGAAATATGTTTTCTCATTTCAAACCAAAATTAGAACCAGGTCATAAACAAAGCTTGAAAGCATTTTTTACAAGGTTGTAAAGTTCCCCACTTACATTACAAGTACAATGCTAACGCCACATTTTTGTATTCATAAAAAATTCTAATAAAATTTGAGACATTTTTCACAAAATAACCTTGGACAAAATCAGAAATCACACGTTAAAAACCTATTGCCAAATCATCAACATGGTTTCAGATATGGGCTCCTTTCAACTAACTAAAGTTAAATCAAAATAATTTTTTGTATAAAACTCAGAAAGAATCTTTCTGTTTAAACCCACAGAAACTATCTTACAACAACAAAAATCGGAGTTTTGTATTTTTATGCAAAAATTTAGAAAACTTAATTAATAAAATATTTTTATACTAATTTGTTAAATATACCTAAAGGTTTTCTTAATTTTAAAATGAGAAGACACGCCGACCCGATCATCTATTGCAACCGCTGCCACCATTGCCACCTGCTGCCAACAATCTGCTTGCCACCACTCAACCAATACGCTTTGCTTCTAAATGCAGTTAAACTTTAACACTGCAGGGAGGGCTAAACTCTCCTGGAAGAGGCTGTTAAAAAAACATCTCTGTTAATAGCGCAAACAGATAACATGTCATCCTTCTTTGTGTTTTAAAAACAATACAACGTGCGCACACATAAACAAGATGAGCAGAACGAATCAATGATACGATTAGAATCTACACGGATGGTCCAAAAACCAATAAAAGTTCTAAAGCAAAAATCTTCTTGCAAAATCTGGATATCAAAATATCTTTACCACAACTTATGGGGTTATGGAAAAAGTAACTCGCAAAATATCTGGCTAGAATGCCTAAACTCTAACAGACAGTAGAGCGGCCTTAATTGCTATAAACAAGCCTTAAATCACATTGAAGCTAATTTTTGAATGTCATCGTGTCCTTACTTTAGCAGCCTGTGGAAATAACATCAAGCTGCTCTGGGTATAAGGACATTTCAACAAAGTAGGTAACATTGAGACGGACGGGCTAGCGCGTAAAGGGTCAACCCTTATGACGTGTGAACCTGAACCATGAACCTCTTTAACACTCAAAAGTTTAAGTTAAGTAAATGGGAGACCCTTCAAAGCGTTGTACTTGCATACATCAGTTAAATGCCAAGACAACGGAGTAAGGTCAAAACGTCACTTTTCTAAATTATAACCATAGCTCATCAGCATCAACTTTTAAAAACTATCTAAGGAGAAACCTGTAACAATGTTCGAAAAATGTTTGGAATTCTAAAATGAGCATTAGAGACGACCTTTTGTTAAAAAGGTTGTGGCGCAGAAAACCACCTAAAACTTATAATTTTTAGTTTAGAGAATTTGATAGCACATGCCAAAAAAAATTTAAAAAATATTAGCAAACTGCTATAGCTATTGATAAGTTTAGATAGCATTAAATTTAACATAGTGAAATTAAAAAAAAAAAATAGTTACTTAAACGTAGTACATATCCATACAAAACAAATTAAAAAATAATAATAATATATTGTGTATTTACTTCTTCAAACATGAAATAATAAATCAAGTTACTATGTTTTTTATCCCAAATTTATTCTTACGAATACATTACTAGTGTTGGCTCTACTTATAGTTATATAACTTATTACATCTGTAGAAGGCTCTAGTAGAGCCAAAGCTATTATTGTATTTGTAAGAATAAATTTGTGATAAAAAAAATAGTAACTTGTTTTATTATTTCACAAACATGAATTATCACGTAGTTGAGGTCACAACCATCAATTATATTTTTCAAACATTTTATTGTAATAGACTGTTTTATAGAAAAGCACTGATGCCATAATAATATATATAAAATATATAAATATATATATATGGGCAATTCCATTTCAAACGGACCAGAGCTTGGGGGGGGGGGGGGGTGCAATGAGAAAATTGCTTATGTTATGTATGTATGTATGTATGTTTTTATAACTTATTAGTAGTCCTTTGATCGGTATATGAGGATATAAAACCCATAAATAAAAATTCTACGATTTTTTTAAGTTTTTTTGTCGTTTTCTAACTTAGTCTCATTTTCTGTTTGAAACCCGCAATTTTAACTCAAAAAAATAAATTTACTAATAAAATAAAATCCAAATCTGGCACCATTTCAAGTCTATACCCTGTTTATAAGCCGCAAAAGTGGGCTGGGCAAAAAAGAGCATTATTTAGTTTTTTTTTAACCGCCAAAGTTGACGTGTTTTGATGTAAATTAATTGGAAAATATAAATTTGTTTTGTGTATATGGGTTTTAAAGGTCTAAAACTCGAAAAAACTGCAAAAATAAGCTTATTTTTCAACATAAACTTTTATAATGCACATTTAGCAGTTTTCAGAGAAACTATACATCAAATATTATTAAAAAATTGAGTTTTGCAAACAATTGCTTATCTGGCAAAAAAAGCCATCTAGAAAAAAAAATTTGTTCAGCATTTGGATTAATTTTTTTAAACTTATTTCAAAAATTTAACAAAGACATCTTTTGTCGCTTGAACCAATTTTAGACTATTTTACTCTTTGTTTGATAGTTTTTGCCAAAATTTGAAAATATTATTATTTTTGGCATTCAAACATAAATCCGCCTGGCGCTTATCAAAATTTGTTAAAAATAAGTTTTAAACCACACCCTACTGTGTTAACCACACCCTAGTGTGTTTATAATATTTTTTGAAAATATACAAAAATAATTAATTTTTAACGCAATTTTTGCCTGAAAATTTTGTAAACATTTCTTTCTAGATGGACTTTTCTATAGACGATGAGTACAACACTAACTATTTTCCATGTAAAATTGTCCCCAGAATTCAATTTTTTAATAATATTTGGTGTATTGTTCCTTTGAGCGCGGCTAAACGTACATTTGTAAGAGCTTATTTTGAAGAATTGGCCTACTTTGCAGATTTTTTTAGTTTTATACCCTTAAAACCCAAATACACAGAACAAATTTATATTTTCCAATTAATTTACTTCAAAATACGTAAACTTTAGCCGTTAAAACAAATTTAAAAAATGCTCCTTTTTGCCAAGCCCACTGACAACAAAAACATGGTTTTATGGCTTTTGCGGCTTATAGACAGAGTATAGATTTGAAATGGCGCCAGATTTGGATTCTATAGAAAATTTTTGGTTAATTTTATTAGTAAATTTATTTCTTTTGAGTTTAACTCAAATGAAATAAATTTGATAAATTGCGGTTTTTAAACAAAAAATGCGATTAAGTTAAAAAATGATAAAAAAAAACTAAAAGAAATCGTAGAATTTTTTTTATGGGTTTCATAACCTCATATACCGATCAAAGGACTACTAATAACTTATAAAAACTAAAAAAAAATACATAAGCAAGTTTCTCAGTGCACCCCCCCCCCTCCCAGCTAATAATTCCATTACTTTTCGACCAAACTAAGTTTTTACTAAACTGACTTTAAATTAAATATGTGATAGTAGGTACAAAAAAAAACATATTTCCCAAATTTTCAACTTAATTCCAATTTTTGGGAGTCTCTCAAAGTTCAGAAAAACGCCTAAAAATCACATTTTTTTGGTAATTTTTAATATTTTTTTCTCAGCGTAGAAACATTGGAAAAAGCTCGGTTATTTTAATTATTTGTATTCGCATTCGATGAATTCTGAAAGACGTGCGCTGCGGTATAGCGGGTGCATTGAATTAATTAATTAAATTAGAATTAATTTTTATCAATCTGAGGAATTGTTCTTCTCCATTGTTAATCTAAACAAAAACATATTTTTCTTGATTTTTTGCTCTATTTAATGAAATAAATTTATATTCGGTAAAAAAATAATTTACATATATTTTGTGAAATATTGCTTGCTATTACTTAATATAATATTTGTATAATCTCATTTTAAAAACTTCATAAATAATTATAAAATCTCAAAAATTATTGTAATTTCTATATATTTATATAATTGTATAATATTAGATCGAAAAATAATAAAATTTACATATCCGATTGCAAATATTGTCCCTTTATAGCAATTAAATTGAATAGAACAGAATGGGTTGTTGTAGCGTGGTTGGGAGTACGATAGCGAGCGTGCGTATGAAAGAGGAAGGTGGAGTGGAGACTTAACCTTACCTTAACCTAGGGAAGTGTTCATCTCCATTATTAATGCAAATTAAAAAAAAAAAACACAAAAAATATATTTGTTTTCCTGAATTTTTTTCTCTATATAGTGAAATAAATTTAAAATCGGTAAAAAAAATATTTCCATTTATTACGTAAAAAAAAATAAATAAACAAAATATGTCAAGTTATAAACAATTATATCTATCAATTCCTGAAAATTTCACATTTTTGCGTTTAGTAGTTTTCCTAATGAACATGACCTCAGTTTATGGCAGATATTCGCCAGCTTTTAGATATACATAAATACACTTACACACAATTTTAAGATTTAATTAGTTATACAGTCTAATTCTATGGTCAAATTTCAAAATATTCTCTCAAAGCTATTGGATAATGCCACCCTGATTATTTTCAATTTATATGTCTGAATAAATAAAAACAATTGACAAACTTAACATAAACAATTATTGAACCGATAATAATTAAAATTAAATCTATTCAAAAACAGGAACATTTTAGTGAGGCTCAAAAATATTGTTTATTAGATATTTGATTAAAATGTCATTAAAAACAAATGATTTAACTAACAAATACAAAACAAAAACTTTGAATACGTAACATCTGAATTTAATTCAAAGACTGAATCTGAAAAACTTATATGAAAAATAAAAAACAAACTTAAAGTTTTAGATAACATTTTAATAACCACTACTCTACGAATATAAGTTGCTCATTTTAGACTAAAATTTGAACCCACAATTTAAAATATATTTTTAATAATTTTTTTTGACGGGGATTAAACGGGTACTTTTCATGTCTTAGGAGAATATGATATTTATTACACTACTAAAACTGGATATTATAATAAAAATGATATAGGTACATAAAAAGAAACACTAAAAAAATAACAAAGAAAACTTTTATTAATAAAGAAGATGAACTTGAACTTGATCAATCCATTAGACCAAAAAAAAACAAATTCACTTTTTTGAGTTTAGAAATTCTCTGTAATTCAAATAACCTTGATTTTGACTCCCAACATAAAAAAATACTTTAAAAAGTTTCCAACTTATAGTGTAAACGCAAAGCTTGTGAAACAATGGCCATATTGTTTACAAATAGTTGGTTTTGAGTCTATACCCACCTTAAGCAGACTAGGCTCAGAAAGTTTACGTTGTTGAGGTTTACTAACAAAAAAAAAAATTGTAATCATGTATGTATATATTTCCATTTTAAATGCTTATCATAATTTCCATTTAAACAAATAAAGTGTAGTGTCTAAAATTAACATGTTTTTAAATAAACAAATTGTTAAAAATACTTTAAGGAAAGTGGGCGCCCATGATATAATAAAATAATAAACAAAATTTTAAATATGTACGTTGTGAGAAAACAACAAATTTTGCAATGAGTACTCTTCTTTTAAGATAGTTCCAATGACAGGTTTAGAAAAAATAAAAAACCTTCCTATATGACTTTTAGGAGTTTGTGTTTCATGTTTTTCAATTGCTAACAAAGAAAAATCCTGACTATTAATTAAAGAAAAAACAAACTAATACTTTTTATTAAGAGCTAAACATTTTAGAGATATCAATGTTCAATCCAAAATTAAAGTTTTTGAGAGCGTTCAATTAGATAGTTTTAACAAGTGTGGTTTTACTCGTTAAAATTCAAATTATTTTTATGTTCTTGTAACATATTAAGTAATTCTAAAGATCGCATTTTAAAACTAAAAGAAAACATATCAACTTAACAAAAAAGTTTACAAGTTTTGAAGCATATTCTAGACGTTGGAGTCGTTTATGTTGTTTTGTTTCTAAATTAGCCTGCACCACTTTAAAAACTGATTCAAAGAATAAAGAAAGCTCCACGCTTAAAATAGGTACCTTATATAGCAAGCCGTACTGCCACATGGAAACTGTGTAAACTGTTTGTTATTGCCTTTGACCATCGACATAAAAAATCATTTAAAAAGACTTAAAATTTGTGATCTAAAATTTCTGAAATAATAACCAAATAGTTTGCAAATAGTTTGTTTTAAGTTGGTTTACTTTGTGGTTTACGGTAAATTTGTCTAATTCATGTACATATTTGTTAACTAAAAATGACTTTAAAAGTTATGTCTATTTTTTTTTTTATTTTAAAGGCCTATCATAATTTCCGTTGATACAAATAAATTTTATTACATACGTTTTTTAATAAAGTATTATTAAAAATACAATGAGGAAAGCGGGCACCAAGATAAGTAAGTGGTCGGGATATATCAGTAATTTTTGCAATAGTCGTCAGTTTCAAAGTTATCTTAACAAAGTTTACAATGAAATGTTTTAACGGCTTCGTGTTTTTGTTAATATCTTCTGCTTTTGGTAAACTAATTCAAACAAATGTTTTACATGGTATCAAAAATATGTACATTTTGAATAACAGTGTTGAGTATTTATTAACGTACTCAAACAATCAAGTAAGTATTGTATTACTTATTATTAATTAATTTGATCATTATTAGTTTATTAAATTTAGAACAATTTTGTTGATTTTTTTTTTCATAACCTGCTTAAAGTATTAAGTTTTTAAATTACAAATTAATAAATGATAATTTAAAGACTTATTTGTTTTACTAAATTGTTTACCTCAAATGATAGTTATTTGGAAAGATTACTAAACAATGTAATTTATTATGTATGTAACTTGCTTTTTTTAAATTTCAAAATGAAATATTTAGGAATTACTTAATATGTGACAACATAAAAATGCTTAGTTTTTTTTTAAATTTAATAAATAATATATTTTAAATAAATTGCTTCTTCACTTGTTAGACTTTTTTAATTAAATCGAGGGAAAAACTTCTACTGCTTATTTTGGTCGTGTCGATTATAAATTTGACATAACATTTAAGTATATTGTTTGTGCTTTTTAAGCAATCTTGTTAAAACAAAAAAATCAGGACCGCAGTTGGTCAACTAGCAATAATTTCTTTGGTTGACTGACACTTCGCTTTTAACGCATATAAGCAATTAAAAACATTACTTTGCTGCCATAACACAGCTTATATGGTTGATTTGGACTAAGACTTGTTTTAAGGATAACATTTTAGTATTATAAATATAATTTTAAAGTATATAATATAATTTAATTATTAGTTTTAATGTATTCTTAGAGCTTGTTTATATGCATTTCTAGCAATAAATATATTAAAACATCTATGTTTTGTAATTAGATTTCTGTTTCAAAACCTTCAAATGTTTTAAAGCCATTAGTGCAAACTTGGATCTTACTTGTTATTTTACTTTACCTACGTTTTGCTTTTTTGTTCCTGCATCTATACATTGCAAGGTCTTTGAAATTTAAAGTAAAATGGCATTATGCTTGTGTGCACTCCTATCAAAAGAATTTTTTAATTTTTTTAGGAGAGAGCATGTTTGTTTGTTTTCCCTCTTTCTTTGTATATCAAAGAAATTTTAGTTGCGTTTTTGGCTACCACACTAATGCTCTGTAAATAAGCATAGGTTTTATGAGTAATAGTAAAAGGTGTGCCATGTAACGTTTGGAATTTAAACTACCATTTATTTTGTTTTTCAAAGATACAATGACATTTATATGTTGACAGAAATTTAGTTTTGTTTGACATTTACAAAATGGGACGCTTTACACTTGAACAAAGTTAAGAAATAATGAAAACTTACTTCCAAAGTTGTGAGTCTCCTACTCAAACGGTAAGAAATTTACGAAACAAATTTGATAGAAATGAAGTGCCTTCAACGCAGTTTGTGAACAAATTTGTAAAACAAGTCCAGTGAGCTTGGCGAAAAAAATTAACACTGTTGCTCAGAGTGTAAGTGCATCAACTCGTCGTCGTTCTCAAGAACAAAACATTTTTTTGCTTTTCTCTAAGGAGAATTTTGCATAAAGACCTCGGTTTGAAGGCCTACAAAGTTCATTTAGTCCAAGAAATAAAGCCTCAAGACTATCCAATGCGTTTTGGCCAAAGATAAGCAATTTTATAAAAAAATTGTGTTTTCCGATTAAGCTCATTTTTATCTCGGAGACTATGTCAATAAGCAAAACTGTTGCATTTAGGGATCAGAGAATCCACACATTACTATTGAACAGCCTATGCATCCACAACGAGTAACCGGTTGGTGTGGTTTTTGGCCCGGCCATACAGCCAACGTAACCAGCGATCTTTTGCGCACTGATTTTGGAAATCAAATAATCAGCCAAAATGCTGATGTCAAATTAGCCGCGTACAAGCTGGAATTTGACCCCGTTAGATTTTTGTTTGTGGAGAGATCTTAAGGATAAGTGTTACGCTAACCATCCAGAGACATTTGATGCCTTAAAACACAAAATCAAAGTTGCCATTCATGCGATGGAGCCCAAACAATCAAAAATGTAATAACAAATTGGGTTAATCGGATGAGTTACTGTCAAGAAAGCCGTAGCAGTCATTTTAATAATGTTGTGTTTCATTTTGAAATAAAAAGGTCTAATCTTTCTAATAAACTCATAATTAACGCTCCAAATGTAACAACCTTTAATTTGATCTGTCACAAGGTGCAGAACCAATTTAGTAGATTTTTGCTAAAAGTATACATGTGTTTCCAGAAAAAATAAAACGAGCGGTTTATTAGGCAAAATAGGATTTAGCTTGTAGTCACCACGCCTTGCCCTGGTTTTGGTATAAGTATCATTTTTACTTTTTTCTATGCTATGAGAATGTAGCAAAAAGTGATACACGGAGCTTTTTATGACAGAAAGCTTTTTATTACAAGTTTTACTTACTAATTGTTCTCTATTCTCCTAACTTCTGCAATAAGTTATTTTAAAGAAAGCTTTGTAGGTTAAGTAAGAGTTTTGGTAGAATCTGTGTTTTATTTTATGTTAGACTTATGTCAGTTTTAGATTTCATTTGAAACGCATATGGTTACCAGTGTTATGTCTATTACAATTTAGTTGCGTAAAGTAACAAAGATAAGTTTGATGTTTTGGATTAGTATTTCTAGGTTAATACTGATAATAAAACCGATTAAAATCTTAATCTTCTTGTTTGTGTTCTTGCTTTCCTAAGGAATATGGTAAGAGTTAGCAACACATCCAATCACAACGTTTATGATACATCTTCTATAAGGCTGTTGTTACCAGTAGTGTATTGTGTACCAAGTAAACATTCTACATTTACAACTTTGACCAGTACAATAAAACAATACTAAGTTTGTGGTGCTGAAGTAAAACTCCTAAAGTTTAGACAAACATTTCAACAAAAATTGCAATTTAATTTCAAATTTAATAAACAATTGAATGTTTTAGATTCTCAAGTATTTTATCACAAAAAATCTTATTCTCTACAAGTTGCAAAAAAACGATTTTAAAAAATAGTTAAATTGAGCGAGTTGTGGTTGAGTTTTTATAACACTCAAAATATTGCGCACTAAAAAAGAAAATTTTGTTTCCTTACAGAGTAGTAGATCTGTTTAAAGGTTTTGACTTTTTTGTTTTAACTTTAGATCTTATCAAATGCGTTGTTGACATATAACACATGCTTTAAATGTGCAAAATCTTAAAATTATTAAATGTAATATGTTTCTAATATTTGGGGTTTTGCAAAGGAAAACAGCGCTGTAAAGTAAGAGCCATATCACTCGAAGTAACCAGAGTGGCGCCACAAGTGGCTACACTAGCCCAAATACATGTGAGTATGTGGAGCTTACTGGTTGCGCCCAAGAAAAATATACTTAAAAACTGCAGGATGTGTAATGTGTGCCGCCTGTGACCAAAGAGTTCTATAACTAGAGATTGCATGCTGCCGTTTAAACAATGTATAAGCAGCGTACATTTCTCGGTATCTCCGTCTTTGTTGCATCATGACGTTTCTCTACTAACTACAACGTATAGCCGCTCGATTATTAGTAGAGAGGAAAGATTGTGTTGTGCAAGAAGAACAGAGATACTGTAATTGTACGGCAAAACACTGGCTTGGAATCTCTAGTTATAGAACTCTATGCCTGTGACGCAGAAAGTTATAGCAATTTCATTGGTTAGTCACATCATTTTAAAGCAGCTAACCTAAAAATCAAAACTATGATTGGTTGATATGTTGTGATTACGTCACAATGTATCAAAAAGTAAATACTAGAAAACCGGCAGTTCTCTGTAATAAAGTGTTCTTGGATTGCGCCACCAAAACGCACTGGTTGCATAGTATAGTATAGTATAGTATAGTATAATTTATTTCCAATGTTTGTTGTACAGCAAATATACAGTAAATTGTGTACACACGCACACGAAAATTTGTCAAAAAAAGCTTAACTAATTAGTGAAAAAAAAAAAAAATAGAAAAAGAAAAAGAAAATAGTAAAAACAGTATATATATATAAAAAAAAAAAAAAACATAATTATAATACAATCAAAACAAGTTTAAATTAATTTACAAATCCAGTCTATAACTATAAAACTCCAACAGATTATAGGGCTCACATTCAATTAAAAATTCGATAAGACGTGATTTCTTATTATTATAGCTTAGTTCTTGTTTTATTGATCTAGGAATATGATTGTATAGTTTTATACAACTATAATGAGGGCTTCTTTCCAGTGACGTTAGATTATGATTTGGTATTCTGTATTCTTGACCATGTCTTGTATCATAATGTCTAGTTAATAACTCGTTGGTAAATTTAGATCTATTTTTCCATACAAATTTAATAGATTCCAATACATACATGGCAGTAACTGTTAGTAATTTATTTTTTTTAAATGCTCCTCTGCAGCTATCTTGTCCTTTCATCTGAAACATAATTCTGATCGCTCTTTTTTGAATAATAAAAACTGTGTTTATATTACAACTATTACCCCAAAAAATAACACCAAATTTTAAGACTGAATAGAAGTTTGAGTAGTAGAATGTAGTGACAATACTCCGGTTTGTATTTTTAGATAAAATTCTTAGACCGTAACAGACGCTATTTAATTTTTTAGAGGTGTAGTCAATATGTTCATTAAAATTCAGATTTTTGTCTATTACAATGCCTAAGAATTTTGCATTGTCATTAAAATTATATGTTGTATTATTCAAGTTGATATTTTGTGGCAATTGGTCATAATTACCAGTTTTGAATAAAATGCATTTGGTTTTTTCAGAATTTAGTATCAACTTATTAATTGTAAACCATTCATCCAAACTTTTCATTATATTATTTCCTACGGTTATTAATTCCATATAATTTGAGCCTCTCAACAAAAGGTTTGTGTCGTCGGCGTAATTTACTAAGCGCGCATTATTAGGAATGCTCATTTGTAGGTCGTTGACATAAATTACAAACAAAAGAGGACCTAAAATGCTTCCCTGTGGAATTCCCATTTTAATATTTGCAATATTAGATGTCACATCTCGGTTGCTAACTGGATCTCTAATTTTTACGGAATGAGTTCTAAAACTTAAGTATGAAAATATCCATTTATGTGCTATGTTTTGTATTCCATAATGCTGCAGTTTTATTAATAAAATCTCATAATCAATGGTATCAAAAGCCTTAGATAAATCTAAGAGGATACCACTGGCCAAGTCACCTGAATCTAATGCCGTATTTAAGGATTGTAAATAGTCAAAAATGGCTGTCTCTATACTCCTTCCCGTTAAGAATCCATGCTGAAAATTTCCAAAAAGATTGTTTTTTGTAAAATGCTGAATAATGCGTTATGACATAAGGTTTTCAAAAATTTTTGAGAATGTGTTTAATATGCTAGTTGGTCTGTAGTTATTGAAGTCGTTGTGGTCACCTTTTTTATATATAGGCGTAATTGTAGCATATTTTAATTTATCGGGAAATATTCCGACTTGAAAAGATTGATTAATTATATATAGTAGAGGTTCTAAGATTTGATGGATACATTCTTTTATCAGACCTATTGGAATTTCGTCAAAACCTGAGCTTCTTTTGTTTTCCATTTTATAAATAGTACGTAGCAGCTCATATCTGCTGACAGGCTCTATAATCATTATGTCATTACATTTTTTGATATTGCATGTATATGGAGCATTTGATTGGGGCTGTTGTAATAACAAAAGGTGTGCGGCGTTATTGAAGTGTTCGTTAAATAAGTTTGCTAAATTTAACGGGTTGTGTGTAGAAGATGGCAAAATGACATTATTTTTGTTTTTGCTGATAATATTGGATATTATTTGCCAGGATGTTTTTGACTTATTTGATGATGTTTTTAGTTTGTATTCGTATTGCTTATTTTTTTCTGTGTTTAGAAGCCTTTTGTAGATAGATTTAGCTTCTTTTAGTTTAGGTTTAAAAAGTGGATCAATCTCGGAGAATGATTGATAGATATTCATTTGTGTTTTACAATGTATAATTTCAGGTGTTACACAATTTACCTTTTTTTTACATATTTTGATCTTTTTAATTGGAAAATGTTTATTTACGTAAGTATGTAAGCAATTTATAAAAATATTATAATTGGTGTTAATGTCTGATATTTTAAAAGTGTCTTCAAAATGCTCATTGCAAAGGTCTGTGCAAAATTCATTAATACATGTTGCAGAAAAAGTTCTTTTATACGTATACTGGTTTGTGTTTACTTTCAGCATATCAAATATAATTTCCTGAGCTTTGTGATCCGAAATACAAAATTCTATTACTTTGGCAGTGTAGTTAGTTATTGTATTGCAGACTATAATATTATCTAAGCAAGACTTGCTCTTTTTTTCAATTCTTGTATAATCTTTTATTGTTAGATGTGCATCATATGAATCTAATAAAAATATAAAATCTTTACATTCGCGTGTATCTTGCATTGTGTCAATATTGAAGTCGCCACATATAATGTAGTGTGTTCCCAAGTTATGTAACTTTGATAATAAGTCATCCAATTTTATAAAAAAGTTTTTTACACAGCTAGTTGGAGTTCGATAAATAGATATGACAGTTAACAGTTTGTTATCTTTAGTTTTAATATTTATTCCTGAACATTCAAACACAAAACATTCAGATATATTATTTACTATATTATTAGGTTGACCATTAATGGCTTGTTTGACGTAAATTGCAGATCCGCCATGGATGGTTATTTTTCTACTGTACGACGATACTAATTTATAGTTAAGTATGTTTAATAATTGTATTTTATCAACTGGTTGCCAATGTTCAGACACACAGAGAATATCACAATCTGATTCACGTAAAATTTCTTCAATTTCATTGATACAACTTAACAGACTTTGGACATTTTGATGAATGATTTTTAAACCATTAAAACTAGGACTGGAAGAGGTGATGTTTTGAAATGCTTTAAGTTTGCTTTTTTTACTAGTAGTCAGTGATTGCTATAAAAATGAGTTTTCCCAATCGTATTTTGTTTTCTCTTTAATTGCTGTTATGACTCTTGTGTAGCAGTTGCAGTTGATATCAAAAGCAGTGTGATTTGTTTTTACATTTGTGTTAAATTTCTTGTTTTGTATGGTACAGTTTACACATGTAGCCACATTTACCGAGCAATCTTTACCTTCATGGGATAAACTGCATATTAGACAGATTGCTTCATTTTTACAGTCAACAGCTTTGTGATTGAAATTAAAACATTTGAAACACTGTAGAACGTTAAAATAATTGCTTAATGTTGTGAGGCTTTTGGCTAGTTATAGCGCCACTCTAGTTTTCCTATGTGATACTTATTAACTTTTTTTTAATGGGCTCTATTAAGGCGTGTTTTTCATTAATGGTGTAGTTAAGATTTTAAGGTTACACTTTACATTGCAGACGTTTGCCTACAGGTAGCTACGCCACTGTTCAAAATTGCTTATAAGGTATTTTTGGTTGATATTATTGTTTCAATGTGATGTTAGTAGCTTTCAAAAGTTACCTATTGCACTTGAACTATTCCAAACTGTAACCAAAATGTTCTAAGCTGTTTATTAGTGTACTGACATTGTTACTGTTTTAATTAGATATGAGTTGCTTTTAAGGAATCAAAAAAGCATCTGAAATGATTTTAACTGTGCTTGTGCGGTTGAGAGTTGCACGTAAGCTGTTCCGATCAACATTAATTAATTTTAAATAAAGTTTAAGCTACACTCAAGTGTTTTCATATTATATTATTTTTAAACGCTTCCCATGGGAATACATGTATTAGAAATTGTTAAGTATTTCAAAATGTATTCTTATTCCTTGTAACAACTCATTTGTTGTAAATTTAAATTTGCCACCAAACTTGGTTTGGTAAGAACAATCCCCACTTCAGAGCGGCTTTCTTGCGGGGACGCTGGTAGGAATTGGGTCTGTCAAGCGGGTGACTGAATAGAGAGCGCTTCGGCAAATTTGTACAAAAGTTATAGTGAACCACATGTGTGGGATAGAAAGTGAATAAATTGTAAATGATTTAGAAGGGAGTTTTTTTTATTTGCCCCTATAAAATAAATGAAGTGGCGACCAAGGAAATAATTCAGATCCCATCCCAGACGGGCCATTGAGAACCACCCCCTGAAGAAGCTAGCCGCTGCACGTGGCTTAAGTAATCCCGGCGCGTCGCATCCTAACTGTACCTAAAGTGTTCTATTCCTTCCTGGATGTATTAAGATATTTTAGTTTAAATTATTCTGTTCATTGTAGTTTAAGTTTTTTAAGAAATTGATTTAAAGTGTACTGAAACTTTTCCCAACTGCACTTAAGTGTATTCTTAAATGTATTTAGAACTTTTCAATTAATATTATTTTGCACCCGAACTGTTCCCTAGTGTATATAAGCTGTTTCCAAGTTTATAGTGAGCTGTTTCAGATTAACTTTAATTTTTTTTTAAGTTTTAGAAATTCTAAATTAAAAGTTGCACTTAAAAAGTTGTCAAGTGTTTCCAAGTGCAATGAGCAGTTTCTAATTAATTTTAAGCTTATCCAACAAATTACAAATTGTTCTAAAGTGTTCCAGAGTGTACAAAAACTGTTTCCAACTACACCTAAAGCATTTCAAGTTCTAAAGTTGATCTGTACCAGTGCAATCTAAGTTGTTTCTAAGTGTTTTCAGTTACACCTACTCTCTACTCTCAAATGTTTACAAGTTTTGTAAGCTATTTCAAATTAATTTTAAATGTTTTGAAATTGTTTTAAAATGTTTTAAAACTGTTCTCAGCTGCATCTCAAGTGCTATAAACTATTTTTAAGTTGTACTGAGTTATTTCAAGCAATGGCGAAGGATTTTAAAGCAATATTGCAAAATATTGAAAAAATCCCAATTAAAATTAGTTTTAAAAAAAGCTTGTTAAGTTTTGAATAGAATAGAGCTTACATTACTGAACAATAGTGATCAGTGTGTCTTATTAATTAGAGTTTTTAGTTTTTTTTTTAAGAAAAAATCTAACCAAACTTAGCAAATCTATTGTAAGAATTAATAAATGATTCTTTTATTTGCTTTTTTTCCACATTTTCTTTTTTTTTATATAGACTAAAAACAAAGCTTGTCCGCAATTTTTTTCAATTTAAATAAGGTTGGTTTTAAGTAACATATGCATTTTTTATTGTATAATAAAATTATTTTACAATGATGTAATTTCTAAATAATAATAAAGCTTTATTAACTATATAATTATATACACAATAGTCAACAAATATTGAGGTTTATAAATAGTATTAAATTATATCAGTACAAACGTCACTTTCCTATAAACTTTTAGCCCTGATTGTAGTATATTAAACAATTAACAAATTTTGCAATAATACGTTAAATATTGACGTTTTAATATTTTTAATAAAGATTAACCGTATAAAAACATAAATTTGTATATTGCCTGTGTATGGCAAAGCGTCCAAAATTTTGTTGATTTTTATAAAAAAAAAATTAAAAGTATTATTTATTTTTAGAAAAATATACCTTATCGTGTAAAAGTATGGAGCTTGGATTGTACTGATCACTTTCCAATAATGATTGTGGTGAGACAAGAAAAACAAATAATTTCTTGGCAAATTCCATTTTTAATTGAAACTTACCGTGGAGTTATGGAATACAGTAAAACATCAAAAACACTCTGTTATTACGATACAGTAAATAATTTGGAGTCCTATAAAAATTGTAAATACTGATATAAATCAAATAAACAAAATTGCATATTTGTTTTATTTTTAGATACAAATTATAAATACAACTACAAATCACATAATTTCACAGTTTTGCTTTCAACTTTTTCAACTCAAAATGTAACTGTTTGGATTCAAACCGAGGTTGTCACCAATTATTATATAGAACATGGTAAAAAATATAATGCGACATTTTCACCCAGCGAACCAGTGTTCTATTCTTACGATTTTCCAATAGAGAAGAACTTGAGCAAAGTTGAAACTGTTTTAATTAACGTCACATCCACTGATGATGTCTGCTTTGTAATTTCATTACAACCAAAAACGGTAAGTAGTATTGTTTTATTTAATGCTATACAATTGTTTAATTTTATACATCATTAATTATTAAATCCTCTGTTTTTAAATTAAAGTTTATCTATTAACCATTTTACTTGTAGTTAGAATAATACACATGTCTTTAAGCATTAACAAAGAAGTTATTTATATATGGATATTGTTAACGTTGAACTAGAAGAATAAATTGCAAGGATATAAATACAATATCTATTATTCTAAAATTTTAACTTTTTTTGTATTCAGAAGATTGTTTAAAGATGACAAAGGTTGTCAGACGCAACTTTTTGAAACATATTTTAGGTTGGATCACTCTGACACAAGAATGGTTCAATGTTGCATTCTTAACCTCATTACCTAACCCTTTTTTCTTGAAGGAGGAAAAATCTTCAAAAGGCCTGCACATTCTGTGGGAAGTGTCGGATTTACCTAACTCTTGTCAGGCGCTTACCAACTTAAACTCTCTCTCACGCGCATTACCCGACTAACTGAAATCATTTGTAATATTTTTTAGTCGGCAGGGTTTTGTTATTGTTTTTTACGTTGTTTTGTGATCTTGTTCTCCGGTTTTCTCGTCCTCTTTTATCACATAATCTATCATGTTGCTTATTTGTTTTTATTTATTTTTGCTTTCCAACATTAACTCCATAGTGTTATTAAGTTTGATTTGGAGGGCAGTCTCAGTCTTGCCTCTTTCTCTTAGTGCGCCCCAGCAGCGTGTGCTTTGCAGTACCGGATTTGCCAAAGTAAGAGAAATTATCTTTATCGATCTTTTTGATCTTGACCAGGTAGTTTCTGAAACATCCATAGCTTGTAAAACACTGAGTCAGATAGTAAAACATTTATCCGTGTTTTCTTTTAACCTATTACCTTTGGTATTCTGGAACTGCTCATAGGTTGCTCCAAAAGTAGTGATTTTTTTATCTAATGTTGCAGGCCTTCTGGAATGTTAAGCTTTTAAAGCTTCTATTTCTTAGTGATAATTTCGTACCCGTCTCTCCAGATATTATTCTTTAGTTTGTCGGTTATTCTTTTCTATTCTTTTTCTTTGTGATTAGTATCTTCAAGGTTTTCTTAGCTTTTTTATGCTACTGTTTTTTTTGCTTTCTATTTTAATCATCACACCTTCTTTTCCTTATTCTTGATGCTTCACGTCTTTTTTGTATACATGCCTTTCTCCTTACTTCACCAAACCTATTTTCTGCCGTTTGCAAAGGTTTTCTTAGGCATTGCCACATCACATGCCTTGGCAATCATCCTTATTTTGGTGTTGGGTTTTGTCCATTCTTTCCTTGAGTTTTTGTTTAATTGCTTTCCTGTGTTTTTTCTCGTCCAACTTTTGTGTGTTTTACTTTTGTTTGGCACCATTTCTGTTATTTAACCTAACTTTACTCTATCAGAAAATACTTGGGCCATGGCTCACTACTTTTAGAACAAGTGCATTAAGCTAAACAAAACACTTGAACGATTGTACAATTTGGTGAACGGCTTTTACCACCATGCTAATACACTCAAATCAACATTTATATACTCAGAAAACAAATATACCAAATTAGTATTGCAGCTTAGAACAGATCAAATCAAAAAGTAGTTACGGAACAAAATGTCTACTCTTGATTTATTTATTACATTGAAAAAACGTTTGACAAAACTATCTTTAACAAAACTGCAACATTTTTTTAGCTTTTACTTAAAATTCAGAATACAGAAACCAGAAAGTGCAATCTTTATATGGAGGACAGATTTAAAAATATTTAGACGTATTTAGACGTAGTGTGGTGTTGGTTAGTCCTGCTATTAATCTGAACCTCGCCCCTATAGCGCTCGACGATCACCAGTCTAGCGTGAATTATGGTTTTCCAATAATTAATGTACACACTTTTTAATTTTAATGTAATATTTTATTTATTATTGAAACAACATTAAATATTTAAAATAACAATATAGGTCATAACCCGATGAAGATCTAGTTTTTAACTGACTAATTCTAATACGTGCTTCTACATTTATATAAATCAATTTGCTGAGCTAAGCAGCAGGTGGCTGGTGTTGTTACATTTCTCGATAGACGCTTTCTTATCAGGAAGAGTCTGGTTTTGCTGGCGCAACCGTAATTCGTGCAACAGCACCCGCACGCACGTCGCTAAAGTTAGCCTCGTTTCCGTACCCGTTCTTGCGTCGTTTTTTATGACGTGATGCAAACACATAACTGTACATTACAGTCGCCCAGCAAATTCATTAAATTAAATTCTCTTTATATATATTTGAGTAAATTTACAAATTAAAAAAAAGTTCTGCAGTTAGGTACAAATAACAGCAAGTACAATTTAAGTTAATAATAATTATACTATGTTTTGTTATAATATAGTCAATTAACTTAATTAAAAAAACATAATACAAATTTTATGTGCAATAAAAAATAGATTCTATATTACCTGATGGAATATTACAGATTATTTATTAACAATTAAGAAACTAAAATTTTCAAAGATAATACAAAAATGTCAAGTGATAGTTTAACTAATCAATCAATGCACAGATGCACCGGCATGGTATGAGCGGCTCGCTTTTATTTGCTGTAGACTCCTTTGTGTGTTTCATATCACCTGATAGAATATTACAGATTGTTTATTAACAATTAGGAAACAATAATTTTCAAAGAAAATAAAAAAAAACATGTCGAGTGATAGTTTTACTAAGCAATCAATGCACCGATGAGCGGCTCGCTTTTATTGATGTAGACACCTTTATAGGTTTCATATTACCTGATGGAATATTACAGATTGTTTATTAACAATTAAGAAACAATAATTTTCAAAGAAAATAAAAAAATCCATGTCGAGTGATAGTTTTACTAAGCAATCAATGCACCGATAAGCGGCTCGCTTTTATTGATGTAGACACCTTTATAGGTTTCATATTACTTGATGGAATATTACAAATTGTTTATTAACAATTAAGAAACAATAATTTTCAAAAAAAATTAAAAAATCCATGTCGAGTGATAGTTTTACTAAGCAATCAATGCACCTATGAGCGGCTCGCTTTTATTGATGTACACACCTTTATAGGTTTCATATTACTTGATGGAATATTATAAATTGTTTATTAAAAATTAAGAAACAATAATTTTTAAAGAAAATAAAAAAATCCATGTCGAGTGATAGTTTTACTAAGCAATCAATGCACCGATGAGCGGCTCGCTTTTATTGATGTAGACACCTTTATAGGTTTCATATTACCTGATGGAATATTACAGATTGTTTATTAACAATTAAGAAACAATAATTTTCAAAGAAAATTAAAAAATCCATGTTGAGTGATAGTTTTACTAAGCAATCAATGCATCGATGAGCGGCTCGCTTTTATTGATGTAGACACCTTTATAGGTTTCATATTACTTGATGGAATATTACAGATTGTTTATTAACAATTAAGAAACAATAATTTTTAAGAAAATAAAAAAATCCATGTCGAGTGATAGTTTTACTAAGCAATCAATGCATGGATCAGCGGCTCGCTTTTATTGATGTAGACACCTTTATAGGTTTCATATTACTTGATGGAATATTACAAATTGTTTATTAACAATTAGGAAACAATAATTTTCAAAAAAAATAAAATAATCCATGTCGAGTGATAGTTTTACTAAGCAATCAATGCACCGATGAGCGGCTCGCTTTTATTGATGTAGACACCTTTATAGGTTTCATATTACCTGATGGAATATTACAGATTGTTTATTAACAATTAAGAAACAATAATTTTCAAAGAAAATAAAAAAATCCATGTCGAGTGATAGTTTTACTAAGCAATCAATGCACCGATGAGCGGCTCGCTTTTATTGATGTAGACACCTTTATAGGTTTCATATTACTTGATGGAATATTACAAATTGTTTATTAACAATTAAGAAACAATAATTTTTTAAAAAAATAAAAGAATCCATGTCGAGTGATAGTTTTACTAAGCAATCAATGCACCGATGAGCGGCTCGCTTTTATTGATGTAGACACCTTTATAGGTTTCATATTACCTGATGGAATATTACAAATTGTTTATTATTAATTAAGAAACAATAATTTTTTAAGAAAATAAAAAAACCCATGTCGAGTGATAGTTTTACTAAGCAATCAATGCATGAATCAGCGGCTCGCTTTTATTGATGTAGACACCTTTATAGGTTTCATATTACCTGATGGAATATTTCAGATTGTTTATTAACAATTAAGAAACAATAATTTTCAAAGAAAATAAAAAAATCCATGTCAAGTGATAGTTTTACTAAGCAATCAATGCACCGATGAGCGGCTCGCTTTTATTGATGTAGACACCTTTATAGGTTTCATATTACCTGATGGAATATTACAAATTGTTTATTAATAATTGAGAAACAATAATTTTTAAAGAAAATAAAAAAATCCATGTCGAGTGATAGTTTTACTAAGCAATCAATGCATGGATCAGCGGCTCGCTTTTATTGATGTAGACACCTTTATAGGTTTCATATTACTTGATGGAATATTACAAATTGTTTATTAACAATTAAGAAACAATAATTTTCAAAGAAAATAAAAAAATCCATGTCAAGTGATAGTTTTACTAAGCAATCAATGCACCGATGAGCGGCTCGCTTTTATTGATGTAGACACCTTTATAGGTTTCATATTACTTGATGGAATATTACAGATTGTTTATTAACAATTAAGAAACAATAATTTTTTAAGAAAATAAAAAAATCCATGTCGAGTGATAGTTTTACTAAGCAATCAATGCACCGATGAGCGGCTCGCTTTTATTGATGTAGACACCTTTATAGGTTTCATATTACCTGATGGAATATTACAAATTGTTTATTAATAATTAAGAAACAATAATTTTTAAAGAAAATAAAAAAATCCATGTCGAGTGATAGTTTTACTAAGCAATCAATGCATGGATCAGCGGCTCGCTTTTATTGATGTAGACACCTTTATAGGTTTCATATTACTTGATGGAATATTACAAATTGTTTATTAACAATTAAGAAACAATAATTTTCAAAAAAAATCAAAAAATCCATGTCGAGTGATAGTTTTACTAAGCAATCAATGCATCGATGAGCGGCTCGCTTTTATTGATGTAGACACCTTTATAGGTTTCATTTTACTTGATGGAATATTACAGATTGTTTATTAACAATTAAGAAACAATAATTTTCAAAGAAAATAAAAAAATCCATGTCGAGTGATAGTTTTACTAAGCAATCAATGCATGGATCAGCGGCTCGCTTTTATTGATGTAGACACCTGTATAGGTTTCATATTACCTGATGGAATATTACAGATTGTTTATTAACAATTAAGAAACAATAATTTTCAAAAAAAATAAAAAAATCCATGTCTAGTGATAGTTTTACTAAGCAATCAATGCACCGATGAGCGGCTCGCTTTTATTGATGTAGACACCTTTATAGGTTTCATATTACCTGATGGAATATTACAGATTGTTTATTAACAATTAAGAAACAATAATTTTTAAAGAAAATAAAAAAATCCATGTCGAGTGATAGTTTTACTAAGCAATCAATGCATCGATGAGCGGCTCGCTTTTATTGATGTAGACACCTTTATAGGTTTCATATTACTTAATGGAATATTACAGATTGTTTATTAACATTTAAGAAACAATATTTTTTTAAGAAAATAAAAAAATCCATGTCGAGTGATAGTTTTACTAAGCAATCAATGCACCGATGAGCAGCTCGCTTTTATTGATGTAGACACCTTTATAGGTTTCATCTTACCTGATGGAATATTACAGATTGTTTATTAACAATTAAGAAACAATAATTTTCAAAGAAAATAAAAAAATCCATGTCGAGTGATAGTTTTACTAAGCAATCAATGTACCGATGAGCGGCTCGCTTTTTTTGATGTAGACACCTTTATAGGTTTCATATTACCTGATGGAATATTACAGATTGTTTATTAACAATTAAGAAACAATAATTTTCAAAAAAAATAAAAAAATCCATGTCTAGTGATAGTTTTACTAAGCAATCAATGCACCGATGAGCGGCTCGCTTTTATTGATGTAGACACCTTTATAGGTTTCATATTACCTGATGGAATATTACAGATTGTTTATTAACAATTAAGAAACAATAATTTTTAAAGAAAATAAAAAAATCCATGTCGAGTGATAGTTTTACTAAGCAATCAATGCACCGATGAGCAGCTCGCTTTTATTGATGTAGACACCTTTATAGGTTTCATATTACCTGATGGAATATTACAGATTGTTTATTAACAATTAAGAAACAATAATTTTTAAAGAAAATAAAAAAATCCATGTCGAGTGATAGTTTTACTAAGCAATCAATGCATCGATGAGCGGCTCGCTTTTATTGATGTAGACACCTTTATAGGTTTCATATTACTTAATGGAATATTACAGATTGTTTATTAACATTTAAGAAACAATATTTTTTTAAGAAAATAAAAAAATCCATGTCGAGTGATAGTTTTACTAAGCAATCAATGCACCGATGAGCAGCTCGCTTTTATTGATGTAGACACCTTTATAGGTTTCATCTTACCTGATGGAATATTACAGATTGTTTATTAACAATTAAGAAACAATAATTTTCAAAGAAAATAAAAAAATCCATGTCGAGTGATAGTTTTACTAAGCAATCAATGTACCGATGAGCGGCTCGCTTTTTTTGATGTAGACACCTTTATAGGTTTCATATTACCTGTTGGAATATTACAGATTGTTTATTAACAATTAAGAAACAATAATTTTCAAAGAAAATAAAAAAATCCATGTCGAGTGATAGTTTTACTAAGCAATCAATGTACCGATGAGCGGCTCGCTTTTTTTGATGTAGACACCTTTATAGGTTTCATATTACCTGATGGACTATTACAGATTGTTTATTAACATTTAAGAAACAATAATTTTCAAAGAAAATAAAAAAATCCATGTTGAGTGATAGTTTTACTAAGCAATCAATGCATCGATGAGCGGCTCGCTTTTATTGATGTAGACACCTTTATAGGTTTCATATTACTTGATGGAATATTACAGATTGTTTATTAACAATTAAGAAACAATAATTTTTTTAAGAAAATAAAAAAATCCATGTCGAGTGATAGTTTTACTAAGCAATCAATGCATGGATCAGCGGCTCGCTTTTATTGATATAGACACTTTTATAGGTTTCATATTACCTGATGGAATATTACAGATTGTTTATTAACAATTAAGAAACAATAATTTTCAAAGAAAATAAATAAAATCCATGTTGAGTGATAGTTTTACTAAGCAATCAATGCATCGATGAGCGGCTCGCTTTTATTGATGTAGACACCTTTATAGGTTTCATATTACTTGATGGAATATTACAGATTGTTTATTAACAATTAAGAAACAATAATTTTTTAAGAAAATAAAAAAATCCATGTCGAGTGATAGTTTTACTAAGCAATCAATGCATGGATCAGCGGCTCGCTTTTATTGATGTAGACACCTTTATAGGTTTCATATTACCTGATGGAATATTACAGATTGTTTATTAACAATTAAGAAACAATAATTTTCAAAGAAAATAAAAAAATCCATGTTGAGTGATAGTTTTACTAAGCAATCAATGCATCAATGAGCGGCTCGCTTTTATTGATGTAGACACCTTTATAGGTTTCATATTACTTGATGGAATATTACAGATTGTTTATTAACATTTAAGAAACAATAATTTTTTAAGAAAATAAAAAAATCCATGTCGAGTGATAGTTTTACTAAGCAATCAATGCACCGATGAGCAGCTCGCTTTTATTGATGTAGACACCTTTATAGGTTTCATATTACCTGATGGAATATTACAGATTGTTTATTAACAATTAAGAAACAATAATTTTCAAAGAAAATAAAAAAATCCATGTTGAGTGATAGTTTTACTAAGCAATCAATGCATCGATGAGCGGCTCGCTTTTATTGATGTAGACACCTTTATAGGTTTCATATTACCTGATGGAATATTACAGATTGTTTATTAACAATTAAGAAACAATAATTTTCAAAGAAAATAAAAAAAAGTGAGCGGCTAGTTTTTTTGCTGTAAACACCTTAATAGATTACGTATTACTTGATGGAATATTACATATTGTTTAATTACAAATAAGAATCTATAAATATCAAAGAAAATTGAAATATGTCCGATTGATAGTTTTACTAAGCAATCAACGCACCGATGCACCTTGTGAGCGGCTCGTTTTTTGCTGTAGGCACCTTAATAGAATTTGTATTACGTGATGGAGTATTACATATTATTATAAACAATTACAAAATCAAAATTAAAAAAAAAAAAACACAAAACTCATTTCCGATTGATAGTTTTACTAAGCAAGCTTTATTTGCTGTAGACACCTTAATAGATTCTATATTAGGTAATGGAATATTACGTGTTGTTCATAAACAAATAAAAAAACAAAACTAAAAAAAAATCCATTTTTGATTAATGGCTTTACTAAGCAATGAATACACCGCACCGGCGATTCTCCGTGAGAGCGGCTCGCGTTTTTTGTTGTAGTTATCTATAGATATTACGTGATAAAATATTACATAGTGTTCTAATTTGTAAATAAAACAGAACATATGGAACAAACAAAACAAATAAATTTAACAAAACAAATTAACTTAATAAAATATATAAAACAAAACAGATTTTTTACCCAGGTTGCATAACGATGAAGCATATTTTTTTGATAATAACAAGCTCGACACTTATTTTGAAGAAAAAAATAAAATAAATAACAAAAATTAAATTAAATTATTATTATAACATTGATGAGTATCTTCTAGCCTACGAATTGTAAATATCTTTTAGTTTATAAGTACCATGAAAAACCTCTTTAGTTGGTACTTCTTCGCCCATTATTTCAATAGTATATTTTCCAAATATGTAAAATGAAATTTTATCACATATGTAAGGTAATAAAACAAAACACGAAAACATTCTATCGTTACAAACATGTGATGAAATATATTTGTAAATAAATATCATATCTGACAAAGCAAATATTTTGGTAGCATAAGTTTGCATTACATTAATACGATCATTTCCTGAAAATAATATATATGACGATGCACTTGGATGAGTAAATCGTTGTTCATATATTTGTTTTAATGTATCTTCATTATCAAGTATTATTCTTTCGTAATCAATATTTTGCAAGTATACTTTATATTTAGTATTATCTTGCCAGAAGTAACCTTCGCAGAGAATACAAGTGTCATCAGATGTGGTTTTACATTTGACGTGTATTAGTCTCTCGCAGCGTGTACAATTAACGGCAGACTCCCGATTATGTTTGCCACATTTGACACATAAATTTTTAACACACTCTGAATGTATCAAAATTGATTTTTGGAGTGCTACTCTATATACAAATGGATCAAATTTAGAACTGCAATTTTTAAAAAAGTCCGCCATTGTCCTTGATTCTGACAGTTTTTGTATAAAATGAATGACAAATATGCCACAGTTATACGCATCCTTTTGTATTGGAAGAAAATCATTTATTCCAATTTTCCAACTTCTAGGATTTAATCTTTCCAATTTTAAAATCCTGCTTTTTCTTTCTAAAAACTTTTTAATTTTAGACAAAATTGAATTGATTTCATCATCAGAAACAAATGGATTATGAGGATCAATATAATATATTAGACTATTTTTAATATCTAAAATTATAAGAGTCCAGTGATTTCCATTTTTAAAATATGGAATTATAACAAATAATTTTTGTTTAATTTCTACCTGCAAACAATCTGTTTTTTCGTGAAGGTTATCACTAAAAAGTAGAGTTGATGTAACACAATCTATATAATATAAAAAATGTTTATTTTTGACAAATATACTGGCAGCGGAGTCAATAAAAAGTCCGGAAGCCATTTCTCGGACTCTTTTACATTACTTTTTTCAATTAAAGTATAATAATCTAATGTATTTTGTTGATCGACAACTTTCTATAGCTATAATGACACATTATAGCATGTTTTTCCTTTTGAAGATAATAATCAGGATTTAAATATAGTCCGTTTGGCAATCTTGGTTCATCAGTTGAGGTAGATATTGAATTATTTAGAATGTTTGTTACATTTTGTTGTTCTAATTTAATACTTGTTTCGGCTAAAATAGAATCAGCTTGCTGAAAATACGTTTTTGTCTTTTTTGGACGTCTTTGACAAGTTTCAATTGCAGTTAGATTATCAACCTTTTTTTTATCAGTAAAATCTCGCTTTTTCTTATTATTAACTCGAATTGATTTACTAATATTAAACTCTATATCTTTTAAATCTGCAGATATTTTAGTTTGCAATTTTTCAATAAATCTTCCTACTTTTAAGTTTGTCTTGCCTTCTAAAACATCTTGTTTTAAAATTTTCATCCAACATTCAACATTGGAATTAGAAAAACGATGTTTTCTAATTATTGAAGTTTCTCATCTATAAATTCTATTAAATATGATTTTACTTACATTTTTAATCGTAAAGAAAAACTGCTTGTAGACACAATTCAATGTAAACTCACTAGTAACAGCTCGTTACGAAAGAAATACTATTGTAAATATAAAACATAATATTTTTTTAATTTATTGCATTTTGTAAGCAGAAGTGGGAGTTAGTAAAGTGAAAATAGATCAGGTTATAGTTTAAAAATTTGATAATTTCCTAGTATTCTATCATTCATTATGTAGTAATAACTCTCAATGTTATGGTGATTCTTGTTGATTGTTGTGAGTTGTTGTTAAATTAAAACACTACTTTTATATTTTAATATTATTTATTAATAATTATTTCTTTACTTGAGCCTTGCGGCCCAAGCTCAGAGCTACCGCTCTTTTCCAATACTTAAAATATAACTAACTTAAAACTATTCCTCTCGCATATTTATATTGGTAGATAGGGATGAAGATGAAACCGACCCTTGACCATAAACAGATGGTTTATAATCTTAATGGGTTTTTACAGTAATAAAATCGGGTTGGGGCACAACATTACTTCCCCCTCAAATTAGAAATTTTTATGAAAGAAAAATTTACCAATATAATTATGTGGAGTTTAAAAATTTACATTTATAATAATAATAATTAATTAACTAAAAAAAATACAATAAAATTAATAGCTCATAATATTAAACTAAATATATATACATTTATTTTTATTTGAATAAAATATATAAATAGTTTTGATTCCTTCTTTTACTAAATAAACCGTTTAAAAATGTTTGATTCAATTAATTCAACCTTTACAACTTTTTATGTCAATACTACTTCATATGAAAACCTTTTAATTTTTGAATACTTAAATTTGTCTTACTTTAAAACAAATAAATTACAAACATAGACGCCAGTCTTCTTGAATCGCACATAGCTAAATTTCAAGAGCAGGATACGTCTTGATTTACCCGCCAGCTCTTAGCTAAGGTTTAATCAACTAAAACCATTTACAATCTTCAAAGATTTATGTATTGATTTTCAAAGTTAAAATGTAGAATTATATATTGTTTATGATTTTACAATTAAAATTTTAATATAGAGTCAAATCTATTTATAAATTAAATAATGACTATAAAATATGTATGTTTTATTGATATATGTTTCATACCTTAATAAATTTACTGTAAACACATTTGCACATTTAAACATGATGTGGAGAATAATTTTCACAACACAGCAGCGGAGAAACGGCGAAAATATCTTCGTGCGAGCGGCAACACGATGGCGATATTTTCGATTCTTCGGACGGCGTGGATGGCATTTTGTATGTTATTGGGCAGCGGCGTCGGTGGCGGTGGCGGCAGAACGGCAAAGGCAACTGGAATCTGTTCGATCCCAGCGCTGTCTCCAAAATGTTGTAACTCTAATGTTGTAACTCTTGTTGATAGGGTTGGTTTGGTTATTTAATTAAAACTTCACTTTAATATTTTTTTATTAATTAATTCTATTCTTCACTTGAGCCTTGCGGCCCAAGCTCAGAGCTACCGCTCTTTACAGTACTTAAAATATAACTAACTTAAAACTATTCCTCTCGCATATTTATATTGGTAGATAGGGATGAAGATGAAACCGACCCTTGACCATAAACAGATGGTTTATAATCTTAATGGGTTTTTACAGTAATAAAATCGGGTTGGGGCACAACAATTAGCTAACTCTTCAATGAAAATATGATAATAAGATTAAAATTAAAGTATAAAACCGATTTTAGAGGTCATTTATATATATATATATATATAAATGACATACAATAAGAGGATTATAAATAGGTATTAAAAATTAAAAATATTAAAGAATTACATTAAATATAAATAAAAGAACTCATAATAGATCCTCTTATTTGCCGTATTCTAATCTACTTTTGGGTATTATTACCAGGTTGGCCGTTCCCTTCATCAAATAAGATTATTAATCACATGAAAGAATTTATTCTTCTTAGTGTTAAACCTATAACATGACCGCGTACACGTACACCAATTGTAAACAAAGCTTGAATTTTATCCAGAACTTGTTTCTAAATAAAAAAAAAACTTTAATTAAAATTTTTATTTAATAATAAATAAGGAAACCAATAAGCAAAATAAAAGTTTACATAACATAAAACATGTATAGATAAGTCAGCATAAAAAACAAACTATAAAAATTCCATTCATTCAATTGTAGATTTTTTTTATAAAACTCAATTATATATTCAATATGCGACAGCGAGGCACACGCACATGTTGATTCACTTTACCAGACAACCTAACAAAAAAACACCCATTTATGAATAGAGATTTCCTGCTATATGTTAATTTACTAAAAAAGACATACATGTATCCTAGATATTATTCAATTTAAAAAATAAAGTATGTATATACAGCACCGATGTAATATTAATTAAGATGTTTACAACAAAAGTAGCCGCTCATACCGCGCGTTCATTCATTGCTTGATAAACCCATCACTTGCTTATAAACTTTTATATTTCTTTAATAAAAGTTAAACTATCACTCGACAAAAAATTTTCTTTTTTCTTTGAAAATTATTGTTTCTAAATTGTTAATAAACAATCTGTAATATTCCATCAGGTAATATGGAACCTATAAAGGTGTCTACATCAATAAAAGCGATCCGCTCATCCATGCATTGATTGCTTAGTAAAACTATCACTCGACATGGATTTTTTTTATTTTCTTTGAAAATTATTGTTTCTTAATTGTTAATAAACAATCTGTAATATTCCATCAGGTAATATGAAACCTATAAAGGTGTCTACATCAATAAAAGCGAGCCGCTGATCCATGCATTGATTGCTTAGTAAAACTATCACTCAACATGGATTTTTTAATTTTCTTTGAAAATTATTGTTTCTTAATTGTTAATAAACAATCTGTAATATTCCATCAGGTAATATGAAACCTTTAAAGGTGTCTACATCAATAAAAGCGAGCCTCTGATCCATGCATTGATTGCTTAGTAAAACTATCACTCGACATGGATTTTTTTATTTTCTTTGATAATTATTGTTTCTTAATTGTTAATAAACAATCTGTAATATTCCATCAGGTAATATGAAACCTATAAAGGTGTGTACATCAATAAAAGCGAGCCGCTCATAGGTACATTGATTGCTTAGTAAAACTATCACTCGACATGGATTTTTTAATTTTTTTTGAAAATTATTGTTTCTTAATTGTTAATAAACAATCAGTAATATTCCATCAGGTAATATGAAACCTATAAAGGTGTCTACATCAATAAAAGCGAGCCGCTCATCGATACATTGATTGCTTAGTAAAACTATCACTCGACATGGATTTGTTTATTTTCTTTAAAAATTATTGTTTCTTAATTGTTATTAAACAATCTGTAATATTCCATCAGGTAATATGAAACCTATAAAGGTGTCTACATCAATAAAAGCGAGCCAGCCGCTCATCGGTGCATTGATTGCTTAGTAAAACTATCACTCGACATGGATTTTTTAATTTTCTTTGAAAATTATTGTTTCTTAATTATTAATAAACAATCTGTAATATTCCATCAGGTAATATGAAACCTATAAAGGTGTCTACATCAATAAAAGCGAGCCGCTGATCCATGCATTGATTGCTTAGTAAAACTATCACTCGACATGGATTTTTTTATTTTCTATGATAATTATTGTTTCTTAATTGTTAATAAACAATCTGTAATATTCCATCAGGTAATATGAAACTTATAAAGGTGTCTACATCAATAAAAGCGAGCCGCTCATCGATACATTGATTGCTTAGTAAAACTATCACTCGACATGGATTTTTTTATTTTCTTTGAAAATTATTGTTTCTTAGTTGTTAATAAACAATCTGTAATATTCCATCAGGTAATATGAAACTTATAAAGGTGTCTACATCAATAAAAGCGAGCCGCTGATCCATGCATTGATTGCTTAGTAAAACTATCACTCGACATGGATTTTTTTATTTTCTTTGATAATTATTGTTTCTTAATTGTTAATAAACAATCTGTAATATTCCATCAGGTAATATGAAACCTATAAAAGTGTGTACATCAATAAAAGCGAGCCGCTCATAGGTGCATTGATTGCTTAGTAAAACTATCACTCGACATGGATTTTTTAATTTTCTTTGAAAATTATTGTTTCTTAATTGTTAATAAACAATCTGTAATATTCCATCAGGTAATATGAAACCTATAAAGGTGTCTACATCAATAAAAGCGAGCCGCTCATCGATACATTGATTGCTTAGTAAAACTATCACTCGACATGGATTTGTTTATTTTCTTTAAAAATTATTGTTTCTTAATTGTTAATAAACAATCTGTAATATTCCATCAGGTAATATGAAACCTATAAAGGTGTCTACATCAATAAAAGCGAGCCAGCCGCTCATCGGTGCATTGATTGCTTAGTAAAACTATCACTCGACATGGATTTTTTAATTTTCTTTGTAAATTATTGTTTCTTAATTATTAATAAACAATCTGTAATATTCTATCAGGTAATATGAAACCTATAAAGGTGTCTACATCAATAAAAGCGAGCCGCTCATCGGTGCATTGATTGCTTAGTAAAACTATCACTCGACATGGATTTTTTAATTTTCTTTGAAAATTATTGTTTCTTAATTGTTAATAAACAATCTGTAATATTCCATCAGGTAATATGAAACCTATAAAGGTGTCTACATCAATAAAAGCGAGCCGCTGATCCATGCATTGATTGCTTAGTAAAACTATCACTCGACATGGATTTTTTTGTTTTCTTTTAAAATTATTGTTTCTTAGTTGTTAATAAACAATCTGTAATATTCCATCAGGTAATATGAAACCTATAAAGGTGTCTACATCAATAAAAGCGAGCCGCTGATCCATGCATTGATTGCTTAGTGAAACTATCACTCGACATGGATTTTTTTTATTTTCTTTGATAATTATTGTTTCTTAATTGTTAATAAACAATCTGTAATATTCCATCAAGTAATATAAAACCTATAAAGGTGTCTACATCAATAAAAGCGAGCCGCTCATAGGTGCATTGATTGCTTAGTAAAACTATCACTCGACATGGATTTTTTAATTTTCTTTGAAAATTATTGTTTCTTAATTATTAATAAACAATCTGTAATATTCCATCAGGTAATATGAAACCTATAAAGGTGTCTACATCAATAAAAGCGAGCCGCTCATCGGTGCATTGATTGCTTAGTAAAACTATCACTCGACATGGATTTTTTAATTTTCTTTGAAAATTATTGTTTCCTAATTGTTAATAAACAATCTGTAATATTCCATCAGGTAATATGAAACCTATAAAGGTGTCTACATCAATAAAAGCGAGCCGCTGATCCATGCATTGATTGCTTAGTAAAACTATCACTCGACATGGATTTTTTTGTTTTCTTTTAAAATTATTGTTTCTTAATTGTTAATAAACAATCTGTAATATTCCATCAGGTAATATGAAACCTATAAAGGTGTCTACATCAATAAAAGCGAGCCGCTGATCCATGCATTGATTGCTTAGTAAAACTATCACTCGACATGGATTTTTTTTATTTTCTTTGATAATTATTGTTTCTTAATTGTTAATAAACAATCTGTAATATTCCATCAAGTAATATAAAACCTATAAAGGTGTCTACATCAATAAAAGCGAGCCGCTCATAGGTGCATTGATTGCTTAGTAAAACTATCACTCGACATGGATTTTTTTATTTTCTTTGAAAATTATTGTTTCTTAGTTGTTAATAAACAATCTGTAATATTCCATCAGGTAATATGAAACTTATAAAGGTGTCTACATCAATAAAAGCGAGCCGCTGATCCATGCATTGATTGCTTAGTAAAACTATCACTCGACATGGATTTTTTTATTTTCTATGATAATTATTGTTTTTTAATTGTTAATAAACAATCTGTAATATTCCATCAGGTAATATGAAACTTATAAAGGTGTCTACATCAATAAAAGCGAGCCGCTCATCGATACATTGATTGCTTAGTAAAACTATCACTCGACATGGATTTTTTTATTTTCTTTGAAAATTATTGTTTCTTAGTTGTTAATAAACAATCTGTAATATTCCATCAGGTAATATGAAACTTATAAAGGTGTCTACATCAATAAAAGCGAGCCGCTGATCCATGCATTGATTGCTTAGTAAAACTATCACTCGACATGGATTTTTTTATTTTCTTTGATAATTATTGTTTCTTAATTGTTAATAAACAATCTGTAATATTCCATCAGGTAATATGGAACCTATAAAGGTGTGTACATCAATAAAAGCGAGCCGCTCATAGGTGCATTGATTGCTTAGTAAAACTATCACTCGACATGGATTTTTTAATTTTCTTTGAAAATTATTGTTTCTTAATTGTTAATAAACAATCTGTAATATTCTATCAGGTAATATGAAACCTATAAAGGTGTCTACATCAATAAAAGCGAGCCGCTCATCGATACATTGATTGCTTAGTAAAACTATCACTCGACATGGATTTGTTTATTTTCTTTAAAAATTATTGTTTCTTAATTGTTAATAAACAATCTGTAATATTCCATCAGGTAATATGAAACCTATAAAGGTGTCTACATCAATAAAAGCGAGCCGCTCATCGGTGCATTGATTGCTTAGTAAAACTATCACTCGACATGGATTTTTTAATTTTCTTTGAAAATTATTGTTTCTTAATTGTTAATAAACAATCTGTAATATTCCATCTGGTAATATGAAACCTATAAAGGTGTCTACATCAATAAAAGCGAGCCGCTGATCCATGCATTGATTGCTTAGTAAAACTATCACTCGACATGGATTTTTTTGTTTTCTTTTAAAATTATTGTTTCTTAGTTGTTAATAAACAATCTGTAATATTCCATCAGGTAATATGAAACCTATAAAGGTGTCTACATCAATAAAAGCGAGCCGCTGATCCATGCATTGATTGCTTAGTAAAACTATCACTCGACATGGATTTTTTTATTTTCTATGATAATTATTGTTTCTTAATTGTTAATAAACAATCTGTAATATTCCATCAGGTAATATGAAACTTATAAAGGTGTCTACATCAATAAAAGCGAGCCGCTCATCGATACATTGATTGCTTAGTAAAACTATCACTCGACATGGATTTTTTTATTTTCTTTGAAAATTATTGTTTCTTAGTTGTTAATAAACAATCTGTAATATTCCATCAGGTAATATGAAACTTATAAAGGTGTCTACATCAATAAAAGCGAGCCGCTGATCCATGCATTGATTGCTTAGTAAAACTATCACTCGACATGGATTTTTTTATTTTCTTTGATAATTATTGTTTCTTAATTGTTAATAAACAATCTGTAATATTCCATCAGGTAATATGAAACCTATAAAGGTGTGTACATCAATAAAAGCGAGCCGCTCATAGGTGCATTGATTGCTTAGTAAAACTATCACTCGACATGGATTTTTTAATTTTCTTTGAAAATTATTGTTTCTTAATTGTTAATAAACAATCTGTAATATTCCATCAGGTAATATGAAACCTATAAAGGTGTCTACATCAATAAAAGCGAGCCGCTCATCGATACATTGATTGCTTAGTAAAACTATCACTCGACATGGATTTGTTTATTTTCTTTAAAAATTATTGTTTCTTAATTGTTAATAAACAATCTGTAATATTCCATCAGGTAATATGAAACCTATAAAGGTGTCTACATCAATAAAAGCGAGCCAGCCGCTCATCGGTGCATTGATTGCTTAGTAAAACTATCACTCGACATGGATTTTTTAATTTTCTTTGTAAATTATTGTTTCTTAATTATTAATAAACAATCTGTAATATTCCATCAGGTAATATGAAACCTATAAAGGTGTCTACATCAATAAAAGCGAGCCGCTCATCGGTGCATTGATTGCTTAGTAAAACTATCACTCGACATGGATTTTTTAATTTTCTTTGAAAATTATTGTTTCCTAATTGTTAATAAACAATCTGTAATATTCCATCAGGTAATATGAAACCTATAAAGGTGTCTACATCAATAAAAGCGAGCCGCTGATCCATGCATTGATTGCTTAGTAAAACTATCACTCGACATGGATTTTTTTGTTTTCTTTTAAAATTATTGTTTCTTAATTGTTAATAAACAATCTGTAATATTCCATCAGGTAATATGAAACCTATAAAGGTGTCTACATCAATAAAAGCGAGCCGCTGATCCATGCATTGATTGCTTAGTAAAACTATCACTCGACATGGATTTTTTTTATTTTCTTTGATAATTATTGTTTCTTAATTGTTAATAAACAATCTGTAATATTCCATCAAGTAATATAAAACCTATAAAGGTGTCTACATCAATAAAAGCGAGCCGCTCATAGGTGCATTGATTGCTTAGTAAAACTATCACTCGACATGGATTTTTTTATTTTCTTTGAAAATTATTGTTTCTTAGTTGTTAATAAACAATCTGTAATATTCCATCAGGTAATATGAAACTTATAAAGGTGTCTACATCAATAAAAGCGAGCCGCTGATCCATGCATTGATTGCTTAGTAAAACTATCACTCGACATGGATTTTTTTATTTTCTATGATAATTATTGTTTTTTAATTGTTAATAAACAATCTGTAATATTCCATCAGGTAATATGAAACTTATAAAGGTGTCTACATCAATAAAAGCGAGCCGCTCATCGATACATTGATTGCTTAGTAAAACTATCACTCGACATGGATTTTTTTATTTTCTTTGAAAATTATTGTTTCTTAGTTGTTAATAAACAATCTGTAATATTCCATCAGGTAATATGAAACTTATAAAGGTGTCTACATCAATAAAAGCGAGCCGCTGATCCATGCATTGATTGCTTAGTAAAACTATCACTCGACATGGATTTTTTTATTTTCTTTGATAATTATTGTTTCTTAATTGTTAATAAACAATCTGTAATATTCCATCAGGTAATATGGAACCTATAAAGGTGTGTACATCAATAAAAGCGAGCCGCTCATAGGTGCATTGATTGCTTAGTAAAACTATCACTCGACATGGATTTTTTAATTTTCTTTGAAAATTATTGTTTCTTAATTGTTAATAAACAATCTGTAATATTCTATCAGGTAATATGAAACCTATAAAGGTGTCTACATCAATAAAAGCGAGCCGCTCATCGATACATTGATTGCTTAGTAAAACTATCACTCGACATGGATTTGTTTATTTTCTTTAAAAATTATTGTTTCTTAATTGTTAATAAACAATCTGTAATATTCCATCAGGTAATATGAAACCTATAAAGGTGTCTACATCAATAAAAGCGAGCCGCTCATCGGTGCATTGATTGCTTAGTAAAACTATCACTCGACATGGATTTTTTAATTTTCTTTGAAAATTATTGTTTCTTAATTGTTAATAAACAATCTGTAATATTCCATCTGGTAATATGAAACCTATAAAGGTGTCTACATCAATAAAAGCGAGCCGCTGATCCATGCATTGATTGCTTAGTAAAACTATCACTCGACATGGATTTTTTTGTTTTCTTTTAAAATTATTGTTTCTTAGTTGTTAATAAACAATCTGTAATATTCCATCAGGTAATATGAAACCTATAAAGGTGTCTACATCAATAAAAGCGAGCCGCTGATCCATGCATTGATTGCTTAGTAAAACTATCACTCGACATGGATTTTTTTATTTTCTATGATAATTATTGTTTCTTAATTGTTAATAAACAATCTGTAATATTCCATCAGGTAATATGAAACTTATAAAGGTGTCTACATCAATAAAAGCGAGCCGCTCATCGATACATTGATTGCTTAGTAAAACTATCACTCGACATGGATTTTTTTATTTTCTTTGAAAATTATTGTTTCTTAGTTGTTAATAAACAATCTGTAATATTCCATCAGGTAATATGAAACTTATAAAGGTGTCTACATCAATAAAAGCGAGCCGCTGATCCATGCATTGATTGCTTAGTAAAACTATCACTCGACATGGATTTTTTTATTTTCTTTGATAATTATTGTTTCTTAATTGTTAATAAACAATCTGTAATATTCCATCAGGTAATATGAAACCTATAAAGGTGTGTACATCAATAAAAGCGAGCCGCTCATAGGTGCATTGATTGCTTAGTAAAACTATCACTCGACATGGATTTTTTAATTTTCTTTGAAAATTATTGTTTCTTAATTGTTAATAAACAATCTGTAATATTCCATCAGGTAATATGAAACCTATAAAGGTGTCTACATCAATAAAAGCGAGCCGCTCATCGATACATTGATTGCTTAGTAAAACTATCACTCGACATGGATTTGTTTATTTTCTTTAAAAATTATTGTTTCTTAATTGTTAATAAACAATCTGTAATATTCCATCAGGTAATATGAAACCTATAAAGGTGTCTACATCAATAAAAGCGAGCCAGCCGCTCATCGGTGCATTGATTGCTTAGTAAAACTATCACTCGACATGGATTTTTTAATTTTCTTTGTAAATTATTGTTTCTTAATTATTAATAAACAATCTGTAATATTCCATCAGGTAATATGAAACCTATAAAGGTGTCTACATCAATAAAAGCGAGCCGCTCATCGGTGCATTGATTGCTTAGTAAAACTATCACTCGACATGGATTTTTTAATTTTCTTTGAAAATTATTGTTTCTTAATTGTTAATAAACAATCTGTAATATTCCATCAGGTAATATGAAACCTATAAAGGTGTCTACATCAATAAAAGCGAGCCGCTGATCCATGCATTGATTGCTTAGTAAAACTATCACTCGACATGGATTTTTTTTATTTTCTTTGATAATTATTGTTTCTTAATTGTTAATAAACAATCTGTAATATTCCATCAAGTAATATAAAACCTATAAAGGTGTCTACATCAATAAAAGCGAGCCGCTCATAGGTGCATTGATTGCTTAGTAAAACTATCACTCGACATGGATTTTTTTATTTTCTTTGAAAATTATTGTTTCTTAGTTGTTAATAAACAATCTGTAATATTCCATCAGGTAATATGAAACTTATAAAGGTGTCTACATCAATAAAAGCGAGCCGCTGATCCATGCATTGATTGCTTAGTAAAACTATCACTCGACATGGATTTTTTTATTTTCTATGATAATTATTGTTTCTTAATTGTTAATAAACAATCTGTAATATTCCATCAGGTAATATGAAACTTATAAAGGTGTCTACATCAATAAAAGCGAGCCGCTCATCGATACATTGATTGCTTAGTAAAACTATCACTCGACATGGATTTTTTTATTTTCTTTGAAAATTATTGTTTCTTAGTTGTTAATAAACAATCTGTAATATTCCATCAGGTAATATGAAACTTATAAAGGTGTCTACATCAATAAAAGCGAGCCGCTGATCCATGCATTGATTGCTTAGTAAAACTATCACTCGACATGGATTTTTTTATTTTCTTTGATAATTATTGTTTCTTAATTGTTAATAAACAATCTGTAATATTCCATCAGGTAATATGAAACCTATAAAGGTGTGTACATCAATAAAAGCGAGCCGCTCATAGGTGCATTGATTGCTTAGTAAAACTATCACTCGACATGGATTTTTTTATTTTCTTTGAAAATTATTGTTTCTTAATTGTTAATAAACAATCTGTAATATTCCATCAGGTAATATGAAACCTATAAAGGTGTCTACATCAATAAAAGCGAGCCGCTCATCGATACATTGATTGCTTAGTAAAACTATCACTCGACATGGATTTGTTTATTTTCTTTAAAAATTATTGTTTCTTAATTGTTAATAAACAATCTGTAATATTCCATCAGGTAATATGAAACCTATAAAGGTGTCTACATCAATAAAAGCGAGCCAGCCGCTCATCGGTGCATTGATTGCTTAGTAAAACTATCACTCGACATGGATTTTTTAATTTTCTTTGTAAATTATTGTTTCTTAATTATTAATAAACAATCTGTAATATTCCATCAGGTAATATGAAACCTATAAAGGTGTCTACATCAATAAAAGCGAGCCGCTCATCGGTGCATTGATTGCTTAGTAAAACTATCACTCGACATGGATTTTTTAATTTTCTTTGAAAATTATTGTTTCTTAATTGTTAATAAACAAACTGTAATATTCCATCAGGTAATATGAAACCTATAAAGGTGTCTACATCAATAAAAGCAAGCCGCTGATCCATGCATTGATTGCTTAGTAAAACTATCACTCGACATGGATTTTTTTGTTTTCTTTTAAAATTATTGTTTCTTAGTTGTTAATAAACAATCTGTAATATTCCATCAGGTAATATGAAACCTATAAAGGTGTCTACATCAATAAAAGCGAGCCGCTGATCCATGCATTGATTGCTTAGTAAAACTATCACTCGACATGGATTTTTTTTATTTTCTTTGATAATTATTGTTTCTTAATTGTTAATAAACAATCTGTAATATTCCATCAAGTAATATAAAACCTATAAAGGTGTCTACATCAATAAAAGCGAGCCGCTCATAGGTGCATTGATTGCTTAGTAAAACTATCACTCGACATGGATTTTTTAATTTTCTTTGAAAATTATTGTTTCTTAATTGTTAATAAACAATTTGTAATATTCCATCAGGTAATATGAAACCTATAAAGGTGTCTACATCAATAAAAGCGAGCCGCTCATCGATACATTGATTGCTTAGTAAAACTATCACTCGACATGGATTTTTTTATTTTCTTTGAAAATTATTGTTTCTTAATTGTTAATAAACAATCTATAATATTCTATCAGGTAATATGAAACCTATAAAGGTGTCTACATCAATAAAAGCGAGCCGCTCATCGATGCATTGATTGCTTAGTAAAACTATCACTCGACATGGTTTTTTTATTTTTTTTGAAAATTATTGTTTCCTAATTGTTAATAAACAATCAGCAAATAAAAGCGAGCCGCTCATACCATGCCGGTGCATCTGTGCATTGATTGATTAGTTAAACTATCACTTGACATAAATTTTTCTATTATCTTTGAAACTTTTAGTTTCTTAATTGTTAATAAATAATCTGTAATATTCCATCAGGTAATATAGAATCTATTTTTTATTGCACATAAAATTTGTATTATGTTTTTTTAATTAAGTTAATTGACTATATTATAACAAAACATAGTATAATTATTATTAACTTAAATTGTACTTGCTGTTATTTGTACCTAACTGCAGAACTTTTTTTTTTAATTTGTAAATTTACTCAAATATATATAAAGAGAATTCAATGTAATGAATTTGCTGGGCGACTGTAATGTACAGTTATGTGTTTGCATCACGTCATAAAAAACGACGCAAGAACGGGTACGGAAACGAGGCTAACTTCAGCGACGTCCCGCACGCAATTTATCCACTATAGAGTGGCGTGCTCTGGCTAACCACGCAGCAAGAACAACACGCACAGAGGTATTAAACACAATACGCGGCCTCACCCTACCACACGCCTGAAGGCAAATAATATTATAAACACCATAGGAATAATATTAATGATAATATGAATATTGAAAGAGAGCCAAAAGTAGAGTATTATAGACAGACATAATACATACACAATTACGCAAGAACAATGTTAACCGCACAACCAATTACCAAATTATTAACCACGAGAATAATCGCATTAAGATCAAACACAAGTACATCTCTAAGAGACTAACATTAGCAAATAAAAAGTGTCAAGACTAGGCAAGCCGGTCGCACTGTCGTTAAAAGCAAAGTTACCAAACCTGAATGGCTTGTTGCTTGCTGTAAGTAAGAGCGATAAGGAACACTGAAGGACACGACAAAGGTGCACACTAAAGTTATCACAATGTAAACCTGAGAAAAAAAAGACGATGATTTAATTGGTAATCTGTGTGATTATGTGAGTGGTTAATCATATTTGCGGTATTGCACTACCCGCTGCAAACTTAATTCTGGAAGGTCACTGACATTGTTAGCTTCGGCGCAAAGTCACGTCCTACCAAACAAAAATAGTCTCTGAGTGAGATGTCCGTATGTTTTGTTAATAGGTACGTAGCCAACCGATTAGAGACGTGGATGACAAGAAGTAGAAGTAGTAGAATCATGACAAACTGCTGGTGAATTGGAAGTCCGACTCAAAAAGATGAGGACAACCAAAAACCAATACCAGACTACAATTTGAGAAGATCATCTGTTCCGCAACCTTTCAATCATCCTCAATTGACCCTGTGGACTCAAAGCTCAGTCTGATACGTTGAATCTCAGCAACCCTGGAAGCGTTACCCAGGCACCTCCAAAACAAAAAACAAATTAACATCTTATGAGGCAATTTATCGAGCCCAAGACCCGGAACACAAATAGGAGTAGTCGGCAACTACCACCATCAGCCAAAAATTTACGTCACCTAACAAGGGACAAAAACACTTACCCGGAGCTTTGGACACATCTCGGCCTAAAGTCTAAAATGCAACTTTTGTTAAAGCAACATTGTTACACAGCAACCAAAAACCAATACCAGATTACATTTCGAAAAGATCATCCGCTCCCGCAACCTGTCAATCATCTCCGATTGACATTGTGGACTCAAAGCTCCGTCTGATATGTTGGAACTCAGCAACCCAGAAGCATTACCAAGGGACTCCCAAAACAAAAACAAAGTATAAATTAACATCTTCTAGAGCAATTCATCGACCCCAACACCCAGAACACCGTCATCTAGGCATTTACCGCCAGACTATACAACAATACACCCACTAAGTTATATTTGCGTTAGCTTATTTACGAGGTCTGAGCATGCGCACTATAGACATTTGAGAAAAAAAATTTAGTCTGTGAGTAGTTGCGTTGTATAGTAACACGTTGCCGGTTTATTCACTACCCATTCTTTTATTTCTGGTATTAGTTCCTTTGTCCATTTTCTCTTTTTTCTTTTTTTCTACTGCCTCTGCTATTTTTTTATTGCATTCTCTCTTGTCCGTTTCTTTGCTTCTTGTTTACTAATTTTTTTCTTTGTTTTTTTTTTCTTTTAACATTTCTTTCCAGCATATTTTTTTACTGTTTTTGATCGCTTTTTCCATGTTTTTTTTGCCATTTTTTAGTTCTTTTTTAGCTTTGTCAGTATTTTCTCCCCTTTTTCTCAGTCTTTTGACTTTCTTTGTTGATTGTATTGTTTTATTCCTGCTTTTCTTGACCTCTTTGCATCACTGTATTAATGAGGTTCTCTTTTTTTTCCTTCTCTTTACTTGAGGATTTGATTCTTTTACTGTTACTTCAACTTTTCCGAGTACCTTTTGCATATTTCCTTTATATTCTCGTTTTTAGTCACAATTTTAAAAAGGCGGCATATTTAATGTGATTAAATTACTCCAGACATTTATAAAGACCCTGTTTAATACCTCCTATATCGGCTCACACTATTCTCTTTTTTTAATTTGATTTACTCACTATATATATTTTCCCTCTCACCGCTGTTGCCACCAGCAGGTTCTTAGTATTATTAATTCTTTAACATTTTATAGAGTTTTTTTACAATTGTTTGTTTACATAACCTAAGATTTTTCTAGAGTGGAATTTCTCACACATGGGTTTCATTTCTCTTTTTATCCAGAAAATAACTGTTTTTGAGTCAGTCTAAAAAAGGGTTTTTGATTTTTAAGTACTGTTTTTGAGCTTTGATTGCAGCTACTGACAGTACAAAATTAGGAATTAAAAACTTTTTTAGTAAAACTAATTTTGCTTGCAATAGGTGCACGTTTACTGTACCTTGGTTTTTAATTTTTTTAAATACCGCTGTAGTTTTAAACCTCTTGACAGATTTACAAAATACTATGACCCGCTACTTTTTTTTTATTTGAGTTGGTTTTAGTGCCCTGTGATGGATTTAAATGATGGGATCAAGTTTAAAGGAAAATACCAAACAATAAATACAAATGGAGCGTTGGCTATCTCTGTAAGATTTATACGTATTAAATTTAAACAACATTATACTATATTATTTACTCAACAGAAAACACAATTTCCAAATGGATTTCTTCTTGTATTTGTTTCTAAAGGAGACAATCACGAATGCAATAAAGCTTCATCGTTACTAACAAATGCGGAAATTGTAATTATAAATCAAACAACAAAAGTTACATTTGAAGTCAATATTGGAAAATCTGAAGATGAATATTTAATTGCTATATTTATAGTATTGGGAATAAATATAATTGTATGCCTAATTTTTGCAATGATCAGTTCTATATTCTATTATTTTGGCCGCTTTAAAAATTTGGAAGAATTTGATACAAGCAAGTAGAACTTATATAAAAATATATTAGTTTACAGATTTAATTTACAGTCAGTATCAGCTCGGATAACGAAAGTGAAACTTTTATTGAAATGTTAGAGTTGAAAGTTGGAGATTTTGTAAAACGTGGTAGTATAAATAATAAAAAAGCATTGAATTATGTATGGCATGTAGCCAATATTGCTTTATTTTATGGAGTTCCTGTAGTTCAGTTTATGATTTCGTATCAAAAGGTAAACTTCATAATATTTATAAAAAACAATTTTTTTATTTTTTTTATTTTTAGGCAGTAAATTTATCTGGGAATTTAGATTTATGTTATCACAACTTCCATTGTTTGCATCCATATTATTTTACTGCTTTTAATCATATTTATTCCAATATTGGCTATATACTTTTTGGAATATTATTTCTTGCTATAACATTATTTAGGAGTTTTAAGATTAAAAATATAGAGGTATGTATAATATTTTATGTATATGTATGCAAACTTAAAAATGGTACTACAAATTTAGAACTGCGGAATTCAAAAGTTTCATGGTCTGTACTATTCAATGGGTTTTGCTTTAGTTTTTGAAGGTGTTTTTTCAGCTTGTTACCACATATGCCCAAATCAAGCAAATTTTCAATTTGGTAATAACATACATAAGTAAATAGTTTAAAAAAATATTAAATTGTTTTTTTTTTAGATACAAGTTTTATGTATGTAATGGTGGTATTGATTTTGGTGAAACTATATCAAAACAGACATCCTGATATTAATGCAAGTGCTTATGGCACGTTTGCTGTTTTAGGAATGTGTGTAATTATTGGTAAAAGTATTATATATATTTAGTTACAATTTATTAAACAATTATTATAATTTGCAGCTATGTTTGGAATTCTTTTTAACAATACTGAAGTCATGGTAACATTTATACTATTTTATATCATCTTTTGTTTATATATTAGTTTAAAAATGTATTACTTTGGATATATTATGATTGGTTTGAATAATATTTATACGTTTTATAAATTGAGAAACACTATTTCTACAGTTTTGAAACCTATGCGAAAGAGTAAGTTATTAAATATTTTTTAATTGTTTTTTTACAAACATTTACCAGAACAACTTTCATTAACATTATAAAATTGCTTTTTAATTTATACTAACAAAGTTTTTCAATCTTTTGATGTCCGCTTTTGGACGTAAACTTCCTTAATAATAACTTCCTGCTACTTCTTTTATGTCGTTTAGTCATCTTTTCTTCTTTGGTCTTCCTGTTCTTTTATATGTTTTTTTTTTTGGGCGTCAGTAGCCAGTAGGTAACTTGAGTTGTTCATCTCGGCCATACGTTCTGCAACGTCGTTTATCTGGGTTCTTTTATGCTCATTTAAACTTACTCCAAGTTTCACATTCCATTGCACGTTGAGTAAATCTTCATTTAAAAATAACCTATTCCAAGTTTCAGCCTTTAATAATAAAAAAAACACGTGTGTTGGTTATTAAAAGATTTGTATTACTCTCGCTTCTTCTCACATAGTGAATTTTAACTCTTGTTAATAGAAGTAACTTTCAATAACTTGATAATAAACACTTAAGTGGATGAGCGAGAACCCCAGTTTAAACTATCCGTTTATCAAAAGATCCATTGGTACTTATGTTTTTGAATCACCCACCTACCCGCCTAAGTGTTTGTCATCAAAAGATTAACATTTTCTTAATTCTTTATTTTTTTTTTATCAAGGGATTAGACATCACTACTGCTTTCTTCAATATAAAAACTTTTAACGCTTGCAAAACAAAAAAACTTCCAATATCTTAATAACTAACACATCGATGGGTGGGGCCTATCTGTCCGTATTCATGTTTTAAAATGACCTACCCACCTGTCTGTCGTCAAGGGGTTGGATATTACCATCACTTTCTTTGACATAAATTTTTTTAATGCTAGCAAAGAAGAGAAATTTCCAATTTCTTGATATCTAACACTTAGGCGGGAGACCGGGAACCATCCCTCTGTACTAAGTGAACCACTTACCCGTTTTGACATAGAAATTTTAACGCTTGTATAAAAGTAAAACTTTCAACTTTTTGACTTAGACGAGTGGACGAAATTGGATTTCACTATTACCTTCTTTGATATAATTTTTTTAACGCTTGCAGAGAAGAGACGCTTTCAATTTCTTAAAAACAAATCATCCGCCCGTACTTATGTTTTGAAGTAACCTACTCACCCGTCTAAGTATTGGTCATCAACAAATTGGAATTTTTTCTTCTTTGCAATTGTTAAAAGTTTCTATGTAAAAAAAATAATAGTAACATCTAAGTTCTCCACAATCACTTTTTCCAACATAGTGACTAACAAAAATTGCAAAGATAACAACTATCTTAGTAACACGCGCGTTCCTTTTTACCGTGAAATGTTGTTTTGCGTACTCGTGGTTTGTGGACTCAAGTTTGAATTGCAATGTGTGTGTCTTACCTACCCACCCAAGTATTGGTTATCAAGAATTGACATCACCACATTCTCTGTAAATATAAGGACTTTTAACTCGGCGTTATTAGTCTTCTTAGGCTAATTTGCCAAAAATCTAAACTAACTAATAAGGACTTTTATCGATTGCAAAGAAGAGAAACTCCCAATCCCTTGCTAACAAATACTTGGACGGGTGATTGGTTACTTCAGTTCAAATTATTTGTTAGTAATCTTTATCTGAAAAAACCGACCAGCCCATCACAACGTCGTTCATCAGAAGATTTTTATCTTTTTTAACGTTTCCAAAAAAAAGTAACTTTCGAGAACCTGTGTTACATCATCCGTCCGTACTCATGTTTTGGACAATCCTATCTACTCGCCCAAGTGTTTGTCATCAAGCGATTGAAAATCACCATTATTTTCTTTAACATAGAGGCTCAACGCTTGCAAATAAGAGGAATTTACCATTTTTTAATAATTAAGATTTGGGCGGGAAAGCAGGAACCCTAGTTTAAACCATCCGTCCGTATTCATGTTCTGAAGTGACACCAATTTGTCCAAGTGTTTGTCATCTAAGGATTAAATATCACTATCACATCGTTTGACAAAGAAAGTTTTAAAAAGAAAAAAAACTTTTAATTTCTTGATAACTTCTTCTTCTTCTTCTTCTTCTTTGCGCGACTAGGATTTTTCTATTTGTCTATTTGTTTGTTTCTGACCCAGATTCTGTTGTTGTTGACTGTAAATTGTCTTTCCACTTCTTTGGCGGTTTTCCAACTAGTCTCCTGGTATACAGCTTGTTATTTTTGCATATGTTTACTATGTGATCTGGACTCATCCTACGTGTTCATTCCATTTCTTCTTCCTCACCTTTATCCATTTGTTGACGTCTTGTATGTTGCATTGCTCTTGTATTCGTTTGTTTGTCTGTCTTTTAGTGTCAGTCCTACAATTTGGTCTTAGGATTTTCATCTCCACATTATTGATTATCTATTTTGTTGTTTTTGTGTCTGCTCTCGTTTCTGCCGCGTATATTAGGATTGACTTCACCGCTGTCTTATATATTCTCAGCTTGCTCTCTGTGGACATATATTTGTTTCTCCATATGGAATCTCTTAGACATCCGTTTACTCGCAGCGCTTTTGTAGCTTGCCTCTTTACTTCTGCTGTTAGACTTCTTGCGCTAGTGATGTTTGTTGCAAGGTAGTTGAAAATCATCACCTGCTCTACAATTTTGCCCTCTATTTTCAGTTTGCATCTCCGTGGTTCTTTACTGATTACCATGCATTTTGTTTTTTCCGCCGATATCTGCATATTGTATTTCTTTGTTGCAATGTTAAAAGCGAGCAGTTGTTTTTGCAGGTCATCTTCGTTGTCCGCAGTAGTACCGAATCGTTTGTTTTGTAAAGACCCATTCTATAGGGGCTGAGCAAGTTGTTTTGTCGTATTTCTCCCTTTAGAGCTATGTGTTGTGTTTCTCCGTTTAATGTTATTATTTTAGTTTTGTTATTGTTATTTAATTCTTTAATTAGATCTATTAAGCAGCTTTCTATTTTTTGTGTTTTTATAAGTTTCAGAATGTCTTTTAGTTTCACCCTGTCGAATGCGTTCTTTAAGTCCACAAAACACATATATGCAGGCTTGTTGTATTCGATAGATTTTTCTACTATCTGCCTGACCATGAATGTTGCGTCTGTTGTACTTCAATTTTTTTTAAAGCCTTGCTGTTTCTCTGCCACTTCTCCTTTTTTTCTATTTTTTTTTTTTTAGTACTGCAGTTAGTAATTTAAGCGTACTGTTCAGTAGGCTAATGTCCCTGTAGTTTTCTGACTTTTTTCTGTTGCTTTTTTTGGTATTGGTATTAGGAGACTTTCTTTCATTCTTTTGGTACTTTTGTCGTGATTATTATGTTGTTGAATAATTTATGTAGATTTTTGTGTAGTGTTGGTCCACCATATTTTATGAATTCATTGTGAATTCTATCTGCACCCGGCGCTTTTTTTGTTTTTTAGATGTTTTATTTGTGTATTCATTTTTTCTTCTGATATATGTATTTCATCTTTATTTTCGACGTTTTTGTTGCTTTTTTCATCATTGTCTTTCTCTTCCTCTTTCGCTTCACAATAAAGTTTTGTGAAGTGTTTTGTTCACTGTTCTTCCGTGACGCAGTCTATTTTTATGAATTCGTTTATATCTGTTCTTTGTCTTTTTATCATTTTCCACACTATCTTTTGAGATTCGTAAAGGTCGTGCTCCATGTCTTTGGTGAATTTTTTCCAGTATTGTTTTTTTATGGTGTCTATTTCTTGCTTTACTCTGTTTCTTGTTTTCCCATATTCTTCTCTTGTTTCATGTGTTTTTCTTCTTTTGTGGTTTAAGAATGCATGTTTCTTTTCCGTTGCTAGTATTTTAACTTGTTTATTGTACCATGATGTTTTGTATTCGCTTTTATTTCTATTTGTTTTTTGCCCAATGCCTCTTCTGCAGCCTGCAGCATGCTTCCTTTAATGATTTTCTAGGATTCTTCTATATCTCCCCCTGCTTCTAGGTTGTGTGTGTTCAGTTTTGCTGTTAGTCTGTTTCTGTAGAGCTCTTTCGTTCTTTCATTCTCTAGGCTTTCTATATTTAGTCGTTTTTGTGTTATGTTTTTTTTTTCTTGCGAGGTTTATTGCAATTCTTATTTCCCTAGTACGAGTTCATAGTCCAATCCTACGTTTGCTGAAGACAGTATGCGTACGTCTAGTATGTCCTTTGGGTGTATTTCCCTGTTTGTTATAATATAGTCGATCATGGAGGTGTGTCCTCTTGTATTTAACCATGTAGTTTTGTGTTGTATGTGTTATTGATTTAGAGACTATTTAGTAAACATATTTCTATTAGCTTTTCTCCATTCTCATTGAGAGTCTCCTCATTGAACTTTTGTTTTAGCCCGTCTATAGCGTGTTACCCACTTGTGCGTTGAGGTCCCTAAAGATGATCGTTTTACTACCCGTTGTTGTAGTATCTATAAGGTCTTGTAGGTGTTGATAAAAGAGGTCCTTACGTTCTTTAGGTTTTGTGATGTCCGGTGCATAGATTGGTATAACATTTAGTGTGGTGTTTTTTTGGTTTTAGAATGACGAGCATCATGTGTTCGTCCACGTATTTTATGTCTGTTATAGTATGTTTGTATTTTTTGTTTATCAGCAGCCCTACACCCCTTTGTACTCGTTTATCTTTTTCCACTCCACTGTACAGTAATTTGTAGTTATTCGTGTTGACACTTACTTTTTCTTTCTTTTTGGTTTCGCTCAAGGCACATATTTCGATTGCGTGAGTTTCCAATTCCTGTACAATTTCCTGATCTTTCTTATTCCATGAAGCAATGTTCCATGCGCCAATTTTTAGTATATCCAATCTTGTCCTTTTTCGTGCTGTATTTGTTATCGTTGTGTCTGTCCAGTTCCGAGGCTTGTTATTGGTTCCAGGACCACTGTTTTGTTTTACCGCAAGCAGGTCGCTGAGCTTACTTGGAATCTTCCTTTTTTTTATCCAGGCTTGAGACCGGCTATGATTCCACTGGGCTACTCAATCTACCCAGCATTCTCATAGGCAGAGTTTCTCGATAACTAAAATTTTAATTTAAAAAGTAAAAAGTAAAAAAAAGTAGGCAAAAACCTCAGTTTAAACCATTCATCCGTATTCATGTTCTGGAAGAACCCATAAGATTGAATTTAACCATCACCTTCTTTGACATCATCTTTTGATGACCAACATTTGGAAGTGTAGGTAAATCACTCCATATCATGGTTACCAGCGAGTAGTTTGAACTTGAGTGCACACTTGTCCATCCAACTGTTTGTTATTAAAAAATTGGAAATTTCTTTTGTTTGCAAGTGTTAGAAGTCCCTTCGTTAGAGGAGGAAGAAGTGATATTTATTTTCTTTAATGACCAGTAATTTGAACTGAAGTGTCCACCCACCTGTTCAAGAGATTGTTAACAAAAAAAAATTATTTTTTTTTGCAAGCGTTAGAAATCTTTATGCTAGAAAAAGAGATAATAAATCAAAGTTCTTGATGACCAGCACTTCGGTGCGTGGTTGAGTCATAGAAATTATAAATACAATCGAGTAATTTAAACTGAAATACCTACCCATTTGTTCAAACAAAAAATGGATCGGCTTTGGTTGGAATAGTTGGAGAGTCAAGGAGATTATCACACCCGCTAAGTGCTACAGGTGCAAAAGAGTAGGGCACAAAACCTCCTATTGCAGCATAGAAAAATCCTGCCACATATGCGGTAAAACCGATCACAGGATTAGAGATTGCATCCAGAAACAGTTGTGCTCCGTAAACGGTCATAAAGCGGAGTTGATAAAATGCCCCAAATACAAAAATCTTGTTAAAAAAATCAAACAAGAAAAAAGCACAACCAGCAATGGCAAAAATTAAAATTATCCAAATCAACTTGAACAGGTGTTTAGGTCATAAAACTACACAAGCATATCTGCTCGGTAGAAGGCAAACTTGTTTATGGTCTCAGAGCCAAACAAAAAGATGACACGGCCAAAACTAAATCACTGACCAAAACATGGATGCAGCTAAATACGTCTTAAAACCCAGTTCTGCTCTACACAACAATTTGCATGGAAAAGGTTGGGTCTAGTAGTTCTCAACAAAGGTGGCTCGCCGACCTATGAATGCAATAATAAGAGGTTTATGTGGACATTACAATGTGCTTATTTAAGGTAAGCGAGGCCGCCAATTTAAGCGACCACAAGAGCATCGAAATGACTAAGAAAAACGCATCCAACTGGTAGGTATACTAAAAAAATTAAGATAACAAACCTGCAAAAAATAAAACAAATTGTTCAGCAAAGCAAAAGTAACAATGCTACTAACTTCACCAATATCATAATTAAAGTTTGCAACAACATCTTTGTTAAAAAACGGTTTAGGCTGAGCCAAAGTCTTGGCTATTAGTAGAACAAGAAAATTGCCAGCCTACGGAAACCTATTGGCAAAAAAAGGTGACCAAGGTAAATAAACTCAACTTGGACAAAAACTAAAGCAGACCTTCAAGACAGCCAAAAACCTAAAAGTGGCTATTAAGGAAGCAAAAAAAGTGCTGGCTCAAGTTCTGTGGCAAAATTGACTCGGATATATAAAACTTAGGTTATAGAATTAAAACAAATTAGGTGGGCACCCAAAGCTCCGTCAAGTTCCCGTCAGAAAAGCAGTACAAGATGGTATAAAATTTGTTTCCAGGTTATCCGGAGATAGATTGGGTGTATGACAACGTTGAAAAAGAAAATTCTCCGCTTTGCATTGTGAAAGAAGCCGGCCCAAACTAGATTCCAAAAAAAATTAATTTCGTCAAGAGCTGCTGAAAACAATCACTTGATCAAACATCTGATAAATCGCCGAGCTACACTTAATTAAAAAACTAATATATAAACCAAATGCCTGATCGCCACGCTGGGGAAACTTCTGAAGCATATTTTAAATAACAAGCTCCTGAAAAAAAATTAAAAAAATGAACGCCATAGTAGAAAAAACAAGTGAAAAAATATGCAAGAGAGGCCAAGAACAATAAGCAACATACAGCACTAGTCACAGTCGATGTGATAAATTAGGTTCCTAGAAAGGAATTATACAAGCACTCAAGGAAAATGTATTTCCCTATCTCATTAACATGATTAAGGCATATCTGAGAGATTGGACCATCACAGTCGGAAATTGTATTATTCTAATGACGCGTTGTTCTACAGAAATCGATTCTAGACCTGATTTTTAAAAACATTTATTATGACGCTGTACTGAAGTTTAATATGACGGTGGTAATCTCTGATAAGTGCGTACAAAAAGATATAAAAATGCTAGTGAATTGGAGCTCAGAAGGATCGGAAAATGGTAGGACAAAAATGCCCTAACGCTGGAAAATAATAAAACGGAAGTTTAAAAAAAAACAGGCGTATACCCTAAAGAACATTACCTTAAGAGTGAGAAGCGTAAATATCGACAGCCAAAAGCAAGCAAATACTTCGGAATAACGTTAAGCCATAACTTAAGTATGTGAAAACACATGGCAAGAACAGAAGTCAAAGTAGCCAACATAAAAAACGCAGGACCCAATAAAAGAAGATCGTTGTCCTCGGTAGTCAACTTAATTATATTATATGGGGCATTAGTGTGGTATGGTATGATTGAATGGCCAACAAAAACTTTAAATTGTTGCTAGAAAAGTTACTTAAAAAGGGTAGCTAGCGTTTACTAAACCGGTTCAACTCAGGCAGTGGAAGGAATCATTCTAATTTATCTGCGCATCAGGAAAAAGATTCTGCTCCAAAAGCAAATAAAAGAAAGAGAAAAGCCAAGGCCAGACAGAAACCCTTTGTTACCTAGAAGATGGAATGGAATTACCTAAACGCCACTACAACCACGTGGATCAAGACTTTCATCACGGGTGTTTTGGAAACTACTTAACATCAAGATTTTGACAATTACACATTAAGATTTACGACAATTGCTCTTACTTCAAATAACCAGACACCGCTAAACACACAATCCTAAAATGCAAGAGGTGGATTGCAATAAGGCAAAACTTAGGAGAAGAGATGAATACGCTAGGTGTCAACAACATCATTGACAAGATGTTAAGCCACAAAAACGCATAAAACTTTCTCTCTAACGTCATACGAGAGAATATGAGTAAGAAAAAAAAAGAAGAAAGTGAAAAAAAAGATGGGTGAACCAATCCTAGCATTGCACACGGAGTGGTTTTAGCCGGAATTGATGAATCTAATCTTATGATGATCAACACTTGGGTGGGCGGGTGGATCATTCCTTATTATAATTACCATTGAGTAGTTGAACTAGAGTGCCTACCCCACCCACCCAACCCAACACTGGGAAAAGGAGGAGAGAGAAGAAGAGTAGATGGGCGTCTGCAAATTATAATTACGCACCCGCGTCTTTAAAATAGATCCATTTTTTAATAAACAATACTTTGGTAGGTGAGTGGTTGGTCAGTCCAACTTATAATTAATAACCAGTAGTTTGAACTAAAGTAATAAACCAAACAAAATACAATTAAATAATCGCTTATCATTTCAAAAATTATCATCATTAACAGATTTTTTTTTATTGTTCATAAGGATTGTGGCTTCTATCAGCCAAATCTTGCAAAACATCTTTACTAAAACAACCAGCATTTATTTCAACAAGAAATGCCTTTGTTGGTTTGCACAAAACAAAGTTCAAAGTTCTCATAAAATGTAGCTTTAGTGTACAGCAATAATCGGAAAAATATTTAACCAAACGTGTAGATTGCGTTTGTTGAAACTCTAGACTCGGATTGTTAAGTGTAAATACTAATTGTTTATCAGGATGGACTTTTGCCTTTTGTCGGATAATAATGAGAAATTGTATACATTTGAAGATGTTTTTGTGCACTACAATAAAATTTTCCAATAGAGGAGTTTTTATATAATTCCCAGCAAGAGTATCTGGTGTGATTGCTTCATTACGGTTAAATTGTTCAGTTTTCAAGCAACTACATTCAATCGACATGTAACGATTAAAGATGACTATGTAGGTTAATACAAAATTTGTCATTTGGTGATGCCACTTATCGTTGTGCGAATGAGTCTTGGTTCTACTATTTTTTAGCTAGGACGTATTGCGAATGACTAAGGTCTACGGTATAAAATAATATATAAAAAGCGGCGGTATAACTTGTTTGTCACCCTGTACTATTAATAATTCACGTTCTACAACCATTATATAACAATTAAATTACTTAATCATTTATGAATACCATTTGCTCTTAAAACATTTCACAACATGTATTCGTTTACCCACTCATACATTTTATTTTTCTAGATCACTATATTCTTCATTTTATATGTTTTTTAGTCACTTAATTGTATAACATAAGTAAAATAAAAATGATTTACAGATTACTTCATAACTTTAACTATTGTAAACATCTGCAATACTGTTGTCGTCATTTTGGGAATCAAATTTTATCCTAGTAAAATTGATTTTGGTTCATTTTTGCTTGGAATTTTACTAATAAACGCTATAATATATGTAATATATTATATTACAATGAAGGTATATAAATTATTTTAACGTTTAAAAATATTAATAACCAATAATTATTTTTTAGATTTATTTTAAAGAAACTGTTTGTATGGAAGCAAAATTGTATGGAGTTTTAGGACTATTCACCTGGATTCTTGCTGTTTATCATTATCAACACCCTGTTGCTAAGTGGTCTGTAAGTACATAGTAATGATTTTATGGTATTATTCTAACTTTTTTTATTTAGTTGACACCTGCCGAATCTCATCAATTGAATCAAAAGTGTATTTTTTTGGATTTTTATGACACACATGACGTTTGGCATTTATTGAGTGCACCAGCATTGTTTTTCTCGTTTATGTTCTTGTACAGTTTAGATGATGATTTGTTTGATAGACCACACGATGAAATTAACTCCTTTTAAGAAATATGTTTGTTACTAATTAATAGTTTTATATATTTAGTTTTATTTTTCAAATTGCATTTTACATTTTTATATTATTTTTTGTTAATCATGTAGAATAAGTTGTAAAGTACAATTTTGTTGTAAAGAATTTTGCTTATTCTTTAAGTTTGTAAGTAGCAAAATAAATTAAAGTTTGGATTAAAAAACTAATTTTCTTCAAATAGTATTTGAATCGGCATTTCATTTACAATTTACACACAACAAATATAAGAGTACTAACTTTTTAATTATTAGATTGTACTCAATATAACAAAATAAAATCTAAAGCATTAAATACTGGTCCTCACACAAATAAAAACAGATTGTTATTAAATAAATATGTTTGTTAAGATATTTGTCTCAATCTGCTTCTGTTCATGTACGAAAAAATGTTTATTCTTCTATAAAACATATTTTTATCACAAAGAAGATGTACGATTTATTGTAGAAGCGGCATAACAAAGCAGGCTGCAGACAATATTTATACAACTAAAAATATTGACTCCGCCGTCGCATGGTACGTGCAAAAGTTGAAACGCAGGAAAACTGGAATGTTTACAACTACAAAACCAGACCGAATAATGATACCGTACAATTTACAGCTCACAAAAAACAATACAAGTTTTAGGTACATGTATTATGGCATTAAACTCTATGAAATACATAAACTTTAAAAACTTTTATTCTGCAGCATGTTTTGATATTCCGTTTTTTTTAGTTGAAAAGGTCGTTATTTTAGGGCTTACGCCTATGCTAAAAACACAAATACATACTGTCGCACTCGTTAGTTGAGGGAGTAGATACTGACCAGGCCAAGTATCTGGTCTACCCACACTCTCATATTAAATATAATTATGGTTAAATGAACACTAATTATATATTAGACAAACGTCTTGAATAAATAAATGTCATAATTTCTTTAAATTTTCTGCCGCAGCTGGAGCTCGTACCTGCGACAAATTATGCGCCGAGATTCAAGTTAAGCGCTTCACTCAATCAAAGATTTTTCATATCGGAGAGAAAATTTAACATTTTATTTATAAATATATAATTATTAATACATATTGATGCAACTTAAAACTTGTTAATAAGTTTATATTCTAATCTTTTCCCTTTTTTCTACACTTTCCTACTATGAACTATTCACTATCCTTACATAATACTTTTCGGTCTACTCTTGACTACCTTTTGGTTCCTGACGCTATTAGGTATCAAAGACCAAGGACCCAAAAAAAATTTCATTCAATGTTCTTTTTCTTTCTTTTTTTTCCAAACAAACTGGAGAAACTATGACGACAACAAACCTGCCAGAAAGTATAAAATGGACGTACTTTTAAAATTTGAAAATGACAGTAAAGAAAAATATAACCCCAGGGAGGTACACTTTTCCGTTTTTAGACAATCTTTCACTCTTAAAGCAAGCTTCTTCACAAATTAACGATCTGACAACCAGCAAAAGATCATGCAGCAACGAAGTTACAATATATAAAAAGAAACCAGGAATCACGACAAAATCCTCACCTTAGGTAAGCAAGAGCACCAGAAGACCAAAAAGAACAAAGTAAATAAACCTGAATCCAAGGTCCCGTAAAAGCATAGTAATGATTTTGCTACATCAACTAAAGAGAAATAAGCTTTACGCCAAACGAAGAGTTTCTCAGCATTTTGGAATTAAGATTTTCGTTTTTTTGGCACGGTCTACAAAGTTACCTGGCGTTTGTACGCCAATTAATCTACACCGTATATATATATATATATATATATATATATATATATATATATATATATATATTCCAGACAATACAAAATTTCAAGCAACAAAATCAAGAAGTCGTAAGGAATTTACCTGATTGGAGTCACGGGATGCAGTTATGTACTTCTGTTACGTCTCCCCAAAATAAAAACACCGAGCAATTTGAAAAATGGCTATCAGAATTAAGCAAAAACCAAAAAAAACATCCTAAATAAAAAAGTACCAATTTTAAACTATAATTAAAACCTGCAAAAAAAGATGTGTTTTGGTGAAGTAAAAATATCGCAGAAAAAATGCTATATAAAAACCAAAAGAACTGTGACAAAAATAAATGACAAAAAAAAACAAAAGACGTCAATCTACTGCAACAGGCACAAGAAGCATATGCAAAAGAAATAAAAAGTCTAAAAAAAGACAATAATTGACTCAAGAAAGATGGCATGAAAAAAACTAAACTCGGACATGTGGGGCAAAGGGTACAAAATCGTCTCAAATAAAATAAACCAAAAATTCCCGCTAACACTGACAGAGAATGAAGTAATGGCCAAAGCGATAAAACTATTTCCAAACCAAGGCAAAACAACATTAAAAAAACTAAGAGTACACGTGTCTATGATACCAGAATGTACAGAAGAAATACAGATGTCTGGTGACAAAACTAAAAAAAAAAACCATTGCATAGATATGAACCCACTTAAAGTAATCAGAGGAATAACGACACAAAGACCGCAGCTCTGTGTGAAAGTATTTGACAAACTTATCAAACAATATATTTTTTCCACGGACTGGAAAAACTACTATTAATCAAAAAACCTACCAAAAAAGACAAAAGCAAAATATATTGACCCATTTGTTTACTAAACACGATAGGAAACTTCTATGAGCACATCTTCAACAAGAGACTCATAGAAGAACTAGATAGAAATGGAAGCAAAAACCAACACAGATTTAGAAAAGACCACTCTACACTTGAGCATGTCAAGGAAACCGCCGGTCAAGTAACTGTACACCCTACACAAAAATACGCCGTACTGATTACTTATAATATATAAAGAGAATTAATAGGAGAACTAGAAAGAAGAAAAATATCAACATATATCAGGAAGATAATATACTACTATTTACAAGATAGAAGTTTTTCTGGTCTAAACAAACTTTGACTTATAGAGTGCCACAAAGCTCCATGTTAGACCCCAACCTGTAAAGCACAAAATAAGTCTTATATGATTAGACAGATGAGCGCACAGCTGGCAACACAAAAAACGGAAGCTGGATTCTTGGTGAGCAGAAGGAAGAACATTATAGTCGAGATCAATCTAAAGAAAAATACAATCAAATTCTAAGATAGCAACGATTACTTAGAGATGAGGATATAGAAATAAAGCATTAAAAAACACAGGCTAATTTTAGAAAAAGCCAGAAAACAAATAGCAATTAGAGTAAGAGGTTCCTACAAAACAGTCTCGACTAAAACTATACAGGCAATAACAGGAACAATACCCATACACTTTCTTGTCTAATAGCAAACATAAAGAAACAACAAATGAACAGAAACAAGCCAATAGAATAAAGATTATAAAAAATGGGAGAAAGAATGACAGATCAAGGGAGATGTTACCAAATAGACGCAGACTCTTATACTCTTGGTGACACCGTGGGTAAACAGGAAACATAAAAATCTAAACTGTCATCTTATCATCTTACGCAGATCCTTACAGGATATAGATGCTTTTGGTCATACCTAAAGAACTATTGCCCCTACTATGGTAAAGTCGGTTGTTTAATACAGGGAGTTTATAAATGAATGGGATTATGTAATCACTTTAAATATGCCGCCTTTTTAAAATTGTCCACTATACTACATATGTTTTCATATGTTTGCTTGACAGCTGTCAAAGTTGATCTGTCAAAACAAATAGTTTAGTGAACAATTGAACAAAAGCGGCACATTTAAAGTGATTACATAATCCTATTCATTTATAAACTCCCTGTATAACTAAGAAAATAATAATGTAAAATTTCAAAATTATTAAAAATTACAAAACGTGCAATTTGATAAGAGGAAAATGTCGATTTCAGAAGAGAAGCATGCATTAAATTTTCACAGTTGTTTAATATGATTATGAAAAGAAATAATATAAAATTTCAAAATTATTAAAAAATATGATCACTTCCAAAAATTACAAAAATTGTATTTTGATAAAAGGAAAGTGTCATTTTTTGAAGAGAAACACGCATTAAATTTTTAGAGTTGTTTTGTTATCTATTGTTCAAAGTTTCTCTTAATAGAAGAGCATTGCGTTACCACCTCTGAACTCACTTACTTTTCTGTTTATTACTACTTAATTTAACATTGATTTTTAAAAACATATATGAATAATAATTCCAAATAAAAGAATAGTTGTAGCAACTGCTTGTGCAATAAAGTTTTTAAGGAATGCTTCTAATATAATAAATGAATGAAATTATGTAATCACAATAAATAAGCCGCCTTTTTAAAATTGTCCACTATACTATTTGTTTTGACAGTTCAACTTTGACCAATGAAGTAGAGTAGGGTAGAAGCAATGAAGTAGAGTAGGGTAGAAGGGGCAACGACGACTGCGCATCCTAAACCTCGATCCGCGTTTGGTTACTGCCATTTTAGTTCATAAAAACTCGTTTGTTTACATTTGGTATCACGAATTAGGCAACTAACAATACTCGGTACACAGGTACGACTTTTATCTTTGCATGTAATTTAAGAAGGTTATCTAACTATAAAAATAAAAGAGCTGCATATTTAAGTAAAATTTTTATTTACGAAACGTATATTACTCATAGACTAACTAGAGATAACTGATAATTATTTGCAATAAACTTGCTTATATATTAGTCTGCGAGTAGAAAATGCAGGTACATTTCAAAGAGATTATAACATAATTAAGGGCGTAAATCTCTGAAATTTCCGAGTAATCCAATTAGTAGAATATTATCTGTAGTTATGTGTAATGCAATTATTGTGTAATTAATAAAACATACCTGTGTTGTTTAAGTAATCTACAATAACATTATTATAGATAGTTTCTTAAATTGAAAAACTATAATAAAGCAGGAACACTGGCAAATGTGTTTTTTTTAGATAAAAATACTATAATTTATATTGCAAAATTATAATTGTAAACTTATATAAACGTAAATTATATTTTACTAAAAAATAGCGGATATAAACTAAACAAAAATTCCATAAACTTATATCATTCAATCACTTTTAAAGTATTAATTCAAATATAGCGCTTCTTTATTTTTAAATTAAATGCAATGGCCGCGTTCAGGACGACTCATCATGCGTACTGAACGCGCTTGATGACAATCGTTTGCTGGCATGTATGATGAGTAAAATGACAAATTTTACTCATCATACATCTAGGTTTGCTTGGTCCGCGCTTTTATTTGAAAAATAAATTCATCATTTCAAAACCAAACTACAGAGCAGTTATATATGTTTTTAAATGGAAAAAGGAGCAACATAGGTAAATGAGATTACAACGTAATATTAACGCTGTAATAACTTGAGTGAGAGAAGTGAAAAATAATAAAGATAATCAATTGCCGTACTTCGTTGCCAACTTCAAGGTAATCTTATCCTACACTTTTACCTTAGATGGCATTACTTATTGAGAATATATTATATCTCGTTAAGTAGCGGCTTCATAAATTAATTAAATCATTTATTTAAACTTAAAACTCTGAGATTTATGCTTATGTAGTTGATAAAAGTTTACACGGTTGGCAACAGTGGCAAAAAATACCGTTCAGACGGGCTCAGCGCTTAATAGGTCAGCGCTGACAACTGATGAGTTGTACTGAACGCAGCCAATGATAGATGTCGTGCTATGTACCGAGTATTGTTAGTTGCCTAATTCGTGATACCAAATGTAAACAAACGAGTTTTTATGAGCTAAAATGGCAGCGTTCATGTGTGTCGGGTTCGCGCATCTTAATGCCCCTTCTACCGTGCCTTCTACCCTACTCTACTTCATTGACTTTGACAAGCTGTCAAGCAAGCAAGGTTATAAGAATGTATACAAATGAGGAGAATATTTTTATTCTCTATTCAATAATGTGTTTTTTTGTTAATTCTCTAATAAATAATGTGTATTTTAGTTATTTCTCTATTAAATAATGTGTTTTTTTGTCATTTCTCTATACGGGACATTAGTGTGACGTCACACGACAGTGGCGCTATTGGCGCCAACGCGGATTATCATAACATCTATTTTATACATAGGTGGAAATACTTGTTGGATTTAATTGTGTCGTTATAAGATATTTTTTTGCAATCTAATGCACCAAAATGGATTAATATTATATTAAGACATATTTTGATGTACAATTTGTATATATTAGATGATACAATTTTAAATAAACACATATTGAAATTCGGAAATACAACATAACCTCACAAACATTGTAAATATTTAATAAATACTTTTTAAATTCAATGTTAATTATACTGTAAATTTGATCAACTGCAACAAATTATTATTAAAGTTTAAGTTTAAATATTTATTTAGCAAATTTTAATACTTCATAAATTTAGAAAAATTATTAACTAAGTAACTAAATATGTAAATATGTTAATATTAAACATAATATTAAATAATGAACTATCAAACAGTTTTTATAATTTTATAATAACATTTATTTATGTTTTTAAATTTAATCATTATACGTTACATTTGTTAAAATCAATAAGTAAGCGATTTGAAAAAGCTTATCGGCTGAGATTTTTTTGCTATTTGAAATTTTTAATATATATACTATATACATATATGTATATAATATATATACAATTATATTATTTTACATAATGAAAACAAACATAATCAATTAATTAAATTGTCTTAAGAATTTAATCGAGTAATAATTAATTTTGATTATCTATGTTCCGATTATGTGTAACGAAACTATGCATATATTGTTTTTGCAATTATATTTTATTTGATAATGCTTTTGTTTGTGTATTAACAATAAATTTTATAAATTATGTTTTATTTTACAAATATATTATAGATAATTGCTTTTGATCTGCCAATAATACAATCCGAAACTTAAATAATCAAAATTTACTCGACTAAAATCTTATATGATTTAATAAAAAGTTTAGCTGTTTATTATAATTTCATTAATAAAGTCAATAACTAAAAAAATATAAACTTTATATATATATACAATTAATTAATAAACAAATAACAAAAATATTATCTTGGATAATCGAGGCAATTCTTTTAGTCAATTCTTGAGTAAAATACTACCTATTATCATAAATTAGTTTTACTGAATATACAATACTATAGATATAATAAAAAATATATTAATTAACTTCAATTTAAGAAATGTATTTTAAAATTTAATTAAAACATTTTGTGAGGTTATATTGTAGTGAATGTTTTAATATGTGTTAATTTAAAATTGTGTTATTAATTATCTACATATTATACATAAAATATTACCTTGTTGAACAAATAATCACTGCACAAACACTGAATTTCTGAAAAATATCTTATAACTCCACAATTAAATCCAACAAGAATTTCCACCTATGTATAAAATAGATGTTATGATAATCCACATTCGCGCCAATGGAGCCACTGTCGTGTGACGTCACTACTAATGCCCCGTATTAAAAAATGTGTATTTTAGTTATTTTTTTATTAAATAATGTGTATTTTAGTTATTTCTTTATTAAATAATGTGTTTTTTTGTTATTTTTCTTTTAAATAATGTGTATTTTAAATATTTCTCTATTAAATAATGTGTATTTTAGTTATTTCTCCAATAAATAATGTGTATTTTAGTTATTTTTCTATTAAGTAATGTGTTTTTTTGTTATTTCTCTATTAAATAATGTGTATTTTAGTTAATTCTCTATTAAATAATGTGTATTTTAGTTATTTCTTTATTAAATAATGTGTAGTTTAGTTATTTCTCTATTAAATAATGTGTTTTTGTTGTTATTTCTCTATTAAATAATGTGTATTTAGATATGTCTCTATTAAATAATGTGTTTTTTTTATTTCTCTATTAAATAATGTGTATTTTAGTTATTTCCCTATTAAATATTGTGTTTTTTTGTTATTTTAATTTTAAATAATGTGTATTTTAGTTATTTCTTTATTAAATAATGTGTATTTTAGTTATTTCTCCAATAAATAATGTGTATTTTAGGTATTTCTCTAGTTAATAATGTGTATTTTAGTTATTTCTCTAATAAATAATGTGTCTTTTAGTTATTTCTCTATTAAATAATTTGTTTTTTTGTTATTTCTCTTTAAAATAATGTGTATTTTAGATATTTCTCTCTTAGTTATTTTTCTATTAAATAATGTGCATTTTAGTTATTTCTCCAATAAATAATGTGTATTTTAGTTATTTTTCTAATAATTAATGAGTTTTTTTATTAAATCTGTATTAAATAATGTGTATTTTAGTTATTTCTTTAATAAATAATGTGTATTTTAGTTATTTCTCTATTAAATAATGTGATTTTTTTGTTAATTCTTTAATAAATAATGTGTATTTTAGTTATTTCTTAATTAATTAACGTGTATTTTAGTTATTTCTCCAATAAATAATGTGTATTTTAGTTATTTCTCTAATAAATAATGTGTTTTTTTGTTAATTCTTTAATAAATAATGTGTATTTTAGTTATTTTTTTATTAAATAATCTGTATTTTAGTTATTTCTTTATTAAATAATGTGTATTTTAGTTATTTCTCCAATAAATAATGTGTATTTTAGTTATTTCTCCAATAAATAATGTGTATTTTAGTTATTTCTCTATTAAATAATGTGTATTACAGTTATTTCTCTATTAAATAATGTGTATTTTAGTTATTTCTCCATTAAATAATGTGTATTTTAGTTAATTCTCTATTTAATAATGTGTTTTTTTGTTGATTCTCTATTAAATAATGTGTATTTTAGTTATTTTTCTAATAATTAATGAGTTTTTTTATTAAATCTGTATTAAATAATGTGTATTTTAGTTATTTCTTTAATAAATAATGTGTATTTTAGTTATTTCTCTATTAAATAATGTGATTTTTTTGTTAATTCTTTAATAAATAATGTGTATTTTAGTTATTTCTTAATTAATTAACGTGTATTTTAGTTATTTCTCCAATAAATAATGTGTATTTTAGTTATTTCTCTATTAAATAATGTGTATTACAGTTATTTCTCTATTAAATAATGTGTATTTTAGTTATTTCTCCATTAAATAATGTGTATTTTAGTTAATTCTCTATTTAATAATGTGTTTTTTTGTTGATTCTCTATTAAATAATGTGTATTTTAGTTATTTCTCTATTAAATAATGTAATTGAATTCTACTTTAGGAATGGGCGGTTTGATACTGGGGAATGGCTCTATTATATTCCGGATTGTGTTCTGTTGTGTTATTAATTTGTTTACAACTGATAATTATAAACATGTAAGTAAACAATGTAAACATGAAAATATTTTTATTATTGAATCCTAAGACAGGCAACTTTATTTACGCATTTTCACTAGAGCGGCACAAACGTACATTAGATGGTTACATAATCCCAAACATTTATAATCACTGTACTTTTAGTTCTATTTATTAAGAGAATAAAATTCGGGGTTGGAAAAACCTTTAAAAAAAAAAAACAAAAACCACTGTTTTTTGTTAAACAATTAATAAAAAAGGTTCAAATTTTTTTTTTTATAAATCGTTAGTAGAAAATGTTTTGTTTTTGCAAGTGGCGTAGCTGCACCCATAGGCTGATCCATTCTACAGACAGCGTATTTGTTGCTAAAATCGTCAATGCAAATCAAAACAAACCAAACATGTTTAAAACAAAATCGTCTAAGGTCTAATTAATTATTTTATTAATATATTAATGATCCTTTAATCTGATACTATGTATAATCCAACAAGTGTTAAATAAATAGACAATTTAATCAAATTTATTTTAAGAGTATTTCGTGTAATTTCACCCTAAATAAAAAAATGCTATTAATTGACCTACTAAACATAATACAGCTTTCTTACATGTTTTAGAATTTATTTATTGCTACTTACCTCTTCTTGGTCTTCAATTGTTATTTCTTCAAATTGCTAATTTTTTAAAAAACTTTAACCTAAGTAAGAGAGGCCAAAGCAACCCTCCTGGAACATTATAAGTGCTAACATTAAATCTTATGCCAATGAGGTAGTGAGCTTGTATTCATTTATTACAGTTCTCACCATATTCACAGACTTTTACGAGAAGTGTTCTATTTTTCACACACACTGATATGATTTTAGTTACAAAAACATATGAAATGGTATAAAATGAAGTTTCATATTTCGATTAACTGTGCGATGATCGGTTCTCTTTTATTGATACATAATAATTACTAACCCCAACTCCTCTAGTGTTGTGACTGGTTGTGACCGACAAGCTCCAACTTGAAAAAAATATGTTTCTTATGTTTTGCCTTCCTATTCTATGAAACCATTTGCATATACTATTTTCATATGCTGTTAGAAAATAATATAACATTATCCTTAATTAATAATTGTGTTAACACACGTATATTTTCTTATGAAATAATAACAATATGAAAAGCATTTATTCTTAAAAACTAATTAAATAAGTTATGTGTACTCGGTGAAATCATCCATCTGTACTCTTCTTGTTTTAGCAGAATAATCATCCGACTGATTACCCAAATGATCTTTTTTAGATTCTTGTAGTATTTTCTTTCGCAAATTCTTAATCCTTCTCAATCTTTCCAACCAATTTGGAGCGTATGGATCTTGATTGCTATTTTTTAACGACTTGGAATGAACAAGTGATGCCAACTGAAATAAAATTTATATATCAACAATATAACCAAAATAAATTACTACTTACGTTTGCATGTAATGCTAGCTGTCGAGCAAGCAAAGCAACATTTTGATCAGATACAATTTTAGGTTCAATGTTACCAATTAGATCCAAAAGAACATCTTTAACTTTTACAGTTACCTTGTTGCTTTTATGGTCTAATGGTTGAATTATAATGCTTGCAAAATTAAATTGACCCTAGAATTTTAAACAATATTATTAATAGCACAGTTTGTACATAAAAAAAATCCTTACTTTAATTGTATTAATATTGTAGTCTTCTCCACTCTCATTGTAGACAATTGTTACATTATTGTTTCCTATGTGTGCTTTCTTATTATTGCAATTGGGATCTGAATCTTTATTCGGCATGAGTGTGGCAACATGAAACATAACCCGAATCACATCATCTTGCCAAATGTATGCAAATTTTCCATCACCACCCATCTGATCTAAGCCACCAAGGAAAAATGCCTGAGGATCAACATCTTGTAGCTTTATTAAAGTACCTAATTTTTTCAAAAATTCGACATATCGTACAGATCCATATTTATTCTTTAAAATATCAATTTCCTTATTACATTGTCCCTGTCCTATATAAAGTACACCAATCTGATGAGTTTCATAAGGTGGTATGCAATCTAAAACTTTCAATGCTCTCTGCACAACATCACTGGAATTAACAAGCAATGGTTTATCAGTAGCATTACCAAATTGTGCTGCATGATAAAGTTGCAAAAATACGAAACTCGGATTGATGCCACTTTTAGGAGTTTCTTTATTACGATGATTTTCATGTCTTAAATTATCCAAACGCGGTTTGCGTACAGGACTCATAACAGAAATTGTATACCCACGATCACGTTTCTGTGAGAGATTCTGATCGGATTGATTAAATATAGTATCAATTCCCATTACTTTATCTTTTTGTTTTTGAAGGACAAGAGAAGAACTTTTTTGAATTTCATGTACTTCTCTTTCCTTAATATTGTGCCTAGATAAACGAGGTGACGTTTGTGTAGGACTTTGTGGCGGCTTTGTCATTAAAGGTATTAAATTTAAATTTAATGTTGGTAAATTATTAGGTCTTTCAATGGATTTTTCTGAAGATGACATACTGTCTGTAGAATCAGTCTTCATTGATTTCATGAGACCACCAAGTCCTGCTTTATTATTATATACATTTGGATTTGATTGTGTAACCATTGGCGATTGTGATACTGTTTGGTAAGTTTTTGATGTTGGAACAGGTTCATTTAGATTTGCAGGGCCGGGATAACTTAAAGAACTCAATAATGATGGATGTGCAGATGCATCATGAGATGGTGGTGTCGTACCTTAAATTTTAAAAATTATAAGTAACATAAATTATATATTTATAACATATTTACCCATTCCAGCAATTTCTTCAGGAATAGCCTCACAGCTCACTCTCATATCTTTTGAAAAGTTTTTTCCAGTCTTTTTGATTCCCTCTTCATCTTGGTTTCGAAATTCATCCCTTTCCCTATCCTGTTTTTGAACCAAGAATGGATTCTTCCAATTTGCAGACATCTCAGGGCTTGAATTGGACCGCCTGACTGGATTTCGCATTCTGGTGCCATCCTCATAAATATGTTCAAGATCTTCATCTATGCTATCTCGAGAACTTTGACGTGATGGTGATTGCTTATTGGGTGAACCTTCAGATTAACATAATAAAAAACTGAAATAAAGAGCTATCAATAATATAATTACCCGGGATGCTAATAGGAATACTGCTACTGGTATATTCCTCCGATTGTTGCCTTTGTTGTGAATCATCGTCAATAGAATATTGTCGAACCAATTCACCCTCATGTCTTTCAACTGAAGATGTATTTAGTGATGGCATGAACAGTGTTGATATTTCATTTAATGGAAAATCATAAATGCTATGCTGCTGAGATGTTTGGTTCTGGATTCTCATAACCCAGGACATATCACCTATAACATTATATAGATAGTGATGTATATGTATTTTATTAGATAGTGTTACCTGTGGGCCGGCGCACATATATCTCGGCCCAACCCTGACACCAACAAGCACATTTTTGTTTTTCATTCTTATTTCCATCCATTATAGCCAATTGTTGCAATTTACTTGGCAATTGTTCCAATTTATCTGCAAATTTCTTTCCTAAATTTTCATTAAAACAAATAAATAATAACTAAATGAACAAAAACACTTTAAAAAATCTCTATGATTAAAATAACTAAATTTGCTTTATTTGTAGTTCTCAGATATATAGTATTGAAGAAGACACTATATTTTTTTCATTGTAAAAACTTAAGTACAATTAACTTGAATCATTTTCTTTATTTAATATTATTAATTTATAATGAGAGGAACTTATTGGTCAATTAAATAATAAACATGAAATAATTGAATATTTTGAGGTTAGAAACACTCATCATGATTAATAACAGTGTCAGAATGTTTTTATTAATTCAATAGAAACCTTTGTTTTTTTCTTTGCGTGGCTTTCATGAATATCAGCATCAGTAATTTATAAACCAACAATTCAAATTCCATAAAAACGCACTAGGAATGAAGAGGCAATGTTCATTAAACTCTAGCTTTCTTTAAAACAAAACAAAATTTTACTTCGTTTTCTTACCTTCCTCAATAGGTGAACTGGCTGAAGTATTATTATTTGAACCAGAATTTTGTCTAGTCACTCTTGTAGAATCATCTTTATCATTACTACCACTGCGACTAGTTCTAAGAATATGTTCTTCAGTTGACTTAAACGAATCATTTTTGCATGTTGTATAACATTTATCACACAAACCATGTTTCAAAGCTTTCTGTGAACAACCACTTGTTGTAACTGTTATCACACGATTTCCAAGCAGCCAACTCATAGATTGTCCACCACACAGAAGAAACTCAGCATTTGGAAGCCTAAAATAATATTAAATTAATAATGAGCAAAATATTAATTTCCGAATTACCTTCTAGGTAGAGCACTACATGGCGAAAAAGTATATCTTGCCATTAAATCAATGCAAGTTTCTGTTAACTCTGTATAGAATGGAATAAGAGTTTTATCTATAGTATGAGGACGAAAATCAGTTGATTTGCCTACTACAGTTGCAGTCCTTTCTCTTTGTGTCGGGCGTTGTTCAGTCAAACTAGAACTGCGTTTCCTATCGGAACTATCTTGGTTAAATTTACTTAATGCGTCACCTGGTTTAATAATTTGTGTTTCTTCAAATGGGCATACGTTTGTTTGCAATCCCTAATAAAAATACAAATTTAAACTTAAAATTAATTAATTTAAACCAATAACTTACATTTGTAATAAATCTGACAAAATCTTTTCGGAATGGTAACCTGCATTTTAAAAACCAAACAGCAATAACGTGATGAGCAAGAAAAACTGTGTAATGATTATATTTGAATGGGTTTGTGTATGGTAATAATATTGCAAATATAGCCATATACTGATCAGCAACAAAAGAAGAAAATACGGATGGTAAAATTGTAAGCGCTTAAAATAAAAACAATTAATATAAATTTGATCACATAACTATACACTTACTAGATAGAAATTCTAAAACTGGTATGGCTATGTGTACAGTTGCCGACGATTTTGATAAAATTAACAAAACTTCCGGCAACATTTTCACCATTACATCCTGCATTTCCAAAGTGCATGTTGTAAGAGCAGTTAAACATTGCCTGAAACATTTCTGACCAAGTCCTAATTTGACATTGCATAACAATCGGATCATTTTTTGCTGTTGAGTTGCATCAACATAAGCATGATAGGATGCCAGACCTGAAAGCACCATTAAAACGGAAGCAAAGAAATCGGATCTGTTTACATTTAACGAATCTGATGGTATTGATTTGTAATTAGTAATCTGAAATAGAGTTTTGTAATTTAGAAACAAATTGATTTTATTTTGTAATTTACCATGGTGTAAATTGTATCCACTAATAAGCCAATATCATTATTACCATGTTTTCCTAAAATCAAAGACTTATTTTGTAATACTTCCGGTATCTTATTAAGAACACCACTTAATACATCCCAATCTAAAAATTAAATTAATTATAAGTTTGGTTTATTATGAGATTTTGTAAATCTGAAACTCATTGTTAATTAAGACACCTTTAAAAACATACTAGAATTTTTATGTTATTGTTTGAATGAACTCTTTGGATTTAACGATATTATTGAATATGAACCAATGCAATAGTGGAAAAACTATCAACCATTCAATATGCAATCTGTAATGTTAGAAATTATGTAAACCCTTCAGCAGTTTAACTGATCTAATTCAAAATTGCTCTAACAATTAAGAAAATTATTAAAATTGTTAAGATATAATGTATTAGATACTAAATTATAGATAAATTTTAAAATTACATATTTATAAGATTAAAAAAGTTTTTTGACTTGATCGTAGTCTTTCAATCTCTACTTATTTAAACACCTTGTATGTTTGTCTGGTTTGAAATAAAATCTACCATTAAAACAAACATAAATTTCAATTTTTTAACAAACTATACCAAAATTGCGTTTTTAGGAAACATATATTTTCAAAATTTAAAAATAAATTTCTACAATCTTGATATACTACTTATACGTAAACACCCTGTATAATTTAATTAAACATTCAAAAGCAAGCAATTTATGATGATGATAGTACACAAAGAAAAAGCTATATGATCTAGTAAGGCTTGTCAGTGAACTCATTGCTTTAAGTGCCACATGTACAGCATTCCACAATTCAACATATACAGTGTCAACCACATATATCAGTTTTGAAGCATGCAATGCACAATACATAATTAAAAATGATGTAGACTTATTTTTGTAAACTTTCTTTCAATGACATGAATGGCTGCTGCAAAAGAAAAACCTGACTGGAAAAATAATTAACCTAGCAACAGCCTTTAATTGGTTTCAGTTCTGGCAAGATTCTCCCCTAGCTGGTGACTCATCTAAATCTTATCTCTCATAGATAATCGAGCAGCCTGCAAAGTCTGTTTTGGTAAACTCGTCAAAACAATATTTCTATCACAATGAATTTTCTTTTCCTATGTTACATTTGTTGCGGAACTCAATTCTTGTGTTTTGCGTGTTTTTTAGTAATTTTATGTACCTTATATTTTTTTTTATCTATTTCACCCATTCAATTTATTACTATTCTAAACTAGATTAATTTTGTTGTGGCAAATAGGTACACAGTGCAAGTTTTGAATTTTTTTTTAGATTTTATGATCAGATCATGTTGAAAGTGGGTTGGAAAGTGATTACAAGCCAACAGAGCCTGAAGTACCTGAAGGTGACTATAGACAAAAACTTTAATATGGGGCCCACATTCAAGTAAAAATTACAAGCTAACTGTTTTTTCACTTTTTTCTAAAGACAAACTTTGAAGATTTAAAATATTTTATGAATATTTGTTGTATTAGTTAACTATGAGTTTCAGCATTGAGCTGTATATTACCTTTTTCAAATGTCAAACATGTTATGAATATTTTAAAACCAGCCTTCATAGGAACATAAGTTATGGTACATGGTGCTTGTTGTGTTACAGCCGGAGAAGCTGGAGGTGGTGAAGCTAATGAATCGCGATCGTTACATCTATATGTAATACACAAATAGGAACTAAATTTTAAAACACCATTTATATCTGGACCACCTAATCGATAAAGCATATCTGCTCTCATTTTGAGAAAACAATCTAAAATCTGCAAATAAATTATTACATCAGACCGGCAAAACAATGTTTCTATTATAAACTTAATATAAGAGCCGTCTGACACGAGACTAATTTTAATACAAGTGTCAATACAATAATTTTGCGCCCAATTATTTAAAAATTTAATTTTATAATCCGTTGTTCTTGGCGACATATCTATACATTGGCGGATTTATGTGTCAATTATTTAGTAAGATTTCATCCAAGAAATTAGAACCTGTTCTAATTTCTTGCTTAAAAGCTTGCTAAATATTTGAAAAATTGGCGCGCAAAATTATTGTACTGACACTTGTATTAAAATCAGTCTCGTGTCAGACGGCTCTTAAATAAAAAATAATTACTTACATTAATCCTGATGTAATTACAATTTTCAAAAATCTTAGGCTTAGCATAGTGCATCTCTAAATGATTCACCAGCATCTTATATATCCGAACTGCATGAAGTGATGGCAATCGATATATCTTCACAAGGAAAACCTGAATTAAACCTGTAACAACAGTTTTAACATCTGCAGTATCTAAATCAACTGCAGGTAAATTATCATTCGCATGTATTTCAAAAGGTCGGTTCAGCAACTAAAATATTAAGTATTAAATAAAACTATTACTGCATTGTATAATTCACCTTTTCCAATATATCAAGCATTTCTAAACATCTTTTTGAATCACACACTTGACACAGGCCGATTAAAAGTGCAGCACCAGCTGAACGTATTTTATAATCGTTATCTAGTGGTAAAGTAATCAATTGAGGAATTACAATTCGATCAATAAGTTCATCTTCATATTGCAACCTATAATAAATTTTTTTTTGTTACAAATTATTTTTGTAAATCCAATTATATTTACCGATTTAGTTGAACAACATTTGAAAGTACATCTAGTACTTTCAACCTGATATTTGTCCTATGTTCCTTTTCATATCTATAATATCTATGAAGTAAATTATTCAATTTACTCAACCACATATTTTTATTAGGATGTATTTCTTCAGATAGATAGCTGATGAGATGCATTACTGATGATTCCGGTCGAAAAGCTGCACATTCTTCAATAATCTTATAGAATTGTTGGGTGTTGCCATTAAAATTACCCGCTTCAATAAGACCCTCGATGATTGTAAGATTATCATGTAGGTGATTTGAGACAAGTGGATTTGGAGCACGAACTGGTTCCATTTCTTATTAATTAGAAAAATTTAAATCAATTAACAGGTTCAAGTAGATGTGTTAAATCTAAAGCTGTTTTTACATTTGACAATTAATCATTAAAGTTGAACAGTAAATTGACAAATTTAAAAACAGCTTAAATCTGCTTGGATGAATATTTTACTCCTAACTTTAGCTAAGTGCAAAGTACTCTTTATTTTTTTAAAATACTATTTAATTACCTAGATTACCTAATTGCTTTACAACAAAAGATAATATCTGCAAAACAATATCCCACGAAGGATCTTGCAACTCCAGGCCAATACTTTGTATTAATCTTTGTAAGCTTAAGACAACTTCATATGTCACAACTGGTTGATTTGATTTAACTGCCTGCAATAAAAAATAAAAGTTAGTGTATTTCTTTCAAAAACCAGCAAAAGATGGAAAGAGCTGCTTTTCTTTGAAAAAAAAAAATTAAAAAACCTATACAGAGTTTTCTGTGATATGACGATCATAGCTTAAGAGTGTGTTGTCAAGTTCTAGTCATCAAATCAAGAAAATAGACGGACGCGATACAAAAAAATTGAGATTATTTTTTATTAAAATTTTTGAAACTTAATTTTCTGTAGCAGATATTAGGCTCGTTTCACACGTATACAGTTTCCATTCGATTCGGTTTGTTTTCGATTCCATCAGAAAACAAATAAAAAAATTTCGGGCATATACGGTTCGTATCAAGTTTTGGGTTTTTTTTGTACACAAGCTCAGTTGTAATTGTAATGGAGAGAAGTCAAGTTGTTGCCGTGTTACTACTTTATAGAAAAATTAAAAAAACATAGGAGGAATTCATTGGGAGTACCATCTCATCACATTACGAGGGAGTATTCGGTGTAACTGTTTCTATTAGGTACTAAATAGAAACCGAAAATGAACCAAAAACAAATCAAAAACAAACCAAAAACAAACCAAACCGAATGGAAACCGTATAGTGTGAAACCAGCTTTATATTGGACATTTTTCACATAAAATTGCATTGGCAATACACCCTTATGGCAGTCATGTCACGGGAAGGCTTAGTTTTGAAATGTACTAACGCATGCGGTATTTCATCACTTTCGCGACATCACTTCTGTGTTATTAGTACAAGATTTTAAAAATTGATAGTTTTCATCACAACCATGCAAACTGAACGCCACTTCTGACTACCTCTGTATCAACGATTGCCTGCAAGCGCATGGCATTTTACTCATCATACTTTTAATGACACAGCAGTCACTAGTTGTTAAGTGCACAAGTTAAATTTGAAAAAGAAATTAAGATGTTTTTATATTTATTATATAAAGTGGATGTAACTCACAAAAACAACACAACAATAAAAAAGTAATAAATACTTTTAATAAATTATCTAATGCAATATTTTAAATAATATAATAAACAACAAGATGTTTGTATATAAGAGGCAACATAAATAATTAAGAAAGATAATAAATTACAACGTAATATTAACTCCGTAAGCCTGGTTTAAAAAATAAGAAAAAAGAGTAAAGATAATCAGTGGGCCTCACCGTAAAATATTGAAAAAGACCCTCAGAGTGGGTTTTAGAAAAAAGCATAAGTTATAAAGTATTGAACAGTGCAAAACTTCAATCATAAAAAATCAAAAATAACAAAGTCTAGTAATAAAGTATTAAAATATTTTCATAAAGATCCAAAATCAGATGAAAAACAATTAAAAAGTGTAAAAACCTTGAAACATCAAAATATTATCAGAATCACCAAAATCCAGCCAAACACTGCTGAAAATATTTACGAAATCTTAAAAATAGCAAACTCAAGCTATGAAATATCAAAAAATTGTTAGAAAATACCAAAATCCAGTGCAAAATTCTACTCATAAAATGTCAAAAATAAGAAAACATGGCAGTAACATCAAAATATTGTTAGAAAGCAACAAATTCCCATAAACCGTTGAAAAATGTAAAATTCTATTCTTATATATATATAACATTTTTATTGCACAAGTAATTTACAACATTTTGAACAGGTATAATACATAGAAGGAAAAAAAAATGTTTTGTACAAACGGCTATCGACCGTGGTCTTTCAGCCATTGAAATAAGGTAAATTAAATTGTAATTTTTAAAAAACAAAAAAAAAAAAAATGATGCATGATGTATGATGTATGATATATGATTCAGTAATATGGTTTGTCAGGTGATATTGTTAGTTAGTCGTTGTCATTAGTGAGAGTCAGGATATGTTGGAATAGTGAAAGAGCAGGTTTTTTATATTTTGCAATAATCCCTAGATTTCTAGGAATTATTAGATTATCTAGAATTTCTGGGTTGTTAAGATTATTTGCAAATTTGGTTTGAAGTGTGTTGAGTCTTTCAGAAAGTGGGATGAGGTTGGTTTTTTCATACAGTAGTTCGTTTGAAGGATTATGGAGGGGGTTATTGGGATGTCGGATTTTGGTAATAGTTCTAAAAGATGCCCTTTCTCCTACATAAAGGGGATTGAGAGTTGGTTTATTGGAGTTCAGAAATATTATGGATGTGTAGTCAAGGATTGGGCGGCAGATCGTCTTGATCGGCACATTTAATGTCAATTCCATTGTTTCTATACGTAAGGGATCGGAAGTGTTTTGCTCGGGATCTGATTTTACATTTAATGGAGTTAGTGTGAAACTTAAAACTTAGTTTAGGGTCAAAGTTTACTCCTAGATATTTACAAATATGAGATGGATTTAAGGATTGTTGATTCATTTGGATACTAGGTGAATTTTCATGGATTTTGTGGTAGGGAATTAGTAGTTGGGTATTTAGCGGGTTTGCAAAATTTATTGAACCACAAATTTGTAATATCTAGCAAGGTTTGCAATTGATCCATAGATTGGTTTAGAGATTTAGCGTGAGAAACTAATGTTGTATCATCAGCATATTGTAGGATGTAGGAGTTTGGATTAAAACAGGATGGGTTAGAACTATATATATCAAAGCAAAAAATATTATATAGGAGAGGAGACAAGGGAGATCCTTGTGGAGTGAAAGGATCGGAGTAGGTATTAGCTATGCGAACCTTAAGAGCTCGATCATTTAAAAAACCTATTATTATATTAATTAAATGGTTAGGCACCTCTAGGACTGATAGCTTAAATAGGAGGCCTCTATGCCAGACAGAGTCGAATGCCTTGTTTATATCCATAAACAAGACGCTCGAGTGTCTGCCTTTGAGGTGGGATGTTTGGATATTAGATGTCAGGATAGTTAATGAATGGCTTGTGGATCTATTTTTTACAAAACCAAATTGTGTAATGGGTATTTTATTGTAGATAAATTTTAGAAGTTTATTTTGCAATATACCTTCAAATAGTTTACCAAGAACTGGGAGAAGTGTGATAGGGCGGTAACTAGCTGGGTAAGAAAGGTTAGCATTATTTTTAGGGACGCATACAATTGTTCCCACTTTCCATTCATTAGGAAAATATTGGTGAAAAAAACAATAATTGAAAATTTTTAATATGTAGTTATGAACGTCTTAAAATTTGTCTAGTTAATAGATCATGTCCTGGTGCTGAATTTTTACCTTTATTTAACAAACCGTAATAGTCGTCTTTGTGTATTGTTTCGTCCAAAGGAGTGTCGTACGTCTGTCTACAAAATATGTCATACCATTTGTTTCTAAATGAATATTGTCAAAATTGTCACAGTTGGAGAAGGCAAATGAGTGGTTAAAGTGTCTTTGAAAAGTATTGGCAATATCAATGTCAGATGAAAAACTATTCTTGGAAACCGGGTCTGTTATTGATTGTATGTATGATGTCCGTTTGTATTTAGTCAGTTTCTTAATTTCTTGAAAGTAGTTTTTTCCTTTCTTTTCATTAATTTTGTTGCAAGCCGTTATGTATTTGTCTTGTCTGTACTGGAAAATTAAGTTGAGTATGTTTTTATTCAAGTCATTGAACTGTCTTTTTAATGTTCTGTCATTTGTATTTCTAAACTCACTTTATAATTTTCTTTTATATTTAATAAGACGGATAATAAATGGGGGAAGAGGGTAATTATAGTAGGATTTTAATGTTTTAGGGGTATGACAATGGATAGATGATGCTATTAGTTTAAAAAATAATTAGATGGTAGTGGGAGATATATTTGGGTGAGATATAGCAAATGAAGAAAGTTCTTGGTTCACTTTTGTTATGTTACACATATTTAGGTTATAAATTTAGGGGAAGGTAATGTTTGGATATCAATACTAAATCTAATTGCCAAATGGTCCGAACAAAGGTCAGGGATAACATTAACAAAGTGGATAAGGGGTTTTATACTAGACGAACAAAGGAGGATATCAGGAGTAGTGCTCTGAATATCGTTCATAAATAATAATAAACGTTGGTGGAGTAAATATTTTAGAAAAATCAGAGTTTGTTAGAAACTGTTGGAGGTGACGGGTTTTCCTTAGATTTAAGTTGAAATCACCAACAATAATACAGGAGGATAAAGAGAAGCTTTTACAAAAATATTATCTTCAATAACAGAGGATGGGTGAATGTAAACAAGGAATATGTGGAGTCTGTCCTGAAGGAAAGGAATTGAGAAGTGGATGCAATCATTTAATGCATTATTGATGCTTGGAGGGTTTTCTTTCCTAATTTTAATGCATGGATGTGTCATAGATACGGATCCACCTCTATTTCTATTCTTAAAATGTCATAAATAGTAGAATCCGACTATAAAATATTAAAATACTGTTAAAAAGAAGCAAAATCTGTTCAAAAAGTCAAAAATTACTAAATGCGGTAATGAAATATTAAAGTATTAATAACGAACAATTTAAAAGCGCAACATTTTATTTTTAAAATATTGTTAGAAAGAAGAATTTTGATTCAGATAAACTGTTAAAAAGTTTATTTTTTTTACAAATTTCAGACTAAAATGTAAAAATCCCAAAAAATAGAAGAATGCGGCTATAAAATATTAAAATATTATTAAAAATATTTTGATAATATCTGTTAAAAAGTGAAAAACAGCAAAATTCACCTATGAAATATCAAAATACAATGTCAAAAATAGCAAAATCCAAAAATATTTTAAGAAAGCACCAAAATTTAACCATAAACTGATAGTAAATGCAAAATTCTATTAATAAAAATTCAGGAATAGCAAAAAATATTACAACATTAAAAAAACAATATCCAAAAATGGTTAAAACTACAAAATTCTGTTCATAAAACAACGTCAAAAATAGCAAAATCCGGCTTTGAAATTTTAAACAATTGTCAGAAAGTACCAAAATCCAGCCCCAAACTGTTAAAAAGTGTTAACCCTTAGCTACTGAACATACAAATTCGAACATATTAACTGAACATGGGTCGTATTGACCAAATTGTTACAAAACTTTAATTAATAGTGTTCTTTTTTTTCATTTTTGAATTTTAAGTGAAAGCTTTATTAAAACATTTGACCTTCAATACCAAATACTTTTAAATCAAAATATTTTTTTATTATTGCAATACAACATAAAATTTAAATTAAAGTGGTATGTAAGAAGCATAAATAAATTTTTTTTATTTAAAACAAAACAGACCATTTCTAATATTTAGATATTGTAGAGAAATGTATGCTTAACTAATTAAAAAAAAGAAATTGCAAAAAAAATGGTAATGTAAAAAAATCTGCACTGGGTAAACATTCATATACATTTTTTACAAATATGGGCAGTTTTTCCAGCTCTGGTTGCCAGTTTAGTTGTCTGTTTGTGCTTATTTTTGTCATAAAAATACTTTAGAGCACAACAATTATTTGTATTTTCCGAACTAGGTTTAATTTGTTCACTATTATTGTCAATATTTTCATTTTTCCTTGATTGTTCAGAATTGCTGCCATGTTCACTTTGAAGCAGATAGTTTTCATATCTGTCGTTATCACAATCACTATCTGTTTCTTGAAACCGTTTTATTACTGTTTCTTTAAAGTCACTATCACCATTATGTAAAAAAAAAAACTTCAAATAAAATTATAATTTATTTACTGATCATGGGTCAATCTGACCCAAATGATTTTTTTTGGAGAGAACATATGCGTCAACGCACCGCCGAACACATATTAACTTAACAGGTTGACTAATTTGTAAATACAAAAATTCTTGTATCTCGGGGAATTACCTACAAAAAATAACGGCCACATAAAACTTTGCTCGGGTCATTTTGACCCATGCTCAGTAACGAAGGGTTAAAATCTTTATGAAATCTCAAAATAGCAAAATCCAGCTGTAAAATATTGTCCATAAACTATAGAAAACCTCCTGCGTCTCTTTATTCCATTTACGCGCTCTTATGAATTAATTTAGTCAAAAAAATGATATTTAGGTGTCCTGTGTAATTAAAACGACCTTTAAAGACTTGGAAATACAATAATAACAAGTAATAAGTTTCAAGGATTGAAAGTAAACAAAAATATTTTCAAAAAATTAATTAAGACCTTGATAGAATAAAGTTTGAAAATACTCTTTTCTGAACAACATATTAAAATCATGATCAATTATAAAAGTTTAGGCGTAATATACTTACGCTGTATCAATAATATTATGTTTTCTTATTTTATAATTACGTACATGTACATAAGATATAAACTTAAATTTTTTTTATATGTAATTAATTCAAATTAAAACTCAAGTTCAAATTAAATATTTAATGCAGCATTTTTTAATTTATATCTTTATACTCGTCTTGTTTAAAATTATTTCGCATAGCGGACTTCCTTCTAGTTATGTATATACAGTAAAGCTCAGCTTTACGGATCAATTAAAACATGGTTTGGTCCAAATTATTGAACAATCCGAATTACTGGAACAATAATAAAATAATCAAGCAAGAGCCACATTATATAAGAAAGCTTTTATTATAATGACAATAGAACAAATTTTCAAAAAAAAATTAAACCTCTTAAGGAAAACTCCGATATTTTAGTCTGGCGAATGCAATCTTGCTTAAGGGGGCAGTTTGATGCGTGTCATAAACTACGAGCAGAACTTACGTATTTTAACTCCTTTTTAAAATCTGCCCCCTTAACCTCCATTGTGCAACTTTTGTATTATTTTTTGTTTTTCGACTAAAGTTAATGTTTCGTGTGGCCGTTTTGGTGCTATATTGAAATAAACTAAAAATTCAGAGATTTCCCTTTTTCTTTTTTGTTGGTCGGCATGCTAAGTACGAGGAACCGTGGTCGATCGGCCAATCTGGATTAAATCAGTCCGGATTACAAGGTACATAATGTAAAATTTACATTTTTTTATTTTCTCTAAACCACAAGGACATCCGGATTAAAGCAATTCGAATTAGCGGAGCTTTATTGTAGTTCAATGTTTCGTACATCAATATTTATTATTATTTGTAGGATGTACAATAATTGAGACAATTATTGGGTTTCCTGACAAGTGTTTTCCAATATACCTAAACTAAAAATATAGATGTTGACCATTCTGACAAGTCTGGGTACAAAAATATTTATCAGTGTTTTTAAACTATTTTTTAATGTGTTTTCCAATTTTGTGTATTTTGGTAGTATTTAAAGTGTTTTTAAATTTTTGGTCGCATATACATACATATGTAGATAATTTAATCATAAAAATTGATAAAAAAATTTAAATCATTTTTCAATATGTATAATGAGTAAGTGTTGCATACTCATTATACATAGTTGAAAAGTTCTTGATAAACTCCATCTAACAAAAACATACAAAAATATATAATTTGAAAAAAGTCCGTTAAAAAATTAGTCTTAAAAATAGGTGTTGAAATATTTTTGTAAATACTAAAAAAATGAATTATATAGATTATGAAATTTTTACTAAAAGTCTTAAAATTGTGATAAAGTTTGACAGGCCATATATAAGTGTTATGTTTGAACCTCACCGATTGTAATAAAAATCAGTTTACTGACTAATTTTGATGCCAGAACATGAATGAAATGAAAAAACTCAATCATTGTTTTTTTATACAAATCTGGTTGTGGGCAAAAATTTTATAATACATTTTGTTCATATTTTTGCTCCTATTTTGAATAAGACTATGTGCAGCTCTCTAAGTTTATTCCCTGAACACTTCTATTTTTTAGTACAAAATAACTTTTGGCAAAAAATCGCGTTTTTCTTCTCAAATGCTTATAACCATTTTTGGCATGCCGCTGCTGGAAATCAAAGGAACAACTAAAATATGTGTCGGAATTTTACGGGTAGTAGATCGAGGCCAAATTTTACATGTTTGAAACACAAATTTTTGGTAACGCCTCTGGAATATTTTGATATTGTCTCCTGTCAAAAATACCAAAATTGTCTTAAGTAATCCCCTAAAAAAAATAACTCCAACCCTGGTAATACTACTAATAATACTTTTTTTGTAAAAAGAAGCGTAATTAAAAATAAAAATTTTATCAAAAAAAAAACTAAAATAAATGAAAATTCAACAAATGATAATCGAAAAACCTATACTTGCACTTATAGTGGTGAATGAGGTTATTAGTTGTAAATAAATGAATAAAATAATTTTGTAAACCCAAAGTAGATGCAACCCTTATGCCAAGAATGATAAATTAATAAAAAATGACAACAGCAACCTTGATTACCAACCAATTTCGGGAAAAAATTACCCAACCCACGCAGCATAAAAAAAGTTCAATTCATGAAAATGTTTATACCTCCAAAACAAACAGTTGAATAAAATTTTCAAGCGCCATGTTGTAGAGCAGGGATCGGCAAACTTATTTTGAAAGGAAATTTCTTTTGTAGATGCATCAAAATACATAAAAACATTGTTGTAACTGTAGTTCAACTTTAGAAAATATATCAACTGCATTTTTTTTTGGAAATGAGGGCTTTACGGGCTGAAATATAAACATATGGTTTGTCGACCCCTGTTGCAGAGGATAAAATTTTCTACCATTAGTAAAAATTTAAAAAAAATTGGATAGCAAGAAATTGTAAAAAGTTTTTTTTACATTTTATAAATAAAGAGATAAAAATGCAGGTTCTTTAAAAAAACTGCTTTGTCAGCCCTGTAACCACTTCCGCTTAGCGAGTTGTTGGAATGCAGTTTTTCCCAAACTCAAATAGTATACAAGGGCCTATTAAAAACATCTTATACTCTTTTTTTACATATTAAAACTCTGGTCACCATGACAATCAGCAACCAAATAAAATAAATATTTGTATAATATGTAAGACTAGATTTGAAGTAAGCAAAAAGTTATACACTATTTCATTTTTTGCAAATATATTCGTCAACTGTGTTCAAAATAAGGAGTTGCACAAGATCTAATTAACATTTTAAAGCAGAGCCCTTATGACCATGTTACACTATCTATAATTATATTTTGAATTATATAGATAATTATAGATTAAATTCTAAAAAAGTGTAAAACGTGTAAAATTTAAGAATGTTTTAGTTTTCCTTTATAATTGATGAATAAAATGTAAGCAATAGCATTTCTAACATAATCAAACTATTTTGTTAAAACTACTAATGCGTACATTTTTGCGTCAATTATACAGAAAAACATAAACATGTTCTTAATTTTTCATCTACAATAAAATTGATGATTATTTGTGCATTTTACAGACTAATGCCCGTATTCATAAAACGTCATTAAATATATAATGATTTGTTAAAATTATAACAAAACGTTTAATCGAATTTTCGTATTTATAAACACTCATTAGCAGTAATGTTCATTAAATTATTCATTAAATTTAACGCACTATTTTTGGTCCATTAAAACAAAACGAATCATTAAATTGACACATCTGTTTGATTTAAAAATGTCTAATTATCTGTATTAATTCACAGTATTTGAGGTTATAATGTATAGGTTAACATATATATAACTTATAAAAAACAAAAGTAACTAAAAAGTTACTAAATAATTTAACTTATGACAATTTTTTTATGAATATCATTATATTTTTAATGTTCATTAAATTATAATGATTCGTTTGATAATGAATCGTTACAAAAATGTTTTATGAATACGGGCATAACAATTATACATATAATTGAAGGGCTTAATGTGAAACAATGACAAGCCATGTTTTTTCATCATTTTTTTTTTTTTGTATTTTTTAACATACAATAATATAACAAGCCACACTTTTAATACCTCAATTTATTGAAAATATTTTTGTGTACTATTTAAATTAATTTTGCATACACGAAAATATTATTGACATAAAATTACACACTTAGAATAAACAATAATATTTTGTTTGTCCTTTTACATCGCTCCATCATCTCCTATCATAAACATATCAAAAACTAAATATTGTAGGTATTTCATAACATCAATCAAATTAAATTATTACTTACTTGCAATATTGAAGGAAGAACTGCACTTGGAGGACATCTCAAATTCTGTACAGGAGCCGAAGATCCCCACAAGCCCATATTCAAATAAAAAACTGCACCACGAATAAGGGCTGTATCATCCCTTAAACCAGGCTCCTGCAGTATGCGACACATTGTAAATATTGCAGAATGTCCCATATGAGTACCCAATAAATTTTTCATCACCTAAAATGATCAAAAATTAATAAATATGTATATAATTAATTAACAAATTATACAAAATACCTTCCAGCTAGCAGAACAATGTTCCTCACAATTAACAACCCTGCATAGAGCACCTATGAATTGTGGTAAAGATTCCATAGGCAAATTGCAGTAATAAGCAATAATTGTATCCAAAATTATAAGCCCATTTAGTACAATTTGCTTCTGATTAGTACTACAGCATAGAAAACAAATATGACTAAAATATAAACCAAATTGATTATTAATTCAAAATAAATATAATAAACATACTTAACAAAACCTGTAATAACTTCTTCACTAATGTAAGCCGAGTTAAATTTGATTAAGTTGACTAAAAGCAACATAAATTCTACAGTTTTGCCAGCTCTTGTTATATCGGGAAAGCAATCTAATAAAAACGGTCCCACCTAAACAAATCGTTATTAAATATTATTATTGCTAATAATTACACTACTCACTTTTTCTTCAAAATATAGAATATCCTTGCCATTTTCAGTTAATGATTGCAGTAGCTCAAATCTCTGCGCAATTAAATCTGAATCTTTACTTTCTGTAATTAATCGAAATATCTGTGCCCGAAATAAATTCAAACGTTTGCTTTGACCCGTTACCAAACATTGTAAACATTGGAATGCTAAATTACGAAAATCAATAGATGGTTCAACAAATAGATCTTGTATACAACCAAAAATTTTAGCAATAGTTGTCTGCAAATAAATCAAATAAATACCATTTTTTAATTGTAATAAACTACACATACGTCATCCAATTTACTGGTGATTACTGCCTCATTTAAATCCTTAATCGCCTTCGTACGTGTTTGTATTGAAGAATCACGACTGAGATCTCTCTGCAGGTCATCAGTGAGAATGAAATCATCACGGCTTTTAATACTACCTCCTGCAAGCAAAACTGAATTTAATATAATTCCTTTTTGATTAAAAGTTATGAGGTTATACCTGCATTGCCTTTGTTGATACGGAACAGTTGTTTCAGTTTCTCCTGCACTGTCTTACTTTCCTTATCCTTGGAGGACATTTTTTAAGAGCTGGTAAATTTTTGTACATTTAGTTTGTAATGGAAATTCAATAAATCCAAACCTAAGTAAAAATCATAAACCAACAGCTGATTCGGTTCTGTTCTGACAGATTGTTCGCCGGTATAACAGATTTCAATCAATGACAATGAGAATTGAACGGTGTGAACTTAGGAAATTAGCACGCCATAGCGGGGAAGGTTTTCCCGCCACTTCACCAAAAAGCGCTTTATGGCCGTATGACACTATCTATAATTCTTTATACAGAGAATTATATATGTATATAATTATGGATGGAATTTTAAAAAGTCTGTAAAATGCACAAATGATCATCAATTTTATTGCAGATTGAAATTTTAAAAATATTTTTAGTTTTTCTTTATAATTGACGCAAAAAATGTATAAGTTAATAGTTTTAAAAAAATAGTTAGGTTATATTATAAAATTTATAATATAACCTAACTATTTTTACCTCGTAAGTCAATTTTAGTGAATTTTACAGGAGAAGGGAAAAACGTTTAGTTTTGGAATTGATTGTTTAGGTGAATTAGATATACTGGGTTTTGATAGATGGAGCCTGCAGTCCCATAGACTTAAATTTAAGTTACAAGGATTTGCAGTTTAATAAATGTGAATATATATAAACTTTTAGTGTAAAAAACGCGTAAACGGAAAAAAACGACTTACGAGGTTTCACACTTTAACCATCGAAATGCTATTTCTCACATTTTATGTGTTAATTATAAACAAAACTTAAAAATATTCTTAAAATTTCAATCTACAATAAGATTAATGATATTTTGTGCATTTTACAGACTTTTTAAGACGATTTTGCTCGCGATATTTAAAAATGTAAAAATGCACCGGGTGCATAAGGCGCTCAAATAGAAATTACAAGCAGAAAAAATCTCTAATAAATTATAAAACTGTAAAAATGTAATACAAGAAGCTCTTAGGAAAATTGGACTTTTCTCATATCAAAATACACATTTCGTAATTTTTGAAAGTGATGTATTTTTTAATAATTTTGAAATTTTATACTATTTCTTTTCATAGTAGTATTAAACAACTGTGAAAATTTAATGCGTGCTTTACAGATACTTAATAGTTTTAACAAAAACAAATAATTTCAAAGTTTGTTCAACATGATCAAGTCGCATTATTAATTTTGAAGCACCCGTTGTCTTAGTAACGAAATGTAATACATTTTCTAAACAATTTTCAAACAAGTTCTAACAATAAACAGATATTGTCGGTCAAAAAATGATTAAAAAATCGCTCAGAAATTACATTTATAGTATAAAGTTTATCACACATTGTTCATAAAAATTACAAATCTACAAAAAAACTTGTAGAAAACGCAAACAAATATATAAAATCTTTAAAAATACTGTTTATTATAAAAAAATAAACAATAATCGCTCAAAAAATTAATTAGGAATAATGTTCATGCATTTTTCATGTATTTTTTGATCAATTTTCAATAAATTTCTTACAATAAATAGATATTCTTCTAAAGTATTTATAGATAACTTGCGTTTTTGTAAATTTGCGGTTTTTAAGAACAATTTTAAATGTAAAAGTATTTTATAAGCAATTTTCAATAAATTTCTTAATAAATCTTAATAAATATTATTACAAAAAAACATTAGATTGAATGTATTTCAATCAAACTATGCATAAAAATCAATCTCAAAGATATCAAGTAATTAGTCAATATTAAAGCAATTGGGTTTACGTTAATTCCATTGAAAAATGACATTGAAGATCATTTCTAACCACGTAACTTTGAAATTACAAGTAAGCAATTTAATATATTTGTAAAACAATTATTTATTAAAGAATAAGCAAATTGTGTAAATACTTGATGTAATCAAATATGAATAAAAATGCAAAGTTTGTTTGATTTAAAAAAACCTTGGCTCGTAATTATTTTTTATTTAACAATAATAAAATGTCTAGGCTTAAATTTATTATTTTGTTGTTTGTATATAACATTAGAGATTAAAAAATATCTTACAAACATTCACTGCCTCAATGACAATTTTGGTATTTTCAAAAATTCCTAAAATATACTTTCAATTAGTCAACTGACTAAATAACATCAATTGCTTAGTGACAGATTAATGTCAACTTATTTTAGGTTACATGTTACAGCTAGTATCTTGCTGCTTAACTTAACCAAACTAATTTCATACAAATTATTTCAGATGAAGGCCGGCGCCACGTACCCATACCGATAATGCGTCAACCAAAAATTATTAACATCTACAAAGCAAGATTCGTTATCACAACTACAGTTCTGATAACAATAACAATCGTAGGCGTGCAAGATCAGAACTTCAAGAATTTCCACGATGGTATGTGAACGATCCATTACTAAACCTGAATATTTCCGAATTAGAAGAAGGAAAATGGAGAAACCTTACAAGACCACAGGTAAAAACCACAACAAATTATTCGTTAAATTTATTATTATTTTTTAGATCAACAGTCTTTCAAAATTAGGAAGAATATTGTATCTTGATGATGAATACCCAGAATACGATTCCTCTCGCAATTACACAATTCTGGTATGGAAATATGGATCAACCATTGATGATAGGCATGTCAAAAGATACAGTGGCATTAAGTAAGCTAAAATAATTTATAAAATAAAACAATAATTTAAAATATCTTCAGGCAAGACCCTTTAGAATTTTGTTCAGTGAAGAACTGTAAGCTGACTTATAAATCGGAAGATTTAGATAATGCTGATATAGTAATCATGCACATGCATAGGATGAAAGGTGTTGATGATTTGCCGCCCCAAAATAATAGAAAACCAAAACAAATTTGGGCTTTCTTAACAGATGAGAGTCCTTATCATATGTTTATGAGAAGTGGTCAAAAATTATCCGATTACAATGATGTATTTAATTGGTCAATGACTTAAGGTAAGACTATCATAGAAGACAAAACTGTACTAACTCTCTAATGATTTTAGATTGATTTCCGATATTCCAGTACCATACCGACGTACGGTTATGCGAGATGATTTGAACACAGATGAGAAATTCAATGTATATTCATGGCTCCTCACCAAGAAACACGATGTCCCTGTTGCAATAATGGGTTCAAATTGTGGATCCAAGAATCACCGATGGGAATACGTTAGAGAATTGGCAAAGCATATTAAGGTTGATATGTATGGAACATGCGGAACATTAAAGTAAGCTTAATCTTAGTCCTCAAATCATAAAATCAATTATAATTTGGTTTTTATAATTGATCAAAAATAGTATCTGTAAATTAACTTTCTACTAACTCAAAAAAAAAAAAAAAAAACAATTATTGCATAAAAATCGCTCAATTAATTCATTTTCAACAAAAAAATCGCTCAGAAATCACGTTAATTTAATAAGATTTGTCAAAACTGACACAGAAAACACATTTATCGCATGCAATTTACTTTAAAAACTTTAAAAAGACACAAAAAAACAATTATGACATAAAAATCGCTCAAAAAACTCATTTTCAATTAAAAAATCGCTCAAAACACGTTTGATAAACAAAACTTCTTAAAAACCATTCAATGCATAAAGTTTACTCTGAAATCCTTAAAAATATACAAAAATAACAATTATAGCATAAAAATCGCTAAAAACTCATTTTCAACAAAAAACTCGCTCAGAAATCACGTTTATTAAATAAGATTTGTCAAAATTGCCACAGAAAATTCATAAATCACATAAAACTTGCTTTAAAAATCCTTAAAATACTCAAAAATAACAATTATGACATAAAACTCGCTCATAATAAAAAATTTCAACAAAAAAATCGCTTAAACTCAATAAAAAAATTGCCCAGAAATCACGTTTAAAATAATGTTAACATAAAAATTAATCAAAATCTCATTTTCAACAAAAAAATCGCTAAAGAATGATGTTTATAAAATAAAATTTACTCAAAAAACGCATTTAAAATTTACTTAAAAAATACACCAATGCTAATTAATAGTTAGAAATTAAATCTCAGATTAATCCTCAATTCATAAATCCAAAATATATTCCGCTAATCGTTGATTGACTAATCCAATTTTAATCGCAATCGGCCAATGTGTTCCTCGCTTAATTCTCAGATCAAATTGAAAACTATGCAAACATCAATATAATAATTTCAAATAACCTTGGAATCACCCAACTTAAAAATCGCTCAAAAATCAATTTATTAAATAAAAATTTTAATATTTACATAGAAAACCCGTTTATAACATAAAATTTATTTTAAACCCGTAAAAATTCACTTAAAGAACTCAATTTTGACCAAAAAAATCGCTCAGAAAACTCAAATTCAACACACACAAAACAATTTTAACAAAAATTCGCTCAATAAACGCATTTTTAAGCACAGAAAACCTAATTATAACATAAAAATTACTTTAAGAACACACCAAAAATTCAATTATAACAAAAAATAAAGCATTAAATTGCTTAAAAATCACGTTTATTAAATAAGAATTGCCCAAATTGACACAAAATCGCTCAATAAATTTATTTTCAACAAAAAATAACGGTTATTAAAAGAAATTTGTTAATGTAAGTTGTTCAGAAAATTATTTTAAAACCGTAAAAATACACAAATAGAAAAATTTTAACATAAAACTCGCTCAAAAAAACTCATTTTAAACCAACAATCCGCTCAAAAATACCGTTCATTTAAAGAGATTTTCAAAAATGACATGAAAACCTCATATATAGCATACAATTTACTTTAAAAACCTTAATAATACACGAAGAAAGCAACCATGACATAAAAATCTCATTTTAACCAAACAACAAAACGCTCAGAAATAAATAATACTACTACATAATTTTTAATAAAAACATTCAATGATTTTTGTGTTTCTTTATTTTCTATAATTTTTGTTCCATCTTTCAATAGCGATTCAACATGGGAATACAATAGAATAAAATTTACTTCAAATACTTTAAAAATACACAAAAAGAACAATCGTAACATGAAAATATCAAAAATTCGCTCAGAAATCACGTCTATTAAATGATATTTCTCAAGATAACAATAGATAACAGATTTATTGCACAAAATTTACTTTAAAATTTTCAAATACACAAAAACAAACAAAAAATTGCTCATACAACTAATTTTCAACAAAATCGCTCAAAAGTCATGTTGATTAAATTAAATTATAACATAAAAAATTGCTCAAAAATTGTTTTTAACAAACTACTACATTTATTAAATAAAATGTAACAATATTTACACAGAAAACATAAAGTTTGCTATAAAAACCTTAAAAATACTAAAATAAAACATTTATAACATAAAAATCGCTCAAGAGCTCAAATAAATCGCTCAGATACCACGTTTAATCAATGAAATTTTTCAAAATGACAAAGAAAACTTATTTATATAATAAAATTGACTTTAGAAACCTTAAAAACGCACAAAAAACTCATTTTCGACTAACAGAAAAGAGGTTGATTAACTAAAATTTGTCAAAACTAAAATAAAAAAAACCATTTATAAAATCTATATCATAAAATCAACTATAAAAACATTAAAAAACTGATTTTCACCAAAAATTCGCAAAGAAACCAGTTTATTAAAAAAATACCCAAATGTAAAAAAAACACTAAAAGAACAATTATGATATAAAAACCAACAACAAGAAACTTTAACTTTAACAAAAAATATTGCTCTGGAATCACGTTTATTAAAGAAAAAAAAAAAAAAAGAAAACCCAACCCAACCCAAACAATTTTAACTTAAAAATAGTTCAATAAATTCGTTTTCAACCAAAAAATCGCTAAAAAATAACGGTCATTTGATAAGATTTGTTAAGATTGACATTATAACTTAAAAAAATAGCTTAAAAATAACAAAATATCGCTGAAAAATCACATTTCACTTATTTTATATAAAAAATGTATAATAGTTATGTCTATTTTTATGTAAATTGTCTATCCGACCAGTGAGATGCTAAGCACACTGATGAAGAATGAGTCTATTATTAAATTTAAATTAAATCAATTTATTTATGATTTTTATTTTATTTATTTAAACTTAATGCATTAAATAAGCTTCAATGTAAAAATGTGAAATAAACATTGATCAAAAAAAAATTTATTAAATGATTTTTGTCAAAATTGGCATAAAAAATTTGCTTTAAAAACCTTACAAATATACTAAAATAACATAAACCACACAAAAACTCATTGACAATAGAAAAATCGCTCAGAAATTATGTTTAAATTTGTCAAAACTCTGTCATTTTGATTCAGTTTTAGATAACTTTTTTTGTAAAGCCAAAACCAAACGTTTAGATAATTAATTTTATAATCAAATTGACACAGAAAACTAGTTTTTAATAAAAAAAATCCGCCCAAAAGTAATGTTTTAGCAATAAAATTGATCAAATTTGACAAAATTTATTTAAAAAAAAGTAAGAATCGCTAAAAATCTTCAATTTTTAACAACAAAACCCAATTTTAAAAAAGAAATTAAAAACCACATTAATTCAACGAGATTTGTTAAAATTTACATAAAGCCCCATTTATAGCATATAACTTACTCAAAACCTCAAAAATATACAGAAAAACAATTATGACTATGAAATCGCTCAAAAACCTTCTTATCAACAAAAAAATCGCTCAGAAATTACGTTTATTGAATAAAATTTCTCAAAAATAGTCAGAAACCTATTTATTACAAAGAAATCTGTTTTAAAAACCGTAAAAACACACCAAAAAAGCATAAAAATCGCTAAAAAACTCATTTTCAACCAAAAAACCGCTAAAAAATCACCTATATTGAATAAAATTCAACAAAACTAACACAAAAAACTAAATTCCTACTCATTAATATAATAATTTATTTTCTAGATGTCCAGGCCACTTCAGAAAAGATTGTCCGGAAATAGGTCGATACATGTTCTACTTATCATTCGAAAACTCAAATTGCAATGAATACATAACAGAAAAATTCAATCCCAATAATAATGGGAGGAACAAAATCCTTCTACAACAACCTAGTACCACCAAAGTCCTACATAAACGTCGACGATTTTGCATCCCCCAGAGATGTAGCAACGTACCTAAAATACCTTATCAATACACCTACAGAACTTCGGCATTACTTCACTTGAAAAAAATACTTTAAAATATTAAACGAACACGGATACTTCCAAAGTGTTTCACAACATTATTGTAGAGTATGCGAAGCATTAAATTATAATAGTAGAGAAACCAAAGTGTACAAAAATTTAACAGAATTTTGGAGTGTGAAAGATTGCTTTCCGGCATGGGATGCTTAAAACCAAAAGTATACACAAAGTTCTTACTAAGTTACCTATTTCATAATAAATATTTCTATTTTCTTCATAATGTTGTTTATTTATAAATGTGTAAGTACAAAAGCTGTTTGATTGATCAGTTGTAAAACGTTTTTATTATTTAATTAGCGGCACCAACCTTGTATATAAGAATTGCGGTGCTAATTATATTTGAATTAAAAAATTATTTATTTATTCTTAATGTATGTTACCTATTATTTTATATGTTCTATCTACATTGTTGCAATATTTGTGTGATTTATTTTAAAATAATAATAAAGTATTAAACGTTTCTTTAATGTTTTTGTAATTATTGATGTTTGTAACAATGTTAGGTAAACTTACACAATGATGCAAGAAGCAACATACAAACTTTTTAATCGTTAATGAGCTGTGAAATGTTCCTAATTAAAGTCGATAACTTACACCAAAAAGTACAAATTTATTTTTTTCTAATCTATAAATTTACAAAAATTGTTGCTAAGTTCCAGAATAACATTATAATTCAGTAAAATGTTCTCATGCATTTTGGAGTTATTCAATTTTTTGATAACCAACAATTGGGTGGGTGGGTAAACTACTCCAATTCAAACTACTTACTTGTTATCATAGTATAGAGTAATCCCCCATCCACCCCGTGTTTGTTCGCTATCAAAGAGATTCTATGTTTGACTTCTCTACGAACGTCAGAAGTTATTTTGTCACAAGAGAAGGTTGTAATCTAACCTCTTGATAACTAACACTTGGGTGAGTAGTCAAGCTACTCCAATCCAAACTACTGACTTGTTATTATGTTATGAAATTTTTTTCAATGTTTGACCTCCCTGCGAATGTCAGAATTCATTTTGTCACAAGAGTTGGTCGTGACCCAACGTCTTGATAACTAACACATGGGTAGGCAAGTGGGCCACCTCAATCCAAACTACTGACTTGTAATCAAATTAAGGAGTACCTATTAAATGTTCCTGTGGTTACTAAAATTAATGTTTTCTGATCTATAGATTTACAAAAAATGTTTCAAAGTCCTAGAATAACATTTTGATTCAGAAAAATGTTCTTTGGCTCTTTTCAAGCTGTCAAAGTTACTTAAAAATGTTCCTAAAGTTACTAAAATTTATTTTTTTTAATCTATGAAATTACAAAAAATGTTCGAATTCTTAGAATATCATTTTGATACAAAATTTAGTTGCTCCAATTATAGACAATTATAATCAAAAAAATTGAAAATTGTACAAAAAAATTTGCTTTAATTAGATCTAATTTTCCAATTCTCTACTCTTGATAATGTTTGTAGTTTTATAAAATTTGTTGTAAATTAGAAAAAAAAAACCATTTTAAACTTGTTAAAATCCTGAATTTAATTAATTATATCACTAGAGCATCAATAATTTATAATCATAAATCAACAAACCTTTTTTAACTTTTATCCGGTTTGTAAATCATATGTTAAGACGCCATTATTGCTCGGCCGGACCAAATGTTTACACACCGATTCCAACTCGGCAAAATCGTCCCGCTTGATATTATGTCACAAAACACTCAACACACACTTAATAAAGTTTTCTGCAAGTTGCAGCACTCAAATGGATCTCTTTGTACGCTTTTCGAGTAAAAATGCAAATTACCGAAACGCGTTCAATGACAGGTGACTCATACTGCCGGACTGAGCTCTGAATGCAGTGGTACCAACACACATTATTCAACAATAAATAATACGAATTGTAAATTCATTCATTAAAATCATGAAAGCTGCTGTTTGTCAATCAAATTTGTTCTCAACAAAATTTATTATTAGCCAAATTAACTTCATACCAATCGTGATGTAAATTATCCTAAATTTAACGACAAATAATATTGATATACTTACATGAAGACCTATAAAATATATAAAATAGAATTCCTTACCATAACTTCATTTGTTCTGTTAACTATAGCAATGCTAGGCATAAGTAAAGAAATCTACAATCATTTCTTAGACGATGTCAATTTAAATATTAACAAATTAAAACACGGAAAACGGAGAAACTTTACAAAGCAACAGGTAAAAATTACAACAAATTAATAAATTAAATTCTAACATTATTTTAAGATCGACAGTCTTTCAAAATTAGGAAGAATATTGTATCTAGATGATGAATACCCAGAATACGATTCCTCTCGCAACTACACAATTCTAATATGAAAACATAAAAGTGACTTAAAGTACGTTAAACTAATTTAAAGATTAACATTTTAATTCAAAATCGCTTCAGGCATGATCCTTTCGAATTTTGCTCAGTAAGGAATTGCAACCTGACTTATAAATCGGATGATTTAGATAATGCCGACTTAGTTTTGATATACATGTAAGGAACAAAAAGTCTCGCTGATTTGCCGCCTCAAAAAAACAGAAAACCAGAACAAATTTGGGCTTTCATATTAGCAGAAAGTCCTTATCTTATATTTTACAATAATCAGAAACTATCCAACTATAATGGTGTCTTGAATTGGTCGATGACATATAGGTAAGGCTACAAGTAACAGTTAATTTAATATTATATTAATTCTATTAATGGGACACAAAACTGATGTTTTTAGATTGTTTTCGGATATTCCAATACCATACGGTCGTACGGTTTTGAGGGATGGTTTGAATACAGATGAGAAATTCAATATATATTCATGGCTCTTTACCAAGAAACATAATGTTTCTGTTGCAATGATGAGTTCAAATTCTAAACCCAAAAATCACCGATTGGAATACCTTTGAGAACTCTCAAAGTATATTAAAGTGGATTCGTATGGAAAATGCGGAACATTAAAGTAAGTAATATTTCCTTTCCAAGTCATCTAAGTTGTAGCAGTAATTGACAAAAATCTTGCAACATTAAATAGATCAAGTTTGTTCTAGCCATAAATGTTGTAACAAATTATAAAAAGCTGTTCCATTTGCGGTCCGTGTGATTGGCACATACCAAATCACTCTAAACTATTATCATCCGGACGGTTTCACTGCCCCTTTTATCATTAGGTAGTACAAGACATAAAATGTGGTGCTAAACACTGCAGTTGTTTGAGAGCACGGGCTGTTAGTCAGCCAGCTGTTGTGAGTTGGGCAGTCCTGCGTTTACCCGTCATACTTTCGAAAAGCAAATCCATCTGGCAGCAAGCGTAGTCCGCACATCTTGCATGTGAACCAACAACTGTTTGATTTTCTTTTGAGTAAATCGCCCAATTTATCGACAAAACTTTCCATACGAACAAATCGCAATCATTCCTGCTTGATATTATGCCACAAAATCACTCAACACACACTTAATAAAGTTTTCAGCAAGTTGCAGCACTCAAATGGGTCTCTTTGTACACTTTTCGAGTAAAATGCAAATTACCGAAACGCGTTCAATGACAGGTGACTCATACTGCCGGAGTGAGCTCTGAATGCAGTGGTACCAACACACATTTTTCATCAATATATAATACAAATTGAATCAAAGCTACAAATTAAATTGTAAAAATTGTTTTTAAAAACCAAAATAGTACATTCATTTAAATCATGAAAGCTGCTGTCTGTCATAAACTTACCAACAAATAATATTGATACACTTACATGAAGACCTATAAAATATATAAAATAGTTCTGTTAACTATAGCAATGCTAGGCATAGGTAAACTAACCTACAATAATTTTTTAGACGATGTTCATTTAAATATTAACAAATTAAAACACGGAAAATGGAGAAACCTTACAAAGCAACAGGTAAAGATTACAACAAATTAATAAATTAAATTCTAACATTATTTTAAGATCGACAGTCTTTCAAAATTAGGAAGAATATTGTATCTTGATGATGAATACCCAGAATACGATTCCTCTCGCAATTACACAATTCTGGTATGGAAATATGGATAAACCATTGATGATAGGCATATCAAGAGATACAGTGGCATTAAGTAAGCTAAAATAATTTATAAAATAAGACAATAATTTAAAATATCTTCAAGACCATTTAGACCCTTTAGAATTTTGTTCAGTGAAGAATTGTAAGCTGACTTATAAATCGGAAGATGTAGATAATGCTGATATAGTGATAATGCACATGCATAGAATGAAAGGTGCTGATGATTTGCCGCCCCAAAATAATAGAAAACCAGAACATATTTGGGCTTTCTTAACAGATGAGAGTCCTTATCAAATGTTTATGAGAAGTGGTCAAAAATTATCCGATTATAATGATATATTTAATTGGTCAATAACTTATAGGTAGGACTATCATAGAAGACACAAAACTGTACTCTCTAACTATCTAATGATTTTAGATTGATATCAGATATTCCAGTACCATACGGTCGGTTATGCAGGATGATTTGAACACGGATGAAAAATTCAATGTAAATTCATGGCTCCTCACCAAGAAACACGATGCCCCTGTTGCAATAATGGGTTCAAATTGTGGATCCAAGAATCACCGATGGGAATACGTTAGAAAATTGAAAAAGCATATTAAGGTGGATGTGTATGGATAATGCGGAACATTGAAGTAAGTTAACTTTCTTTTTCAAGTCGTAAAAATTGTAACAGTAATTGACAAAAATCCTGTGACATTTAATAGGTCAAGTTTGTTTTAGTCATAAAAATTGTAACAAATTATAAAATTTACAAGCTGTTCCATATGCGATCCGTGCGATTGGCACATGCCAAACTGCTGGGGGCGGGTAGGCGGAATCACTAAAAACATAATCACGCCAAATTGTTAAAATACTGTGGCCCGCTCACACACCCAAGTGTTAGTAATCCAGTGATTCAATATTAAACTACCGGTGATATTGTCACTATTATGCGCAGAGGCAGAACGTACAAATTTCATCATAACTAACAACGCCCAATTTTTAAGATACTATGGCCCGCCCATCCTCCCAAGTGTTAGTGATCCAATGACTAAAAATTAAACCGTCAGTAATGTTCTTACTGTTAAAAAAACACAAGAGATTAAATGTCAGTTGTCTCTATTAGAAAGAGAAAGGAACGTACAAATTTTGATAACTAACACTTAAGCGGGTGGGAGGGAACAATATAAACATAATCACGCCCAATTGTTAACTATCATTTATTTCGTAGGTGCCCAGGACACTTTGGATCAAACTGTCGCAAATTAGATCAATACATGTTCTACCTAGCATTTGAAAACTCAAATTGCAAAGAATACATAACCGAAAAATTATGGTGGCAAGCCTACCACAAGAATTCAATCCCCGTAGTAATGGGAGGACCAAAATCATTCTACAACAATCTACTACCTCCAAACTCTTTCATACACATTGACGATTTTGCTACCTCAAAGATTTGGCTACTCACCTAAACTACCTAATAGTCACGCCTGAAGTACTAAAAGGTTACTTCGCATGGAAAAAATACTTTAAAGTGTTAAACGAACACGGATACTTCAAAAGTGTTTTCCAACATTATTGCAGAGTATGTGAAGCTTTAAATTATAATAGTAGAAAAACCAAAGTGTATAACGATTTAGAAAAATTTTGGAGTTTAAACCAATGTTCCCATGCATCCATGATTAGACCACAATTTAAAGTATTCACAAAAATTTTATTATTTTATAAAGTTGCCTTATTAATTTTGTATTAAGTATTAATAATGTTTTTATTTGAACTTCTTAAATAAACTTCTTAATGTGATTTGTTTTATATTAATAACAAAATATTAAACGGTGTTCTAACTAAACACCGGTGTTTTTAGGGTCCATTTATTTACAATTACGTTCCAATTGTAAATAAATGGAAAGAACAAACGTCAAATGCTGAAGTCTGGATCCACCTTTACAAATAATTTCATAAAAATAAAACATGGGACGCCATCTATTCGCATTACAATAAACTACAAAAAAATAAAAATAATTAAATTAAAAAAAGAACAAACGTAACATATATTTAATCGGAGCAAATAAAAATAATATCCAACACCGCCATCAACTTCAATAAAATAAAACATGGAGCGTCATTTAATATCATTACATTGAACTACACATAAATAAATAATTTGCAAAATACTTTTAATTATCTATTCAATAGGATTTGTCGAAATTGACACAGAACAGAACACATTTATCCATACAGTTTACTTTAAAAACTTTAAAAAAACAATTATGACATAAAAATTGCTGAAAAACTCATTTTCAACAAAAAACTCGCTAAGAAATCACGTTTATTAAATAAGATTTGTCAAAATTGCCACAGAAAATCCATAAATCACATAAAACTTACTTTAAAAATCCTTAAAATACTCAAAAAGAACAATTATAACATAAAAACTTGCTCACAATAATCATTTTCAACAAAAAAATCGCTTAAATTCGATAAAAAATTGCCCATAACTCACGTTTAGAACAATTTTAACACAAAAATTAATCAAAAACTCATCTTCAACAAAAAAATCGCTTAAGAATGATGTTTATAAAATAAAATTTACTTAAAAAATACACCAATGCCAATTAATAGTTAGAGATTAAACCTCAGATTAATCCTTAATTCATAAATCCAAAATATATTCCGCTAATCGTTGGTTGACTAATCCAATTCACAAATATCGTGATTGCAATTTTAGTCGCATTCGGCCAATGTGTTCCTTGCTTAATTCTCAGATCAAATTGAAAACTATGCAAACATCAATATAATAATAGATTCAAATAACCTTAAAATCACCCAACTTAAAAATCACTCAAATATCACATTTATTAAATAAAATTTGTCAATATTTACACAGAAAACCCGTTTATAACATAAAATTTATTTTAAAAACCGTAAAAATACACTTTAAAACTCAATTTTGACAAAAAAAAATCGTTCAGAAAACTCAAATTCAACACACACAAAACAATTTTAACACAAAAAACGCATTTTTAAGCACAGAAAACCTAATTATAACATAAAAATTACTTTAAAAACACACCAAAAATTCAATTATAACAAAAAAATAAAGCATTAAATCGCTTAAAAATCAGGTTTATTAAATAAGAATTGCCCAAATTGACACAAAATCGCTCAATAAATTTATTTTCAACAAAAACTAACGGTTATTAAAAGAAATTTGTTAATGTAAGCTCAGAAAATTATTTTAAAACCGTAAAAATACACAAACAGAACAATTTTAACATAAAACTCGCTCAAAAAACTCATTTTAAACCAACAATCCGCTTAAAAATACCGTTCATTTAAAAAGATTTTCAAAATTGACATGAAAACCTCATATATAGCATACAATTTACTTTAAAAACCTTAATAATACACGAAGAAAGCAACTATGACATAAAAATCGCGCAAAAAACTCATTTTAACCAACAACAAAACGCTCAGAATAGACCGTATTTTTAAAAATAAATGTTACATAATTTTTAATAAAAGCAAAACATTCAATGATTTTTGTGTTTCTTTATTTTCTGTAATTTTTGTTCCATCTTTCATTAGCGATTCAACATGGAAATACAATGAAATAAAATTTACTTCAAATACTTTAAAAATATCAAAAATTTGCTCAGAAATCACGTATATTAAATGATATTTGTCAAGATAACAATAGATAACAGATTTATTGCACAAAATTTACTTTAAAACTTCCAAATACACAAAAAAACAAACAAAAAATCGCTCATACAACTAATTTTCAACAAAATCGCTCAAAAATCATGTTAATTAAATTAAATTATAACATAAAAAATTGCTCAAAAATCATTTTTAACAAACTACTGCATTTATTAAATAAAATGTATCAATATTTACACAGAAAACATAATGTTTGCTATAAAAACCTTAAAAATACTAAAATAGAACAATTATGACATAAAAATCGCGCAAGAACTCAAATAAATCGCTCAGATACCACGTTTAATCAATTAAATTTTTCAAAATGACAAAGAAAACCTATTTATATAATAAAATTGACTTTAAAAACCTTAAAAACGCACAAAAAACTCATTTTCGACTAAAATTTGTCAAAACTAAAACAAAAAAACCCATTTATAAAATCTATATCATAAAATAAACTATAAAAACCTTAAAAAACTGATTTTCAACAAAAATTCGCAAAGAAACCAGTTTATTAAAATAATACCCAAAAGTAAAAAAAAAACACTAAAAGAACAATTATGATATAAAAACCAACAACAAGAAACTTAACTTTAACAGAAAAAATCGATTTAGAATAAAAAATAAAACAGAAAACCCAACCCAAACAATTTTAACTTAAAAATAGTTCAATAAATTTGTTTTTAACCAAAAAATCGCTCAAAAATAACGGTCATTTAAGATTTGTTAAGAATGACATTTAAACTTAAAAAGATCGCTTAAAAATAACAAAATATCGCTAAAACATCACAATTAACTTATTTTATATATAATATGTATAATAGTTATTTCTATTTTTATGTAAATTGTCTCTCCCACCAGTGAGATGCTAAGCACACTGATGAAGAGAACGTCCTTTCATTAAACTTAAAATAAACCAATTTATTTATTATATTTGTTTTATTAATTTAAACTTAATGCATTAAATAAGCTTCAATATAAAAATGTGAAATGAACATTGATCAAACAATTAGTTTTCATAAAAATAACTAAAAAATCACGTTTATTAAATAATTTTTGTCTAAATTGGCATAGAAAATTTGCTTTAAAAATACACAAAAATAATATAAACCACGCAAAAACAGAAAAATCGCTCAGAAATTACGTTTAAATTTGTCAAAACTTTGTTATTTCGATTCAGTTTTAGATAACTTTTTTGTAAAGCCAAAACCAAACGTTTAAATAATTAATTTTATAATTAAATTGACACAGAAAACTCGTTTTCAACACAAAAAAAACGCCCAAAAGTAATGTTTAATTAAGCAATAAAATTTAACGCAAACTCAAAATGTACACTTAAATAACATAATTTACTTTAAAAATTTGATATAAAACTTATCAGAAACAACTTAACTAAGTATAAAATATATAAAGAAGAGACGCAATGTCCTCAAATGAGACAGTTGTAAAAGCAATAATTTCGAATAAAGCCTAGTTAAATAGGTAAATTTATACGAATGCCACAACGACATTTGTAGTGCTCGTTACTATTTGATTTGTTCAATCGGACAACCCAATAATAACATTAAAAAATTAAATTTATGAAAAAATATTCTAAACTAAAAACATCCATAGACGCGTTTCGAGGTTTACCTCTCATCAGTATGGCTTTATTTATTTAAACTTAATAATTAATTTTTAACTTACTTCGTCAACATTGTTCACCACCACAATTCAAAGTGAATATTTTAAAGGGTGTATTGACTATTTATACTAACTGACTTAATGACTTTATTTAATGGCTATGGTTAATAGCATTCTGAGAAACTAATTATTTCGACATGAAAGAATTAAAAAGGAAATTTGAAAATTAAATTAGTTTAGAATATTTTTTCATAAATTTAATTTTTTAATGTTATTATTGGGTTGTCCGATTGAACAAATAGTAACGAGCACTGCAAATGTCGTTGTGGCATTCGTATAAATTTACCTATTTAACTAGGCTTTATTCGAAATTATTGCTTTTTTTATTGAAAAATACTACTATATTTCCGTACAGTGTAAATGTGCTCCGTGTTCTTTTGTAAAAATAAGTGGTTTATCTTATTCCAAATATTTTAATTTTTGGTAATAATTATTTTAAAGTGTGTATTTAATACTGTGTAAAATTTGTGTTTAAAATAATTGGCTGTGTTATGGTAAATTTGATATTTTAATTTATATTTTATACAATATTCTTAATAATATGAATAATATAAAAGGATTTTATAAAATAAAAAGAGAAAATATAAAATATTCAGAAATGCTAAAATTTTTTACATGCAAAACAAAACATTTTAAAGAATTTTAATCCTATATTTATTCAATTTTTTTTTATCATTTATTTTCTTGGCTATTGCCGTTTTATTGTAAATAAATAAAATACAATTTATTTACGTGTAAAAATATTTTTATATTTTAAATTAACATTAACTGATTATTAACAAATCTTTAACCGTGGTCTTCCATTACATTTTTTTTCTTTGTCAGTCACCAATTAAAGACCCATTTGGTGTGAATAATATTCCTTATCCTTTATCTATTTTTTAATCATATTTATTATTGTTTTATTCTTTATAATGTCTTGTACATATTGTAATGGTCGGATTCATCCGAGACAATTCACATCTTGCTTAAAATGTTGTACTTGCAACAGCTGGGCACATACTAATTGTATTGCACTGGATGATGATTTGTCTTTACGTAATTATATTAATAAAACGGAGCAATTTAATTGCCGTAGTTGTAAAAACAATATGGATATATCGTTAAATCAATCAATTCAACTTAATTCCAATGAAATAGGAGAGCAACCAACTGTTTTAATGATTAAGTCATTATTTGAAAGTCAATTTACTACGTTCTCCAATACAATAATGTCTCGCCTTGATGGTATTTCGTCTACAATGGCATCATTTGATAAGAAACTAACAGATATTGAATCTAAAAATAAAAAAATGAAAGGAGAAATTAAAACATTAAAATCATATAAAACCTCTAATGAAGAAAACAGCTTTTCTTCCGAAGAGTTAATTGCTGAAATGGAAGATCGCCGCAAGCGTTCATTTAACGTTATGTTGTTTAATGTTGTTGAGCCAAACTCATCATCCTCAGAAGATAGAATTACCATTGATAAGACATCCATAATAGAAATATTTGAGCCTATCAAAGATTTGCCACAACCGAAAATGGTTATTCGCGTAGGCCGCAAATCCAAGAATCCTAATAAACCACGTCCAATTAAGGTTGTTTTTGAAGATCCATCTATTTCTTTGAAAATATTAAAAAATCGCCATTTGGTAAAAGACGCAAAAATAAACATAAAAGCTGATAAAACATTTACGCAACTAAAATACATTAAAAGCGTTCATGAAGAATTTAATAATAGAAAATCAAATGGTGAACCAGATATTTTTATAAAATATATTAATGACCGACCAACAATTTTAAATAATTAAAAATCCAAAAAACTAAAAGATTTAATGGTTTATTATCAAAATGTGGGGGGATTAAACACTAAGTTGTATAATTTTAATCTGAATGTGCATTGTAATAATTTTGATATTATCTTGATAACAGAAACCAAGCTTGCAGAACAGATACATAATTCAGAAGTTATTGTAAACAACTATAATATGTTTAGAACTGATCGGTCATTATTATCTAGCAAAAAAAATGGGGGTGGTGGAGTATTGATAGCAATAAAGAACAGTTACCATTCATCACTTGTTAATATTACCATTAAGACAGTAGAACAAGTATGTATATGTAAAACTACAATTTGAACAACAAACATATATTATTGGCACCATTTATATTCCTCCAAACTCAACAGTCGACAAATATATTGACCATTGCCTTACTGTAGAACAAATAATGGAAAATAATCCTGAATCTAAGCTGTTAATATGTGGTGATTACAATCTACCCAAAGTTACATGGTCAAACGATGATATGGGTGCTCAAATTGAGTACACTAATAACGTCTCAGCAAATGCTATTTCCGAATTATTTGCTCTATATAACTGTTTTCAATGTAATTCCGTAACAAATACACGAGGAGTGATTTTAGATTTGGTGTTCTCATCGGATTTAATAACAGTTTGCGCATCAGATGACCTTCTAGATAAAAATAGTATTCATCATGAAGCGCTTTCTTTCAAAATTAAAGAGTGCATAGTTCCAAATTCTCTAGAATGCAAAGAATATATTCCAGACTTTAAAAATGCTGATTATAACGCAATAAATTCTTATTTTGCAAATGTGATATGGAGTGATTTATTTAAAACGTGTGATAAAGAAGACTGTGATATTAATGATATGGTTCAATTATTTTATAATGTTGTTTATGATGCTATTTCTTTGTTTGTGCCAGTAAAATGTGTTTATCGAAGCAGTTATCCTGTCTGGTTTAATCCAACCCTAATTAAGTTAATTAAAGAAAAAAAAATTGCTCATTGTGTTTATAAAGAATCAGGTCATTATGATGATTATTACAAGTTTACTACTTTAAGAACTAAATGTAAATTATTAAGTACATCATTATATGATGCATACATTTTAAAGATGGACACAAATATATCTACAAACCCAAAAGCTTTCTGGCAATTTATTAACGAGAAAAAAAAAACAAATGGATTTCCAACTCAAATGAAATATGATGATACTATTAGCAACAGTGGCCAAGACTGTGTTGATTTATTTGCCAACTACTTCTCTACGGTTTATGTTAATAGTGATAATTGTGACAGGGACATTAAAACAACAGGATTTGCGCAGAGAAGAAAACCGGAAGGTATTACCATGCGTAAGTTATTCTTAAGGCCACTTGTTGAGAGCCAAACAACTCACTACGTCCTAAAAAAAAAAAAAAAAAAAAAAAAAAAAAAAGTGATAATTGTGAAGTGCCGGATTTTAAATTGTCTACTTGTGTTTCCTCTGATAGTTTTAAGATTAATACAACTGATATTTTTGATAGTATCATGGAACTAGGTGACTCATGTGGTTATGGTCTAGATGGTATTCCTGAGGTATTGTTGAAAAAATGTGTCTGCTTGCTAACTACTCCAATTACAATGCTGTTTCAATCATCATTGCATAGCGAGTCATTTCCTAAATTCTGGAAACAGTCTTATGTCACTCCAATATTTAAATCTGGTGCAAGATCTGAAATAACTAACTATAGAGGGATTTGTAAGCAATCAGTAATCCCCAAATTATTAGATAAGATTGTTTCAAAGCAAATCAAATGGATTTCAAAAAATGCTTTTATTGAAGAGCAGCATGGATTTAGAGAAGGACGTTCTACTTCAACTAATCTATTGCTGTACCAAGATTTTATTTTAAGCTCGTTTGAAATTAATCAACAAGTAGATGCTGTCTATACAGATTTTGCGAAAGCATTTGACCGTGTTGATCATTGTATTCTTATTGCCAAGCTTACTGCCTTAGGATTTAATAACAGTATTGTAAATTGGCTAAAAAGTTACTTAGTAAACAGAACACAGTGCATTAAAATTAATAATTTTTTGTCTAAACCTATACTAGTAACATCTGGGGTACCACAGGGGTCGCATTGTGAGCCATTACTATTTAACTTGTTTATAAATGACTTACCATCAATATTTAAGTACTGTAATTCTTTATTGTTTGCAGATGACTTAAAACTATTTAAAAAAATAAAAAGTCTGAATGATTGCCATCAGATCCAATATGACCTAGATCAACTTTCGCATTGGTGCGATAATAACAAATTACATTTAAACATTAATAAATGCAAATCAATCACGTGTTCTAGATGTAGAAACACCATTGCCCATGCATACACAATTAATAACAGTGATTTAGATAACGTAAAAGAAATATGCGATCTAGGAGTCATAATGGATCATAAACTTACTTTCAATAGTCATATTCAAAATGCATTAAACAAGTCCAGAAAAATGTTAGGTTTTGTAAAAAGTTCATCAAAAGAGCTACAAACAGCAACAACAGTTTGTCTGTTTAAAACATTAGTTAGATTCATACTTGAATATGGGTCTATCATATGGAGTCCTTATTATAAAGGACAAATAAAGAACATTGAAAAAATTCAATTACATTTTTTTAAACACCTTAGGTATAAAACCAATTATAAAATGACAGTAGAACACTTATCATTAAACTTTAATTTAATTTCGTTAAAAGATAGAAGAATTGTTAGTGATTTGTGTTTTACTCATAAACTAATTAATGGCTATATTGTTTGTCCAGAGCTGTTGGCTAAATTTAATTTTAATTTTAGTCAAGTAAAAATAACTCGTAGCATTTCTCTTTTTAAAGAAAACTTGCATAAAACAAATTATGGCTATCAGAATCCTACATCAAGACTTATGAGAGAATGTAATTTATTAAATGATAATAGTCTTTTTGATCTTTTTACATTATCTGCAAATTCATTTAAGAACAAATGTAGACGTTTCGTGTGCAATTACACACATCTTCAGAGCCTAAAAATAAACGGCCACTCAATTATACAGGGTGTCCGGAAAATACGTGTACAACGTTTGTCGACAGACTCCTGACGTCAAAATAGGTCGATCTAAGCCGACTTAGTTATATCCAAAATTGTCTCGTTTAGCCGGTAGAGGGCGTCAAAAAAAACAAAAGTATAACAAAGTTGAAAGTATCTATTGTAAGAAACTAAGTAAAACAAAAACATTACTTAAGCAAATGTGTAAAATGACCGCCATCTTGCTGAATACACTTATTACCACATCTTTAAAAAATTATATTGGACCCTATCTAATGTCTCGGGATTATTAAAATGGTTGCCTGCATTTAAAATCCGCTGCAATAAATCATCGCGTGTGTTTACCGGAGTCTTGTAAACTTCTGTTTTAATAGCGCCCCACAAAAAGAAGTCACACATATTTAACTCAGGAGAACGTGGTGGTCATTTTACTGGTGCATCATTGCCTCTTCCAATCCATCGGTTGGGATATTGATGATGTAAGTATTGCCGAACGGCAACGGAAAAATGGGGCGGGGCACTATCATGCATATACCACATTTCCCTCCGAAGTAAAAGGGGCAAATTCTCCAGAAGAATTGGTAATGTGTCTTGCAAAAAATTTAAATAAATATTTCTATCTAACCTGTCTGGAATAACAATGGGACCAATAAGGTAGTGATCAATAATACCTGCCCAAATATTAATTTTAAATTGATGCTGATGATGTGCAACTTTAATAGCATGTGGATTTTCATCGGAATAAATATGTTCGTTGTGCAGATTGGTTACCCCAGATCTTGTAAAGCATGCCTCGTCAGTAAACATAATTTTTCTACAAAAATTTGGAACAAGGATTCTTTTGTTTCTAATAAATTGACAAAATGTAAGCCGCATGGGGGGATCAGTCGGTAAAAGTTCCTGGACTTTTTGTATGTGGTAAGGATGTAACAACTGTTCTCTTAAAACCTCATTGACAATCGATTTAGGAACATTTAACTCACGTTCTAAGAGACGGGTACTGGTACTTGGTTCTTCTTCAACTCTTTCCAGAATCATCTCTTCTGTTTCCACAGTTCGAGTTGTTCGCATACGACCCCTGCCTTCAAACTTTTTCTCAAAACTGCCCGTTTCCCGAAGATGACGCTCAATATTGGCAAATGTTTGGTGGTTTGGTATTCGACGGTTAGGAAACCTCTCCATGTAAACCCTAACACTCTGACGCCCATTTCCTTGACAAAACCCGTATACCAGGAGCATGTCAACTTTCTGAGAGTTTGTATAATTTTCCATTTTTAATGGTAAAATGAACTTGTAATTCAAGAATGTTGATCGTATACTTGAGTAAATTTCATAGACTGGTGACAATTTGTCAATAATTGTCAAATTATTAAACGCCATAGCAACAAGGTCACTTAAAAAATTATTGTTACAGGTAATTTCTTTTTAATATTTACAAATTTTTGACGCCCTCTACCGGCTAAACGAGACAATTTTGAATATAACTAAGTCGGCTTAGATCGACCTATTTTGACGTCAGGAGTCTGTCGTCAAACGTTGTACACGTATTTTCCGGACACCCTGTATATTTATCATGATTAGACAAAAAATATTTGATTTGAAAATTTTGAGCAGTTATCGTAACCGCTGATCGAGAACGATTTGCAATTATGTATATATAAGTTGTATTTAATAATATTTTTTGTCTAATCATGGTAAATATATAATTGAGTGGTCGTTTATTTTTAGGCTCTGAAGATGTGTGTAATTGCACACGAAATGTCAGCATATATATAGTAGAATAAAATAGATCAGGAGCATAAAAAGATTTTTATTCTCCTTACATCTGCCCCTAACAACAAGGGTGTTTTTTTATTCAAGACTCATACCCCGTTATTAAACTATTATATATATATATATATATATATATATATATAAGACAATAAATTATACGGCATAAAATAAACCAAAATATGTTTCTCTGTGAACAAAGTTTGAGTTTTATTTATTATTTAACAATTATTTACAATCTTACCTGTGAACAAAGAAACGACAATTAAAGTTTTCTATTACCGCTTCTCTATGCACTACTTAAATTAATTACAATATATCTTTTTATTATAATTACGTCGTGACTTCTGTCAATTAAAAGTCAGAAGCACGGCCAACTTAAATCAAAGAAAGTATACTTTCGTTACATCTCCCCCCCCCCCCCTCTCATGGTAAGATTTCTTGGACATATTTTCTCTATAAATCATCTATATCATCTTCTTCTGTTGGTATTAGTTTTGATATATGGAATAAACTTGTTTCTGACTTTTTCTTGTTAGTCTTGACTTTGTATAGAGTGTTTGATATTTTTTCTATTATTTCGAATGGTCCTATTCTAAGATGGTCTAGCTTTTTTCTATTTAGTCTGTTGCCATTTTCGATATATACCATGTCTCCTGCACTGTACTCATGATGTTTTCTATTTTTATCATAAAGTTTTTTATTGTAATTATGTGATTTTATTGATCTCTCTAACGCTAATTTTTTATCATTAAACCAATCATCTTTGTTTTTTTTCCTTTTTAATTCTTCTGGTATGACACTTGTGTCCGTGCCATTTAATAAATACTCTGGTGCAAAACCAGTGACTGAGTGTTCTATCTTATTATATCTATCTACACATTCTCTAGCAACCGTTGTCCAAGCTCTTTTGTTTTCTTTTTCATTTATTTTACATCTTATGTTATTGACTAGAGTCTGGTTTAGTCTCTCGTTTAAGCCATTTGAAAATGGTGCATTAACTGCTGTAAATGTCAGTTTAACGTTCTTTTTTTCTAGGAATTCTTTAAATTCTTTTGAGTTTATTCCCGGATATTGATCCGTTAGTATCATTCCAATTTTTTCCGTTTCTAACACGTTTTGAGCTAACTTTATAAAATCTGTGGCGTTTTGTGTCTTTGAAGTTGAAACAAATGCGTATCTCGTGTAGTGGTCGACGAGTAAGTGAAGGTATTTTTTTGTTGATCTTTGTCCTCCAAATCCTCCAATGGTATCTATAGACATTATTTCATATGGTTCAGTGGCTGGTCCTAAGTAAGACATTAATCCAAATTTGCTTTGGCCTCTTGTTTTATTTTTTATGCATATGTCACAATCTTTACATATTTTCTTAATGTTTTCTATTAAATTCTTTGATGTATAGTAGGGACATATTCTGTATATAGTTTGTCTAATGCCTGTATGGCACCATTCCCTATGTATGTCTTTTATTAATTTGATGCTAAATTCTTCTGATAAGATTATTTTCTCCTTATTTCTAACTTTCTTATAAAATATTCCGTTATTTCTTATTAGTTTTGATTTCATCTTTCGAATTATTTCGTTTTTTTCTTGATCCGTTCTTATTTCATCTGTTTGTGTCAGGTTTACTATTGTTAGAACCTCTTCAGTGTTTTCAGACGGTTCTAGTACTGGATTTCGGCTTAAGCAGTCCGCTTCAGCGTTATCTTTACCAGGTACATATTTTATTTGGAAGTTATATTGTGACAAATAATAGGTTAACTCACCTAATTCTTCGTCTGTTCTTGCTTTTATGTTCAAATTTTCAAGCGGTTTGTGATCTGAGTATACCTCAAACCATCTTCCAATCAACCAATGTTGCCAATATTTTACTGCTTCTTTGATTGCCAAGCACTCCAGATATATTGCTTTCTTTCTTTTTTGTACCTCATTCAATTTTTTTGAGAAATATGCTACAGGTTTTTCTCGTCCATCTATTTGTAATTGCTTTAGTATTGCCCCAATTCCTTCTAGCGATGCATCTGTGTAAATTTTTATTGGCAAATCCTTATCAAATATTTCTAATACCGGTTGAGAACATAATAATTTCTTCATTTCTGTAAAAGCCTTCTCACATTCTTCTGACCATATAAATTTTGTTTCTTTTCTTAATAATTTATGTAATGGATCCAACGTTATTGAGCTATTTGGTATGTATTCATGGTAAAAATTAATCTTTCCTAAAAATTGTCTAATATTTTTTTGAGTTTTGGGAGTTGGAAAATTTTGAATTGAAATTAGATTGTCTTTTATTGGTCTTACTGTGTTATTTTCTATGATATGGCCCAGGTATTTTACAGAGTTTGCTGCAAATGAGCATTTTTTGAATTTTAATCTAAATCCTTCTTTTATAATTGCTGCTAATACCTGTTCTATATGTCTGATATGTTCTTCAAAAGTTTGTGAATAAATTAATATATCGTCAATATAATTTTCTGTAAATTCTCTCAATTTATTTTTTCTTAATATGCTACTCAAAATCCTTTGGAATATTGCTGGTGCCGTTTTTAGACCAAATGGTAAACACGTCCATTGATATTGTCCTTCTTGCGTTACGAAACCAGTCTTTTTTTTGTCCTTGATTCGGAGTGGAATTGACCAAAAGGCAGAGTTTATATCCAGTGTTGTAAAATATTTGCAGTTTCTAGTTTTAATTATTAGGTCATCTATAAGTGGAAATGGTTGAGCTTGTGGTACAATATTCTTGTTTAGATCTCTAAAATCAATACACAGGCGATTTTTCCTTCCTTCGTCTCTTTTATACGCCAGTGTTACAGGTGCGGCAAATGGACTGTAGGATTCTTCAATCAAATTCTTTTCTAATAGCATTGCCACTTGTGTTTCTATTTCTTTTTTATCTTCTATTGTACACCTGTATGGTCTTTTACTACAATATTTGTCTACTATTAATTCGATTCTTGCCTCATAATCTTTTACCGTGCCAATATCGTATTTGTCTTTTGCAAATACACTTTTATATTTTTCAATAATTTTTTCTATTTTATTTTTTTTTGTATTATCTAGATGTTCTAGTCTTATCTGAAAGTCATCTTTCTCTATGTGTTCATTAAAATTAACTGAATATTGTTCAATTTTATTATCCAATTTTTTTTGTAATATTTGTAGATTCTCATTTTGAATTAATCTGAATTTCTTTATCATATCTAATCCTACGAGGAAATCTTCAACATCGTCTCTCTCTGTAATGAATACATCAATGTATTCCTCTATGTCAAAGATTTTTACTTTCATAGTTATTAAACCTTTTGTTTGTGTCACACCATTGACTGTTTTTAAAAATATTTTATTTACATCTTTTGCCTTCCTCTTTATTCTAACTAATTTTGGATTTATTAGGGAGACTTGGGAACCTGAATCATATGTTCCGTTTACCTCTAACTTATCTTCTAATAATATTTTTAGTTTAATCAATGGTGTGATTATTCGTTTTTTGATTCTGTATTTAGATTTACTTCTATGACTGAGTTACTCTCTATTACTCCACCTTCTTTTCTTTCTTTATTCTTGAACCAACATGAGTTTTCAGGATGATATCTAACACCTTTATTTAAGTTTTCACAATTTTTACATGGCTGTTTTCCTTCAAATCTTTTCTTGTTATCATATTTATCATCTTTCTTTTTCGTAAAACTATTTTTATTAACTAAATTTTCACATTTTCTGATGTCATGCAATAATTCAGTTGACTTTTTACAATTTTCTTTATCTATCTTATTTCTAACCAACTCAGGTAATCCTGCTGCTATAAGCAACACTAGAGTCTTTGAACTAATATCATTGTCCATATCTAGTAGTAGCTTCTCTTTTCTTATAGCATATTCAATCAATGAACCTTCTTTATACCTATAATATATAGCGTACATTCCTGTACTCCATCCATTGTCTGCAAATGACTCCAGAAATCTCTCTTTCCATTCAGACCATCGAGCTTCCATTGTCAATATTGTGAGAGTTGCTGAGTGCCAATCTGAACATGACTTATCCAAGACTAGCCTTAATATCTCAATCTTTATATTATCTTCATTGATTTCAAACCTTTTACATTCTTTTTCAAATGTTTCTAGCCATTGTTTTGCATTTGAATTTTTACATGTAAATTTTTCAATCATAAACTTTTCTGTTATGTGTTTTAAATTAAGTTGACTTTCTTTCTTCTGAGTTGATTCTACTACGTCTGTTTTTATTATTTGTTCTAAATATAAGTTATTAAACATTATATTACCATCTTCATCAAAATATTTCTGTTCCATTTCCTTTGTTAGTGTGATCCACACTGTTCTGTTTTGACCTCTTTGAGTAAGACTTTTTTTAACTCTTTTATAAACGTCTGTGTTCATCAGTTCTTCATGTTCGCTTATAAATCCCATTTCCTGTGGCAACACATATTCCTTCTTTTCCTCTGTTGTAATTGAAGTTATGGCAACAATACTTGTCTTCTTGTCCCTCGGCGATACCACATATTGGAATGCAAACTGCAATTTTCTTGTCATTATAAACAAAAATTGTCGTTTTATAAGACAATAAATTATACGGCATAAAATAAACCAAAATATGTTTCTCTGTGAACAAAGTTTGAGTTTTATTTATTATTTAACAATTATTTACAATCTTACCTGTGAACAAAGAAACGACAATTAAAGTTTTCTATTACCGCTTCTCTATGCACTACTTAAATTAATTACAATATATCTTTTTATTATAATTACGTCGTGACTTCTGTCAATTAAAAGTCAGAAGCACGGCCAACTTAAATCAAAGAAAGTATACTTTCGTTACATATATATATATATATATATAATATTTGTCAAAATTTACCCAGAAAACCTATTTATAACTTAAAATTTACTTTAAAAACCGTAAAAATACACTAAATCGACAAATTTAAATTAAAAATTACTTAAAAAAATTGTTCATAATTATCGTAAATACAAAAAATCTATTTATAGCATACAATTTACTTTAAAACCGTTAAAAATACACACACAAAAAATAAAAACATAAAAATCGCTCAATAAATTAATTTTTAACAGAGAAAAAAAAAATTAAAACCGTACAAATGTGCAAATAGAACAATTTTAACCACGTTAATTCAGCAAGATTAGTTAAAATTCACATAAAACCCCATTTATAGCATAAATGTTGGTCAGAAATTGCGTTTATTGAATAAAATTTCTCAATAAAAATCAGAAACCCATTTATAACAAAGAAGTCTGTTTTAAAAACCGTAAAAATACATAAAAAATCATAAAAATCGCTCAAGAACTCATTTTCAACCAAAAAATCTCTCAAATTCACGTTTATTAAATAAAATTCAACAAAATTAACACAAAAAACATGAATTTCTATTCATTGATATAATAATTTATTTCCTAGATGTCCAGGCCATTTCAGAAAAGATTATCCGGAAATAGGTCGATACATGTTTTCCTTCACACACAAACAGTTAAACGTTTCTCCTAATGGGGGGGCATTGCATTAACACCTTTGACACATTACTAAAGATAAACTGTAAAATGGCAGATTTGGATTCTACAAAAAATGTCTGATCACTTCACTAGTAATTTGTTTTTTTAGTTAAAATTGCGATTTTCATACAAAAAATTTCTCAATGCACCCACCCCCCACCCCACTCTGTTGAAATAGAGTTGCCCACTGATTATATCATTTTTTTATGGTTTAAAATGTTGTTACACTAACTTGTCGTGTTATTTTACATACAGTGTAACGTTTGCCAACGTATTAAGTATTAACATCATCTGTTTACATGTAAGTTATAATCTTTTTTTTAATTCAATCAAATTGTAACAATATTTATACTATTCTATACTAAACAAATAAATTAAGACTAAGCAGGATTCGATTTCAGTATAGATAGTATGCCCATAAATATAGTCTTTTTACGAATAACGAATAACAAGCCGAGGTAATTTAAGCTCATTTAAATTACCTCGGCTGGTTATTTTATTATAAACCAATTATGTTTGTATTATATACATAGAACCCAAATTAGTATTCAACGGTTTCACCATTATATTGAATATTTATATAATATTTTCACCCTTGAACAAAAAAGTGTTATAATCTACTTAGGGTATATAATACTAACATAATTGCCTCCCCAAGGCGATTGGTAATGAGTTAAATTAAGTCCATGTCGTAAAGACACTATATCTATGAACATACACCTCCAACATGAGAACTAAGCTTGTTCTTATATTTTTTGTTTTAGTAAATTTAATAAATTTAATTAATCTATTGATGATTGATTAAAAACAATTATATTTTTGAAATAATAATTATGTTTAAACTAACGGTCAATCAAGGTTTCCATAATTAGCAATAAATAGTTTGTAAATAATTATGAAAAACTATTTCTTAAAAGAATGAAATGAATTCAAACTAAACAGATAACAAACATGTTGCCTACATTAAAAAAAATATATTTTTTGCAATAGCGCCATTCTATAACCTTATCTTACGTGTTTTACTTATTTTTTACAAAACTTAACTACTATGCCAACAGGCTATAATTTACTCAACTTATATAATAATATAGTAACTTTATAAAAAAAAAACTTAAATACGTCAATTTTTTTTTTCAATGCAAACTATTCAATTACGATCATTTTAAAAAAAAATATGATTTTTAAATTTATCAGATAATTTTGTTATAAAAGTATATTATTATTTTACATGGTTGTATTAAAAATAACATAAAGACTAAAAAAACAAACTAAAAATGTATGTTGCCATTAAAAAAAAAAAGTTGAATGCCATAGCAACTATACTAAAAATAAAAACATACATGTGTGTACCTGTTTTTATAATAGTCAAAAAACTATTTAAAATGGTTATTGATTCATGAACAATTCCATTTCAAACGGGGGCCCCTATTCTGTTCTGGCACTCATTGATATCTCGCACCACGTCATAGATTTCCCCTAACGGAGGGGAAGTGTGACATTTAAATCATAAATTTGTAATTAATAATACATATTGACGTATAAAAATGCAATTAACTTGAAGCTTGGTATTGAATTTATATTACTAGATGATCCTGTAGTACGAAAAGAGGTCACCGGCAGATTTTTTTAATTAATGATGACATCATTTATATTCTGGGGAGGATCAACCAACGCAAACAGAGTTTTTGTCTTACAGAAAAGAGCATTAAGATCTATGACAGGCCTTAAATATAGACTCATGTCGAGATAATTTTAAAAGTGAAAAAATATTAACTTTGGCTTGTTTATAATATGAACTTTTAAAATTTGTAAAAGCAAATGTAGGTAATTTTAGCCAACTTAATAATACTCATAACTACAGCACAAGGCACGGTAATAATTTAATGTATAAAAAACATCAGTTGGAGTTATTTAAATCAAACCCATCATATATTGGTGCTACACTATATAATCACCTACCAGCGCAAATTAAGGAATTAAATTATAGTTGCTTTATATCAAATTTAAAACAAAAATTAACCGAGTGTTGTTTCTATTCTGTTGAGGAATATTTTAATCATAATTTTAATGTGTAGTATACGTTTGTAACAACTATTTTTGGTATTTTATGTAATTTGTTCAGTTTTATGTTTTTATATTATATTCATTATTTTTAGTCAAATGTATCTATGTAAATAATGTACCTTGTTTTTGTATTTTAAATTATACTTGTATATTGTATGACTTATCCTATATCATGAAAATGATCTAAAAGGATTAATAAATTCTATTCTATTCTATTCTATTCTATTCTATTCTATTCTATTCTATTCTATTCTATTCTATTCTATTCTATTCTATTCTATTCTCAGTAATTGCGATAAGCGATATGCGATACATGCCTGAATAATTTTTTTTTAGTTTTTTTGTCTTTTTTTAACTAAATCGCATTTTATGTTTAAAAACCGCAATTTTAACTAAAAAAAAAAAAAATTTACTAATGAAATCAATCAGAAATTTTCCGTAGAATCCAAATGTAGAGCCATTTCAAGTCTATACCCTGTCTATAAACCGCAAAAGCCATAAAACCATATTTTTGTTCTCAGCTGGGCAAAAACGTTTTTTTTTTTATTTTTGTTTAAACATCAAAGTTGACGTATTTACATGTAAATTAATTGGAAAATATAAATTTGTTTTGTGTATTTGGGTTTTAAGGGTCTAAAACTCAAAAAATCTTCAACATAAACTCTTACAAATTCACGTTTAGCCGCGCTCAGAAGAACAAACACCAAATATTATTAAAAATTTGAATTTTACGTCAACTTTGACGGTTAATTTTTTTTTTTAAATGCTCCTTTTTACCAGCCCACTGTGAACAAAAACATGCGTTGCGTTGGTAAAAAGCGCACTCTATGTAGTTCGAAAAATCGGAGTGTCACTCTTGGTATGACATACTAAAGCGTTCGAAATTAGAGAGCGTCGCACCGAGAAAGCACTCTTGTCTACCCAAGTCTAGAGCTGGGGTGCGTTCGAAAAACCGGAGCGTTGGTATAGAGCGCACTCTTTGTCGTTCAAAAAGTCGGAGTGTCGCTCTTGGTGTGACATCCCAATGCGTTCGAAATTAGAGAGCGTAGCACCGAGAGCGCGCTCTTGTCTACCCAAGTCTAGAGCTGGGTGGATTTTACGGAGATTTACGCGCAAAATGTGATCGAAAAGCGAGTATTTGTTTCTCAAGTTTCACATCAAAATTTGAAACAAAAAACATAACAGGGACAAGTCTGGACAAAATACATTTAATCAACACAAATAACAATTAAAACTAGCAATTTTAATAGATTTGAATAAAAATAAGTAAAAATGTTGCACACATTTTCTAGAACAGAAATAAAACTACTAAGAACATAATTGTCTTATTCTTTCAGTCATTATAATAGCGTACTCAAATAATATTAGGTTCATTATGTAGAAACTTATGCTCAATAAATGAATGGATATTTAGAGAACGTAATCGATGAATCGCAGTGCAATTTGATTATTATTAAACAAAACTGATGTAAACAATTACAAATTATTTATGAAAGATTCATAACATTCAAAGTTCAAGAAATCACTTTTTGGTGTCACTCCGAATTGTTCGAGAATTGACGCATGGTGTGTTCACGTGATCTACACACTTGGTGTGCACACCAACGCTCCGGTTTTTCGAACGCACTTCAGGGTATAGACTTGAAATGGCTCCAGATAGATTTGTATTGTACGGAAAATTTCTGATTGATTTCATTAGTAAATTTGTTTTTTTTTAGTTGAAATTGCTGTTTTTAAACAAAAAATGCGATTAAGTTAAAAAACAACAAAAAAACTAAAAAAAAAATGTAGAATTATTTTAAAGGTTTCATACCCTCATATCGATCAAAGGACTAATAATAAGTTATAGAAACTAAAAAAAAATACATAAACAAGTTTCTCAATGCACCCCCACCCCCAGCTCTGGTCCGTTTGAAATGGAATTGCCCTCATATAAAGTTAACACCTTCTATAAATTTTAAATTTTTTTTTTTATTTTTAAGCAAATTTTATGCAATATATGGTAATTTTGTGCAAAGTTTGATAAATTTCGTGTTACAGTTGAGCTTTGTAAGCAATTTTCAACAAATTTCGAGTAAAAATTGATATTTTTAGCAAATTTTATGCAATAAATAAGTTTTCTGCATAATTTTAGATCAAAACTTCAGTTTTTTTTAGCAATTTTAGTCAACTTTCAAGAGAGAAACGAGCATTTTGTGCAATTTTCGATGAATTTCATGAGATAAATTGGTTTTTTGTGCAAATTTCATGCAATAAATAGTATTTTTGTGCAATTTCGCGTTACAATTACCTTTTGGAGCAAATTTATATAAATTCCAAATTTGATTTTTAAGCAAATTTCATGCAATAAATTTTGAATTGATATTTTTGAGCAATTTCAGATGACTTTTAGAAGGAATATAGATTTTTAGGCATTTTTTTTTACAATAAATGATTTTCTATGCAAATTTCATGTAATAAATAAGAATAATGCGTGATTTTAATTGAACTTAATATTTTACGTAAGAACTGTTTTCTTTTTACAAATTTAAATGTAAATTAGAAGAAAAATTTGTTTTTAAGCTAATATTCTGCGCAACTTTAGACGAATTTGATGAGATAAACAAATTTTATGCGCTTAAATAAAAGTCGTCTATGCGGACGTTAGAAGTCATTTTATCACAAGAGAACACTTGGGTGGGTGGGTAGGCCACTCCGTACTCTTGGACCGTTGCCATGCTCTGGAGTGTCCCACCCATCCACCCACCCAAATGTTTGTCACTAAAAAGTTTGGTGTTTGTCTTCTATGCAGACGTGTCTAGTGTTAGTTATCAAGAGGTTGGATCAAGACCTTCTCTTGTGACAAAATGATTTTTGACGTTCGCAGGAAGGTCAAACATTAAATCTTTTTGGATTAGAGTAGCCCGCCCGCCCATCCAAGTCTTATCAAGTTATCAAAAGGTTGGATCACAACCTTCTCTTGTGACAAAATAAGTTCTGACGTTTGTAGAAAGGTCATAATATTCTCTTGTGACAAAATTATTTCTGACGTTCGCAGGAAGGTCAAACATTGAATCTTTTGATAAAAAAACACTGGGTGAGTGAGTGGGTTACTCCATACCATAATAACGAATCAGTAGTTTAAATTTAAGTAGGTTAGATCACAAGCACAAAATGATTTCTGACGTTTGCAGAGAAATTAAACATTAAATCTCTTGATAACAAACACTTGGGCGGGTGAGCAAAGAGTTCTATAACTATAAATTCCAAGCCAGCGTTTTGCCGTACAATTCGGTATATCTGTTCTTGTCGCACAACACTATACCCTCTCCCTCTCTCACTAATAATTGATAGAGAAACGTCATGGTGCGACAAAGACGGAGATACCGAATTATACGGCAAAACGTTGGCTTAGAATCTCTAGTTATAGAACTCTTTGCGGGTGAGTAGGACATTTCAGAACATAATAACAAGTCAGTAGTTTGGATTGGAGTGGGCCACCCACCTACCTAAGTTAGTTATCAAGAGATTGGATCAAAACCTTCTCTTTTTGTTTAAATAGGCAAAAGTCAATACAGTTGAGGTTATGTAAAATAAAGCGTATGGATTTTGATTAAATTTACACATGGTACTTATAGTAAGAGGTTTGCATTTAAATCTAATGCATCATTTTTGAGTAATATTTTTTTGAGTTGTCTAGTGTAACTCTTAATCATAGAAAACCTCTTAATTGAGTTACGTCAAGTCAATTCAGTTGAGGTTATAGCAAATTGAGCGTATAGATTTAAACCAATTTTACACAGTTGGTACTCAAAGTAGTAAAGTATATTGGTACCAATTTGCACCAATTTCACATGCATCACTTTTGAGTAATGATTTTTTGAGTTGTCTAGTGGGACTCTTAATAGAGTTAAGTCAAGTCAATTCAGTTGAGATTATGACAAATTGAGATTATAAAAGTAAATAATAAAAAAACTTTTCCTCAGATTTCTTGCGTTAAATGCAATTTTTTTTCTAAAAATGATTTTTCTATACAATTTTCAAAAAAAATTCTAACAGTAAGCAGATATTGTGTTTCAAAAAATTATCAAAAATCGCTCAAAAAATACATTTATCGCATAAAGTTTGTCAAAAATTGTCCATAAAAATTACAAACTTGCAAAAAACCTTGTAGAAAACGCATTCACTTCAAGGAATCCATAAAGATTAGAGATTAAAAAATATCTTACAAACATTTTCTGCCTCAATGACAATTTTGGTATTTTTAAAACTTCCTAAAAAAATATATCCAATTTTTGAAATAAATTTTTGGACAAATTATAGTATTCCGCAATGAATTAAGTACATTTTCCCAAAATTTTCAGTTTCTATATACACTATTATGAACATTGCAACGTTTTACATCCAAATTTATTTTCAATAAGATTTGTATCATATCTTGCTGCTTCAAACTTAACCAAACTAATTTCATACAAATTATTTCAGATAAAGGCCGGCGCCACGTACCCATACCGATAATGCGTCAACCAAAAATCATTAACATCTACAAAGCAGGATTCGTTATCACAACTACAGTTCTGATAACAATAACAATCGTAAGAGTGCAAGATCAGAGCTTCAAGAATTTCCACGATGGTATCTTAGCTCGTAATTCTGTAAACAATTATGATGATGTGAACGATCCATTACTAAACTTAAATATTTCCGAGTTAGAAGAAGGAAAATGGAGAAACCTTACAAGACCACAGGTAAAAACCACAACAAATTAATTCGTTAAATTCATTATTATTTTTAGATCAACAGTCTTTCAAAACTAGGAAGAATTTTGTATCTAGATGATGAATATCCAGAATACGATTCCTCTCGCAATTACACAATTCTGGTATGGAAATATGGATCAACCATTGATAATAGGCATGTCAAAAGATACAGTGGCATTAAGTAAGATAAAATAATTTATAAAATAAAACGTTAATTTAGAATATCTTCAGGCACGACCCTTTAGAATTTTGTTCAGTGAAGAATTGTAAGCTGACTTATAAATCGGAAGATTTAGATAATGCTGATATAGTGATAATGATCATGCCTAGGATAAAAGGTGTTGATGATTTGCCGCCCCAAAATAATAGAAGACCAGAACAAATTTGGGCTTTCACAACAGATGAGAGTCCTTATCATATGCATTTGTCAAGTTATAAATTATCCGATTATAATGATGTATTTAATTGGTCGATGACATATAGGTAAGACTATCATGCAGGACACAAAACTGTACTAATTTTCTAATGTTATCAGATTGAATTCCGATATTCCAGTACCATACGGTCGTACGGTTTTGCAGGATGATTTGAACACAGATGAGAAATTCAATGTACATTCATGGCTCCTCACCAAGAAACACGATGTCCCTGTTGCAATAATGGGTTCAAATTGTAGATCCAAGAATCACCGATGGGAATACGTTAGAGAATTGAAAAAGCATATTAAGGTGGATGTGTATGGAAAATGCGGAACATTAAAGTAAGCTATCTTAGTCATCAAATCGTAAATTGAGTAGTCATAAAATCAATTATAATTCGGTTTGTACAAATAATTGATCAAATGCAGTATCTGTAAATCAATATTCTACTAATCCAATTTAAAAAAAATAAAAAATTATTGCATAAAAATCGCTCAAAAATTACGTTAATTTATTAAAATTTGCCAAAACTGACACAGAAAACACATTTATAACATACTATATACTATATCGCCGAGAAATCAAGTTATTTCTATTTTGATGTAAATTGTCTCTCCGGTCAGTGAGATGCTAGGCACACTGATGAAGAGATTCATTTATTAAATTTAAATGAAATCTATTTATTTATGATATTTATTTTGTTTATTTAAACTTAATGCATTAAATAAGCTAAAAAATGTTGCCATAAACTTAATTAATTTTCTAAAAAAAAAATAGTTTATTAAATAATATTTGTCATCAAATTTATGGCATCAAATTACTTTAAAAACCTTACAAACACACAAAAATAACATAAAAACCACGCATTGACATCATTGACAACAAAAAAACCGCTCAGAAATTACGTTTAAATTTGTCAAAACTTAGTCATTTCAATTCAATTTTTAACTTTTTTGTAAAGTCATAACTAAACGTTTGAATAATTAATTTTATAATGAAATTGACACAAAAAACTCATTTTCAACAAAAAATCGCTGAAAAGTAGAACTAAAAAAATCTCAAATTTTCAACAAAAAAATTGCTCACGCAAACTCAAAATTTACACTAAAACAACATAATCTATTTTAAAAATTTGATGGTATAAAAATCGTGCAAAAAACTCATTTTCAACACACAAAAATAACAAAACCGCTCATAAACCACGTTTATTGAACAACTTTTGTCAGAGTTAACACAAAAAAGCCATTTATAGTACAGGGAGTTTATAAATGAATGGGATTATGTAATCACTTTAAATATGCCGCCTTTTTAAAATCGTCCACTATGCTACATATGTTTTCATATGTTTGCTTGACAGCTGTCAAAGTTGATCTGTCAAAACAAATAGTTTAGTGAACAATTTAACAAAAGCGGCACACTTAAAGTGATTACATAATCCCATTCATTTAAAAACTCCCTGTATAAAACTTACTTTATTATGACACAAAAACTCATTTTTAACAACAATTGCTGAAATCCACATAATATTTGTCAAAATATACACAGAAAACCCATTTATAATATGAAATTTACTTTAAAAACCGTAAAAATACACTAAATCGACAAATTTAAATAAAAAAATGGCCAAAAAAATCGTTCAGAATTAACGTAAATACAAAAAATCCATTTATGGTATACAAATTACTTTAAAATTGTAAAAATGCACATAAAAATCGCACAATAAATTAATTTAGATCAAAATAACCCTCAAAAATCACGTTTTTAACAAAGAAAACCCATTATAGCAACAAAAAATATTTTAAAAACCGTACAAATGCACAAATAAGACAAATTTAACGTAATAGTCGCCCTAAACTCAATTTTAAGACAAAATCGCTTAGAAACCACATTAATTCAGCAAGATTTATTAAAATTTAGATAAATCCCCATTTATAGCATATAATTTACTCAAAAATATACAAACAAATAATTATGACTAAAAAATCGCTCAAAAACTTGAATATCAACAAAATAATCGCTCAGAAATTGCAATTATTAAATAAAATTTCTCAAAAATATTCAAAAACCCATTTTCAACAAAGAAATCTGTTTTAAAAACCGTGAAATTACCCAAACAAACATAAAAATCGCGTAGAAACTCATTTTCAACCAAAAAATCGCTCAAATAAAATTCAACAAAACTAACACAAAAAACTAAATTTCTATTCATTAATATAATAATTTATTTCCTAGATGTCCAGGCCACTTCAGAAAAGATTGTCCAGAAATAGGTCAGTACATGTTCTACCTATCATTTGAAAACTCAAATTGCAATGAATACATAACAGAAAAAGTATGGTGGAACGCCTATAGCAAAAATTCAATCCCAATAATAATGGGAGGAACAAAATCCCTTTACAACCTAATACCACCAAAGTCCTTCATAAACGTCGACGATTTTGCATCCCCCAGAGATTTAGCAACGTACCTAAAATACCTTATCAACACACCAACAGAACTTCGGAATTACTTCACTTGGAAAAAATACTTTAAAATATTAAACGAACACGGATTCTTCCAAAGTGTTTCACGACACTATTGTAGAGTATGCGAAGCATTAAATTATAATAGTAGAGAAACTAAAGTGTACAAAAATTTAACAGAATTTGAGATTTCGAAAGATTGTACTAAGTCATGGGATGCTTAAAACCAAAAGTATACACAAAATTCCTACTAAATTACCTGTTGCATAGAAAATATCTATCTACATTGTTGCAATATTTGTGTGATTTATTTTGAAATAATAATAAAGTATTAAACGTTTCTTTGATGCATTTGTAATTATTGGTGTTTGTAACAATGTTAGGTAAACCTACAATGATGTAAGAAGCAACTAACATTAATGTTTTTTATGTAATCAATTTACAAAAAATAGAAAGTTGTTCAATATCTTTATAACAAACACTTGGATGAGTACTACTCCAATCCATACTACTGACTTGTTATCATAGTGTAGAGTAGCCCAACCACCCAAGTATTTGTTATTTAAAAGATTCAATGTTTGACCTCTCTACAAACGTTAGATGTCATTTTGTCACAAGAGAAGGTAGTGATCCAACCTCTTGATAACTAACACTTGAGTAGGCAAGTGGGTTACTCCAATCCAAACAACTGACTTGTAATCAAATTATGGAATACCTATTAAATGTTCCTGTGGTTACTAAAATTAATGTTTTCTGATCTATAGATTTACAAAAAATGTTTCTAGATCCCAGAATAACATTTTGTTTTAGAAAAATGTTTTTTGGCTCTTTTCAAAAATGTTCCTGAAGCTATTAAAATTTATTTTTTTAATCTATGACATTACAAAAAATGTTTCTAAATCTCAGAATATCATTTGGTACAAAATTTAGTTGCTAAAATTATAGACAATTATAATAAAAAAAATGAAAATTGTACAGAAAAATTTGCAATAATTCTATCTAATTTTCCAATTCTCTACTCTTGATAATGTTTGTGGTTTTATAAAATTTGATGTAATTTAAAAAAAAAATCTTTTTAAATTTATTAAAATTCTAAATTTAATTAATTATATCACTATAGCATCAATAATTTATAATCATAATTCAACAAACCTTTTTTAACTTTTATCCGGTCTGTGAATATTATGTTATGACGCAATTATTCCTCGGCCGGACCAAATGTTCACACACCGATTCCAACTCGGCGAAATCATCCCCGCTTGATATTATGTCACAAAATCACTCAACACACACTTAATAAAGTTTTCTGCAAGTTGCAGCACTTAAATCGATCTATTTTTACACTTTTCGAGTAAAAATGCAAATTACCGAAACGCGTTCAATGACAGATGACTCATACTGCCGGAGTGAACTCTAAATGCAGTGGTACCAACACACATTTTTCATCAATATACAGGGTGCCCGGAAAATACGTGTACAACGTTTGACGACAGACTCCTGACGTCAAAATAGGTCGATCTAAGCCGACTTAGTTATATCCAAAATTGTCTCGTTTAGCCGGTAGAGGGCGTCAAAAATTTGTAAATATTAAAAAGAAATTACCTGTAACAATAATTTTTTAAGTGACCTTGTTGCTATGGCGTTTAATAATTTGACAATTATTGACAAATTGTCACCAGTCTATGAAATTTACTCAAGTATACGATCAACATTCTTGAATTACAAGTTCATTTTACCATTAAAAATGGAAAATTATACAAACTCTCAGAAAGTTGACATGCTCCTGGTATACGGGTTTTGTCAAGGAAATGGGCGTCAGAGTGTTAGGGTTTACATGGAGAGGTTTCCTAACCGTCGAATACCAAACCACCAAACATTTGCCAATATTGAGCGTCATCTTCGGAAAACGGGCAGTTTTGAGAAAAAGTTTGAAGGCAGGGGTCGTATGCGAACAACTCAAACTGTGGAAACAGAAGAGATGATTCTGGAAAGAGTCGAAGAAGAACCAAGTACCAGTACCCGTCTCTTAGAACGTGAGTTAAATGTTCCTAAAACGATTGTCAATGAGGTTTTAAGAGAACAGTTGTTACATCCTTACCACATACAAAAAGTCCAGGAACTTTTACCGACTGATCCCCCCATGCGGCTTACATTTTGTCAATTTATTAGAAACAAAAGAATCCTTGTTCCAAATTTTTGTAGAAAAATTATGTTTACTGACGAGGCATGCTTTACAAGATCTGGGGTAACCAATCTGCACAACGAACATATTTATTCCGATGAAAATCCACATGCCATTAAAGTTGCACATCATCAGCATCAATTTAAAATTAATATTTGGGCAGGTATTATTGATCACTACCTTATTGGTCCCATTGTTATTCCAGACAGGTTAGATGGAAATATTTATTTAAATTTTTTGCAAGACACATTACCAATTCTTCTGGAGAATTTGCCCCTTTTACTTCGGAGGGAAATGTGGTATATGCATGATGGTGCCCCGCCCCATTTTTCCGTTGCCGTTCGGCAATACTTACATCATCAATATCCCAACCGATGGATTGGAAGAGGCAATGATGCACCAGTAAAATGGCCACCACGTTCTCCTGAGTTAAATATGTGTGACTTCTTTTTGTGGGGCGCTATTAAAACAGAAGTTTACAAGACTCCGGTAAACACACGCGATGATTTATTGCAGCGGATTTTAAATGCAGGCAACCATTTTAATAATCCCGAGACATTAGATAGGGTCCAATATCATTTTTTAAAGAGTGTTAATAAGTGTATTCAGCAAGATGGCGGTCATTTTACACATTTGCTTAAGTAATGTTTTTGTTTTACTTAGTTTCTTACAATAGATACTTTCAACTTTGTTATACTTTTGTTTTTTTTGACACCCTCTACCGGCTAAACGAGACAATTTTGGATATAACTAAGTCGGCTTAGATCGACCTATTTTGACGTCAGGAGTCTGTCGTCAAACGTATAATACGAATTGAATCAAAGCTACAATTTAAATTGTAAACATTGTTTTTAAAAACCAAAATAATACATATAACCTAACTCATTCATTAAAATAATGAGAGCTGCTGTCTGTCATACAAATCGCGTTGTAAATTATCCTAAATTTACCTACAAATAATATTGATACACTTACATGAAGACCTATAAAATATATAAAATAGTTCTGTTAACTATAGCAATGCTAGGCATAGGTAAACTAATCTACAGTAATTTCTTAGACGATGTTCATTTAAATATTATCAAATTAAAACACGGATAATAGAGAAACCTTACAAAGCAACAGGTAAAGATTACAATAAATTAATAAATCAAATTCTAACATTATTTTAAGATCGACAGTCTTTCAAAATTAGGAAGAATATTGTATCTAGATGTTGAATATCCAGAATATGATTCCTCTCGCAATTACACAATTCTGGTATGGAAATATGGATCGACCATTGATGATAGACATGTCAAAAAATACAGTGGCATTAATAGTGCGTTCCGTATATTAACCGAAGCAACCGAAATCCCGGTTATCCTGAAACAGGTTTATATACGGAACGCGGTTACCTGAAAAAGGTCACAAGGGTTGCGACCGCACTCACCATGAACGAACGTCGGTGAATTTCTATAAGTCGTGGTTATTCATGGCGGTAAATTTGAAATGCAAATAAAAGTGAACAAAAGCTTCACATGTTACTCGTCTAGCCTCTAGTGTTTTGTGTGTCTAGTAGTTGGGACGTTGTGTGCATTATGAATTAAAAGATAATTAAACTTTTCATTAAGAGCCTTAATGTTAGCTGCTGAGAGGTGTTAATAAAATAAAACAAATTAAATTAAATTAAAAGTTAGGTTATTCTGCCATATTATGAGTTGGATATTACGGCAATAAATACAAGAAAATATTATAATAAATTATTTTTTTGGGTTTATTAGAATGTGGACATTGCGACGTTATTTTGGGAAGACATGAGTGCAACAGAGCAAACATTATTATTGTGTATAGTTGCCTGTTATACCGGCTAACCTGTACTGAAATTACTGTAAGCAGGTAGATAAATACATACAATAGTCTAATATTAAGCACTGAAATTTAAAAAAATATAACACTAAAGCTAATAATAAATAAATTCATGAAGTTTGAGCCTATAATACTTCAGTTTTGTATTTTGACGTTTCTATAACCGCTGTCGTTCCGTAAATCAATCAAGATTTTCAGCAACCGATCAAAGGCGTAACCTAACCGCCGGTTACTTCGGTTGATATATGGAACGCACTATAAAATTCAAACGTCAAAGTAATTAAAATTGGTAAATTCAATGGTCGATAGTCAACAATTAATTCCGAAAAAATCAAATATACGGTATGAAACTGCCTATAAAACGTTCAAACAATGGTTAAATGAAAAGGGCACATATTAGGAGCTTTTCTTTTGCCACTATTCTCAGTTATTCTTACGTCATCTTACTTTATCTCACTTATCAAGTAATCTAAAGTAAGAATTTTACTACCCCCTTGCCTATGGCGTCCTATCACGGGATGGAAATTAGTTAAGAAATATTTTAAAATCATTTAAAAACGTATAAAAATGTAAACAACGACACCAAGTAAGTTTTAATTTAAAAAAATATATATTTGTGAGGTTAAGTGAGTATTTTGGCTTACTTTATCTTACCTCACTTAGCAAAAGAAAAGCTTCTATTGTTTTTTACAGTGCAATGTTGAAATTCCTAAGTTTATGGTCGGAATTTTAAAGAAGTGCAGGCTACTGTTTGAAAAAATCTGAATGTTTTACAAGGATTTTTAAAAGAAGCTTCTGATGAAGTATATTTGCTAATGAAGTTAACACCAATTTACTTTAAGTTTGTTTTAAAATGTTCATGAGCAATTAGTGCTGGGGCCTGCCGTAGGGAAGAACTGTCTAATCTGTGAGTGAAAAATATAGAAAACAATGGAGAAATATTAATCTTTGTCCGAAAAATTCTACAACTAAAATATTTGTTCACACATTTGTTCAGTCAAGGCAAATACGTGAATCAATTAGTTAACACAATCACAAACTCTAGAATAGATGTATTAGCACGGAAGATAAAAGTTTTACAAAAAGCTACGTAAAAAATTAAATTCAAAATATAATCAAACTTTGTAAAAAGATACTTACTGCATACCTGCACCACCTCAACGATCACGCCGATTCTCATTTTCTTCTGCATCTATAAGTAACAATGATCCACAATGCGACGCAGTTGACGATATATACCGTTAGTTATGGGATCTGAATAAAGAAAATTCTCGAAGCAATAAGAAAAAATGAATCTCCAGTAAACTTTAATAACAGCACATTCAATATTAATTCCAAATAAATGTTAATTTCAATTTTGCATGTAATTTAAAATAAATATTATTTTTTTACTTACCGACCTAAGAGCTAAATATTACAAAATTATAATTATTTTGTTTCCATAGTAACTTAGTAAAATTAATTTACCGTTTGTGTCAACAATATCGGCAAGTACAGAATAGAACACGATTGTACAAAAATATATTTTTACATATTATATTTTTTATAAAATTCATGTAAATGTCAATTACGTAGTTATGGTTAAATGTTTAACGTCGGCCAAATAAGTTATTTATAGTGTTCATAAAAATGATTAATTATTTAATTTATAAATTAGATTGTAGGAAAAATATAGTTTTCATAATTGGTGTGCTGAGAATCGAAATATATTTCAAAGATCTTCTCATGTTTTTTATACTAATGTAAAACCTAACATTTGAAAACTATTTGAAATGCATGGCTAAAGAATTCTTAATCTATCTCAACAAACTTCTACCTAACCATACACATATGTTATACGCATTCCAATCCAGATTTGTAATCATAATTTTAATACAACTTTTCCTTCCAAATTTGGTCAACAAAAAATGCCAAATTGTAAATAAAACACTTTTTTGTGGACGTAGTGAGATGTTGGCTTCAACAAGTGGCCTTAAGAATGACTTACGCATGGCAATATTTTTCGGTTTTCTCCTTGTCAAACTAGTCTAGATTTGGTAGTAGTTCGAGATAAGCTAGTTATTGCCTCGCGGGTTTTCACACAAAATCTGCGGCACGCATGCTGTCCCAGTATTGTTGTTTTCTTTTTGGCAGTTTTAAATTTGTTAGTTTTACATTTTTTTTCTTTTCCTTATCTCTGCAATTTTGTTTGGTATAGTAATCTTTGTAAATGTTCTTTTGTTTTCTTCTATTTTTTCTTCTTCTTTTTCTGGTTTCTCTACCGGTTCTACCTTAAAAAATATTTTTTTAATTATGACTCCTTTTGCTCATCCTCCCAATTTGTTCATCACTATTTTGTATGGTTTTCTCTAAGGATCACCGTTTATAGATTCTATCATTTCTTTTCAGCATCTTCATCTGCTATCCCTAATTGCCTTTTTAAGATTTTTCTATCGTTTTTAGTTCCTCCTCCGTTTCCTCTGTATTTTGTCCTCTTTTTCTCTTTTTTTTACTTTCCTCACTATTTGTATTGTTTTTTACTGCATTCTTTTATTTCTTCGCACCACCAGTCTGGTTCTTTTTGCTCCCTTTTCAAATACAACACTAGTTTGTGATCTACAACTCAAGCTATGTTTGCAATTTACTGCCAATTTTTTTGATCAACTTGGCTGATTTTAGACCTTAACAAATTGACTTAAGATTAAGTAAAAAAACACTCAAATTATCAAAGTTTAGATTTTCAATTCGTTTATTGATAAGAGTTTTAGTTTTTGAAATATTTTTGATTTAAATTCTTGTTGATTCGTTTTCAGCAAAAAAAATAATTTTCTAGCATTAACTTAATGGCCCCTATTCTATTCTTTAATCAGGTACCAAGTTTTTCAAATGTTATTTAACTGTAAAAAATGTTACGGCCAGAACATGTTTTTTAAAACTTTAGGTTTGTATCAGAATCACAGAAACGTGAGGAGATCTTGGCTTCCTGCAGCCCAAATGCAAAAATTAATATTTCTCCTATAATCTATGTCATAATTATTGCCATTTCTGCAATTTTTATAAAATTTAGAATTGCGTATTTTTTGTAATGAAATATAATACAATTTGGATCAAGAAACGCAAAAATGTCTTTGGTTCTCTTCAATTTTATATGAAAAATATCATTTTTTCTATAATCTAAAACTATAGCCAGTTCTGCCATTTTTGTTAACTATGAACGTTTTTTAAACAAAAATTCTTTCAAATAATAGGTATTGAACCAGGATCACAAAAACTCGATAGGTCTGTAACATGCATTTTAATAAGTTGAATTTAAAAAAGTTTTTTGTTTTTGCTCTCTACGTTAAATCTAAGAGAAAACGGAACTAAATAGAAAACCATTATTTAAAAAAATACATAATATGTTTCTATTATTGTGTTTGTTAGCTATAAATAAATAAAGCTTATAAAGCAAATAGGAAGATTTACTTAAATATTGTATTGTATTGTATTGTATTAAACTTTATTTCTTAGATATATTTAGTACATATCAGAAAAAGGCGATGTTCAGCAAATTGCTGCTCTTCCACATAACCATTTAAATTTTACAATAATTTTATTAATTTATAAATATAAACCTTCTGCAGTATAGCCATATTGAAGATGCATCTTGTATTAGATTGTTCTCATGTACTCCATATTAATCTTCTAATGTAAATACCGCAATTACACCATAAATTTGTATTAAAGAAAATATTAGTCAACCTGACATTTTTGACGTTTGTTTTATGAAATAGTATCAAAAGTAGAAACTTTGTCTTTTTTTACGATTGGATAATGACAAATTATATACACTAGGACACAGAACAACAACCATAACTTTTTTATTTAAACACTAAAAAATTTATTAAAGTTTGTGATTATAAACACACTATTTTTTTTTATCCATGAGACTATTAAAGTTTTTCTTATTAAACACAAAAAAACTGCAAAACTACTAAGATTTTTCAATTTAGGCACCAAAAACAGAGCAGTTACTAAAATTCTTTTGTGTCATTTTTTTTAATTTTAGACACTAAAAACTGTGGGGTACCAATTTCTTTACAGTTAGATAAAAAAACTGTTAAAAATGTAAAACGTCAAAATCCGGATTTAAAATATCAAAATATTGTCAAAAAGCACTAACATCAGGTGCTGCTGAAAACTGCACTTATTTTATAACATGCCAGAAATAGCAAATCCAGTCTTGAAACATCGAAATATTGTTATAAATCATCATAATCCGACTATAAACTGTTGAAAAATGTAAAAAAGTATGGATTTTTAAAAACAACAAAATCCGGCTATGAAATATCAAAATATTGTTAGAAATTCTATTAATAAAAAGTCAAAAATATTTTATTGCCAAAATGCTCAAAATCAGGCCATAAACTATTAAAAAATGCAAAATTGTATTCATATAGTTTTAAAAATTGCGAATTCAAAATATTGTTAGAATAAAAGTTCAAAAATAAATAAGCCTTGCCGAAAACGGTTTCAACGTGCAAAATTTTGTTCATAAAATGTAATAGAACATCTATTACATTTTATGAACAAATCTGACTAAGAAATAACAAAATATTGTTAGAAATAGCAAACATTCAGTCATAAATTATTGAAACATGCAAATGTCAAAAATAACTAATTTTGGTCATAAAACATAAAAATATTTTCAGATAGAATTAAAATCGGTTTAAAAATGCAAAATTTTATTTATAAAATATCAAAAATAGCTAAATCTAGTCTTTAAATATCAACATATTGTTAAAAAACCACAAAACACCAGCCTTAAACTGTCAAAAAACGTAAAAAAATGCACAAAACATCAAAAACTAACAAAATCCGGCAACGTACTGTCAAATCATTGTTAAGAATAACAAAGTTTGGTCATAAAATGTTAAATAATGCAAATTTCTTTTTACAAAAAGTCAAAAATAGTAAAATACGGTTATAAAATATTACAATATTGTCAGAAAGAACTAAAACTTTTGAAAAATGTAAAAAAATCATAGCATCCCAACCAAAAAATTGCAAAATTTAATCATAAACTGTTAAAAAGTTCAAAATTCTATTAATAAAATAGGAAAATATAGATATAAAACATCAAAAATATTCTTAGAAAAAACCAAACTCCGCTCATAAAGTTCCAAAAGTAGAAAATTATATTTATAAAATAATAAAATCCGGCCAAAAAGTTTGTCAACCATAAGCCATAAAATATTTAAACATTAAAAAAATACAAGATGAATGTTTAATAAGAATGGTAATTTAGATGGAGAAATTAAGAGACAAGTAAATGCATTGCGAAAAGTAGTCGAAAGTATGTGTATGATAGCAAAGATGACAGTGTCTTGACACTAACTCTACTGAATGGCTCTAAAGCACAGATATATCAAAAGAAACACAAAAGTAAAATAATTGCGGTTAGAATAGAGTACTTAAGAAGTGTGTGTGGAAAAACTCGTATGGACAGTCAGAAATGAGTGGGTAATAAACAAATGTAGTTTGAAAGTTTGGCCATGTCGAGAAAGTGAGATAGGATAACAAAAGATGCAACGATGATAGAAATGTATTTGAATAAAAATGCGACACGTAAAAATTGATTGAATGTTGTAAATGAATGCGTGCGAATAAGAAAAAAATAAAGAACAAAAGAGCATGCATGATCAAATGTATGAATATTGTTGAAGCAAACAAAGGGTATAAAGACAGAAAAACATAGAATCAAATTGTTTGAAGTAAGATTTAAAAAGCTATTGTACAGTGTTACGCAAGGGCGTTTCCAAACAACTAGTAGGGGAGTAATTAATATAATATACATTTTATTTCGTAAGTACAACAAACAAACAACATAGAACCTTTTCTAACGTTTCAAAGCGTTGGAAAAAATGACGGTTATATATATATATATATACATATATATATATATATATATATAAGTATATATATATATATATATATATATATATATTTATTTAGAATATGGTATATCGGTAATTTTTAACAATAAAAATTGATAAGCAAAAATTTCTTAGGGGGGGTAATTACCCCATTACTTTCTTATTTCTTTATAAAACCTAAAAATATACTTAAAATTTCAAACTACAATAAAATTGATGATCATTTGTGCATTTTATAGACTTTTTAAGATAACTTTTATATATATATATATAATTCAAGATATAATTGAAACGTTTATTTCATAAAGGGGTTAACTAACATTTTTGGTTGTTTTGAGTTAGAAACGGTTTATTATAGTAAATTCCAAGACCTATCCTTTGGTGCATAAACGGGTTAACTGCAATACATCTAAATGCTTAAAATAAATAGAAGCTTTCAATCGTTTGGTGCATAAAGGAATTAACTACGTGAGTTAATACCTTTATGCACTATACGCCACCAGAAAGAAAAAGAGGTGTGACAAATGTTGAACAGTACACACAAAATGTTATAAAGAAGGCAAGAGTTAAAGGCAACGCTTATAAAAGCTTCAAAGGAAAGGACATTCCAGAAAGAAAAATAGGAAATGCTTGCCGGTAAGCTGGTCTAAAACTTTACTATTATTTTAAACTAATTCTGTTCTGATTTTTTTTTTAAGATGCCCTATGAAATGTTTCATCAAGTTAAATGAGACCAGTAGAATGGACGTATTTAAAAAAAATTACTCTTTTAAAACCAAGGATGAACTGGACATCTATTTACAAACAATTGTTGTGCATTTTGTTTATTTTGGCATAACTTTTTTTAACAGGATATTAAATTTTATTTTTAACTCTTAAAAGGTTTGCAAGTGGCTAGTGTAACAAACTAGAAAGTAAAAAACATGAACTTCCTACTACATTTTATAGAAAACAGTTTTCTTCGGTTTTCTCGAAAAGAGTAAAATGTTACTTAATCCCTTTATGAAATAAACGATTCAATTATTGTCAGTGTAATACCGGCATAATAAAGTGTATAATTTTTTTATAAAACTAATAATAGCAAAATCTAGCTCTGAAATATCAAAATTATTTGTTAAGAAAGAACCAAATTCCGGCATAAAAAATATTGAAAATAATCCCACTATGAAATTTTAAACAATTTTATTGTCAGAAAACACCAAAATCCGGATATAAACTCTTCAAATGTGTAAAAGTCTTCATAAAATCTCAAAAGTAGCAAAATCCAGCTATAATATAAAAAATATTGTTAAAAAAACCAAACGTCGAAAAAAGCCAAATTCTACGGAATGTCAAATATAGCAAAATCCAGCCCCCTCCACTCCACCAGATTTGAAGTAACAGCTTGCGTGCGCAGTTGATAAATTATAGACAGTAGTTTTTTTGTTGTTTATTTGTTTCCCGCCATAAATGTAAATCTATTTTTTGGTTTTTATAGAATAATTTATTAAATTTATTACATAAATTAGTTTGTACAAATAAAGCACAATCGATTTAATATACGTAATTTAAATTTCAGGTGTTTTGATATGATTTAACCTAAAAATCGAACTAAAATGACCACACAAACAGAAAAACCAGATAAACTTTTAAAAGATTGTTTAGAAATATTACAGTCTTCTATTAATGTAATTGAAGAACATCTAAATGATGATAATAATGAAAAAGCATTGTCCATGGAAATAATTCAAGAATTATCCAAAGAATATTCTGAAATTGAAGAAGAACGTGTGAGAACTAAAGTGGCTATTGAAAAGGTAAAACACTATTTCAATGATGAGACCAATGATTGCACAGTCAATGTAAAGGAGATTTATAAAAGTAACTTAAAACCAGCAAAAACTAATTACCAGGAACATGAAATATGGAAAAGCATTAATAATTTGATAGGTGGTAATGCGTGTGGGGAACCTGAATTGGAAAACAGTGTCTTGAACCAAACTTTGGTATGCAGCGGTTCTTTTGCTGTTAAAACTGATCCTATTAGTAAGAGAAGGATACAAAAACCCTGTAAAAATGTTGTATGTAATCACATATATGATTTTGATACAATCCGAGCATATATTAAACAGAAAAAGAAGGGAAAAGTTAGGTGTCCGTACATGGGATGTGGTAATAATTGTCTAAGGGAGAAGGATATTGTTCAAGATAATGATTTATTACCTGATAATGATAGTGATGATGAAGAACAAGTCACAATTAAACCAAATTGCAGTATTGTTAATATTAGTATGTAGTGATTATAATTTATTTATGTATTAAAATTAAATTTGTTAAATATGTTTTTCATATAAAATTATTTTACAACCTGTAACAATTTCTTTTAGAGTTAACGAGTTGGTGATTTTGGGATTTGCATCTACGATCTCAAAGTAAGAAAAATTTTGTCATTGAACTTCAAATTTGACAAATGACGTTCCTAAACAAAAATTATACATTTTTAACCACCAAGGTGTAGTGGCTGTACACCAGGAGTGGTCTTGGGTTTGAGTCTTATATGGAGGGTCGAGTTTTTCTAGTTAAGAAAAAATGTGTTGTGATGAATACGACTTCTTTTGGATAAAAAGAAAAACTTGTACGTATACCGTCTCCATGTTGCAAGTACGTTAAAGAATTGAATTTATGGCAAAATTTCTAGATGTGGTAAGTAGGTGAAAAAATAAATTGATCAAATTAAAAATAACGGTGATAATTTCATATAAATACAATGAATGCTTTAGTTAAATTTTGCTTGGTTAAACAGTTTTCTTTCATATTTTTTAATTTTACTTGATACCTTGATTAAATTTATTTAACAATACAATTTAAGCTTCAACAGAATATGAAATTGAGTTTTATGATTTTTGAAACATTGTATTTTTATGAGGTTTATTAAGCTTACATATATACATATATATTATAGATATATACAGGATGTCCCATGCTTTTTTCTCGAAAACAAAAAAGTCACATTAAAAAACCAAAAACGTTATTTTATAGATACAAACCAATATTTCAGAATATTTAATTTTTCTAAAATAATGCCCAATAGAGCGCCATCTATGTTTTTTTTGTGTAGAAAGACTCTTGTTATCATTTGAAAGATAATTTAATTTTGATTATAAAACAGGATATAAAATTTTTTTAGTCTAAAATTTATTGACTAACGAAAACTGACGGAATTTTTACCACAATTTTTTTTTCTCAAAAACCGAATTCGGCGGTTTGTAGATACAAAAGTATGCTTTCAGATGAAATTTGTTTTTGTAATTGATACCAATAGACGCAGTAGTGCTATTGATATATATATTATTGAAAACTAATTTAATTTTAATAAAAAAATGCTTTGATATTCTATTTGTAAAAGAAGTGAATTACAACCACAGATCACCTAATTACAACTTAGTTACGCCATTGGTTGAAATTGCTCAGTACAACTTCTGTTCCCAGGTTGTTTGGAACAATTGAGGTGGAGTTGGGAATATTTTAGAACAAATTTAAATACATCACCTAAAAACAGTTTAGGTGCAACTGGAAACTCTTGTTTCAGTACACTTTAGAGCAATTTCTACAACTATGAAAAGAGTTTAAAGTTAATTTGAAACAGTGGTGAGCTGTTAGATACAGTTGAGAACAATTCAAGTGCAACTGAAAAAACTCAAATGAATTAAAATAATCAATGTTAATTGGAAATGACTAAATACATTCAGGGACAGCTTTGGAACAGTTTTGTGCAGTTGGGAGCAGTTTCAGTACACTGTAGAGCAGTTGCTAACATTTTAAAATTAATAAAAAAACGTTAAGAACTTAGATATTAAAACACTTTAGAGCAGTTTAATACATTGGAAGAGTTTAGAAATAGCTCACTAGACATTCTTGAAAACATTTTAGATACACTTAGAAATAGTTTAAGTGCAACTGAGAACACTTGAGAGTAACTCAAACTCTATTTAAAAAAATCAATTTTAATCTAAACAGCTTGGAACAGTTAACGTTCAACTCAAGCACGTTGGAAAACAGTTCAGTTGCACTGTTGGAACCCTTAAATGCAACTCATATTTTAATGGAACATTAACATCCTCAGTAGACTGCTTAGAACACTTCAAGCGCAACTGGTAACTGAGCGTACTCAAATTATTCCAAACACAAATTGACTGCTGTAATGGGCAACTTAATATACACAAAAATATTATTTGCTCTGTTACACTCATGCCTTCGTCCGTTTTAGCATCCTTTTCTCGCGCTCCCATTTCAAACATTCCACGAGCCAAGCAAAAAGGCAAAAAAAGTTATGTAATGATTTACTATTAAAATTAAATTATCTTTCAAATAGTTCCTAGAAACAAGTGTCATCTTGGACAAAAAACATATATGGCGCTGTAGCGTCTATTGCTTGTTATTTTAGAAAAATGAAAATAGCATATTTTAAAACTGGCTGCAAGGTATTGGCTACAACTTGTTGGCAGGTTATACAAACTCACTGATAGGCTGTACCATAACTGACAGATTCTACAAATTTGCATCTGTAATATAGCTGTGTTCATTTAACTCTTCATCGGTGCGGATGTTTTCATTTTTCCGGAGATTTACCACGCTGAGTGAACAAAAAAGCAAAACGCATTGTATGCTTAAACGAACACCAAAATCAGGTACATTTTCGGTCTACGGTCTTGTTTACTAAGCTACAACACGTTGTGTGCATGAAACGGTCACAACGCGTTTTGAATGATTTAGAAGGGCCACCAATCGGACCTTAGCAGGGTTAAAAAAACGATAATTTCACCTCTAATTGCGTTTTCGGCTGACATTTGAAGTCGCCCCGAGTTTTGACGTAAGAGCAATATCAACTTAGCCGGTGCATATCGTCTATCCTACAATGTGGCGGTTCTGAAAAAGAGCGTTGTCAGCCGAACACAAAAATATGCCCAGAGAGCACTCCACTGCTCAAAGAGTGACATTTATTTCGACTATAAATTCCTTTCAACTGCCCTTCTTCAGTAACTAACTACAGCCAGCACGTCTTTTCTTGATATTTTCTTTTCTTTTAAACTTCCTTGTTAAACTGAATATTGTGTAGATGGTCAGACTCTACATCATAAAACACGCAAACAGAGAAGTCGCATGTAAGCAGTTAAGTCTAAACCTTATGTAAATACTATGTATTTAGTATGTATGTATGTTACTTATGACAACAAAATAACAATTAGGTCAGTAAAATCGGTTTGTGATTAGTAAGCACGACCATACACCGAAAAAATATTTGATTTCGGTGTAATTTTTATATTTAAAATTTAAATAAATAAAGATATACTTTCTTTAATAATTTAACCCACACACACAAACTTTGCAAAACGGGTCCGCGTGCTTACGATAATTACCACTTCCACTAGTCATAAAGAGGAGCCACATTTGTGCTATATGTTGAAATGATTTCCATGATCCCCTTTTCCCCAAGGACGCTGCGCGTAAACAGATCGTTTCCTTTCCCAAGGACCCTCAGCTCAGTGCAAGCCGATCGTTTAGGGCAATCACACAGGTCTCCTTTAGAACCGTTCACTTAAGAACTTTTGGCTAAGCATGAAAACACATACGATCTTCAATGAGCATCCATAAAATAAAAAAAAATAAAAACAATATTTTTGGCTACTGCGGCGTCATTTTAATCAAAAAAAGTGTTGCTGTAAATACTTCTATTGGTTATAAATTAAAGTAAGTCTATTAGTAATAATAATAAGGATAATGAAAAGTATAAAACTTATTTTGTTGCTGTACCACCAGCTGGATTATTTTCGTTCATTTTGTAGAGCCATACTTAAATTTACCTTCCAGAAAACTTTTAAAGAGATTTAGAAACTTTAAACAACCAAACATAAGTACTACTTGATACAAAAATAACAGCAAAATTTGAAAGCTATCTAGAACATGGAGTTTTTTTCCAAATTTTATGTGTGCATTGCTACTATTACAAGACTTCAAATGTAAAAAGAGAGTAATATGATGCCGTCATCTAGGAAAATGTAATCCGGGACATAACAATTTTATGAAGGGCAGTGGTTCCTTCAACAGCCATCACATTAATCCTCATCCGATATTAAGCACACAAAATTGGCTGAATTGGCCGTTTTACGAAACTATTAAATAGCTATGAATTACTCTGAAACTCGGACCCTAAGAACAAACGCCCGCTCAATTACAAGATGTTTAAAAAAGCAAAAGTGATGTAAATGAATCTTTTATGTAGTCTGCAAAGTGATTGTTTATCCAAATCTTCAAATGGAACTGCAAAGTCCATGTCAATTTTTGTTGTTCAGCATACCAATTCATTCTACCCAAATGAAAGTGTAAACAAATATTATAATTAGACAATCCTGTTCAGAGAACAGTCTAATAAATTAATTATTAGATAAATGAAACTCACCTAGCCGACTGTTATATAATAATAAGAATGTTGCATAACAGAGTTGAAATAGAATAATGAGAAATTCGAAATAAAGATGCACTGACCACCACATAATGAAAAGATAAAAATAAATTTGTAATATAATTTTTGAGACTCATTGCGAGCAATTTATTAATAATTCCTAACTATATTTATATAATTATTTATAAAGTTATTAACATTTCATGTGTCTAATTCAACTAATTATCAATAAAATATTTACAAATTTATTTAACTATCATTAATAAATCCCAATTCCCTAAAATTGACATATTCTTATGTAACAGTAACTATTTTTATATACAGTACGTTGGGCTAGAGCAACATAAGAAATTTACAGTATCTGAAAGAAATATAAACAGGATATAAAATAATATTAAAAAATAAGAAACAGTCCTATAGGCATATAAAATTGATAATACAAATACACAATTAAATTAATATATAAATAATACATGATTTATACAATAGAAATTTTATAAGCACAGGAAAGACGTTCGTTTTGTATTTTTCTTTGTGAAATACTGTTGTAACTCTGAGTGGAAGGGTGAATTACTTAATGGTTCACAACCTATCGATTACAAAATAAATTATATACGTACATGAGGGCTGTTGGGGGGTAACAAAATTGAACAAAAAACATGATATACAAGGCCGTAAATAGTCCGGACCAAAAAACATCAATGATTTCATTTTATTATTTATACAGTTACATAATTTGCAAACAGTTACTTCTGAGGCGCTTTAGTTATAAGATACGTTTAAAGGTCATTGGCCCCAGTTAATCTAGAGAGTAGAAAGACTTTTAATGTGTCTTCTGTTTCAATTTTACACATCTACTAAATTCTACTACCCATATTTTTTGTAAAATTTTGAGTCACAAAAACATATTCTTATGATTAGTTTGATTATTTCTTTTTTGTTTAATTATGTACAAATTGTCCTAAAAAATTTTCTTTACATTTTTTGCAACCGGCGCACGCTGACAAAACTGCTGCTGTTTCTGAACATCAGCAATTAAATAAAATGTAACTATGTACAACAGAAATCAATTTTTTCATTTTTAATTAATGAATTCCTTCCGTGAAACATAAAAACCAGTCTAAAAATCTCTATATACACACACACACATATTCGTCTTGATAAATAAATTAAATTAAGGCAAAAAATGTGACGTACAATGAGAACACTGATGTGCACACACTTGGTCTTAAAAATAGATTTCTATACATATTCGGCGCATAAAAGACCTAAGTATCACATGACCTTGTACACAAAAACAATAATAATTAATAACGCAACAATCAAATAAAATTTATATATAAAAATATATCCACTTTGTTTTTATATATAAAATGAGTATTTCTTATGATTAATTAATTACAGAATATATATATAAAACTTATACAAAATAAGATTAAAAGAAGATTTTAAATAAATTTAGTTATATACAGGAGATGTTTGTTACCAAGTGCGTGTCAGTGTTTAAAGAAATGTTGCAGTTGTGTGGTACAACTGAGTCAGCACTTGAATGTGAACAGGTAAACAGGACAGCCGATCTTTTGTATTGGTGTCCAGAGCCAGCCAGGATAGGGCATTATAACCCTCTAAAACGTACCTATAATTTAAAAAATCTTTATGAGTATTTAATAATCAAATAACATAATAATTAGAATTTACATCATAGATTACCTAACATTTCACTTAAGATAGTTATAATCTTATATTTAATCAAATGAAAACATATGGTCAATATAAAAAATAATTTTTTTAATTACTTGGCGTTTACGGTGAAATATAAGAAGAATTTAATACTATGTTTAAAAAATATAATTAGCAATATTCAGAAAATTAAAAAAGACATGTTTATTTTTACGTTAGAAGCTAAATGTATAATTTAATAATAGATCACATTTTAAACCAATAATAAACATACTCAAAACAAACATGCCTCAATAAATTTAGAGTCAAAGTGCAGTACTAGTTTTTTTTTTTAATCCTGTAACATATAATACATACAAAACCTAACTTTAGCTACATCTTAAAATGCGTTGGTGCAACTGGGCCTTTCTTTCTCACAACTATATGCATGTTGCTGTAGGTTTTTGTAGTTTAATTAAAAATCTGATTATAAATTTTCGTAGAACTTAGCCTCTTAATATTTAAAACAAATCAAAAATCTGATTACTCAATTTTGTGTGTATAAAATAAATAGAAACTCTCTGTTTTCACATAATTACTTGAGAATTTTTTTAAAATAAAATATACATTTTTTTATTTACCTTAAGACATCTGTGGTATATTGAGAATCAAGAGGATGCGATGTGATTGCACTTTGTTGAAGAAAATCCTCAGAGTTTTGTTGTATATTTGGACTATGTAGATGTAAAGCATTTTTAAGAAATGCTGGACACACTCCTTCAAGGTGAGGACATGAAGCCCAAAACCACCTGGGCATTCGTCCCGTTGGTGCTGTGGACACCAAATAGCCAAGAGCCAAAGGTTGCTGAAGTACTGTTCCAACTTCTTCTGCAGGTTCACCTCGTTGCGAGTTATTTGCACAAGGAAATGGACTCACTTGCCTGCCCGCGCTCATACCAGTAGGACTACCAGGATTTCCCATCTCATCTCTTCTGGGACTACCATTGGGACTATGTCCACTAGGAGCAGTATCCGGCCAATTAAATATATCCGTAAAATCTTGATTGCTGATATCTAAACCTTCATTCATGTCCTCGTGCAAATCATTGATACTAAAGAATTCTTCATCAGCATCAATATTTTGTTCTTGAAATGTCGTTTGAGAACTTTGAGTGGTCGCAGATGTAGGAAATACTAAAATATGAGTACAAGTTACATCTTGTGGTGTATTTAATTGTGAATTGACACTAATTTGACTAAATCGTTCATCAGGTGTAAATTGATCAGGCATCAACCGAAGTGTAGAATCCGGCTCCAAACTCACTAAACATGCGCTCAGAATGCAAGGAACATTATTTGGATATAGCAGCGAGCACTGAGTGCATATTTCTTTTAAATATTTCGACGCTTTTAATAAGTTTTTGCGACCCAATAGGAAACTCCAACCTTTCAATTCACCGTGCCCTATTCTACCTAATCTGCCTATAACTAATCGCCACGACTTCACACTCTGCGAGATCACACCCAAAGCAAAGTCCATTAATTTTTGTAAACCAATTCGTCTCGCTGTTGCTATACCCTTTTTCCGACGAGATCTATTTGGTATATCAATGTTTATTGTAATAGATTCAAAAATCTCCCCTTTCTCATCAGTAGCCACAGCTAATAAATAGCTTTGATCTTCTGATAAGCAATAACTGAGGTAAAGTATGGAAGCCTGTTCTGAAGCACCTTGACCGAAAGATTCTGCATTCTCTGCTTTACCTTTCAGTGGACCCAGAACATATGGAGGAGTATATAATTTATATGGAGCTCGATTCTTCTCCTGAAATTTTACATAAAATATATTAGTAATGAGTATATTTTATTTTAGATAGTACATACATCTTTGCTCTTTAAGAACAAATCGGCCATTGCTGCTGTTCCAAAGCCAGTGAGAGATTTAACATTATTGCTGTGAACTAAATGTCGTCTACATTGGGAGAAAATGCTTAAAGCTAATGATCTCATATGGTCCCCATGTCTTTGTCTTTCTCTTGCTCTACCTAATTCTACTATACTCTCTTGAGAAATAATCTAAAAATAAAACATTATGATAATTAAATTATAATTTTACATTCAAGATGATTATTTACCTGTACACTAATGTTGTTTCTAATATTTTCAGGTACTGCAGATAATACAGATTGGAAACACCTTAGGAGAGCAATGCAGGTGAGTCTTTGCAATTCTGGTTCATCAGAACCCATTGAAAATGGATCCACCAAGTATACGACAACTGAAGGTGCTTCCCTTTCTTCGTCATCGTGAGCCATTTCAGAGTTTGATAATGGATTTGTGCCTTGAAGCACATCTTTGAGATCAGCATCTATAACATACATTAGAATTGTTAAAAATTATGCTTTAATGACCAATTTAGCCTATAGGGCTTTTTGTGACCAAATAGTTACGAGTAACCTATCTTTGCAAAATCAAATATGATCTATTGCAATGTTTGCCATAAACTGGATTGACTCCAACTTGTGGATTGTATGAAAACTAATGTAAAATGAAACCACTCCATTGTGAACAAACTGAAGATTATTAAAAACCTGAAACAATCGTATATCACTGTTTCTAAATTCAAGATAACCTTTTTGAAACTATTCAACTTCTTGGTATTGTTATAAATCATTGCATTAAAAAAAGTATAAAACACAAAAGCTGTATATATAGAAAAAAAGAAATTAAAGACAAACAAATATTTATGAAAATTTTTAAAACAAAATGACTTACCACTTTCACTTTTTGATGTTGTTGGTGCTTTTTCAGAGACAGAAGTCGTTTGTTGAGTGTTATCCGGTGTAGAAGGTGGAGGCATAGGACTGGCAGCTGGTTTATCAATTGGATCAACTGGTGGATCCAGCAGGGTTTTATCCATAGGGACTTGTTGCAAATGGGGTGCAAGATGGTGTTTACACACCTAAATAAAAATAAAGTGTTAATGTCTAGAAAAACTAAGTAAAAGCAATAACTTACTTGTGCATATAGTTTCAACATATCAGTAGTTTCGCCTTCGCCAAGCAACGTAAACCAATCTTCTACAGGTTCATTCCCTAATTTCGTTTTGGCAGTTTTACCAACCCTCAAAATTCCATCCCGTAATACTTTAGTAATAGGTGAATGCCTGCCAAGCCTACACATTTCATAAGCCGTCGAGAGTTCTTTGAAGAAGGTCCTAATCCTTGGTAGGATAGCATCATTATCAGGTGCTACTACAATATAAGCCACATCGCGTGAATAAGAGTACGGTTCTAAGAGCAACGTTTCCCAATGCTGTAATGCATAAGGTGAAAGGCTAAGCCAATCCTTTTCATGTCCAACAATAACAGATGGTATGGGTTGCGGCTCACACCTATCCTCCGTACCACGACCGGCCAATCTATGAAATTGCCTCCAAGTGAGTGGCCCCTTAACAGCACTTGGAGGTTCCCACAGTCTCGTTTGACATTTCTTCTGTATAGCAACTTGCAGTAAAGGCTGCAGGTTCTTCATCACTCTAACAATATCTTGATTGCATTGTGGACCACTTGCTCTTAAAAATGGCCACCTATGCACAGCTACTTGTGATTTTCCGTGCCTATGATCATCCATTTTGCATAAAGACAAATTATCTTGATGTTTGCTTTGGTCCAAAGCAACTCCAGTTATCTCGTTGCCATCCGTATATTCAAGAACATTAACAGAGTTTGAGAATGGAGGCAATGTTTTCTTGAGGTACTTTGTAGATCTGCATAGGGAATTCGCCGTGCTTTGAATCATAACACATTGCTCCCTGATTAGTTCCAAGATGCTGTAAGGTATCACATCTAGTTGATCTCTGTCCATACTGGGATCTAATTTTGTTGAAGTTGTTTGAATTATATAATTTACTAAAGATGTTTTCCTCCTTTCCCCAGGATCTTCGGCAATGCCTAGTAAAATAATAATTAATTAAAATAATTGATATTACTACAGTAACTTCTCTAATTGTATAATAAACCTTTTGCCATGACATAGCGTAGATTTTGTGGTAGTGAATCTTGTTGCAAATATGGTGCTGGTTCCTTTTTACACAAAATTTGTAACAAAAGTTTGTTTCAGTTTAGTATGCACTATAAAACAAAATACTGGAAACTACCAATTATAACAAATATTTTACTAAATTAATAATAATTATAAACAGTGTGTATTGACAAAAAAATTCTGCAAACAACAAAACATCAAAAGAGATAAAAATGTCACAACAAAATGCCTAATATTAATTGAATACCAATATTTACAAAATAATTTTTAGTTTACGATGTAACAACAAATAAAACCTCAACAAAACTTATTTTCTAATCTGATATTTTAATCCAACTAGAAATTAGTCAATAAATTAATAGATGTAAATGAACATAAAACCAAAAAAGTTTTGAATAAGGCTCATTGTCTGCCACTTTTAATTGGAATATACAGTAAAATCTCCAATAAGAAAACACTGATGTTGTCAAAGCAAAATAAAAGTTTAAATATAAAATAAAATTCACATAATGAATTTTTATGACAATTCTAAAACCTAAAATTGCCAAAATTGTTCTCAAATATTTAAAAATTTGTCACAAATCCATACATTATACTATTTAAATGCTGTTCTCCCTCAAATGAAATGATGGACTTAAAAATATTCATGTTTAAGCCAAGATTGCCGAAGAATGACATGTATTTAAAGTTATCGTATGTATATATAGTATCCTTTTAAAGCAACATGTGTTATTTTATATTTACCTGTAATTTCCATTTCGTCTTCATAAAATAGGCCACTTCGATGCGCCAATCGTCTATTAACAACAGATGAGAAGCCACAGGTACACCTGATAGAATCCTCGTCCATCATACCACCACCACCTGCCAATGTAGGACTAAGCATACCACCGTATCCCATTTGTCCCATTCCACCCATACCAGGAAACGGACTACTAGGCAAAGGCATATGCGTCTGTTGGTTCGAGTTCCTTTCACCCAATAAATAAACACCCGCGTCCGCACCCCGAATATTCCCCACTACTTTAGGTCCGGCGTTACACACACACAATGTACAACTATCAAAATTATGGTCCCTAAATATGTTCATTAAAGTGTCCGCTAACAGGATATTCACTAACAGAGAACTAGCTTCTGGCGTCCTTTGCACACAGGGCGTGTTGACAGGTTCTACTGAATTTAAGTTTTTATTAAGGTACGAACTGGCTGTAGAAGTGGCGGGACTCGGCAGCTCATATGGTGGAGGTGGCGGCCTAAATCCGGAGTGAATCGGACTTTGTGGAAACGAGTGACTGCTGTTTTGTACGCTGTTTGGACCACTCGGTGGATTTGGTGTTGCTTGCGGCTGGGGAACCGTGTTTGTCACTTGTGGCACTGGTTTTTCAACATGTTGCATCCAAGATGGTTTGTAGACACAATTTGTTGGGAAAGTCACAGGTGGCAAATTTTGACTTGGTAAATTTGTCAATGGTGCGTATTTACTCGAACCAACCATCTTGCAGATAATCGGTGGTTTGAAAACAAAACTCCAATCTTCTAGCAGACAAAAAAAACAATATAAGTACTTAATTATTTTTTTCAATATTAACTAACTTACCGATATTTTCCTCCTGTGGACTTCCCATATTAGGATAAATAGTTTGTGGTACTCTAACAATGCCGAGATCTAATAAATCAGGTGGTGGTAAGTCAATCTGCGTGCCGGGTGATGCTATCGGATTATGCTCCAAACTAGGAGGCGTCGGGAACATTTTGCTAAGCTCCTCTGGTCGCAATATGCCCATGTTTGGACAACCGCTGTTCGTATGACTCGTGAATCGTTTGCCATCTTCATGATGACCCCCTGATGATTTATTTGAGCCTGGTGGGGTCTGAATTTGTGTCTGAAACAATATTTTATTATAAATCACATTATAGGCTTGATATTCGAATCTATAGACTGTCCACTTACAGCTTCATCACTGCTGGTGTCGTCAGAATTATCAAATATTTGATCTAAATCTTTATAGGAAGGTTGCAGGCCTTCACTAGTGAATAAATTGCCTGCCTTTTTGGGTTCTTCTTTAGGAGGCACCTGTCCACGCTTGAAACCATCAGCATTTCCATTACCGCCAGCACCAGCGCCGCCGCCACTGCCATCCTCTTCAAATTCATATGGATCTCCCGGTCTCTTAACTCCATGACCAGCAATGGATTGAAGAACTGGAGGCGTATCACTATCCATCTAAACAAAAATTATTCAAATATGAAATTTCCATATAGAAATAATATAATTATCAATTACCTGATATCCGGGTTCCTGTTTAATCTCCTGCTTGATGAAAGGCATTTGTGTGTTTCCGTTATTAATATTTTTATTTGGATCATTATTGTTAGTGTTGACACCGTTTGGTGTAAACATAGAATAGAGATCGCCAGTTTTGACATAGAAATTCCTTTGGTTCTCCTTAGAATCAGGTTTGAAACGTTTTACTGGATGATTTAACCTATAAATTAAAAAAAAGTTGATTAAGTTATATTGTAGAAATGCGCGCACAGCCCAACTATTATGAAGCATTTATAGTCATCTTGTACTAGTTTTGTAATTTATTACAAATCCTACTTTAAAAAATATAGTAAACTTGACCTGCAATATGATTTTATTGCATTACAATAACAAGTAAACCGATATATAGTGGAAACTTGACAAAAGAGCTATCATAACATATAAATATAAGAAATATTAAATAATTACCATGCATCTAATGTAGAATAGTCATATAATAAATCCAAGGTATGTTCTTCTTCCCCAATAGCTGCTTCATATTCTTTGCTATTAAGCACAGGCCTTTTCAACGTTGGCGTTGGTGAAACGTTTACTGATATATTCTCTTTACTTTCAGAAGCTGGTGGTGGACTATTAGCTACGGAACCCATACTTTTTGGTGGTTGATCTGGTGTATGACTTTTATTATCCAATGGTGATTCTGCTACAGTCGGAGGATGGGGTGATAAGGTAGGCATGACTTGATCTCCCGGAGGTACAGAAGCCGGTTGGGAATGTGGATTTGGGAGTGGAGATGGTGCAGCAGATGGAGGACTCCCAACTGATGGAATTACCAAAGATTCTTGTGTTCGGGGATAAGACGGAGGGCCACCATGTGGTGTATAAGAACCAGGACATCTATAAAAGAGAATAAAATTAATGATATATATATTATAATCATTTATAGATCATGCAATTTTAAAGCCCCATTAATCCGTGCGGCTGAAAATATAATAATGCTGTTAATCATTTTAGCATGAAATAAATTAGTATCTCAATGCTTTGGGTACAATTGGTTCCTTTGTTTTAATTGTTAATAAAGTTATCGTTTTTTTAAAGCCCGTCACCCAGGAAGCGGTGACCAACCTGTCGGTGGTGTCAGCCTGTGGTAGGGGTGAGCGCCTGTGGAAAGGAATTCTGGCCCGTGTCCCTCCGCTCTTGGTTGAGCGGGAGGATGCAGATGAATTGGACACGCTGCCCCCCTTACCACTGCCCCCAGACGGACACTTATTACTGCCGCCAGTCACGGCTGCTGTGTAATTACCACCAATGTACTTTCTACACCTGCAATACATCATATCAACGTGCAGTACAAACTCAAAAATATGCAATCTACAATTATCAATGCAAATTTATTATTAATAAATAATCTTATGAAGCAAGTCAACCACAACTTTCTCATTACACATAGAAACAAAATAAGTCTAATTTAATAAAGCAAACCTATTTGATTTATAAATAAATTTTAAATCTATGTTAAACTTACTTTGAACAGCTGCAGGTTGATTTTTTGAGTGGATCAATAAAGTCCCAGTTGCCAGCATTTTCTTGTGAAACAGGTTGAGGTGGTCCTCCATGAATACATTCTTGCCATACTCGTTCAGGCAAAACTGTAGCTGCCGTCGGACTCCGTTGACTTGAAGCAGGATGTTCCACAGAAACAGAAAATGGACCCGGTTGCGGTACCTTACTATTAATTTGAACAGGCGAGGGTGGTGGTGTTTGTATTGTTATTGGTGTACCTAATAATATCAAAAATTAATATTTAATATATTTATAGAATTAAATGATTTTTGCAATAATAATTAAAATTAAATTACTTACTTGCACCGTTTTTGACAGAAGAAGAATTGTTAGGAGGTGCTGTTCCACACATTCCGTTCATAACACTGTTATTCACATTATCGTCCATATCCGTAACCAAAACATAACAAGCCGGATAACGCATCTTAACACCACCCACAATTACTTCTACAACATTATTTTCTCCATTGTTTTTCTCAATTGGATAAAATTGGCTCCACTCTTCAAGAAGTCTCATACCGCAGTCCAAGCTCTTATAAGACTGCCCTGTCAATGTTCCTGCCAGACCCCATGGTGCTAAAATAACTGAAAAAAAAAATTATTATTAACATGTTATCAGGATTGCTTGATGAAATTTTGAAATGTATGACACTCATACATATTAAATTGTTGAGAATTAATAGCAGCAATTTAATTAACTACATTGGGAGGAGATTTTAGTGCAAATTGGCAAGCGGCTGTAGATAGGCTTATCCATGTTAATAATTAAACTTTATAAATGATTCAAAAATTTTGTAAACAAACAAATTTAATATACAACAAATTAATTTACAAAATGCATTTTTTTAATATTTCATAGTTATGTACAAACATTCCTAATTGAATTACCTATTCAATTGATTAAAATCAGATTATTATAAAAAAGCTATAAAAAAATTTGGTATGCTTATCCATGTTAATAATTCAAATTTATAAATGATTAAAACTTTTGTAAACAAACAATTTTAATATACAACAAATTAATTTACAAATTGGATTTTTTTTAATGTTTTATAGTTATGTACAAAACATTTATATTTGATTACCTATTCAAATGATTAAAATCATATTAATATAAAAAAGCTATAAAAAAAAATATATGTAGTGAAGTAAATTGCAAAAAAATAAATTATTGTTTTAATTTAAAAACACAGCAGATATAAAGTTTATTAGAATATTTAGTGTAAAACCATGCTTATCCTACAAAATCACATCAAATAAAAAAGTTTAATTAAGTTTTCACTGGTTTATTTACATTAAGATTGATTGTAATTAATATATGCAAAAACCATTGTATATAAAAAATAATGAACAATTTACAACATGGCAACGTTATTTAAAACAACTTAATACCACATGAATATCAAGTACATTGTACTATAAGTTTACAATTAAAAAAACTTGAAGAGAGGCAATTCTAAATATTATGCTATTACGTATCTTATCGCCCACCTGCAAGAATTATCAGGATACCCAAAGAAAATTTATCAAAGTTCTAGAGTCATCTATACACGCATCCGATACGCAAAAAATCCATGTAAACATTCAGTTATACTCTATTCTACTTCAAAGTAGCGGAAAAATAAACATTAGCAAATAATCAGTAATAGATAGGTCGATACGACAAACAGATGCTAAATGCTACCTATATTGTTTATTATGTAAAAATCACGTGTTTGTTTTCCCGCGCTATTCTTCCTTGAAATAGATACAAGTACAACAATTTAAAAAAATCGAAACGTTTGAAACGCATTAAATTTCGATAATTTTATACACCATGATTTTACTCAGGTTTTAAATTGATACTTTATGTACTATACTCAATTCAATATCGTGATAAAGCGTAAATACACAAAGACGCGCATCGTCCAGTATATTTAGCATCCACGCAATGTGGGTGGACATCGTTACAAATCAAAAAATGTTAATTCTAGCCTTGATAAAGTATCCGCACAAATGTCGAAATATTTCTATACCACAACTCTAGCACAGTGATGAACTTACTATAGTACCATCAGCGTTTCTAGGTAACATATGTTACTATATCTTGAGATTCAAGACAGGTCCATCAGAGAAAACAAGAACTAGACTGTCTCGAAGAATTGAGATCATAAAACGGCCGCGGACTCTAATTTGAAAAATACTAAAAAGTGCAAGAAGACACTTTTTAGCACATGTCTGACAAGCAACTTAAAACCAACCTACTAAAAAAAGACATTACTAAGTATTTGCAAGAAGCTGACAACCACGGAGTTTAAAGCTGAGTTGGACTTGCTAATGTATGTAAAAAAAGTTGACAAAGCTACTAGTACAACATGTAACAGTTTTTAAGATAAATTTGATGTTATAGAGAACCTCCTTCATGGCTGTTTGTAAGTAGTAACACCTTTGAAAGTTTACCAAAGAATATTGCTATTTTAACTGTGAAGGCATGGAAAAAAAAAACAATCGCTAATCGATACGTCAAAGAAACAAAAAAAAACAAGAAGGAATTGCTTCAAATATTCTCGATGAAATAACCAGAACTGTCCATAAATTTAACTTCTTCATTTGCTAACAAATGTATTACTAATGTTTATAACTAGTTAGTATCAAAGATTGTCTTGACGAGTATATGAATAAATGGTTTTTTTAAACATGTTGTCTTAGTACACTAGAAACCACTAGAGCGGTAAAACAATCATTAGCGCACTAGTGCGCAAATATCAATCATTCAATGTTGTAAAATCATTTTGCACAGTATAACATAGTCTAAAAGTATCACACACAATTATTAAACTATGTCAAAGGGTTATATCCTAATATTTATCAATTGTAGAATATACTGTAAACTGTAGTGTAGAACTTAAGCATTGTATTGTGACTGTGACCAAGCCGTCTTATTTGCTATTGAAAATCGTTTTAAATAAAACTGCCGGGCAATCTCTTTTTCACAGCTTATTTAACTTTCAGCCGATTGTTACATTTGCATTAACTGCCAAATTTTATACTAACTAATCAATATAGTAAACCTAGCTAACTATAAATTATAATTATAAGCCTACTTTCAATAAGTTATATTATTAGAAACCAGCTTAGTACTACCACCAAAAAGATATTTTTAGAAGATATTTGATTCATCGCAATGTCACTACTAATCAAACTGACGTAAATCGCAAACTATAATAATTATAATAATAATACAACAATGAACATAACCAACATGTTTATTGTCTACATTATGTTTATTGTATTTAGTTTCAACTTATAGATGTATGTAGTTGTACTGTACCTTGTAAGCCACTTGTGGATGCTTGAGCCTGCTGCAGGTGGATCCTTGCCAACTTCCTGACCGGCGGATGCTGGCGGACGTCGACGCTGGCGCAAACGGAGCTCTCCCCATGTACGAAGAAGGCAAACGAAAACGACAGATGCGTCGAACAACCCTCCGACGTCTTCTTCGGTCCCTCGTAAGGTTGAACAAACCACTTTCCCAACCGGATGAAATCCCGCGACAGCAAACATCTTTCGATCAAATTGTGCAACGCCTTAAACAATAGCGATCGACATTCGTAGGAAAGTCCGCTCTCCCAGGAACCCTGCTCACTCTCTGTAAAAGAAAAGAATTGTTAATAATCTATGCAGAACTGCAAGAACACATGAAATACAAATAAATATAATCGGAAAATATTCGCCGGGCGCTGTTGCCCTCTTTATAGCGTCTAGACATAAGGCGATACAAAAAATATAAAACAGTTACGGGTAAAAGTTGGAACTACATAAACATACTTTTAGTTTTCTTAGACTTTATCGAAAATCTTATCTATGTTTACAAGTGATGGAAGAGACCGCAAAGTTTCAACTTATAATTTATAAATAAAGATTGATAAAGATTATTTTTATAAATATAAATTCCGTTTGATTGCATAATTATTTACGTGATATCAATCATAATATTTGATTTCAGCTTATAAGTCGAGTTTACGAACATATACATCTTCACTATGGAGACAGTTTTGTGTGCATCCTAAACATATTGCTACAAAATGGGGTGAATGTATAGTGTTTCTAACGTAAATATATTGCTCCAAAAATATAGCTATTATATTGTATGATCTTGATTGACCTCTAAATTTAAAGTTACTGAAATAAATACAGACGGATCCTGGAGACTAAATGGCGTAGACACGCATCACAATTTTATCAACTTTTGAATAATTAATTATAAAAAGTACATTCTGCTGTAAAATGTAACATCCGGCCGTTAAATGCAACCAATTAAAAATGAGCAGGTGCTAAATTCCATCTAAAATCAGAAGACGTTATACTTGGTAATTGGAATATTTGACAATAAATAAGTGACTTTAGATGTCGAAATGAATTTGGTTAATGGTCTATCGTCTATCATTAATTATTCATGAATGAACGCTTAGGTGGTGAATTTAACTGAGACTGCAATATTCTGCAAAATTTCCAAATTAAAAATTTGCAAGAATTTTCAAGACGGACAATAATTTGTGTTTAGTTTTTTTGATTTTATGCAAGACACAAGCAGTCTTGCAAATAATCAACATATAATAGCAATATTTTTTAAGATAATTTAGTAACAACCTTCGTTCATGTTTTTATTACCTATTTTTATTGTGGAAAATGAATATAAATAACAAATTTATAATTGCATGCAAAATGACAATAAATAATGTTTTATTGGATATTTTAGTAAATGCAAACAAGCCAAATCGGTCGCCCATCCTTAAGAGGAAAACTTATTTAGTTGATCATTTAGCTTAGAAATTTTAGAACCACTCAAAACTGAATTAAGTTTTATATACAAAAAAATTGTTTATTGCAACACTTTCAAATTATGAACATAACTTTATTATTATATTGGTGTTGAGTAATATTATCTGATGCGTAAATTGAACTAACTTCCTAGCTACGCCACTAGATAATGTAAACAGATATATTCCGCCTTAACGAAATAGTAATTGATATGCAATGAATTTAAATATATTTTAGGAATAAATGTATTGCAAATAATATAAATGTCAGTAGCATAATCGCTTATGAACTTGTGCTAAATTCTACTTGTGTTAAAGAGTGATTTGATCGACCTTGATTGCAAGTAGATCAGTAGGTCGTCGCCGTCGGACGATGTTAGAATAGTCGCTTGGACGATGGCGACGACGATCTCGCCTTTCTTTGCAACTGAATTAATCAATCGGTTATTAAAGTAGAGGCGTAGGGCAAGCACTATTGAATGCGAATTATAAATCCCATTCATCGATGCAGAGCTCTCTGAATGGCCGATATGCAATAGTAGCAACAAACAATAAGATCATTTAAATATGCGCGTCCCCGCGCCTTTAACGAGGTGTTTACGTAACGCGCGTGCCTGTGGGTACCGGGATGGGAATGTAGGTATATAAAAAAAATATGGGTGATAGACGAAGCCCCGCTGCTGGTTAGGTTTAGTTGTAGGGCCGTCCGTGCGGTCGGAGAATGTGTAGGTACGCCTGTCACAGGTGCCGGCTTTAGATGTGGCAACGCTGTGCGGCCGCGCACGTGGGACTCTTGGGGACTGCCTCCCACGCGGCAAATCAATGATACCATCTCCACGTAAAGCGCGACAGTATACATATTTCGCACAGCACGTTATTCAAAACAATACACACTGTTAACACCAAAACGAGTATTTACAATACAATATGATTATTATGGAATAATTAAATTCAAGCAACAATTTGACGTGTTCATCATAAAATTAAAACTAGTAGAGTAAAAATGACTTTTTTTAAATAGTTATTTCATTATAGTTACTAGTTTTGATAAACAAATCTTTTTTTAAGTTATCTCTATCAAATCATAACTGATAACTTTTAATACCACAGAAAACTCAAATAATTAAATATTAAAAATAATAATAAAAATATTAATTTAATTGAAAATTTCTTTTAACAAAACTTAAAAAAACATAAAAATAAAATTATAGAAACTTTCCATAAATTTGCAAATACAAATAAATGTTATCGTATAACATCTGCACACTACATACCTACAATACAATTTCTCTTCTTATCTCGAGGTGTACTCATTACGACATTATCACTATGTTTTATTTTAATTATATAACATTGTCAGCACGCTGTTCGCCTTGAATCATATCTCATAATCCATAAAAGTCACATGTTTTGTTTAATTGTTTACACATATTTGATTTGGGAATTGAATACAATTTCCAAACTATCTAATACCTCAATTTAAGTTAACTTTTATGCAATGGCCCAAATAATTTATGTTTAAATTTATAGCAATAATTTTGAGTTTATCAAATTTTGTGGTTATATTACCACAGTTTTAAATTTCAGCAGTAGGATTTGATAGTCTTCTAAACATATTTTCAATTTAGAATTTATTATCGCGTTTTCACTCAATGCATGTTCATTCTAGTCAGTAGTCAGCTTAAGTTGTACACAATGCATTTCTCTTTTTATAATAGAAAAGAATTACGTATTGCACAGTTTTCTTCTAAACAAATATATATTTATTGTAAACATTTAAAAAAAAAAATCTTTAAACCATTACCATAGGCGTAACACATTTTTTTTTTGTAATAATTAATGTTTGAAAAAATTAAAATAAATAAACATAAAACAACTATTTCAATGATTACACAAGAACTTTTATAGTAAAGACACTAAAGACTCATTATCGCAGTGAAACAATCAATAAACAGAATATAACCAAGTGCCATCTTATTGATAGTTCCACTGCAGTAATGAGCCTTCACTATAAAAGCATTTTGTTCTCGTATAAACACTATTGTACATATAATTTAAACATCCAATTCACAGTTTGCATAACACATAATTCACACTATTATTAAATTTACCTAAAAATATTTTTAATAAACATATTAACGTTATTTAGACAATGATCATTATTTAATAATTTAAATTTCCAACTGTTCAATTCAGTTAACATTTTAAAGCAAAATATTATACTATAACCTTCAATTAAATTTTTCTATAATTTTATAGATTACAGAGTAGTAAACTGTGTTTTAGGATTGATATTCAATTTTAGGGGTTTTAGATTTCATAAAAAAATCAGATTTATTGAAGAACCACAAAACTAATTTTAAAGATGTATCCATGATAGAGATTTAACGATTTGGAAAAAACAAGAAAAATTGAAAAACAACGCTTTTTCTTCTTCTCGAGAATTGGAAAAATTAGAATAAACGGAAAAATTTACAACAGAACAGAAAACTTAAAAAGTAAACCAAAAACCTAATATTTTTTATAAATTATTTTATTTTAAAGTAATAAAAACAAAACATTTACTTTCTGTTATAAAAAAAAAGTGAATCTTTTTGGAGATTTACCGAAATACGGGGGGAGGAATCACCGGTGACTTTGCATAGCATTCTCTCTCCTGTTTATTACATGCATTTTTTAAACAAAATTTATAAATATTATTTGAAATACTTATATTTAATAATATAAATAGATAGAATTAAGTAATTAAAACTCTTTTTTATTAGTTTACAGAAAACGATTAATTTTTCCTAAAATTTTTCTGGTAATAAACCGGTTTTTTTTTCGACACTCAATTTTGAAACTCTAATCCATAATATAGTCTTTCTTCTTATTAAAGTGGAACCTTGTCCTGAATGTACAATGTGCTGTTTCAGTTCTAATTCTGTGATGTCGACGTCCAGCTCTCATGCCAATGTTTCGAAGGTCTTCCAATAGGTTTTCGCAAGTCGGTCATCTGACATTCTTTCTAAATGATCTCCTCAGTCTATTCTCTTTCTGGATCATCTTACTATGACTTACATTTATTCCTAATGTCTTCATATCTTTGTCTGTCTCTTAATGTCCTGTTATTGATCTTAGTACTCTCATTATGTTGTTCGGAGCAAACGTTTCGTAATAGTGGTCTCTGCTCTTGCCTCGACAGCGTACGACGATTTAGTCTTTGAATTCCATAATATGTCAGAACTGCCATCTCAAAGATGATTTTTTGTTTATTTTTACTACAAAGTTTGATATGATAGTTACTTACGATACAAGTAAGATAAAATTATTATTACCGCACTCCATTAACATGCACGGTGGTTTGTGTTGCCCAATGATGCGCTAAAGAAGGTTAGTTTCATTAACAACAGGTTTAAGTACAAGTATACATTCAGAATTCTATAAGATAAAAAATGTAAAAAAAGTATTTACAAGAAAAAAATTTTAACACAGGTGCATACAGAGAAGAAAAGATTTAGTAAAACTACTGAAAGGTGTCAAAACTGTACTTTCCGATTTAAATTAGTCGCCATTTATACTAAACTTCATAAAAAGTTTTCCTATAGTAACAGATGCCAAGTAAAAACTTTGGCTAGGTCATCATGGAGATTGTCCATCAAAAAACGCAATGTAAAAACTCATTACCAAAATAGAAAATGTTATGCAGCAAATGCAAGAAGATGCTGTATGCATTTCGAAAGACAATGAATACCATCTATTAAAGTTATAAAGAATTTTTTGTATCACCAAGAAGGTGATTCTTTGCGGTTTGCAAATAGCAGATCTACTTACCAACCTGTATAAAAACCTTTAAGAAAAAATATTTCTTGGTTCCTCAAATGATGCAATCAGAAAAACAAAACAAACCAAAAATATTTCAATTTTATAATTATAATTAAACTTCTGATTGTTGTCTGAAATCAATTTTACTAATTGTAACATTGTATATTGTTGGCTGCCTAATTAATTATTAATTATTCATGAATAATAAGTAATGTCAGCTTCAGGGAATTAGTTGGTACTGGATGCTTGGTTCTCATGTCATGCAGTGCCGAGATCTAATGCTGTTAATTATTTGTGTATTTCACCGCTGTGTTTATTACTCCTCTATTGAGAAGTTTAGAACAGCAACTTCAAAAAGCAGGATAGCCTTGATGATGGATGGCTAATCTCTCCCAAAAGACCTTCGGCTTGTTAGACACAGTAAAGTCAATATTATAAAAAGTAAAGAACATAAAAACGCTAATTTCATTTAAGTAGCTTCAAATGTTGATAAAAAAAACTCATTTTCAAAACTAGTTCATAAATAAATTAATTAAAGCACTAGTGCGTTAACAAATTAACTAAAGGACTAGTGCGTTAACAAATTAATTGAAACATCAATCACCTACTACTACCTAAGCCAACGAAAATAAAATAAGTTACTCTTATTCAATAATTGTAGATAAACTACATTATAATAAATACCTAAAGTAGTAGTAGTAGTAGTAGTAGTAGTAGTAGTAGTGATAAACACAATACCACTATTTTGCCGATAGAACGGCGCAGATGGCAAAACTGAGTGCTAATTACTAACGCCTAAGACATAAAACAAAAGAGAATTAACTTTAATTACTTCTGCTTACCAACGCGTATGTTTATATACTCCAAACTACGGCGTCATAAAATTTATTATAAACATCAATCATAATTAGATCTATTAATAAATAATATCTATGTTCCTATTTTTCAGTTACGCAATATTACAATTAAACTAGAAGTTTACTGTACTTTCTAAGCTATAATCACAAAATTAATTTTCAGTAATTGCCGCAAGGTGAATAAATTTAGACTATAGATATTTTAATAATGCCTAATTATTACCCAAAAATAACAGTTGTTTACTTTTATATTGTGTTGCTTTCTCTAGACAAAAGCATAATGCTTTCCTATGTTTTCTAATATTTAAAATTTCTCACGAATGGTGACATGAATGAATGAATGAATGTTAAAACAATAATAAAACGGTAATAATATACAAAGGATGTTCACAATAAGTAGACTATTGATCAAATATATTGCGACTCAATTAGTATACGAGATGTTTTTTTACGGCGTACATGTTGGAAGATAAAGTAATTCATTCTAACAATTTCTTACATTAATTTTTGCTGAAAGAATTGTTCTTTATAAATATTTCTTTATTTTTAAGTTTTAAGAAAAATAGGAGCTTGGTGTACGTTCTTTCTTAGGTTCTCTAACCCGACCGACACGGTCCGCGGTTACAGGTTGATGAACCTGTGGTGAAATCCTCGCTATCTTGGCTACTACCTCTAGCCGATTGCATGAGCGAAAACAAGCTTTCCATAGGCCTCAGCATACAGAAAACATGCACGGATTGTTGTGTGTGTGTGTGTGGACAAGTTTTGCCATTTTATAAAAAAAGAGCAGAAGAAGAAGAGCACGTCCTCGACAACACAAAGCCGTTTAACGCTGCATCTTCTTATCGCAACTAGATATTTATTATCAGGCACGCGACTAAATCGTCGTCAATAGATTATTTACATGTTTTTTTTTTGTGCGATGATGAGAGAACACGCATTATCCGGACTGTTGGGTGGCTTAATGAGACGCGGAAATCGTTACACCGAAATTGCTCAGATGGGATGTGGCTCGGTTGCTTATGTAACAAAACGCCGTTGCCACATGGGATTAACAATGTGCGGAATTTACTCCCACAAACAACAACACAATGCTTGGAGATGTAGATTACATTAATGTTAGTCAAACATCATCGAACGATTTATGGGACAACACCTCTACTATCAATATTTGTTATAGCAAACATGATCAATATATAAAATCTTAATGATTTTAGTTCCCCTTTCATGGAATGCCGACCTCCATTTATTTAGCTTTTTGGGCAGATTATCGCGTGTCCCTTTGTTCGCAGTTTGTTTTTGGGAGAAGAGCAGAGAACCAGCGCACCCTGGCCGATATGTACCTACGAAAATCGATAGTTTGACGGCCGCGAGAGTTTTTTGACCTTCTGTAAATACATCGCGCACACGACAAAAAAATATCTATCGATTATATATTCGCTGCTAGTAGATTACTGCGTTGTTTACGTTTGCGGCATTGAAGCGGTGCATGCGGATGTAAATGGGAAAACAAGCATGAAAATTATCATCCCTCCCTTATAAACTTAAATCAAGCATGGAGAACGAGGATCTTCTTTATAGGGGTGAACTATGTGTAAATAGAGTTCGAAGGGTTGATAAAGTATAACATTATGATTTTTAGTACTATTTATCTTTACTATAGGCGCGCCATTATGCAAGCGAGAGAGATTCAATCTACTTGAGATGTGGGTCACATTGTGGTTAAAAAGGGTTGAACACAAAAAAAGAACAATGTGACCCAAAGGTTTTTTTTTTTTACTTAATTAATAATAATACATATTATATATTGGGATAATTAAATACTCTAGTATGTTGTTAAGCATAAGTATTTAATTAACACAATACCATAAATTTTACAAAGTATGCATAAAACAATTAAACAAAACAATAATAATATTGTCAAATAATAATTTATTAAGTAAAAGTGTATAAAACGCATCTAATAAGCACATTAAGTAACATTACATTTGACAATAAAATTGATATTATCATCACCGCATAACACAATTTTCTTATACGATTTCTTATAATAAAGTGTTAAATTAAGACAATTTATTCAAGATTAATAAAAATGATCAATTTCAATAACGTATGAAATTATAAATGAACAAGCACGAGCGGTGATTAATACTTATCGATTTTCTTTTAATGTGTGCGATTATAGCTATCCGGATTTCGCGATGCGTGCAATTTCGAAGGTCGACAACCGTTTTCTGGCAAACGTCGGCCTGAATGCGCTCTCGTGTGAACGCGGCCCAGTGTCGGCGGAGGGAGTCCCCGGTGTGACGTCAGGGTGACGTCGAGCATGTGACGTCACGAGGCTCAAGCAATCTGTATCAATGAACGATAGGCATATAATACGGCGCGGCGCTTCTCCTGTCCTGCCATCATCAGCACATCCCACATACAAAAAACGGCCGCTCGTAGAGGGCCGTAACACCGGCGAAATTTCACGATGACTTGGCTAAAAATTAAACAATTTTGATCCGCCCGTCTAGACGTTATGTAACTAACCCTTCTTTATTGAATTTATTATGGAAATTTCGATTTTATCATATTTAAGAGAATATGCTAAAATAATTTAATACAATATTTTTACTACAGATTTGAAGCAGATATTGCATTAGCAAGTCATTATTTTTATTAGAAAATATATGACCTCAAAAAAAATTAATATCATTATGAAACTGGATTGAGTGGGTAAATAATTGGAAAAGCATACACATATTATACTTATTTATTTGAATTAATGCATTGGCAAAAAATATATGTTGGTAAAACTATGGAAAGTACTGTCGTAAGTATTTATTTTTTGCAAATTAGACTGACCACAATAATCTTATATTACTTTGACATAAAAAGCTAATTGTGACAGCTATTCAATTATTTCACAATGACCAAACCAAGATGCTTTCTTACAAACTATTGGATATATTGTAGATGGATCGCATGAAGCCAAATAAGCTACAATCATAACCCAAACCCAACTGATCATTACCAAACATGTTAATCAGAAGTACCACATTATTTGCTATACAAGTTACAACTTCATTCCTTCTTTAACCAAGAACGTGAGGTTTTATGACTAAGATCCTACTCTGGTCCGGAGATTAATAATCTCTCCAGTAGTTCGGAGCCCACTTAAAACTGTAGGTCCACCTGTAATGTAAGTTGCCAGCATTACGGGCAGAGAAGAGCCTAATGCGCCTACAGTGGCGCAAAAAAGGGCTGATAATGATGATCATCATATGATGAGACAACCGAGCATGTCCTACATACTTCCCCGGCATTCTAAGCAAGAGAATCCATGGTTAGGGAATTACTACCTTAACATGGCCAGCTTGAGCAAAACCCTCCTCAGCGACATTATTGCATACATCAGCCACAACATTCCTGATATAGCGGACAGTATGACCAAAAACCCAGATTTGTTAAAAATAAAGCTAAGGTTACCGCAGAAGTATTACGTTATCAATTAAATTTAATCACTATAAGCCGTAAAAATCTCAAAAATTCTTATCTATGTAAGTTTATCAAGAGTTGTCCCCTTATAAACTAATACCTCACTATGCTTTTTCTAACACTGCAGTATTTAAAATGTATACGAAAAGAATAAAATTATTTATTAAATGTCATAATTTGTCAGATGTATATTTGTTACTTTTCCAATAGTTCCGTGAGTAATAAGCACTTTTCGCACGCATTATGCATGCCTAATAGAACGTAAGAAATAACACACTTTTCCTTAGCAATACCAGTAGTTACATAATAGTAAGGAGTAGAAAATATATTAGATCGCAATAGAGATCATCTAACATTCTGTGCAAAAAAATAAAACTTCAATTGAAATTCTGTAGCACAATATGAATATATTTATAATGTGTTAAAATAGGAATAGGGTCACTTATAATTTGGCACCCTTTTTGATGAATCAAGCTTTAACGTAATTTCAATCTACTCAAGTGAGGGAGGGTTACAATTGAAAATATTATTGGTAGTTCCACCCTTGCTAGAATCTATACTGTCACTTACATTTGTGGTCAAAGTTTAGAACATTCAAATCAAGTGACAGCCATTATATAATATATCTTGGCAGGTCCGGTAATGGATGTTTCAAACATTGGGGGATTCTCTCGGTCTATCGATTAATTCTCGCCCCTCGTAAGCGTACATATAGTACAAACAACAATTTAAACGTAACCTTATTTTTACTAGAAATGTTATGAAATAAATTTAGATTTAGGTACAGGCAGTTTCAACATTCGTTATAATACATTGATGCCCGTATTCATAAAACGTCATTAAACTTATAATGATTCGTTAAAAATATAACCAAACGTTTAATCAAATTTTCGTATTCATAAACACTCATTAGCAATAACGCCCATTAAATTATTCATTAAATTTAACGCACTATTTTTGGTCCATTAAAGCGTAACGAATCATTAAATTGACACATTTGTTTGGCTTGAAAATGTCTAATTATCTGTATTAATTCACAGTATTTGAGGTTAGATAGTATAGGTTTACATATTAATAACTTATAAAAAACAAAAGTAACTAAAAAGTTACTAAATACTTTAATTAATGACAATTTATTTATGAATATGGTTATATTTGTAATGTTCATTAAATTATAATGATCCGTTTGATAATGAATCGTTATAAAAATGTTTATGAATACGGGCATGAATCTGATAGTTCAGAACAGCAATCAATTTTGTAACGCACCATAGAATATTTCAGTCAACAAAGGTAAAAGATCGACCGTTTACATAGATAAATTAACTTATTAAATTTAATATCATAATAATATCATCATCAAACTGTTATGCTGTTTGATAAGACCTAACTGTTATTTTATTGTTCGTTATATTATCTGCAAAAATTAAATGTGAAATATTATTGTGGAGGATTAATATTAATTGATTATGCGATATAAATCACAATTGCAACAATAAAAGTTGCATTAACATTGAGCAATCGGATATATGTGCATTGCATTAACTATGAGTGGGCTTTATAGACAAAGACAAACGAATTTATACGGAGGGCTATTACATACAAAATTAATACTATACGTGTGACTAACGGATGTATATCTGACCATTTATAGACGGAATACATTCACTCAATGATTACGATCTCAATGTACTTGATGTTACATCAATCGCACAACAAGAATAAATAGATTTTCATTTGTTTCAGAATACCAATAAGCCAGTTGGAAAACTAATTTGACAACTGAAATATAATAAATAAATAAAATAATTAATGGTGATAAATTAAATCTATAATATTAATAACAAATGAAATAACTCGGCCAAGTAGTAGACATCTTAAAACATAAAAGGTGTTCAGGAAAATCATACTTGTTAATAACTTCCGTTATTTTATGTTAATTGCCACAGTTGTAATTGTTTCCGTTAATTCGGAAATCGAAATCTGAATGGGATTTGTATCATAAATGAGTTGGAAACCCATTATACAGCAAAATGAGCATACGATTTTATTTTGATAAACAAATATACCAGGTAAAAAAAACAATTGATCTTGTGATGATTAGGATAAAAACAAGCTCGTAATTAGTTGATAGTAAAAAATAGAACACTAATTTGTAAACCAATTCGTTAAACTGTGTTGAAAATATTATTAAATTTAATTCCAACTATTTGAATGCAACAAGATTTCCGTCAAAAAAATTCTTCTTCTAAATGCACCTGAACCCGTTTCAAGATAAAATGATTTCTCACTTGTTTACGTGATAAATCCTAAAGAACAGCATCTAACATATAATTTATATACTATTCAATTTAGCTTCAATTTCGGATAACGGGCAACCATCAGGGTAAGATAGAAATCAGTCCCAATATCAAGAAGTCCTCTACGTTTCTTATTCAAATTGCGATCAGTGCGGTTCCAGCTGCATTCAGAACAAAGACAGCCGATGCCATCTTCAACTGAAGATTACAACCATAACAATACACTCACGGCAGAATGAGACGGAAAAATGTAAGCAGTGAAAAGTCGGCAACCTGAAGTATTTCATGCACTCAGCACTGTCAGTAGCCAAAAAGAAAAGAGAACTCGGCAAATTAAAACACACCAAAACTCACTACACAAACAGATCCTAAAATCTTCATTGAAAGATCATTCATGCACCATGGATGACCTAACAGATTATTCAAAAACTCACGCCTAAATGCAGGAGCCGGAGACACTCAACCATTACTTAGATACTAATTTAATATTGTTTATAATAAGGTAGTAAAATCTAATTATACTCAATTTATAATATACTACCGGCTAAAAGTTAAAAAAACACCAAAAGCCCATAGCCCAATTTTTGTCAAAACTTAGTGAAGTAATCGAGGTCAAAAAAGAAAGTTTGTTAAGAAATTACGACCTGGATGCCCTAGAAACACTACAGAATGTGGAGACCGGGCTCTTCGACTCGTCAACAACTACAACAAGAGCAATTTAAGATATTTGGAACTAACCAAAAAACCTTCGTTGGTTCGGTTTAGCGGAGAATTCAATTATTTGGTCGCAAGTCGTACGGCCCTTTCCATTGTTTGTCCTTAACTCCTCATAACAAGTGCCAACCAGAATAGTGCAATGAGACTACAATGAGCCGATAAACAGAAGCAAGTTACCTTTAGCGACAAATCGAGATTTTGTTTGTATGCCCACGGTGGTTAGTTTTAAGTCGCCGAGGAGATCAAAGAATTGTACAGTTTGCTCTAGAACGACATACAGCTCGTACACGCGAGGTGCTGGTATAAGGAGCAAACGCTTATAGAAGTCTCTAGTGTTCATTCCAGAAACATTAATCCCTCAAGCTGAGATTGACAATTTGATTTCTCACTGCAGTAACTGACTGACTCGCACTGTGTGACAGTAGACTAAAAAAAGTAAATCCAGCACAACATCTTAAGGAGGTTCTCCTCATAAATTTAACATCAGTTCCAAGCAAAACTTCCAGGCTGGTCCACAGCAGCCATCGCCTTCATCTTGTTATACTGCTGCCAACCACGACAAACTATGGTATCCCGACATCCTATACCATAAAAAAATCCTTGACAGTCTCAGAACAAGAGTCATTCACAAAACAACAAAGTACCGAAACTATCACAACCTTAAAACCTCAACAAATATCTTAGCTCCTCATAGCAAACCAACTAGCAATAGAAAGACAAAGAGGTCCAGAACCTGCTTTCGAGATCCCATACAAGAGGAACGGAAAGAAAATAATCCACTGGAAACTTTGAGCAGATTATTTCAGAAAACAGCAACCTGTGACAAAGCTGTAGGAGATTGACACACTCAAAATATTCCTAATAGGATCATCGCATTATTCCAAAACCGTGGTAAGGCTCATAGGACTGATAACCGGACCACGGTAGTCTTAATAAGCATATGCATAGAATAGAAATTGATCGCCTATGCCGCGGATGTATGGAAGAGGAAGAGACTCTACACTTGACAAGTGAATGCAGAGCCTTTGCAACACACAGCCTCCTTTGGCATAACCTAACAAAAGTAGAGCTAAAAATAATACCTTAGCAAAAGATTCTGGACTTCATCAAAGAGACACAGCTGCTAAAAAAACTGCAATAAATGCCAAGCAAACCACCTAGAAGGATAAAGGTAGAATTTTGAAGATTTTCCCATTCCCTCGCAAAAAAGACAAATTAAATTGCTAGTCGCTTGACTAATATCAGAAACAAAAGCAAACGCAATCTTGCACTTCACAAGTCCATCATCGCACCGAGACAAAAACCACACCCTTCAGCAACATAAAACTGCAGTGGCCTCTTCCCCGTTCCATAACTATAACTCGCGACCCAATTATGATAAACTAGAACTTCCTCATTGTAGCAACAAGTTTTTCCAAAGAAATATAATGCTTAATTAAAGTCAGTACAAAAAAGATGTATAGCGATAAAATAGGTTGAAATAGTTGATTAAAAATACCGTTAAGAAAAATCTTATATAAAAAATGAAATTGTACATACAAAGCTAATCAATCCTCTTCAATTATATAAAATTAGACGCCAAAACGTGTACATGGTTGCTATGTGTACATTTCTTAATATTAATAATCGATAGTACACAATTAGATAGATATGACGCAAAATATGGGTTACCACAGAGTTTATTAACCCTTCCTCTACCCCCTACATACAAGGTTATCTAGGAAAGTCCATTACCTGATTAACTTTATGCGCATCGAATCCGTTTATACATATACGCTTCTTTTATTTAGGCTTTTATTCGTCGTCGAGTTTTCTGGGGGTTGCATCCACAATCCAATCCTCTCCTGTTCGCATCGATAAGTGGTCTCGTGCCCTCGGGATGGATCGCCATGGAAACGGGCGACGCTGCCTCCACGCTCGCCAACCAACCCCCCAGCACTCACACGAACGTCATCCGACATCCTACGGCAAGCCGCCCCCAACAAATCGCCTACGTCTCGCCATCAAAGCCGTTTTATAAAATAATATCGATAGAGTACAAATGTCATTTTTATTATATTTAAGTCGCAATGATTGGGCAATTATTATAATCGGTGGAGCGATAAAAGGTGCATTGTTTACAACAAATTAAAAGAAGGTTTTATATCGACCTTGAGGAAGCATATAGAGTGAATCATGTATTTTGTTTTATAATTTAATTAATATTATAAAATATTGCTTGATTTTCAAATATAACATACGTACTTGTACTGTCATTGGCCTGGTAGCAGGTAGTAGTTGGACGGATGCCAATACTCCGTGTAACATTTAAATTCTGTTCAATAACAAATTTATTGTCAGATTGTATTCTAGTATTAGATGTTAATATTAACGCTACAAGGGATTGTTAAGTTGGTAGCCAGACGATGAGACCTACTACGGCATATTTTAAATGTGGCCTGCTGACACTACCCAGGAGACAGATGTTCAAGGGTACAAGGTCGCTTGTTTTCGGTCGTGACATTCGAGGCAGGTATACTAAACACATACACACTTTGCATATTGTCGAAGGGTACGAAGAACTCAACAAAAAAAACATATCAGTGAAGAATCAAAATTAAATTAAATTTCTAGGATAACCACAAAGAGGCAATTGTCCTATATGCAACATATACAACAATTTCAAACTAGTTTAAAGCAGTACTAAACATTATATAGATTTTAATGGTAATTTCTTTTGTTTTATTTGAAAAGTTTCAAAATTCAACAAAGTAATAGTTGGTGACTAAATCCATTCCAATGCTTTAAGTAAACGAAAGAAAACGGTAACTTATTGTCAATGGAGAAAGGGCACTGTAAAGTTAGAGAATATTTATTACACTTTTAAACAAAAGTTATTTTCAAATAAGAAACAAAAGACTTTTAAACTATATTTGAATCAATGTTAAAACGCAGCGATGTAATTCGATTAGTTACTAATAAGTATGATTAAATCTACTTAATTGGTTTAATTATTCGTTTTTATAATGTAATGTTTCTCGTTTTGATAAGACCATTATGTTGGTAGCGTGAAACCCGCTTGGATAGATAAGGGCACTATATTAGTGACGTTGTTACCCAGCGGTCTTTTGATCAATACACACAACCCCTACCCGTTACTGTCAAGGTATGCTGGCATTTAAAATAAAAAATGAAATAAAATATTTCCAACACAACTCAATTATGTACTAGTTTTCTTACCTTGTTTTACAAGATCCGGTGCGACCAAATCGTTGAGGTCCGGTTCTTCGCCGTACCAAAAAATCCACAGTTCCTTGGCACAACAAAGACTCAGAGGAGGCGGCTGCGAGGGCGGCGGCGGAGCCAGGTCGAACATGTTGGTCGGTTGATGGGGCGCCGAGATGCGCCGCCACACGCACAAGATATCGGCGGCGAGGCATCGTGCGTAGCTCCGCAACACCGGGTCCTCCAAAGGATCCGATGGCCCGCCGCCCCCCGTATCGCTCCACACTAACTTACGCCATTTTATACCAGAAAGCTCAGTCTGTAACAAATAAATAACAAATTAATAACCCGTTAAAAAGTCATAAATGTGCAATTTGCAAGAAGAATGGCAATTTAAACGGACAATTAAATCCTGTCCACGCGCCAACAAGGGCGAGTATCGGAACTGATTTTAAATTATGCATTATAATTGAATCAAATAACCTCGCAAAGCTTTAATTGATTATTTGTATTAACTATATACGTCACGTGGGAGTAGCGTTATTGTAGAATAAATAAAATATAACTTCGTAAATTTGTAATTTAAATTATTCAATACAAAATAATTGCGGTTTTTCAAAAGTGTAAAAAATATGTGCAGCAATTACACGATTCAAATTATTGTTATTTATTTCAATCAATCAAAATCAATTATTACTAACAAAAAAAATTGCATGCAACTTTTGGTTAATATAATGACAGAACACTACATGGAACTTTAAAAGTTACTATACTTTTTATCATTCTGAACGCGCTAAATAATTAACTAAAACATAATGCAAATTAACAAACAATTTAAAAACGTGTTCACGAACAGGTCTGCTTCTCTCACACATGATGACGCAACTGCGTGACTGCACCGACAGGATCGCATAGAATGAAGCAGTTTCTCCAGCATGACTTGAGACCTAAATAGATTTTAAGCTGCGTTTTAAGATGCAAACTTAGATTATTCCGTTGCATCATAGCTCAAGCTTCAAAATGTAACCTTAATACTGCAATGACTGTCACCAATATTATTTTATTGAACTATAAACAATTATTACTACTTGCCTTTGAAAACTGTTATGCTTATTAATTTTAAATTTTATATTTAAGAAGTTACAGTATAATTGGCTTCAAAATATTCTAATTATTGTTTTCTTTTTTTAATTATATTTATGTATAACATATATAGAAAACAACATTACGAATATCGGCGACATTGCCAAATCTATCCAGATTCTAGCAAATACGTCATTTCTAAATTCATGGTGCAACACAAACTCGACATGAGCTGGTCTTGAGAAAGCAGGTGTTAATAAATTGATCACGAAGTGACCTAATACGAGTAAAAACTCGTCGGCCAAACAATAATGTCCTTAAACATAAATTGATTGTCAAAGCATAACTACTGGAATAATTCTGATATCAGCTCAAATTTTCTGTTTCTTAGTGCCTCATATTTGGAGACAGTTATATAGCGTGATCAGAGAATTCGCATGTTCTAACTAGACTTTTAGCTGTTAACAGTATTCTGTTGGGAGCCAAATCGCTCATCATCTTGCCTGTTGCATATTTTTCTCATTATAGACAAAACTTCATGCTATACTTTAACTTCCTAAGAATACAACATCTTTTCATGAATGTAAGACTGATTTTTGGTTCCATATTTGAGGTTTTTTTAACATTTAAACAGATGTGGCTGATATAATACCAATAGTTCAATATCCGTACTTGTACGCAACTCTAGAATCTATCAATAAACTGGCAACGATAAGTTAAACTAATTAATTAATTTTTGGACGAACAAACTCCTCTATAACAAATTTAAAGATGCTGCATACTGCAAAAGTGACCAAGCCCGGCCAAATTGTTTGCCTGCTTCAAGTCAATCAAAGTTGGATCTCACTTTGAATTCATTTGTTGCTCACTGTATAGTAAAACATAAGGAATGTGTTCGCAACTGCAAACAAAGTCCTTGCAAAAACAAAATCAGTTGATAATTTGAACAATGACGTGTTTACAATATAACAGTTTCTGACTGAAAGTTAAAGTTTTGGCGCTTTGATGCCCAATTAGTTACTTTTTCAAAGATCAGCTTGTTCAAACAGACCTTCACTTTGTAAAAAAAACTGCTCGGCGACAAGTTAAGGCCGTGTAAAAAAAGATTCAATTGCTCCAGTAAAGCCAAGCGGTATAAGCTCGCTCGTTGTCGCGCAAAATAAGTGATAATAATCTTTAACAATAATTCTGTGGTATCTTCCAGCACACAAATTTGATCAATTGCTGCTCGTGCAATAATAAACCAAATTAATCAAAGCAAAAAGTTATTAATGAAAGTTGAAATAAACCAAACATAACTTAGCCGGTGGTAAGAAGTTACGCGCGGCGCTAGAAAACAAAACTTATCGCCAGAGTAAAAAAATGCATAATGCGAGAGTAGAAAATAATACACCTGGAAGCACAAATTGAAGCAAAATAGATGATCCCTCTTTATTCCTCGTAATTTATAGAAACAGAAACCATAAAAATTAAAATCAGAAACAAACCGTAATATTTGTAGCGGTCTCCGCTACTTTTATAACAGTTTGCTCCTGTTCCGCTTTGATAACCAGTAGCGGTGAGGTGACATTTCATTGTTAATTTCCGGTACATCAAAAACCGCTACAAATGTAGCAGTCTGCTCCCGCCTTCAAATCATGTCTAGACTGACGTATTTGAGATTGATTTTGCATGCATGTATGTATGTACCTTAGCATTGGTATCGTTTAGCACTCTGTCCCCACTATTTTTGTTGGCATACTGTAGAACCACCGGCCAAGCTATGTTTGGTTTACTGTATACATACGTAGAAAGACGCTAAGGCAATAAGTTATTCCGATAAAGAACTAATTAATATATTCTGATTACTAATTTATACAAAAAAAAAATTCAAACGGAAGACATTAATTAACCTTAGATTGAACCCATTTATTATTAATAAAAGTAAGTAAATAATATTACTAGGTTGCTCTTATGCAAAAAAAGTTTACCAACTTACAAAACTTTAGTAGAGCAGGGTCAAAAGATTCGCCCCAAACCAAAAGTGAATTTGAAATATCGTTTTGTAATTACTTAATACGCAAATACTATAAGCTTGTATGCTTTATTGGTTTATCGATTACCACCACAACGACACGTAATGTTTATACATAACATTAAAATTGATTGAAAAATTAATAAACTAACAGCAAAAAATTTATTGGAAGATTAATAAATTAAGAATTACCAATATTATGGCATAATAACTTTGATTTTTAAAGTAAAATTAAATTGGTATAGGTAATAACAGTATCAAAATAAAGAAAACTTAAGTAGAACAACCTTCAAACATATAGCTGCCAATGTAGAGTAAAAGCGCACTTCTTAAATGTTGCACGCAAATGTACTCCAGTTGCTGTCCGAAATTGCCAATCATTAAAAAAATCATTTTTTATTAAATCATTGCTAGTAGTAATATTTATTGAAGGAAGTAGTGTGAACATAATAAAATAAAATTTATGAAATCATTAAATGGCAATATTCTTGAAAATTTAAGACATTATAAATGTATATAAAATGTTTTATGATCGGTGCTTTCCGTCCGTACGCGGGCACATAAATTTAATGTTAATTTATTCAATAGACAATAAAGTCAATGGCACTTGAAGTCCACCAACTGTTCATACAATTCAGTTGTAAATTCATCAAGAGTTGCACTTCAAAAGGCGATGAGTAACGCTGCGAATGAAAAAAAAACGACTTTGATCTTGGAATTCAGTTAACTTTCATTGCATTGGAAATTAATGGAATTGGCACAGATATAGGTTTTTGTGTTAGGATTATTTTTTAACAATGAGATGGTGGCCATGTGGTTACTATAATAAAATTGCATCTTCTATTAGTAAAATGCATATAAAAGTCGCAACCTTAAATCTCTAGGTCATTCTGACGATGAGTTGACAATTATTTTTATAACAAAATAAGTTATTTCAATTCTTCTTCGCAATTAGGTTTAATTAAAAGAATTATTATTGCAAATAAAATTATATTTTATGATTGTCTATCATTTTATATTTATTACTTGCGTAAGAAAATCTGCATTGAACATAAAATCAATTTTAAATAAAAAGTAAGGGACGTCATTTTGTTCAGACTTGATCAGTTGCAGATATTGGTAATGTCCATTTTTTTTTAAATATTTTGTTTTCAGTTGCATATATTCCCAATCAATTAAAAAAAAAACTGTCTTGTAATATAACAATAAAAAGAAACACATAAAGGTGATTAGCAAAATGAAATCTTGCAAGCACTTCCAAAGATCCGCAACTATCAAAGCTAAAATGCAATTACTGCTTTTATCCTCTGAAGATCCGTTTAGTTAAAATAAAATGTAAATCAAGATTAATTATGAAACAATTAGAGTGAAACCGCTTTAAGTAAGACATCGAAGCTAAAAACCAATTTGCCACTGAATGGTCCATTGAATGTAATAGAGGACGAACGCTATAATCACGCTAACGTCCGTAAACATTTTCTTAGAGATTTATTTTAACAGTATAAACAAATATTTCATGAATAGTGACTCAAGTATTATTATTAATTATTGCGATTGCTATAGATAATAGTGAGTTACACACGTCACTTTTCTGCTTATATAAAACTTCAAGCTGAATGAATAAGTCGTTTCATTCATTTTCTATACCGATTTACCAAACTTTCAAATATTTTTTTTAAACAATTCATTTCTATAATAAGAAATTTGATTGGCAGTATGTTCAGATTATGTTGTCTGTTTCTTTAACTACAGGATTAAACAACACTTTTAAAATTATTTCCCTCGCACTATTTAAAAATATAATAAAAAGCTGCGTTGCGCAATCTAACTACTATAAATATATTTTATTAATTATAAAAAAATTATATATTATTATTAATATTTATCAAATTACGCCACTGTAGAGAAAGTGATGCCCACGTTGCTATGTAACGACTCTATATTGTCGATGTCTCACTTTTTTTATCACGCTTGTTATTCGAACACAATACTAGTTTCGACTCTGCTAGAGCCTTCTACAAGCATTACATACTAAAATAAAATTTCCAACAATGTTTAAAATTCAGCTGCAGTTTCGTCCCAATAAAACTATTTTGTCCAAAACAAATTAGAACTAGCTATTCGTTGGCAGTTTCCTTAAAACAATCCCAGAATAGTAATAAAATACCAATATTGAAGATGTTTATACTGGATAAAACAATGAATAGTTCTGTCAACACGCAAAACTGAAACTTATGGACAACTAAAAATTTGTGTCAAATTCATAAGTTTGCATTCTCCAATGTTTATAATTAATGTACAGTTTTCACAAATTTTTACCTTCTCATTTAACAATTGAAAAGATAGAAGTATTATTGCAGGTTGATGTAAGAACTTCTATAAAAAAAAAACGTTAAAAGAAAAAGCGTTTGCACAACAAATAATTGCTCGTGATAATAGAAGTGATCCGCTAGATCACCTGATATAAAGCTCCAGATTTATTCCGTAAGAATTATGAAATCGCATACAAGCAGAAACCAGTATATGCTTTAACAAATAATGCATAATTCAGTGAAAAAACTCCCATTAATAAAGAATATCATTACAAGTTTTTATTCTAAGTTTTACCAAATAAAATACTATTAGAATTCCACAACTCAATGATCCATATTAAATCCTTTATTAAAAGTTACCAGTTGACATATCAATATACAAATAGTATAAAGGTTTTTAAGATCATTTTTGTGACGTGTGACATATTTTGGACGCAGAATTATTGCTACAGTAATCGAAATTCATACTTTTAGAACAAAATTGAAAGCATCTCTTTAGGTGACAACTTTACGCATGAGTGCATCGTATGTAATCACAAAACAAGTAAAGCTAGTATCCAAGTCGATGCAGAAGTAAATATCACTCTTGAATCAGATATTTACTCAGAACAGCTTAAAGAGCTATTCGCTAAAATGTACCGTAAACACTCCCATGAGCAAACAACGACAATGCCACCGGTTTTGTCTATTAAAGATTGCAAAACGAAAATAAAAATTACAAATTGAAGTTATTCCTCAATCCATGTTCTGCAATTTTTGAGACATAGTATGCTATAAGATTTTCTCAAAAAATGCACGCGTCCGTTTAGCTCAGTTGACATTTAAAATATATAGGTTTCAGGCGGTACAAATATGTCCGCTTTACATATCGGACGTGTCCGTTTTGGGAGATTGTACATAAGAAACTCCTAAATAGTTTCAAAACAAATATTGTTTAAAGCACTACTGATCCCAGCACATAATTTGTCCAATTTTAAAATTGCTGAAATTTGTAAAGAAGTTCAATAAAAGTAGAAACTTACTATCATCAAATCATCTTTGCATTAATTTAACAAGACACCCGGTATAGTGCCATAAAAGTTCAAAAGGAGAATTGACCCCATTGTTGACGATTAACCTTCGGTCCACAGAATCCTTCCAGATAATTACTTTAAGAGAGAATCGTTCCTTAACACTTAGGAGTGAGTCATTAGATAACGATTTAGTCTAGCCCTTTCTGATTTTGACAACAGCAGTCAGTTTCAAGTAAAACAAGGATAATTAAACTCAATCGACCATTTAAAACTTCTAAATTTGGCAAAATATTTTATATGTACTTATTCGGGATTTAAACCCAGGACATCTAATACCAAAGCTAAGTTCTCAACAATTGCGTGTAGTAGAGTGAACTGAGTTTAATTAAATTAATTATGATTAGATCAATTATAATAATTTTATTTTGAGTTAGGTTATTATAACCGAGATAAGACAATAAAGGAAAAACCTTGAAATAATATTTTTGATCTTTATAATTTTTATTAGCTATAAACGATATTTAATAATCACTAAATCTAAAATTAAAAAAATAAACCGTTTAATAGTTTCCGAATATGTATTCATTTGGTTCGGTATGGTTATTGATTAAATAAAACCGCAGGAATTCGGCTGGTAGCGAAAAGTGGCCTCCGGTGATCCGACGACAGTGTGCATGTGTGCCGCTTTAACCACACGGTGCGCCGCTACTAACCGCAGCCGCATAACTAGTTGTATATTAGCAGCTTTTAGCTAGCCGGGAGTGTATGTGGGCTTCAATCGGCGAGATAGAGCCAGCCACCGTTTCGCCGCCCCTTGCCGCCACTACATTCAACAGGTTGTAGCTTCTACACGCTCGATTTTCTCACCCTGTGACGCGACGCTCGACTGATAGTGGGGGCGGCTAGACTTAACCGCACTTGAAAATGTAATCTCGCAAAAATATGTACATATTTAACTAATCAATCACAATTTTTTTTATAAATTACCATTTATGCAAACAGTATATAATTATAAATAAACGGAATATTTATATTATTATTATGTATACGTAACAAAGTAGTTCTTTGTTATTTCATCTTATGCGGTGGAGCAGAGGGCAATGTGCGCGCTGTCGTAAACGTGAAGAGCCGTAGTTTGGATGTTCTAATTAAGCTTGTAACATTTGTAGTTTGATACAACAGTAAAAACAAAATAATTATAGCAAGCATTTTTATAATTTAAATAGTTTTCTTTTGAACATTTCCTATTGATTTAATAGTTTCATTCACACATTTATTTATAACTCATATCTTTATACTCAACCTAACAAACGGAACTTGGATGTTTGATTGGCTTATCTTATCTAAGCTATCATTAGCATCGAGAATAGCTGCATCGACTGGTTTTGGTAATAAAACTAATATGCTATTCCGGCATAAAAATATGCCTTTCTAATAATAAATCCATTTTATTGCAGATGTGTAGTCGTTCTTGATGTTTCATTTTAAAACAATACGAAATATAGAGAAAGTAATAATATGTTATATATTTATTTAAACATTATCATTATTTATTTTAAGGTTAATGTTTTTATTGTTGATATTTTGAGTGTTTTTGTGCATCATGAATTGCCGGTTCCGGGTTCGTACCATCTGAAAACGATTTAACCGCTTTCGACATGGTAATTTGAGTACAGTTTCATTGCATTATTCTTGGGCGCGTTCAACGTACTTCACTGATGTTTAGCGTTCGCGATTCGCTCGACTAAAAATAAACAGAATGATAGTCCCCGTTGTGAAAACTGAGAGTACTGATGTTATATGGAGATATGTATTGTAAATTACTTGTCTTCGCAAATTAATGTGTAAAAGATATGATTTATTTCATTGACCCATTAAGTAAAAAAACTGTAACAAAGTTGTTTGTGAAAGTGGCTGTTTAGAAATTAAATTGTAAATTTTTAAATCAATTTTCTGTAACTAATCGCGTCCTTTTCGATTCCTTATCGTGAAATAGTTCTTACGTAATGTGTTTTTATATAAGTCCCTTAAGTTTTCCTGTTTGATAGACATGTCACAGGATACTCCGTTTTGACCTTTACTATCACAGAATCTACAATGGGGGACCGGATCTATTTTAGAGTACGGGTGTTTCCTTACAATACCACTGAATGTTCCATTACAATCCCTATTATTAACCTCATCTCTATTTTGTTCATGTTTTATATTGTACGTATTCAACAACATGCGCATTTCTTTAAATTGCATATATCCTTTTGTCGAATGAGATTCTTTGATGTGGATATTTTCTCGTATTATTTATTATTTACATTAGAATTGAATCGTCCTAATTATTTCTAAAATATCAGTTAAGAAGACTATTTAATCACGTCGATTAAAATTAAACTAAAATTTTCTGAACTAAAAATATTACGTACCCCAATTATAATAATACGATTTATTTATTCGCCTGTGTTATGTGCTTAAGACTGACTAGGTCAATCAGACTTCAAATAGCAATTACTCCCAGCGAAGTCTGTAGAAAAAAATGTTATCCTAGTTACATTTCTCTCGCGCACGTGCAATTAGGACAAAAGCAATCATGTTTTATCGTTTGCTATTAGTGCAATACTGAACAAAATTGGCGGGTCGACTTTAACAACGCAAACGGTTACTAGCGGCTGCTTTTCATGCAACAAATTTATTTTCAAAATCAAAAACTTGAAAAAAAATCACTCGTAGGTAGACTCATAACCGCAACCCTACTGTTTATATACATGTTACACGTTAACATTTTCAACCGTTGTAAGTATACGAAAAAAGTAACAACACGTGACTAACTAGCGCTACCCCGCCCTACTGATTACATACACTTTCCATGTTAACATTTCCAAAGCGCATGACCGCAACCGAAGTATATAATATGGAAAAAGTAAAGTCAAGGTCGCGCGAGACGATTCAGACAGCACGTCGCAATCGCGCACATCGGAATAGCATATTTAGCAAAGCTTACTACCAATTTCTAATAAAATGATTATAATGTTCCAATATTCCACATATTTATAAACTTCAATTAAATAGTCACCCGACAATTTTAATGTTAGAAGCCCTGTAATATACAGAGTGTTCCTAAATAAGTGCAAAAAAATCACTGTGAACATTAGACTGGTTCTTAAGTTAATTTTTTTGTGTGCACACTCAGAAAGTGATCTTTTTACCTTACAAAAAAACAAAGTTGTGTGTCTGGTGAGCCCGAAGAGAGTGGAATCACTTTATTGCTTTTAAGTAAAAAACAGTGCAAAAAGAACGAAACGTCAGATATTAATAATCACTGCATTTTGTCAAACGAAGAATAGAAAGAGTACCCCAAGAAGAATAATTTGCATTTTAAATCGCGCGCCATTTCCGACTGTCAAATGTGTGTTCCACCACATTTGGAAGTTGTCGTGTTGTCACACTGACTCGTTCAGAAATGACATATTACACGTTGAAGTAACGTTTATTAATTGTAAGACCCCATTATAGAAATGAAGAAATCTTACGTGATCATTCTTTATCAAAAGTTCTGCCACAGAACAACAAGTCAACACTATCAGGTTCAGAAATTAAAAAACATCACTCGCAATTCTCTCCATACTTTCCTAATTGAATTTTGAAACAAAATCATCAATCATCATCATAGTTTAGTAAAACGGTACAATGGCCACGCCATTCAAAAACGTTTAATGCATCCTCAAAAAGTGTCAGTTTTATGTGAGCAAAGAAGATCATCGGACAGTACTTCCTTGAAAATGATAATGATACCTCCATGACTGTCAATAGCGTTCGATACCATGACATGGACGTAAAGGACTTGTGGTTTTAGCAAGATGGCGCAACCTGCCACACCACACGTAAAACAATAGCGTTATTGCAAACAAAGTTCCCAGGTCGCGTCATATCTCGTTCTGTAGACCAAGGCGGGTTATTCTGCAACGTCTATCGCTTTTAATGAAGTCACCATTAATTCAAAAAATCTGCTGGTGATTTCTTTTCGTACTACGGGACCATCTAGATTATTAATGATAAATTTATTATTTAAATGTCACATTTCCCCTACAGTACAGTATGACGTAACGCGATATCGAAATGAGTGCCAGAATAACCCCCCAAAACTGAACGCCGAGAAGTTTGTTGCGATTAAACCCCTTTGTACTTCCTCTAGTTTTTTTTTTTAAATAAGGTCTATGTGAACTACCCTAAGACGATTCAACACCTTAAAGAAGAAATCAAACACCACTTTCAAAAAATTCGGAAAACATTTTGTTTCACGTATAAAGTCAACATTTATGCCTCACAAATCAATAAAAAAATCTTGGCATTTCATTTAAATATTGTTTTTATTTAAATTTAAAATGCAAGTTCTTATTGGAACACCTTTTATAACTATATTTATTTATTGATAGTTTTCGATATTTCTGAGATATATTGGGAACAGTCGACAACGTTTAATAATGGCTAAAGCGATATGCGACTATCTATATTCAGTAACAAAATTCATTACTTCCAGCATTATATAAATTTACCAAACGATTTGAAGTGTGCATCGTGTGCCAAATAGGTAACATCTGGTTTAAATTGCTCGCGAAAAATAAATGAAATAACTATTAGTGTCATATGTAACACCATTATTGCAAATGTAAAATAATACAGGATTCCCCTTCGTTCGTGGCCTACAATTGTATAATTATATATTTTTTTATAAACTCAACAATCTTCATTTAAAATAAATATTTTATTACTTAAACAATTACAGACATATTTTGACCCAAGAACAAAGAAAGCATAAATGTATCAAATAACATTTAACTCGTTTGGAGTCGAGTAGTAATTATTTTTCAAGAGTTATTCAATCTTAACAAAAAGAAGATAATAAGATTACACCAATTAGGTACAAAACCAATCAATACGGATCGTTTTACCATTAGCTAAGGGCCACAACTTCTGAGAGTAATTAAGTATAATTATTACTAAATGGACTTCGTATTCTTTATTTAATTTGAACCGGGTGTTATTTCAGCGTTGGTTTTAAATTACTCGAGAAGTGTAATAGCTTCAGTTTCAACTTGTTCGTTTATATACTGACCGGGAAAATTAAATTCAATTCAATACAAAAAACTTTCCCTTTCTTAAAAGTACAGCAAAACTTCATTAAAAGTTTAGTTGTAGGGAAAAAATATTGTACGGATAAATTTTTAAATTACTTTCTAACAATGAATAATAATACATTTATTATTGGTGAGAAATATTGAGGTAAAATACCGTGCGCAAAGATAAAAGTGTAACATTGGCAGCACCCTGCAGGAACCTCTTTAACTTTCTCTTCTTGGTCGCGAGAGGAAAATCGCATGTGTGTTCATTTTGCAAAACGCCTTCAAAACACCTGGCCGAGTTTAGATCGCGCGCGCTGCTGTTTATGTGACGTAACATATCGCGTTTTCTGCATTGCAACCAACCGACGGTCCCCTTTGTTTTACAACCATCATTAGCTTTAGCCGTGACGCGACATTGTCGCTGTTCGGGAAAGCGCGAGAGCGCAAGGCGACAAAAATACATAAGCGCGCGCATTTAGCACGGAAGTATAAGTAAAAAAAATGCCGGTTTCAAAAATAAAATGACAATATAAACAAATGCTGAGTAGACTCGTGACGACTTCATTTCTTTTTATTTCGGATGTAATAAGAATAATTGCCAACTGACATATTTTTTTTTAATATATTCTGTCTGTTATTTGACATACTTAATGTAACAGTAAATGATGCCTAAAATATCATAAATAAGTCAAGAGCAAAAAATTACAGTATGCTATTTGAAATGGAAAGGGTTATGGCACAGCTAGAAATAAGAGCAATCCGTAGTGAAAATAAACAATCAAAAAGCCGTTTCCATTTTGACGACTTGCCATAAGAACCCTTTGCAATGCCAATAAATTCAACGTGCCACATGTCTGCTTTGTGCACATGATTCAATATCAAAAAATGTATATAATGAATGCAATCAAATTATATTACTAATAATATTAGAGGTTATTAATGATTTTATGATAGCCAACATTTCTAAAATTAACCAAAATGTCAATTGACAGTAGCAGCATGGATTACAGATCCAAAATTAAAAAAAAAACTTTAATTACTATAAAACTATGGTATTCGACCATTAACGATGCAAATAGCCTATATAGTGCCTACACTATATTGGTTTTAGAAGTCTCACACTTACGGAAGCCATGTTGAAAATTGGCAATAATACATCAAAAATATATTACATTTTTATCTTGAAATTTTAATTATGATTTGCAAAATACCTCTAGGACTACGAGTAAATCCATACTAAGAACTTAGAAATTGTTTTTTTTTATATTAATTAAACTGACTTGTCAATTTTAACCATTTTTACAAAAGTCTATTACGCCAATTTCGCAATTTAAAACGTAAACTTTTTTATGTGTAATAGTTCAACAATCTTAAGAACACAATAAACAACGCAATTCATAAACCATTCACAGATGACGTGAAGCAACTTTATTTTTAAGTACACACCTATGGCGACTAGATTTATTTTCAAATAGATTATGTTGAGATTTACAACATATTAATAAATCTATGAATTAAAAATTTCTATTTTCTAGGGACGGCACTGTTATACAAGAGACTTTTACATATTAAAACCCGTGTGCTTTCTCGGACCGACACTGTTTATTATGTTCATTATGTACGTATGTACGAGGGCAATTTCTGTAACATTTTATAGTATTATCTTCAAGTTTGGTTCAAATTGTTTTACATTTATCATTTTTATATCATATTAAAGAAGCAAACATAAGTAATTTGCAAAAGCATAATAGAAATTTTACAAAAAAAGGCAGAAGCCCGAAAAATATCTATGAGAGATTGGGAGCAAGAAATGAAGAAAAGAAAACAGCCCCGTTCTATTATGATGACCTAAAATCTGGAAGACCTCTGCAAGCACAAACTCACAAAACCAACAACAAAGTTGAAGATTTGGTGTTGATTGACCGCCGAGTAAATAGCAGTTATTGCTAGAGTAGAGAAATATCCGAAACAAATGTTTTTAAAATTTTACATGTCAATTTGGATATGAGTAAAGTGTCGACAATTCCAAAGCTCAGTCCCAAACAAAACCTGTGTAGACAACAAACTTGCGAGAAGAATTTGGCTTTAACCGAGGATAAAACCTGAACACACCATCCTCCCACAAAACCAGAGTCCAAACAATAGGTTTATAAGAGCTCTCCACCAATCAAAAAAAGCAAGTTTCTGCGCAAAAAGTGATAGAAAGAGTTTTTAAGGACAAAAATCTTTTAATTGAGTATATGCCAACAAAAAAAACTATAATAACGTGAAATGTCTACAAAGACACATTTAAGAATGACTTGACCTCGCCTCCTAAACTATTATCTCGTATTTTTCAATACTAGCAAAGTTTTTTTTTTCGGCATAGCATTACTAGAGAATGATTGGAATAAGTGTCTTGTGTTAATGATTTTTACGATAAAAAATAAAATTTTGTTTCTACTATAATTCGTTTGCTATTTATTATTACAAATAAAAATTTCGAATTCAATTATCCCTTTGTTGTGCAAATAATAAATGCTTTTAAAATATTAAAACAAAACAAATTTGTAATGTATTTCTCGGTAATGTCCCTTGCTTCACATTGCATGTATTATCTATGAAACTGATGAAACCCTTTGTTTTTCTATAAATAGAGATTTCGCCCCACATTAGATACTTAATTAATATAACCCAAATCCTATTATTATTCGCAACCCCTGCTTTAATCAAATTAATTACGTGTTCTAATGATAGGTTAGGGTATACCAGACAAATATACAATTAAATTATTACACCGACGACAAAGCTAATGTTTAAACTTAGATATATGTAAATATTTAAAGTTCTAACTAAATTATATTTGTAAATATTATAATGATCAACTCATAAATATTTATTTACTGATAAGTGTTTATATAACTTTGTTTATATTATAGAAGTAGAACAAATTAAAATCGTAATTATTATAGTTGTCGCATCAGTAGTTACAAATAAACCTCCGAGAAACAACAACCGAATTTTTAGTTAAAAAAGTTGGAGTTAAAGTAATTTGTTTTCGAAATAATTTAAGAAAATACTTTTTAGTGTATAAAATTCTATATTTATAGATAGTTATTTTTTAAATGTACTTTTTAAATTGTATAACTTAATAAACATGAACCGAACACATACCAACACTCAAAGCAATTACTTCCAAAGCACTTAGCTATCACGCAAAGGGGTTGGTACGAAATAAATTTTGTGTATCATAAAACGTCGTGCTTTATTAAATTCCAAATGTGTATTCTGTCAATTATGTAGAGGAAATAGATGAAACCACTACAACATGCGTAATAAACCACTTTTTTAATTCTGTTTTCAAACTTTATAGAAAAATAGAATTGTGGAGAAGTAAAAGTAATTTGTTTATTGACAGCTTACAATAATAAATTGGATAATTATATTGAGATAACTAATGTACCGGAAGGTTTTCTTCTAAGATTTTGAATTACCTCAAGATAGCTCAATGGTGGAGCGTTAGCATATGATGCAAGCAGTCCGGGGTTCGATCCCTGACATGACTAATTAAAAACTTGCTCTTTATCTACTGGGGTAATTCGGAAGTCACCTAATAAGCTGTTATCCCATCCTTTAACCCACTTTAAAAGTCATAGACTGGAGCGATGTAAAATAACACAATAAAAAAAGTATTTTTGTTTAAACGATCCAAACACTCCAATTAAATGAATGCTTACGATGTATTTATTTAAAGCGTTCTCGTTCTTTCCATTGATTCATATGAATAACTCAATATAACCAATTTTTATAAAGCCAATACAAACAATGAAAAAAATATTGAATTGCAAGAATTTAATCGGAGTGTTTGCTCTGCTTTATCGGTTCATTTGAAGTAAAATACTGGAATCTGAACTCACCTTTAAAACCAACTAATTCAAAATTACTATTTAAGACAGTGTGGCAAATAAAATAACACAAGAGAGTTTTTTTATGTTATCTATGAAAACAAGGAGTTACATAAAAAAACAAAATTTTATATTTCAACGTAAGAACCATTAACACTAACACACTTATTCAAACGTTTTTCTAGTAACGTTATAGCAGCGTTCCAGAAAACTGTAAAAATCATGCATAAAATTGCGTCTTCGCCTATTTAGATAGTGAAGAGCCCGCCCGTATGAACCCATTGCATGGACACTTAATTTGTGGGGTCTTTATCGTCTATTCCGTTTTTTTTTCAGGATTTCTATTAACTTTTTATGTTGAACTCTATCAAAGGCCTTCTCGTAGTCTACGAAACAAGCATATACATCACAATTCATATCTCTACATCTCTGTACTAGTACTTGCACATCGAAAAGAGCTCCCCTTGTCCCGACCGCAATCCTAAATCTAAATTGTCTAAACTGTGCTTCTACTATTTTGTATATTCTTTTATGTATAATTTTTAGAAACACTTTCATTAGGCTTACTCTAAACTCTTGAGAAGTGTTATAAATTCTAATTCCAGCCATTGTTGTGGTATAATACCGGTATAGTTATTATTAAATATATCGGTTATCCATTTTGAAGCTTCTTATGCCCGTATGACACTGATCTATAATTCTTTATTGAATTATATATATAAAAATATTTAAATCTTAAAAAGTCTGTAAAATGCACAAATAATCATCAATCTTATTGTAGATTGAAATTTTAAGAATATTTTTAGTTTTTCTTTAGAATTAACACAAAAAATGTACGAATTAACAGTATTTAAAAAATAGTTAGGTTATATTATAAATGCTATTACTCACATGTTATGTGTTAATTATAAAGAAAACCTAAAAATATTCTTAAAATTTCAATCTACAATAAGATTGATGATATTTTGTGCATTTTACAAACTTTTTAAGATTTAAATATTTTTATATATATAATTCAAGATATAATTATTGACAGTGTAATACGGGCATTAGTCTAATAATTTCAAAAATTCGGCGTAAAATCCGTCTGGCCCTAGAGTTTTGCCGTCTTTTATTTGTTTTATGGGAGTTCGTACTTTGTTTTTCAAAATGCTTGGGCATGTTTCTCGCTCTATTTGAAGTGGTTCTGGTCTTTTGTCGTTGAATAGTTCAATATGTCTTCCAGGTGTTCTTTAATGCGTTCCTGTCTATTAATATGTTAATATCGTTGTCAACAAGTTTCTATTTTTTCAATGTTCTTGTAACTTCCTTCACCTTTCTGTGTACGTTAAAAATGTCATGTTTGTTCTGCAGAGTTTCTATTTCTGCACACCTCTGCTTGGTTTTATTTTTTTGGATGATTATTTTATGTGTAATATTATACTGTACGTTAACTGTATTCTTGAAGCCTCTTCTTCTTTCCATTAATTGTAAAATCTCATCTGTCATCCAGAACTTTCGTTTAACGACTTTTTCTGGCTTCAAAACCTTTCTCTTAATCTTCTCTTCATTTGCGTTTACCCTTTTTATCTCAACTTCTGAGCATGTAATGCAAATAATTCTTATATTTCTATCTCTACTTAAGCTTTTGTGGTTGTTTCTTTTAACTTAGCATTTTTTTCTTCTCTACTTTTTTCATTCGGACTTTCAGACGTCCCACTAGTGGGTTGTGTCCAGATTGTATGTTCGCTCCTGAGTATGATATGCTGATCTAGTTATTATAATTTATTTCTATTCCTAGATAATTAAATTTCTTCACTTCTTGGTATTTATTTTGGGCCACTTGAATTTGTAATCTGTGTTTTATATTTTTTCTTTTGTATATTTCTTTGTTATACAAGTTTTTTCGTTTGTTCATCTTTTCTTACGTCAAATTCAAATACCAGGTTTGTACTTCGCCTATAAAGTGTCCCGATGCCTCACGCAGCATTCTATCTTAAAAGGTCACCGTCTCCTTAATCTAAATTTTCACCAGTGCTTTGCTTTCCTGTATTATAAGTTGTACAGGTCTTATCAGTTTAGTCGTCAAGATTCCCATCAGAAAATAGATGATATAACAGCATCGATTTTCTATTCACCCTATCAAACACTTGCTTAAAGTCAAAGTTATTCACGATTATTTTATGCTCGTAGCATTTCTCTAGCATCATTTTCAACGCATGAATTTCTTCTGAATCCTTCCTGGCATTCTTCTAGTATATTCTTGCTACATATTTCTAGTCGGTTATATATCACGGTCGGCAGGATTTTATATCGCGTATTTAGAAGTGTTCTATTGTTCCTAGCTGGCGTTATGATTAGTTCAGCTGGCATGCCATCGAGACCTGATGCTTTATAGTTCTTAAGATTATTGATCGCCTTTATGACTTCCTCATATGTGTGTCTGTTTCTTATTCAGTCTGCGCTGAGTGGTGTTCTACTTGTTGCTCTCCTATCTCTTCTTCTTCCTGTGCCAGTAATTTTTCAAAATACTCTTTCCATCATATTAATATTTCAATTTCTTTCGTTAGTATCTTCCCTATTTCACTATTGCTTGTGTCTACACGCTTGCCAGTCCTCTCATTTCTTTAAAGAAATTTTTTGTTGCTTCTTTTATTCTTTAGTTTCTAGAGGTTTTCTAGTTTTCTTTCTTTTCGTCTTGAGTTTTCTAGATTCTATCCTTAATTTATTATATTGTTTTTACCGCAAACCACCTTTTTCTTGCCCGATTCTTTTCAGTTATTAATGTTCTACAGGCATCAAATCATCCCTCGTTTCTTATATTTTTCGCTTTCATTGTTGTATTTTCTGCTGCTTGACTCATCGCTTCCCTAACGCTGTTCCATTATTTGCTTACTTCCATTTCTTTTCCAGATCATAGTATGTTATCCACCTTCCTGCATATACTTGTCCTTGTGTTTCTGTAATTCTTTTAAATTCCACTTTGCTGTTCTACTTCCGCTGTACAAAGATACGGCCATATTAAAAACAAAGATTAATAAAAATCCTTATTTTGTCTCAAAATAACAAACATACACGTCTTCTCTGTGGCTCGGTGTGCCCGACACCTAACGGTATAAAAGATTATAGATTATATTATACTTGAAGTCTTAAAATGATATACTGTAAATGTACTAAGCAGCTTAACTATGATTGGATTAAAGAATTAACAATAAAATAATCAGTTAATTCAAAGCTTCTATTCGTTGACAACTAAACAATGATTGTTTGTTTGTAAACATCCAATATTATTTACTTATAATATTAAAGTTAACGTATAATTTTTTTTTAATCTTTCATATGATTTTTATCTTTTTGTTATTTCCACAACTATGGCTTCAAGTACAAAGACCGCGACTGAATCTGAATCAGGCTTCCACAACATGAGGTCAACAATGGGAGTCGGCATTTAAACGGTGCTTAAATCATTGTTGATCTTTGTTGTGCAGTCATGCATTTATTAATTTAATTTAGTTTTTAATATTTGCAGTAGTAACGGTCGTAATAGCCTTATTGCCTCATTACCTGCGATAATTATGCATAATTACATCATCAATTCAATATTTCCCTTTCTACATATTAGATCTTATCTTTCCGCTAGAAATACGTTTCTAAAGTTATTCTAGTTAGTGATATAAAAATAACTAAAGTACTACATACAACAATGGTTATGTTTATTAAGTTGTAAATGGATTGAATAAGAGTTTGGATTACCGTATAGCAGACCTTTATATAAACATATTATAGTCGAGTGTGATAAGATAACTGATTTGAAGACTAGAAATAATTCCTGGAATGTTGACGCGTTACAAATACATCAACACAATACAACGGCGCTTCTTGTGCGATCAATTTCACCCTTAAAGTGGGACGTTGTCTTTATTTTCCAGTTCGGACTGAAGGTTCTTTTCGTCTCAATTTTATCTCTCGGAAGTGGTGGCAAAGATAGGAATACTGTGAGGGGGCGAGACCGGCGGCGGCGGCGTGCGGTGCTCGTTCCGGGTGTAGTATCGACGATGCCGCACCACACCACTACCAACACCGAAAGCCACCCACCCCGCGAGCCGGGGGTCGGTTGATGTCGAGGCGACGGTGCGGCGGCGGGATGAGGGGACCCTCTTTCGCAATCCCGGTATTGATTGACGCCGGTTTGGTATGCACGCGGTTACGTAGAAATATACACCCGCCAAAAGCGCACAGAACAATAGTGCTTTTCTGTATATGTGCCCTTAAATATGACATAGAAATATGTTAGAATGGCTACACAAATCGGTGCCTGCGAACACGTGGTGGTCGGGTTGCACTGTAATCGTTACATAACAAGGGGGTCTTTTGCAGTGTTGCCGGTGGATCCTCAAGCCATGTCTGAACTCGTGATACCTGTCAATTTAAGCTTAAGCTCTGAATCAATTACGATTTAATCCACCATTAAACCTATAATCATATTTCCAAATAATCTTAAGAATAAAAAGTAAATATATTAACACATGATAAAACCACCCACATATAATCGATCCGCACGCTTCAAAAAATAGGGCGCCACCCCCGTATCCTTCGTTTATTTTTTCATACTCTCTCTCGGCAAGTGCACCAAAAATTTTAGAGGTGGGTGTGTTGAGAGCATACACGCGACTCACGAATCGATAGCCACATTGTCATCTACTGAATTGGGGATGGACATGCTGTGCTAACTACATATTCTGTGTTGATGATCATGATTATATCTAATGCGATTTCTTTTTTCTTCAAGTGGGACGATTATTGCGGATGTATTAATTGCACACTCGCGTGACAGTCAAACAAACTGCGCAACATACGAAGGGGAAACAGTATTTCAGGATATTATACGCTGTATATTATGTGTAATCTTTAAACAGACTTTTTTATATAAGCTTTTTCTTTGTAATGTATTTATCAAAACATTGGCTTAAACGTTAGTTTTTTAAACCCAACCGGAAATAAGTAGCAAATATCTGCCTATTTTTAACAGCGATTTACATGAATTATTATTCTTAACAATATTTTAATGTTTTTAATAAAAACTGATAAATTAACAAATCCTCAAAGAAAAGTCATAAAATATCAAAGTCGTTAAAATAATGATAAAAATTTCCCAATAATGTCAATAATCAGAAGTCATCTAACAGGGACTATCTAAACAATATATGCTGTAAGTGATTTTCCAACCACGTACCAAGTAGCCAAGTTCATTAAAGTTTCAGACTACCAGCAGTACAAGGTGCAGCTAATGTATGAAATCACCAGATTATCGGATACGATGTGTGGCAATCCAAGCCCAAAAATTAGCAAAGCAAGTAGTAACTGATTTCATTCACAAACTCACTATGACAAGACCCAACTTCAACTAAACGCATTTGTCAATATATACTCAACATTTTGGCAACAAAAATCCAATAGTCCAGCACACACCGTAAAAGTAACATTAGTGTAAACAAAAATGATATAAGTAATCCTTCTTTCTTTAAAAATCAGACCTAAACAGACAAGCGTCACCAGAGAAAGATGTCGAAACATTATGGAAAATTTCTTGTTTGCCAAAGTAGAGAACACACTACAGTTATGGTAGCTGCAAAGTAAGACCACAACTCAGCAAGTAATGAAACTCTTAAAAACAAATTTTATTTTTATTACTATTTTCCTGCTGAAGTATTTAAGAGACGGTTATACAATCTAATCTTGAAATCCAACTATGCAAAAATAAATAAATAGTCCAAGAATTGAACCACCCTGTATATTAATAAACGAGCTTCATGAAAGCAACGGAAAGAAGAATCTGAAAATAAAACCGGGTAGGTACCTCTTAGTACCCAAAAAGTACGAGTACTACCACACTAAAGTAAACACTGGTCTAGACTGATGCAAGCGTTGACTGAAGATTGAAGAGGAAATACCAGTTATTAATCGTATTATTGAATTAATTTTGTTGTTAATTATTTTCTTTCAAATAATTAATATTTAATAATATTGTGCAATCCAATTTTATAAATTATTAATTAGCAGGAAATATTTGCTGGCATAACAACATTAACTGAAAGTATTTAAAATTATTATATTTATTAATATAAATATATCAATGTAATTAATTAATTATTTGGTAAAACCTTGTAAATACTAATTTTTTTATTAATTTTACAGGAAAGTAATATTAGCATAAAATTCTTGATCATTCAGCTATTGAACTTTAAGCCGAATAATTATTGTAGATGCTGAAGTAAATACGAAGTATATTTGCGGCCAAGGTCGGTACTGGTTGGTAAACAATGTTTTCTCAAAGATGTTAGACGAGTTTGATTCAGTGGACCGGACCACACACCGGAAAAGACCGGTCCAGATCCGATACCAAACTGCAGACAATGTGAAGATTATGAATTCCAGTCGCACACCAAACAAGACCAACCCCCACAATACAGGTATATGAGGTGATACTTTTTTTCATCTTATATGTTTCCAGTTTTAATAATAAAATAATGTTGCATTTCAGTTTAAATTCAGTTGACAACTGTGCAAGTACCTGTGTAATCTGGCTTTTGTCAGCGCCGATTTTATTACCGCATTAACTGGCTAATTGCAGGCTATATAGGGAAGCCCCAGGGAGCGCAATGACTTTAAAACTTCGACGCTCGTTAGTAGCGTGTGCCTGTGATCTATAATCTTGATACAGTGCTAAATGGTTATGTCGGCAAAGGTTTTTTTAACACGAACATAAATTTTGCAAATTTAGTTTTTATCATTTGTCTTATAAGTTTGTTGAAACTATAATACAGAAATAATTTATTAATAAATGGTAATTACAGAAAATTTGTAAAATAATAAGTACCAACAAAGTTGTAGGCGAAAATAAATAGCACGGGTGGTGTTTATACAAACGTGTGTAGCGCAACAGCACACATCCTGGCCGCAAACTACACACCATCTGGTTTACTAAATGTTTCGGAATGTATTACACTACTAGTGTAAATTATATATATATAGAACGCCAAGGCCATAACAAAATAATTAAAAAAAAGATACAATTTTAGATTCTAAGTATGCAAAATTTTTTCAATTAAATTCTAATTAAAATATTTTTACTTCATGTTAAAAACGTACATTTCTTCATAGTACAAATTAAAATACACATTCATAATAAGAATTTCAAATTATTCATTGTGTTTGTTGCTATCAATAATAATAACAAGATTAAAAAGCAGGACAAACACGTTTTAATAATTACAACTGTTGATTTCATTGATGATTTTTTTTATTATTATGCATATTGTGAACATATTTACAACTTGTCCAACCCATAACAATCTATTATTTATTACCGCACTAGTGCGTCAATGAATTTATTACCACACAAATTCGTCAATGAATTTATTACCTCACTATTTTCTTAATAAATTTATTACCTCATTAGTGCGTCAATAAATGTATTACCGTACTAGTGTGTTAATAAACAAATTACCGCACTATCATTGGTTATGAATCGCTGTTTTCATATTTCCACAGAGAATTTCTTCGCTGCTTTCAGAAAATGTAATTGCACCTCCACGGTCTTTCACAGCTAAAATTAGAATAGAATAGAATAGAATAGAATATGATACATATAATGTAGTGTTGTAAGTCGTTTTACCATTCTTGTTAAACGCAAAAAAAGTGATCAGTATGCAAAAGACGTAGCTTAACATATTTAATACCACTACACCTCCAGATTATTTTTGTCTTCCTGAATTGGATAGTTATAAAGTTTTTAAAGCACTTGATAGATACTTACGACACAAGTGAGTTAACAGCATCATTAAAATAAGTTTGTAGAAGTCCATTAATGTACTCACTTGTATTGTACAATATTGTATGTACGCCCTAGTATAAAAACACACTCGTTCTGGTTTAATAAATTTAAAAAAAATATTATCCTGATGCCCCTTCCATTATTTTTTGTCATAATAACCACCAAGTCAACTTAAAATGAGCACCCTAGCAATGTGAGTTTGATAGTAAACAATTTTGCTGTCACTATTTTGTAAAACTTCTACAATCCCCAAATATAAGATTCGAAGAGTATTCCTTTCAATATAGAAGAAAAAGCTAGCAGAGCCATTTCTGGATTGCTTCCTGAAAAATCCAAAGTAAAGTATGCATAGAAAAGAAAGTACACACCTATGCAAATGAAAAGATACTTATAACATACTTTGCCAACTTATCTACTACTTATAAACATTCATCTCTTTAGGCCTTTTATTCAACAATGCGTACAATGATATCTATTAAAATGAATATCAATATCAGCAATTATACTAATTTAGTAGCGTTCCTTAAAAGAAAATCTGAAGAATATCCATACAAAAGTCAAGGTTGTTAAAAAAAACACAAATTGCTAATATTTTCTGGAAGCAGATGAAAAACAAAAAGTGGTACCGATTGTTGGATTTAAAGGCGCAATAAATTAAAAAAATATTATTAATAATGTCAAAGACAAAAGGCAGTGTTTCAATTTTTTCTTACCAAAACACCAAAACGAAAATAAGCAGAAATTTTTTTGTTACTTCCGGAAATATTGAAAGAATAGACATGGTTCAAATGCTTCGAAAGTACATTGATCTTCGCCCAAGTAACATCGATCATCGCAGGTTTTTCATCCAATTTCGAAATGGTACGCGTGAAGCAACCAGTGAACATTAATTCATCTACGTCCCTGTTGGCAGCAGCACCGTAGCTAAAGCTCCGCAATGTGAGGGGGGGGGGGGGGGGAGAGCAAACTTTCTGACGGTAAAGTGTTATCATGATGGCTGGCGTTCTAACACGATTGCCAAAAACTATATTGAAAATTCAACAACAAAAAACGCATCAAAACTCTGGGTGAATCAGAAAATACTTAGGAAGAGAACAGAAAAACTTAAACAAAGTTATACGGCAGTACCCCCCTTGCGACGACCAGTTTAACCAGAATTTTAATGTATTTGCTAATAATTCGGCAAATGTCGCTGCTTCTTTAAGAATTTATTTTGCAAAGTTAGCTCAACCAGTTCTTCGAGTTGGGAAGAAGTAGTGTCGGGGTTTATAGCTTTCAGTGAAGAAAGTCACTTGAAACCAATAAGAAAATAAAACAGTTGCGCAAATTTCATCCGATAGTACTAGAACTACAAAAGAAGCAATACAAAACAAGAGCTAAAATATAAAAAATGTCAGATCATGTTTTAAAAATATATAAACCTAAATGAAATAAATTAATATCACGCGTGATACTAGTGAGGTGATATTATTGTAAGTCTGGTACACTGACACTTATATAGCATCGCGTCAGCTCACGTGACGCGATAGCAGTATATTTCCGCCTGAACCTTATTTTCTGACAAAATCTAGCGTGGTTATCTAAAGTTTTTCTCATGCATCATCTTGTACATGTTTTTGAGAATACCAGTAATTTTTCGATTATATCAACGTGGCCTAAAAGCAACTGATGATTTCTATCTTTCTTCTTCTTCCTGTGCCTTAACCGTTTAACGATCGTTAGGGACCATATTGCATATTATCACTTTGTCTACAGGTGCTTTCTATCTTTTTAACCACACAAATCAATAAAAGATGCAATGGTTCTTTAAGACTTTCTTAGTAGCTTAAACTAAACTTATTTATTTGTCATCTCAAGCTCTCCTCCGTCAATGGTTTAGATGACTAGAAAGACTAGACTTTTTGAAACTTTTCAATACTCAACATAAAAATTGAAGCATGTGCATACATCAAAAATCATTTTAAGTATCCAAGACCTTTATTCGCAAAACCGTTCAAAAGTTGTTAATCTTCAAAAATCTTCTCTTCTCTGCCGATTGCATCAAAATTCTGCTCTTATATGATATAAATTTTAATCTACTTGTATAGTGTAGCCATAGATATAATTATATTTGAATTAGTAGTAGTAGTATTCAAGGGTAAAAATGTTGCATGTTTATATAATATTTCAACTTTAAATACCTCGAAAGGTTAAATAGCTTTCAGGTATATAATACAAACATAATTGCCCCCGAGGTGGTTGGTAATGAAATAATTCGCAGAGATAATTTAAGCTCATGTCTTAAAGACACTATATCACAATACACTATAACTGTACTTACAATCATGCTTTGTAGTATATATTATTATTTCATAACACTAACGGCTAAAATGATATTTATCAAATATGATTTTTTAAATAAAGCTATTGTCACTAGAAAATGTATCTGTAATTAATACATTTTATTTTTCAGGTAAAAATCATTGATGACAAATTTCATGTTCCTTTGCCATTTTAGGTATATAACAATGTTTCACCCCAAACCATGCTACCAAATCGCATTAGAGAAAGTGCCATCGTTCACCGGTTGCCAAAGCAAGAAAACCGCATAGAATGAAGGGTGACCGACCAGCCGCATGCGTTGTTCCTCCCTATTAAATAGAACATTTTCTAGGAACTAGCACATTTAGAACAGCAGGCACTTTTGGAAGAATCGTTCACATAAAATGTATTGGTTTAACACAATATAATACAATGTATTTATAAATAAATTAATCAGCCCAATTTTAAGCTAAATTACATTAATCAAAGGTTTTAATGATATTGGGTTTTCAATTAACCTCGTAACAGAAATATTTAACTAGGGAAATAAAATAAATCAAATTTAATGAGCTTAATTTAATACAGTTGATATGTATATTTTGTAAATTAATTAACCAATCAATGCATTCGATGCTATTTAATTAATATTATAAAATTTGCTATAAATCGTTTTTAATTAACTGCAATACAGCACGTGCTTATTGATGTTTATGTACTTTGCGTTACACTTAATAGTAAATGTAAATTATTTAACCACAATAATTATTTAATAAAATAGTAATGTTAGTACAATAAACACTTACAATAATACAGGTGTTAATTGGGAAAGTAAATAATTGAGGTTTACTAGTCAATTTATTTATTTACTTCATAATGATGACGTTATATTATTTATGATTGCGTTCTTTAAACTCAGTAAGATTGATCATTGTTACGCTTTCTCTATAAACATAGCGTTTAATAAAATCAAATTATCAGGATATACATATAAAAACCTAACCAACCCATTTCATCGTTTCAGGTAATAAGACATGAAACGTACCATAACTATATGATACAGTATGTAATTTAACGGGTGGTACTCGGTAAAGTTGTTGCGCAAGTTCTGTCGTCATTCAGAATTAAGAATGCGCCCCAAGAAGTATTAGTTTTGCCGATTAATCATGATTTTTTTGCAAGTAAAGAATTGAATGCGATGTTCATATAAAAATATGACAAGGTTATAAACATGCCATTCATAAACAGAGCTCCGTCGCGTATCTTGTGTATCAAAGCCAATAGCTTACAAACTGCTAGCACGTCGTTAACAAAAAAAAAATGTTTACTGTATTGTGTATTGTAAGATCCGTTCTAACACACGATTATGTAAAAAGCACAAAAAAATAAAAACGTCAGAAGAAAATAATGATACTTAGTACCTGTATGACTAAACTGAGAAGGTCAAATCCCAAAAGAATATGCAGTTCATAATATGATATTATTAAAGCGTCAAAATATGTAAAACACTAAAGATTTCATATAAATAAACCTCCCATCACATCACGTGAATTCAGACATGAATAAATTGCAGCAAAATGAATCTCTAAATTGCAGCAAAATGAATCTCTAAATGCCAAAATATTGACCAGAAGCGACTAAGGGTTAAATCGTCGCGATCAATCTGTACTCGTTTTGAAGCAAGAGAAATAAATCTATATAGACTAGAGTATTTCGGTTCTCCAAAGCCATAACTCAAATTGCAGCTAAATGAATCCCCAAAAACCTGAAAGTTGACCAAAAGCGAGCAAGCCTGGAATGAGATGTCAACTTTTGTATAAAGCTTGGATACACTACGTCCCAAAAAGATACTAGTTCTTCAAAATAAAATGCGTTCAAAAATCTGTTCTTTAGTTAAATTTTGGGATTGAGAGTAATCATATTTTCCCTCAAACAAAAAGAAGTAAATTTTCTTCAAAGAATGAGACAGTTAGACCCGTAGAAAGCTGGTTTGCAGAGCAAGATACAAACTTCATTTTAAAAGATTAGGAGATGTTGTAGGACCGCTGTAATAAATGTAAAAGATTATGTTGACCAATAAATTATTTTAGGTTTCAAATTTGTGTTTCTTTAGTAGGCTAACTATAACTATCAATAGATTCGTAGATTTTCAAGTGTGTTAGCTAATAAGACTGTGTCCTCCGCATATACGGAATGTTTCTCACCAAAAACGCAATGAATGATCAGACAAATACGTATTGATAATAATACGATTAATACGTAACAATAATGTGCTGTAAAACGCACAATAAAGACAAGAAAAGGCTAGTAAGTACAATCCTAAAAAAGAAATAATACCAAATTGAGTTCCATGGAGAATAAACCATGATTTTATTTAATAAAAATAGTGATCAGTGTCACAACAAGAGCAAAAGTTTATATTTTAAATAAAACACAATTTTTGAGAAAATACCAACATTTTAATTTGATCATAAAGTAGACATGTGGTAATTATGTATGAGCATCTGATAATTATCCTTCTTGGCTTTGCTGGCACGCCTGACTTGCGTTCTTTAGATAAAATTTTCAATCACTTTTTGGCATAACTCTTGCGAGATTTCACTGATACAGCGTCTAACCTCCTTCTTTGAGGTTGGTTGTGAACTTATTGACAAATTTTTGACTTCAAAAAGCCCCAGAGAAATCTAGGCGATCTATTTTGGTCGCCCAAACCAAAAATTGCACGACTAGGAAAAGTTTCATGCAGCAATGTCATTTGTTTCACGTGATGTGCGGCAAGTGCCTTTGAGATCTATGCCATCCATTTGAATTTTTGTGAGTGAGTTATCATTCGCCATTGATTGCTTATGCATTCCCGCCAGAGTTTTCGAAGCAAAAGGTCAAAAAACGCCTCCAGCCAAAAATCCATATCTGAATTTTGCTAGTTTATAAAGGCATCAACATAAAAATATTCACTTGTTGTTCAATAAACCAAATGACCCTGTATGCTTGAATTGTTAAGTAAGTTAAAACTCGCTGCAAATTGCTTCTTAAAATTTCAATGGCCAAACTCTGGTAAACAGCAGCTATGTTTTCTGCTAAACGAACTGTCGATGATCTGATATGGTAAACAGCAGCTATGTTTTCTGCTAAACGAACTGTCGATGATCTGATATCAATTCGGCGCAGTCTCCTCAATTTTTCGATTATTCTTTTTACAGTTGATACACTTAGAATATTTTAATTACCAAAAACTAAACCCAATTTGCGAATCGTGAAGCCAAACTTTCATCATTTTTGAAATAGTGTTTAACAATAAGAATGCGACTATGTGTCAAATAGCAATACATTTTAAATAATGAGGCATTTACAAATGATGCAACCATCAGCCCCTTTTCAGGGCACTGCAGGCGCATTAGCCTCTTCTCTGCCCGTAATGTTGGCAACTTACATTACAGGTAGACCTACAAGTGGATTCCGAACCACTGAAAAGATTATCAATCTACTCCGGACCAGAGAAAAAAGATCTTAGTCATAAAACCACACGCTGACAAGGCGGGTTGTGGGGAGTGAGAGAGCGTATAAACGTTTAAAAAAGTGCAGCAGTCGGATGCCTAGACTTCTACGTCAAGCTCCCCTTCTTGGCGGTATTCTGTTAATATTTTGAACGTATCTTGGTAATATTTAAAAATCTTGGTAACTGATCGGCAAAAAATTTTAACATCGATGTTAAAACTTTGTAGAACAAACGGAACTAAAAGTTATGGCCCCAATTAATTAATAGTAAAACAATATATATAAAATTAGAAATAGCAGCTACATGACTAACATCACATATACAATCGATTTTTTTGTCCCCTCTTTCGCACCATATGTATGATTGATTATTTTTTACGAATGACTGTACAGTTAGATAACGCTTTAAACAATGCAATCTTTTGAACTTTTGCCGCCCTCTGTATCCGTCAAAGTATTAATTAACAAATAAGTCAATTATGTCAAATTCCAAATCAACACCGATATAAATATGTGAAAACTACAACTCTTAAAAACAAAATTGTTTAAAGCTTTTACTTATTATAAAGATATTCATAAGCTTCGTAAGAAAAATCACTTTAGGCATTTAAAAATAAGGTAAAACGCTTTATAAAACTTTCTCAGAAAGTAATATTTGAATAAAGCTGCAGGCGCATTGACCTTGGCATGACCTACAAATTTTTCTTTGCGTAAAAATTGATCAATATAAAATTAAACTTTAAAAATCAAATAATACACTCACAAATTTATACTAATTAACTATTAACTATTTGTATGATTCATTAAAGTTAAAGCATTCCACAGTTTAATTGATAACTTGAATGTGTCCGCATGGTGATAAGCTGACAATATCTGGAGGGTTAATTGCTTTAACCTTTCGCCGACAATAATTAACATCCTGCGGCTAACGCTTACACGAACCCTATTTGCCCAGCGTGTAAACAAAACTGTTGGATATTCTTCATTAAAGTAGCAGAGATTCAGTTCAAACAACTTGACCGGGCTGATTTATACACACAAAACCCTTTATGCAGACATATACAATGAATGTAACATTAAACTACCAAGTGTAAGTATTTATATAATACAAATTTTAAATAATATTAAACAAATTACAGTTTGTTTATTCAATTTTATAAAAGATTATATAGTAAAGTAACACTGGAATTATTATGACAGTAATAAATGTTACCCCTTATCACTAATGGTCAGGTTAGAATTGTAAAGTTAAAAAGGTATGCGCTCCCTAAATATTTCAAGACATTTAAAATATCATAGCTCAATTGGAACCGGTTTTCACGTTGCTGCCAACTGATATGAAAACACTAACAACACACTTTAATACTTTTTAATTCTTATATAATTCACAGATTATGCAATTGACTTAATTTTTTATCAAAAATCTGTTCCGTTTATTTAAAAATATTTTTATTTTAGTGTTTCATTGCAAATTTTAACAACACAAAAGTTGTAAAACAGGTCGAAAATTATCTTTTACATGTTTTGATTATCCAGCTCCTTTTTTACCTGCTTGACGTTGCTATCCTTTAGCAATCTGAGGAAGCTTGCACTATTTAGTTGTGACTTTCAAAAAATATAAATTTGACCTTTTATATTACTAAATCATTGCTTCAAATAAAAATTAAATATAAAAGAAATTTCTACTAACTTTCTTGGTCAGAATCAAAGAAATGCTGATCTTTGTCTGATACAAAACTTTTATTTAAAGAATGTTTGATATATGAAAAATAGTATGTGTGCATCTGTCTGTAAGGGTTGTCTACGCCGGCACCCCTCTTTTCTAAATTTAGGGCTCTCGTCACCCCGCATCGAGCCACGGTTTTCACTTCGGAATTCGAAACGAGGAAATGCAAAACGCATACCGTATATCGCTCGTTCTCTTCTTGCTATTCCTCCCACTGTGCAGTTACTTTCCTTTCAATAGGTCCCCTTAGAATAGAAGCGGCGTTGCCGCGATACTGGAAAGAAGCCGCTCAACCTCTTTTATAAGAACCCGCCGCCGGCTATTGTGGCCTTGAATCGAACGAATTACGATAAAGCTAAACTGAAATAAGACAAAATTGTTTACATTCCGTTTGGGTTCCATTGTTATTATTTTAGCGAATTGTTGCCGCGCGTGTTTGTCATGCACTCTCTTTTTAGAACAGTACGGATATTTACTGAAAATTGCAAGTGGTACATGCGCTCTTGATGGGACAGGTGTGCGTATGTCGAGTCCATGGTCGACGCGGATATTAAATTTCGAGCGAAACGAGTGCTACTGCCCGAGCTGATTTTCCATCTCTATTCAAGACGTAATAATATCCAATGTTTGTGTATTTATGGTTAAATCCGTGGCGGCATTTCAAGTGGATCAGCTGCGTATGCGGCTGCTACATCTCCAATGCAACTCAGCTAGGCCTGCTATCAGAGCAGCAGAGCTAATGAGAACGCTTATGTATACATTACGCTGTTATATTTGGCGACATTGTTTACGCACTGGCAACGTAGCCTGTATTATATCAATTTTGTATTATAGCACATATTTCAAAATTCACCGACATCAAGGGGGACGAGTACATTTACTACTTTTACTTATTACTAATATCTAAAATATGAAATAAACTTATTTTACAAAAACATCTTCACTATCGTTTTACAATACTTTATAGAACTCTTGGGATTTAAAAAATGATCTTATCGCACTAGAACGTTCATAAATGTATTACCGCACTAGACACAAAACCATTTATTCATGTATGTACTTTTCAACACAATATTTGAAAAATCATTGCAATTAGTGAACTTCATACCAGACGATCATAATTTTGAAGTGAGTTTGATTCAAAATTCTTGATTATAAGAGATTGATAAGTAAAAACTGTTCATTCATATCTTATATAATACCGAAGTGTTAAATAGCTTTCAGGTATATAATACAAAAATAATCCGCTGAGATAATTGCCCATGTCGTAAAGACACTATATATATCTGGCTATAGTATAGTGTTTAGCCCTCGCATAATATTTATTCTTTGCCACCTAGTTTTCATATTTTAAAGATGGATGACTATTACAATAATTCAGGTTTCATTTAAGGTATTCTTAATGAAAATTTAAGAACCATTAGAATTTTTTATCCATAAAATATTAGAAACATTGTACAGATAGCACTCTGCAGTAAGTAATTAAGAGAAATAAAACTAACGCATCGTTACGTCCGGTGTTGATTTTCTTTTTAATTTTACTATTTTTAGAGTTTTCATCACAAAGATAGACATTTTTATATAAAACCATCTTGTTTTCCCAATTCAGCAAAGCTTATCGTTGTTAGCTTCCTGAAAAAATCCCTAAATTGAAACTATTATTTCCACGTGACAGACCGGATGCAGTTATATTTCCGTAACACCGCATCCAAGGACAAATATCTTGTTAAAGAACAGCATCAGTTATATTTGCAGAAAATATTACATAAAAGCTATCACACTTAATCCGATAAACAGATTACTTTTGAAAATATTTGTGTAATTTAAAAGTAACACATATTTGATTTAAAATGCATTATATTAATTTAAATTAGGTTACGATGACCTAGTTATATTGCAATTTAAAAATTACAGGTTTCAAGTTTTTTTTCTAAACACAAAGTAGTAATTATACAAAAAACCTTGACATGACTATTGCAAATTTGACCTAAACATGTTTTATAAATTCATTTTAGATTGTCTGCGAAGTTTTAAACATATTATATAAGAATATATTTATATTTACTTACTAATTGTAACTTTAGATGAATATTTTAATCACATAATAATGATTGTTATTGATGTTTATTAAATTAATTGAGTTAAAACGGCACTGGTATATTAAATAATTGTATTAAATATACCCAAGGTCTCCAATTTCTCCAAAGTACTTTATTAGAGTGGGGAAGGAAACGCGGTCATCTAATAGGCACGATGATATAACAATAATAAAAAGATTTTTTTAATAAAGTTTCTTCGTTACCCTCGCGGTCCCTCATTTAAGCAACAATAAAGAGTAAAGTAGAAAGTAAAATAACATTGAATAAAATATAGTTGTGTTGAACGTCAGCGCAGATTGACACTTTTACTTTTTAGATTGTGTTAATTCTTACTCATTGTATGTTGTTAGTGTCACAATACATATATGTACGTATTAAAATTGATTCGTTATCATAAATGTAGTTTAGTAATGTGTGTAATGACAGACAACAATTTGTGAAAGTCAATAAGAATATTATGTCAAAGTAGAAATATTTTAAATATGTTAATTTATAACAAACAAGAATTTTTTTAACAGTTTACTTCAATTTTGTTTCCAATTATTATTTCGCTCACGCACTACTAGTTTCAACTAGACTAGAACCTTCTACATTATAATCATTGGTATTCTGCTTTTCGCAAATCTTACATGCCTCTCCTCCAGGTTTCTCGGTCTTCCGTATTTTGTTCTTCTACAATCCATAAATCATATTGATTGACAAGCTTCAAGTTTTAAAAAAGAAAAAGCTTTTCACAGTTGCATGACAAATTCGATTATCAAAAAAGTCTGTCCAAGAAAGTGGAAGCCATATTTCTTGAGAATCGCTGATAGAATCTTCATTGAACTATTCCAACCAAGAGTTTTAGATACTCATGATAAACCCCACAATTTTAAATAGCAAATTGTTGCCTCATTAGAAACGCATTTTACGGAATCCTCCAATATAGTACAGCCATAGATACAGTGTCTTTACGACATGAGCTTAAATTATCTCTGCAAATTATTTCATTACCAACCGCATCGGAGAAGACAATTATGTTTGTATTATATACCTGTAAGCTGTTTAACATCTCAGTATTCAAAGGTAAAAATATATTATTTATACAATATTTTCAGCCTTGGATACTATCATGAGTTAAATAGCTTCCAGGTATATAATACAAACGTAATTGTCCCCGATGCGGATGGTAATAAAATAATCCGCTGAGATAATTTAAGCGTCATTTACTTTGCTGATAATCAAGTAAAAAAATTTTTAGTTTGCAGAAAAATGTAACATTATGTTTGCTAAAATAAAATATATTAATTATAAGAATGATGCATTAAAGAACAGTAATTTACTATAATATTTATACTAACATAGCAGAAATATTGCCAAGTTCAGATTAACATAAATAAGTGACTAGCAAAAATAAACATTTTTTTTTATTTGCTCAACTAGGAAGTACACTATTAAATTATACACTCAGGTGTAGTACGGTCTACTTCTTTCTTAGCCATCGTTAGTTCACATCTGGACGTAAACGTCCCTTAAAAATTTCCATCTCTAGGTTCATTTTCAAGCCTATTTTTTTACTCTTTGCTTAGCTGTAAAATCATTATCTTCAGTTCTTCAAATTGTTACTGATTAGCGCTATGTCGTCTGCAAACCAGGTTACTAAGAAATTGTTCGTCGATGTTGATACCTTTAATTTCCCATTGAAGCTTCTTAAAAGTGTCTTCCAATGTATCTTCACTTGTAGTGTAGCATTTTTGTATATATACCTAAGCAGGTTAGTATATCTTCGACTTAGTCGACTTTCGCATTGTCTAAGCATGTCATTAAAAATTGCATCCATGGTAGTCGATAAAAGCCATGTAGCGTGTAGCAGAACTCCGGATCGTTTGCAGAACGTCTGCTGTTTCGTAACCCTTTCTAAAGCCAGCTTGTTCGCTAGGTTAGTAAAAGTCTAGCTTATTTGTAATGCGGTTGGTAAAAAGCTCCATCGATACCCATCAAATATTGTATCTGAAATAAAGCTACATTTCCGTGAGTATTTCAAAGTTTTTCAAATATTAACAAAAATAAATAAAAAAGATCCAGAACAAGTTGCTCAAGCTGTTGCTTTGAATGATGGCCGTAGTAAGCTTTACGTCGCGCATACTTTAAGAATCCCTCTAACTTCTTTATTAGATGCTTTGATAAGATTCCGAGAAACAGGCCAGTACACGAGAAGACCGGGACAAAGCAGACAAAGAGTAACAAATGCCACCAACGACAGTTTTTTTTTCAAATGCAAGCGTTACGATCGCCTATGACTGCATATCTTTTTGCCAAAATGCCAAACAATGTCAATAAACACAATTTCAGTATATACAGCTCGCATACGCCTAAATAAATATGAAATGAGAAAATGATTCATCCGAGCTCTTTACTGATAAACTTTCAGTTCAACCGATACAAATCAAATAATGAAGACAGAATTTAGAGAAGAGCTAGAAAGCAATTTGCAAAATGCAGTTTGTCTCCAAGAATATATACGATCATGTTTAGAGAAACAAGTAATGTCCTTTGAACTTGTTCGCGATAACTTTTAATGCAAGATAATGCTCATCCAAAATTACTTGATGTCCACATTGCTGTTTTGCCTTGAACGCCAAGAAGCTCCGATTTGAATCCGATCAAGCACGCTTAAGCCATTTATTCATCGCAACTTTTCAAAGTTGATCTTTTTTCTTCTGCCACATAAGTTTTCGTTTTTATAAAAGTCATGTTAAATAATCAAATACACCATTTCTGGATTTGAGTGAGAGAGTAAAACCATTTTCACTAAACTTAGACCTCATTAACCCCTTTGTACCTCCTCCAGTGGTAAACCTTACTCCTTCATCCAAACACACAGGCAACCTATGTGGTTAATGTACGTTAAGACATCGCTTGAAGGAGTTTCCCATATGGTGGCCATACGAGCAATTCCCTAATATAGACTTAAAACTCTTGCGTACTACATAGTACGTGCTCGCTCGATCGTCTTCCACATTTCACATCCTATGCATACCTGCCAGTAGTATGCATGTGTTTTCTTAATTAAGAGTGTCCTGTCAAGATTCCTGTTATGGTTTGAAGGTTCCTTCTGGACAGTCACAAGTGATAGTCGGCGGTTTTAAGATTTAAGACAATCATTGCATCCTTTGTCAGTCTACAACCCAGGTTGTTATACCATCGTGCTTTAAATGCATTGTGTGTATTTGGTTTTCGTATAGTGTTACAGCTTTTTAGTGGTAGTGCGGTCCAGGGTCCACACATCTTGACGGTTGATCTACCAGCCTTAACGTTACCTATTGTATTGGAGTGCCTTTCACACAGCAATGCTGCCGATGTGAAAGCTCTATGGTATTCTAGTATTAGCCTTGATGTTACTTTCGAGTTTTTTTATAGCTAAAATTGCTGCTCTGCTGTCAGTTAAAATTTGCACGTTTAAACCAGATATTTCTCGGACTACTATTTTCATCGCCCCGTGAGATATTCCGGGTACCTCTGTCTAGAGAATAGTTGTATCTGTCCTAGTGGTAAGGATATTGAGACGTGTAGATTTTGAAAGTAAATTCCCGCTCCAGAACCTCAAAGAGTTTTTGAGCCGTCAGTGTAGAAGGAGTTTGTCCTTATCCACTCTTTGCTCATGTTGTTCATGTATGGTATTAGTGTTTTCTTAAATGTTACACATAATAAGAGTACTTCCAAGACAAACTTAATGCTATTAATTTAATATCAGTACCATTATTAGTAGCCTTTAAAGCTATAAAAGTAGAAAACAGTATTCAGGGTCAAAACTCTGGCCGGACGTCGAGATATCAATCAGGGCATATGATTTGAGACTCAATTGAAAAAATGACATTTTGATAAAAACCGCTTTTCTCAGAGATATCAGAAATGTTTCAAAAAAGTAGGTCATGCCTAACAGTTGGTACACTTCGCCCAACAATTCTAATTTAAAACAATATTATATTTCAATTTATCTAATAACTAAATAATGCATTAAGTATGTTCATAAATGAAAATCAATATGCATTATAAGTAAACAATGTTACTAATTTGTAACTTGCTCTAACATTGAGCATAATCCACGTCACATTTCATTATAATCACAAATAAAATGCATAATTTTAACTTTTGATGCAACTTTGTGCAGGACATATGCGCATTTAGTGTAAATTCTATATTATCCTGTGAAAAAGTTACCAACAATAGCCTGGCGAAAACATTTTGCAAAACTTTCCAAGATTGTAGCATAAATTTAAAACCTACTAAACTGCAGAATAAATACAGTAAACATTTTAGATAAATTCGTACTTAACAATTTTATGGATTTCACTAATAGGAATTTGGGCCAAGTATGTGATGTTTTCATTTCTGATTAAAAACATATTATAATTTTATTTAACAAAACCACGTCATTTATTTAATTCATTGATAAACATATTTAAGCACTGAATGAATTTCCATTTAACCCAAGTATATAATAAGCTAATTAAAAATAACACTTATAATATGATTAAGGGTCATAGGCATAAGAGTTTATTCATAATGCAAATTTTATAAACACGGATGTTATCATAAAGAAACTATAAAGTTACGCGCCATGAAAGAATCTCGATAATTTTCAAAATGCCCCACATACATTAAGTATGATGATCTTGATCCTTGACCTCCTCTTATAACCATATCGTGCATATTACACAGTTTAATTGAAGCCATTATGAAAAATAACGTTTTTATTATTATAATTAGCAATAATATAGTTCAGTCTGCTTAACACTACATTTTATCTTAAAAATAATACCATTTTCATTGTTGTCTATTTACATTAATAGAAACTTGTTTCAAATCATTATATGTATCTTATCAAAACACTGACTAACAAAATTTAATAAAAGAATTGTTATTTTTCATAACCGAAATATTTATAATATATTACAAACCTTTGAACTGCAATTAGATCCGTAAAAAACTGATGACCTTTTTATCGCTACTTTATATTAATATGATAATTGGTTAGTTTCAAGGTAAGGAAGTCAAGAATCTTATAGTCGGAAAATATGCGTAGTATATAAACAAAATGTTGATATATTGCCAAACATAGTATCGTAAAAAAATGTATTAATGGTGCAGCTGTAGAACAAAATAAAAAAAATTGTCTTCGCTATCATGCGATGCCGTGGTCGTACAAGGCATACTGACGAGGTTTGTAGAACCGAAACAATTGTCTATGCTTGACCCTTGGCCGCTGTGATTCGATTGACTGATTTTGAATAAATTATTAATTCATTTCTTAATTATTTTGTACTAAATTATTAACATACTTAATTGAAGATAAGCATGTGTATTAGATTTGCAGTTATGTTGCCTGACCTCTAACATTTACAACCTCTAAATGTTCCAAAAATGAAATCGATTGAAAATTTGTATAGCTACACGTAATATTCAGACTAAAAGTTAAATAATCTGAAATTATCGATGTCACAAAAGATTTGATGGTAGAGTAAAAGTAAGTACCTTGGAATATGTTATTTCATAATAATAAACTAATCAGTAACTATTTTTTTTTAATAAATTTAAGCGGTATATCATTATTACTAATCATCAAATTACAACAAAAAATATCTGTATCGTTCACGATCAGCTTTTTGATCGTGGTTTTGTTTGATCTAATAAACTATTATTAGATCTGTCGTTTAGGTATAATTGAGAATAAAAACTCGTAATGTTTAGGCGTATGTACTCTATTTGCTTTCAAAATATAACTAACTTTTTGCTTTACAGTGTTTGCCTTATATACTAAAAATATTGAGTGGAGTGGGTACGCAGACCCAAAAGTATTAATATATGGCTTAAAAATGCATCTGGCATTTCCTAATTACATCTGGGTTTTTCATAGCATTACTACCCGCATCAATAACCTATTAAATAATACAGACATAAATAAAGCCCGTAAGATATACACTAATCCGATTACACTAAGCTTACTAATATAATTCAAATTAACAACCCGCCAATATACATTACTGAAGTAATAAAATAGTAGTTATTTCTTAATCCTAAACATGCCGCCGCCGTTGAAACGCCTTGTTTCAAATTAGGATGGGTCATCGGGCAAGATGCAGAGCTTATGGATAGCCCGTTTTATTAATCCATCTGATGTTTTTAATGTAGCTGCTCTGGTTATTCCATCTTTTCCCTGATGCAATTCTTGGATCCTGGCCAATTTCCATAATAGCGGGTGAGTGCTGCCATCTTGAATAACTGCTATTTGGTTCTTTTTTGGAATTGTACCTTTGTTTACCATCCATTTTGTCCTCTTTTGCAATTCTGATAAGTATTCTCCTTTCCAGCGATTCCAAAAATGTTGCTGCAATCTTTGCACGAGCTGCCATCGAGATAATCGATTCAATTTTATGTCTTGCAGATCAGGTTCTGCCACTACATTCAATGGCCTTCCAATTAAAAAGTGGCCTGGCGTTAGAACATCCAAGTCATTTGGATCTGCTGAGAGAGGAGTTAATGGTCTGGAGTTTATTATGGATTCTACTTGAGTCATCAGTGTATACAATTCCTCGTAGGTTAATGCTGTTTCTCCAATTGTTTTCTTTAGAAGCCGCTTGGCAGATTTAACTGCAGCTTCCCATAATCCTCCAAAATGGGGTGTACGGGGCGGAATAAAATGCCAGTTTATACCTTCTTCTATCAGTTTGTTTTTTAGCCGCAGATTATTAACACAAAATAAGCGCTGCAACTCACCCAATTCGTTATTAGCACCTACAAAATTGGTTGCGTTGTCGGAAAATATTTCTTTAATCAATCCTCTTCTGGATACCAATCTTCTTAAAGCTCCTAAGAACGCTTCGGTGGTTAAGTCGGTTGCTAATTCTATGTGCACCGCCTTGGTAACCATGCAAATAAATATTACCACATAACATTTTACAAGTTTCTTAGATCGCCGGTTGCCTTCTTTCATTGGAATGGGTCCGCAATAATCAACTCCTGTTTTAAGGAACGGATGTTTAGGTATCACTCTTTGTCTTGGCAAATCTCCCATCATAGGCGTACTCATCGTGGGCTTGAATCGAAGACATCTGGTACATTTTCGTAGTATGCCTCTTACTGTGCTTCTTGCAGCTAGAGGCCAGTATTGACTTCTAATTACAGCCAGTGTTGCTTCGGGTCCAGAATGCAAGTTTCTTTCATGCTCGTATCGTATGATTAATTTTGTAAAGGGATGCTTTGATGGTATTACTATTGGAAATCGCTTATCATAAGGTAATGCAGCATGTCTTAATCTTCCCCCTACGCGTATAAGCCCGTCGTCATCAATAAATGGATTCAAGCATAACAACTTACTTTGTTTATTAACACCCTTTCCTTTCTGCAATTGTAATAACTCTGTGTCAAATTCGGTGGTCTGTATCATTTTAACTAATCGAGTCTTGGCTTGTTGTAGTTCATCTGTTGACAGTGCAACATTTTCAGGTTTGTTTTTTAGTTGACATATGTTGATAAATCTTAAGCACCACGCCGTGATTCTTACAAGCCTGGTGAATGAAGAGTATCTTTCAAACAATTCTAAACCGTTTAGCCTTGGATTTGTTTGTATTATTAATATTTTTCTTTCAGGTACGTCCAAGTTTTCGTAGTTAATTATGGGCAAAGATGGCAGATTGGTGTTACAAAGAAACTGAGGCCCATGCCACCATAGGTGTGAACCTTTCAGTTTGTCAATGGTAGTTCCCCGGGATATCAAGTCTGCTGGATTTTCGTTTGTGTTTACATGATGCCAATCTTCACTTTTGGATATTGATTGAATTTCGCCTACGCGATTTGCAACAAAGGTCTTCCATTTGTTTGACGATGACTTAATCCATGCCAAAGTTATTGTTGAATCAGAGTAATATGATATTTTCTTAAATTTGAGACCTAAAGCTCCACGTAGTTTGTTAACTAATTGTGCAGTTAAAACTGCTGCACATAATTCCAGGCGAGGGAGACTTATTGTTTTCACTGGTGCTATTCTTGATTTAGCACATATTATATTGCATGATATGCTACCCGTTGCTTGGTTAACAGATTTTATGTATATGCAACATCCATATGCTGACTCACTGGCATCTCCAAACGCATGCATTTCTAGATTACAAGCTTTATTTGTTGCTAAGTATCTTGGTATGCTGACGTCATGAATATCCGTTAACTGTATCAGAAAATTATTCCATTCTGTGTATATATGCGCTGGTACGGATTCATCCCAATGGATCTTTTCCTGCCATAGTCTCTGCATAAGTATTTTTGCTTTAATTATAATAGGCCCCATTAATCCCAGTGGGTCAAATATTTGAGATATTCTTGCGAGAATAGACCTCTTTGTAGTTCGCTTTTCTACATCAAATTTAGCACCTTTGTACCCGAATGTATCCTCTTTGGTGTTCCATTGGATTCCTAACGTTTTTACCATATCAGATTTTTCCAAAGTGAGAACCGTTGATTTGCCTGGGAGACAGTCTAGCAGCGCTTCTTCGGTGTTAGAGGCCCATTTATGAAGTATTAGTCCTGCTTTATTTAGTATTGTTGTAACTTCGTTTTTAATTTTTGTTAGGTCGTCGATGTTCTCAGCTCCGGTGATCATGTCATCCACGTAGAAATCCTCAGTAATAACTCTTGCAGCTGTAGGATATTTGTCTTTGTTTCTTTCAGCTAATTCTTGTAGACATCTAGTAGCTAAGTATGATGCAGGTGCAGTTCCATACGTTAACGTATTTAGTCGATATGTTTGCACATTTTCTTCAATAGTATTCCGCCATAGTATTCGTTGGTAAGTTGCATCATCTTCCGAAACCCTTATTTGTCGATACATTTTTTGTATGTCTGCTGATATTACATACTTATGTGTTCGAAATCGACATAAAATGTTAAACAGTTCATCCTGGATTGCTGGACCAACCTTTAAAATATCGTTTAAAGATTTTCCGGTTGTTGTTTTCATAGAAGCGTCAAATACTACCCGTAATTTGGTAGTTTGACTAGCTTCATTTATGACGGCATGATGTGGTAGATAATATCCCTTTTTCTCACACTCTATTGGTTCCATTAGTTGCATATGGCCAAGTGACTGATATTCTGAGATGAAATTGGTATATTTCGTTTTTAAATCTTCATCTCTTGATAGCTTCCGTTCTAATGAATAGAACCTCTTTAAAGCTAATTGCTTTGAATCGCCTAATGATAATGGATCCTCCTTCCATGGAAGTTTGACAATAAACCGACCATCTGGCGAACTCTGATGGGTGTTATTAAATTCAACTTCGCAAGCCTTTTCTTCATGTGAGCGGAGTCTTCTTAGCGGAAGTTCTTCTATTTCCCAAAATTTTGATATCCGACTATCTAACCTTACATTGCTTATGTGGCATTTCACAGAATCTACATGTGGTGGTGTGGTTCCTGATATAATCCATCCCAGCAATGATTTTTGAAATAGCACCTTATTGTTTGTGGTACATATTTGTCCTACGCATAATAACTTGTAGAATATATCCACTCCTATGAGAAGATCTATTTGCCTCGATTCGTTGAACTTGGGATCCGCTAATTTAATATTTTTTGGAATTTCAATCAAACTTTTGTTGAATGTTTGAGATGGCACGTTTGATGTAATTTTATCCAAAACAAATAATTTTAATTTTGCGTTGAAATTATTATGTCTTGAATGCATTATTGTGGTTGTCTGTAACTGGGCATTTGTGGTTGACTCGCTAATCCCGGATATTGGTAAAGAAGTTGCTTGCATGTTTAATCCCAATTTCTTAGCCACTTCTGTTCTTATAAGGTGAACTTGAGAACCTGAATCCAGTAGGGCTCTAACCAAATGCTTGTTTCCCCAGCAATCATCCAAATATACTTCGCATGTGGACAATATAGCTTGAGCTGGTTCCTGCAGTTGTTGTTGATTCAGACATCCAATTATTGTTAAATTTGAAGCTGGCTCTTCTTCTTCAATGTTGCCATCAATATGTAATAATGTATGATGCAATTTATTGCATTTTCTACATTTAGTTGATCTACAATTTCTTGCGATATGATTTGATTTCATGCAATTTATGCACAGTTTCTTTTCTGTTATTAGATTCAATCTCTCTGCCGGAGATTTATTAATTAATTTTGGACATGTGTATACTAGGTGTTCTTGATTGCACAAGTAACATTTCAGTGCTCTTGTTGCGGTCGTAATTGATAAATTCCTTGCCATTTTGGGTTGCGGCACTTTCATGTCTTCTTTGCAAGATCGCAGCGTTCTACATTTAATTGTCAGAAATTCTCGCAATTGATTAAATGTTGGAACATCCTTCGTCACCAACGATTCTTCCCACTGGCTTCTTGTTTTGTCGTCTAATTTCTGAACTATTAAATGTATCAACATGTCATCCCAATGTTCTACCGGGCGCTTTAATATACGAAGCGCATGTATGTGCTGTGTAGATTTATCCAGTAGTGAACGAAGCGCCTCATGCGAAGCTTTTGGCATCAAAGAAAGTTTGAATAATCCCTGTACATGGCACTGCACTATAGCTCGAGCATCTTCGTATCGCTCTTTTAATAGAGCCCACGCTACATCATAGTTGTCGGCAGTTATAGATAAGGCACTAATTACTTCCGCCGCTTCCAGTTTAGTCGCTGCTTTTAGGTAATGCATTTTCTCAATTTTCTTGATGTCGGGGTTTTCATCTATTAATGAGGCAAAAGTATTGTGAAATTCTACCCATTTGTCGTATGCGCCAGCGAATTGGGGTAGGTTTAACGCCGGCAATTTAATTTGTGACGTAATTCCGCTTCCAGATGATGCTGTCATCGAAGTTGTTTCTACTTCAGCTTCGGATATAAATTTCCAGGCTTCATCTCGTACTTGATAATATCTAGCATCCAAATCCTCATCTGAGATAAATTCGGTTTCTTCGTCGATTCCATATAATTGTTCTTCAAGTTGCGCTAGTGTTTTCATAGTGTTTTCGCATAAATCTAGACGATTTCTGATGCTGCGTGCTGTAGGCTTCGGATTTGCTTTGAGCGTATTTGAGAGACGCGTTAATTCTTGTTTTAATCGCTTACTTGCTCCCTTCAATTGAGCTATGATTTGTTCAGCCATGTTTTGTTTTTATTTCCAATTTGATTAGGGCGAATTAGGAACTGCTGCTTGCTTGAACTACTGGTTGCTTAGTTGTGTTTGGATTTTAACAACAAATTCGGTTCGAAGGACCATGTATCGTTCACGATCAGCTTTTTGATCGTGGTTTTGTTTGATCTAATAAACTATTATTAGATCTGTCGTTTAGGTATAATTGAGAATAAAAACTCGTAATGTTTAGGCGTATGTACTCTATTTGCTTTCAAAATATAACTAACTTTTTGCTTTACAGTGTTTGCCTTATATACTAAAAATATTGAGTGGAGTGGGTACGCAGACCCAAAAGTATTAATATATGGCTTAAAAATGCATCTGGCATTTCCTAATTACATCTGGGTTTTTCATAGCATTACTACCCGCATCAATAACCTATTAAATAATACAGACATAAATAAAGCCCGTAAGATATACACTAATCCGATTACACTAAGCTTACTAATATAATTCAAATTAACAACCCGCCAATATACATTACTGAAGTAATAAAATAGTAGTTATTTCTTAATCCTAAACAATATCATTTATATGATGAAATAATAGAATTCTTCTTAAAATTATAATCAAAATGTTGTTTAATAATATACATTATGTAATGAGTTGCGCAATTATTATTGTTCTTAAAACATTTAAGTTAGTATATTTTTAAATTAGTGAATTAGTATTTTATTAGACTATAAAATGTAGCCTGTAGACATTTAATTCGATTCAATAATGTATTATAGAACTCCCAAAATTGAATAATATTAAAATGAAAGTTGATTTGCGTATATAAAAAAGAACCGTTAATCATACAACCAGTGAATATAAATTAAATATAAGTTGCATTATAGTAAAGAAAAGTTCTATTGAACAATGTAAATATTTATGCAGTTACTGTGATTATCGATCAAATGGTGAATGTTTACTGTTATTAAGGTTTATCAGAAACAAAAATGGCAATTTTTATTAATTATCACACTACCGTGTAACAGTTATATAATTTTCATTTAATTTAACTATTTGATTTAGATTAATATCTATTAATTAGTAAGTTAACGGTCATCGTCCGTAAACTATAAAATCTATTTTAATTATTTTAAAATATACATTATTTTTAGGTTATAATTAGATATCCGTGAGAAATTAGGGGCTTTCACCTTTCATTCCTTTGCTGTTCATTATGCGAAATAGTTTCATTCTAATAATATATTACTGATATGTATATAACATACTACAAAAAAAATGGGCCACATTTTATATTTAATTTTAACATTACCACACGACGTAAACATTTAGCAATAATTGCATATCGAGCTAAAAAAATAAACAAACAATAATTGTATTATCTACATTAACGACATTGAAAGTACTATTCAACACTTGGAAACACAAAAAATAATATCTACTTGATATTTTTTCTGTATTAATGTTGAGATCCTTAGCAAACATTCTAACGTTAGGAAGTGTGTAATTAAGTTGACCCAAATATACGCAATACACATAATCGACAGTGCATTAAAAATTGCAGCGTTGCATATTAAAAAAAAAATCTCAAATCAAACGTTATGAAACTTTAATCAATATCAATGCAAAAGTATGAATATAATATTCCTAGAGAAAATTGAATTCAAACGAAGAAAAGCAATTCAGAGTATACGCATGTTTTGATTAAAATGAGACTTCTGCAAAATTGAATTCTTGTATAATATTTCCGAATATATGTATGTAATTTCTTATAAATTTATTATTAACATTAATAGATAAGATTAGAGTTATCGCTTATTTATACCGCAATGTTATCTGTCGTGTTTTGTAAACAAATCATGCCTGCAGTAGCGATTATCAACCGGTGTTCCGCAAGCATCTTTCAGCAATTCCGCAAATGTAATCAGGTAATAAAAATACCTATTGTTAACGCCATATTGTTTTTTTATCACGCCAATAAAAATTAAAACACTGGTATACTTCGTTTTACTATTAGTAACTTAACGTAATATTTCAACCATTTATCTGGATTATATAAAAATATTAAAACATATTTGAATCCAAATCAAATTGGCAACATTGCAGTGTTTTCGTCACCACTATAAATGTCAGATGTAGAGTTTATAATATTTGTCATGTATTATGCGTAAATAAATATTTGTTGCGTTCATATTGAAATCATTATGAAACGTAATTGGATATCGTAATAAATGGTGTTCTGCTTTTCGCAGATCCTACGTGCCTCTCCTCCAGTTTTCTCTGTCTTCATTTCACTGTACCTTACTCATTTCCTAAGAACATCAGTCATATTGCATTTCTCCTTCCTCTTTTCGGATTTGCATTAACCATTCCTTCAATAAACTATCTCTTCCCAATTCCCGCCCTATCCATCCCTTCTTTTTTATGATTGTACCTGCTAGTGCTCTTTCCTCCCGTGCTCTTCATAACACTTCTTCATTCCGGTATAATAATAGAGCTTATTAAACAACGGAATTTCATTATAGAACCAACAAACATCAGAGCGTACTAGTTGCACTTGTCATCAATGAACATATATGCTTCCACCATAGCTGCTCGTATAAACTGAGTATTTATTTTCGCGCTACGTAAAAGTGAGTACTTTTTGTTTGTTTATTGTTATATCTGTTGTCCAACATTTTAAAGCATTAAGCCTACGTAGTATTTAAAAAAAAAATGTATATTTATATTATATTTTCACCGTTGAATACAAAGGTGTTAAATAGCTTCCAGGTATATAATACAAACATAACTTATTTAAGCACTATGTACATCTATGGCTATACTATAACAGTTTACACCATGCTTGTAACATGCTAGTCAACTAGCATAATATTAAAAAGAAATGTATAGTTTAAAACTGCGATGCAAGTCCCCGGACTTGTCTGTGCTACGTGATAAGTGGCTGATTTCACAAACGTACACGTAAGTCTGCAGACTTTCACCAAAACAGTACAATACCATAGATAAAACTGACGGCAACCTAACGTTATATATCATTTATTCTGACCGCCTCAATTCTGCACTCTTCGCCAAGTAGGCGATATCATTAAGAAAAGTCACTTTATATTATACTGATGTTGTAGATTAAGACCAATCTGCAGTATTGAAATAAAATATTTTTAGAAATTATTTAAAAAGAAGCAGAAACGTTTTAGTCGATTCTCATATTTATATATTTTACATTAATTACATGTTAGGTCGTTCAGCCAAAATAAACTTTTTGTTACTTCTTTAGACAAAAAAGTCCATGTTGGCTGAAAGATAGTAAGTTAGTTAGTAAACTGATGTAAAATATATAAATAGTCGATCGGAGCAATGAATAAAGGTCAAAGCTAGGTTCAAAGCTTCGTTCCAAGGTCGGTGCTACTAGCGAGAATACGATGCTACGGTCTGAATGAGAGTCTCTGTTGAGCCTACACATTTAGTAGTCTTCTTCTTCTTTCTAGCCTTCATATTTCCATTGTTGAATATGGACCTCTTTCAATTGTTTCCATGCTGTTTTTATTGTCCTCATCCACTGTTTCCCCGCTATGATCTTGATGTCGTCATTCCATCTCGTTTGAGGTGTTTCAATACGTCTTTTGGTTTCCCGGGATCTCCAGAAGGTATTTTTATGACTCCATTGATTTGTATTTTATCTAACCTCATGTCCTACCCATTGCCATTTAAGCTCTGCTGTTTCTTTCCATTTTTAGTTTCGTCATTGTTTCTAAGCCATAGGTGGTAACTAGCAGAATGCAGCTGTTGTTGTTTCAAATACAGCAAGACATCTTGTCCTTAAGAATGTAGCTGAGCTTTCCTAAAGCAGTCCATGCCAAAGTAGTACATGTGACCAAAAGATTTGGCTGTCTTTCATCACCTGTCGAAGAAGGCCGCCATGTAATATTCGATTCATACCGACCACTGCAAAACGTCAACGTTAAAGTACTAACTGGAAACCTATTCTGATCGCCGTGCCAATGACTTTTGTCAAAGAAATTAAGTAATCTCGGTAAATAGCGTTTTGACATATCATCAGCATTCTGATGTAGACAATAAACTCTAATTTTCTTTAGAAATGCATCAATATAAGACAAAAATGAAGAGAAACATGATTTCTTTAATATAGTTAGAATAGAAAGTGCAATTCTATATCCAAAGCACTGTAACCTATCAACAATAGATAGACAAAATAAGATTTTATGTTCTTCTGAACAAGAGCTTATAACATGTTTAAACACTATTTTTATTTTATTTTACAACTCAATTCCTTTTTGAGCTGCTCGATTTGCTTTTTTGCAAACTTCTTTTGATATTTTAATTCCAGCTCGTATTTTTTCTTGACATTTCATAACACCATGTGTATAAGCCGTTCCAATTCACGTTCAGTATCTTTTATTTTATTTTCATTGAATTCAATTTGTAAGATAACTTCTCCAAAACTTAGTAATCTGCTGAATACAAGGACACTTTGATACGCATCTTAAAATGATTCTTCATTTGGATTTACATTTCCATCCCTACAAAATAATGATGCCTCAAGAATTGTGCAAAGCAGATTGTCCCAACTGCAAAAATCTGTGTGATCAAATGATGGCACATATCCCACGCAGCTTTTTTCAGTAGCAACAAGACGCATTTTCATTTAAGTGAAGTTGTTAATATGCTTCCGCCACTGAACCAAAAATAACACCCGGCGCTGATTAATTATCATAATTCGAAGTGATGAGGTAATACTTTTTTTAGAAGACAGACGTGAGTGTGAATTCTGAACGTTATGATGTGTCAATGTTAATGTTTGCTGGACATCTGGTCTTTCCGAGAAGTGATGTAGAATAGCCGGCACGATCACCAGATTTGTATTACTGCTCAATCCGTTCTGCCGCACCCTGTCGGACCATGTCAGCAGCAAGAAAACGGCATCTAAAGCGCATGCAAGCCAAACTGCGCCAATCCCAATCACAGTCAAGAAAGAGAGAGAAAAAGTGACAAGTAATTTATGAAGCTTGTACAATGAAAAAGTACCTAACACTATTCCATAAACTTAAAATTCATAAAGTCATGGTACGTCAGGGAACATCTCATTACCCTCATATGCAGATGTAATAAACAATTTTCTTCAAAATGATCAATGAAATCCAAAATTAGACGACATTAGATAACGTAAGAATGTTAACATAGTTAACAAACTTATTTCACAAACTTTATATGCAAATAGACGTTTTGGCAGCAGCTAGTACAGAAAATCTTAGATCCTCCTGAGTTTAAGCTACATCAGAAGTTTTAGGTTCGGCAAAAATGTTTGAGCATCGCATTTTCGGCCCTGGCCTACTTATTTGAGTAGCGTTTCCTGAGAAACACAATGGCGTAGACGTAGTTATAATAAATTTTGAAATAAACCAACTCTGAATTAAACTTTATCATTTCAACATCTTAAAATCGTAAAAAATCAATAACAATAATTAAACAGTGCATTTCGAGCAAAGATTTTTTTCTACACCTCAATTTCGATTAAGATAACAGTTTCGCCGGATCTACTCAATACGCCGGCCGGATATTAGGTTAGGTAATTTATTGACTGATTATTTAGATACTTAAGATATATCCTACCATTAAATTGAATACCGGAGGATCAGTAGTATCATTTTTTATCCGCTAAATTAAATAACAATTGAAAGAAAACTTATTATTCTTAACGTATATCATCAACCAAATTTCTTAACCAAAACTGTCGCCGATAATTACTTTCAATGATATTAAGCAACCAACACTTAACATTTAAATAGTAGTAATCCAATTCAAATTAATGATGCATAATTTTATTTAGCTTTCTTTTTTCTCTGATTGGTGGGGCAAAATATGTGTGTGTTGCATTAACATCGTTACTATAAACATTGCATTTTATCACTTACAATCTTCAATGTAACGGCAACAAATTGCAACCTTGCAGATGGATAAAAATAATGTGCAATCCGGTGGACGGATAAAAATATGGAATTCGGCCAACAGAATTAAAATGACGTTTGATCGAATTTTCAAAGCGCCGATAGACGTGGAATTCGAACTAGTTTTTAGTTCAGTCAAAGTTAATGATACCCCTTTTAGATAAGAAGATTAAAATATAAGTACTCTGTTATAATTGCATGCACATTAGAGACCCAATTGTGATCTGGAATTTGGTCGTTAGCATCGTAGCAGAAACAGGCTATAAATATTATTTATTTATATTATTAGCATATTTAAAGTATTATTAAACATATTACATTGATTTAAAAGGTTTGTATAACCAAGCAACAATTTTGATAAAATGAAATGCAACCATTTACTTTTTCTATGCATTTGTTGTATGTAAAGTGAACCCACCACAATTTGGAATGACTCCATCAGACTGACAGTTCTATGCGGTGTTGCCATTTAATACTTGAATTGCAAAAATTTAAAATATTCCGGTTGCATGCTACTTAAGACGGTGTCCATTACAGAGATCCCAATTAACCGGCTGAATTTATTTGAAATTTTATACGTAACTGAAAAATTATACCAGACTATTTGGGTCAAATCTAATATTTTTTATACAAATTGCAATTGACAATTTATAAAAATATAAATACAGTTTGAAAATAATATTTAAAAATTATAAAGAAATTTAAATACGATACAAGTTAACATTTATAGTGTGTATTTAAATCGAAACTGAATGAACGGTGTTGTTGTTGGATAAGGATCTTATCTGTGCATTTTTATGTTTGTTCATGGTGGTGCTCGTCTCGAATTACATGGAGGATGGAGGGAAAATGGCTATTTTTCTCTATAATGTATATAACCGACGATGACGGGGAAGAGAGAGCAAGGTCGATGAACAACATAAAAGACAGGTCCGACTAGAAAACGCAGAACGAACACGATCTAGATATCCACAGGAGGAGAAACACTCCGAACTCCATGGAGAGACCGTTACGTGGACGGAGCGGCAACAACGCTCGGACGAGTACGTTCACACGGGGAGCCCGATACGCCCGCACGGCACAAAAAAATAATAAATAAAAATCCAAATAAAGCGATACGTAAATAAGTCTAAATTCATGGCATCCTATGATAAGACAGGAGCTTATCATTAGCTACCAAAACAAAAGTTCCTTGCCTGTTGACATATCCCAGATTGATAGTAAAATTTGAAAAATGTTACACGGCGAGAGAAATTGGCACCGCAAAGAAGGAGGAAAAGAATAAAAAACACCGGTCGTTACTGACCTCGAAAATGGGAATGGTGATTTGTTTATGTATGATAGACGCACTTGTTTTTTCTGGACGGTCAGATTTGATTTCGCAAGCAAAATTGAATCGTCCAGGGAAAAACAACGGCGCGCGTCAAGACGTAAACATTTCCTTCTGCGTGGGGGGAAAAGAAAGGGGGTAGCGCAATCGAAACGGGGGTGCGGGGGGAACAAGAGTTTGGCGCAATTCGCGTAAAATATGGAATAGTACTCACCAAAGCAAAGAAATTCGTGTGGCAATCCTCTAAGCTGGCTCCGTTGGTCTGTAGATTTGGGTGCGTCATAGCAGATCCATAATCACTTTTAAGATAAAAAACGCACAACACTCACTGATCACGAATTTTACGGCCGCCGCACGCAATAAACACACTTTAAAGCCGAACGTTCGGGTCCACCATTTCAACCATAGAAATTCTCACCTTTCTATCGCGAGACTGCAAAATGGCGGACGTGAAACAACAAGCCACACTAAATTCAGCGCTTCCAAACGGTAGAAAAGCGAGGCATTTCACTCTGTCCTGCGTTAGGTACGCCCTGAGACGCACCGGTTCGAATACCTCTCTGTCGAACCGGCGCACTAATCCGCAGCACGCATGTCGCGACTAGAATCACCCACTGCGCACCCGAGGTTGTAGTTATTCAGTATGCGAAACTACCGAAGAGATACGTCGATAACACTGTTTCACTCGGCATAATTAATATTTGCAGCGACGTACGTCTACATGTCCTCCCATTGTTGCCACATCTGTAATAAACCAAACAATTATTACCTAAGTAAAAATACCCAATAACCAACACCAATAATAACATAATTTTATATAAAATAAAAACAATAATCTTAAGCTAACATTAATATTTTATAAATATCAAATAGAATTTTAAATTTGCCGCCGCATGCGGCAAGTCTCATTTTTCTTTAACGACAACCGGCAACGTCGCGTCAGTTTCACCTCGACGATGGCGGCGATTGTCAGGCATGGAGCGTTTAAAACACGTTTTCTCAATAACCACGTAAATATCAATTCAATTTTATCACCTTTATATGTCCATTACTTATCCAATTGGCGGTTCGCTTTGTATCCGCTTGATGTTGAGGTGTAGACAAACCTAACTTTAACTGACAGTCCCAAAGAGTAGGAGAGCACCAAAACAAAAATTTATGTTGCGCGCTTAAATTATTTGCACGATTAATGATTTGTTCCGTTCACAGGTGATCGCGCTTGGTTACGCCACGAAAGCTGAGAAGAAGAAGGGTATCGATAGAAGACCGGCGCCCAAAATCGAGTGGCAGGCAGAATCTTTAGCTTCGAAAGGGTGTGTACTCTGCACAGAGCTGCATGGAACTGACATTTTTCGTTTTTGTTGTGAGCCCCCTCCCCTTTATTATTTCATCAACTTTGATACAGTTTACTCCCTCTGTTGGTAACTTAATCAAGTGCGGATATGGTCGCTCGATGGCACCACCGTACGACATCAATATTCAATTTTACTTGGGATCCATAATACTGATTTATTTTACTTTCCCATGCATATTTTAACAGTATTATTCATAACACTAGAAAGTTATTACTAATTGTTTTAACACCGTTTTACTTTTACAATATTATATCTGGAAAATGCTCAAAGTTTCTTATTGAATTAATTAACAATTATAAGTGAATATTTAAATAATTTGATTATAATAATCGGATTATTATTCGAATTATTAAATTTTTTTTTTATTTGGGTAAAATAAAACAATCGCTGTTTTATTTTATTGATTTTTTTGCATGTAAGTTACTCGGAAACATTATAAAAAAAATATTTCCAAGCAGCATTTGTGAAAATCCGAATTATCTTTTAATTTTCATTTAATTTCTTAAATCAAATTTGAGAGAAATTTTAAAAACGTTTATATATCATTTACAAGTTAAAAAAATAATATTTTGTCATCCCACAACATGTTACACATCTATTTCATGTAAGTATTACACTTTCTCTAAACTTTTTAAGCAAAATATTAATTATCAAGATTTTTGTAGATGTAATTATGTCATGGCTAGGTCACGTACGCACGGCCATAAATGCTTTCCTGGTCTAATATATAATAGATATTTTAATATACTATTTTTATTAAAGAAACTTTTATTTAAATATTTTTTCTTCATCTTCTACAAACAAAATCATTACGGGACGACCTCGTTAAGACGAGATACGTAAACTAGCAAGGCCATAATAGTTATTTATGCACCTAGTGCTTTGCGATGATGATAATTCCTGGAGGTCGACGATGTCGAGGGATGAAATTGCATTATCTTCGGGATGCATACAACTTTATATTTTACAAGAAACCGTATTTTATTTATGACAAAATCAATAATTTTAATGCCTAACTTTGGTGACGATATACGACTATTTAACCAATTTTGTTTTATACAGGGTATATCGCATAAAACTCCGTTGACCGTTTTTTTAGAGACGTAAACATGAGGTTGCCAAGTGAGGTAAGCCAAAATACTCACTTTACCTCACAATCTATAGGTACTTTCCTTTTGCCAGTAAAATAAGCCAAAATACTCACTTGACCTATAAATACTCAAAATTGTTTTTTTTTTAATTCAAATTCATTTGTTGCCATTTACAGTTCAAATAAATAAGCATAACATACGTTTATAAAAACATTGTTAAGGCGCGTTCGTTTTGCAATATCACTGATATTTTGATCACTTGGTGATGACGTCAAATATCACTTAATTTTTGTTTAAAATGATACATTACAAAGAACGACAAATTTCACTTTATCTCAGATTGCGTAGATTACTTTTTAAGTTGTGAGCGCCATGGTGGTTGAAATGTCAACTACTATTTATCATATGATTGATATTTTTAATTTTTATACGTAATTTTTGTTTTTATTAGGTTATATTAAATGTCATTTAAACAATACATGCGTTATTCATATGCCAATAATATTGATTTGTATGAATACTGTGCAAACGTAACTTAAGCCTCGTTCATACTCATCCGATTTTTTTATTTTTTCTGCGATTAAAAATGGCCGCCTGTCAAACCAAAAAATTGCGATTATTTTAACATTTTGCGATTTTTTTAAGAATGTACCTAACTTCATGCCATTGAATTTTTATTAATAATGTAATTAAATGAATTGTAATTAAATATTATTGTTAAAATAACTGTAATTGAAAGTTTCGCTAAATTTAAATCAGATTTTACAGTTATTAAATCAAACGCAAGTACTGTAATGAAACAGATCAGATTGTGGTTATGTTTGTATTTGTAACTTCACTTCATTATACTCTTTGTTGAACCGACGTTACGCGCGCTGTTGCCAAACTTACGTACAATAATTTAAAGCTAAAAACAATTTATTTATTAAATACTAAACCTCCAATGTTAATTATTAATTAAAACATCAAATAAAGTAAAATAATTCAACTCCAACAATATAACAAAAATATTTTAAAAAAATGACGCGTTTTGTAACATATCTACATTTGTTTATGTGTTCTCGAGGTTAACTTTAAGCGTTTTGCCGTGAGATACCGTTGATGTTGTGGTATCAAATGGTTTTAAACCGTTACGTTGTCGCGACTTACCGGTTATTAACTTTTGACTCCGAATGTACCAACCAGCGAGGTGAATTTAAAACCGAGTTGAAAGCAGTTTAGCTAGCGGTATGTTACGTTCGGTATGTCAAATGAACGTCAACAAACAAACAAATCAAAACAACTTATAACCTCAAACTCGTAATTAAACCTGCAAATTAATTATTAAACATGTGTGAAGAAGAGGTGGACAAGGTGGACATTAGTTTAAATTATAAAATAAATTATATATGTACTACCAATATTTTATTAAATATTAAGTAGTATATTACATTTATTTTTATTAATTTTAATCTAAGATTTTGATCATGTAATTACCTCTGAACCCCTCATATAATTGATTACTAAACATCAATCAACAAAAATATTTATTTTTTATAAGCTTGTAGGTTAAAATATTTAAAGTAGACTGTTTTGACAGATCCTACCACAACAGTTTATAACCAATACGTTTTCGTGAGTTTCAGCAAACAACCAAAAATAGAGAGAGATGGAAATATAACCGCTAGTTGATCGCTGGTATGTACGGGTTTCTCACGGCAAAATGCTTATTGATAAAATTAATTTTTTTAATTTGTATTTTCGAAAGTCATTTTTGATGATATTTTGTATTTTTTTCAATCGGACAAAGTTGAATCAGTTTGAACATTGTGCGATTTTATTTTTAATAATAATTTTACTGATTATTACAAATTACATAAAACTATGTTTACAAAAATAATTAGTTTTAAATATGTGGTGAAAATTGGTTTTTATAAATACTAAAAATAAATAATTTTACTTTTAAACTTTAAATAATGTTTAAATACAATAAAATAATTATTGTTTAAAACAAGTATAATTAAATTAAAACATATTAGTATAAATATAAAAGTTACTAAAATAAAAACAAAATGTCACTAGAAAAAATCGCAATAAAAAAATCGGATCAGTATGAACGAGATTTTGCGAGAAATATTTTGTTACAATAAAAAAAATCGCAAAACGCAAATCGGATGAGTATGAACGAGGCTTTATTGTTTTAAATTTTTTTGGTTGAAAAAAAAAAGTCAAAAATTAAAAAAAAAAAATTGATTTTGTTTAAACAAAATAAAAAATCAAAATATTTTAATTTTTTTTTTGAAAATTAAAAAAATATTATCATATAATTCACAAGTGATGCTTTAGCAATATATTTTTTATTGGTTTTGAATCTTTAACTTCATTATACTCTTTGTCCACTTTATAACTTTTATTGATTTTATATAAATTTTAAATTTGTCGATTGTTTTATCAATGACCGCGTTCAGGACGACTCATCATGCGTTGACAGCGCTTGTCATTTTACTCATTATACATCTAGGTTTGCTTGGTCCGCGCTTTATTTGAAAAATAAATGCATCATGTCAAAACCAAACTACACAGCAGTTATATGTTTTTAAACGGGAAAAGGAGCAACATAGGTATATGAGATTACAACGTAATATTAACGCTGTAATAACTTGAGTGAGAGAAGTAAAAAATGATAAAGATAATCAATTTCCGTACTTTGCTGCCAACTTTAGGGTAATTTTATCCTACACCTTCACCTTAGATGGCATTACTTATTGAGAATATATTATATCTCGTTAAGTGGCGGCTTCATAAACTAATTAAATCATTTATTTAAATTCAAAACTCTGTGCTTTATGTTTATGTAGTTGATAAAAGTTTACACGTTTGGCAACAGTGGCAAAATATACCGTTCAGACGGGCTCAGCGCTTATTGATTGATTAATAGGTCAGCGCTGGCAACTGATGAGTTGTACTGAAGGCAGCCAATGGGCAGCCAGTGATCAAATGAATTTGGTTTAGAGGTAATATAGTTGCGACGTGACTGGTAGCTTGATTATTTCCATTTCATAGGTGATATGATAACGCCGCACGTACAATTTTACGAATATGAATCACTTTAAATGATTTAAAGTGAAAATATCTGTCAAACGAACGCATCTACTAATGCGACGTGATCGAAGTGGTTGATGTGATCCATGTGATAAGTGATATGGCACGCCGAACGCACAATATTAGTAATATTTGTCACTTTAAGTGATATTTATTTTTTCACTTTCAAACTTCAAACAGAACCTCCACTACCAAGCTTGGTACCGTCATTGGCCGCCAGAGGGAGATAAAATTCTTACATTAAGCGCGTACAGGATATTGTGAGCGGACCGCTCTTTATGAGCGGTTTTATGTGCAGTTTTCGGTTTTTAGGTTGCAGTAGTTACCAACCATGTAAACAATCACCAACTACATAAACATAATCAATAATTATAACATATTTGTTGTGCAGTTTATGTGATTTGTGTAAGTTGTGTATTAAATATCTTTATTATAAAAGATAAGTAATAAAAACTCATAACAAACAAATTTGAATGACAATTACTGTGATCAATTTTAAATTAAGTCAATTCCCGCCGCTTCCAATCGAGCGCAACACAAGGAAGCTTTTCAAAATAGCGACCTTCCGTCACAAATCGGCAACGGTGAGCTGCCATTTTGTTGTTTATTTCCGGGAGCAACAAGTACCGCTCTAAAAGAGCGGTCCGCTCTTATGTTCCTGTACGCACCCTTGCTTACTTGTTATGTGGCAAATGGAACGTTCTCTTAAGTGAGATAAAGTGAGGTGAAGTAAGAATAAGTGAGAATAGTGGCAAATGGAAACATCTATTATCTTAAATAGCATAGAATTACATTTTATTGTAGTTGTTTCGGTACTTGTCCGTAAAATATTTAATTAGTATCAACAGATACAATTATTTATTATTACTTGTAGTTCCTATATTAAAAACACAATTAGTGCAATTTTGAAATACAATATTGTGTTTTAAATCAGTTAAATCAATTGCAGTGCTGCTTTCCATTATACTGGAAGTACAAGTACTTGTTTATGGTTCTTGTGAATTATATTTTCTACTGTTGTGTCTACTTCCACTTTATTGCGAATGGAATCCTCTATGTAGCTTTCGGCAACACTAGATGATCGCCATTCCCCATGACGTTTTAACGATTTCAAATCGCCTTCTGCATCGACCTATAATTTTACCAAGTTTTGTGGAAAAAAATGGGCGCGTTTAGGGAACGCAAACGTTGACAACTGTTGGCAACATGTTTGTTTTTTACAATGATTGCTAAATAAATGCGTTGAATATATCTTGCCAACCAACAGTTGACCATTTTAGTCGACGGTAAAATTTTAGGTTGTTTAAGAGATTGCTTGAATGTGTTCAGTAAATTTTCCATTTTTGACTGTAATCAAATTGCGCTGCAAGTCAGCGGTTATTCCCTAAACGCGCCCAATGTCTAGTAAATTCATTGGGGATTTGGAATACCAAAAATGTTCTTGAGGAAGAACTTGCCTAATGCATCTTCCTTGGCGACAACATAAAAAGGAACGTTTTTCACTTATGTCATTTGGAAGCATTTGGAAATATTTTCTATAATAAGTAAAAGAAATTCCTGTAACCGTAAATGATCGTGGTTTGTTCGTTTTATTTTCAGGAATTTTATTAATAAAACAGAACCCGAATCATCAATGTCATCTGTGTTAGTTCTTCTAGGCGGCAAGCGCCCGCAATTTTAAAAATAAAAACAACCTGCAAACAAATGAGTAGATATCATCAAAAAAATAATATCAGGAGCATTTTTAAGGAATTCCTCAAAGTTCTCAGAAGATAATGTTTTTGATTTCTTTGCCGAATATCCACTATGTTTATTTTTCAAAAATGCATTCAGTTTCATGTATTTTGAAATATTGATGTTATTTTTGATACTCATAATCGTCTTTAGCATCGAACAATTTGACCAAAGAGTGGTTGATTTAATTTTTTGTAATAAATCTTTAAAATATGCAAGAAGAACGTTTTCAGAAAGGATCTAATATTTTTTAGCTGTCTATAATCATCAAACTTTTTATACGCTTTTTCATATGTAGCCATTGATTTCCAAGGCAATAACTCCAATGTCAAATTTAAGCAGCCTCTTGAACTTCCGGGCAGAAGAAGCCTTGTAGAAACCGAAAAAAGTTATGTATGTATGCTACACGGACAAAAAAAGCGGTAGTCGCATTCATCTCAAAAAATAATATTTTTTGTAGTTGTAACATAAATATTTATCTATAATGTTGGGAAAGTAATAATATAATATATACTTGTATGCTTAAATTCTTTATTTATTTTCGACTAGTTTCGAAAATAAATAAAGAATTTAAGCATACAAGTATATATTATATTATTACTTTCCCAACATAACCTCAATGTATGCATCTCTGAATAACAAGTTTGTAAACGCATTTTAAATGCTGCTACAGACAATAAAATTCTTGACAACGACAGATTTTTATTATATCATGACGCGTTATATGATTATAGATAATTGTATAAATAAACAGTGCATTGACAATACCAAGGTCTACTCAAAATATTGCAGTGATAATTGTTCTAAATAAAGTTTTTTTTTGTGAAATATAAATCTTGCTGTTACTATCTGTACTTCTATACTTACCAGTACAACTGATCCTTCTGGTTTTTAGATTGAACTCTTTAATATGCTATTAGCGCGTTGTGTAAATTAAAAACTATTGTGTAATTATAGTGTGTGTTACTCCGACTTTAAAATCCATTCATCCTTGACGAGTGAGTGAGCTTTGGTTGCGATAGTTTCGATTCCGCAGTAGCAAACAGATTGCGCCTCTACTTACGCGACAATGTTTATGGTGTTGAACAAGATGTCATTACGCACTACAATTTATGCACACTGGAAAATTAAAGTCAACCCTCTTGGGAAAACGTCCTGTACTGAGCTCTCAGAGTTTTATTAGGAAATGTCCATACATCACATCCGGGTAGTAAGTGTGAATGTCGCGTTTGGCTCTCTCGAGTTTTGGAACTAGGCCGCTGTTAAGATTTTAGTGCAATCTGGCGTCAGATCCGGCTGTTAGCTCTTATTAGAGGCTGTTAGCCGGTTCGATGGTGATGTTCCGTGGACGGAGGTTTAAAATAGAAACCTCCGTCCACGGAACATCACCATCAAGCCAATCTTGTAACATTTTGACGTAATTTTTTTTAGTCGCCGTGCGATAATGGAGAAAGCATAGGGTCCTACCAACATGGGTAGATAGGGTATGTGTAAAGTTACTTCATCTTTGGGCTGGTTTTGTCATCGCAGAATTGCTTTATGGGTGATGCTCTGCAAAAGGCATTTCTTGCTTTTTTTTTTGGCTCAAGTGGCCAGCAGTATTATTTGGCTACAACTTTTTAGGTCTATTGTCAAAGGCATAGTTGAATACTAGCTACACCTGTTCTTCCGAGTCCTAGTTTGTTTCCATGGGCGGTAGGACAACGGTCATTATTGCTGATTTGTTAGAGTCTCAATTTACGTGTACTACTTCGATTTCTTTAAAGTCTATTGTTTTTGGCACCTTGAGTTCTAATATAATTGATAGTTGTGACCTCTACTACGTGATAATTCATGTTTATGAAATAATAAAACAATTTACTATGTTTTTTTTATCACAAATTTATTGTTCCGAATACATTTCTAGTTTCTGCTCTAGTAATATTACATCTGTAAAAGGCTCTAGTAGAACCGAAACTAGTAATGTGTTATCCTGATGTTGATCTGTAGACTTTTCTTAAATCTCCGCTGTGTCGATCCTCAGTAGTTGGATTATGATGTCGTAAATCGTAGTCAGAAAGGTTCGTCCTCGTGCCGCTAGTTACTTGCAGTGGCGGTGTGGTATTGCTTTGGTTGTGACGCACATCCACAACTTGGACTGGTCGATTTGTCGTTTCCTATTATTGCGGCCAATTTATGTTTGGAGTAGTGTAAGTCATTCCTTCACAATTTGTGTTCAACACAGCGGACAAGCCAGCTCGGAGCAGTCGACAGACGCAAAGTCTTTGAACCCGGCCTCGCAAAAGTTTACGCCGGCCCTGTTTGGGATACACCCAACACAATACATTTAACAATTCTTGCTTGCGCTCTGAAAAATATAGAATATATTTTATTAAAAACTGGCATTAACAATGCAGACCTGGACAACAATTGTATACTGTAATAAATGAGATGAAATGACATTTGAAAAGAAAATTTTCAAATCGTTGATTTCGCGATTACATATTTCAATTTTATAAAGCAAATTTTCAAGTTTGACCTAATAACTAATAAAATAAAAGAAATATGTTTATATTACATGATCCCATTTTCAGATTTCTCCGCCCCGTGAAAGATTATACACCTCCCAATGAAGTAAAATCAAAATTGGAAACAGTTTTGAAGAGTACATTAGGCGATGTAAAACCAACCACCTCATTAGGCGATACAAAGAAAAAGTTCACAGTTTTGCAAGCCTGCTTTAATCAGTTCCAACATGCTGTACCTAACTCAATGTTACACCATATTGAAACAGTAGATGATGTAATTCAATTTTATAGTACACCAGTGTGTACAAAAACTCCATTAGATAGATTAAAAGATGTTGAATTACCACCCAACCTTCACATACAGCATGAATATCATAGATTCCATCCAGGTAATAATTTTTTTTTTCATATTTACTTTACGCGACTGTCTTCAAGAGAAGTTTTACTGTGATGTTAATGCATTGAAGCTAATCATAACGCCACACTTTATAGCATGACTTTGATTTCACAAACATTACTCGAATATTTAAAAATCAAATTATTGAGAAACGTAAACACGAAAAATTGATTCTAGATTTTTGGCATACCCGCCTAAAAAAAATTGATTCAATTCAAGGATTTATTGCTACTTTGTGCACCGAATATAAAATTTCAATAAATTGCTGATTTGACGTCGGGATGCGGGGTCTATTATGTAAAGCAATAAATGTTCTAATGCATTTACACACACTTTTTCCTGGCATGCGCGTCGAGAACCACAGGCATTTCATTATTGTCGGCGTAGACACTAGAAGTGCGTCGAATGTCCATGTAAAAGTACCTAATGTTTCTCATAAAAATTTAAAATACTTACCATTTTAATTAATATCGTATTTGTGTTGTAATAAGCAATAACACTTTTTGTTTCAGAAACTGATACCAAATTTGGTGGAGTAACAGCATTCCCACGAAGTTCAACATTAGTAACAGGATTAAAATACAAGGATAAATATAAGGGTCATACTCAAGCTCAGCAATGGCCATTTGAATAAAAATAATCTATTTTCATTTTTTTTTCTTAGCACAATAAACCTTTTTAAAAATTACATGTTCCATTTTCTTTCATCATAATAAATAAGAAATAAATTAAGTTACGTCCTAAATAATACTTACAACCGATTATTTTTTGGTATGTTTCAATATCAATATTATTTCAGAATGCGACAACTAGTAAAACAATTTGGTAAATAAATTGCATTAACATACAGCTAATTTCAACAAGTGATTATTTGATTATGTGGCAAAGTTTTGTTCATGGTAGTGAATTGTCGCAGACTTATTTTGACACCACTTTGTTACTTTCCGAATTTGAATACTCCACTAACACCTTTCTTCATGCTCTTATTTTCTGTGGCCTTAAATAAAATGATTGGTTAATAAAATATGCAAAAGAAAAATAAATCAGTTTACATGTCTAGCACCAAAAAGCATTTTCGCTTTATCTTTTTCTTCATGTGGGGATGAACTCTCATCTGACGATCCTATATTTCTTTTTATTTGCAATTTCTGTTTGATAGCCTGAAAATATTTTATTAGTAATACAAAATTTATTTATTAGATTTTATTACCTGTGATAGTATAACTTTTCTACTATCGGATCGAATTGCCAAGAGAAGATCCAGCCATGTCCATGTAACATTATGGTATTCTAAAGTTGGTATGACTAGAGAAAAATCACGGATATCTTCCAAATTTTTCTCTTTGTTTCCTTTATAACTTAATCTGACAGGTACTTCAGGTATTTTAATATAAATGAATAGTTTATTCTTTTCTGCACGTTCCTAAAACAAATACAATATCGTTACATAATAAAAATTAAATTTGAATGCAAAACCTTACTTTCATTTTTTCCACATCATCAATGTGAATATAGAAATTGGAATCACGATTCCTCTTTCCTGAACTGCGTGTTTTCTTTCCTCGAGAGTCGCTATCAATATCTTCACCCCTTTCACCTTCTATATTATCTGGATCTCGTTCAGGAAAGCAAAATTTCAACATTGTATTGTAGAATTTTTTTGTGAGACCGATTGTTAATGGTACAACATTAATCTCAAAATGTTCTTTGATGGAAATTCCACAAACTGGAGTTTTCTCTCTGCAGAAAACTCTAACCACTCTCTAAAATTAAAATTGCTCAGAATTATATTTAGAAAATAGGATTATTATAACAATTATTTAATTACCTTATGTTCTACTGGCATATTACTTTGAATTTCAGTTGGTAACAAAACCTCTTTATAAATCTGATTTGGCAATAAATTGGTCATGCGTACATATCCCAGTTCCAATAAATGTTCAACTGAATCATCACTTTTTGAATTTTTTGTGTATAGAAAGTTGCTCAGTACCAAGTCGGCAATACCTATCTGTCCATCTGCTTCTGTTAGCCTCCACTGGGCATGTTTGAAGCATATTTCATTAGCTCTGACTATTGTTAAAGGTTTGTCATTTCTCGTTGTAGCCAAACGGCTGGTTGCCAAAAGTTGAGATTCTTTATAGCAAGAGAGCATCATATCAAGTTCCTCAGATTGAGCTGTCAAAACATTTTTACATTCATGTACCTGGAAAAAATGTTGAAATTTAAATTGATAATTAAGTATTACCAGTGTCTTATACATCAGAAATTTCGAATGTTTTAGACATTCAAATAAGAGTCCTCTATTCTTATTTGAATATCTAAGAAAGGGGATTTCAATGCAACTTAGGGAGAATGTGAAAGATGTAACCATGATCATGAGTGAATATATAATGATATACAGAGATAAACGTAATAAGGAAAAAGTTTAACTTTTGAAAAAAATCCGTCATACAAATTTTGTTTTTGACGAAAAAATGCGATTGGTGTCAAATTTAAATCTTAATAGGGATTCCTTTAATTACCAGATAGAGTTCCTAAATTATACATAAATTTTATAATTCAATACATTTCAAACCAGAATCAATTCTATTCAAGTAGGAAGTTTCACACAAAATATGATCTATAATTATAAATTCTGAAAAACTATTTTAAGGGTAATATTGAAAATTAAATTTACTTACTAAATTTTCTAATTCGTTAATTTCTGTCTCCAGTTTTGTATTGTGAGGATCTTCGGCAAGAGCCTTATGAACAAAATACGTATCCTTTTCAAGTCGACGCAATCGATTTAGTGAAGATCGCACTTGTGTCTGCAATATCTGTATCGGTTTTCTTTGATCTTCAATACTTTGTAATTGTAATTTAAAGCGCATCCTAGCTAATCGTTCCAAGGCTTCTTTTCGATGTGTGTCGACATATAGAAGAAGATTATTTACAACATCCAATAACATAGCATACTGAAAATTTTTATCATAAAGAAATATTTATTTTAGATTGTTGTCAAATAGTTACCTGTAAGGAATTGGTGCAGACATCTAAATCATGATGCATTAAAGTGAATGCATTCACAGCCGTTTGCCTTCGATCCCATGGACCAACATCTTCTAGAGGTGGTGAAGGAAGTTCACCTACAGTAGCAGGATCTACACTAATGTCTCCATAATCAGCGTAAAAGAATTCACATTTACATCTGGAAACAATTCTTTGCAACTGAAAAATATGTTAATTAATATATGCTTGGTCACAAAACTTAATTAGAATATTTTGAAAACATATTAAAACTATACCTGAACTGGACAATCTTCTCCGACACTAGCAGCACCAACAGTATCACTAACAACAGCACCAACTGATACACCACTTCCAACCATATTTGGCACTTGTGGTATTTCGGAAATAACAGTAGACTCCTTTTCTTGAATGTTATCCAAAGTCAACCACATTATATTTTCTAAAAATTGAATAATTAAAAGTAAATAAATTGTTATTACCATTCTTAACTCAATAATGTCAAAGACACTGACAAGAATTGTAATTTATTAAATGCATAATCTTTAAATGAACTGCAATATCTTTCATCGACAATTTAAATACAAACTGTACAATAATTTTGTCAAGTGTATTTTATAAGTAACTGAGTTTCTATACCATTTATTGTGTCGTTTTCTCCAGCATTAACTGTTGCATAGTACTGAAGACATTCTAGAGTACCAACCCACGTAGTTTTCGTGACAAGAGTTCGGTCTTTCCAAACGGGTCGATGAATTCTTTGAACAATTTCTGCCTTGGCTGCACTCAGAATAACATATCCTTTTGTTTCACAGCCTTTTAATAATACTTGAGCATTCACCAAGGCAACTTTATAAAAGAAAATGTATTAAAAACCAAATTGCAAGATTTGTGCCGCAAAAGCATCTCTTTCTATCTCACAGTCGTATATGGGGCAAGAGAAAAAGAATTTTAGAAAAATTGATTTAAATAATAATTACCTACAATTTATATTTTACTATTTTATATAACAAATTATACTACACAGTATTATTAATATTTGTCGTTAACAAAAATGATATAATTTCTTTAATAAGAATTATAAAAATAAACTTTCTAATTACAGACAGTCAATTTATTTATGCATAATAATAAAAAAAGTAGAACTAATTTGTTTAAAATATAAAATATATTGAATAAATAAAAACCACACTGTGAACAGTACGTGTTTAAAGTATCTTGTACATTTTTTAAAGAAAATCTACAAGTGTGTACAGATGTAAACAATTTATTCATTAACCCCTAAAAGATACTCAACTGAAACAGTGATTCATTTTTTGCACGGTTCAAAATTGAAACTATTAATTTAAAAAAAAGTAATTATTGATATTATTTTTTATAATAATTTAATTATAAAAAAGTGTATAACCTCAAAAGTTAAGTATTAATAATAAGCTGCATTGAATTAATTTACATATAAGGTGGAGGTAATAATTGTTCTGTATAAGATTAAAACACAAAACTAGCATATAAAAGCATAATTATTATCCAACAATATTGTTTACATGCATTTAATACAATTTTTATATTAATCTGCATAAAATATTTTAATGGCAAATGCTTACTAATGAAACTGAATTCTATTTCCTGTTTGTTGATTTACATCCAAAAGTAACCCAGTATTTAACCATTATGTTGCTTGTTAATATTGCACTTTTAAATTGTATATGGCGTAGTGACTAGTGCGACAGAGTAAAACATACTAAAAGTGAGAACGTTATACGACACAACGACAACTTGCCTACCCACAGATTTTGCCTCACTATTTCCCTGTGTTAACACATGTTGGTTCCCAATCCAGTATATGGTATAACATCCTTTTAAAGTTATCAATTGTTTCCAAGTAAAAATTTAAAAAAATCAAAATAAATACTATGTTTGTGAAATAAAAAGTTTTATAATTGTAAAAAATAATTTGTTATTTATATAGATGTTGGCATCTATACTATGACCAGTTACAAGAATTTATTGTTTGCAGTTAATTTAAGGAGAATTATTAAAGCCTCGTTCATACTCATCCAATTTTTTAATTTTTTCTGCTATTAAAAATGGTAAAAACTGTAACCAACGACCACAAGTAAATTTTAATTAAAAAAAAGAACAAATATTTGTAGGGTAAGTTAGGTAAAGTGAGTATTTTGGCTTACCTCACTTGTAAAAAGAAAAGCACCAATTATAAATTGTGCTACAAAATAAAGTTTGCAGTTAATTTAAACGGAATTATTTGATTATATTTTGGAATTACTTAATATAGATGTATCCATAGTATGACCGGGTACAAGAACATTTATCAGAGATGCCCTTGTTTTGTTGAATGTGCAATAGTTGATAAAGTTTTTTATGTTCCCGTCAATTGTTTTCCAATATAGGACCCAGTATTTATACAAAAAAATATGAATATTGGTATCCTTACTATTGACGGGTACAAAAGAAATTAATATCAGGGCAGAGAAGCTCTTGTTTTATTGGATGAGCAATTGTTAAGACTTTTTTTGTGTTTTCTGTCCAGTGTTTTCCAATACAGGATCCCATATTAAAAAATAAAATTATAAATGTTTGCTTTTATACAATACCCGGTATAAGAATCAATATCTGTGCAGAAAAGCCCTTTTTTTAATAAATGCGCAATAGTTGAGACAGTATTCAGTTTTCAGTCAAGTATTTTTTAATGGCATCCATATTATTAATTGGTATAAGAATAAAACAAGAAATTTTTTTGCCCCAAATTTTAACTATTCATTTAAAAACTCTCACCATAATACGGAATATACAAGCTATTAGCTTCTTTTATTTCACTAGAAATATACTTACTATTCCAATTTTTATGTTGTACATCATCTTCTTGACAAGCTTGTAATCCCTGCAAATGCTGTTGTCGTGTTGCCGAAGATAAATCATCACTAAAAACTACAGCCTTATTTTCAGCTTCTGCAATCAATTGTTGTAACATATTTGCCGCATGACCTGATTGCATTTTGGTAAGAGGTGATGGAGTATCTTGTACCGCTGCTGCAGACTGCAGGGCCTGCAAAATAACAACATAAAACAAAAATCAAATTTTTTAATTAAACTTTCATGATTTAATTTTAATATATTGTACCCACATAAATTATAGTTAAATGACAGAAGGAGGTGGGAAGAGTTGTAACTTGAGACAAACTTTTGATTCAAAACCTGTGAGAATTTTACTGCAGTACAAAACTTTTCAATTTTGTAAATAAAAAATAAATTTGAATTTTGAAGAGCCCCATTTCGTAGAAATTTAACTAGCCACTTTAGTTCCATTTGAACCAAAATAGATTTAATTAGGCTAAAACAATAATGAGGTCGGTTCAATGTATATAGCCCACCAAAGTCAAATTGATTGATGGCCAAAGACGCTGTGACATACATTTTGGTAAAATCTTCAAACTTTTCTTCAAAATTTTGCGTTTTCTTTAAAACTTTGTCTAAATTTTGTACCTTAAATAAATTCTCTGATCAATTATGCATAAACTTTTTTTCTTGAACATCTTTTTTTTAAATATGGTTTAGAATTTATCAATCTCCCGCAATAAATTGATTTAGTCTTTGATAAATATTATGCAACAAATATGTACTTTCATAGATTTGATTTCATTAAAGAACTATTTGCTACAAAAACTTTGTATGCTATAAATGGGTTGTCTATGCGATTTTGACGTATTTCTGAACATAAGTTGTTCAATGCAAAAAATGGTAATCACAGAATTTCTTATGAATTCCCAGCAACACATTATATTATTATCTGCATTTTTTTTACATATTATTCATTATCTTTGTGCAATTTTGAAATTATATTAATAACCTGTATAGCAGCATTCGGAGGTGTTCCAGGTCCTTCTGTATTCCTCCGCTTCAATGGTGTTGTATTTGCTTCTTTCCTAAAACCTTTTAATGCTTCCGTTGACAGATTCTTTTTCATTTGCTGTAATATAAAATACATACATTAAATAATAACTAACTTTACAAAATATTCTTACCTTATTTTTCATAAAAGTATCAAACAGGGCCAATGCAACATTTCTATTACTTTTCGTCCATGCTCCTTTTAAATCATAAACAACCAATCTATGTGTCGGAGTATCCTTATTCCTTTCCCCAACATGTTCCCTATTTTGTAAAATTGTTTCTCTACCGTATGAAACCTTATCCACTGATAAACAATAACATTTTTCCACTGGTTGCCGTAATGACATTGGCTCATTTTCACCCTCCAGCAAAGCACTCTTCAACCATATTTCCGAATCGTTTAATTCAGAATTCATATACATTATAGCCCACTCTGCTTTCGGACGATGTTTTAAGCCATCATCAATAGGTGTTATGGATAAAATATGTTCCGAACTAGAACTCAATCGTCCGCCTAGCAACTCACAACCTCTTTGCATAGCAAAAGACATCCAATAGCACACTTGAAATTTATGCAGCCCCATCAATAAATGGATTTTTTTATAATGTCTACTGAGTTGTATTTTACGCGGACGAATATTGTTGAAAATCCTACCTCGACGTGTAGGACGTGTAACGCCGGAAAGGATTAGCTTGAGACTCTCAAACCAACGTAATGTGGAACCGTATAATGATAACATTGGGCAGTCAAAATTTGATGGTGATTGATTTAATATTGGTTTTGTTTCTAATGTAATGCTCAGGTTTACATTTTGAGAACGGAATGCTCGAAATGAGTCATGCACCTTAAATAATATGATTTAGATAGATTTAATTTTTATTTAATTTGAATGAATAATTACCTGATTACTTGAATACTCTGGTATTTTATCTGGTGCACATTGTATAACGTTATGATGGTCATTAGGATCACCTAAGCAAGTCCATTGGATGTTAACTATAAGTTTTAGATTGGGAAGATGAAGCAATTGACAATCATCATATTTTGAAGCTGTTCTTACAAATATATTTAGATCTCCTTTGTATACAAATTTCGCTGTAATAAAATTATCGCATTTAATACCACAGGTGAATAAAAGATTATAGATTTCAATTTTTGACTAATTTTGACAAACAAAATAGTGCTTTGTAAGCATGCATTGTGAGTAAAAAAATTGATAAAACTAATTATATCATAAAATATAAGACCAACACCAATCATTTTATAGTAACTACACTAGCATAAATCATTTATGCTTTAATAATAACTTACCATTGGTCCAATCCATAATGACTTGACTCCAAGTTAATTCCATTTCCTCTGTTGTATTATAAGGATCGAGCGAGGCATGAAGTAACACTGTAAGCTGTTGCACCTCCATAGTCAAACGGCCATGAAAAAGAAGTCTCATCTTATCCCAGAATGGCAGTGGAGGTGATGGATCTCTGGATAAAGCAGATATTTTCTCAAAACCTTTAAAAATATAACAGAAGTTTTATTATGTATTTAATCCAGTATTAGAGACATTTACTACTTACTCAAATTACATTGCGCAATTACAGGTTCCCAACAAGGACCAAATGCATAGCTGTAGCTCTGGATTTCGCAATTGAAGTCATGGTAAAACTTTAATGGGAGAAGAGATCTTTCGATTGTTACAGTACCAAATGGATCGCCCAAATTTATAATAACGTCTCGTTTGGCTAGAACAAAATAAAAATAATTTATGCTAATTCATAAAATTTTGTTAAATTAACTACTACTAATCCCTATTATTTGAAGCAGACATGTGGATGAGGCTATAATAATGGTCAGTAATCAATTACCTACAAGCACCAACATGTTAGAAAACTGACACACGCTTGCGAACACGAATATGGTTCCTGAATAGTTATTATTTTTTGAATAATAAAAACAGTTCCGTCTTTTTATATTCATAAAACCGTATTTTTATCCATAAATCAAACCAGCTTTTCGTGTATAACTCTGAACTTTGAATGCATAAACGCCAGATATTGTGCGCATTTCATTAAACTATTGTCAAAAAGCATCAAACTTTCATCTTAAACTGTTAAAAATGCAAATTTATGCTCATAAAGTTACAAATATGTAAATCATAAGTCATAAAACAATAAAATATTTTCAGATAGAATAAAAATTCAGCCAAAAACTGTTTAGAAGTGCATAATTTTATTCATAAAATATCAAAAGTAGAAAAAAAGTGTAGTCGCTAGCATATGCTGACGACATGGTAATAATTGCAAAAAAAACAAAGAAAATGAAAGAAATGATGAAAAGTTTAGAAAGATATTTAGAAAAAAAAGTTTGAAAGTCAATGTAGAAAAAACAAAAATTATGGTGTTCAGAAAAGAGGAAAAAAAAGTGGAGAACAGGAAATGAAATGAGCAAGGTACTGCAAAGTTCAAATATTTTAAATACTTGAGATATGTTTTTTGCATAAACAACAGCAAGAGCAAGCACATTAAAAAGATGGCTCAAAAAGCAAATAAAGTAGTAGAACAAGTATGGGGAATAAGTGAAAGAAAGTTTGAGTGTATGAGAATAAAAGGGCTTATGTTTGAGAGTTTAGTTAAAAGTATGATATTGTATGGATCAGAAATATAAGGATGAAAGGAACAAGAAAAATTAAAAGCAATACATGTAAAATATTGGAGATGGGTGCTGGGTTTAAATTGGAAAAATAAGATATTGAAAGGAACGAAAAAATGAAGTTTACGCATTCGCAAACTTTTTCTATCAAATTAAATCGCGTGCTCTCGTGTTTCTTTGTGCTCTACACTTTGTTAACACGGAAATAAACCAGAAGCAATATTTGTTTTGTTCAGCGCCACGTAGTGGTAGGTTATCCAAGTTTTGCATAGCAAAGGCAGCGCCTTGTAGCGGTAGGTTCATTACATTGGTCATCTAATTCTACTCAATTACCCTTAATGCTCTTTGAATTTTCCCAATTCTTCTATACTACAAACTTTTTTGTTTTAGTTTTGCTTTATTATAGTAGTTTTAAAAATATTTTATGTTTTTTTCTAAAAATAAAAAGTTTATTTCACATTAAAAAAAATTGACTAATTTCTGAGACATATAAAAAATTACAATTTGCAGAAAAACCCAGGCCAAGTTCAGTATTTTGTCTCTGAGGCCATGCAGAATGTATCTACATTAGAATAACATAGTATTTGTGAAGTGTAGGTAAGTCACAGAACAAATAATACAGTTTGTGCAAGGAGTTGTATTTAACTCTCGGAACAGATTGGATAAAAAAGGTGTGAATTGTATGCAACTCATATGGCAGCAAATCGATGGTTAAAGTGTGAAACCTCGTAAGTCGTTTTTTTTCGTTTACGCGTTTTTTACACTAAAAGTTTATATATATTCACATTTATTAAACTGCAAATCCTCGAAACTTAAATTTAAGTCTCTGGGACTGCAGGCTCCATCTATCAAAACCCAGTAAAACTAATTCACCTAAACAATCAATTCCAAAACTAAACGTTTTTCCCTTCTCCTGTAAAATTCACTAAAATTGACTTACGAGGTTCCACACTTTAACCATCGAAATGTGTCAATAGATATTTTAAAAATATATTTTTTTTTAATTTCTTATTTATTCTGACTTTTTCAGCTACATTTTACTTGTTATTAAGTGACGGTTTTAAATATTAGATCTAATATGTAAGCTTTATACAGAATACTTTGATAATTCACAATTCATTGCATTCCAGAGAACGTTTAGCCCTTCTACAAGCATCAAAAGTTTTATATTTATTAAACAAAGATTATTCATTAAATAACTTATCACCATTAGTAAGAATTCCGCTTATTTCTTACAGAATAATAAGATTATATAACATAACAAATACATTTCTTAGATTAAAATGGATTAGTCATCTGATAAATTTGAACAAAACCTCATTTCAGTTTGATTTTATTCATTCTATGGATACAAAGCATACACAATGAGTTCTTTATTTGTAATTAGAACAATCTTAATGATGTAAGTTATAATATACATATTTTAGAAAATTATTCAATACAATTTAATTACCAGCACGGCATTCTTCAGGTTATGGAAAGACTTTACAGCAGATGATTATAACAAACCAGTTGTTATTAATATAGGTAATTACTAAAAAAAATTTATTACAATTTCTATATTTAACACATGTTTATGATTGTAGAAGCGTGCAATAAAAGCATTGACTCAACAAATTTGGTAAAAATATATGGATTTTATTATAATTATAACCCAATGAACGTAACCTTTAATTGGTATGCCAATAAAAATTATTCGGAAATATGTAATCTAGTTGAAAGTGGATATATAGGATTATTCTCTATTGCACTGGTAACTTTAAAAACCTGTTACTCTTTTATCATTTTACATCTATATTTGCAGCTGCTGTGCAATCAAGATTGGTATTATACATATGAAATCATTCAGAATTGAATTGAATTTATGAGAACAATCCTATAAAACTATTGAAGTCTTTCTTTATAATGCCATCTCGGTAATATCAATTGTTTTTTATATAACTCAAAACTAATATAATGAGTGTAAATTCAATTGCTTGCGATATTTACTACTATTCATAAAGAGTAGCCATATTTCTTATACAAAATGTCAGATAAAAAATAAGCAGCTGAATAATTTATTCATTAAATTAGCTTTGTGCAACTAAAAATATAAATATACTGTTTTACGTTTATAAAAGAATGTTTATTAATTAACTTATCAACTTACTCATGAGTATTGTTTATATCCGCTTATATCTTGCAGAATAATATAAACCTATAACATCAACAACATTCAGTTTCATTTTATACAAGGAATAAGAAGCATAAAAAATCAACTTGCACTATTTTTAAGACAAATTGCTCAAGATTTATTACTCCGGAACATGCTGAATTTGAAAATTTTACTTTGTAGGTTTCTAAAACTAGCAAATGTCTTGGGATAATCTTTCACAAAACTCTAAATTGGCATAATTACAATTTTTATCTTATTTCTAAACTTCAATTTGTAATGTATGGCTTAAGAGTTCTTAAAAAACAAATTGATTTACAACACTTAAAAACAATATACTATTTGTTCTTTCATACAACATTGAAGAATTCTTAGATTGTTGCAGAAGTGCCATTCAATAAATTTAAACTTACTTAACGTACTTTACTTTATTTGCTTTTATATTATATATATTATGTACTATATTCTGTAAATCTTGTTAAAATAAATGTGTTATTATTATTATTATTGTCACTTCATCACATGTAATTAAGATGATCTTAAAGATGTAAGTAGAATTTACATATTATATCTTACTTGTTCTAGAATGGAATCTTTACTACAAACAATTCTAATATAAGTAATTATTAACAAAAAATATTGTTACAATTTGTATATTCAATATACTTTTTATGATCATAGATACGTACAACACAAGCGTCGACTTAACAAAAATAGTAGAAAAACACAGATTTAATTATAACACCGTTTATACAAGATTGTTCAATGTTTCACACGTAAATAGATATATATATATATATATATATATATTGCTCTTTTATTATTCTATATGTTGTATATTGAAGCAGGTGTGTAACAGTAATTGGTGCTTTAAAAATGAAGAAACCATGTTATCAGAATCGCTATAAATTTATGAAAAAAATCCAAGTGAATCAATCAAGAGGTTTGTTATTCTCGAATGTGTTTTGATCTTATGTCTTAATATACTACATAAAGTGACTCAGATAATTAGAAGAATTTGTCAAATAGTGTATAGAGAAAGAAGACGTCATTATAATGCCGTCGTATTATTTTTGTATTATATTATGAATTTCAGTAACAAAACTCATAAAAATTACAATATTTGTCTCAGTTCCATTTAATAAATAAGTAAGTTATTATGTAAACAAATCTTATGACCACTAATGATACATACATTAAGAGCCAAAATTATAATAGTGGTTTAACTCACACATACGTGGATAAATGCTAACTGTCGATTAAAATATTTGGATAGCTAACTAGCGGAAATGAGCGATTAATGATTTAACTAGCAGTTTAAATAACCTTAAATTATGTGAGTTATGACAGTAATTACTTATAAGAAATGGGTGTATTATATTAATAGTGATTACTGGAAACTTACTATTGTTTATAAGGAGTTATCCATATTTATTTATTAGAAATTTTGTTGTTGTTAGATATTCAATATATTTATTAAATAAAATTTTAATGACTTTTTTTGACGCGTCAATTTATAGGTTAAGATTTTAAATATTTTGTTATCATAAAATATAGGGACGATTGTAATACGCGTTCTCTTTAACTAGCGATTTAAATTTTAACTAGCAGTTAGTAAACTTGCAGTTTAAACCACTATTGTAATATTGGCCCTAAAACAATTTTAATAAGTTTCCTTACTTTTTGTACATCCTGTATATTATATCTCTATACCAAGTTCGGCTATCTAACTTCTAAGAACAAGTGAATCGCTTTATTAAAAAAAAAACTATTTCTTCTCTAAAATTCAGAAATAAAATATATTGTACTTCAATAAACAAGAGTATTACTGGTTTTACTAAAACATTTTTGTGGTTTTGATCTCTACTATAACCTGTCAAAGTGTAGAATACTTTTTTAATTAACTCAGGGTGTATTCAAGTACTAACCTAACTTAAAAAGTATTAACAAATAAAAATTAAAATCTCTATTTAATTTATAGTTATTTTTTTAATAATTAAGTTTTGTTTATTTTTAAAATAAAACAAATCTAATTGCAAGATTTATTATGAAAAATTAAAATTGCTTATGTTTTAGAACTTCCTCAGCCACAATATATATTTTTTTTTAATAAAACAATATAAAATGCTACGCTCCCAATGCATAGTGGTTGGTTTGAATTGATCCAGTTAAACATATATTTTAATTTTTTTATAATCTTTATATTTTGAATCAGCCATGTAAAATAATTAGATACTAACTACCAAGTTATTTAGCTGTATGTTTTTTATCTAACATCCTGTTTTAATGTGAGTCATATAAACAATAATCTTAAAATCTGTTGATTGTTGCCGTTTTTGTAAAATTTGACTGCATTTTATTTCAAAAATGACCTTAATAAAAGTTTTTTAGATTTTTTAATTTTCACGTGACGTCATATCGCCGTTCCCGAGAATCAATGATGTAACTGCAACTGCAAAATGATAAATTTTTCGGAGATAGAACAATTGCTATTTTTTTATAATCGTGTTTGAAAAAAAAGTTAATTTTTTTATTGGTAATGATTAGTGACCAGATTATATGCAAATGCACATTTGCATATTTCGACCATTTTAAATAGAAAACAAATCAAATGTTTTTTTTTAATTTACTTGTTATATTGTTATATTTGTTGCCCTTTAAGAAAATAGAATTGGTTGTTATTGCAAGTATACTGAAAATTAAAACATAGATGTGTGTACCTGCCTTTATGATACTCAAAAAATCATTCAAAATAAAGTTATTTGTACGTCATATGTCTAACACCCTGTATATATGAGGTTGTATAGTTTGACACATTTCACCTATTTTACTTTATTAAAAAATTTTAAAAATAGAATTTGTTACATATTTTGTTTGTGCAACTAAAAAATGTAAATATACAATTTTATGTTTATAAAATAGTGTTTGTAAATTAACTTATCAGCTTACTCATGAGCATTGTTTATATCTGCTTATTTCTTGTAGAATAATATAAACATATGTATAACATCAACAAATTTCTTCGATAAAAATGAATTAGTCACCTGATAACTTTTTATCAACTAATATAAAAAGCATAAACTCGGCAAAAGCTCATTTCGGTTTGATTTTATCCAAAGAATAAGAAGCACACAAAATGGTTGTCACTACATCACATGTAATTAAGATGATCTTAATGATGTAAGTAGAATTTAGATATTTAAGTAAATTACTCATTCAATATAACTTAATTACTTAGCATGGCATCTTGCTTGTTCTGGAATGGAATCTATAATACAAACAATAGCATCCAACCAGCAGTTATTAAAATTGGTAATTATTAATACAAAAAATATTACAATTTTTATGTTGAATATATTTTCTATGATCGTAGATACGTACAACTCAGGCGTTGATTTGGTAGAAGAACACAGACTTCTTTATAACACCTTTTATAGAAGATTATTCAATGTTTCGCAAGTAAATTTGGTAGAAGAACACAGATTTGTTTATAACACCTTTCATAGAAGATTGTTCAATGTTCCGCAAGTAAATATAAATATATATATTGCTCTCCTATCATTATATATGTTGTACAACAAAAATTGGTGCTTTATTCTAGAATTTGTTTTGATATTATGTCTTATTGTACTCCATAAAGTGACCTGGCTACTTACAAAAATCTATCAAAATATACATAGAGAAAGAAGACGCTTATAATGCCATCGTATGATTTTTAAACTTTAAATTTCAGTAACAGAACTTAAATTACAATATTTTTCTCAGTTCCATTCAAATTGTACTGTCGCAAATATGCATTACTTAAAGGTGACATAAAATTTAAGCAAATCTCAAAACGTCATTTCAATTGTTTCATCCTTGGTCATACAATTCCTAAAGAAGTATGGCTTAATGATGTTTTAAAATTTATAACAGCAAACAAAACCTGCAACTTATTTATAATTATATTCTGTCACATGTCTGTAAGAAAATAATGTATATATGAATATAACTATTTGTGTTATACTAAATTGTAAAATGTGAGACGCCAAACATATGCGGCATTGCCCAATGTTCCAATACTCAATGCTTAAAAAATATCAATATTCCATTAAACCTGGCTTAAAATATTATTATTTATAAGTAAACCTAAAAAGCATAAACAATGCAAGTGGTCATTAATGTATGCATACATTTATAAATTTGTAAAAATAAATGTCTAAATCTGTTATGTATAATAAATAAGTTTTACAATAATTTATAAACCAGTATATTTCCTAAAGAACATAACTTGACTCAATTGGTAAATATTTCAATTTCAGAATAACAAGATATTAATAACAAAATGTGCAATATTAATTAAAATTATATTTTATATACGATATTTTTTGTGGTTTATGTTCAATTTGTCAGTGATTGTCATGAATTGACAATTTGATCATAAACTATAAGAAAGTGTATAGGCTTTCCCAATAAGAGGTTTCATTTTGATATAAAAAAAAAACGGGTATTTTTTAAGAGAAATCAATAAATGTTTATTTCATTGTAAAGAGGATGGTATGTTGCAGTACCACATTCTTTTCATGAAATTTTCCATGACCAATTCGCACATTTGCGGCTGTATGTCCTCAATAATTTCACAAATTCCATCTTTAAGGTCTTGACTCGATTGTGGAGCATTGGCATAGACCTTATCTTTTACGTGGCTCCAAAGAAAATTGTCTGCATTTGAAGAACCCAATCAGCAAAGATACGACGTTTATGGTGATCGACCGGCTTGAGTTTTTGTGTTAACTAAACTTTAAAAGCCTTAAGACTTAAGTCTTTCTTCAACACTACAAGCTACATCAGCAATATTCTCATGTGTTCTTGAGCGGTGCACACGGTTTCGATTCTTCACATCACAAACTTGTCCCAACAGCTCAAATTTTTCCACCAGGTTTACTATTGCCAGCCGAGAAGGTGCTATACAACAACCCAAAAAAATTTTCACCATTTTTGTAGTGAATTTTAATCATTTCAATGCGTTGTTGAAGCGTGTATCATTCCATTTTTAATAATGACGTAGTTTTTACTTGTCAAATGATAATAGCTTCAAAATTGACAGTAAATTGTTTCAAAAACATAAAATTAAATTTTTCTGCAGCCTACAAGGCCCATGACAGACCGTCATTAAAAAAATCATAGTAGAATCTTAGCAAAAAAAATGTTTTTTAATTTTTAGACTTTCTCAGTTAAATAAATACTTTTACGCTAATTTAAAATGTAAATGAGGAATATTAGCAGTTTCAAATAATAGAGACAGGTAATAATTTTCATTACTATATACAGTTGTTTCACAGAGTCACAAAAACCATGTTGACCGTTGTAATAAACTATAAAATCAATATATTTGAGTTTGGTCAAAAAAGAAAATCAGTTGTTAAATTAAGTGTTGGAAATTTAGCAGATAAAAAGTGCATGGATTCCAACAACATAGTGAAAAACGCAATTGATATTAAGCAAAAACTAGACAACCTACTCATGATAGATAAAAAAATCATGAGAAAAAATTAAACTTTTCATTCCCATCAGATAACAGTAGAAGGAGTTATATGCATTTTGCCTAAAAATTGTATAACTAACCCCCCTACCAAAAAAAGTGTATTGAAAATTGTTTTGGAGTTGTCATATTAATATTTTATGTTTTCCATACACATATTACATATCAGTTTGTGAGACAATAAAGATTTGTTTCTTTTACATCATATTGGTTTCCATGCTTATTAAAAAAAGTATAAAGGCATTCTATGTTCCATACCCACATTTTAATATATTTTAGCAAGGGCTTTGGGAAAAAGTTTGGAATAAATTTGTAACTTCATAAATTTTTATTGTGATCTTTACTTATGGCAATTTGGATTATCAAAAATAAAACAATCTAACTATATGAAGCTTATTCATATATTTATTTTGATCATATATATTACTTTTAGATTTAGTACAGATTGTAGATAATGTAGAAATAATTCATTATAAAATCAAACTTTAAATTGCATTTATAACCATAATTATAATTATTATTTTTCAGTTCTGCACTATTTTTTATGTATAACAAATATTATGAATGTTTAATCTATAACAATTGATCATGTACAAACAAAATAATTATTAAAAAAATCTGATTGCATCTAATTTATCCTGCATGAAGGACAAAAAACAAATCATCAGATTGTAATCTATACTATTTAAAATGATGTGTTTGAAACATATTGTATTCATTATTCCAATATTTCTGGTAGTACTCAAAACCTGTGTAAAGTGCAATAATGCTTGGAAAAGGCAAGTTTGTGTTTTTCGTAGTGATTGCCTTGTGCATGATCTTTGAAAACACACACGGACTACCTCATTCTCAAAGCAGGGTAAGTACAATTAATTTACCATTTACCATTTTTTATTATTATTGTTTCATATAATATTCAATAAATATAAATTATTTATTTATTATTACAATCACTTGAAAATGTTATTAAAAATAATGAAACTGGTTGTGAAAATAAAATATATAAATTATATGAAACAATAATAATAAAAAATGGTAAATATTGAAAAGTTTCATAGAATTATTAAAGAAAATATTGAAAAATAATACCTGATTTTTTTTTTTAAATAGTAAAATATTAAATAGATATTTAATATAATATAAAAGTAATCTAAAAATTCTGGTTAATTTTAATAATTAAACAATTTTTTTAGTTTATATCATATTTTCCTTTGCCACCACATTATATTAAAAACAATTAACAGTATTTGTTTTTATCATAGGTCAAAAGAGGTTCAATTCCTGGCATAGATGATGCCGTTCAAGGCTTAGTATCAATGGTAATGGACGTTATTGGCATGGTAGGTGATGCAACTGAAGGCTTAATACCATCCAAATAAATGATACTTTTAAACATAAAAATATTGTAGATTGCACCATATTCTTTATTGTCAAACAATAAAATTATTATATAATAAATAATGCTTTCACCTACCTCGTCTTGGTGCAGATTGTTCAGCCCCAACAAGTTGACCGCATATATACCACTGTCTAATATGCAGCAACGGTTGTGGGTAATCCCTTAATTGAAATTTCCATTCCTCACATCGCAATGAAACAACACGGCACCATAATGTAGAAAATTCAACACCTTCTTCAGGCCAAGGTGTTTCCGAATCAATTTCTTGCATCACTTTTACTACATTGTCAGTACCATGAATTGAATAATCAGCTAAAACCTGAAATAGCATATGGTTATGCTATTTTTATATTAATATTATTTACTTACCATAATTTCAATGTTGGTCATACTCCAAGCAAATAATCTAGTTCGAGGTGGAGAGGTAACAAGCATTTGTTTTGATCGTTGTATGTAAATTTCAGCATTCTTTTCTTTTAAGTTTGCATATAATTCCTCAACTTTACCTGCTGGAAGATGTAGGTGTCTTTTAATTAATTCGTCCACCTTGAACAAAAATCAAACAATGAAAGTATAAAAAAATTAATTTAAAATTAATCAAATTTTACAAAATTCAGACAGTTCAACAAATTAAATTTTTTGCCAACAATTATAAGCAGCTTTTATTATACAACCTTAAAATTGTCTGTCAAAGTTCTAAAACTAAAACATTTAATAGCCCGTTGAACGTAATGTAATCAGTCAAAACTAGCTGGGAACATACTAAAAGTACTTTTAAGTACATAAAATTTCTAAAATTGTATCTATACTCCCTATAAAGTAGCAACAAATACAAAACCTATCAAAACTTTATCAAACTAATACAAGACTTTAATTAATTGCAAAACGGCTTAATAAAAAAAAGTGTGTAAATTGCAATTTATTATTGGAGTGTTTGAGCAAAAAAGATTCAAGGTAAGTAGAGAGCAGAAATCATATAATTCTTACCTTATCTGCAAGTTTCTTTTTTCTTTTTAAACTCTCATTATACTCATCTTCCAATAATTCAAAATTATCCCTTAATTTTACTTCAAATGGATCATCAGAGAGTTCAAACAAAAATTCTTTAATCTGTAACATAAACAATCACTAATGAATTAAAATTTTATTACCTCCATTATGAATCTTACATTAATAATCATATCTCCTGGTAAAGGACTTTGTTTTGTGAATGGTTTCTTTTTTTTATTATGTACTATTTTAAGCCATTTAAAGATGGATATAAACTCATTCTGTATTGCATCCGAATACGCATGTTGATAAGGAAATATTGCTTTAAATACATCAATATTGACGCCCCAGGTTTTATTCCATGACAACTCAAACGTTTCATTATCCAATCTTTCACTTTTAATCACTTCATCATCAAAAATAGGCCTTACATTGATTCCTTGGAATGTAAACACTTCCGCATCATCGACTGAAATAATTGTCGCATTATTTGTTAACGTCAATCCATCTCTTGATTTTGTTACTGACATTTTATCTAAAAAAATAATATTATTTATCATCAAATAATAATGTGATAAGTTAGCACATAATAAATAAAACAATATATACCTAATGATACTTTAGCTGTATGTGTATCAGAAATCTTCATATGGAATGAGAATATCCCAGCAACATCAAGAGTATAAACTTTATCACTTGGACTTTTCTTTGCAACACTTTCAATGCCCATTTTGTTTTTAAATATACCCAAAAAATCATTAATATCACGAACCATATGTAATATCTTTAGATGTAGATTTGTTGACCAATATAATTCAATTTCTTCAAGTAGATGAAGCTTAAATTCACGAGAGTTATGTAGTTCAATTTTTGCCAGCTTGATGTACATTGTTGGTGATTTTATGTCTTCACTGCGTACACAATTATAGTAGATGTTTAGGTTGTCCACAGCGATTGCTTTCAATTCACGTAATTGTATATGTGAAGTTGTTTTTGTTCGTTCCAAAGAGATGTCGTTTAATCGTACCACTATGTATTCTGAAAAATAACAATAATTTGAATTAGAAATTGGTTAACAAAATAATGTACAGTTGACATAGATACAAATTTCTTAAAAAACTTTAGAAAAATGTGGAAAGCATATTTGCTGAAAGAGAAGAAAACAAGAGCAGTTTCTTATCACAAAAGTATTACATGGAGAAAACTATATTTTTTCTTATCAGAATGAAATGCACTAGTCAAAGAAGATCCAGAAGGTCTCATACCAAAAAACAAATTTTTTCAAACAATAAAAATTAAACAATGTTAAAATCTAATTTTTGATAATCTATATTAAGATCAGTAGATATATTTAATGTAGGAACTGTATTGAAACCAGCAGAACAAAAGAATAAAAAAAAATACTTTGCTGCACTGAGCATTTGAATGCGAGAGTTTGCACAATAGAACTTCAAATAAATTGAAGGCCTTTGAAAAGTCATAAATAATAAAATTACTTGTTTGAAAGTTTCATAAAATATTGTTTATTTAATCATGATTATTTTAAAAGAAGGCTTACCATTATTTTGAAGATAGAAAAAACAGTTACAATGCTGCAACACAACTTTCACAGACAAATTCCATTTATTAATTTCCTTTTTACCCATTTCCACTGCAATTTTATGTTTCAATCGATATTGATTAAAACATCTAAAAAAAATGACAAAAAATTAAAACAAAATTATGCATAAATACTGAATTAATTTACTCCACAGCTTTTAGTACATATTCACCAAGATTTTTTGACCATTCCAATTGCAAAGTATCCAACAAACTTTCAATTTTCGTTTCAGTTTGTTTATGGGTACCAAATTTGATTAATGCCATACCCAGATAAATCGGCGTTCCACAAACGTGTAACTTCTTTGGTATATTAGGCTCCTGAGTCCATTCTTTAAAACTCCACCAAAATGATTCAACCAACCATTCAGTTTGCCAATGTCTATTAGCCAAAAGTAATCTTGGGAAATAAGTGGTGTAAGTACTACCTGAAAATTATAAATGCATATATTTTATAAATATAATTAGTGATAAAAAATACCTCGAATTTCTTCAGATTGATTTAATATTAATTTGGCCAAACTAAATCCAACAGAAGAATTATGACCAAGTAATTTTACAATAGCTGATATTCCTCTTAATTCTGCACAACCGTTTATAGTATAAATTTTTGATATTTTTTCAAAAAGTGATATTCCTTTAGTTACTTTTTCAGAATGATTAATAATCAATTTGTTTTTTTGGCTTTTATTTTGTAGGAAATTTGTAGAGACCCAATTATGAATTGTTTCGTGATCATAAGTGACTGTTAGGGTGTTTAAGAAAAGAAATACATCAATTATTGTTGAATCAAGCTGAAAAAATAAATATATAAAAATGTTCAGATGTTTTATTAAATAATTACCTTAGCATCTAGTTTTAGTTTTTTAAGATATAACAATTGTTCTCGATTATTTTGTAATTGTAGATTATCCATATTGAATGAAAAGAATAAATTAGGAAGGTTGTTTATTTCATCAACTGGATTAATCCCTATGAATCTGGCTATCTAAGGAGGAACTAAAATCCGTTCTACTGTTTTCTCTGATACCCCTAAGTGATGTTTCATCTATTTTAATAACAAAATTCTGAAAACAACAAATTAATACAAACATAAATAAATGTAATAAAATATACTTTTGGTATGATTGGTGCAAATCTAATAAAAATGTCATTATCGTAGCTCTTTTTAATTGTAGGCTGTCTTTTCGTGTGATTTTCCTGTGCTAGTATATAAAACCCATCTGTAATTATAGCACTAGTTTGCCACATCCCAATCGTTAGTTTCTACAAATTAAATATTTTCAATATAATAGTTAACTTGGCAACTAACCAACTTAATTCTTATTACTTACTTCAAATGATAAAGCTCCCTGTGCAACTAAAGTTGCTTCCAAAGTAATAGCAAAACTCAATTCGCCCAAACAAGTATCATCATTCATTTTCTTTTCAGAATGCCGTAATACTTTAGCAGTTGCCTCAGCCATATTAACGTTCACCAACAAAGTTCTAGAATTTTGAACAATGCTTCCATCCAAATGCAGTTCACTTGCAGTAGCATGTATTAACCAACCTGGAGTTTCTGATCGTAATAACATTGCTGATATATTATAGACATGTATTGCCATAAACTAAAATTATTAAAATGTAATATCGTTTTTAAAATAGTTAGTTATATTTTACCTGTGCAAATGTTGTAATAAAATGTGGTATTTTTTTATTTCTAAAATCAAGCGGCACCTTCTCAAACTCCTCAACATGTTGCACCTCTTCTTCCTTACCAATATCCTTATTAATTCTAACATCTTTAATGACTAGTGTTACCAATTTGGTTATTTCCGAGTTTAAAAAACTGCTTTTCACACTTATTTCTTCAATATGCTAAAACAATATCAACAGGTTTATTTGATTTGGTTGCACTTGATATTACTTACAACTGTAAATCCCTTCTTTGATAAGTTTACATCACATAGTTTCAAATAGGGTAAACCAATTCGACCAATTCTCAGCACAATATTATATTTTCTTTCAAAATACCAGGCTATCAGTTTGGGAAGTACCCTAAAATATTTTAATTTACCAGGTTATGTTTTGCTTTTTGTACAAGATTAATATATATTAAACTCACCATGATATCAGACAGTAACACACTACAAACACAATCAGTAATCCTAAAACCATTTTTAGAATACAAATAAAATCATCTTAAAATTAAATATTTACATGATACTTTTTGACAAGTGTCAAAAAGTGTATTATTTTAAGTGGGTATTACAGGGACTTTTTATCATTTTAAATTTGATTGTGTATACAGGATGATTCACGAAAATATGATGTACTTAATAAAATACAGGGTGTAACAAGTATAAGTAAACAAAACTAAATAAATAATTAATGAATTATTAAATCATTGAAATTAATATAACTAACTATTTCACAATTAATAATGTTATATTTTAAATTTTCGCGAATATAATTATTTTTATTTTTATTTATTTTCGGTTTTTTTCGCGTATCACGATTCATTATATTTTGACGTTTCGGCAGAATCTCATCTGCCATCATCTGGAGACATTTATTATATCTATTTTTAATATAATATAATATATATCAATATGACATTGATATATAAAACTAATTTTGTTGTCAAAGCTAACTTACAAGAAACTTTATTAAGTGTAAAGTTTCTTTGTCTGACTTCTGGTAGTTGGTCGATTAAGTAATTTTTCTGGGAGAAACTGATTGTGATTTGGGTGCTGTATTTAAATTAGATGTTGTTAGTAAAGAAGCTGTTAGTGGTTTTTTTGATTTTAATTTAGTTGTTGCTAATGCTGTTTTTTAAGTAGATGGTAAACGTAAAGAATCATCTCTTATTTAGATTGTCTTGTCTTTTTTTAAATTTTGATGGATTCTCTAGTTATCCTAGTATAAAAATGATATAATAAAATTTTGCTAAAATTTTAGTTCCTTCAAAATTAATTTTGTGATTACTTGAATTTACATGTTCCGTTAAAGATGAAGTAGATTCATTTTTTTGAACTTGTACAATCTATTTTTGCTTAAATGAGCGAAAAATGGCTTTAAAAAGACTTTTTTAATTTCCGTTTTTTCTGAAAATAGATACCGATACGTACCCGGCGGCAAATGATTTGTTATTTTATGAACTTTGATCTAAAAATGTTGCATGTTGAAGTATCTTGTAGATACATTGATGTATATCTCTTCGATTGTAAACACATTTTATGAAATGAAGTTAGGTCAACCTAACTTCAAAGTGATGCCACATTGCAAAATCACAATATAATTAGATTTACAAAGACTTAAAATGTTCTTTATTTAATACCATTTCTAAATGTTTTAGGTTTTTTATGATCACTGAAGTACTTCTGGAGATATAGTGTTTCAAAGTTGGTCATTTTTGACAAAAAACGCAAAAATTGACATTTTTAAACAGGTGTAAAATTTTTTCATCTATTGACTTGAAATGCTGGAAAAATATTCTTCAAACATGTATAAATAAATTCTAAAAGTTTGAATATGAAACTCAGAGTTTGAAGTAGTTTCATTTGACAAAATAGTCGCACTTGGTAGCACTAATTCAATAACTTTTGAAATTATTTGTCAAACGCGTCTTACATTTTTTATTTGTTTTTGAAGTAGAAAACGATGAACAAATGCTAAGTATTTTCTAGTTCTAGTTTATCAAATGTGAGACGCTCTTGCCCACAAAATTTAAAAATTTTCAAACGCATCTAGTGCAAATGGAAAATACTTAACATGAGGTCTAAAAATTTTAATGTCAGTACTAAATAAATAAATTGGTTTCAGCTTTAAATTATTGTACTTAAGTTTGGCAACAGCGTCGGTCAAACCTAAAGTGAAGCTACAAATAAAAACAAAGCCATAATCTGATCTGCTGCGTGTGATTTAATAACTGTAAAATCTCATTTAAGTTTAGTTAAACTGTCAATTTATAGTTATTTTAATAATAATACTTAATTACAATTCATTTATGCCCGTATTACACTGCCAATAATTATATCTTAAATTATATATATATATATATATATATATATATATATATATAAATAATTAAATCTTAAAAAATCTGTAAAATGCACAAAATATCATCAATCTTATTGTAGATTAATTAGATTATATAAAAAAAAATAATTAGATTATTAATGAAAATTCAATAACATGAAGTTAGCTACCATCCTTAAAAAAATCGCATAATGTTAAAATATTCGCATTTTTTTAACTTGACACATTTTTAATCGCAGAAAAAATAAAAAAATATGAACGAGGCTTTACTTGCTAGAAAATAAAAAGTAACCATTGCATTGATTACAATTGACAATTTTATAACTAATAATTATATACATATCATTTTCTTAATCTATTTCATGAGTTTACAGAAAAGAATCTTGTAGTTTTTGTGTATACATAAATACATGTCCAATGTTCTATTGTATATATATTCAATGACCTCTTAATACCGTTATAAGTGTCGAGGTGTCGGACACACCGAGCCACAGAGAAGACATGTGTATGTATAGATACCTTTATGAGGTAACGGACCCATATTTGGAAGAACGCTACGCTCGGCATTACTTTGGGTTTACCCATCCAAGTTGTGACCAGAGCGGCCGTTGCTTAACTTTTGTTAGCGCTGGTATTCCAATTCCAATTCCAATTTAAAAATTCTTTATTTTCTACTATTTACAATATTTACAAGAAAAGCAAATTTGCACAAAAAATCATAAAATAATTAACTCCTACCGACATGTCGGTTCATTCAATAATAAAATAATATATAATATGTTTACATACATAACTTTACAATAGGTGAGGACATTTTTATTTACAAATATCACTTTATAACAATTACAATTTATTTACATTTATATGTACATTACAGGGAAAGCTTTTAAAAACCCTGTTTAAGGTAATGATTTGTGAGTGAAAATGGGCAGCCTTTGATAGGTCAGCCTGTGTTTGGAATTAATCTCTGATGATCGTTGGTCAGTGATTGTCCTTGTTAGTCGGTTGTGTCTCAGTTGATTTATATAGAATTTTTGTGACTGCGCGTTAACGAAGTCACTGATTCGGGGTATGTTGGATAAGTTGTACAGATCATCAATTCTTGTGTATCTGTCTTTATTCAGAATGAGTCTTAAAAGTTTATTTTGGTAAACTTAAAGTTTCTTAATGTGTGTCTTTGTTGCACCACACCAGATTGGTGCAGCATATGTCATGATGGGTCTTATAAGTCCTGTGTAAATAAGTCGCTTGTTAGTCTGATTGAGTTTACTGGATTTGCTCATCTGTGGGTAAAGTGTTCTCAGTGCGCCATAACACTTCTGTATAGTCCCGTCTATGTGTGTCTTGTAAGTAAGTCTTTTGTCCATCTTTACGCCTAGATGTTTTACGTTAGCCGACTCTACCACAGGCTTGCCATAAAGTTTAAGTGGCACACACACTGATAAACACGTGAATTTCCGAGAGAATATAATAGCTTCTGCTTTGGCAGCGTTTAGCTTGATCTGCCATCTCTCAAAATATTTCACTAATACATCAGCATGTATTTGTACTTGCTTGCTGGCTACAATTGCACTGTGCGAATGAGCGTATATTGCTGAATCGTCGGCGCAAAGAGCTGTTTTTGTTTTAAATTTTGTCGGTATATCATTAATGAAGATGTTAAACAGCTTGGGTCCCAGAATTGAACCCTGAGGTACCTCTGTTGCAATGATCTGTGATTCTGATGAGCTTTCGTTAACTCTGACAGAGAACGAGCGCCCTTCAAGATATGAGTTTATGAGGATGATAATACTGTCTGGAAAATGATAATGAATGAGTTTATATATGAGTCTCACTTGCTATACTTTGTCAAACGCCTTTTCTATGTCAAGTAGTAGCATTGTTGTCACATTATTCTTGTTGAAATTAGTAAGGATATCATGTGCAATGCGTACTACTTGTTGAGTGGTATTGTGTTTGGCTTTAAATCCAAATTGGTGGTCAATGATTATATTGTGCTTTTGGTCATACTGGTCCATCCGTTCCAGTATAACTTTTTTGGCCAGTTTACTCAAGACATTTAACAGGCTAATAGGCCTATAACTAATTGGCAAAGTTTTATCTTTACCAGGTTTTAATATGGGGATGATGGTTGCTGACTTCTATACTTTGGGAAAGTATGAAAGCTTTAACATGTTGTTAATGATGTGTGTCAGCTGTACTATGGCTTTTTTTGTGAGTTTTTTTAGTACAGCATTGGTGATAGAGTCCGGTCCAGGTGCTTTACGTGAGTTTTGTCTGTTTATTATTGTCCGTATTTCCCTAGGCGTAGTAAGTTGTTTATGGCAGTCTGTTGGTAAGATGTTAACAGTTGCCAAGTATTCCTGAACTGTTTCTGTTATATGTCTATGTTTGTCGTTGTCAGTCAAATCTAGTTTGTGAGCGTCTCTAAAAACTTCGGCCATTACTTGCGCTTTGCCTTTGTCAGCCATGACAGTTGTGCCTCCGTGTTTGAGCGCTGGTATCGGGTCAAACTTTGTTTTCATTGACTTTGTCAGTTTCCACAAAGAATTGTCTCTCGTTGTCAGGTTTTCTAGTTGTTGAGTCCATCTGTCATTATTTAGTCTATTAATAGTCACCTTAATGAGTTTGTTCAGCTCTTTCAGGTTTTGTTTGTCAGTCAAGTCTTTTGTTCTTTGCCATTTCTTTTTGGATCGGGTTCTTTCTCTAATGAGATCTGAAACTTCACTAGAAATAATGACTTTGTACGGAAAAAATATCTTTTTTCGTACTGTTCTGTCTCTGGCACTTTTAATTATTTCTGTTAGCTTAACTGTTTCAACGTCTAGTTCGTCTGTTGATTGAATGTCATTGTTAACTAAAATGTTTGTGTCTAAAATATTTCGAAAAGATGTCCAGTCGGCGTTTTTGTAGTCAAATACTGTTCTCGTCGTATTGTTTTTAATGTGCTTTATTAAAGAGAACAGTATGGGGTCGTGGTCTGAGTCCAGCTCTTGCACAGTCCACAATGATAATGATTAGTGAAACGAAATAATGTGTTGCCGTTGGTGTTGTTACAGTGACATTTTCACGTGTTGTGTCTGGCATTAAAGTCTCCAATTACAATAATTTTCTGTCCAATGTCAAGTAAGTTTTGTACGTCCTTGTCAGAAAATTTGTTTAACGGTCGATTGTACACTGATATAAGGTCTGTTCCAACATACGATTTGAACGGTTTGCAAACCGTTCAAACTATGCACACAAACAAATTACTGTGTATAAAAGATTGCATACGGATGACAAATATTTGTTTGTATGCACAGTTTGGACGGTTTGCAAATTGTATGTTGGAACAGACCTATAATAAATGTGTCGTCGGCGAGTTGAATTGCAATGTTTTCTATTGTCGTGTCAATGATTTGATTTATATGTATATGTGGTACAGAGTTTTTAACAAGAATGGCCACACCTCCTGCACCGTCTGCTCTGTCATTTCTGAAAATTGTGTAGCCACGTATTTTAACATATGGTCATAACGTCTATGTCCATTCGTGTTAAAAACTCTGCAAGAATTGCTTTTTTAGTCATTAAGCCGTTTGCATTCCAGCCACAGACAAGTAAATTATCCATGACTTCCTTCTAGATTTGCATAAAATTCCGCCATGGCGTGGAACTTGTCTGTGACTGTTATGCAGTGGTCCAATATACGATTGAGTTCTTTCACTGCACACAACATAAAATTTAAGTCTACTTTACCGTGTAGCACATTCACTCGTTTTGCAGTTCAAAGAACGTGTTGTTGCCAGGGACGGTGGTTGGCTGCTTTGGTGTACTCCATGCGGGTACGGTGCGTTGATGTGTTGTGGGCTGGGCTTGCTGCAATTGCAGGGTTTGGCGTTGCTGTGGGTATTGCTGTGGTTGAGAGTTTGTCCAGCGCGGCTCAAGAAATTCTTGTCTGCTGCTTGTATCTATTCTTCTGACGGTTCTTGGTATTGGCGGTGGTTGATCCATTTTCTTTTTGTTTAGTTTTTCTAGATATGTTGAACATTTGCTGTAATTTGCTGGATGTTATTCATTGCAATTTACACATTTTGGTTTGTCTTCTATTGGTTTTGTGCACTCGTGCGTCCTGAGCACATTTTACGCAGCGTGGTTGTATGTTGCAATTAGACGTCGAGTGTTCCCATCTTTGACAACGGCGACATTGCGTGATTTCTCGAGACTTCATATACGTTTCCCATTCAACCTTAGTGTGAAGTAAGTATTTGCATGATACATTAAGTTGTTTTTCAGTAACAGTTGGGTTAGTGATAACTAGAAAATAGTTGCCTGTATGTGTATGCATTTTAAAAACTTTGCTTACACTAACGTTTTTTTCCTTCAAAGCTTCTAATATTTCGTTGGAATTCGTATCTATAGCAAAACCTTTTGCTACAAAGAATGTGTTTTGTTGTTTTTAGCTGTGTAAGAGTAATAAAAGTTTTTGTTCTTGAGGTCTTCTTTCATCGCTAACTAGTCATTATAGTTGGTGGTTTGAATTAGGCGCTGGTATTTGTACATGCTCTCTCTGCCGTACTGCCGACTTATGTTCCATTGTATTAAATTAAATTATTTTAACGCATATGTTCAGTACCCGTTTTCATGTTACTGAAGCATACTCAAGTAAGGTGTGACGTCATCAGTAATATTGCCAGAATACAAGTAAAGTGTAACTGCAACTTACCAAAGCTTACTTTTTCTCGCCAGAAAATAACTTTATATTCATAATTAAATTGATCAATAATTCAAACAAGAAAATTTAAAATTTCACGTATCACATAAAATCAACTCAAACGGTAAAGCAAAACACACTGCACAGTCGACAGAGATCAAAACAACTGCTTGATTCTTACAATTTTTTACATTATATAATATACAGATGACAGATGACAGATGACAGATGACAGATGACAGATGACAGATGACAGATGACAGATGACAGATGACAGATGACAGATGACAGATGACAGATGACAGATGACAGATGACAGATGACAGATGACAGATGACAGATGACAGATGACAGATGACAGATGACAGATGACAGATGACAGATGACAGATGACAGATGACAGATGACAGATGACAGATGACAGATGACAGATGACAGATGACAGATGACAGATGACAGATGACAGATGACAGATGACAGATGACAGATGACAGATGACAGATGACAGATGACAGATGACAGATGACAGATGACAGATGACAGATGACAGATGACAGATGACAGATGACAGATGACAGATGACAGATGACAGATGACAGATGACAGATGACAGATGACAGATGACAGATGACAGATGACAGATGACAGATGACAGATGACAGATGACAGATGACAGATGACAGATGACAGATGACAGATGACAGATGACAGATGACAGATGACAGATGACAGATGACAGATGACAGATGACAGATGACAGATGACAGATGACAGATGACAGATGACAGATGACAGATGACAGATGACAGATGACAGATGACAGATGACAGATGACAGATGACAGATGACTGTGATGGTTTCGGTAGTACAATCAAACAAACTGCCATGCGCCATTGTTTAAGATCTCCTTCAGAGAAGCAAATCACTACCCCTCTTGAGATGTTTCAATTTGCATCTATTGAAATTGATAGTATTATTTATTATTTTGATATTGCTTTTGCAAATATCGGTTCTTTTTGTTAAAACTCTTTAACTAAATTGGCATTTATTTGTGAAATATTTTAAAATACTTGTAGTATTAGCTTAAAGTACAGAGCGTCATTATAAGCCGTTCTTGCTCTAATGTTTATATATTTGTTTGTAACAACTCTTAAGTATCCTGAGATTATCAGCTGGTTGAGTTGTTTGTGTCAAGTATTTTGATCGTTGACATTGACGTATTCTGCGGTCAACCATTGTTTTCTTTAGTAAATATCAAAATAGTGGTGAATATGAATTATTTCTATAAATCTTGTGTGATTACTTTAAAGAAAAATTGAACAGAAAAAAATCTAGACCTTGTGGATCAAATTTCTTTAAGATTTGACAAAGTTAGAACGGTTTAAACACAGCATAATTTTGCAATTTTGCAAAATTTACTGTTTTTTTTTAATAATGTTTAAAGCTTGATATATCAAAATGACTGCCCCAACATTAAATTTACGAATATTGGTTTTAAAGTACATAAAATAAGGAATATTTTGAGCTATTGTGGACCTTCTTATTTTTTTTTTAAAGGCCCAAAAATTGAGATACAAATTTGTGCGGTTTGTCGATTTTGACAATTTTTGAATACTAAAAAAATCTTGATAATGCCCGATATACTATTTCTCATATAGATAACCTTCTTTCTTGTGCTTTAAAGAATATTTATTAAAATTTTGACTAAAATCAACATAGGGTGACAGCGCTTTTTCGGGACCTAAACATTACAAATTTTGAAGATCGCAAAAACATGTGCAACTTCCTGCATCAAAATAGTGGTGTATACGTATTGATTTTATAACTCTTGTGTGATCATTTTAAAAAGAGATTAAACACGAAGAAATCTAGACCTTGTGGATCAAATTTTGTTAAGATTTTACAAAGATAGAACGGTTTAAATAAAACAAAATTTTGCGATTTTGCTAAATTGCGGGTTTTTTGGAATAATGTTTGAAGCTTAATATATCAATATGACTGCCACAATAGTAAACATAAAAATATGGGTTTTAAAGTACATGTAATAAGGAATAATTTGAGCCATTGTGAACCTTTTTATCTTTTTCCAGAAGCCCAAAAACTAAATAAGCTAAAAAAGACGTTTTATTGTAAAATTTCTGACCTTCAAATGTGTGTCATTTTGAACAGGCGATATTCTAAGGTCCAAAATTTTGGAAATCTCATTTTTTTATCCATATTTTGATCCCTGAAAATTTGAGCAAAATCAAAGAGGTCGACTTTTTCAAATTGGTCGAAAAGTATATACATACATATATGTTTTAATCATAAAAATTTATTTGTTTTATATACATAATAAATAATGTATGATAAATAAAATCTTTTGTTATTTATTTTAATAGACTATTAATTATCCTTTATACTTTTTAGGTCTTTACCTATAATTAAAAAGTAATAATTAATCACCCATACATTATTTGCGGGCCAAAATTGTATTTAGTTATTATACTATATATTGTATATTTGACAATTTAAACATGTACGTACATATATTATGTTTTTTAACTGTAATTTCTGTTTGATATGTTAAGTAATTTTTATGTTTTTTATATTTTATTTATCATTCAATATTTATTATGTCTCATAAAACAAATCAATTTTTATTATAATGTATTATTTATTATATATTGGCGCCAAAACGGCTGGCTCCAAATCGGCCAGCGCAGAGGTGTCCTTGCGCCTAATCGGCCGCGCCGAATTGGCCGCGCTGAAGTGTCCCATTCCGTGGTTTTGAATAAAATTGAGAAGAGATAGTGTAGTTTTGGATGGTCTATTTTATACTTAAAAAAATTACTCAATTTAAAAACAAATATAAGTTTTATATATATGCAAAAACTGAACAAAAGTTCTGTTTACATTTATTAAGCAATCCTAGTTTTTTAGATACTTTCAAATCTATGTCAACAACATGGTATTTCCAGAGAAGATTATGTAAGATATGGATATAGTTTTGTTGTTTAGTTCAATATTTAGTACTGTTGATTCTTTGTATTTTAATTTTGAAACAGTAAAAAGTTGAATTTGTAAAAATTGACCAAGTTGCAAATACCATATTTAAATATTGTTTTGATGTCTTTGTTAAGATGTTTTGCCATCTTTGTTAATATAGTCTTTGCAAAGTATGATTAGTTAGTTTATATTTTTAGCATATCAACCTAAGAAGATTTTTAATGCCGATTTAGAAAGTTTAAAGTATAAAGTTCATTAATGTAAACCAAAAACAAAGTTGGCAAAAGAGCTAAACCTTAAAAAACACCAACATTTATCATATTGAAATCAGAGTTAAAACCATTATTAAAAACCAATTTTAACTATAATTTTTCTATTGTCAAGAACACTATAAGATTTACAGATTTGTGATTAAGACCTATACAATAAAACTTGTTAATAAAGTTAAAATGCCATACAGTATCAAATGTTTTGAAAATGTCTAGAGTTACTGCAAGATTGTCTACATGTTTGTTTAAAATAGAATTTAATTTTTGTCTAACATAAATCAGAAGATCTGTTGTCAAACTTGACTACAAAAAAATTAACAAATTTTTTAAAATCTTTTGGCAGATTGGACAATAATTCAATTGGTTTATTTTAAAGAATTAGACTTTTTTTTTTAGGTATAGATTTTTTTTAGGACGTAGTGAGGTGTTGGCCTTAACTAACGGTTTTTCTTCTCTGCGTTGGTCCAGCTGTTAATTTGTTCTTGTCATTGTCACTAATGTAGTACTAGTTTGAGGTGGGCCGGTTTTGGTTTTGCGGAATTTACACAGTTTGCTGCGGCAACACATACTGTCCCGGGTCTATCACTCCCTATACCTTCTGTCTTGCTTTCTACACTGACATCCATCTCTTTTTTTTGTCATTTTGCTTTATTTATCCTAGATATTTCATTTGTCCTTAGGTATTGTTTTAGTTTATCTGTATCTTTATTAATTTTTTCCTTGTTGTATCTTCTTTCTTTCATAAATATTTTGTGTAGCTCTATTAAATAAATCCTCTTTGGTAGTCCTAGATTTGCCAATTTTACTTCTAGTAAAATTTTCCGTTTAGAGCTAGTTCTCCGTGTTCTCTGGTTGCCAGATATATTCTGACCATTTTGAAAGTATTGCATCGTCTGTCAACTTCAAAATGGCGTATCTGCCGTATCAAAATTGCGTAGTCAATTCATTCAGTTTGTTTTCTTTCAGCAGTTCTTTTCTTCTTCTCCTTATCTCTGCAATTTTTTTGTTGGTACTAGTCTTTCAGTAAATGTTTTTCTCTCTATATTTTTTCTCAGTACTGTCGTTGCATAATTTTTTAGTGTTCTTCATTTCTTTTTGTCACTCAAGTTATATTAATGATTGTGGATTTGTTGATTTTATTTTTCAATACCTTTTCTAACTTTTTTCTACTTTTTGCATTCTACTAGCGTGTGTTCTGCATTGTAATTCGTGTCTTTTTAACAAAATATGCATTTTTTTTCTCCATCTTATTTATTTTTTGTAAATACTGGTACCAAATATAGTAACACGTCACTGGTTTATTTTCTACTAGTTTTTTTATTTTTGGTAATAGTTCTTTTGTCCATTTTCTTTTTTCTCTTTATTTTTATTGGCTCTGCCATCTTTTTATCGTATTCTCTTTTTGCTTCTTGTTTACTAGTTTTTTCATTTACAAATTTCTTTATGTCTAATTTTTCTTTTGCCATCAAATCTGCGGGTAGTGTTGTCGCAATTAGTTTTAGTGCTTCTTGTGATACAGTACTGTAGACTCTGCAAATCTTTATATTTAATTTTATTTTCTATGGTTATAATTTGTTTCCCTACCTGTATATCTATTGCCAACTTCAAATTTTCCTTTAATACTTTTATGTCTATATTTTTACCTACCAGAACCAGTTCATTTGCAAATGCCGTTATTGCCACTCCTTCCGGCAGCCGCATTCTGAGTAGCTCATTATAGATTAGATTCCACAGTTTAGGTCTAAGTGCAGAACCCTGTGGTACTTTTCTGGTTAGTCTAAATTTTCCGTTCTTAGTCATTAAATTTCTCCCTTGAAAGTAAATATTATCTTAAATGTTAAGATAGTTAAGTAGTTAAGTATAGATAAAACGTTTGCAATTTTTCAACAATTTGAGAATGTTTTTTTTTGTATGATAAGGCAAATATTTTTTATGTTTTGTTTGTTGCTTAAAATGAATTTAACCCATCATTTTACCACTAACTGGCTTTGAAGGTGCAACAGTAGAAAAATGTAGAATAGTAAAATTAGATGCAAATTAGTTAGTAAAAATATTTATCTTTTTCTTTTAGATTAGTAACTATTGTTTTGATCATTTCAAAAAAAGTATTGAAGACTTTGTACTACCTTGCCAAACATTTATTGTTTTATAGAGGGTGTTAAAAAAAATAAGGGGGTGGTAGTACAAACCACAACAAAAAAAGTCTTAATAAACATAGCAACGGTTTTGAAGATATATAACATTATTTATTTTTAATATTCCTTTTTCCTCTTTTTTTTATTTTGCAAAAACGTGCATTTCTTTATCATAGTTGGCTAATGTTTTGTGAAATAAACATTTAGTATAGTTGTTGTGCACTAGTTTTCATTGCTATGACAAACTACTCTAATGCAGAACTAGCCGATATGGATTTCATGCATGGTTATGCTAATGGGGTTCCTACCAAAGCGCGACGTCTTTAAGTAGAAGCTTATTCAAATTGCCAGATTTCTTCACATCGTATGTTTGGAAAAATTCACCAGAGATTGAGAGATACCGATTTATTTCAAAAACAGTGTTATCTTTACGGCAGACTAAGATTGGTATCTACTCCTAGAGCAAAACAAGAAATTATAGAATTAGTGCTATTTTTGTTTGGAGAACCCTCCACAAGCAGCTGCTCTACCCATACCAAGTACAACAAGCACAAGCCTTAAATTTAACTGATCATTAGGCACGTTTGGTTTTCTTGTCGCTGGTTTCTACGCAAGGATGCTCAATACTCGCAGTTTTGTGCCAAACATTTTTTTACTGGGGAAGCTAGGTTCACATAAAATAGAGTTGGTAATTTCATAATACACATCGTTGGGACGACAAAAATCTCCATGCTGTAATTGAATGTGGACATCAGACATATTTTTCATTTGAATGAGTATTGTAGGCAACAGGTTTCTAGGTCTTGTTGTTTTACCAAACCTATTAACAGGCGCTGCTTACCTCAACTTTCTGCAGAATACAATGTATGATTTTTTTGGATGACATTCCTTTGCCCACAGACAACAAACGTGGTTCTAGCATGATGGTGCTCCAGTTTATTTTTTGAGTGCCGTTAGAGAGCATTTAGACCAAACTTTTCCACATAGGTAGGTAGGAAAAAGCGGACCAGTTTTATAGTCAGCAAGATTGTCTAATTTAAACCTTCTTGATTTTTTTCTTTGGGGGTATTTAAAATTATTGGTGTATGCTATTTCTGTTAAAGGCCTCGAAAAGCTGCAGTTAAAAATTAATGAAAAATGCCAAGAAATCCAAGCTAATGGGGCTTTAGAATGAGTACAAATGTCCTTCAGACAAAAATGTCGTGCCTGTTTCAAAATAAAAAGAAGGCATTTTGAACATCTTCAATAACTCGGTTTTTTGTAAAAATATATAAAAGTAAATAATGTTTCATATCTCCGAAACCGTTGCTATGACAATCCATGTTTATTAAAACTTTTTTGTTTGTTGTCGTATGTACTACCACTTTCTTAAACATTTTACATTTTTTTTTAACACCTTGTAGAAGTTTTTGTAGTTTATAAAAAGCTGAACAAATTGATTAACATTGTTTCTGTCAATTCTATCTTTTTCAGATTGTGTTAAATTCTCACAATGCATTCTTATGATCATGTTTAAACTGTTTAGATCAATTACTGACGTGTTTCTTAAATACTTTTTACTTCTTAATAACTGCTTATTTTGTCTGAATTGAGTACAAGTACTTCTGTTTTGGTTTAATAACAGACAATGAAACACATTTTTGGACAATATTCTGAATAGTTTTGATGAAATTTTCTGCTGTAATATGTGGATTCTTAGAATATGCGTATATGAGTATCAAAATAGAAATTATTAAAAAAATCTTTAATTTTTTAATGTTTATCTTCATATTTAAAGACGAAGCGCGGTGTAGGTTTGGTAGTAATAGAAAGAAAAGTTTTAACATCAAAAGTGATAAATAAATAATATAAATGCTTAAAAACAGCTTTAACAGTAGTTGTTGTAATCTCTAGAAAAGTTGGAAAATACAGATCTAATAATTTTGTTTCACCAAAAAGTTCATCACGAGAAAAATATGTGGTTTGATGAATAAGTTGAGTAAGTGTAAGTAAGCTAAAATTTTAAAATAAATAATTAAAAGTGGTTTGTTTCTTGTTATATTTATTAATCAAATATAGCATAAATTGGGTTGACCTAGACTTTTTATTCTGCCCGTGCTGGCCGCATCTGAAACAGTAAGGATAACAATGAGCTTTATGCTTAGTAAAAGTAGTATAATTTATTGTAATTAAAACACCCAAGGTTTGCGCCGGAACTCCGGACACCGCGCTCCTTTGCTAAAACACCCCAGATATGCGCCGGAATTTTTCTTGAAAATCTGTCACTAGTTACGAACTATACACCACGCCTTACGGAAGAGTCCAAAAACCCAGTACAATCCACCCGTAATCTGTTTGAACTAAAACACCCAAGGTTTGCGTCGAAACACTTTGCTTGAAAAAGAACAAGGTAATTTGGACTCGAGTCAGGGAGTTTGGGTACGCAAAAACAATACTCTTTAAAAGTTGAATCTATTTACTCAAAACCAAAATCCCAGTCACAAGAAGAGAAGTACAACCCCCTTGCTTTTATCCAACGGCCTTGCGTTTAATTATACTTTTGCTTGCTTTTTAGCTTGTGCCGTTCTTCTACTAAAAAAGTGATGTCATCTGTTATCCAGTGCTGGCAAGATTGTTTTTTGATGTTTTTGTAATAATGGTCGTAATGATTTTTTGCTAGATGAAATATTTTTTTTGGTGAGCGGTTATGAGAAAGCTGATTTTATAGTTTTAGTTTTTTATTAAACTTACCAGGAGTCTGTGATTACTCTCACACTCTGTCTCAAAAAACGTCTTAGCATTTCTTATTGAACTTCTAATCAAAATGTAGTTGATTTGATTTTTGTATGTACCGTCAGGCAACTCCTATGTATTTTGTATATAGACGTCTAATATGTTGTTAGTAGAGCGTATTTGCAATACTAAAATCATGTTTAGTAAAGAAAAGTTTTCTACTTCTTAGTCACAGTATGTGTTTGTTAGTACTTGCCAGTAAGACAAATTTTCCTCCATTTTTGATGTTCTTATTATTGCGTGAGTAGATGATGGAATTGAAATTAGGTGTTTACTTTTTTTTGGTATATTTAACATTGAGCAAATTCTTGATTTTTTTGGTGAATGTATTGTGTCTAGTTGAACTGTGTTCCCGTTGCCTTCCTCAAACGGAGCGTAGCAAAAACTTAACCCTGCTGATAGTGTGATATGGTTATTCCGCCAATGTTTGGTCGCCAGTGTCTTATTAGTTTTCTGACAGGGTGCACTTGTAATAAAAAAAAACATAATAAATTGTTTTATTATTTTATAAACATAAATAGGTATGTTTTTAATTCTATTTAGAATAACTTAAGTTTAATTGTCAAAAAAACATCATAGCCAAACTGTCACTACTAAAAATAAAGCCATTTTTTAGACAATCCGCTTATTTACAATTACAGCTACAAAACTAATGTATTCTTTAAATTAAAATTGCTGGTTTTTAATTTAAATGACAACAAAATATAAAAAGTACTTTTTGTTCTGATGTTAATTTTTCAAGTATAATAGTAAAATGCTACTGACAATACCAATTGCCTGATGACACCGGCGTAACTACCAGCAAAACGTCGAAGCAGGAGTATTTGAAGCTGTACTATCTTTATTAAATTCTATTCAAAAATTAACTATTTGAATTATTATTAATTTAAAATTAACTAATCACCTAATACAACATCGGTGAAATGTTGCAGATCTTTTATATAGATATTTTTATAGAAATTGTTCAAAAAAATACAAGACATATTGGCATCTAAATAAATATATACTCGTTATACGTAAAAATATACAAAAACTTGTCAAAAGTTCTAACAATTATTTACTGACAGTTTATAAATATAAGAGCAAAACATTTAAGAAAGATTTTTAACACAATTATTAATAATTGAAATAAGCTTCAAAATTTATTATTGCACGAGACTTATAATCTGCAACTATTCAATTGTAATGTTACTGACTTCATAAATCTTGTCTTCAGTTTGATGTTTTAACAGGCGTAGAATCACGTGTTAAAATTCAAATCTATTTTTATTTTAAAAATATTAAAAAATTCAAAATATATTAATTTTTTTAAATATTTTTTAGGTGATTCTAAGATAGCTGTCATTGATTATGGTAAGTATTTATTGTCAATATAAATTATGTTTGTTAAATTCCAATCTTGTTTCAGTAAAATTTATACCTAAAAAAAATACGGTGCTTCAACGGCGAATGGAAAATATCTAGTTGCAATAATAATTGTAGTTGTGCTAATGGTTTTTGGATGTGCACTATGAGTGGTTGTACACCAGAAATAAGTACGTAAATATGATTATATAATATACTAATATATGTTATACCTAGCTTCATTAAAAAATGTACAAATAAAATTTGATTAGATGATGTGTGGTTTTTAAAAAACACATGATATAGTCCGATTCTTTACATGTATTTAATATAAATTATTCAACTAACATAATATGATGTTTTTAAAAATAACAATATAATTTAATGCGACATCAAAAATAGTTAGTGTATAAAAACTAACTACTTTTCTATTGTTTTTAGCAAAGCAATTTCACGTACACATGTGTTGAAATTAAATATTTAATTGTCATGGCATATGTTTTTATATAAAATATGTAATTAAATAATGGATAATTATTACATAGTAAAGACCATCTCTATTATTTATTTGAATATAAGTTATATATTATTTATTATATTTCAGAACTACCAACACAATGTGTTATTGGAGAAATTGCTATAAGAGATAAAAATAACTGCCGATGCGATAATGAATATTGGGCTTGCTCGAAATAAAATCGAAATCATAATTGGTTACAGAAATACAATCAGTATGTAATTAATTTTAAAAAAATATTTCTTTTCAAATAAAAATTTTCCAAGCGAGTAATTAAAATATCTTATTACACTAATGTACAACAAATTTTGTTGAATTTATACTGACCTAAGATTTGATCAACTTTTCATCAATCAAAAAAAATTTACGCATTAGCAGTTTTAACAAAATAGTTGGGTTATATTGTAAATGCTATTTCTCACATTTTATGCGTTAATTTTAAAGAAAAACTAAAACATGTTCTTTAAAATAAAGATTTTTAAAGTTTTATCTAAAATTATACGGGGTTGGCCATATTAGACAAAAATATCGGGCAACACTGTAACTTTTGACAAAGATGCTAGATCGACTAATGACATACCGCGTTTGAAGCGTCAGTTTAAGGAGATTGTTGTCATGGAACAGTACACGCCACGTGAACGCTCTAAAGGCGCGTATAAATATGCGAGCCTAGCGGCTTGCAAGCCGCTCGTCAGTTTCTCTTAACAAAGAGCGTCCCAATATGCGAGCCGAGCGGCTTGCTCGGCTCGAATATTGGGATGGCTTTTGAAGCGCGACACGAGCTGTTTGCGAGCCGCTTTTGTCGAACCATATATTGTCGGTTTTTCTGCGAACACAAAAGCATTCTCAGTTTATATTGGGACGGGGTTTTGTGTACTCGCAAGTTTTTTCAATTTTAATTATTTTAATTATAGAGTGAAACACATATTAAACACATTGATATTAACTAAATCATTTTTATGAGATTCAAAACATAAAAAACATTTAAAAAAATTTATAAAAGAAGATAAAAATAATAGTTTAATTTTTAATAAAAAATGTGTTGTAAAAAATGGATTTATTTTGGTAAATCATAACTTAAATTATCATTGTAAAATTATTATTTAGAAATAAAAAGGAAAACCGAAAATAGTTGGCTCGACAGAAACGGCTCGCAAGCAGCTCGTGTCGCGCTTCAAAAGCCGTCCTAATATGCGAGCCGAGCGGCTTACAAGCGGCTTGCAAACCGCTTGGTTCACTTATTTATATACTTTTTGTGTTCGCAGAAAAACCGAAAATACTTGGCTCGACACAAACGGCTTGCAAGCAGCTCGTGTCGCGCTTCAAAAGCCATCTCAATATGCGAGCCGAGCGGCTCACAAGCGGCTTGCAAACCGCTTCGCTCGCATATTTATACGCACCTTAAGATTGTAGAAATTTACATTTAACAAAACAAAACAAAACAAGTCAATGTTATTGTGAAAACGCAACTTGCATGGAGGAAAGTTAATAAAGTGAAAAGTGCGCTTTCTGCAACCACATTGTATTGTTTGTATGATAGATTTACAAGTGGTGCGGCACTTACTAACCCCAAGCATCCAAATAAAAAGCGACCAAGGCAATCAAATGCTAATATCGCACTCGTACAGGCCAGTGTTAGCACGTCTCCAAGAACATCTCAAAAACGTCGTTCTAATCAGTTGGACATAAAACAATCCACTTTACGTTGCATTTTACGTGTTAATTTGCATATGTTTCCGAATAAAATTCAAGTGACACAAAAACTGTTGCCTGTTGATAAGCCACGTCAATTGAAATGGGCTCAAAACGTCATTGAAATGGCTGAAGATGACGAGCATTTTTGGCAGAAAATTATCATGAGCGACAAAAACGTAAACAAACAAAATTGCCGTTTCTACGCCACCAAAAACTCTCAAATTATTCATGAGGAGTCTTTCTACAACCAAACAGTTACTGTTTGGTGCGGTATTTGTACTGATATGGTCGGGCCGTACTTTTTTGAAGATGATAATGACCGAACAGAAACCGTCAGTCAGGTGCGTTACTAGACAATGCCAATCAATTTTATTATGCTAATTGTGCGTGATAATAGTATGAATGACTTCTGGTTTCAACAAAACGGCGCTTTACCGCACACTGCTTGAGCTACATTAGATTTGTTGAAGACATCGTTCCCAGGCCGTTTGATGTCGAAAAATACTGATTTTGACTGGCCGCTGCATTCACCAGATTTAACGCCTGCAGGTTTATATCAACAAGCCACGGTTCCAAGAAAAGCTAAAGAACAACATTTAGCAGGAAGTAGCCGCCATTTTGGCCAAAATGTTGACTAAAACCACGGAATAATAAATGTCATGCGTTTCATGTATGGACTTGCTGGTGGCAATTCATTACAAGCTAAACAATTGTACATTAAACGATTTCCTGGTCAAAAATTTTTCAAAAACGTACATTAACGTTTTTGTGAAACAGGCACATTGAAACAAAATGGAAAGCCAGGAAGAACAGTACTACTAAAACAAAATGTGCTAGACATGATAAAGGAAAATCTAAGAGTTCTAAGCAAAAAACTGCCAATACTTTGAATACATTTAATGTTTGGTAATTATGGCAATATACGAACTAACATGGAAAATAAAAAAACAGTTATCCTCTTCAGTTTTAATCTTTTTTTATTCTTACCTTTACTAACGTTGCGACAACTAATTATTATCTTAGTCATGGCTTAAACATTAACATAAAACAAACAATTAAAAATTAAATGGTTTTAGTTATGATTAAAACAATAATTAGTTGTCAAAACGTTGGTAAAGAATAAGAATTAAAGATGGTTTCTCTTCCATGATAGTTTGTATATTGCCATAATTACCTAACATTAAACACATTCAACAAACATAAATTTTCAAATTAATAATAAAATATACTTTGAATGTATTTCATTGGACAGTTTGAAAAAAATTTAAGCGCAATTTGTTGTACCATACTACATTCAGCATATTCAGACACTACTATTTGCTGATTTTTCTTTACGTATTGCGTTATGCCAATGGTTTTTGCAAACATTAGTTCTAAACCCTCAATTCTTAAACATATTTTTTTATGCAAATGAAGCCAGTTTTTCAAGAAAAGCAATAAATTTTTTTTATAGCAACCATGTGTGGGCAGATAAAAATCCGCATCAGGTATGTGAAGATTGTTTTCAACATTAGTTTTCCTTAAATGTTTGAGTTGAAATTGTGGGCAGAAATTGAACCAGTATTTCTACCAGAATGACTTACCGGCAAAGTGTATCGCAACTTTTTGAAACACATGCTACCTCAGTTTCTGGATGATGAACCATTGGCAACAAAAACTGCAATGTGGTTTATGCACAATGGTGCACCACCACATTTCAGTTTGGTTGCTCGTAATTATTTAACAGCAACATACGGAGATTGCTGGATTGGTTGAGATGAGCCACACGCATGGCTTGCTTAACACCCCTGGATGATTTTTTATGGGGTTATCTGAAGTCATTAGTTTACGCTACTCTAGTGAAGAGTTTAGACGACTTGCAAAATCAAATAATTGCTGGGTGTAACTCAATTAAAAACAACCCTGGTGTGTTTAAAAGAGTTTGGCACTTAATAACAAGAAAATTGAATGCTTTTATCCAGGCTGGAGAAAGTAATTTTAAACATTTATTGTAACTTTACATGTACTTATTGATAATAAAATGTTGTAACTGTTGCAAATTTTAATCACCCTGTATCTTCAAAACAAAGAAGTTTTTCAGAAATTATCATAAGACAAAATATTTTTAGAATAGGCCAAAGAATAACCCCTTGATTTTTTGCCGCATGTTTACTTAACTCTGTATATATAATTCAATAGAAAATTATAGATAGTCTAGATACTACTTGACTTCTTGTATGGTTTGTGCAGAATGACGTTTATATAGACGTTGGTATACATGTACTTGATCATCATGACAAGTTATTAAATTGTGACATGTTTACGAGCAAAATGTAAACTATACCTTATGTGGTACACAAACACATTTTTGCACAAATTTTCTTGGTTTCAGATTGGTTTCTCTCAGTGTATTCTTAATTGTTTTCAAAAACCCAAAAAGGATACAACTAAAAACCGGTTTTAAAATTGGTTTGTTTTCCTCTTGGGACCTTGTTCAATGCATCTTTTATATCGTCTGATTTATAGGTATCAATTCCAATCACAATGTATGACAAAAAAGCTGAAATTAAAATTTCTTGCAACTTGTCAAATACTGGTCCCATCCTTTATAGAAACAACAACACAAATAACTTTTACTTTATTTTGATATACTGGTGTCAAACTTAACAACTATGATAAACTATCAACATTGTTTACCATTCCAAAGAACACTACATTTTTAAAATAAAATTTTCATTGCTTGCTTCATTTTGTTTTTTGTAGTTTCTTTGAGTTGTTATTGTAATCTTAAAAGTGAAATGTAAAACTTATTTTGTTTTTGCAAATTTGTTTGGACAAAGTGTGAGTATTTGATTTAAGCAATACTAGATTTGCATATTGTTGAAAATAAAAACAAAATTATTAAGACCTAAATATGTGTTTTTCTAATTATTTTGAAGAGTGTATAAACAAACATACATTTAATAACAGACCCGGTTTTCAACAATAGTTTACACTTGATACTAATACTGCCAAAATCTTTCAAAAACACTTTAACTATGCATTTTCTTTTTCCAACTGTGACTTTATTTAAAAAACGTAAATACTTGTTATGAAGAGTAATAAGCAATCAAAATTTGAAAAAATTGATTTTTTTGCATTATTTTACTTTTTTTGATCGTTTGTAATTTTTCAGGGTTGCATTTTTAAGAAAAAACTGTAATAAACTTTTTTTTTTCAAAATTGTTTTAAGAATCATTTTTTACAGCTAAAATTTTTTTTTTAATTTTGAAAATTTTGCAGATCTTTAAAAAACAGTTTTTCTTAAAAAAAGATGACGGGTATTTTTTTTTTTAAATATTACTAAAAACGTGCTTTTATATGTGCAAAATATGACACTGAAAATTCCAGAAAGTGCCGTGTGCTACGCTTTGAGATATCTTACGATGTATTTACAGAAATACTTAAAAATAGCGAAAAAAACTTAAATTTCACAATTTTCTGTGAATACATTCTAAGATACCTCAGAGCGTAGTGCACAAACCTTTCTGAAATTTTTAGGATATTCTTTACACATATAAAAGCACGTTTTTATCTATATTTAAAAAAAAAATAAATTTCAGCAAAATTTTCAAAATTTAACGAAAAAATATTTTATCTACAAAAACTTATTTTTTGAATAATTTTGAAGAAAAAAATCTCTTATAGTTTTTTCCTAATATAGCAACCCTGAGAAGTTACAAACGATCAAAGCTTAAATTTGAAATTTTAAAGTATTTCTGTGAACACATTCTAAAATATCTCAAAGCGTAGTGCACGACAAAAGCACGTTTATATCTATATTTGAAAAAAAGAAAATACCCGTTATTTTTTTAAAGAAAAACTGTTTTTTAAAATACAGCATAATTTTCAAAATTTAAGAAAAAAAAATTTTGGCTATAAAAAATTATTTTTTGAACAATTTAAAAATAAAGTTCATTACAGTTTTTTTCTTAAAAATGCAACTTTGAGTAGTTACAAACAATCAAAAAATGTAAATAAATGCAAAAAAATTGATTTTTTTTAAAGTTTGATTGCTTATTACTCAAAAATAGCTTATTGAAAAAGTCTAAAAAAAATGTACAATATCAGAACTCATGTAAAAAAAAGAATTTTTAATAGTTTGAGCAAAATCAAATTTTTGTTCCGTACAGTTGACTTAGACATGGCCATATATAAATACAAACAAAATTTCAACTTTTCTACATTTTTTACTTGATACATTGCCTTTGTATTAGAAATAATGCTTGAAACTGTGCATCAGTAGATGATATATTTTGTCTAAAATAACTTGTAAATGTTTTGTAGGCAAACTGTAAAAAACATATTGTCTAAATATGTTTGCTACCTCTATTGGTTTAGATAATGAATATGTGTTTAAAATGTTGATTATTATTTTCTAAACAATTTTAAGTTGTTATTTTTTGTCCTAAAATTTAAGTTTTGTTTACCACTATAAACTTTTTTTCAAGATCCACAAATTGATTTTCAATCAATTTTTGCTACATGTTATATTTAGTAATACTAAATACTACTCCCAGCTACGACAAAAAATTTAATAAATTAAATTATGGTAATTTAGGACATTAGTCTAATTAGTCTAGATACTTAAAATAATTAAAAAATATTTAAAATATTTTGATAAAGATAAACTACAGTAATGTCAAGTTATAACGAACCCGCTTATAACAAACTCTCGGGTATAACGTACTTAATTTGAAACAACGAAAGTTTTTTCATAAATTCAACGTTTTTTTTACTGGTTATAGCTAACCCGCTTATAACAAACTTTTGGATAAAGCGAACCAAAATATATCTAAAATTGACACAATTTTCCTGTTATAACGTACTTTTTAGAGTTTATTTTCTGGGGTTCCCCAATTTATGGATTTGCGCGGTATTTTCTTGGAAGTATTGTATTTTGTATACATCATTAGTGCATCTTTTATTTTCCAAATCGCGATTTTTTTTTAAGAGGAAAACTTAAATAAAAAAGAAATGTTTTTTTTTATGATAAATAACTATTTTAAAATAATAAAACTCTTTGGTATTTTCGCGTGCCTGCAAGCAAATCAAATGATTCATTTGATTAACATAGGAAAATCGTATTTAAACGCAAATTTATTTTACAAATTGTAGGTCTTCATACATATGTATATGTCAACATACCGTTTTTTTTGTAAAAACGATCCTTACGTTACTTTTAACATAGAATAATAAATATATAAAACAAATTACAATATTTTTTATTACCGTTTATAACGAACTTCGGATATAACGAACTGGTTTTGGTACATTTTTAGAGTTCGTTATAACCGGACTTTACTGTATTTACATACTTTATTTTGACCTTGAAGACGATATTTTTATAATTTAAACTAACATACTTAGACATTTAAAAACAAGAATCACAGAACTATGATTGGCAAACTAATTACTTATTATTTTAATATTCATATTGACTGGTTTGACTTTTGTAATTAAAAAAACTCAAAAATTAACAATATACAACATTATTTATATTAAATAATTTTTTTTTTTTTAATCTTCTAGCAAAATCTCATGTAAGAACGGATAATGGTAAGTATTTACTATCATTAAGAAACTGTTTGGTATATTTACTTTTCTTTCAGGAACAGATACAACTCGTCCATCGACTCAGATAGTAAAATGTTTCCCCAAAGAACACTCAGTTATTAGTTGCAATAATAATTGTTATTGTAATGATGGTCTTTGGATATGCACTATTGTAGGATGTGTAGGAGAGGAACCAAGTAAATATTACTATATAGGGTTTTCCAATAAGAGGTTTTATTTTGATATAAAAAAACGGGTATTTTTTAAGAAAAATCAATAAATGTTTATTTTATTGTAAAGAGGAAAGTATGTCATTAACATTTGAAAGCGATAGCACTAAAATAGACGCCACGGTTACGGTTGCAGTACCACATTCTTTTCATAACCGCACCAAACAGTGACACGTTGAGGATGCAAAAACTTTTCAACAATCATTCTTGGATTTTCTGAGCCCCAAATGCGACAATTCTGCTTATTACTAAAGATGATTTTTCGATGATCAGCAAAGATACGACGTTTATGATGATCGGCCGGCTTGAGTTCTTGTGTTAACTGAACTTTAAAAGCCTTAAGACTTTTTTATGCAAAACACGGTGTAATGTCGTTTGTAGAATGTCTAATTCCAAAAATCAACGAGGAATCGACAAACCTGAGTTTTCTTCAACACTACGGGCTACATCAGCAATATTCTCATGTGTTTTTCTGATTCTTCACATCACAAACTTGTCCCAACAGCTCAAATTTTTCCACCAAGTTTACTATTGCCGTCCGAGAAGGTGCTTTACGACGACCAAAAAGTGCTTTAGTTTTGCAAACTGTGACTGAAAATGTTCACCATTTTTGTAGTGAGTTTTAATAATTTTAATGCGTTGTTGAAGCGTGTATCGTTCCGTTTTTAATAATGGCGTAGTCAAATGTCAAAAGATAATAGCTTCAAAATCGACAGCTGCCCAAATAGCTTGCTATTCAAAATGAAACATCTTATTGGAAAACCCTTTACATAACAAGTTCAAGCAATATTAATTAATAAATATTAAATAATTTGTACATAATATGTTAAAAATTTCAAAGAAAAAAACATTTAGCTAATATTGTTTCTTTTATAAATTTGTCAAACGCTGTTAAATGATTAAATGAAACTTTTATGTTTTAGATCCAAAAGAATGTACCGAAGGAGAAATTGGTTTGAGAGATAAAGAGCATTGCTGTTGTTATAATGGATATTGGGCTTGCTCACCTTCATGCAACAATTAATATATAATTTATAAAATATAATATATAAAAGCTCCATGATAATGTAAATATGTTAAAAAAACAATAAATAAAAGTAATAAATTTTAAGAAAATACTAGGTGACTGCTATTTTTTGTGTGTTTCTTCTGGTGCGTAATTTTAATATATATAAAATTAGAAATTTTTATTATAGTTTTTATTTTTGACTAAAAAATTTATGCAAAATAAAAGTTATTTAAAATAATAAGTTAAATCTAATTCTAAGAAAAGATTATGACGGCAATCTCTTATTTCTTCAGGTATGTAACTTTAATATATAAAAATTTTATGAATTTAAAATAGTTTAAATTTCTTAATTTGATATTAGAAAACGTATGCAAAATAGAAATTATTTGGTCAGAAAGACTTTGGTCAATAGCGTTTTTCATATTTATACTTATTTCTATTTTACTTTTAAAAATGTTTATTTTTTTTATAAAACTTTATTTTTAGCATTAAATAGAATGTTTGATAATTTACAACTTGGTCTAAACGCAATTAATTGATTTTGTTTGCAAAGAATGTAAACGATTTTGTCTGTGGTTTTTCCAAAATAAGTTAAAGTTGAAAAATGAATTTTGGATAAATTTGAGTCATTGTAGGTTATTGTTATTCCAATTGATAAGTTAGTGTTTAATTCTATAGTAAGTTTATTAAATAATAATGGTATTGAAAAAGCTCTATGTACCATAGAATGAAACGCTGCTAATTTGTGTGACATTAGATGATTAGAATTAAATTAATTTGTGCTTGTTGGTTTTCTATATACAGGGTTTTAGACAAAAAACGTACGGCTACGTCAATTTTTTGTTACTATATTATGCATAACAACGTAAGAACATTTAAAAAAATAAACGTTATTTATTTTCAAACGCTAACTGTTCAATTGCGATCATTTTAAATAAACAAAAAGTATGTTTTTTGAATTTATCATAAATGATTGAAACTTGATTAAGTTGACGTGCTGTACCATTAAAACAACCAATTATGTTGTCCAGTATCTATACCAGAATGATATATGTTTTTTAAGTCTTTTTCAAATATTTTTTTTTTTTAATTTGTGACATAAATATGTCTGCTAACAGGGGGCTTAATGGAGAACCTACTGCTAGACCAGTATCTTGTTTGTAGAGTTTATTATTTCACTAAAAATTATTTTGTTTCAAAGACATTAAAAATTTCTGATTTTATAATTTTGTTTAAATTGTGTTTGTCTAAAATATTTTGAATATATTTATGGCAATCGTTTGTAGGTATATTAGAGAACATAAAGTAATTCAATAATAAAAAGTGGACCATGTAAAGTTTGGAATTTGAACTACTGTTTATTTTGTTTTTTAAAGATATAATGACATTTATGAGGTGACAGAAATTTAGTTTTATGTTTGATATTTACGAAATAAAAAGTGTAAATCACTTGAACAAAGTTGGAAAATAATAAAAACTTATTTCCAAAGTGGTGAATCTTCTACTTAAACGGTGAGAAATTTACAAAACAAATTTGATAAAAAAAAGTGCTTACAGCGCAGTTTGTAGACCAATTTGTAAAACAAGTTTGCAAAACTAAATTATTAGTAGATAAAACATTACGTTTACGTTCTCGTTCAGTGCGCTCAGCCAAAATTTGTTGCTCATAGTGTGCGTACATGGATTAATATCAACTCGTCATTGTTCTCAAAAACTAAACATTTCTTGCACTTTTTTGAGGAGAATTTTGCAATAAAACTTGGTTTAAAGGCCTACAAAGTTCAATTAGTCCAAGAAACAAAGCTTCACGACCATCCAATGCATTTTTAGTTTGCTTAATGGGCTAAAGATTGTTTGGCCAAAGATAAGCATTTTTATCAAAAAATTGTGTTTTTTAGATTTCCGCCAATAACTAAAGAAAAAGCTCTTCAGTATTGCAACGTTCCATAACAAATCAGCAACGGTGAGGTCACATTTTGTTGTTTATTTTTGGGAGCAACAAATACCGCTTCAAAAAGAGCGCCACGCTTTCCTGTACGCACCCATTGTCTCATTTCTTTGTCAATCTTAAACTATCAGTTATTTTGTCATCTAGTCTTATTGCTACTTGTTGCCTCATGTAAAATTATCTATAATTTAAAATCTAATAGTTTCTGTCACCAAACACAGCCAAAAACTTTTACCATACTTTCATAACACACATTTATAGTTTTTCCTTTCTTCAAATACATTTCTTTAGTTGTTGTTATTGTAGCAATCAAATTATTTGTTCCTGTGCATTTAGTAAATTCAAATTGTTTTCAACTGATATGTTACAACAAACTTAAATTAAAAACAAACAAAATCTTTTTTGCAGAAACTTTTTTAGTTGAAAAGAATATCTAGTTTTAAGTAAAAATGCAAATCGTTTATTATTTAACAGTTACTGTAGTTTTAAACGTTTATACTTTATTTTTGTGATATAAATTGTATATGTTCTAGTAATAGTAACTAAATTTTATCTATGAGTTGTGTAAATAAACTTTGTGTTTAACATTCGGTACGTTATCATACACAGGCGAGCAACAAATAGAGGTTACTTTAAAATTATGATTTAATTTTGGTTTTTTTTGTTTTAACTTTATGCTTGCTGTTCTACCTTTATGTTTGCAAATTGTAAACTAATGTAGGCGTTTAATAATTTATTTTCTGACAAATGTTATCTGTCAGTTATTATCACCATGTTACAGACTTTTATGAAACAGCATCCGTTTTGCTCTAATTGAAAACCTACACTTTATTATGTTTTTTTTACTGAGTGTTAATTTTTCTCTGCAAAACTTGTCATTCACACTTAACAGGTCATAATGTCTTTAGGCCTTATTGTTGTGACAAGAATTATAGCGTCGGTTAAAGATGGGCGAGGAAAACGCACAAAAAGTGTATCAGCGTTACTTGGATAGTGGCCTGATAACCAAAAGATCAGGATCTAAGAAAAAAAATACCATAAACAGAAATGACCGTTTTTTGGTGTCCACAAGTTTGCGGAATAGTACAACTTCTGCAGTTTATCTAAAAGATCAACTCCATAAAGTTAGAGATGTAAATGTTAATAAATGGACCGTTAGGAGAATGCCTCGGGCTGCTACATTGTCTTGTAGAAAGATGGCTACAGGTCCACTTTTACAACGATGACATTGTGTTGCAAGATTGGCTTTTGTCTAAAATCATAGAATAATAAGGACTTTAGCAGGGTATTGTTGCGCTATGTTGCGCTTTTGCTTCAATGGATCAGACGAAAAGTGTAGAGAAGGCGAGGAGAAAAATACGTTTCAGTTTGTATTAATGAGCGACTTTCATTTGGCGGTGGATCGGTTATGTTTTGAGCTGGAATTTCTACCAAAGCACGCAGAGAGTTGGTCTTTATAGAAAATGGCTCCCTGACAGCTCATAGATACATTATGAAAGTTCTTAAAGATCATGTTATGCCCTTCATGACAACTATGGGCGAACGCGGCATTTTTATGCAAGATAATGCTAGACCTCACGTAGCCAGAGGTTTAATTGGCCAGCTTTCTGCCCGGACATAAATCCCATAGAACATGTCTGCGAAGAGTTGAGACGACGTATCAGAAAGCATACACCTGCTCCAAAAATTGATCAGGAGCTTAGTCAGTTGCTATTGCTGGAATAGAATAATGTATAGAGCGTTAGTGTACCACGCCAACAGTCCCGGGTTTGATCCCCGAATATGACTAAAATATTAACTTTGCTCTTTATCCACCGGGGTGATTCGGAAGTCACTTAATCAGGCCTATTCTGTAACTTTTCTAGTTAAAGATATTGTTCAGTAACAACATCGTTATGGTGAAACTCGTAACGATTTTCTTAACAATAATGTACAGTATTCCTATTCACAAAAGACAACATCGTTAATTATTTCCGTAACAATTTATCTTTATATGAACTACATGAAGCTAGCATTCGATCACTGCTTTGCAAGCGTGCGATTGGTACGTGCATGCATCTACCGCATTTCGACGATGTTTCTCTTTTTAATGTTTGCAAATTCCTTACGTGTTCCTAACCTTATAAATATATCAGCTAAATATAAAATTCATATAAATTAAATGGAAAACTACATAGGCTATTGATGTTATTAATTTTATTTAAAAACAATTTTGGAATGTATAATAAAAATACTTAGAAGTTACGCTGACGCTGATACATGAGCGAATTAAAATTGTTGTAATTAACAATTCTACAAATGTAGAAATTATTTTACATAAAATAATAAATTGCTAAAGTCTGATACATGACATAATTAAACTTGTAATATAATTATTAAATAATTATATTACAAGTTTAATTATATGTAAAATGATACACATATTTTATTAGATTTGATTGAAAATATTTATTTTATTGCGTAATATTTTTTTACTGCTTTACAATAGTGGGAAATATTAATATAAGCATGTTTCCTACTTGAAATATATAAAATATATTATAATAATTCTTATTTTGAACATTTATAGAAGTAAATTGTTAGGTTAAGAATATCTTTAAGCCTTAACAACCACAGTGAGCGTGATAGTTAACTTAAAGACTATACATAACCACAAATCTTTAGTTTGACAATCAAAATATTTAGCGGACGCGTTACTGAATACGAATTCTTTTCGATGTTGTTAACTTAACAATTGTCCCTGAGTTAACAACTTCATACATCTTTAACTTTTAAAGATTTGCTTACTGAATAGGCATGAATAAGCCGTTGGTCCCATCAACCCCCTTCAAACAAGTCGTAAGACTTCTGGGGCGATGTAAAATAGCTGTAAAACGCGAAATAAAAAAAGAAAAAAAAAAAAACTAAAATGTGATTCTTAATTTAATTCAAAGTTTTCTCGTCGACTTCAAGCAGTCATTAATGTAAGAGAGGGTAATACTCGTTATTAGTGTTAAGTTTTTTTTCATATTTTTTGTTCCATATTAGTTCTAGGAACAAAAATTCGAACTTCGTCTAAACTGTAAATTTGTGATATTTCCAAAATACGCAATAAAAACAATAAATATGCTATAAGATTCAACATTGAATTTTTAATTTACTGTTCAAAATACAGTACAATTATTTACAATTTGCTAACATAAGATTGAAACAAAAAATTCCATAACTAAGTCATAATTTTAAAGTGACCTCAATTTGTTGCTCGCCAGTTTATTTCATATTTTAAAAATGATCTACTTTTGTATTTAATATGTTTCATTTCTTAAAAGGTTAGGTTCAGTGCGCAGTAAATTATATTTAAGTATGAGTATAAACAATAAAACCATTCAAGTTATGTTAATATTATGTTTTTCTAATTTCAAAACTTTGGTTTTTTTTTGATTTTGAAAGTTTTAACTTATTTTAACGCCATCTCTCGAGAACATGTGTGCACTTTCTGGAAAACAAATAATTCCTGGGAAAGCTAATGACGGAGATGTGAAAAACAAAGAAAAGGACGTGTTTTCCGTGCCGCATTGGGATATAGCGCCATCTACCACGACCCAATAGACCTGCGCTCAATTCACCTGTTGCCCTTAGGGTGGAGCTGCAGATCTCTTACGTAATCTGACAGCTGTCCAAGGGTACCTAACCTACAAATATTAACCGAGGAGCGTCACTGACGTCTCAGAGCAATATCGGATTTCGTCCGGGAAAGTTAAGCCCTAAGCTGTCTGTCTCGCATACAAAAGTCGCGAGCCGTGATACATTTAGCAGCTATGGATAAGAAAAAGAAAGGTGATAAAAAGGCGGCACCCGCCGCCCGCACAGAATTCGATGCCGTGCACCCTCGTTTCGTCCTGAAGCCAGAAGAAGAGGAAGAGATGAAGAAATATGAATCAGAGCACCACTACTTCTGCAACACCTGTAAAATCTACATAGCCCCGACTGCACTTTCACTCAAAATGCACTTCAAGGAGGAGATCAAGGATCACGCGCCTTATGGCACCTGCTTCTACTGTAAGGGTGACACATTCGAGTATAAATTTAATGGCAACATTCGTTACTACCACAATTGCGTCGATTACCTGAAGAAGAAGTCATAGCTTCACAAAGCGATTCCAAAATGCCGCAATGAAGATAGCAACGGTTTGCCTAGATTAGCAGTTTTATTATACTCAGGTAGGATTTATTAAAAACCAAAACAAAAAAGATATAAAAAAATAGCTTTAAAAAGCAATTATTTATGTATAGAGAATTTAACATATAACAAGATTAATATATGCAAATGAAGATATTTTAGATTTTAAAACGCAACAGAATACAAATATATATTATAATAATAATAAGTACCTTCCAAATATCCGATCAAAATTGTTTCCGTTGAATTTAGTGAGAGCAAATCGTGTCGAAATTATAAGAAAGCAGTATTAATTTGCACCGCATTCGCTACGAAATTGTGATTTAAATTGCACCCATATTTTTAATAATTCGAATCGACTGTTTAATATGGTTGTGATTTTGGAATATCGTTTTTTAATTTAGTTTGTAGAAACAAGTGTGGAGGTATTCGAGTCAGTGTGAATGAGTTTAAATACAGCATCAATTAGAATGATTTGAAATATAATTTTATAAAATTTATAAATGATGCTGTTTAATTGTTAATTTGTTTTGTTATGTTTATATTTATATTTATGTTAAGTTTATTTATAAGATATTGATCGATGATTTTAAAGGCATTCGGTTTTCTAAATGGTAATTAAATTGCACATTTTCATTTTAATTAAACTGGTTAGAAATTGTTTACTTGAGTTATAACTTTCTTATTGTCATTGGAACTCTGGTGAAATAGTTTCATTTGTTTGTAAAATAATATTAAATTTTCCGTTGATTAAAAAATGCATTAAAATAATGCATTAAATATGATGCTGATGAATAATAAGGGTAATTGAAATAGACACCTGAGAGATGTAAATGTGTGGGAGTGTCCCTCCATGAGTTGACCCAATAGTATCACAATTCAAGGCTGAATGTATTTCACTGACCTTGGATAAGCAGTGACTTTGTAAATAGGGGACATTAAATTTTCCTGAATAAAAAAGGGCATATAGTTCATTATGACATAATAATATCAATCAAAATATTTTCATGGTCAAGGTCACAGGGGGGTAATAAGCTTTCATTATTTTATCATTATGATCAAATCTATTTTATTCTATAATTTAAATTAAAATTGAAGGTGGAATTTTGTAATTAGTAAAAAACTATTTAGCTGAGCAATTAATACATTAAAAGTTTGTTTTATTGCAAAGTGAGTTAGAAGTTTGTTTCCCAACAGACTTAATATCCACAGAGAAAATAAACTTATTAATATTATTAATCCAAATAAGGGATTTCTTTCATTTAATTGAATTTCTTAATATTTGAATATGGTCAATATCAATTGTATTTGTTTTTATATGGAGTTGAAATAATTATCTAAAGTGCAATATTCAAGGACTAGTTGCTTTGTATCTACATTAACTGAAGTGCTACAATAATTGCAGAAGCTGATTAAAGCAAAATTTTAAATTGCTGGAATTTAATATAAACTCCAGATTGTAACATGATCATAATGTCAATATAAAGCAAAATGTATATTGCCAGGGTGAAGCTAGATTTTTTATAACCATTTTCAATTGGTACATTTTGAATCTAAAATTTCTCTCTCATTTGAGCATCACAAATTAAAGTAGGGGGTTTTGCTGCTAAGTGTGATTTTGATTTAAAAATATTATTTGAAATTTTTAGTTTACTTGTTTGCATTGCAATAATTGCTTAATGGGTCTTTTTAATTTCATTAACAAAGGGTGCTTATTTTTGTACCACTTCTAAATACATAAATGTTCATTGCAGTTTCTTCAAATTCTTTATATTTGTAATACTATTGCTCTGTATGCTCTGTAGCAGTTACAGTATTTATGTATGATGTCTTTTCATTATTTAATGGTTTGAGGATACTTCTCAGACATTTTGTAGGTTGATAGATACAAACCAGCACCAATTTCCTGGCTGGAAATTGTTGTGAAATTCGTTCAATGAATATGACTCATATGTACATTTGTAAGGATCTAATTGTCAAATTTCCATCAAATAAGATTATCAAAATATTGAATTTTATGTAATTCAATAATAATGACAGTTTAACAATGAAAATGTCCATGACAAATTTAATTGATCAGTCTTTTGATCTTTTGAGCAGATATCGATGTGCTGGTTGTTTCTCATCAATCTTGACTTGTATTAGATATTTATGATACATGTGGGGTAGAGGGCAGTACTAATAAACGAACTCGCAATTTGGCATTATCACACCACACATGCAATATTGACAATATTTTATCTTTGCCCATTCAATATTAAAGATGCTTTACCGATTTGTTGGGAGTGTGGCGCAGTAGTCTAGGCATCCGACTGCTGCACAAAATATCGTGGGTTCGAACCTCACAACTGAAATCATTTTAAACGTATATACGCTTTCTTACTCTTCAACCCGTCTTGGCAGAGGAAAGGCCAAAGGTTAAGACTACTACATCTATCCGAAAGATAATAAAGAATGTAAACATCTTAATGTAAATTTGGGACGGTAATGCGTTAAACTCACATGTAGCTTATAAAGCTTTGTTGAAAATATCTTTAGCAGAACTCTATTTGATCAAAACTGTTGATATACGAACTTACAACAAAGATGTACTGAGGAAAATTTAAGTATTTGAATGGTTTTCGCGATCTAAACTTGGTTAAATTGTTATTGTCGATCAATCTTGTTCTAGGCTTCTTTTGACCAATTGAATTGAAGAAAATGTAGCTAGGATTTGTTGTCGGTATCTTGAAAGTCGGTATCTTGAAAGACGGTTATTAGATTGGGGTGTTGTGTAGCGTTTACGTCCGGAAATTTTAACGGAAAAGTTGAGCATGAAACAAATTACTATTTTTAATCTGGAAGGTTTAAAAATATTACGTCACGATTTGTGTCCTGCAAACAATTATTCTATCTAATACAAGAAAATTGTTAAAAATATACGCAGTACTGAGACTACAACTCAGTAAAATTAGTCAACTAAAAGTTTGCAGCTGAAACTGTATCGCACCGGAACGCGATGGAGTATTAACAATTTACATAAACGGTGTATTATTTGATTTATTGCTGTGAAGGCGCATTGATATATGTTGTCATTTTAAGGTTTTACTCTGCTCATTCTACTGTTTACGTGACATTTGTTTTGTTTTTGTTATTTTTGCATCTGAATCATCTAAATGTTCAAGCAAAAGAAGTTTTTCATGTTTGTGGCTTAAAAGTTGTCCATGGGATTATCTAATGATGCAATGCGTCACGGTCTCTGTTTCTATGGTCATTTCTTGGTGTTGACTGGAGGATAGCGACACAGGCGATCCTTTAGCAGGTTTGTATAGGGACGATATTGAAAATGCGTGTGTTAAATTTTAATATAACACATGTTTACGGTTGTTTTTGCTATGCGTTTTGACTTTAAATTTAAAATTTTGCGGACTTTGTAAGGTAACCATTTCAAAGTTTAGTGTTGTCAGACGCTGTTGATGGAGTCGTCTGTAACATAAAAAATAAAAAAAAAATAGTTTAAATAAATTAATCATTTGTTAAAATTCACCATCTTGAATTCGATTTCGGGCCCCATGTATTTCTCCGTAAGATTTTGGTCCAGAACCCCCATAGCTTCTCTACTCATTTATAAATTGGAATTAGAAATATCTTCGTAAATCTAAAACTGTTTTAACCAATGAATTGATTAATGGTCTGTTATATCAGCAGGAACGGCTTATTGCCGACATTGGAATATACTTCTTTTCTACTTAATCAGTCGGCAGAGCTCCACATGTTACAGGAATATTGGATCTTGTATATATCCTGCATGTCTTGTAGAACAATACGCTGGCTATGTTACCAAAAAGTTGTGTAGTACTGATTAGTTTTGACAGTTGCGAGCTGTTGAAGTTTTTGCAGTTATTACCTGAAGGTCTTTCGCTACGTGTGAGCTGCCTTGGTTGAAATTATTCGGCTTACAGGTTGGTTGGTGCAGGGGTCCTTACTGGGCTTTCTTTGCTCTATAACAAATGAAATAATATGTGCAAATTTATCTGTATCTCCGTAGAGTTAACTATGATTTCTCATACGTTATTATTAGGAGACTAACGTGTCTTTCTTAGATCTTAGACCGTAGATATAATTAATATTCTCAGTGTTGTTACTTAACCTAATCTAACTAATACGAATCTGTTTGGTCTTAGTAGGAACTATAGGCGAAATTACTGCAGTCGTGTTGATGGTAGGAATTGAAATTTGGATCTGTTAGTCATTGTAGGAATTATAAGCAGAATTGCTGCAGTAGTGCCACTTTGTAACACTATCTGCAAAGATCTACCACCCGAACTGACAGCTCTTGCTAGCTTTAAACGGGGTTTGGATTGCATGGAAAGGACGGATAGGACTTTAACACTTAAATAAGTGTATATTATAATACGTTTACTTGTCGGCAGTACGGCAGAGAGGACATGTAAGATTAACAGCGCTAACGAAAGTTAATCAACGGCCGGAGACTTGGATGGGCGACCGACCAACAAAGTGATGCAGAGCGTAGCGTTCTTTCCAATGGATCCATTACCTCATGTAGGCATCCAACATACACATGTGTTCTCTGTGGCTTGATGTGCTCGACACCTAACAGTATAAGAGGTTGTAGATTACATATAATACGATTACTTATTACATATCTAATGTAACCGTAACGCCAACCGGACCAGTCTGCAATTTGTGAGAACAACAATAACATACTTTGTTTAGATCGACCAGATTTATATTAACTGTGGCTGCAGGGTTTTGGATCAAATTGTTTCAACAGATTATCTGTCTTTTATTGATTCATGTACGTTAACGGACATACGTGGTATACGTTACAACTTCCTGATAACGGTCTATGAACATTGGCTTGTCAAGTGTTTTGAGTTATTACTTACGTTTTAACTGGATTTAAATAATAGCAGGGTGAAGTCATTTTCACTGCACCATTAGTATCTCCTGAAGGACAACCTCACTCCGTTATTGTAACGTAAACTAGGTGGCTGATGTATGCTTGGAGGGGTTTCTCTTCTTTGGTGAGTTGAAGCCAGCAATACCCTAACATGGACTTATGCATAGGAGAGTTCTGAACACATACATACTATACGGACGTTTTGTCATATCGAGCTGCCCATTTAGGTGTTTTCTAAGTTAAGAGTGTTTGGTCAAGACTCTTGACTCTTTCTAGACAGTTTTAAGTAATAGTCGACAGAGGCGTTCACAGTAAGGATTGTTGTACCATCGCATTTTTATGCGTTGTAAGTGTTTGCTGCTAATAGTGTTGGGACTAATGGTAGTAAGGTCAATTAGGTATATTAAAATAAAACAAACCAAATTCAACGCCATTACTAAAGCATAGAACACCATTTTTATCGGTCGTGATGTGGGCTCTCGGGCATGTGGGCCCCACGCGTTTTTTACTGCCAGTGCATAACTGAGCAGGTTCAATGTTATTTGGAGCATGGCGATGAATTTGATTTTTTTTAAAATTTTGTCTCCAGTGACAACTTTACACCGCTGTCCCAACACACAGCTGACCTATGTACGCTAGAATATTGCTTGGAAGGGTTTTTGTCATGCTGGCAATTTTAAGCCAGCAGTTCTCTCTGACATTGATTCTCTTGAGTAGGAAATTACCGGGAAAGTACATGCTCGTATTGCATTGTTGTCTCATTGTCTATTCCACATCGTGCATTTTATGAAGCTTATTGTATGCAGGTGTTTGCTTAGTTGAGAGTGGATTCTGGAGTAGGAGGGTGAATTATTTTACCGTTCTTAGGCATCAATAGGCTTTTGTAACTTGTCTAGTTATAACCTCACTCTACCGTCCCAACACATGTAAAATAGGACATTTCTTCGAAGGGTTTCTCTTTGCTGGTAATTTTAAGCTAGCAATCTCCCTGACATGGACTTTCTTGATTGAGTAAGAGATTGCCGGGCAAGTAAATCATGCGTGATTTATTGTCTTGTCTATTTTATAACGGGTTATCTTTGAAGCAGTATGCAGGTGTTAGCATAGTTGAAAGTGAAGACCCTATTATAATTTGCAGGTTATTTCTAGTGAGTTGCAAGAAATAGTCGTCTATTCTAGAATTTGGTTTTAGCTGAAACTCTAAAAGACAAAGTGGGCATAATAATAGTTTACTACTGAGTGAGAATTGAAACCGCAATCATTAGTGTGGAAGTCAAACGTTTTAACTATGAGCCACTGGCTGAGTGGCTCATAGTTAAAACGCTTGACTGAACGCTTTTAAATGTCATCATCTAACAGTCTGTCAACGTATTATGATATTATGTTGAATATATGTTTCTATTCTGAACATATTTTAATTGCGATGTTAAAATCACTTTTAGCCAATCAGACAGAGTTTTTCAAATGTTACCAACCAGCATTCAAAATGTTATTAACATCGTTGTTATAAAATGTTCAGAATCCAGCCATTAACTTCTTGAGGAACTGAACAATAAAATTCGGATTTGGTCGATGGTTCTTAGAATCCAAAATGATATGTTTGGCCGAAGGTCTTTAGAATATCAAATGAGATATATATTTTGTGAAAAATAATAGTTTTTGCTAAAAAAAAAAATAAATTTTGGAATTTCAGAATATATGTTAAAAGAAGGAAAATTTAAAGTCAAACTTTATTAAATGGTTAATATTAAGTCGTTTTCGACGAGTCGTGAGATTTTTAACGCACATAAATTCTTCAGCATTAACATACGTATATGAATAAAACTAGTAGATTAAAATACTCTATTGACCTTATTCAACCTGTTTTAAACTGGCAAGTATGAACTCTGAAATGAGGCGGGACGATTAATGTTTGTAAATTGGGATTTGAATTCGGGAATCCCGGCATGGGAGTTGAGAATCTTAGCGATTCCACGCATTTTATATGACTCATAATAAAATTTGATAATCTAATCCTTGTTTTTAAATCACTCAAGCCAAGTTTATGAATGAAATTTTGATGCTTTTATGTAATTGAATTTCATGTTTTAATTGGATTATTTTAGTTTATACTTTGTCAGTTGGCCGTGTAGTGTAGGGTTGTACAAAATTAGAATTATGGTATGTACACATTTTTTGTGGATAAATATTAAAAAAAAAAATCTAATTACACCAGCGACGCACAATTACTTTAGGAGACAATAATAATAATAATAATAACATGTGTTATGTAATAATGTTAAAACACGCACAAAATCACTTTCATTTTCAAACATTTGTGTTTTTTTATTCATTATATTAGTTGGGTCTTTAGACTAAATTAGACAGTGATTTGCTGACACTCTGGAGAGGCTAGTAATGTTTTTTTATAAAATGAATTTAATAATGCAGAAATCTAATGAGTGCACTTTATCTACATTTTTAATGTGAGAATTGTTTACAGGTTTTTTTTAAATCATTCATAACATTTTTCTTTTTTTGTGGGTAATTAATTTTAGACTGATGTAATTGATAATAATATCTGGGGTCCTGGGTTCGAATCTCGGATAAAGCATGGATATTTGGTTTGTTTCGAATTTGTTAAATTTATATACAATATACACATTGTTGTTGTTACTAATGAATGGAAATTACGGATAAATTTAAAAACAAAGCAAGTTTGGAATTAACTACAAAAAACGCAAAAAGTTTTTATAGATGAATTGAAAAAAAATCTATAAGCAGTTCTTATAGTCTTGTAGGAGATCAGTCTGGAATTAATTTACTCCCGAAGGATTCGCATAAAGATCTTATAGGTATATGAGTTGAAAAAACTATATATGAACGAGTCTCATGAGTGTTTAAATCTTTGTATTAAGAAGCATACAAATCTCATTGTTTAACTTAATTCTTAAGAATTGCTTCACTTTCAACAGAAGATTAGACTCTTTTTTACTTTCCAAATAGAAAAAACGTCCGGTGGCAAACATCGTACTAAAGGAAGTTTTTAAATTGCCCAATTTTAAGATCTATAATTCTTAAGACGAAAAGTTTGTTGTCACTAGTGACTTTGATTCACCAAACTTTTCTTTGAGTAATTGAATTGTTTGGTTGGCAGCGCGTTGGTACCGTCTTGCTTTGTCGTCCAAGTCTAGATCATCTAATTTTACAATTGATCAATTACTGGAATTAACGACGCAACAAATGAACTGATGGGCACGGAGCTCAAAGTTTTTTCTTAAAATTTGTTTTAAATTGGGATTGGAAATGCACCGAGTCTAAAATCGACGACGAATTGACAAATTTGAATCTTCACAAACACTCGTGGTTTTGTAGCACTATTACACGAACTGTTATATTAAAAGGAATTATGGTGTTGAACGTTGTAAGTACTGCTACTTGAATATTTGGATTCTTATATCGCTAATCTAGTTTTCATCTCAAGAGGTTTGTATTTACCATAAATGATGGGTGTGTTGGTTTTGTTCATTTACATAAGTGAAATTGTAAGTGATATACCGCCGCAACTGTACTTCTAAATCAATTTCACAAAACTGAAATTAAATAATCAAAACTTTGGAGTAGTAAATAAGTTATTTGGTGAAGAGCAGTTTGGTAATCTCAAATTTTTCAAATATAATGTTGGATTATTTTTGCTGCAAGGTAACTATCGATTCATATATTTGACAATTTTGTCACAAATTCTGTAACTTGTACGCCACATCTCGTATATCGTTTTTTGCTTAATGTCTGCAATGACCGATCAATTTTGGCTTGCAAGTAGTGTAATGTTGCTGGATTGTTAGCGTAGACTATAGACTTAACATAACGGCACAAAAAGAAGTCCAAGGGTGTCAAATTGCACGAGCGAGGAGGATAATTGGGATAATTGACTAGGCTGACGGTTTATTAAGAATTGATTGTTGACATTAACACAAGATCATCAAAAATTAAGTGATATTTTTAAGGCGGCTTATCTAGATTGAGAATACTTGCAAGAAGTAGACGATACGAAGTCTACTTTAGGAAATTGATTTTTAACGGTTTGGTTTGAGATTCGAATTTGAATTTTGTTCTGTTTAGAGAAACATTTTGGATCTAATAGGAAAGGGATTCATTTTTGAATTAATTACGATAAATAGGTTCTGCTGATATGGTGATATATGACGAGATCCACTTTTAGGTTCGTATTAATGAAGCCGGAGAAAATACTTTCTGGCCGTTTTTTTGAAAATTCCGATTTTTAATTTTTTTAGTGAATTCTATTGGAACCGTGGCTTGCGTTTGACTTAACTGAATTGTTTCCACCATGAATTTGTTTTATCTTGTTACTAAAAATTTACTGAGTTATTAGTGGAAACCGTTAATAAAACATTCAGACTGCGATATAAATTTGTAATATCAAGCGGTGCATTAACTTAGCTTCAAACTTAATTTATTTTTAGAGACAATGTTTATTTTGCTTTTTTTGTTATTTTATTGTGTGTTTTGCCACTCCGATTGCTCATTATTCTCATTTTACTCGTAGATGATATACTGAATGTTTCTACTTCCTAACTGACACCACGTTCTTGCGGTACACAACTTATGGATTTGGAATAAATTGGTGGAAAATTTTACTTGGTTACCTTTTTGTTATCTGACTCGTGCAGGATTAGTTCGGTCAATTTACACACTGATTTTTGTAGCTGGTCGATGTTGAAGTTGTCAACCACCAAGTTTGTGCACAAACTTTTCTCGTATCCGCTAGAACCAGACTCACCACGTTTTTGCGATGCACAAGTATTGTACCAAGTCTCATCTTTTGAGACGATCTTATGGAGGAAGGAGTTTTGCTTATTTTTTTGCAGTAAGTTGAAAGAAATTTGGACTTGGGGCTCGTGTGGGAGTAATTTTTACACTGACGTTGACGTTGAAGTTTTCAGCTAACAATCAGAAATGCTTGATCGGTTTCTGATTACCGACTTCTTGTCTTCCAGATTTAAAACCAGCATTGATTGTTCATTTGTCTAAAAGTTTGATAAGATTACGAAAGATTGTACTTTTCATCCTTTCTTGGTGTTATCTGCATAATATGATGAATATTATTATAGTTTTTGAGACGCAACTAATATTATTAAAGAACTAAATTACGGCAGTACGGCATAGAAGACATGTATGATCAACAGCGCTAACGAAAGTTAAGCAACGGCCGCAGCGGCAACGATATGAATGGGTGTCTCCAACAAAGTGATGCAGAGCGTAGCGTTCTTTCCAAATGGAACCGTTACCTCATATAGGCTTCCAAACATACACATGTCTTTTCTGTGGCTTGGTGTGCCTAACACCCCGAATGCGTACTCCGAAAGGGAACGGCGTGACTAGGTATACATACTATATTACTGTATATATGTCAACTAAAAATTAAATTGAAACAACAATATGACGCAAAATAACGTTCTGCATTAACCTAGTATGTATTCTATTATTTAGTTTTTTTTATGAAAGTTTATATCAGGTAATGACTTTTTGTCAATCAGTTGCTAATTTTTGTATCCTGTTATTGTAGAAATCCATGAATTTTGAATCTGTATTTAATACATCTACTTGAGTTTTAAACTGTCTATGCTTCATACAGTTGTCAAGAATCATGAAAAAGGTAATTACTTGGCAAAATGTCAGCCAAGTTTAGAATTTTTTTACGGGTGCGATATAAGGAATAGCATTATCCTGTAAGAATATTACTTTTTTTTAGTTTGATTAAAGAAGGCTCTTTCTGGATTAGTGCTGTCTGTACATTGAAGCTGTTCACAATCATTCCGGCTGCTGTCCACCAAACCCATAATAGAGAAAATGAAGAAAAAAATAATTATTACATATTTTATGCTATTTCGATGGTTTTGTAAACTATATTTACAAATATCAAGTTGGATCAGTTCTTCCACTATAGCGTATCGGTCAAATTTGTTGCAAAAAATGATACGAACGCTTGAAATTAGAGTACAGTATCCGTCGAAAAAATTTATTTTCGTGGCGTGATAAGTTATCCGAGCAAATGGTAAGACGGTTTGATTTGTTATCATTTGACAATTCATGTGGGACCCATTTGCTTGACTTCCACGTCTTCCCTATCTGTTGAAGGTTCAAACGAATGGTTTCATCACTCGTATTATACATTTCTGCAAGCTCTACGCACATTGTGCTGGAATTTGCTTTCATAATTCATGAAATCCTGTATTAAAAAAATACGCACGAACATTTTTGGTTACCTTATATTAAATATATATGTTAAATACAACTAAAATGCCAATCGACATGTAAAATTCAACTGTATTTATACCCATACTTTACTAATGCGCAACACGCGACGATATATTTGAAGGGCTGTACAGACGGATGAGCATGTCCGGTTAAGTACTTTTCGGGTGCCATTTGAGGATATTGATTAAAACATGCTTCAACAAGTAGAAACTAAATAAGAACTCTACTCTAACGTTACCGTTTGTAACATCTTAAAAAAATAAGTTACGCATAATGTTTAAAATAAATGTATTTTTTTATGTTACACTAGGCCACGATAAAATTCTATTGCAAAAACACTTCAACTGGAAGCAAGCGTATAAAAGCATCGATTTTTCTAGTATTTCTTTAAATATTAAAATAAGATGACATTTAAGTTTTCATGATTTTTAAATTTACAAATCAATACTAGTGAATTTATTTCATCTAAAACGGAGTTCTAATTTTACATTTTTTTAATGAAAATATAACTATAAAGATAACTCAACTAATTCATTATCTCTTAGCAAAAACTAAATACATTGCTTCTTATTTTCTAATTCTTATTCTGGATCATTTAGTTCTACTGCTCTGTAAATCTAGTAAAAGTGTGACAGGGAATGGCTTAATCTTGGCCCTAGTCCAACGAAAAAAATGCTCCCTCTTTAACCTTCAACCTTGTATAAAACTAATGCCTTTAAAATCATATAGCATAGTGCACAGAAAAAAATACACAAATTACTTTATATTTCTTAAAATCAATACTTACTTTTAAATTCTGAATTGATTAAGTATAATAGATGCCTCTTCCACTTTTAGGTACTTCCAAATTGCCATTTAATATTTAATAAAGTGTAAAAGCATATCATTCCTTCCCCTCTCGTTCCATGTCAATAGGATGCCATTAATTATTGTGAAAGCAGTTTTAGCTCAAATTTTAATAGCAATATGCATTTTTTAGACTTTAAGCTCTCACTATTAGTATGTATAATGCTTCTTTAATCATTTTTGATATTTATTTAAAGTCATATATTTAAGACTTAAATTTAATTACAGAAAGTATTCCAAATTACTTTCAAGAAACAATTTATTCTGCCATTTTTTCATTTTTAAAGACTTTTGTAATAATTTACTTCGAATGTATCAGTATTATTAGGTTACGTTTATTGTAAAATTTTAGAGCAGATTTTCAATTGTTATAAGATTAGTACATATTGGACATATTTTTAATGAAACAAAAAAAAAACATTTAATATTTTTATTATAAAATATCTCGGACGGATAATAATCATATGTTATTGTCTTATAAAAATAGATAATATTTTTCATTATATTATTGAGAGATTGTTTGATTATAATTTAATAAATTAATACGATCTTACGACTAATCAAAATTTGCCTCATTATTTTGTCATTATGAATCCATTTAATATCCAAACATTGATTTGAAAGAGGTTCCTTATACATTCCTTAATATTAGATCATTAGTCCATTCATTTCAATACTGAAATGGCCCTAATCTAATTTAGACTAAGGAATACAAATGGAATTCATTCGATCTATAATCACCACGGAATTATATCAAATAATTATGAAAATATAATTTAACAATATTTTCTATTATACTAAGACAATTAATTAGTGACAAAATTTGCAATATATGTCCAATATTTTAATGATATTAAAATAATAATAATAAACATTGCACCTAAATGTTGTAATCCTTCCAATGCAAAAAAGAACAAATCTATAATCGAACTTCTTAAAGCCGCTCTCCAATCACGTGCATGCGTGCGTAATTCCTAGAGCTTTCAAAATTCTACGCGTATAAAGTAATTTAAGGTTGTGGGATCCAATCCCGAAAAAAATCAATTTTGTGCAGATACTATTCTGCGAGTGATTATCGATTGTGAATATCAGGATTATTAGTGGCTTTATTCCTTCCTGTTGTGCAGAAAAATATATTACAAAAGTAAAGAGTAACTTTATTTTCTTAGAAAAAAAGTAAAGATATTTATAGAGAAAATGATTTCACGAATGCTCCTCGGACAACTTACTTTTATGTGAAGAGAAAACTGTGAAAATATTTTCCCGATATAATATTTTTAAGTAAATGTAATATACAGATATATTTCTTTAAATTTAAAAAAATAAACATGGTTTTCTCAGTTAGAATGATTGGTAAAGTGAGATATTTTATTGTGATTGATATTGTCCGAGTGCGTTTGAATTTATTTGTTTAATTTACGTGAAGAGAGTACAAAATGAAATCAGAAGGTGGCGGGGACGTATTAATCGCGACCCGTTATAAATTGTATTTTATTAATAGGGTTGTTAAGTCTGTGCATGTAGATTGTATATTTTTGTGCATAATCTGATCGTTATTTTTGTATATTGTAGAATGAGTTTTTTATTTATCAATGATTATTGTGTACCTGTCATGATTTATTTATCGTTCTTGCAGAGAGGCATTGATTTATGTTTTCTAAGAATAAATAAAGTTTAAATTAAAATAATTAAATGAATTTTATTTATTCAAATCCCACTTTTCAGCATGTTATATCGAAAATCACATTCACGATGAAATTCTAAATAATGAAATTATATCGTCATTACTCTAATATTATACTGTAATGTTATTAGTATATCTGATACAAGGTATATTATAAATTGGAATAAATCCGGTGGTAAGTTTTTTTTTGTGCGACTATTATATATATATTATAGTTATGTTATTAATTTCTGAATCAGTTCCAGAATTACTTTTGCCCGATTTCCAAAGAGCTTTATTTGCTCAATTGTCAATTCGACAATAATTTTAATAATTTGTATAAAACTTTTTATAATTAACTTCGATCTTCACATCTCACTTGACAAACGCAGTAGAAAATATTTGGCCTTTTGCTGAAAGGAAGTACATACATCTATTGCTTTTACAAGTGTAAAGCAATTTAAATGTCGATTAAGCTCAAGAGTACTGTTCGAACTGAGCGAGCCTTATGAGTATACTTGCATCCGTTTGGAAGACACAGTATTGTTGCATACTGCAGAGTTATATGTATACGCGGAATCAAATTAAATTAAGAGCTCAAGCCGTCTTCTACATGTCTCGTCAGAAGTACAATTTCAAGAAAGAAGTTAAAAACATCTTATAATGGAGCATTAAGATTTATTTACTGCATAAGATTAGGTTAGGTTAAGTGGAAGACTATCTGTTGAGTGTATTTTCCCACTCACAATATTATATATAGAATATAATGATCAGTTTAAGTTAGTCATTTCTGGATCAGGATTGTATGAATCAATCTTAAGTCAGTGACATTAGATATGTGAATATTATAAATAAATATTCATATTATTTTGTTTTATTCACAAGGGTGCATTTGCATGGTATCTCAGATAATTGCGACATCTCACAGTGGCTCATTTCCCGAAAAACGAGGACAAGTCAAAAATTATTTCAATTGAAACAAAAGCTGGTATATAAGGGTTTTCAAAGTTGCTGATTATGAATTTTGGATCCGCTATTTTATTTTTTTTAATTCAAAATGGCGGTCAAATTTTTAAAAATAGTCTTATTAAAACAACAATTGGTACATATTGGTTTTTACGGTATCTGATTATGAATCTGGTATTATTTTTTTTGAAATCCAAAATGGCGGATCCAAAATTAGAAATCTTATTATTTTTCAAAATACATAATGGTAGTTTTTTTACATTTTCAAACTCAGAAACTGCAGGGACACCTCGTGGCACGAGATTTTGAATGAAATTGACATAATATTCTAATCTTTCTTTAAAAAAAAGGAGACCGTTTTCTCGATTGATCTCTCTACTATTTTTATAATTGAACAAAATTTATCAAATATATAACATTGGTAAATATTAATATTTGACGTGAATGTTTAAGCGAGTTATAAATGTTAATTACACTTAACAACATACGAAATATATACTTTTTACCTTCATTAATATTGTCCATTTTGCCGAATTGGAAAGCAGCACTTAGAACAAAAGATATTGTGGTTTTAAGCATTACTTGATTTCCGTGATTTCCACGAGGCGACAGCTCTGCAGCGGTGCCGCGGTGTTACACGTGATGCATGAGGACCCAACTCATTGTGGACCCGCATAGATATAGTGACGTGCCTCTACCAGATTACGGGGTACTAAACATGAAATTACGAACTTTATTTTTTCGACTTTTGTCCGCGTCTTTCGCGAAACGGGCCACTGTGCATCTGTGAGCTTGCTTCTGATCCCGAATATCGCAAACCAGAGATATTCAAAATAAGAAATGGAACATAAAGAAGAAGTCGACGTATTTCAAAATAAATTTTCAAGATGACATTGAAAGAGTTAAAACTCAAACGTGGAGCTTTCAAACCAACATTCACGCGACTTTAACAATTTGCTTCTTTAATGGACGAAACAACCTGTCCGAACGAAATTCAGTTGCAAGTTGACAAGCTGAAAGACACAGCAATCAAATTTGAAGCAATTCAAGCCGAGATTGAAATTATCGAAAGAGAAGAGTTAGTCAATCTTGATGAATATTAATGCCAGGAGATGGCGAATATATAGCCACAAGTCATTCATCGTTTGAAACATCTGTGAAATTTCTAACAATCTCACTTCCCAAATTCAATGGCGCAATTGAAAAATGGATTTCATTTATCGATGTGTTCAATTCATTGGTGGACACAAACGAGGCATTGAGTGACATCCAAAAATTCATGCATCTCCGATCATGTCTGACAGGAGAAGCTCAACAAGTAATAGCTTTTATATCGACCACATCTGCAAATTATCCAGTAGCACAAACACAATTAAAAGATCTTTTTAAAAACAAAAAACTTATTGTCGAAAATCATCTTCGGCGGCTGTTTGAATTGAAAAGAGTTGACGAAGATTCAGCAATATCAATAAGGAATTATGTCAATGAGTTTACCAAAAACATTCGTGCATTAAATGCAATAAACGAACCAAGCAAAGACACATTACTGCTGTTTCTGTCAACATCCAAATTAGATCGTTTGACCAAGGATACATGGAAAGAACATATCATTACAATAGAATATCCAACATTAAACGACGCGATTGAATTTCTGCATCAGCGATGTCAGGTGTTGGAAGCACGACCTACATTTTTGAGACCGCCAAAACCTCTATACACTTATACGTTGGCAGCTTTAAATGCTATGTATGCAGTCAAAACTATGTCATCTACAACTGCATCACGTTCCTCAATTTATCTTGTGAGGGTAAATTGGCAAAAGCAAAGAGCTTAATATATTTGATGGTTGTGACTTCTACTACGTGATAATAATAATAATAATATTTTATTTCAAAACGAACAAGTTACATACACATATATAAAATAATGTACATTACATTGTGTTTGAAGACGTCAAAAAGAGTTTAATAATTTAATCCATGTAGTCTTTAACTGAATAGGATTCCAGATCCACAAGATATTGTAGGATTTCATTTTTAATTTTTTTTCTGTTTACAGCTTTTTTCTGATTGGTTGTTATAAAATTTTATACATGTATAAAGTGTAAAGTCCTCAAATTTTTTTAGACGGTGACATGGAATTTGTATTAAAGATTGTTTTCTTAAATTGTAATTTGTTTCTTTGTTTAAATAATCTTCAAAGATGGATGGTTGATTAAAAATAATAGGCAGCGGTATATATACAATCCAAATACTGTCAAAATATTTTGCTGTTCAAAAACTCCACGACATGATTCATTATATTTTTTGTTTGTGCCAGAACATCTTCCCCAGAAAATTATGCCGTATTGTAGTATAGAGTATATATTAGCATATAATTCATGTTAATGAAATAATAAAACAATTTACTACGTTACATGTTGATGTTCCCGAACGTGATTGTCAAACGTTGAATCTGTTTTATTATTTTGAAATGATCTTTTATGTTCTTTGTATCGGGTAATGAAATTCCTGCCTGTTTGTCCTATATATACGCTTGTGCAGTCTCCACACGTTAATTTATATATTCCTGGTTTTCTAAATTTGTTCGTTTTTTCCTTTGCGTTAAATAAAATGTTTGATAGTTTTGACGTTGACCTAAAAGCAATTTTCATGTCAAGTTAAGAAAGCACATTCGGATTCGGTGACATTGGAATGTCACAAGAAGACCAAGATATAGAATTAAGACAATCAAACAAATTGCACTCAACAATGGCTACCCTATTAATACCATAGAGAAGTTAATAACTAAGAAAATTAAAAAAGAAACTTAAAAACGTCTTTCCTCAAATAAAAGAATCCTTCGATTCAAGATTCACTTGTCTCACATATTTTGGCCCAGTCATCAATACTATTCGGCACATCAAAATACACAATTTCCAAGAATACACCATTAGCCGATCCAAACTTTGACAAGTCGGGAAGGATTGACATGTTATTAGGAGCAAATATATTCTGGGAACTACTTTCCATTGGCCAGCTGTCATTGACAAAAAACAGGCGAGGGCCAATTCTACAAAAAACAAGATTAGGATGGATTGTGTCTGGCAGCACATATGGTTCCGGTCATAATACAACCTGTCACGTCAGCACACTACAAATTGACAAACGATTACAATAATTTTTTGGAGTTAGAACAAATGACTCAAAAACGCTATCCAGAAATCAGAACAAAGAATATGTGAAAAACATTTTAAAAATACCATAAACCATAACAAAGATGGACGTTTTATTGTAAGATTGCCATTTAACAGCAACATACAAAAATTGGGATCTTTGAGGCAGGTCGCTACCAACCGACTGATGGTAATTGAGAGAAAATTAACAATCTGTCATTACAACAAGATTATCGTAATTTTATGGCGGAGTATGAAAACATGGGTCACATGATAAAAATGGAATGCGATGATATAAACGGATACTATCTACCACACTATTGCATTCTCAAGACCGACAGTAGTACAACAAAGATTAGAGTGGTTTTTGACGGTTCCGCAAGAACATCCACCGGTGTGTCATTAAACGACACACTTTACATAGGACCTGTTTGCAATTATTGTGCGATTTCGGAAGCATCAATTTGTACTTACGGGAGATATTGATAAAATGTACCATCAAATCAAGGTACATCTAGACGATCAAAACTATCAACAAATCTTATGACAATACAATGAAACTGATGCAATAAGCACGTACAAACTAACAACCATTACATATGGAACATCATCAGCTCCGTTCCAAGCCATTAGATGTTTACATCAATTATCAAATTCTGAAGAGGACAAATATTCATATGCAAGGGAAATTTTGAAAAAAAAGATTTTTACGTAAATGATTGCATTACTGGAGCAAATTCTGAAGACATGCTAGGTCTAATACAAGAGGAGTTGCAACAACTACTTGAAAAGGGTGAATTCCATTTAAGAAAATGGCGCTCAAATTCAAACAGAATATTAGGTGACACTCCAAAGAATGCTTCAAAAGACGAAAAACTTTTGTTTAATAACAATTCAACATTAAAAACATTATTATGGAACAGTAATGAAGACACATTTCAGTTTTTTCACCCATCAAAAACCATGGAAAGATTACAAAACGTGTAATTCTATCAAAATCGTCGCAAGTATTCGACCCATTGGGATTACTTGGACAAGTCATCATAACTGCTAAGATAATCATACAAAATTTATGGAAGTTAAAACTTGATTGGGACGAATTAGTTCCGATGAATCTCTCTTCAAAGTGGATAACATATGAAAAAGAATTAGAAATGCTGGATCAAATCATGATCCCAAGAAGAGCAGTGGAAGGAAACCAAATTGAATTGCACGGCTTTTGTGACGCTTTGGAGAGGGCTTATGGAGCATGTATATACATCAGAACAAACTCATAAAATGGCGACTACAAAATACATTTACTCTGCTTGAAATCAAGAGTAGCTCCGCTAAAAGTGCAGTCAATTCCTCGTCTTGAGCTGTGCGGTGCCTTGTTACTAGTTCAACTTATTGCAGCTACAAAAGATGCACTACATAAAAATATCACAAAAGAATATTATTGGACAGATTCTACTATAATTTTAGATTGGATCAAATCTCAATCAAAATTTTATAAAATATTTGTGTCAAATACAATTAGCAAAATACAATCATTAACTTTGGCAAATCAATGGCATCATGTGGCATCTCTGAACAATCCAGCAGATGCAATCTCGAGAGGAACAAATCCAATTCAACAGCTTGTGGAACGCCTCAGTCATATAATATATAATAATGATTATGAAAAATTTGAGACATTGCTAACGCAAATTAAAGCATGTTTTATCTCAAGACCACTGTCTTTATTGTCCAGTGATCTTGAAGGTTTGAAACCACTGACTTCAAGACGTTTTCTAATCGGCTGCAAGCTAACCGACCTACTAGAATCTAAAATAAAGCAAGACTTTTGGACACGATGGTAGAAAGAGTACCTCAACCATCTCCAAGAAATAAGTAAATGGACATCATTCCATAACGCACCACTGAAGAAGGATAACCTGATATGCATCAAGGAGCAGCACATTCCTCCATTACAATGGAAACTAGGAAGAATTGAAAAAGTTCACCCAGGAGCGGATGGAATTATTTGTACCGCAACAGTTAGAACAATCAAGGGGTGTATAAAATGTATTGTTAGAAATTTATGTGTATTACCAATTAATTAATAGCATTGAAATTCATTATTTCAAGCTAGGCAGTATGTTGAGTGCATTTTCTCACTCACAATATTATATATTATATAGAATATAATTATTAGTTTGAGTTAGTCATTTCTGGATACAAATAAACATTCAAGACAATATTATTTTGTTTCATTTACAAGGGTGTATTTGCATGGTATCTCAGATAATTACGACATTGGTGTGCTTCTGTTCCCAAAGATCTCAAACCAGAGATATTCAAAATAAGAAATCGAACCTAAAGAAGAAGTCGCAACAGATTTTGCTGCAACGCTATTTTTGGTTGAACTTTCTTGTCTTCTTTGTACATAATAATAATAATAATAAATTTTACTTTGCCAACATATACTTTTACAATGTTAAATAACATGTATTTACATTTTTGACAGGTCATAGGCGATGGAAGGCATTCAAAATACAGATACACATACACATGTATACTGTACATATTGTTATATAAACGTAACAAATACGTTTACCTATTTAATTATAATAAATTTAAAAATTTGTTGACAGATTATGGTATGGTATCTGTTAACATTCTTCTGATTTCAAACTTTTCAAATTTTGTTATTAGACAAATTTTTAACATTCGGTGGAAGCTATATGTTTATGTTTACTGAGATTTTTTAAGCTCAAACTTGTTATTCAAAATATAATTACCATGTTTAGTGGAGTAATTATAGCGGCTGTTGACTTTTTGAAAGTACCTTTGTTTTTTTTTGTATAGGGAAGAAGTGTATCAAGTAAAAACAATGCCGGCAATGTTAAGATCTTTAATTTTTTAAAGTATGGCCAGTTAAATTTCAGTTTGCACAATAACTGTGTTTTTGTAATACAAATGGAGTTAATCTAGTCTGGTTCTATACAAAAGATGTGAACCAAATAGAGAGTGATAGGCCAAGATTTGTGCATTGATGTTGGTACACTCACATAGTGTACGCATGACAAACAGAGAAGTTGATAATTTTTTAACAAGTACACTTATGTGGTGAGTGTTTCACGTTAAATAATCATCAAATATGATACCTAAAACCTATACATGCTCTTTACCTCTTGCTGCATAGGATGTAGAAAATATAATTAGCTTGAGTTTTTCTCTATACAGGCACAAATAATTTGCAAGTATCCAGTTTTGGCTTGTGCCTTGGCATTTTTAGACAGACTCTTAAGCTTTTGTAAACTTTTCTGTGATGTTAAAATTGTAGTATCATCTGCGTACAATATAAACTATACAGGGTAAGTAGAAAAGTCGTTAATGTATAGAATGTATAGAAAAGCACAGAACCCAAGACAGAACCCTGCGGCAAACTATGTTTAACTTTAATAAACGTGGATGTAATACTATTAATAGATACACACAGGCAAAATTACGTTCCCCCATCATACATTCTTGTGTTTAAACTTACTGATATAGTAAGCTTTGTCAAATACACTACCCGGCTCTACGTTGATGAAAGCTTCTTATTGAGAAAACATTGAATTACCAAAGAAAATGTGACTGGTATATAGCAAACACGATAGTTAATCAAGCTAGCCTAGAATTGGAAATCAACATATTTGAACTATTTTAATTGCTAGGTGGTGATAATGGTTAGCTCTGAGAGGGTCTCTATGGGGTATCCTCAGAGTAAGTCTAGAACTTTTATACTTACCAAACAGCTGGATGAGATCAATTAAAGTACTATTTATACTACAGCGACGATCTACGTATGCCGTGACTAAATTTTGCTGACCAATCAGCTAGACATTTTTTTATACAAAAACTGGCTATACACCGGCTATGCAGCAGTTGCGAAGAAGCCATCTGTTGCAAGGAAATTATTTTGTGTGCTTTTTTGGACATCGAAGGAATATTTGATAATACACTGCTTAACATTTGAACTGCTACACTTACAAGAACATATATAAAAAACAAATGACTACTTTTTGAAAAACGCTTTCTTTCTTAATTGATAGTACAGGGAGTTTATAATTGAATGGGATTATGTAATCACTTTAAATGTGCCGCTTTTTTTAAATTGTTCACTAAACTATTTGTTTTGACAGATCAACTTTGACAGCTGTCAAGCAAACATATGAAAACATATGTAGTATAGTGGACGATTTTAAAAAGGCGGCATATTTAAAGTGATTACATAATCCCATTCATTTATAAACTCCCTGTATATGGTTCTAGAAACATTTTTAGAGCAAAAAATTAATAAATTTCAAATGTTTTAATAATAAAAAAATCTTCATTTTAGTATTACGGAGAAGCTTGCTCTGGAAAAAAATGATAACCAAACACTAAAATATTAATAATGCTTGAGACCTCTTCTAGTTCTTATGACCCCTTGGCAACGTCTTGACATGCTGTAAATTAAATCCCGAATGTAATGCTGAGGAATATTTTGCCATTCTTTCAAAACGGCAGTTTAGAGCTGATGGTGATTGTTTGGATCCACTTCTCGTAGCATTATCAACCTTTTCAGTTAATCTCATCCGTTCTCTATGAGATTAAGATCTGGAGAGTTTGCAGGCCAATTCATGTGCGTAATATTGTTCTCTATAAAACTTTCACTATGATGACGCACTCTGGTCTCGTCACTGAATAAACAACGACCCCAATCTTCAACACTCCAATTTGCATGTTGGTGTGCCTACTCTAGCCTTCTTCTTTTGTGGGCCCTGGTCAACAATGGACATTTTTTAGAAGATTTTGACCTTAAGTTTACCGCATGGAGCCTTTTTCTTGCTGTTTAAGTGGATACTTGAGTAGCTATTGCATTCAATAAATGAACTTGGAGTGTTTTTGCAGTAGAAAATGTATTCTTTCGACACTGAATCGTAATAAACCGGTACTCCGCCGTGCAAAAAACCATTCAAAAACGCAAAAATTGACATATATATGTCTATTACTTCAGAACCACCCACTTTCATGCGTGCGCTAGGTGAAAATAGTCTTCAGGCAAATACATTCAAGTATACAGGTAAATAAGCTGTGGACAAAAATTTCTCTGAAAAATGTCTAATTTGAAAGGACTAGTATCTAGTTATAAACTTCTAGGGAAACAATCAGGTGATAATTTAAATTTGTTGCCAAGTTTGCTTTGGTGAAGACCATTCCCGCCCAAGAACATTTTTTTGCGGGGATGCTTGCAGGACGTCGTTTTTTTCTGTGTTGTATAGTTTTTTGGTGGATTAGAAAGTTAGTGAACCAGATTTGAAAGGTTATATTAGTGAATAAATAGTTTCAATAAGAACTTTTCTTTATTTATTCCTTTAAAATAAACAAAAAGCATATCCAATCAGTAAACGGGTCTTGAAGAATTTACCTTTTTCGTAAGTTTGTAGTGTGTGATAATGTTTTAAACAAACATGCGCGATTTACCATTTAACGTAGATTGCGAAACACAGCACTACGTGGGTTTACTAAGCAGATCCGTTGCTGACGAAAGTAATGTTAGTCTCAAATTCTTTAATCGTAGTCGGCTTATCCATGTAGTCTAAAGGTGCAATAAACATGATCTAGGCGGCCAATTCACCGGTTCAAGGCGTGAAATTAACTGTTTACCGAATTGTTCTCGCAATAAAGCCATGGTTTTATGGGCTATGTGACAAGTAGCGCCATTTTTTTAAAACTAAATGTCGTCGAGATCACCGGTTTTAAATTTAAGCAGCAAATAGTCTTGAATCTCTCTGGTTGCTCTTCAGCTCAAATACGGCAATTTTGCCTATTACCGTAGCCATTATGCCAGAAATGGGCATCATCGCTGAACAAAATTTTGGTCAAAAACAGTAGATTTTTTATAGCTTTTTAAAAGCCCAAAGCCTAAAACAGTGACGATTTGGAAGGTAGGCCGGCTTCAATTCTTGCATGAGTTAAGTTTTATATGTTTTTAAACCAAGATTCTTATGTAAAATACGCCAAGTTGTTCCATACGACAAGCGAAACTGTTGAGAATGGCGCAAAATCGATTCATTACAGTCATCGCGTACACTTTCAGTTACCGCCGCTATATATTTTTCACTACGTGCTGGATGTGGTCTATTTGGTCGCGTATTATCTAATAATAAATATTGAGTTTTAAATTTTTTAATAGTACAGCAAATTGTAAGTTTGGTAGGCTTATTATGTAAATCATAAGTTGCTCTAAGCGTACAAAACACTTTCCTTATAGAGTGCTGATTTTTTTATTGCAGCTGAATAATTTGTAGACGCTGTGCCGGGATAATTCCATGATGAAATGTCAAACATAACTGAACAAAAATACGATAAGAGTTTGACTTACATACATTGATGTACATTGCAGTTGTTTGAGGTTTACACAAGGACAATGAATACATGAACGTTGAGGTTATTGGGGTACTTTACAATTGTCTCAGATTGTTTTACAGTATACGGAGAAGGTTTTGGGGTTATGTGTAACAAAGTACATTGACATTGCTTAAACATTAAGATCATAGGGTACTTTACAACTGTCTGAGATTATTCACACATGGGCTTAAGAAGTGTGAAGTGTGTATAATGACGTGATGCACACATTGTTTATCACGGTTTCTTATTGGGAAAGGTTCAATTATTACTAATTGAAATGTATTTAATAATTATGTGCAGATTTAATTGATAGAAAAATACGCGGGAACAATGCGTGACAGGAGGATTTACCTTCTGCCGTGAAACGATGCGGTTTATTAAAATAGCAGTTCACAAAGGCTAGAAGACACAAAAAACGACAATAGCTTTTAGTATATTTAAAGTGCTTTTAATTATCAACGACATAAATGTTTGGTGGATAGGTGGTTAAGCGTTTGTCAGCATCACATGTGTAATATTACATTAATAAACATGAATTATTATTATATAAAGGATAACAAAATACTTTGTGAGAACCGGGAAAATTCATAAAGGTTTTAGGAGGCCTGACATTATTTTTAAAAATGTTTAGAATAGAAACTCTAAATAATTTTGAGCAATCCGAGAAGACTTTATAAAAATTTTAAAGTATCTTTTAAATGCTTTTAGTATGCTTCTTTGTCTTTAAATAGTTTTTGGCGCAAGTGTGAAGTTTAAGAAGATTCTAAATAATTTAAAATTTATTAAAAAGTTTACTGTGTCTAATGAGAAAAGTATAGATTTCTGATACCGTAAGAGCTGAAATTTGGCAATACAATAGTTAACTGAATAAGTTACACGAAAAAAAAAATCCAGTTTTATGTTTATTGAGGGGAAAGTGTCCAGCTGATGCAGTCTTGCGCTCTTTACTGCATCAGCTGGACACTTTTCCCCTATGTTTTTTTTTTTTGTTTAAGTTATTAATTTAACTATTAGTTTACTAAATTTCAGCTTTTGCGGTATCAGTTTACTCACAGCATTTTTCTGGGGCATAATCCCCCACTTTAAATTTGGCTGGATACGTTTTTTCTTTTTTATTTATAGCATGATCAACATGTGATCAAAGTTTCAGCTTTTGCGGTATTAGTTTTTTTTTTATTATTATTTTACGTGTGTGGGATGCTGTCGCAGGTACACCCTTTGGAGGTGCGCCAGCTGGAGGTCCATTCACTCGCCAGTGATACCAAATAAAGCTTATGAAAAATTTTCAGCTTTTGTAAAATGACTAACTCTAAACGGTCGCTGGCTCCCGGACTATTAATATGTCACAACAACATAAAATATCTATGAATTTCAATGAGTGAAACCACACAAATTGATGAGACTTAAGCAGTTTGTGAACATTGACTTCAATTTGGAAGCTTTTTCTATGTGTTAATAGGCCGGATTTCTTGAAAGTTTTGGTTCTAAATCTCTGAACTGTTAGTGAATGTTTGTTACAATTCCTAGCAAGCCTTGTAATGGGTGATTTACTTAGAGGTACTTTTTTTAGTAGTGGTTTTATGTTAGATAAAACGTGCGTTGAATCAAATTGTTATGGTATTTTTGTTCAGTAATGTTTGACATTTCATTATGGAAAGAATTAGCCCGGCACAGCGTCTACAAATTATTTAGCTTTATTATGAAAATCAGCGCTTTATGAAGAAAGTATTTTGTACGGTTAGAGCAAGTTATGGTTTACATAATCGGCCTACAATTTGCTGAACTATTAAAAAATTTGAAACTCAATATTCATTATTAGATAATACGCGACCAAATAGACCACATTCAGCACGTAGTAAAGAAAATATAACGGCGGTAGCTGAGAGTGTACGCGATGACCGTGGTAAATTGATTTGGCGCTATTCTCAACAGTTTGGCGTGCTTTACGTAAGAATGTTGATTTAAAAACATACAAAATGTAACTCATGCAAGAATTGAAACTGGCCGACCTTTTAAATTGTCACAGTTTTTGGTTTTGAGCTCTTGAAAAGCTTCAAAAAGATTTACTGTTTTTGACCAAAATTTTGTTCAGCGATGAAGCCCATTTCTGGCTTAATGGCTACGTCAATAAGCAAAATTGCTGTATTTGAGCTGAAAAGCAACCAGAAGAGATTCAAGAGCTGCCATTACATTCAAACAAAACAACGGTTTGGTGTGGTTTATGAGCTGGTGCAAAATTTCTTTAAAAATAAGGCCGGCCGGAACGTAACTGTGAATGGCGCGAGTTATTGCACAATGATAACAGACTATTTGCTGTCTAAAATTGAAACTAGTAATCTCAACGACATTTGGTTCTAACAAAACGGCGCTACTTGCCACATAGTCCAAACAGTTAAATTCACGCCTTGGACCTGTGACGCCTCCTAGATCATGTAATATCTTACTTACAGACTTTTTCTTTTGGGACTACTTATAGTCTAAAGTCTACATGGTTAAGCCGACTACAATTGGGAAATAGGAAACTAGCATTACTTCCATCATTTGCCAAATACCACTGAAAATGCTTGAACGCGTCATTGAAAATTGGAATTTATAAATGAACCATGTTACCCGTAGTTACAACCAACACTTAAAAAAATAATAATAAAAAAAAAAATGTCCAAAATGTTTTTTTTGTATGATCATAAAAGATTACCAAATAAAAATATTTTGTTTTGTTTTTTATTTTAAATTTTTAAGTACTTCTAAATGGATCACCCTTTACTACAAGTAAGTATTTGTTTAGAAAGCAATATGTCTTGTTTATTTTAACAAAGTCATTTCTAATATCCATCAGTTTAGTCTCAATCAGAAAAGCCGAACTTCCGGTTCTCTTTTTGTCTGCAACTCATCCGCATTTTCAAAAACGGACAATTATTCTCATTATTGTTAAATTGTTGAATTGTTAGGCACTGCGGGATCTGGATATTTAAAACAAAATTGTTTACAACAGTGCATATGAACGACTGGAAAAATACTGTTCAACAATGAAAAGTCGTTGCTTTTGCAAAAAAAAGCATGGATACGAAGCAGTAAACTCTTACAGACGTCAAGTGACACATTTTTATTATAATGGCGTCTAGGTTTGTTGTTGGTATCTATCCTGCAGTAGTTGATAGAAATAATTTGTTTTGATGTGTGTGATCTTAATGTATTATTAAGTATTAACAACATTAAATTGATTAATAACTAGTTAATTACTGATATTTATTTTATGTTTTTTTTTGTCGTCTGATCAGAATCATCAATGTTATTAATCAAACATAAATTGCCTAAAATTTAAACTTGTAGTTTTCCAAATGTATGTTCTGCCATGTCGCCCAAACAAACAAACAAACAAGTTTTTGTCCTTAAGTTTTTCACTTATTGCAGAATAGTTATTACTATCTTTAAATATTTTACCAATAAAAGTAGTTACGGACTGATATGGGATGATGTAAGTATCAAAAGATACAAGAGCAAGCTAAGAGAAAAAAAGGTTTAGCACAAGTAGTATGTGGAAAGATCAAATCTATAGTAAAAAAAGAAATAAACACGGAATGGAATGAAGTTTGGCACGATCAAACTTGCAAAATATATAAACAGAAAATGAGACAAGAACGACAAAAAGTAATAAGAGGTGAAGCAACAATAGAAAAATTTATTTGGGAAAAAAATGAATATAAAAAGGTATGCGAAAAAAAGAAGAAAGAATGGAAGAACAAATAAAAAAAATAACAACAAAAGAAGACTTATGGAAGTACATTAAAAAAAGTAAAAAACAAATAAGAAGAGAAGTGACAAATAACATATCGGTTGAAACATTCAAAAATCATTGTATGATAACAATGGAAGGAAGCGAAACAGAGGATAAACGAATAAGCATAGCGACAGAGGACACAGACAAAACGTTAGAGCAAGACAATGAAATACTAAAAAGTGAAATAGATGACCAAATAAAAATACTAAAAAAGAAAAAGGCGTCAGGAGAAGACAACATCGCAAATGAAGCGTGGATATATGCGACAGAAGAAATAATACATACTATGCACGCAATGAGTGGAGAATGGGACTAATAAGACCAATTTTTAAAAATGGAGCTAGAAACAAACCTTAATGAATACATGATATAAAATATGCGCAGGAATAATTAAAAATAGACTGAAAAAGAATTAACAAAAAAAAAACAAATATTAGCAAATAGGTTTTAGAGGAAATCGAGGTGTAAGTGATGCGACATATACGCTTAATTGGTGAGTGGAGCATAATATGGAAAGCAAACAAGACAAAGTGTACGCTCTATTTCTTGATTTAAAGGCAGTTTTTTATGATTCAATTAACAGAGACAACTTATTAAAAGTAATGAGAGACAAAAACATAGACAGAAAATTAATAGAAGCCATAGCAGACATATATAAAACCAATAAATTAGAAATGAATGGAAGAACGTCGTCAGCTTTTAGAACAGAAAGAGGATAGTCCAACCTTATTTATGTATATTATATATATTGCAGATTTGAAAGAGACACTTAGGATGGGACAAAGAGAAAGAATTGTGATTGGTAGAGGAAAAATATGGAGTCTGATCTACGCCGATGACGTTGTGGTATTGGCACAAGATTACAAAGAATTGGTGGAGGTAATGAGACAACTTAAAATTTATTTGCAACTAAAAGCTAAACACAGAAAAAACAAAATTTATAGTATTTCAAAAAGGACACGGAAAGAAACAAGAAGAATTATAAAATCCATATAGAAACGATAACAAGAAAAGCTGAACTGGCTATGCGGGAACTTTGGAGCATAGGCAAAATAAAACTGGGAGGACATTACTAAGCAAAAATGATATTTTTTGATGCAGTGGTAAGAAATATTTTAACCTATAGAGCGGAAATATGGGGTTGGAAAAAAGAGAATCAGTAGAAAAACTGCACCATAAATTTATTAGATGGACATTAAGAGTTTGACATTATTATACCAGAAGAACAAAGTGAGGAAATGGCAACAACTGCTATTAGAAAAAAGTTACGAAGAAAAAATACAAGAAAAAGAAATAAATATACTAATAACTATTATAAATAAATAACAAGAACAAAAACGAACAAAAAAACACAAACAGGAGGCAAACAAAATAGATAGATAAGTGAACGAAAACGCTACCTAGAAACTCTTGGAATATTTGAAGAGTGGTGCAAGTTACAGATATAACAAATGGGCAAATGAACAAAAAAGAGAATTAGAAATACGATAATCAACATACAATACGAGGTACAAGAACGTTTTGTTGTAGAGGCTTCCGCAGTATCTTTTTAATCCAAACATTTTTGCAGAAGATAAAACAAACATTGCAAGATTTAGGTGTGGAAACGATAAATGGAGAAACAAAATTATGGAATGATGTGGAGCGCAAAATATGCAGGTTATGCGGAGAAGCAGAGGACACAATAGAACATTGGATTCAAAAATATGGTGGAGTTGCAGGAACAGTTATAGAAGGATGTCTAAAATACTTGATGAAAATGGAAAAAGACAACGTATAATTAGAAATATAATAAGTGAAATAAATAAGTGAATGGGAAAATACCCTTCATATTTTTTTAAGAAAAAACTGTCTTTTTAAGTTTTGAAAAATTTTTGCTATGAAAACGTATTTTTTGAATCATTTTGAAAAAAAAAGTTTTTTATAATTTTGATCTAAAAATGAATTCTGAGAAATTACAAACTATATAAAAAAAATAAAAATCTGAAAAACCTTGATTTTTTTAAATTTTGAAATGGCCCACTGAAAAAATCTGAAAAAAAACACATAATTAGAATTCATGTAGAGGAAGGCATTTTCAGTGGTTTGAGCAAAAACAAATTTTCATTTCGTACACTTGACTCATACATGGCCATATATTGTTCCGCACTACAACTAAATGTTTTACAAAAAAATAAGCATTTGACTTTGAGATTTCATATAGATAAGAAAAGCAAATTTAACAAATTTAGGTGTCATCTTGGATTCTTTTAGAAATGATTCCACAAAAGTTTTGCAATAACACTACTTCCTTAAAATTGTCTGCTTGCAAATAATTTTAATATGGAGACAATTAATGGAAGATAAAAGATGATTAACTTTTAACTGTTAAATTTTCTTGACAAAGTTTATTTAAATGAACGTATACTCTGTTAACCGTTCAGCTTTAAGGTTGTTGTTTGTTAACTATATGGTTAAATCTGTAATGCATTTAGGTTGAGAAATTGCCTTTTAAGAAGTGTACGAGCAGTAAAATATTTGATCAGTATCTTTATGTTATAATAATCTAAAATATAGGATATATACAGATCAAAGAAGATTCGGATTAATTAGATCGAGATTAAAAAAATTAGTATGATTGCCAACAATATTGGATAGCTGTGTATAATATATAGTAATAGTAAGTAATAGTAATATTGTCTTTAATTATGATTAATATGATGATGTAATACTAATTTTACTAATATTTTGTTTATGTAATAGGGTAATTACCAATAGCGGTAGTATAGAATTTTTTATTAAAATAACATTTTAACTTTATTTTATAATAATTAGGTATTATTTAGCATGGTATTTTAATAAGTTTTATATATTAATTTATGCTTAATAGCATTAAATTTTCAGTATACTTCCATTATTATTAATAAATGAAATTTTTGTTTTTTGTAATGCATTTTAATAATCCTTGTTTCAGGCTTTGCATAATAAAAATCCATTTACTGTTTGCTAGTTTGGCACTAATCTTTAAGGTCATAATATTAATCCAATTATGGAAATTTGTAAAATTACATCGTATAAATAAAGAATAATAAATGCATGCTGTATGACTTGATGGATTGTACTCATAATAATTTCCATATAAACACACTTTGCAGTTGAAGGGGCTTAAAAATAGATCGAAGTAATTTGTTTGAAGTAGATTAAAAAAAATCAATTTTACCTGAGGGCGGGATTATTATAATCATGCAAACAATTTTAAATAATGCAGTTTTGCTATTTTTAAGTATTGTAATTACTTTTTGCATGCTTTTTAGAGACATATATATATATATATATAATAAATAAATAAAAATATTTTAATATAATATTTACATGAGTGCTCTTTGTGGTGATATTAACTAAACGCTATTATTTTTTTGATTTAATAGATTTTAAATGAATCTATAATAAAAGGTGTTGAACTAATTTTTTAATACATATAAATTTTTATGAGTTTTTCTAAAGGTTTTATAATGATAACCAAAATTAGTTTTAAGTTACTTAAAAAAATGTAATGAGCATATATTAGGATCATAGGGTCAATCGCAGAATTTAATTGAATATTCTACAATTGACTGCTCATAGTCTGGATTCCAATAATTCTGATTTACTTTTTGTATAATCATCATTGTTTGTTTTCTATTAACATTATATCAGAATAATGGTTAAATTAAAACTTTTTTTTAACATTAATGGATACTCATGTCATTGTAATGATAATGGCAGAGATGGTATGGTTCATCAATCTATTTCTCATTTGATTAGTTGTTTCATAATCACATTCAGGTTGTAAAAATTGATTTTGCAGAATTATATATAATCTCATTACATTACTAGCCTAGCATGTGTGTTCCTAAAAAGTTTTGGGATATCATTTTATCTCAAATGTCTTTGTTTATTAATATAAAAAGCAAGATTGTCAAAATTATCAAAATCAGATATTATCAAATTAAAAACACCACTTATACATTATTATTAATTTAAGCTTTTGTTCTATTTTTTTCTGTGTTTTTAAAATACGTAACCGAATTGGCAACCATTTTAAGTCTTCTTAAACTGTAACGTAGATTGCACTTCTTCTATCAATAACATTTCTGACGGTCATATTACTACAATAAAATTTAATAAAAAATCAATGTTTACGCTATGTTGGGTAAAAATGGTTAAAAGACAATTAAAATGCTGTTAAGTTTTTTTTAACTCTTTTATAGCGATGAAAAAATTGTAACTTAAAAAAGACAGTTTTTTAATTTTTTTGTACATCAGTTTTTGATAAATCTAATGTTTTTTTAGTATAGAATCAAATCAAAAAGTTAAACAAAAGTTTAGGCTACTCAAACGATTCTGATAATCAATGTTTTCCATGTAGATTTAATTGCCCAGTTAACTTAATGCTAACGACAAGGACTTTATTGCTTAATCTTTTAATGAAAATGAGCTAGTAATAATAATTTTGGCAAAAAATCAAGGTTTGGATCCTTGGCCTATTCTAAGAATATTTTGTCCTATAATGATTAAAAAAAACTCTTTGTTTCAAAGATACAGGGTAAACAAAATTTGCGACAGTTACAACATTCTATTATCAAAAAATACATGTAAAGTTGCTAAATCTACAATAAATGTTTAGTATAACTTTCTCCAGCCTGGATACAATCTTCTTGTCATTGAGTGCCGAATTCTTTCAAACACACCAGGGTTGTTTCTAATTGAGCTATCCAGCAATTATCTAATTTTACAAGTTTTCCAAATTTTTCACTGGAGTATCGTAAACTAATGACTTCAGATAGCCCCATAAGAAACAATCCAGGGGGTTGAAGTCTGGGGATTGAGCAGGCCATTCGTGTGGCCCACCTCGACTAATTCAGCAATCTCCGTATGTTGCTGTTAAATAAACACCATTGCACCATTGTGCATAAACTACATTGCAATTCTTGATGCTAATGGTACATCATCCAGAAACTAGCATGTGTTCCAAAAAGTTGTAATACACCTTGCCGGTAAGTCTTTCTGGTAGAAATATTGATTCAATTAAACAGTCGCCTACAATTCCAACTCAAGCATTTAAGGAGAACTGATGTTGAAAACGATCTTTACATACCAGATGCGGATTTTTATATGACCACACATGGTTGTTATGAAAATTCCTTATTGCGTTTTTCGAGAACTGGCTTTATCGGTGAAAAGAATATGTGTCAGGAATTGAGGAGAAAAACTGTCCAATGACTTACATTCAAAGTATTCGCAATTTGTTTGCGTAGAACTATTTGGATTTTTTTCTATCATAACTAGCACATTCTGTTCTAGTTGTATTGTTCTTACTGTCATTGATCTTTCTGGCCCTCTATTTTGTGTCAATGTGCCTGCTTCACGAAGACGTTGATAAATGTGTTTATTACGGCCAGGAAACCGTTTAATGTACAACTGCCTATCTTGTAATGAATTGCCATCATCAAGTCCATACATGAAATGCAAGCCAGTTATCTCGACGTTTGTATAGTAATTCATGGTAGAAGAATTTACTAACTATTAAAGACACGTCAAATAACCAAAAACAACAACAACAACAACATGTGAGGATCAATGACAAGACGTATTCAAATGAAATCTACTTGTACATTAGTAGATAAAACAGCCGTTTCAAGTTATCGCTAAGAATTTTTTGTACTTGATAAACTTATTAATTTTTTGTACTTGTACAAATATCGAATATGGTTGTCGCAAATTTTGTTTACCTGTATCTTCGAAACAAAGGAGTTTTTTAAAAATCATCATATTTTTAGAGTATGGTCTACTCTAACTCTTTGAATTTTTAACGCATGTTTACCTAACACTCTGTATATACTCACAATTTTTTTAGTACAAAAATGATTATGTCGTATATATACTAGATTGGTTCTTAATTATTTTTTTGTGTATCTTTGTATGTGCACCCTCAGAAAGTGATCTTTATGCTAAAAAAGTAAACTATGCCAAATTTCAGCCTTTAAGAATCAAAAGAACATTATTGTATTAAAATAACACAAATATGAGCAAAATTGTTACATGAAGATTTTTTGGCATTTTCTTGACATAATCTGTTAAAATTTATTAAAAACTTGATGGGAGAAATATGAACTTTCTGAGAATTAGATGAAAAACTGAAATAATTCTTGCTACTACTTGTTTTATGTTATGGTAAGGTATGCAAGAATTCAATACACTGGTATGCAGAATGCAAAACTGGTCTTTGTCCAGAACCATGTTTAAAAAATATCACACAAAACTGTAAAACAGCATTAAAGAAATAATAAAAATAAGAAACTACGCCTTTAAGTCTATAAAGCAAATAAAGTTAACTAAACATTTTAATTTCTACAATGAAATGCAAAATTTGATTACATGGAGCAAAAAATCTATTTAGAATTTAAATCTAAGAGTAACATTAACTTAATCTATAAAAAGAACGTCTGTTTTATCAAACAGTTTAAAAAATTAATATTTTAAATAACTATTTTCTAAACCTTGTAGCAAATTTTCTAAATACTTATATACTTTAATGTTACAACAATAATTCTAAATAAAACTTTAAAGTTAAGTTTCAAACTACTACTGGTCCAGACATAGCGTGCATATTATATATATATATAATCTAAAAAAAAAATCAAGAGAAACAAAGTGTAGATAGACGATGTTTATTTTGACTGCAAAACTTACGGGAATGGCTTAGGATGTTGTGGGTAGACTTATTTTGTTCTGCTTTTTTTAATGTGAAAAATGCTACAATGATCATCAACCTTCGACGGAGATGTTGAATTAAGAAGAAAAAGACTCAAGTAGTGTAAAAGAAATAGAAAACTATGTAAGTAAGTTGGAAAATTCTTTAACACGAGTGTACAAGGACTCCTGCTCACTTAGACTGCCTACCAAATCCGACAACACCATATCTTGGTGGTGTGAGAAACTTGACCGGTTTAAGGAGGCTGCATGGAGATTCTTCATAGAAGCAAAAAACTCAAAAAGCCAATCAGACTGGATGTTATACAGAAATGCTCAGAAAGATTATTAAAAACGCATACGTCGTTGAAAACACCTCAACTGCTGCAAGGCTGAAAACAATCTTATCTAAAGATTCCCAACAGCAACTGGGTTGCCTGAAACAAACTGTCAATCTATCGAAAGCAATGGAGATACTTCTAAAAACTCACTTCCTAAGCTGTACCGTCTCGGAACAAGTTTGGTCCGACGCTACAATTCTAACTCCATCAGAAGAGGACTGGGTAGCTGCTCACCAGCTTGTTGAAAAAGTGCGTATAGCATGGGCAATTAAAAACTTCTTTTCATATAAAGCGCCAGGATTAGATAGAGTTTTTCTTGCTCTTCTTCAATGAGGCAAAAATATCATTCTCACTTGGCAAAAATCTATAGTGCATGCATTGCTTTTCGATACATACCTATAGCATGGAGAAAAGTAAAAGTCGTATTTACACTAAAACTAGGGCGTAACAATTACATTCTTGCAAAATCCTTGGGCCAAATCAACGTTTTGTCTTTTCTCCTGAAAACATTAGAACGATTGTGCAAAAGATCAATTTGGGAAACGGCTCTTATTACTAAGCCAATACACCCGAACCAACATGCATACACCCAAAGAAGATCTACCAAATCGGCCTTACATCTTGTAATGGACTAAATTGAAAGATCATTAATAGACAAAATGTTTACCTTGGGCGTGTTTATAAAACCACCTTTAAAAAAATAGAAACTGCTTTTGCAACTCATGGTGTAAACCCCACAATCACTGGATGGATAAAACATATGTTGGAGAAAAGAGCCGTTACTGTTAATGTCCCCTACATTAACAGTAACGGCTCTTTTCTCCAACAATCCCCTATTCGACGGTCGAGAAAGTCGTTGCTAAAGGGTGTCCCCAGGGAGGTGTATTATCTCCACTACTATGGAATATAGTAGTCGACAGCCTCAATGACTATGGTTTCTATACAATTGGTTATGCAGATGACATAACAATCCTAGTAAGCGGTAAATTTGAAAGCATACTCTGCAACTTGACGCAAGAGGCTTTAAGAATAATCAAAAATTGATGCAATGACTAGGTTCTTACGGTCAACCCTTTGAAAACCAAACTCCTTCACAAAAAAAAGAAAAATTAGAACTTACTTACCAAAACTTCTAAATACCTAACTACCGCTATCGCTATCAACCAAGGTAAAATATTTTGTCGTGGTTTTTGACAATAAGTTCACATAGGGACCACATCTAAATATGAGATGCAAAAAAATTTATATGTATTTTTGGTAATGCAGACGAGCTGTGGGGAAAACATGAGGATTGTTTCTAAAAATAGTGCTATGGCTGTACACAGCCGTTATAAGACCTATGATCACATACGGGGCACCAAAATGGTGGCCAAAAGCTAGACAAAAAACGTCGGCAAGCAAACTGAATCAGTTGCAACAAATGGCATGTCTAAGTCTAACAGGTAGCATGCGGACAACACCAACTGCAGCTATGGAGGCATTGTTGTGTCTGTCGCCTTTTGACATTTACGTCAAGGACATGGCGACAATGGCAGCTTTGCGTCTGAATGCAACTGGACTTTGGCACATTGCAGGGAGGGCTGGCAAACACTAAACTTTCCTGGAAAAAGCTGTTAAAAAAACACCTCTGTTAGGAGCGCAAACAGATAACATGTCACCTTTCTTTGTGTTTCAAAGACCTTATAACGTGCAAACCCATGAACAAGAGGAGCAGAACGTGGTCAATGATTCAATTAGAATCTACACGGAACTAATAAAGGTTCTGAAGCGGGAATCTTCTCGCAAGATCTGGACTTCAAAATATCACTAAAAGCTCACACGACTATCTTCCAAGCAAAAGTAGTTGGGATAACCTATGGGGTAATAAAAATTGAAAACCGTAAAATATCTGACAAGAATGTCAAAACTTTAACGGATAATAATAATAATAATAATTTATTTTATGTTATTACAAAATCAATTGTTTACATATGTCCGGGAAAGTACAAGTATCTGTAATATTTACAAACTGCATAATACGATAATTAAAATTTACAAATCTATTATAAAGTTAGATACAATGAATAAAAAGAAGATAAATAAATATAAAAAATAATATAAAAATAATAAAATAATAAAATATATATATATATATATATATATATATATATATATGTATATTAATCCGTCAAGTCGGGCTCTTTCTGGGTATGAATCCGGCAAGTCGGGCTCTTTTTGGCAAGTCGGGCTCGTGTGTCACCTTGCCGTTCACTTTCGGGAACTAATCCGGCAAGTCGGGCTCCACGGCACCTTCACCAAAAATATGTTGATATGTAATAAAAATAATTTGACTTTACAAGATAGTATACATACATCCAATACATTTTTTATTTAATTGTTAACAACCCTAAATTAGTGTTTTGATAAATAAATTAAATAACAACATTTTTAGAGTAATTGCTTCTTAGAATAGCAATTAATAAGCACAATTAAATTTATTTTATTATTTTGAGCAGTTTACCCTTAACAACCCCTAATTATAAAATTCATTATTTTTATTTAAATTTGTTGACAAACGGCTTTTGAAGTAAGCGGATTACAATGGTAGTGTTAGATTATATGTATTAGAAATAAGAATGTCAAAAAGTTACAAATTAAGTTAAATACTTTAGAATTTTGCAAAATTCAACAAACATGCTTTTTTTAAGTTTTTGAAAATTTAAATTTTTAATTAATATGATTTGGATGTAGGATATTAATTTGAAATAAAAAAACTAGCTTATGCTAAAAATTTTATGCCGACGTTTCGATAACTTTGTTATCTTCCTCAGGGCTAAAAAGAATTAAAACAATTACATTGTTGATAAAACAAACAAAAAGTAAATACATGAAGTGAAAATAAATATCAAAAAAATACATGTACAATTAAAACATTTTTTATTTTTTTTTATATCCTATTCACATCACAAATGTTAAAATCTACCTTTAAATGTCAGCTATAGTTGTCATGGTTTTATAATTGATCATTTTAATTAAGTTAAACACTTTAAAATACACTCACAATGACTACACTTATTTTATTGTTTACAACCTGGAACTGTACTTGTTGCATACTACTTATTTGCACATTTGAATTAAATTAACATACATATTGGACAATTTATCCTTATCCGTTTTAAGGTTTAAGGTTTTTCTCTTTTGCTAAATTAATATGTATTATTTCGCTAATTAATCTTTTTTTGTAACCTGTTTCTCTATCCAATATTTTTGTATCACTAAAGTTAAAAGTGTGGTTTTCATTGAAACAGTGTTGTGCCAGCGCTGTTTTTTCTTTTTTGTGAATGTACATTAGTTTGCAATCTTGTTTGTGATTGTACAGCCTTTTTCTTAGGTGTTGTTTAGTTTGACCAATGTATATTTTTTCGCAATCACTGCAAGGTATTGAATAAATAACATTAGCTTTTTCATCTTTGACATTTTGTGCTTTTAATTTTGTAAATATATTCCCTATAGTTAAGATGTTATATACTCCTAGACGTCCCACTTTATTATGTTGTAATACTTTGTTAATGTGATTAGAAATTCCAGGCATATGTGGGAATCTAAAAAATGGGAGTTTTTCCGAAGGTTCCTTGGTGGTAATATTGTCAGGTGTTGTTGAGTATAAAATGTTTTTTACTACATTTTTTGGATAGCCATTCTTTATAAATAGTAATCGTAGTTTTTCCAGATTTTGAGTGTAGAATTGGTGATGACTTAAGTTTTGCATTCTTTGTTTATACGCTTTTAACGTATTGAGTTTTGTTTTTAAGGGATGATTGGACTGAAAGTTAACTATTTGTTCGGAATGAGTAGGTTTCATATACCAGTTAGTTATTATTTCTCCTTTGTTCTGTCGAATTAACATCATATCTAAATATGGAATTTGATTATTGATTTCTGTTTCCATAGTAAAATTCAACTTGTGATGTATGTTGTTAAAGGTTGTTAATATATTGTCTTTTTTGTCGAAAGGTATTGCTACTATAATGTCATCAACATAGCACTTTAATAGTGGTATTGGATAATCAAGTTTGTGTAACGCTTGAGTTATTATATAATTTGTCACTAACTTTGCCAGGATAGGTGATGCTGGATTGCCCATACTACTGCCATCTAGTTGTTGGTAGAAGTTGTCTTTGTATTGAAAGTAACTAGTTGTAAATGTGTGTTTTATTATTTTAACTAGTGTAGATTTTTCATATTTGTGTAGTTTGTTATCATATTCCAATCATCTTCTATAATTTGCAATACCAGTTCTTGCGGGATGTTTTTAAAAAGTGATGTAACATCTAACGATACTAAAATGTAATTTTCAGGAAGTTGTATGTTTTGAATTAGTTCTTTCAATTGTAATGAGTTTTTTATGTCATGGTGGAATATTGTGACATAATCTTTTAGTGTGTTGTGTAAGAATTTTGATAAGTTATATGATGGTGAATCTATACAACAGACAACTGGTCTTAGTGGCGTATCGGGTTTGTGGATTTTTGGCATTCCATATATTTTTGGTGAGACAGTTTTAACAGTTTTCCATAATTTTCTGTGATGACAGACTCAAATATTAATTGGTCAATTAGTATGTTGGTTGCCAATTCAAATTTATTTGTCGGGTTGTTTTTTAGGATTTTATATGTTATTGTGTCACTGAGTAGATGTTGTAATTTTTCCTCATAATCATTTTTATATAAAACGACTGTACTGCTTCCCTTGTCAGCTTTTGTCACGTTAATATCGTTCTTATCACGTAAAAATTGTTTTGTTAAATTATATTCACTAGTTATTTGGTTGCGTTTTTTATTTTGTTTTGCTTTATGTAATCCATTTGTGATGATATTGATCATTTTGGCTCGGGTTGTTTCTTTAATTTCATCTGGATGGCAGTCAATAATATATTCAGTGTCTTTTATTAATCTAGGCATGTTAATGTCTTTTAAGTTAGGTTGAATAGCAAATTTGTTACCCATACTTAATGTTTTTTTAACCGGTGTTGGTAATTGTAATCTAGTCTTATTTATCAACCACTTGCTTTGTTCGGTATTTGAAATAGTAGTCTGGTTATTTTTTAGTCTAGTTAGTTTAGAAATAGTATTTTATTTTCTACGACTGTATTCCTTATTATATATTCTAATATTAAATTTATATATATCCTCTGTTAGTGTCTTAGGTAACATGTTGTTTAACTTAGATTGTATCATTTTTATATCAGCATTAATTGTGTTAAGAGACTTAAAAGTTAATTTTAGTTCTAGGTTCATTGTTTTTACCTGCATTGTGTTTATAATTTTGTCAATATCGTTGTTGTCAGGACTGTTGTTGTTGACTAATCGATAAATATTTTTAAAGTTGCATTAAATGTGGTTTGGAATGCATTTGTTGCTTCTACATGATAACAGAAAGTTTCTTCTATTCTCCATTGATGAAGAAACTAAAACAATTACATTCTAAAATTGCTGGCGGATGTCTTCCTCTCCCCCCCCCCCCAAGCTACAAGTCAACGCAATTAAATAAAGAAAACAACAAGAACAACTCTCACAGCAGCTATGGAAACACTGCTTTTGCTACCACTACTTCAATTATTTGTGATGATGAAGGGGAAATAAGCAACGTATCAAATATAGATAAACAAACACACCGTAAATCTTGAGGTTTCTAAACCAACAAACGTGTTACATGAGAAAGAAACACTGAAAATAATATCACACTTTATAAAAAGTTATTGCATGAAAAAAAAATTTCATTTAATACTACCGTCGCAAAGCAAAAGAATTTATATGATATACAGATAGATCTAAACATTACAATAGCATCAGAACCGGAATTATCCCTGCACAAACATGCTCTTTCAAGCAAAATTAGCTATTATTAAATGTAGCTCTAAAAACATCAAATCAAGATAATACTTTAACTGACCAATAACTATCATGTCGCAGAGCTAATCGGTTCTATAGGCTATACGGTTGTCAGTAATTAAATGCAAAGTAGTGATAAACTTCATAAACAATCTGCCACAAACAACAGAGTCCGCCTCATCTGCATACCAAAAAATTATAATCTAAAAAGGCTTACAATACGCAACGTAGAGCCTTCTTTGGCAAGCAGAAGCTAACCAAAGAAAAGCTTAAAACAGTCTATCACTTAGCAAAAGTTTCTGAAGAAAACTGGATTTACTAAAAAAGTAACAAGGTACACAAGAAATTGTAGTCGCTAGACCACCTCAAAAACCAAAAGTTTTCAAAATTCTATCAATTATAATTAGAATTTTTGGATTCTATTGAAATTTAGCAACCATGCAGTAATAATAATAAACAATCATTGTAAACTGCACTTGATCCATAAATAACTATTTTGTATAGTTGAATAAATGTATATATATATATAAAAGCATGCCAATTTTAATTGAATCAAAAAACGTAATTAATTTAAATTTATATGGTTTTTCTTAATCATTGTTTACTTCAGTATCAAATAAAATAATTTAAGGTAAAATCAAATTATATATTATATATTATGATTATTACATATTTGAATGAAAACATTGCTGCTTTACGAGCAAATGTTTCCAAGTAATTGACCCTAAATTCTTTACATTTATTTATGATCTTTTTTGTAATCAGCCTTCACCACAAACCGACTTCGAGATTTAAAATCTACCAGCAAATGTGTATATTGAGTCGTGTTCCGACGGCAAGAAATTTTGTATATTCTTATTTTAAATGTTTATTCTAATTGTTTTATATGCATTGTACTGGAACATTTTATAGCCCAGATGTGCAGTTTCATTTGTAAATATCTTTCATATTCTATATTTTTCATGTCATTACTGAGCCACAAGTTTTACCATTGGCTAATTATCTATTGCAATCATTTATCCTTATCTTTTAAAAACAATTTGTATCAATTTATATATTTAAGTATAACTTTTCAAATGTTATTTAATAATAAAATATAATAATAATAGTATAACAAAATTAATTAAAATCTTAATATACCTAAACATAAATATAACAAAACTAACTATTTTCACCAACGTTTGTTTTCATTCTTCCAACGCGGCTTCATTACAATACACGTCATTAATTGCCTCTTTCCAATTAAATAGCAATAAGTAAAACAAAAACAAAAAACTGTTTTAAATATTTATTATTATTCAATTAGATATACATATTATAATATTGTATATTATAAATGTAAGAATATTAACATTGCATTATAATACGATTCTGTGTCGGACATGAGAAGTTATCACTTTAATTTATGACACTACCTGCTGCTATAGACCTAATTGCGGCCTATAGAAATATTTTAAACATAAATATAATAGAATTATATTACATAATATAATGTCGTGTTGTTTTTGCAATAGCTACACAATTAAAAAAATGTTCAACTTTTAGATAATGTGTATCTTACATTGATTGCATTTTCTTCTGATGGGATAGATTAATTTAAATTTCTATCAAAACAGGTTATTGTACTATTTATTACAAATGCTCAAAAGTCAGCTATCAGTTTCAGTTTTTGATTTTGTTGAAATAATGATATTGCATACTTATATAAAAATATCTACAGAGAGTTCATTATTTTATTGCATGATGTTAACATCTAATGTATGCTAAATTGTGTCTTATGCGGATAATAAAACATACGACTAAATATCTTTATTTTTCTACCGATTGCATCTATGTTTTTAATTTTAGTATTCTTCAAACTTTCATAACAAAATTTTGTTGACCCACAATATATATTTCAAAAACGAATTATTTTAATTAGTTTAATTAACATCTCTTAAAGAAAAACTTATTTTTAATCTAGAACAGTAGCAATTTTTGATTCTTAAAAAATTATGAAATTAAAAACCAAATAGTTGTCTTGATAGTCCAGTTAAAAAATTCTTTGTAAAAGCTTTAGTCTTACATATCTAAATATAGTATGTATGGGTTAAAATACTTTGCTATGTACTAAGAGTTTGTTTAAACATCATTGTTTTGAATGTTTTTGAACATAAATCATATTTATAACAATTGCAAATAATTGTGTGTACTTAATGAGCTAATCCACCATCACTGCTAAATTTAAGCTAGTTTTATTAATTTTTAAAATAAATTTTGATAACATAACTTTGAATAATATTAGTTTGGTATTATTATTATAATCCGCATACAGTAAAAGCACGGCCATGTGTATCAAAACATCAAACTGATTCTTTGAATGCTTATTATTACTGTTATATATTGCATAATTTAAAACCAGTATTCTCTAAATATTTTGAAATTGGAATTTTTATTTTTCATTTATTTGATATTACGCTGTTTGCTAAACTTGAGTTAAATCCATACTTTTTAACATACTTTTTGACATTTTGACTTTATCATTATTAGTGTTCTGCTTTTTGCAGGTCCTAAGTGTATCTTCTTTAGTTTTCTTGGTTCTTTATCTTTTGCTTTGTTCACTGTACCTTTCCCTATTCTTTAAAACATCAGTTACCTTGCATCTTTTTCTTTATCTTTTTCTTTACGGATTTGCACTTACCATTCTTTTGATCACGTTCTTTAATAAACAATCTTTTCTCATTGCATGTACTATCCGTCTTTTCTCTCTTACTGGCGCCTTTTCCTCCACTGACATTCTTAATACTCTTTTATTCCGGATCTTGTCTGACCACGTAATGTCCAAGCTTTACACTTTATGCTTAACATTTCACAATTGTTATTTGCAAATTTATACCTAACTTGCTACTCAAAATCTTTTTTTTCTTTCTAAAAGCTTTTTTATTATTCCTATGCTAACTATTATTTATCTTTGTTTTTCTAATTCTTTGTTATTTTAGTAGCAGTACTTTCTCACTTGCTCCAATTTATCTCTTTTAACGTACGTTTTTCTTTCTCATAACCTTGTTTTGTTTTTGTTTATACTCAGTACTTTAGTGCTTTTGTGCTCTCTGCAAACACAATCATATTATTGGCAAATTAAATAGATTATATTCTTCTTTCTCCTATGTAACAAAGGAGTGATCTTTCCCTTTTCAGCACTTTGCTACCATCTTTTTGGCATGCATATAGAACAACGTTGATGACAAACAACAACCCTGTCTCACTCTTTTTTTAACTATAATCCACTTAGTACTTTGGTCATTTAACCTCAATGCTACTTAGTGTCTCATAAACACTTTCAAAATTTCAAACAAATTTTTTCACAAAACACAGTCAATTGCTTTTACTGATTTAATTTAGTCAGACTTCTTTCATTTTGTCATTTTTATTGTAATCCGCAAACCATAAAACTTATGATTTCTAAATTTCAGTTAAATTTAAGATATTGCATATGACCACACATATTGGACCTGCTACTTTGAAAGCTTATAATTCAACTTTAATTTTAACCGCTTGCTTTGAAACTTCTGTATAAAACATTTTTGTTGAAAATGTCAGCTAAGTCTATAGTAATAAAATCGTTGTTAATAAAATTTTAAGTAAATCCAAGATACTGCATATCAAAATTTTGACCCTGTTACTTTGAATGCTTATAACTTCACCACATTATTGTAATTTGCATACTTTAAACCGCAACTTTTAGCTAAACCAATAAATGTTGTTATTTTGTCCTACTTTTAATACTAATTTTACAAATTTTCTAAATTTTTATAAAATTTATTAATCCTTAAATTAATATCAAAGTTTTGTCTGCTCATAATTTAACAACTATTTGTCAAGTTTAGTAGAATTTATTGTATTTGAACAAAAATATGATTCAAATTATTCACTTAAATATTGATAATTTGATTAAAACTTTGACATTACTTTTAATGCTCTTAATTTCACAACAAACAAACATAAAATCATAAGATGATAGCCATGTAATGATTCACATGACTTAAGATTAAAAACTTAAGTCTCAGTTTTCAAAATTACAAAGATGGTGATTCTATAATTAACAATATGTATAAAATATATTTTTAAAATTTTCAACCTATTTGTTTGTCGCAAATGCAAGTGGAAAATAAATATTTTCCTTTTGCACTATTACTAATTTATATAACTTTTAATAAATATTAAAATTTATTTAACTTTTAATAAATATTAAAATGTATGTAAATAACTTGTTACTATTGCCGCTTGTTATTTTTTGCAACTATCCAGATGTAAGGAAATTCTGAATAAATATCAGGACAATAAAGAAGTCGTAAATAAAAAAAAACATGCATGAATAGACTGACCTTAAAATAGTTTTACCGCTTTTAAAATAATTCATCATAAATTCATTGATAATAATAAAAATTAAAGATGTAATACTTTGAATATTGTTTATACTTGTTAATCAATAATATAGTAGTTTCAAATCCATGCAACTATTTTGTTGTAGTCTACATCATTAAATATTTGACAAATAAATATGCAAAGAAGTCTATAAAAGAATATAATAAGTAATATTAAAAAAAAATCAAAATATAAATTGTTATGCATAAACATTCAACAAAATCGTAACTGTGTCAGTAAACTTTTAGAAACAATTTAAATTATTATAGATTATAAACATTTTTGTAAAACAATTTCTTATAACTTTTACGATAAGAGCCCAAGTTGTCGAGTTTATAAACAAACATTCAAATAAACATTTATAACTTTTTTAACACAAATGTATAAGAAATATTTAAAAACAACTTAAATAATAATAGATTAAAATAAATTAATATTTATATAAAACCATTTCTTAACTTGGACTTATACGATAAATTCTAATAAGAGCCCACGTTGCCGAGTTTATACACGAATATTCAAATAAACATAGGTTATTTATTATTTTTTTTTTATAAAAGTGTTAGCAACGTTTACAAGCTATGAAAATAACAATAAATTATAAATATATTTTAAAAATATTATACCCGCTTTGAGTTACAATAAGTAGCAAAGAGCCCGACTTGCCGGATTTATACCATAGTGGCTATAACTTTTTTATTTGAAGTAATAGACAAGGGTTTGTTTGTCCCTAGGAGGTTAGTTTGACAAAATACATTAGAATTTGACAAAATACATTAGAATATGACATAATATAAATATATATTTTACGAGCCCGACTTGCCGGGTTAACATATATATATATATATATAAAATATATATAAAAATAATAATATTATCTAAGAAATAAAAACTAGGTATGTTTGTTACGTTTTTGAAAATCATAGGTAAATAAGTACTTTTGTAGTAACATCACATTTAAATTAATAGAAAATAGTGCTAATTTAAAATATTTAAAAATTTAACAAACATACAGATGCCTTAAAAATATAATAAAATGTTGAATACAGATGGCAGACATATTTCAAAACAGAAACATACAAATTAAAAACAAAAACAAAAAAAAAACACCTATAAGTCATGAAAATCGTTATTTAAATAATCTTCAAAACTATAAAATGCTTTATCAATCATGTATTGTTTCATTAAGTTATAAAACTTTTTCTTGGAAGATTTTTTATATGCTTTGGTAAAACATTATAAAATTTAATACGATAGTAATTGACCCCCGTTTGTGTCTCAAATAATTTGGACAGACATTGCCCTTGCCTCTGGTATTGTAACTATGTTTTTTTTTCGTGAATAGAGAAGACCTCTGAATTAAGTCGAATATACTTCAAGCATTCTATGTATATGCTAGGCAGAGTGAGTATTTTCAATGTTATAAAAGAAAATTGCAATCGTCTCTATATTTTAGTCACGTAACTATTCTGATTGCTTTTTGTTGCAACGCAAAAATTTGCCCCTTGATTGCAGAATGGGCTCATACAGTTATGACTATGGCATAAAGCAAAGTATGCAGTTCTAACAACATACTGTGAAGCGTTGTTAGATAAATTCCTTAATAAGAAATTACTAGACGATAATCTTTTAGTTCGGAGTCAATACGCAGTCCAAAAAATTTGGTAGAAGTACTGCAATTTTCTGTTCTTAATTGTAAAGTGAATTTAATGATACAGATTTTGACTCGTTAATACAAAGACAATTGCAATTAAATCAGGTACACGCAGACTGCATAACCAAATCATTCTGAGACTGAACAAAAGATCTATCTCTTTTTTGGTTCGTAATGGTCGTGTCATCTGCAAACAGAACAACACAAGCTTCCTCAAAATTAGTTGATAGAACGGCTCTAATTGCTATAAACAAGCCTAGAATTACATAAAAAGCTAATTTTTGAATGTCTTTGTGCCCTTATTTTAGCAATTTGTAGAAACAGCATTAAGCTGCTCTGGGTAAAAGGGCAATCAAACAAAGAAGGTAATATTGAGGCGGACAAACTGGCGCGCAATAGGTCAACCCTCATGGCGTGTGGTCTTGAATCTTGGACAGCGTTGACACTCAAAAGTAAAAAAAATAATTTACTAAAAATTAACACACTCAATGCACTTAGACGGCGTTGGGATGACACTCCGGGCTGCAGACAGGCAGAGGAGACAACGACTGCTCCTAACGCTAAGACAACCGATTACTACTTGCAACTGTCCAGAAAGAATTATGACAAGAATCTTAACAGGACACTGCCAACTAAAGAAACACATGCACACGATTGGTATTGGAGACAATCCAACGTGTAAAGGATGTGAAGTAGACGACGAGACGATCGAGCACGTGCTATGCACATGCCGACCCTCTTATACGATAGAGAGTCCATGTTGGGAAGCTGCTGGCTTGACATGGCCAGTATACATGAGACACCTCCAAGCGCTGTACTTGCATACATCAGCCACATAGGGTGGTTGAATGCAAAGACAGCGGAGTGAGGTCACCACTAGAGGAGGTACAAAAGGTCTAATGAGCCCTACGTGCAGTAGACTTTGGTTTACCCTCCAACTTTCAATCCAAAAATCTAGACTCTAGTAACTGATAACTGATTCAGGAAAGTAACAATATTAGTGCTATTGGGCAGTTTGTAATATTTGTCTCAGTACCGCCAGGATTTATCTTAGGTTTTGATTAATAACACTAATCTCAAGAGTTAAGTTAATACTGAGTTTATATTTTAATTTTAATATTTTTTTTGCATAAATTAGTAGAAGATTAATAAAACGTTTTTTTTTTGGTTTTAAAATTAATTCGATTTATCTCAGCTATCTTGAACGCAGTATTTTATTGGATTGCAATTTTTTTTGCGTATTATTAAACTAGATGTTTACTAAAACAATTTATTTATAGTTAATATTAAAAAAAACAAACAATAAAACAAGAAAAACAAAAATAAAAAAGTGCCTAAGATCTACGAAAGCTTTAAGAAGGTGTATTTAATTTAATGCTTTCAATAGAAAGCTGCCTATTATTTTTATTAAATTAAATGTTTAATAATATTAAGTAATTTAGTATCATTATGAGCAGTTGTTACATATTATTTTAAGGAGAAGCTTTTAAGGATAGCGTTCATTAATTAAAAATATTTGTGATTGTTTCATATCTTGATCCGCATATCGCATGTTTTGGATTAATACTATTCAAATAAAATATTAGTAATACTCTATCACTTTTTTGTTTGTATAAATCTAATTACCTTCAATGCTATTAAGGTCAAAATTAATATTTACTAACAATATTTTTTTACTTACACCAATACTGATTTATAGTCAATATTGTTTGCTTTATTTACAATATGATTATCACATAGTTTCCTATATTTACATTATTTATTTATATACATCATTTATAAAAAGAAAACCACAAACTATCACATTCAATTGCGTAAAATATCTTTGTGTTACAAATATTTTGTACTATTGATGAGAGTTCACACCGACATTCTACATAAAAGAAATTTTTTGTAATGATACTCGTTTTGCAGAATTGTAATTACTGGAAACGCAAACGTACATGTAGTTAAGTGTAAATTGCAAGTTTATATATTTAATCCCATCAGAGGTTAAATTAAGTATGTGGTTGCGTGTGCTCATATTTTCATTGTTGATTAATAAAAAACGATTTTTAATTAACTGAAACCGTGCGCAAAAAACTTTTCTATCTATTTTAAAGAATAATTTTATTATAATATAAATTAGTATAAATTTAGTTTTAAACTTTAATAGAAATCAAAATTATTGTTCCAACGGGAACGGTATAAATAATCTTTACTTGAGAAATATGTTCTAGCAGTTTTCTAAAGAATATAACTTCACTCCAGTTATGAACCTAGTCACAAAGACAATATTGACAAATGAGTGTGTGCATGTGTTTAGGGTTAATGTTCATTCATCTCTAACTTTTAGCATTATTGCCAATGTAAATTTCTTTAAAATTATCATCCAGATAGTTTTTTACTAAGTTCACCAAACTACCCAGTTTATAAAAACTGTGGATAATGAATGGAATTTATCAAGCTTAGGTACTTGATAGTTTTTAGATTTTAAATGTGTTTGGTTTACCAACGCATGGCAGAGTTAATTTACTTATAAAACAAAATTTGTACATTTCAATATAATAGTTGTTGTCAAAACAACGTCCAAAAAACATTAAAAAATGTAGAAAAAAAAAACTGCTAAAACACCGCTGTTTTACTTTCAGATAGCTCAATGGTAGAGCCCTTGCATATTATGCGAGCAATATGACTATAAAGATTTTTTTTTAAAGGTGATATAAAGACAAATGCGTGTATAAAAAAGGTTGCTTTCTGTGAAAAATGTAAAATGATTAAATCTGTTATTTTTGATGATGATTACTGCAACCGTTTTTTCAGAAGTAATAATAATAAGCTGAGGCAGTAAATAAATCACACTTGATTAGTTGATTGAAGTCATCAAATTTACGATAAAAAAGGAAATTCTTGCAATACACCATTTGTGCCAATATTTGTGTAAAATTATTTGATAAGATAAGTGCACTCCAATTAGCGCGGTTAGATAGTATAGGTTTATGGCTTTGTAGTTTAGTCTTTGTCTTAAAACAGGATTTAGGATTAAAAAAATATTCAGCTTTGACCGTGTTACAATGACTACGTAGAATAACTGCCACCAGAAGTTGTACGTTATTTGTTTAATTTTATTGGTCAAGTTTTTAAAACTTTACTCTTGTGGTCGTGTTGAACAAATATTGATTAATAGCCAATACAAAAACACTAGTTAATTATATTATTTAAAATACTGCATTAGACGATTTATTAAAAGTATTTATTAGTTTTTAATTGTTGTGTTACTTAACGGCTGGTGACTTTTAAGTTGCTTTCTCAGCAAGCAAGCTAACTTAAAAATATGATGAGTAAAATGACAAGGGTTTACAGCAACCAATAGTCTAGAGGTAGTCAGCAGCAGAGTTCAGTTTGCATGATTGACAGTGATAAATTGTTTTGAACGCAGCCAATAACTAGAAAAATTCTACCTATTTTTTTTTTGTTTTTTTAGATCTATATTTGTGAACTTTTTAGAAGCAGAAAAAAGGGAGCAATTATATGCGTTATTCCTGGACTTAAAGGCGGCATTTGATAGTGCGGATAGAGAAAAACTGTAGAAGTGTATGAGAAAAAAAGGAATTAACAAGCACTTAGTAAGAAAAATAAAAGAAGTATATGAAGAGACACCAAACAGAGTGTGGACTAACAAAAAAAAATAGGTAAAAAGTTTTGGACAACAAAATGAGCGAGACAGGGCAGCCCATTGGGTTTGCTTTGTATGCAACTTGCATATTATATGTAGAATAAAAATTGAGGTTGGCTCAAGCAAAAGAAATAGTAATTGGTAGAGAAAAAGTGTGGTTGTTAGCGTATGCCGACAACATGGCATTAGTTGCAAAAGAAGCAAAAGAAATAAAATGTTTAGAGCAAGAAATTAAAAGTGCCCATTGACGGTTTTGTTCTACATCTCTTGAAAAAAATACTTTTTTTATTTAAAAATATTGCAAAAAAAATTTGCAAACTATTCTTAATTATTATTTTAAACCTTTTGTCAAAGATTTTTGGACCTGAGCCTATCCAATTAAAAAAAAATCTTTATAAATACAAAGCATTAGTGGCCTTTTTAACCAAGGTTTGGTTGACAGAGATGGCACATGTTATTGGTTTAAAAACTGTCTATTTTAATTACAAAATGTGCTACTAAGTATGAAATAGACAATGGCAAGGCAATACAATCAATTTTTACGTGCGACACACATAAAAAGGCTGATAGAAAGATTATAAATTGTGCGTGTAAGATTTTTCAAAATATCACGTTGTAATTAGATGCTCAGAAACAAATATTCTTCTTATAATGCTTGATAACATGGAACATTTTAGAACAAAAGTACATTAACGTAACAAAAATATACAAATCTTTAGAAAAAAAATTAAGCAGTTTATTGCCAAGTTTTTTAATCCGGCATTCTTCAAAAACTTGAACAAAAAATATCAGCAAACATTTATAGATTTTGCAAATCTGTCACAATGTAATTTCAAACGAGTAAGGAACGTTACTAAAGAATTTATTTGTCAGATGAAGATCAGCAACGTTAATGATGTAAGATTTGATGTTTAAGAAAACGTCTATAGTTACACAGATAACTTCCTCAAGCTAAACACCAACAATTTCGGCAGCTTTGCCCTTCCACCTAGCAAATTTGAATTTTGCTAGTAACTTTTAAGGACTTCGTACATCACAAATATTTGAATAAAGGCACAATTTTATCACCTATTGATAATGGCTGGAAAAAGATCTACGGAAGATATAGCTTTTATTAGTTTGAAGAAGATCAGTTGCTTAAGTTTGTCAACGGTTTCGTCATTTAACCAGATAAAGAAGGAATATATTTTCTTTATACTAAAATTTGTAATAAATGTTTTGCCCCTTTCTTTTTATTTCTTTACGTGTGTGCAGGTAGAGATGATAATAATAATAATAATGACAACCACAACGATAATGACACTGAAGATTATATTATAAAACCAATTTTTTATTTATTAATTTTAATTTTTATTTGCTTTATTATGCAAAAAATTTGTTTATTGAATTGTTGGAAAATTGCAAATGTTCAACTTATAAATAAACAGTCTGATTTTTTTAATTATAAAAGGTTCTGTTTTTTTTTTGCCAACACTATTTTTGATTTACATAAATAATCTTCTTCAAATTATAAACGTTCTATTCATAGTTTTACAGATAACACTTTTTCCTGGTTTAATCATGACATTAGCGATGCTGAGTTACAATTAAATGGTTACGGTTTATTCAGATGTGATCGCTCTACGTTAACAAGTGCTAAATTAGACTTTTCTAAGTGTTGAACATTTGTTTGTAATTATTAAGTTTAAGTTTGTATCGTATATTGTTAGTGCTGTTTACTTACCACCTAACTCAGCCTGGGATAAATATTTAGATTATTGTTATTTTGTTGAATCTATTGCTGGCAAATATCCAAACAGCAAACTAATTTCAGTGGGCAATTATAAGCTACTTGCAGCGGCATGAGTAAACAATGAGTTAGGTATAAGTGTTATTTGTAATGATAATTATCCTGCTCACTTTGTTAACAACTGTTTTGGATTTCTAAACTGCACACAATGCACTTCCCTATCGTATGATAATGGTGTGTTTTTAGATTTATGCTTTACCAATATCTGTGATATTTTTGTAATTAATGCTGTGGATGTTTTATTAAAACCAAGCCTACATCATAATGCCTATGTGATAGATGTAAAATGTGATACTAGCAGTGATATTTTAATGTGTAATTATGTTTTTAGTGATTTTATATTTGCCGACTTTAACGCAATCAATAATTTTTGAATATTGATTGGTTTGCCCTTTTTTATAATTGTGATGTTGATAATTGCGTTTTACTCTGTGTTAAATTTTGCTATTGATTGTTTTGTCCCCAAAAAACTGTGGCGTGAAAACAATTTTCCAGTTTGGTTCAATAAAGATTTGATTTCACTTACTAGACACAAAAAAAACTGTTTATAATCGTTATAAATCTTTAAGACTGTTGTCCGATTATAGTGAGTTCTAATCAATTCAAAATTCATGTAAAAATCTCAGTGCATGTTTATACAGGCGATATATTACTCAAACAGAAATGAACATTCAAACTAACCCAAAACACTTTTGGAAATTTGTATTATAAGCATAAAAAAATTTGCTGAATTCTTTTCTTCTGTTTACGATAAATAAATTTATCCAACTCTATTGTTTGAGTTTAAAAAAACGTATTACATACACCATTTTGAATTACTCTGTTGGATGTATTTAAAGAGATTGAAAATCTTAAATGTAACTTTAGGACTGGACTGGACGGCGTTCCATCTATGCTGTTAAAACAATGTATTTATTCTGTTTCTACGCTATTGCATTTACTGTTTGTGGCTTCTCTTAATGACGCTAAATTTCCTCAAGTTTGGAAACAAAACTACATTATGCCTTTGCTTAAATCTGAAGCTAAGGAGGATATTACTAATTACAGAGGTATATGCATCCAGTCTGCCATTCCTAAGTTGTTTGATCAAATTGTAACTGGCCAAATACAATAGATGTGCAATAGCATTATACTGGAACAGCAACATGGGTTTCGTGAGGGTCGTTCTACTCTTACAAACTTTTTTTGTTACAAAAATGATCTTTTAAATGCCTTTGAATCAAGAGTTCAAGTTGATTCTATTTACACAGATTTTTCAAATGCTTTTGACCGCGTTAATCATAGAATTTTGATTGCAAAGCTTTGGACTTTGGACTTTGGATTTTTATGATTCTGTTATTGCATGGTTGTCAAGCTTTTTGGAAAATCGTACTCAGTGTGTGAAAATTAATAACTTTTTATCACAACCAATTATTGTTCCATCTGGTGTTCCTCAGGGATCTCATTGTGGACCAATTCTGTTTTTACTCTTTATTAACGATCTTTTTTATTCTATTATTTTTTTATCTTTTTTTTATTTGCTGACGATTTAAAAATTTATTGATTATTGCAATAGTTTGCAAAAAGACTTGGATTCTGTTCATCTATGGTGTCTTACTAATAACTTGTTGTTTAATCCAAATAAATGTTTTTCTATAAGCATCAACAGCACTTTAAGTTGATGATTAAGTCGTATGATTATACTATTGACAATAAAGTATTAAAATTAACTTTTGTTGAGTATATAAACTATATGTGTAACCGTGCAATGATAATGTTAGGATTTGTTTACGGAATGTCTACTGATCTATTTCTAATTAATTAATTTCGTTTATAGTATGCTCCATCAGTTTGGTGCCCATTCTACATCATTCATATATGCGATATAGAACATATTCAAACCAATTTTTTTTGTTTATTGTTGTACAAATTAGGAATTTTCTTAGAAAACTACAATTTCAACCACGTTGCATTGCAATATAATCTTCCATAGCAGGAACTTAGGCGCAAAAGAGCCGACTTTTCATTTTTACGGGGACTAATGAGATTGATTGCCAAGAGCTACTAATAACTTTTTTATTTCAAGTCCCCAACAATAATCGCCGAACTAGACAGTCTTCATTATTTAGAAAATCTATTCATTCTATCAATTATGGATTTAATAATCCAATTGGTAAAATGTGTAGAATTGCAAATAGTTTCTCTAATAATATTGATTTATTTTAAAATGTAGTTTTAAGAGTCAATTAAAATGTGTTGATGAATAGTTTGATATATTTTTGTGGTTGTGTTTTTATTATTCAATATTGGTTTGTATATTGTTGTGTAATTGTAATATTGCTTGTAATTCATCATTATTTATGTACTTAATGATGTAGATGTAAAATTAAATATAAATTTGTTTAGCAAATTTAGACATGTTTAATTTTAATAACGATTTATTATTTTGTATTTTTTAATGTAAATATGATACTAATTTATTTATTTAATAACAAAAATAATTCAGTAAGTTTTTAATAATAAATTTTAATTAAAAATTATAATAAAACGTAATAACGTATGTTGCTTTTCTAAGCTTAAATTACAGCGGTAATTCTTTTTGACATTTTTTTAGTAAGGTAAGTACTTTTTATTTGTGTAATAGTGCTGCACTTAATTCTATGTTTGCAAAAGTATGAATTTGAGCTTAAACTTGATTTCTTACAATGTCTTAAACATGTTTGATCAAATTTAGACTTCTTGCAAGACAACTTATAGTGTAGATTGAAATTTGTTAAGTTCTGATTCACAATTTTGACAATGTGAAAACGGGCATTATCATGCATTACTATAAAGTTATTGTTAACAAATGGGACAAAATGTACTACATGTGAGTCTAAGACGTTTATACTGTACCTGCCTGCTAGCTCCTTTGTTATGAAACACTAATTTGGTGCAAACTTCTAAGCTAATTCCACACCACACTATTGCCAAACTACTACTCAAACTGTGTCTAGGCAAAATATTGCACTGTGAACACTTAGGTCTAAGTTTTGTACATATTCTATGAGTGACATCTGCGGATTTGAGGCAAAATGTTGCTGCTCTACTCAATGTTCTCTTGTCAATTGTTGGGCATTTGCAGATTGTTTTGCTTGTAATTTGTATTTTTTTAACTATATTCTTAGAGTTTTTTTACCAATTATTACACCTCGTACCTCTTGCAACTGGTTTGGCAGTAATTTCTTTATTTTGCAAAACTTATGTAGTCATTCCGAACTGTTTAATAAGGTGTCGGTGGCATTTAGAACCATATTTTAACTGTAAATGCACTAGTAAACTAAATTCAATTTCAAACAATACTAAACAAAATAATTAAAAAAAAAAACTATTAAAAAAGTGAGCATATTACTTCACAAAAAGGATTTTACAAAAATATTTTTAAAATTATTGTTGAATCAGTAAAATATTGTTTTAAATTTATAAAAATAAAAAATGATTTGCTCAGTTTTGTGTTTCTTGGTGCCACAGTTTTTACCGACACCCTTTTATATTGTCTTGTGGTTTTGGTCGCCAATGGTTTGTTCTATAATAGTTTACCTAGTCTGGTCTTGTATGGTGATGTGTCAACTTGAGGTGAGTAGTTTGTGTTAATGATGATTATTTTTAATTTTGCTTTTTTTATATTGTGTTATTAAAGCTTATATCATACAAGACACGCTGAGTATGGTTGGTTTTCAAACTAAATAAGGCGTTTTTTTTTGTCTATTTTTATTATTTTGTGGTCAATGACCAATATACCTCATTGAAGTCAATTGGATGTATGTCGTTATTGTTACTAATTATATTAGAAGCTTTACTATTTCAATAAGAGGTTTCATTTTGAGAATGAAAAAAAAAACGAGTATTTTTTAAGAAAAATCAATAAATGTTTATTTCATTTTAAAGAGGAAGGTATGCCATTAACATTTGAAAACGATATCAGTCAAATGGCCGCCACGGTTACGGTTGCAGTACCACATTCTTTTCATAAAATTTTCCATGACCAATTTGCACATTTGCGGCTGTATGTCTTTGATAACTTCACAAATTCCATCTTTAAGGTCTTGAATCGATTGTGGAGCATTGGCATAGACTTTATCTTTCACGTGACTCCAAATAACACGGTCAGGGAACTTTTCTTGCAAACTGCGATTGTTTTGTTGTATGTGTGGCAAGTAGCGCCGTCTTGCTAAAAATAAACGATGTCCACATCAATATCTTCCAATTCCGACCATAAAAATCATTAATCATAGCTTGGTAGCGTCATCCATTTACTGTAACAGTTACACTAGCTTAATTTAAAAAAAAAGAAGGGTCCAATCACACCGCCAGCCCAAAAACCGCTCCAAACAGTAACACGTTGAGGATGCAAAGACTTTTCAACAATCATTCTTGGATTTTCTGAGCCCCAAATGCGACAATTCTGCTTATTAACGTAGCCTCCGATGTAAAAATATACACTGAAGATGATTTTTTGATGAAATTCCGGATCATTTTAATGCATTTGAAAGACCCAATCAGCAAAGATACGACGTTTATAGTGATCGATTGGCTTGAGTTCTTGTGTTAACTGAACTTTAAAAGCTTTAAAACTTAAGTCTTTATGTAAAATACGGTGTAATGTCGTTTGTGGAATGTCTAACTCTAAAAATCGACAAACCTAGGTTTTCTTCAACACTACGGGCTACATCAGCAATATTCTCATGTGTTTTTAAGCGGTGCACACGGTTTTGATTTTTCACATCACAAACTCAAATTTTTCTACCAGGTTTACTATTGCCGGCCGAGAAGATGCTTTACGACGACCAAAAAGTGCTTTAGTTTTGCGAACTGTGACTGAAATTTTTTTACCATTTTTATAGCGTTGTTAAAGCGTGTATCGTTCCATTTCTAATAATGGCGTAGTTTTTACTTGTCAAATGTCAAAAGATAATAGCTTCAAAATTGACAGCTGCCCAAATAGCCTGCTATTCAAAATGAAACTTCTTATCGAAAAACCCTTTATAATTTTTAATTCAATGATGTTGTCAGACAATTTTATAGATTTTTTTTTACGATATTACAACCTTTGTTTCCAGTATTAAATATGTTTTCTATAGCCAAAGTGAAAAATTTTAGAGATACAGTATTACCTTGTCAAAAAAATGGTCGTATTAATAAAGATCTTGAGTTAATGCTTTTAAGATTGTTTAAGTTATCATTTATTTTACGTTATATTATAAAAAAAATGAAATTAGCGTTTTTATACTCTATCGACCTCACCAACCTGGTTCTAGCAGGCCGAAGGTCCTTTCGAGTATAAATTATATAATTATGTAATTATAAATATTTCAAATAAGCAGATATAACCACAATCTAAAGGTCTGTTCCAACATACGATTTGGACAGTTTGCAAACCGTTCAAACTATGCACACAAACAAATTACTGTGTATAAAAGATTGCCTAAGGTTTACAAATATTTGTTTGTGTGCACAGTTTGAACGGTTTGCAAACTGTCCAAATCGTATGTTGGAACAGACCTTAAATAAACATTACAAGTGAAAATAAAAAAAATGTTTACTTTATTTTTAAATGTGTTATATGTTATATGTTATTTTCTTTATAAAACTTTGTACGTAAGTATATGAAATAAATTTGATTACTATTACTATATTATGTAATTCGTATCAAAATACGTCATAGTTTTGAGTTATTATAATTTTTGTTATAAAACATGAGTTTGGGATATGTTATGGATATAAACAAAGCCTTTAACTCATTTATGGCACAACATTGTCTACAAACGTGTTTTTTTAGTATTGATATTTTTTATATACATATTCTTAAACAAATTTATTAAGTTCAAAGGTGTTTTTCGGTGCTTTTATCTCTCACTACTGTTTGCAATCCAATCTGCCACGATTTTACATTCTACAATATTAAGCCAATATTTCATCCCATTTTGCTGAAATTATTCTTCTTACATTCTTCTACTCTACATGTACATGATAAAATGCTAATACCATTTTTTTTTTAAATTGCTAATATATTTTTTAACTAATATTAAAATTTACTGCTTCCCGGGAGTAGCAAATTATAACTAGAATTTCCTGAACAAGGTCATATTAAAGTTCTGCGTTGAACTTAAAATATGCAGTTACTAGAAATACACACTATCTATTGATTAGCAGATGATATATTAGTTCTCCACATATTTTGCAAGGTTTGGAAAAATAATGTAAAAATCATAAATTATCATTAAACAATGGTAAAATGTAATTTTAAAATCAAGCTGTAAACAATGCTGATTAACAGATGAAATAATTCAACACTTTTCGCGTGTTTTGAATATGTAATGCTTTTAAACGCTACTTTTCGCTCGTTGCATGCACTTAAAATCGCACCCTTTTGGACACATGTTAAATATTTATTATGTGTATAGCCCTTGCACGCATAGATGTTTGATGATGAAAAACTATGTATGTATACATTAACATAATAATTTGTGTGAATCGGTAATCAGATACTGGGAGGCACGTAAATTACGTAAACTAGTGTAAAAATGCGGAGGGTTAACATGCGGCACTTCACATATGACATGCCTCCAACACGTACGTGTTGTTTTAAATCAATCCCTAAGAGAGGTAATTCCATATTTAGAATTAAGGTCATGGTTATACACAGGGTTATATTTTGTAACGCGAGTTATTAACAATTGCTTTGCTTGTATATCAGGAAGCTTGTATCGTTAGTTCCCCTTAATTAGAAATCTTTTATGGGTGTGTTTATATTGTCGTTTATTAGATTAATGAGTTTTTTGAAAACCATTATGTTTAATATGTCATGATTTGAAAATAAAGCCATAAATTATAATTTATGGATTATTTAATTTCATATAGTGCTTAAAATATATTGTTATGTATAACTTGCTGTACATACATTTAAAAATCGATTCAAAATTATCGTAAAGTAAAATCTTGGTATTAAAAGAATCACACAAGAATGTCATTGAGCTACTAAGGGACCTAAAAGTTTCTGCACCATTAATATTTCATTATTCCCAGCTGTTTAATTATTAATGATAGCTTCAGAAGTCGCAGTACTTGTTTATGAGCCTCGGACACAAAAGCAGACGATCACACATCATACATTATACAAATTACTCCGGGAAATAATGCGTCTGTTATCTTCTAGAGACTGTAGTATAATAATATATTTTACATTAAATGAGCTAAGATTAACCCAAATCACTTCTAATTAAATTATATCAGATATATAATATAATAATTGATAGTTGTAATGTCCATTTCACTATAAATCTATTGCAAATTGCAGATAAGTTCGAAAACAAATTGTCAATCAATTACAATACTAACGAGACGGCATTAAATCCGACGGCAAACATTGAAATAATTAATTTAAGTCATGAACTTAATTTCTCAACCAGATTCGACGATGATTAAGTTCACGTTTCAATAATTAAGCAAAGCCTAAAACTGAGTTGTTTGCCACGTAATTAAAATGTCATTCACAAGCGGAATTTAAAAAAATAGCGTGAAACTTTTTTGCAATTTTGTTTATTGAATTAGCATGTAATAATCGAAATGACACAAAACATGTGACATTTATTGTTAAGTTATTCACAAACAAGTTTCACATTACTTATATAAAATACAATTGAGAGAATTTTTAAGTAAAGCTTATTATGATTATTATATTAATAATAGAGAGGGTTAGAATAAAAATGTTGCAACTTTTTAAGTTATGGGATAAGTGCGTTTTTTAAACCTAAATAGAAGAATAAATCTCTCATATTGTGACGACCGCTGAGTTAGCTTATTTAATCTAATCTTAAAATGTAACAATTTCTTATTTTTTAATGCTACGTGACTTTAAACTCAATTATCTACAAACAATGAATGCTGTTTCCGTCGTTGTTTATTTTGTATTTAGTAGACTGCATTATTAACAACGAACGTAGCACCCCGACTTAATTCTTATTATATTGAAACTTGCAAATTCAGATGTGTAGATGAATATTTAATAAGACCTTGTTTTAAAGTATTTAACTAATTGAAAAACTTAATTAAACTTTTTTAACTGTACTATATTATCTTACTCTTCACTGTTCTTCTATAAACAAAGGACAATTTTTTGTGCTAGCTTGCTTGATTGTTCTATTTGTTGTTTGGATACTAACTACTCGTATAATTTCATTGCAATCTTTGATAAGAATTATCGTTCAAAGTTTGAATCACATTGAAGATTAGATTTAAGCAGTCTGTAAACATTGATTTTGAATATTTGTGGCTTATAAGTATCAGGAAATAATAAGTTTAAAAGTTTATTATTTCCTGATACTTATAAGCTCTCTTAAAAGTTTTAGTCCTACATCTCTGAATTCTCAGTGAATATTTGTTAGAATTCCTAGCAAGCCTTGAACTACACGTAAATATTTGTTTAGATGGCTAAATGTCTTGTATTTTGTTTGAACAATGTCCATTAAAATATCTATAGAAAATGGAAAGATCTGCGACATTGCGCCTGTGTTGTAAAGTATCTAAGCCATTAGTCAAGATTATGTAACACCAAGAAAACAAATTGAAAATGATTTAGATATGGATTCGTTGTTAAGTTTAATATTTGGTAGTGACGATACCTCGAATTTGAATTTTAAAACAGTAAGAAGTTGAGTTTTTTAGAGTTAAAATTGACCATGTTGGGAGTGCCTCATTCAGATATTGTTTTGCAATCTTTGTTTATAGATGCTGCAAATTCTAATCTAGAAAATTGAAAACGTTCTGTTATATTTGTTGTTATGGTCTCTGGAAAGTATGAAGTATGAAGAGTGCTATCATCTGCAATACTATAAATAGGACTTTTAGTTATTTGAAAAAGTTTATTAATGTAAATTGAAAATAAAGTTGGGGAAAGAGCAAAACCTTGAAGAACACCAGCATTTATGATTTTGGAGTCAGAGTTAAAACTATCAATTCAATTTTTTTATCAAGACTTATACAATGAAACTTGATGACAAGGTTAAGATGCTATACTTTATCAAATGCGTCTAGAGCTACTGCAAGATTTTTTCCTTGTTTGTCTAAAGTAGAATTCCATTTGTGACTAACATAAATCAAAAAATCTGTTGTCGAACGTTTTGATCAAAATCCATATTGAATATCTGAGATGAAGTTATTTTGTTTTAAGAATTGACAATGTAAAAGTTAAAATATTAAAAAAAAAATTGACAGATTGGACAATAATGCAATTAGTCTATAGTTTTAGGGTGACAAGTATTGTAAGATCTTGGCACATATAAGTTAAGTTTACTTATAACATTAGCACTGTAAATAATACCATTTACTAACTTATGCAAAAAACATAAATCCGCAACCGTTCTTCTTTTAAATAAAGTTTCCAATTTTAAAGTATTAATAACATTACTTCTATTATATTGTGTCCTAGGTATTTCTAAGTGATATGACATTATCCTTAAATATTTATTTTGCACCTGTTCCAATTGGTTTACCTTGTTTAGGTAAAATGGTGACCAAACTGAAGATGCGTATTCCAATTGCGATCGTACCAGTGTAACATATAACATTTGTTTTGTCCATACTGAAAAATCTTTGGTAAAACGGTTTATAAAGCCTAATGTTCTCATTGCCTTTGAACAGATGATATTAATGTGACTAGAAAACGTTAGGTTGTTATCAAAAATTACACCTAGATTGTTAACTTCAGCAATTGCACGCCTACTAAATGAGATTGACGCACATTTTTTTAAATTTAGCGTAAGTTGGTTAAGCTCACACCATTCCACTAAAATATTAAGGTCAGTTTAGAAACTAATATATTCTGACTGATTATTGACTACATTATACAGTTATAAATTGTCTGCAAATTATAAAAACCTGCAAAATTTAAAGTTTTTGCCAATATCATTTATAAAAAGCAAAAACAATATTGGTTCACAATAAGAACCTTGAGGCACCCTCAAAGTTACATCTATAGAAGAAGAAATAAAATTACTTATTTTGACAAATTGTTTTCTGTTGGATAAAAAACTCAGTAACAAATTTAGAACTATTTCACTAAAACCAAGAACTCTTAACTTGTTGATAAGCGTATCGTGTCGAACATGGTCGAAAGCTTTCGAAAAGTCTGTATAAACCGAGTCAACTTGAAATCCTTTTTCCATAGCTTTGAGGATAAACGTTTGATACTCTAACAAATTTGTAAGAGTTGACTTTCCTTCGGAAAAACCATGTTGCTTGTTGATAATTATGTTTTTGCGGCTCCACTTAAGCTGATTAGCTACAAGTTTATCAAAAAAATTAGGAATAGTTGATAAAATTGATATTTCTCTGTAGTTACAGATATCTTCTCTCTTTCCATTTTTAAATAAAGGTGTAATGTAACAATGTTTCCAAACTGATGGAAACACACCTTCATTTGCGGACAAACAAAATAACATATGTATAGGTTTACACAAAGAATATATACATTGTTTTAAAAAATATGGAAAAATGCAGTCAGGACCTAAACTGCATTTATCAGACAAACTGTATATTTCTTCAAAAACATCAGACACGCATACATGAAATTTAGAAAAGTGTATTTGTTCATTAACATCAAAGTTAAGTGCAGGAGTATTGTGTTGTTTATAAACTGTAGAAAAATAATCAGCAAACAAATCGACATGATTTTGACCATTTTTGTTAAATTCTTCTTTTAAAAACATATGTTTAGGATAACCCTCAACTTTTTTCACTTGTTTAACATAAGACCAGAAGTTTTTTGGATTATTGTTTAAATCTTGTTCCGTTTTATTCACAAATCTAATATATAAATGATTGCTTAAATTTTTGCACTGCGATCGATGCAATTTAAATGTTTAGTAATCGATACGACGGCCACTAGATTTATATTGAAAGTGCGCTAATTTTTTCTTTTTTACTAATTTAATTAGCGTTGAATTATACCATTTAGGATAATTTGACTGAGTTACACGTTTAACAAGAATACATTGCTTAATTACATTTTGGATAATAGTATTAAAATTTTCAACAGCATGATTGACGTCAGAACAGGACAGTAAATCATTCCAAGGAATATTTAATAAGCGTTCATTAATAGATATGTAATTGGCTTGTCTAAAATCAAATACATAATTATCCATTTGAAGATCATCATCGCATACATTAACAGAACCTACTAACGAATATGCAATGTGGTGTAAACTTTCATTAGTTAATAAATCGCTGGCGCGGCTAAATTCAAGTTTCTTTAGATTTGAAAATATTAAATCTAAAAATATCCACGATTGTTGGGAATGTGGATACATTGCCTTAGGTTATGAAACTCCATATAATCTGCCATAAATTGTGCATTATATGACTTATTTGATTCAAATAATACATTTAGTTGAGTTGCATCCCATGCAGTATCTGGAATATTGTAGTCACCACAAAATATATATTCACAATTAGGATGTAACTCACAAATATTATCCAATAAAATACGGTGTTGTTTGTATTTAGATATGTTTGCACCTGAAGCTATATATGTAGAACTGATAATAATATTGCCATTCACTTTAACAAAGAGTTCTTCAATACTTTCAGCCGAAACAATTTTATAGAATGAAAGTTTTTTCTTACTGCAATTAAAACTCCACCACCGGAACTTTTATTACTAGTAAGACTAGACCGATCTTTCCGGAAAACATTAAAGTCATGAAATCCTAATTCACTATCAAACACATAATTATCTAATTTAGTTTCAGTTAATACAATAACATCATATACACAACAATTAGCTTTTAACATAACATTTTTCAGCTTAAATTTAATGCCACCTACATTCTGGTAAAATAGTTTTTTGATTTGACCATTTTAGGTTGATTTTGTACATATTTAATTGTAAGGTTTGTAACACCATTTTGTTTCTGTACATCTAATTCAGATCGAAAAGTATTCAGATGTTCCCTCTGACTAGTTGTTAAGTCAGTTTTAAATCTAATGTTGCCTTGAATGTTTTTTTTTTAAATTTAATTTAATTGCTAGACTATTTGTAGAAAAAACAATCTTAATCGGCCGTGGTTTAGAAGATGGTTTACCAATCCTTATAACTTTTGATGGTTGATATGCCAATTCTATAGGTTCAACAATTGCTTTAATAGCAGCAGTGTCTTTAATAATTTTTTCCTCAATAGTACCAGAAGTTACTTCAGGAAGATTAAATACCATTACATTCTTGGCTCGACGAGCACGTTCCTGAATTTCTGATATGATATTGGCTTCACAAATACTCGAGTTTCCATTAGTTTCAAGTATATCTAATGTTTCTTTAATATCTGATATTTCATTTGCAAATGACTGCGTGGCACTTTTAAATTTAGTTCTAAAACTAATCAGTTCTGAAGCCATAGATTTGATTAAAGTAGTTAGTGACAAAATTTCAGTTGGTGTTATAGCACTGATAACTGATTTTGATGGCATATATTCTTTGCAAATCCATTTTTCTCCATTCACACGTTTGCCTTTATTAACGTAATACGTTTATTGATCAATACTAATATCTAAACAATCCATATGATGCCATTCTTTGCATTTGCCTTGACAAATAAGTGCAAATGATCTAGGGCTTATTCTAATTTTGCATATTTTGCACGAGTTTACCATAGTGGGTTATTTATATTTAAAATGATTAAACAGAATATATAATTAAACAAATTGTAAATAAAATGTATACACAAAAAAGACAAGAATACACACTTTACACCATAGGGCCTTTTATGGTGACTAACAAACAGACAAACAAAAATACCACGGTTGAGGTACAGATGTAATAAATAATGGAAAATTATAAACTTTAAATTACGAGTATAATTAAAATTAATTAAATTAAATTAAATAATTAAAAATGTTAAAGTAATAAAATTAATAATATAATATAAACATAAAAATAAATTAAAAAAGTTTATTTTTGCTGTATTTGAAGATTTGAACCATGGATTGTTTGAATGCTAGGCATGCACTCTGTACGTTGCGCTAACAAGACGTGATTTTTGTAAGCAATATTTAAAGGATCTTCTGAAATAACTTAAACTTAACTTAGTAGTTAGATTGTTTTGATCATTTCAATGAAGGGGTATTGAAAACTTTGTACTACTTTGCAATAAATTTATTGTTTTATAAACATTTTTGCTGTTTATGAAAAACTGAAAAATTTGATTAACTTTGTTTCTGTCAATCCTACCTTTTTCAGATTGTATTTGATTGTCACAATAATTACGAGCTAACTGAATTATAATCCAATTTAGTCTATTTGGAACGATTACCGACGTGTTTTTAAAATGTTTTTTGCTGTCTGTTTTGTCTGAATTGATAACAAATATTTTTGTTTTGACATTTTGAATAGTTTTTGTGAGATTTTTTGCAGCAATATGTGAATCATTAGAATATAAGCAATGAGTATGAAAATTGAATTTATTAAGAAATTCTTTCATTTTTACTATGTTCATCTTAGAATAATGATAGATAATACGCAGATTAGTTTTAGTAGTAATAGGAAAAGAAGTTTTAAGAACAGAAGTAATAAGTGAATTATCAGATTGTTTTAAAGCAGCCTTTACCTTAGTTGTTGTAATCTCTGAAATAGTTGAAAGATACAAACCTATTAACCTTTGTTCACCAAAAAATGCAGCACGTGGAAAATATGTGGGTTGCTAAATAAGTTGAGTAAGGTTATAAGAAGCATTACAAATTCATAGCTTGTTATCTGAATAGTGTTGTAAAAGATGAGTGACTTATTATGTATGTTAAAATCTCCTAACAAAATTATTTCAGTTTTTTTTATGATACCTTAAAGAAGCTTGTCAAAACTTTTAGAAAGATCATAAAATGGTTTGGAGCCTTATTTGGAAAACGGTGTGTATCGTAGGCGTATGCCTAGAATATAACCCTGTAAATGAATGTTTAATTGGCCTTCAACAAGTGGCCTTTAAGAATAACTTACACATGTTAATACCTTCCTGTTTTATTCTCTGCACAAATCCTGTTGTTAAAATGTTTTAGTCTAACTAACCTACATTTGGCGCTATTTTGAGGTAGGCCCAATTTCCCTGACGCACAAGCAACCTATATGGTTCATGTATGTCATGACACTGCTTGAAGGGGTTTCTTTTATGATATGTTTTCCTTAACACAGACTTTATGCAAAAGAGGGGACCGAGCGTATGCATAATACATGCTCGATTATCTTGTCATCAGTTTTGCATTTTTTATATGTTGATTTAATTTTTAACGTATTTATGCGTTTTCAAAGTTGATAATGTCCTGTCAAGACACCTGTTAACATTTGTAGGTTTTTTCTAGAAAGTCGTGGGTAATAGTTGGCTATCTTAGAGTGTAGTGTATTTATTGTCTTTTTTGCTTGTCTACAGCCTGAGGTATTGTACCACCGTACTTTTAGTGCGTGGTATGTAATTGCTTTTAGTAGAGTGGTAAGATTTTAAAGAGTTGGACCGGTCTATAATTCATATTCACACATTTTAGTGGTTGGCTTTTTGCTCGCCAGCCTATTAGCCTTAGTATTTTCTACTGTACTGGAGTATCCTTTTACAAAACAGTTTAATGTTATTTACACGTGTTGCTAGTGTGAGGGCAACATGACATTTTAATATTAGTTTTGATGTTATGTTGGGCTTGCTTACAACTAAGATTGCTGAGTTGATGTTTGTTAAGATTTGCACATTTTTACAAGATATTTTCCGGGTTACTATTTCTATTGCTTCAGAGATAATCTGCCTAGAAAGCAGATGTGAGCACTTTTAAAAGAAAAGATAATGAAGAAGTTATATTTTGTTGTTCCCTCATTTGTACATTGTAGAGTCTTCAAAATACAAAAATACATTGTGTCTGTTTGCACTCTTAGCATAGGTGTTTTTAACAGCCTTTTTTAAGAGGAAACTAAACATTCAGAAAAAAAAGCTAGGTTTAGGCAACAACAGTACAACAGAAACAGCAAGAGTTAATTGTTGTTTAAAAAAAAGTATGCATTACCGCCATAATAATTTAAGTCTTCTAAGGAGAAGCATACGGCTGTCTTTTAGCAGCAAATATGCATTTTTAATTTCTACAACACTTTATAGAACCAGGATGAGACACCAGCACATACTACTACTAATATTTACTAAAAATATACTTAGGTTTATGCCGTATCAAGATTGGAGACTTTATTTGGTTTCCAAAATAACTTTTTTCAGTTTGAGCACAAATTTTTTTTTAAAATACTTTGAGATGACAGTATTAACAAAATTTTCAAAACACTATTTCTTTAAAACTTTTTAAATATTTCTTGAAAATATTTATTTTAAATTTTTAAATCTGTTTTTAAAATTACTGCTACAACTTCAAACAACTACATTTATTAGCTTATTTTAAATATATTTAACGTTAATGTTAGCTAATATCACTGTTAAAATAATTTTTAAGACAGCCGTTCAAAATGTTAATTAACATTGTGTGGTATTTTTCTTACTCATGTTTTTTTATAATAACCTATTTATTGGTTATGAAGTAACTAAATAATTTATTCAAACTCAATATATCTACCTACTTACTAATAAGCGAACAATCACAATTAATCGTATTAGTTTCTACAATACAAAACCCTATCAGTGTGTTTTATGTAACTTTAAATAACAAAATAAATTATTAGTATAGCTCAATCTATTGTAAATAAATACTAATTGTTTACCAATTGCATAACTAATAAACGGATAACATTTAGTATATATTTATAATAAAAAAGCAACAACTATTTAATATAAATCAAATAAAAATGATTGAGACAAATTTGCCTATTACTCCACTTAAATTCAAGTCAATCGGCATTTACAGAACTGTTTTATTAATTGTAAACTATATACTAAGGTTTATCGATGTTTTAGTACTTACTAAATTATTGACTTGCACAACAACCAAGCCCTTTAGCTTACTCAATTAATGGGTGTGTAAGATGTTTTGGCATAATAGAATTGATTATTTAATAATGGAGTATATAGTCTGCATGGATAATATGAATAAGTGGCGGCGTGTATAGGGGAAATTTAATGTGCAGTATACGCTAAAACTCTTTGGTTATCCATTAAATTAATTTTAATAATAATCAATTTTGAAATATCAATCGATTGCGTGAATGAGTAGATTTATTTTCCCTAACCTTTGTTCAAGCTATTTATTATAATATAAGTATTAAAAGTTGAAAGAAGGTTTATTAATATTAAAGCACAATAAAGGGCATAATTTGTGCAATTCTAAGTGTTTAAGCACAAAAAGACCATTCGTGCTTGTTAATTCTGGCAACATAAAATAATCATAATGCTATAAATTTTAAATAGTTAGAAATAGTAATAAATGTTCTGTAATGTAGTTTTCCATCAGTTTCTATTTAGACAAGTTTAGTGCCGGAAATTAAAACAAATGTAAACTCTCGTAAAGTTTGTGTCATATAAAATGTTTTTTTATAAAATAAAAACGTAGTAGATTTGCTTGCAGAAAGTAAGACACCATTGTAGTTAAGTTAATAATAAAATAAACAAACAAGGTGTTATCAATTATAAAGTAAATTGCAACTATGTTTGCCAGAGTTCAAATAATTTAATAATAGAGGAACTAAATTGAGTAGCAGAGACTTTAATTTATCTGATCTGGCTTTTGAAAAGTGGTAGGTATTATATTATTTAATTTTTACTCATTCTACACACAAAAAAGTTAAATATAGCTTTTGAGGACTGTTTAACTCCTTGCCCAATATCATTATATATTGTACTTAATATTATATAAAGATCATTAATTCATTACATAAAAAAGTTTTTCTTTTGATATGTGAGTGTAAAGTTTTTTGAAGAAGGTCATCAAAAAGACCAACGCAAATAATTTAATTAGTTGCTTAGGGCAAATCTAATAGTTCTAAAAGTTTAGTCCTTTGTAGTTAGTGAAATTGCTTACAAAGTTAATACAATTAAGTTTAGAAAATAATCCAAACTGTTTAAAACTTATGAAAGCACAAACTAACAAACTCATCAAATAAGTTGAAGGTTTAGTGTTGAAAAGTTATAGCTGCCAAGTTGTTTTTTTATACTGTTACCAAATAACAAAACAACAAATAATTTGTCTTTTTAGACAACTCCAGTAATACAATCTAAACTGGTGATGGATTGTTAACTAATCTTACAGCATTAACCACAAACAATAAGTTACGCTTAACTTAAATACCAAAAAATTAGAGTATAAAATTAATAATTTTTTGTCTTATTTGATTGCATTAAAAACTATAAAGACGTAAATTGGACCTGAACTTGCTTTCGGGGTCTTGTACAAAAATTTGTAGGAAATCACAAAACACAGCAACTCTTAAAAAACTTTAAAAAAGTTAAGTAAGGTTATTTCTAACATAACCATCACACATCATTGAAATTATAGTAATGCAGATGAGCAAAACAGAACTGCAAAATGTGCTACGCCGTAAATGTCTGCAGAGTAAAGAAACTCCAAAAGATTAGATTTAGCACAAGTTTGAAGTAAGCTAGTTATTGTCTTACAAATTTTTACGCAGCGGCTTGCATGCTGTTCTCGGTTTCTTTCTTTCTAACTATATGATTTAAAAAATAAAATAAAAAATGTATGTTGCCATTTAAAAAATAAAGTTGGTTGCCATAGCAACTATACTAAAAAAGTGTTGTAATAATTTGTAAGAATATCAAAATGCAAATAAGAAAAATTATTGAATTTATAAATTATAAATTAAAACTCTAAATCTGTCGTTTTTATTTTATAACCAAGTACAAAAAACTAATTTCTAAGACAAATTCTTTAGCAAAAGAGCTTGTATACGTTAAATATGTAGTAGTAATAGTAGGACTGCAATTTTCCGGGTATTTGTGTTAATTTGTTTTTCAATTTAATTAAGGACAATTTTTTTTCATCTGTCTTCTTATTGATGCAGGTATTTCGATTGTGTTAAAAAACTTTTTAATACTGCCTTATTTGCAAAGCTATGCGTGGACATTAATAGTATGTGTGTTTGGCACAAGACGTGTTGTTGTTGATGTCTTGTTGTGCAGAAAACTTAATTATTTTATACAATCAACAATTAACTAAATCTACTATTTGCACTATCAGAACTTTAAATAAACACATTTTTAACACACTTTAAAACTGGAAAGCTGTTGGTAGTCAAATCCGTTACGACTCCATGTTTATATGAACTGTTTATTTTAAAATTGATCAAGAAATAAGTTTGTCTACGTACTTAAATAACACTTGTATATAATAATAGCGTACTTACAGAAGTAAAGTAATATTATTATTATTAACTGTCTTAAGTTTTCTATAATAGTAGTATTACTTGTTTGGTCATAAAACGGTCAACAGGCCGAATTTTAATTACTATACGTTGAAAGAAACCTACAAAAACTATATGGTATAAAATGTAATAAGGAACATTAGAAAGAATTCATCAAGATATGTACATCAACAACGATTCAACAAGATATTTATACAGTTCATTGTCTTATCAAACAAAATTGGTCCTAGCGAACCGGATTTGACCGATAAAATTAAAAAAAAAAAAATTTACATTTTTTATTAAGAATTCATTTATGAAATGTCATTTTAACAAATTTATTTAATTCTAATTATTGTATCGCGAGTGGCAAGGGTCTGTCTGTTTTTAATTAATTTTATTTCTATATATTGTTATGATTGAACCAACGGCTTCTGAAAGGAAAACGTTTTTTGATCTCATCAATAAGAGGGTTCAACTGTAGACAAAACTCCAAACATGTATTAACATAACTGGAGAGCTGCCAGCTGGTTGGAACATTTTTAAAGTGAGAGCCGAAGATTTGGTTTCTAACCCATGAAAATGTATTAGAACAATTATCTGTGTTGATTTTTAGTTATGCTGAATTTAACATTGATATCAACAAACTTGCAACTCAATTTGAAAATAATTATTATTTGATGAAGTCGAATTGGTGAGTTTTCTTACAATTCATAATTCTACAAATACAAATAATAGAAACGTGGTAGTTCATACAAAATCACGTCTACAATTACTAAAAAATATGTTTGCCAAGTTTGTTGGATCATATAAAAAGATTTTATCATTTATTGCATTTTATGATAGCATGATCCATGAAGCAGATCTCAGCAATATTGAAAAGTTTTCTTACCTGTTGGGGGTATTTGGAGGGCAATGCTTTACAATTAGTTAAAACTGTAGCTTTTATCCCAGACAGTTACAGTTTAGCATATAATCTTTTGGTAAAACGATACACCAACAAAAGAATTAGTGCAAATCATTACCTTTCAAATATTTTGCAATTAAGTCCTGTAAAATTTGATAACTTTAAAGGAGTTATACATCTTTTGGATGAGATACAAGTTAATGTAAATTCTTTAAAAAAACATTAAGTTTGAATGATCTTTCAGATTACATTTTGTTAAAACTTTCTTTAAGATTATTAGATTCCAAAATGAAAAAAGACTTTGAATCTCAATATTTAAATTGTGAGATTCTTGCCTTTAAAATTTTTATAGATTTTTAACCAAGCAGACAACTGTCGTTAACTTGGTTTTGAAAACTTTTTCAATTCTAACAAAATTTATTTTTTTTTTATTTACATTCAAAAGAACATTAAAAAAAAGTTTAGATAGAGGTTGAAAGGATTAAACTCAAAGCATTTTACTTTGAGAACTCTTTGTGTAAGATTAAACATTGATTAATAAATTGTCCTGTGTTCTTCGCGGAAACCTCAAATTCCAAATACAAAATAGCCAAAGTTAATAAACGTGATTTGCTTGTTTGGATGCTCATCATTCTTCAGGATGCATTTTAAAGTTTTTTTGCAAAATTTGTGGTCAAAAGGATCATAACACCTTGTTACATTTTGACCGGACATCTACTAAAGTATCACATCTTGTGGTAAATATAAACGAAAAACCTGTTAACAAGTTTCCTTTAAACTCTGTGTCCTTAAATTCTGTAAGTCCTCAACTATTCACAAATTCTGTAGCTTTTTTAGGAACTGCACAAGCAAAAATGTGCAACATAAATAGATTTTGGTCAGACTGTCGTTTTATAGTTGATTCAGGCAGTCAAGTAAACTTTATAACTCAAAAATTAGTTGAGAGGTTGAAGCTTTTAAAAAGAAAATGTTCTTATTCATTGAATAGAGTGGGCTAATCTTTGGTGGGTTTACTCAAAGAAGTGGTGAGCTGTCATTTAAGCACAAAATTTAAAACATATTTTTGTTTAAATTTTGAAGCTGTGGTGTTACCTAAAATTACAGCTGATTTACCTACTGTTTTTATTTTTGATAAAGTTAAAAATTGTTTTTCAAATTTATTTTTAGCAGATTCTTATTTTTATGTAATGTTACCAGTAGATATTTTGTTGAGAATGAACGGTGTTTTGAATATAACTCCACTTTGCCCAGCACATATTAAGGAAAATCCGAGTTCTATTTTAATCAATTTAGGTTGGATAGTGTTGGGTTTTGTAAATAATAAGATTGGGAACTAACCAAACATAACAAATTCTGTTGTGTGTTCATAATTCATGTCGCCTTAACTGGCCCCGACCGTTGAATTGTCTGATGCCAATCACGGAAATTCAATCAATTACACATTTAGTTCGGATGCAGAGGAGTAGGTCTTTAAAGATTCGTCTTGTTTCAACAAAGCCTCTGACATTGATTTGACATATTTTTTTGAATCCCAAGGAGTACGTTCTTAAAAACTAGTAGTAGTAGTAGTAGTAGGTCTTTAAAGATTTGTCTTGTTTCAACAAGGCTTCTGACATTGATTTGACACCTTTTTTGGATGCAGAGAAGCACGTTCTTAAAAACTTGTTTTGTTTTAACAAGGCCTCTAACATCAACTTCACATCTTTTTTGGATGCAGAGGAGTACGTCCATAGGAACTCATCTTGTTTCAATAAAGCCTCTGTCATCAATGTTGGTTTGCTGCCTTTGGAGAATTTATTTTATGTTAATGTAGTCTTTAATATATCTTCTTTTCTTACTTATGAATCTAACAAGCATTGTTCTAATACTTTACATCCGGACGAGGTTATTAGAACTAAATTAGCCTTGAATTCTTTGGTCATGAATCCGGAATTTGTTTGTTTTTTTTTTTAGCAAATGATTTGTGGCTTTTGGGACATAAAGGAACTTTTTCCAGTTTTTTTATTACTATAAAAAAAATTGTGTGAAGATTATTTAAAAAAAAAAACTGTTTTTAGAGATAAAAATGGTCGCCACATTACTCATTACTTTTCAAAGCAAATGTCTGTCCTGTTTTAGGTAACATGCTTTAAAATGTTTTTATCAATTGAAAGCTTGTTTTAAACGAGATAAACTAAAAAAAAAAATTATATACAAAATTACATTGATAAAGGTCATTTGATGATTGCAAAACAACTCGTTTCGTATATTTTGACGCATTACGGAGTCAAAAAAAAAACGTCTAGTGTAGCTGTCAGAGTAGTTTTTAATCCTGCAGAGAAAGATTTTAACGGTAACTCTTTAAATAATATTCTTTCTTCTGGTAGAAAATATCAGACAGACATTGGTCAAATATTGACACATTTTACATTTCAGTGGCTTTAACTTGTGATATTTTATTGTCAAATGTTTTGTGAGGTAGGTTTAAATAAAAAATATCTTGATTTTTAACATATCTTTTGGCGCTTCAGTTCTAGCCATCCTATTAAAGAATTTAAACATACTAGAGTAATTTTTGAAGCTACATCTAGTCTTTATTTGACTTACAAGTCCATTTTTTAATTAGTTGAAGATGAAGGAAATCTTTTTCTTTTAGCAGCGGAAGTTTTGAAGAATGGAATTTATGTCGATGACATTTTATAGGAATCTCCTAATGAGAATAAAGCTTTATAATTAAAAGCTCAATTAATTGGCAACATGGGCCAGTTCACAATGTTCTATTATAGAATCTGAGAATTAGGTAGTTCTTAAATCTGGAAATGTTTCTGATTCGATAAAATTATTGGGAATTTTTTGAGATTTTTCCCGCAATGCATTCCATTAAATAATAAAATTAGATAACAAAATTCCTTTGAGACAAGGTATTCTGTTTTTGGTAGCTCGAATTTTTAACATCAATAGATATTTGAGTCCTTTTGTTTTTTCATTAAAGATTTTATTACAACAGTTTTGGTTGTTAATAGTTAGTTAAAATGATCCGTTGCCATCAAATATTTTAAATGTCTGGACACAAATCACGAATGAAATAACTGATTTAAAAGAAATTTGGATACCACAATGCATTATTCCAAAAGAAATTTTTGTTTTGTAGGTTTTTTGGATGCTAGTATTTGTAGAATGAAAGCAGTAATTTACCTGGCTACATCTTGTGTGGCTTCTCTCTTGCATGGTTGTTATCTAAATTGTTTCTTTTGATTTCTGCCACTTTTGAGCGTTTTTTAATAAAAAATCTTTTTTACTTTAGGGATTCAATGACGGTTTTGGCATGGATTCATACTTCTCATTTGTTGAAAATCTTTGTAGCAAATTGTGTTGCACAGATTCATGAATTAAATTCGAAAGCAATTTGAAAGGAGACACTGTTTTTGTTTGTTTCTGAACTTATTAAATGTTTGATTTACTGGAAAAGTCTACATTTTATTTGGGAACCAAAAAACAAAATTTGACAATATCTAAATTGAAGAAAAAATACTTGTTTTCTAACGTAGTGAATCAAGATTATTTTGAATTTATAAATTTGTTTAACAAAATATCTTCTTTGTTGAAATTAAAACAAGTTATTGCATTTATTTTATTTCTTTTATTGATATTTCACAAAAAAAGATTGCAAAGAATAAGGTTGTTTGATCAATAGTTCATCATAAATATAAAAATAAAATTAAAGTAATAGTAAAATTAACTCAAAAAACATTGTTAAATAAGGAAAGAAATCAGTTGATCAAAGTTGTAAAGATTTTAAAATATTATAGAACTTTGACTCCGTTTCTCAATTCTGAGGGTTTTGTTATGGTGGGGAGTTGAATCGACCGATCTCAATTAACACATTTAAGTTAATATCTTTATTTGATCCAAAATAATCTGTTTAGCAATTTTGATAGTAGATCATTTATATATCTTTTCAGAACATGGTGGTCCGAAATTGATCCAATCTTTACTTTTTTGTAGTTATTGAATTCCGGGAGTACAAAGTTAAATTCGTCAGCGTATTTTTCAATGTTTAACTTGTTATCGTTTATCGTTTAAAGACAAAGCCTATTCGACCAATCATGGCAGAGTTGCCAGCATATCAAATAGAACCGGCAAGAACTTTTAGTCATGTTAGTATTGATTATGCAGGTCCTTTTTCATTAGATCATCACTTCTAAAGATGTAATAAGTTAGTGAAATGTTATTGGTGTTTGAAGAAGTTTGCCATTAAATTTTTTTTAAATTAAAGTGAAATTTTTTATGGGGCAGCAAAGAAACTCAAAGAATTGTTCAATATTATGTCTGGAATATAGTTTATTATCAATATAATAAACTATATTCCAGTTTGAACAACAGAATGGGTATTTCAACCTTCTTATGCTACTAATTTTGAGTAACTAGACAACAGCTTTTATTTTATGAAGAATTTAACACCATAATTATTAAAGTTAAAGCTATCTTGAATTCGCGGCCTTTGTGTAAACTCTCAAATAATCCTCAAGATGGTTTTGATTACTTAACTCCTGCAAAGTCTTATTTTGTTAAGGTTAGGTTAAGATAACTTATTAAATGTTAATATAAATCTGGTCAAACAGTAGAAATTGTCTAATCATTTATTGCAATCTTTTTGAAAACGTTGGAGTCGTGAGTATATTCATACTCAGATTTTGCGTTCTAGTGTTAAACTCAGACATTCTTCACTTAAAAATTGGTGATTTGGTGTTTTGATTCAGTCCTGGTTTGCCACCTTCAGAATGACCAAAAAATTATTAATTAATTTATTTCCTGGCGCGGACAGTGTAACACGAGTCGTAAAAATAAAATCTACTACTTGCGGATTCATTAGATCAGTTAAGAAAATTTATATGTTACCTTTGCCAGACGGGATACAATAATTTCAAAATTGTTTATTTTGGTGCGAGGTATGTTGGGTCATCAAACGGTAAGCAGACCAATTTTTTTATTTTATTAAAAAAAAACTGTAACCATAATAGTAAATTTACAACTCATATTTAGAAAAAAAATAAAATAAACTTACTTCTCACGTTTTTCATTTTATTTAAACTCCATTTTTATAAACTAATAAAATTGCAGTATGTAACTACTACAGAGGACATTTGTACACTTGCAAAGTACCCATTTGATGGAACTCCGCATGTGTACGAATGTCCTCCGTAGTACATACTGTAATTAGTTTATAAAAATAAAGTTTAAATAAAATGAAAAACGTGAGAAGTAAATTTATTTTTATGTTCTCGTTTCCTATTATGTACCTTGCTCAACTACAACTTCAGTGACAACTGCAGTGTAATACGCAAAGCCTTTTGTCAATGGATACCCATGCTGCTGTTAGTTACTATATTTAAAAAAAAAACCTAAAAAAACTATATGGTATAGAATGTAATAAGGAACAACACAATAAACATCAGAGAAAATTCATCAAGATATTTACATCAACGAAGATTCAACAAGATATTTATACAGTCCATTGTCTTATCAAACACTACTTATTATAATCAAATGTTTTAAAATGCACAAATGATCATCAATTTTATTGTAGAATGAATATTTAAAAACTTGTTTTAATTTTACTTTCTTAATTTTTCAATCTATAATAAAATTGATAGTTATTTGTGCAGTTTACAGACTTTTAAAGTTTAATTTATAATTATATTATATATAATAATCTTATTAAATAACATTTTAATATTAATGACGTAACACAGTTTTAAATGTACATATTTATACACATAAATGTGGGAGATTTTTCATATTTTGCCATGAAGACATAGATGATCAGCATGTCTTGTTTTATAATTGTGACTAGACAAAGTAAATATAAATTGGTTTATGTTTTTATGTACGTGGCACTTATATTTGAAAATCAATATCGAAGGCAATGTTAATAAGTTGAATTGATTATAGTACGAGCGACAACTCTCGCAACTTCTCATTTTGCAAACTAATCTAATAATGCGTTTTTGCTGCACAAACGCGCGGAGGAGTGAATTTACAGCTGAATTCCATATGATTATATTATATGATATGCAATCATATTTTTTATTAAGAACCGTTTTCATTAGACTTAATTTAGATTTTTACAAACGGTGATTGCGAACGCCACGACAGGTCAGAATAAAGCGGTTCAATGTATAAAATGTACGGCAATTGTTTTATTTGCATTATAAATTAATCTATTTGTGTAACACCAACATAAATTTTTTTAATTAATAATTAAGTTCAGTTTCAGCTACACTAGAACTAGCAATAGTATAGCAACTTTTTTTTTTTTTGAAATATAGAAGAGCAGATCATTTACATATATACAAAAAAAGGCCCTAGTATTAAAAAGTTAGTGCAAAATTTAAGAAAACAACTTTTTAAAGTCTTAGAAAGTTTTTAAGAAAATAAATTGTAAAAGTTTACATGTTTTTGCTGCTAATCTTTAAATTCACGTTAGATCCTTAAATAACCCAACGTCTAGACAAAGATATTTGTCTTTTGTGACCAAATTAATTTGTATGTTAAAGCATGTATAAGCTGAAGGATCGAACTAAACAAGTCAAAAATAAGAATAAACATAGTTTGATTAAACATTTCACAAAAATGCAAAATTTGATAAATTGTATAAAAAATGTGAAAAGGCCAAAAGTAAGTAAGTCAAAAAGTTTTTGCAATTATGTTTAAAAACGTGCTTCTGAGTACACCAGAACAAGTATTTCGTTTTTTAAATAAAATCAAATTGAATCTTTTTTTTGCAAAATTTAACTTCAAATAAGTTTTTCTCTGAAGCAGCAAACACGCACTTAAGATAAAAGAAAAACTTCTTGATGGTTTGGATATGACGTGTTACAGCTGAAATAGTACTTTTTGTTATGTACACTATATTTCAAACAATTACATAAAAGGTGATCTACACTAGAGAAACAAAAAATACATATTTGTATTTGGGATAAGATTTTAAACAAAAAATGCAAAAAAAATATCCGGTCGGCTTTTGTTTTGTAGATATCGTGGCTTAAACTTTTGAAAAATATATATTAATTTATTAATTTAAGTATACAAAATACTAAATAGTAAACTAACTATTTTAACTAACAAATTTTGTTTGAAAAGTTTACCGCTAAAATCAAAATTCAAGGTATTATCAGTACCAAATATTAAACTAAACAACAAGTTCATATTTAAATCTTTTTCAATTTGTCTTCTAGAGGTTACAATCTCACATAATTTATTTGGAACGACCATGTTGTTAATATAGGTTTGAAAGTATCTAAAAATCTAGAGTTTTTTAATAGATGACACAGTTTTTTACTTTTGTTCAACTTTTTCTAATATACAAAACTGATATTTTAAGAATTGTATATTGGGAGTTATATAATTTAGTATTAATATACCTAAATACTATTAGTATCAACTATAAAATATTATCAACATTTATACGCACAATTTGACATAAGCTTGTTTGAATCTTCATTACACACTCAAATCCAAGAACATAATAAATAACTTAAAAGTCTAAAGCTCAATATACATTAAATAAATAAATGATACATTAAATTTTTATTTAAATGGAACTAATATACCTGAATGTAACGTACCAGACAAAAATAGCGCGGCTTCTCAGAAATGTAATACAAAAAACAAGAAAAAAAAATTATTTATATTTTACAAATAATTTACATCTTTCTAGTCAATATCAGAATAAAAAACCTTTTATATTATAGTTTTTTTTTTTTAATATAAAAACGAATCATTAATAGATGCACTCTATATAATTGATTTATAGTTTGACATGTTTTTTCAACAAATGTGAACCTGTTTTAAATAAATATTTTTTTTAAATAAATAATTGTAAAATAAATTACTTTAAAATAAATTGCAATTTAAAAATCAAATTTAATGCAAAAAGAATGAATCCGCATTCCGCATGATCAATTTTCACTGCGATTCTTGGTAAAGAAAACCTTGCAGTATAATAACTTATCGATCAAAAATTTCTTGTACCGCCTGTAACAATACACTATAATTAGCTGCACTTATTGCAATTTCCTGTATGAAATTGATTTTTTTCTATTATTTACCACGGATATATTATTTTCAACATAGTCGATTATATTTATTGCAAAATACATTCCTTGAAACTTGAAAAAGAAAACTAAAACAGTATAGAGAAAACGAATTATCCTCACGCGAATGGCCAATATAATATAAGCGTGGGATTTGCATTTTCAGTATATTAATGTGATTTTTGAACTTATCGCAATGCCGTTTTCGACAATCGATGGCAATTACACGCTGCGACCAAAAGGAAAATGTAATAATTTAAATCGACCTTTTTCGTTGCTGATAAAAATCTACAACGTTTGTTTAGCAAATAGAAATAAAATATTAATATGAAAAAAAAGCTAACGTGATGTTTAACTGTTTTACAGGGACATTCTTTATCTGATTTTTAATAAAAGTATAATTGCATTTTACATGTTATAGTTGCAGGCAACACTCATTAATATTACATACTTCAGAGAGTTTGGTTGCATATATTGATTCGATTCAGTTCAGTTAGATGAAATAAATATTACCTGAAGTTTTAAAAGAACAGCTTATATAATTAATTAATCATTAGGTTGTTTGGTGTTTGAAACAAAGATGCTCATTAAAAAAATAAACTTATTAGTCTGTAATAAAGGTTTATGATTTATATCGACAAACGACTGAAAGTAGAGCTTTAATATAGCATTAAAGTGGCCTTCTAATTATACATTTTTTGTTTAAAATTATCAAATGTACTACAATAAAAAGTAAAGTACAATCATTAATTTGATATAATGCTATATAATGTTAATACGCCAATTGTTTGAAATCATAGAATGATATAGTATTGACTTTACCTGAAATTTTCAACTTTAATTAAACAATTTAATCAAAACATTGAAAGCAGTTAATTGTTCTATAATTTATTAATCATTTTCTAATCAACAAAACTTTTTGTTGCTTAGCAAAATTTAGCAAAAATTTTTTTAAATTTTGTTTGTCCTAACAAGCATTTGTTTAATACAAGTATTTTGAGTTTACGTGAAGGTTTATAAAATAATAAAATAAAACAATTTTGTATTCCTTACTTCACTACTTAGTAGCTATTGATAATGTTTACATTGTAAACGAAATATATATACAGCATTAAAAATAAATCTGTGAAGTAAGGAATACAAAATTGTTTTATTTTATTAAGCATTTGTTTATAATAGTGTTTTGAACAATCGTACAGGGTAATTATAGGAATCTGTATGATTTAAAGCAAACCATTTACTGTCTAATAGTTTTTTGTTTTAAACATATCAAGTTTTTGAAAAAATTGGATTGTCTTATAATCTTTTTGTTAATGTGCTATCAATTTTTCATTTTTTCTTTAAAGAAGCAGTTTGCACCTCTACGTGCAAGTTTATCTGCGTAATTAAAAAAAAACCTTAATTTGCAAACTTGGTAGACTGTTTTTGTTTAAAGATTTTGCTATTTAACTAATTGTTTGGTTGTTATAACTGCCGCATTTTTTTTCGGGTGTACTTATAACTCTCAACGCTTAGCGCTTTGAATTTTTAAAATTGTCGAAAAAAAAAAAACGTTTGGTTCATTTAATATTTGACATTACTGGCATAAAAACAATACAATTATTATTTGCTACATAAAAAAATCTTAAAATAGTCATAGATAAACTATGCTGTTGTATTCTTATTTGCTTACGTTAAAACAATATAATAATTTGAAAACAATAGTTTTGACAAATGTAAATTCAAAATGTTGCACAAAGAAAAATACAGCTTTGATAACACTATTGAAAGTTAACAGTTATAATTAACTAGAAGTTATTAATAGCATATTACATGAAAGTAATTTGTATTAGTTGGGTAAAAGTAAATTGAAGAGATTATAATACACGGTGTAGAAAGATAACTTCTTTATTTGAATCGAGCACTCTAAAGCTGATAAAAGTTCTAGGCAGGTGTGTGTCTCGTTTAAAAAAAGCAATTCTAAAGTTTTGTTAATTTGTGTTTTAAACGTTATCATGCGTTGGAGTAAGAAGCAGCGTGCGTTTGTTTTAGAGGCCTATTTTTCTAACGGCCGTTCGGTGGTTTTAACCCAGCGCGTCCTCCAAAATTGCTACTGCATCATTGGGTCCTGTCTCGGACTAAAAATCATTTTTTGTTGTAAGTCACAACGTTCAGAGATCCTGATTTTGTGCAGAAAAGAAGAACTAAAAACGCATGTCTCATCAGAACACCTAAAAACATCGAAACAGTAAGGGGTTTTAATTTTACATAACCACTATCTATTATAGTATAGATAAAAATAAAGCTACAAAAAGTATTAAAAACACAATTTTCAAAAAATACATATGAAAATAGAAATGTCTAAAATCACAAAACACAATAAAATTATAAAACAATTTACTATGTTTTTTATCGAGTTTAATCTTACAAACTACATTACTAGTTTTAACTCGTCTAGAGCTATCTACAGATGTAATAAGTTGAATTAACATTATATTTAAAATAGGAATAAAAATATCGCAAAAAAGTGTTATAATAAAAAAAAAAAAGTTTAAAAATCAAAACACAAAAAAAGACAACTAAAATTTTAAATCTTTAATACAATACTAAAAAAAAGATAATGGCAATGAAAAACGCGATCTAGTATACAACCAAATAATCGGAATAAACTGGCAAAATATCAAAAATCACAAGTACTTAAATAAGGAAAGAAAAAAGCTAATCAATCCACATTATATAAATGCAAACATTGTGACGAATAAAGTATTAGCAACTATAAAAGATTTGAAAAGCTTGCAACGGTAGATGTAATATCAATAAAGCTGCTAAGTGTTTTTAAGACAAAGAAATTAAAAAATTAACATCTCTGTATAAAGCCAAATTAAACGTAGGTTACAAAAACTTTGTTTCATTAATTGTCATCATAAAAAGATAATCAGCTGAATTTAAACGGGATTGTACTAACTCGGTTGACAATGAGCGTTTAGGACAGCCAACCACTGCAAGAAATATCATCAAAGAAACTTACCAAATGATACTAGACAATCAGTCAAATCAAGGTTAGACATTAAGTGGTTTTAGCAAAACTAGTCTAGTATTAGTACTAGTATTTTTTGCGTAAATTTATCAGTCAATAAACTTGGGATAATCATTATATTTTTGAAATAAAAATAAGCCAATAAAATTTTACGCAATCATCATTATTGGTGTTCTGTTTTTTTAGGTCTTACGTAGCTCTCCTACAGCTTTTTTAGTTTATTGTCTTTCTCTTTTTCTTTTCTTAAAATTGGTTATCTTGTATCAACTTTTTTTTAGAATTGCATTCACCACTACGTCCTTTAATAAACAATTTATTTTCAGTTTTATATCTAACTTACTATTTAAAATCTCTTGCTTTTTCTTTCAAAAACTTTTTTTGACATTCCTATGCGTACTGTTATTTTTTTGTTGTTGTAATTTTAGGATCTTTTCACTTGATCCAGTTTATCTCCGTTTACGCACACTTTTTCTTTTTCTTTTTTCTTTTGTTTTTTTACAAGCTGCTTTTGAATATGTACCTAAAAACAAATATATACTATTACACCTGAGATTGAGAGAATAGAAGCGCTGTAGATACTGACAAGGCCTAGTATCTGGTTCACACGCACTCTTATATATATATATATATATATATAAATGGACACTAGTAATATATTAGACTAATGCCTTAAATTAATAAATGCTATTTAAAAAAAAATTAAAAACTTTTTGCCAATGCTGGGGCTTCAAACCTGCAACAAATTATGTGCCAAGATTTGAGTTAGGCGCTTTATCGAGCTGAGCCACTCTTTGGGTATAACCACTTTCCGGATATCTTTTTGTCTTGTTTTATTTATACTCAGTCCATACATTGTTTCCTCTTAGTCAAAAGCTCTAACGTAAATCGATTTAGACAAATACGGCTTTTTATGATGAAAAACATGAAAAAAAGTAGCAACATGTTTTGTTGTTGATAAAAACATTTGTTTTTGATCTAGTCGTCAGCGTTCATGCATTTGAGTTATTGACAATTGTCGTTTAGTTGTTAAATAACCTTTTTTCAAAAAGAGTCAATATCACGGGAGCTTATTATTTTTATTACCCAATTAATTTGCCCATTCTTAGTATTTTGCTTGCGTGGTGATAACAAAATGAATAATTACAGTAATACCGAGATGTGCAATATGCATTTTGGTTATGGAAATGCAGCAAAAGCTCGTCGAATTTATCAAGAAAGATTTCCAAACCGACAGGTACCAAATAATAGAACATTCATTTGTATTCACAAACGTCTACATCAAACTGGAAGTGTACATAAAAAAGCTGCAGGAAATGAGAGACCTTGCCTGCTAAATTTGCAAATTGAAGAAGATGTTCTTCAAGAAATCAAAAACAATCAACTAGCACTAAAAGAATAGCTTTAAACCTAAACCTTAGTCACGTTACAGTGTGGAAGATAATAAAAATCCAGATGTTATATCCTTATCACATAAGCGAGTACAAGCCCTTTTACCAGCGAATTTTCCGCAAAGATTGGCTATGTGTCAATGGTTTCAAGAAAGAATTGCGCAAAATCCTCGATTCTTAGAACAAGTTTTATTTACGGACGAAGCAATTTTTTCTTGCGGTGCGATTATAAACTTCCATAATAATCATGTATGGGCCGACAAAAATCCACATGCCATAATGGAAGACCATCATCAGCATCATTTTCTGTTAATTGGGCAGGTGTTGTAGAAGACCATTTAATAGGTCCATATTTTTTCCGATTAGGCTAAATGGTCAATCATATCGTAATTTTCTTAAAGAAGAGCTGCCAGGGCTTTTAGAGGTCGTTCCGGTTCAATTAAGAAACAAAATGTGGTTCATGCACGATGGTGCTCTTACACATGTTAGTTTAGTTGCGCATCAATTTTCAAATGAACAGTTGGGTAGGTCGAGAAGGCCCACAAGCTTGATCTCCTCGGTCTCCAGATCTAAATGTTTTGGATTTTTTTTGTGAGGTCACTTAAAAAGTTTAGTTTACACTACATCAGTTAATACTGATGAAGAACTAAGAAACTGCATTACTGCATCCTGCAATACGATACGAAACACTCCAGGCATTTTCGAACGGGTAAGTCAGTCACCAAGACGTAGGTTGAAGAGGTAATTTTCAACATTTTTTGTGATTTTTCTTGTTTTTTATGTTATTGATTAGTTTTGTAAAATAAAGGTTTTGTGATCATGTTGCTACTTTTTCTTTTTGTTCCTGAGATATCGTCAAAAAAAAATTTAAATTTTTTCAATTTTAGACCTTGTATCTCGAAAACGGTGCGTTTGCGGAACCATGTTAATAGGAACTTTTTTTCTTATAATTAGCCCAGAAATCCCACCTTTTATTTTTCGACACATGTTTTGAAACACCTTGTATATGACAAGCACAAACATTGCTTTTTAATAATTCTAATAACAAAAATTAAAAAATAATTTCACTTAATTATAATTTTTAATTGAAAAAATACTTTAGACTCAATTTAATAAATTCAATTTTTTTTAACAATTGTTATTGTTCAAATACACAAAAGAACGGGAGCATTTGACACATTTTTATGAATTTATAAATTTAATTTTCTAGATGTAAATTAAGAGAAAAAATGTTTTTCCACAAAAAAAATTGTTTATTGTTCCACACAATAGACCTTTTATGTGTTTCATTGTAAATGGTCATTTGAATGCTCAAAAATAGCCCATTATTATAATTCGCATGTCCGTGAAAAATATATGTTACCGCACCGGTGACATTCGCTTAGATTAGATTGCGGATTAATATATCAAAAAAGAAGGAAATCTGATAGGAGGGCGTTTTACCCTATTCTTTCCGCATAATTGATTTGCTACAGACAAACATGTGAAAATGTAAGAAAATATTACAAATCACGCAAATGCGAAAAAAATTGCATGCTACTTTGGCTGCATACATTAAAAAAAATTGCTAACAATAATAATAACGAATGCTGTCAGGGTCGCGAAGAAATTTTGACCTAAATTTCGAAATGCACATTTTTTTTTAAATATAGTAGCTAAATGATTTGACTGGATTGTAGAGCTGCGACGTGTGCTTAGATCTATGATGACGCATAATCACTTTTAGAAAGGTCAGTACCGAACCTGTAGAATAGCGATGGTCAACGAATATCATTTGATCACGAGGTGTGCGGTTAGTTCTCTGTTGCCTTTCGTATTTTTAGATGCGGCGTATTGAGAAGCAGAACGCAACGCCGACAGGAATAAAACACATAAAAAAGAATATATCGTATGCGTGTATGAGTGCGTGACCAGTCGCAACGCAAAAGGAACTAAATTATTTATTTTGTTATTGCGAAGGAATAGAGAAGCAAAGGAACAATGTTTTCCAGTTTTACCGGTGAGTACATTTTTTTTTTATATTTTACATAAATATATATTTATTGAGGGGTTATATAATTGCGATTTCAAATTTGGAAATGCAACCCGAAAATTTCTGATTTAATGTTTTTTGATAATTATGCTTTCGATTATGTGAAGAGTTCAATTTAGAGCGTCGTGATCTCATTTTGCATTATTTAATTATTGATTATTTTTTTATTTAAATTATTGAAACATTACTAAATTATTATGAAATGTTATAGTAATCATACCTAACATAGTAATACTATTATCGTCTTCATATAACTTACATTCGAACAGTACTTTTTAATTGAGAAGAATATAACCAATTAAAAGGTTCGTGCACCGCATGGGTGCATATGTTCAGTTTAATTATTATTTTCTGGGACAAGACTATAATAAAATATTAATAGTTGTACGGTATGTTCTGGTATCTATCACTCCGATATTAGGGTACTATCTCATATAATCGTCAGCAATAGAACTTCTGGAAGGCGTTACTAAAATAAAATAATAATTAAGTAGAAAGAGTTTGAAGTTTTGCTTAGTTTATTCAATACTTTTATATACAGACTTATTTATACAAACTAAAATTTGCCAAACATAAATTTAAAATAAAATATTTTAATTTACAAATAAATTTTTAGGATATTTTATAGAAAAGATAAATACTACTCTAAATCATATTTATACTATTCCAGAAATAACTATTATACATAATGTTTTCTTCGGTAATTGGTTTGGGAAATCGTAGAAAATGGCAATAACAATAATATTATGATGCATAATTATTTTATTCAATAATGCATCATTGCAAATGTTCAATATAAACATATCGTTCAAAAGCTGACACAGCTATAGAAGTTCTAAAATTTGTTGATTTTAATTGAGTTTATAATTAGATATAGATTAAACTTTGCATTGCATGCATAATTTGCAAAATCAATAAACAATTTTTTATAACATTCCATAGATAGCGATGTAATCATAATAATAATATTTATTGATGAATAATCATCTAATAGGCATTTTCATAGTTCTCTGAATATATTAAAACTGTTATATTTTCAAAACTGCCGACACTCTTGAATATAGTTATTATTATAGAATTTTATTTGTAAACATAACTTCATTTTCTCATACCAGCTGAAATGTAATTACCAAATATTTATTTAAGCTTACCCCTTATAAGCTGTTTCAATAAAATTACGAAACAATTGTAAAATATGAATTTAATGAAAAGGGTTTATGATGAATTATAATGTTATTAATAATAAAACCGGAGAATAATGCTTAATCTAATATTTTTAAATTGTTTCTTTGAAGCTATTAGTTTTAATGCTGTGTCAGCATCGGACTTGTATTATCTTCTTGTGTGTCATTAAGTTGTTTAAAGGCTTGCAGATTGTATGATAAATTGAAATTTAATTAAATCACAGCAAAGATATGCATTAAAACCAAGTTTTATTATTAATATTATTTTAGTTTACGGATCAAAAAAACTATTAATAATCAACATAACAAAAATAGAAAAATATGAAGTTTGAAGAAATAAAATCTTATAGAGAAAATAAAAATAGACATGTGCTCTATTTTTTTTAATATCTTTTATATTTTGGCACTAAGGTTTCCGTTATTAAAACCACGTGTACGGTACTAATTCTTGGGTGCTATTCAAAAAGTTACATTGGCCATTCAATTGGTTGGATAAAAAAAACTCGTTTATTCTATTACGATTTCAATCTAAATCAGTGGTTCCCAAAGTGGTCTCTACAGACCCCAAGGGGTCCCTGGGATCATTCAGGGGGTCCTTGGAAAATTAAAATTGATTTGGGGGTCTCTGACAACGTCAGGGGGTCCGCGCAAGGTTTAATATAAAATAAAGTTAATATAAATAAAAGAAATGCTACTCTAAATGTGTATCTTTAATAAGTCTTTGCCTTCTTAAAAATGGATTTTGAATCAAAATTGTCTATATAATTTTTTTTACTATATTTTACATGATTGCTGCGATATCTTTACAACTATTGTGTGGAACACGCACTCTGACTTATTTGCACCAAAAACCTCTACATTCCTGTGTTTTGAATATTATCATCATAGCTGCAAAGTTATTTAGAGGTTGCTTAAAATCATTCTCTGACTTTCTAAAGTTTAGAATTTTTTTTTGCTCTAGGCAGTGATTCTTAACCTAGTGTTAGGAGAAGTAGTTGGATAGATCGCGAGAAACCGAAAAATAACTTAAAAATATAAAAATTTTACTTTAATTATATTTTTGATGATATAATTTTTTACTATTGACTTATCACCACTATTTATTGATAGTTTGTAAGTATAGAGCTGCTTCTCTTAATAGTTTTTAACGAAACTTTAATGTTTAAACCGGATTTTGCTAATTTATGAATAAAATTTTGCATTTTTAAACCATTTTGTCCGAATTTTGATTATATCTGAAAATATTTTATAACCGGATTTAGATATTTTTGACTTTCTATTAATAGAAATTTGTACTATTAACAGTTTATAATAATTTGTTGGTGCTTTTTGACAATATTTTGATAATTCAAAACCGGATTTTTCTATTTTTGACATTTTATTAATAGGATTTTGCACTTTCTAATAGATTTTTGTTGTATTTTGTTTTTTTTAAACAATTTTATTATTTTAGTACCAGATTTTGTTTGTTTTTTTAGTGCTTTCTAATAATATTTTTATGTTTTAATACCAGAATCTGCTAAGTTTGACATTTTATGAGTAGAATTTTGTATTTTTTAACAGTTTTTTGGCTCTGTTTTGGAACATTTTTACAATATTTTGATTTATTATGATTGGATTTTGTTAGTTTTAACATTATTTTTTTGCACTTTTGAACAGTTTCAGTCTAATTTTGGTGTTTTTTGAAAATGTGTAAATTTTATGACAGGATTTTACTATTTTTTAAACTTAAAGCTTTGAATTTTTTAACAGTTAATTTTATTTTTTTCAAATAAATTTTGATATTTTATAGCCGGAATTTGTTATTTTTGACATTTTATTAATAGAGTTTTACATTTTTTAACCGTTTTTAGCCAAATATTTGTTTTTTTCTAAAAATACTTTATGGCGGGATTTTTGTTATTTTTGACTTTATAAATAGAGTTTTGCCTTTTTCAGTAGTTCATGACCAGACAAAATAGTGCTTCTTAGCAATATTTTGATATTCCATAGCTGGATTTTGCAATTTTTGAGATTTGATATTTTACTGGATTTTACTAGCTGAATTTGGTTTTATGTGACAATATTTTTGATGTTTTAAGACTGTTCTTTTGCAAATATTTTAATGTATTATGACCCAGTTTTGTTATTTTTTACTTTTTATAAATCAAATTTTGTATTTTTTAATAGTTTATGATCAGACAAAAAGACAGAATTGAGTACTTTTTTTACAAAACCGCTAAATATTGAGAAGGTTTTGTTTTCAATATTTTGCAATAAAGCCCAAAAATCCTAGCTACGCAAATGCTTACAAAATTATGGGTAACTAACTGGAAAGCCCTGCAGCTATTTCCAACTACTTATTTGTGTAAAACAGATTTTTTTCTGTTTTGCTGTCATGATATATAAGTTTTTTTTTCTAAAAAATATTGACAAGTATGGGACAAAACGCCAACCAACTCAATATCCAATCGATAAGAATTTAGTCATTACTTATTTTATATGTTGAACTACATACAACATTCTATGACTTCATTCTTTAGGTTAAAGATTTGCAGTTATATTTAACAATTAGAAAATTAATTAATTAAATAAAAACTATACTTTTTAAAAATTAGGTTGGATATTCTTCTACAATGTGTGAAAATTATATTCAATTATATTTAGGCATTTTCTTGCTGAGCTTTTGTGAACCCTTATAATAGCGCAACTATTCTCTCCCATTAAACTATTTATTGTGTTACGTTAAGTAGTATAGTTAAGTGAAAGAATATTAGTAAGAAACGCAACGATAATATGTTTTTATATGCATATTTTATATAATATATTATGATTTTTTCATTGTAATATGATGGGGGCAGCATAGAAAATACAAATATACGAAGGACACTGCTAAAATTTGCAGAAAATGTAAAGCAAAACACAAATTACATGATGTAAATCGCTTTATTGCTTCTCAAAATAATCTCTTTTAAAATCTATACACTTTTGCATCCGATGAAACTAATCTTCAAAACAATTTTTCCACTCTGAGCGAGGTACTTCAAAAACAAGTGATTTAAATGCTTCAACGGCCTCTTCAGGCGATGAAAAACGCTTCCACGCATTTTATTTTTGACATGTCAAAGTAGGAAGAAGTCATTTTGCGATAAATCAGGCGAATATGGGCAACGTGTCATTAATTGGATGTTGTTACTGGTCAAAAACTCTAGTCTACTACAGTTTGTCGTGCTATGTGAGAGCTTGCATTTTCATGATGAACAATGATTTGCCGGATTTATGTTGTTCCTTCTGATTTCAGCAATAACTTCCGGCAAACAAATTGAAGTATACCAGTGAGCATTAACTGTCCTCCGATTCTCTAATGCAACAGTTGCTACATGACCCGTTTTTCCGAAGAAACAAGCAATCATTCCTTTTGAAACGCTTCGTGAACGCACCACTTTTGTGGGTTTAGGTTAATTTTAAAACACCCATACAGTCGATTGCTGTTTAGTTTTTTTTTTTAGATTTGTCACCTGTTACGTTGTTGTATACCGAATTTGAACGACCCCTTTCAAATTTCTTTAGCATTTCCTTTCACCACTTGACACGTGCCTGTTTTTGTTCTTCTTTCAAATTGTGTGGGATCCAACGACTGCAAAGCTTCCTGACATGCAAATGATCGTGCAAAATTGTATGTATTTGTTTTGCTGCAATACCTAAGGATGCCTCTACCTCACTATAGGTCATGCCGATCTGACAAAATTATTTCATGCACAGCATCAATATTTTTTGCGACAATAGAGGTGCATGGACGACCTTTGCAAAAATCATCATAAAACGTTGGTCTTCCACGTTTGAATTTTGCCAACTATTTGTAAACCATCGTTTTGGATGGCGCTTCGTCCCCAAATAATAAAGTAAGTTTTTCCACACATTGCTGCGGTGTTGAACCGAATCGAATATCATAAAAAATCATCACTCGGAAATCACAATTGTGAAAAACGTCAAATTTTACACAGGCAGTACTTGATTCCGCGAACTTTAGCAGTGCCCCTTAAATACATTATTTTTAGCAAAGTCAGTTCAGGAGTATTGCATTAAAAATGTCTAAAAACAAACTCTGGCATTTGACAATGCCAATAAAACCAATATGTTCTTCCAAACAATAAAATCGAACCAAAAATAAAGAATTAATTGGTATCTGTTATTCCTGATCAAGAAAACACAATTTTTAAAAATAATATCGTTTGCATGACATAAATTAAGCTAAAAGATAAACTGGTTTGACTTTAAGTATAGTTTGGGCTGACCAAATTAAGTTAAAATTTGATAAACAATTAATTATCAATACCTAAGTTAGTTGTTTTAATTTTATAAAACTTTACTACTATTATAAAGATTTACATTCCGTACATTGAACCCATCATTACTGGATTTTTTTTTTTTGATGAATTGATATTATAATTAGCTAACATAAACTGTTTTTATTGTAGAACCTAACTAAATCTAATATTTTTTGTATATAATATACTTTAAAAGCAAGTTTAGATCAAAGGTTGGCAAATTTGCGGCTTTAAATATGTAAAAATTAAAAAAAAGTTAAATTTATTCAAACATTAAAATTTAAGCGAGCGTTTGGGCCTAATGTTCAAGTTGTAGTTAGATACTGAACTCGTTTTCTTAAAATAGTCTTACTTAACTCTAAAGCTTAATGCAATGTTTTATCTGAGGTTTCATCCTATAAGCGGTAGGTTAACGTCGACAATGTTGTTAATTTGCCAATGGTTAGTTTGTGTAACTTTTATTTCTACCCTGGCTTATCAAAGCCAAGCATGTCTGGCTTAATAACTTAATTCAGTAACTTGTCACTATTGAATGATGATGTATTGAGCATAAAAAAAGTATTTTTTACTTGCCTCTACCAGAACCATCTGTTTTGGCTTTAAAATGAGAACCAAAACAATAATTTAGAAACCAAAGGGCTGGAAAGTTATTTGCGGTTTTGATTGGCTGTAAAATACGATTTTACATGACGTCATACTTTAAAAGTGACAGATCATAAACTTTGCAATTTTTTAAAACAATGTTTTTATTTGGAGCAGTGTCCAAATATTGAGTATAATTTTTGCCAAAATGCTTTTTTGCCTGCTTTTACCAAAACCATATCTCTAAACTATTTGCAGCATTTAATTGGCTGTAAATCACAATTTGACATAGTGACGTCATACCTTAAATCTGAAAGTAGTGACAGATTATAATAAAATTAGCAATTTTCTGAAACAACGTTTTTATTTGAGGCAAGGAAAAAAATATTGAGTGTAAGTTCTGATTTAGCAGCCCTCACTTGCTCTGCTCTTTTGTGCTGCTAAAACTTACTTTTGGCCTTTGATACACTATATACTATTTAACGTCAAAACTTGACGTTGGGTTTTGTTGAAATTTGGAAACAATGCAGTTAAATAGTATTACTACAAACTTAATAAAATTTAATAAAATTGACACGGCAATTTTAAAATAATCTTTAATTTAGTACAGTAACATTTATCATTGACTGTTAAAGTATTAGTCATAAAAACAAATTTATAACCTCAAAACTACCAACTGTTACCAACTGTTAAAATATTTAATGGGTGGATGTTTTTTTAGACAATTTAAACTACAACTGATAGAATGGTTGAATTTGAGACGCCAAAATGTAGCAAAGAAATCAACTTTGTACTACATCACAGTTGTCCGTTTAAACTAGACCTAGTGTATGTAGAGCTCATTGGGCGTTGCAGTACTGTAGAGATAACTAGGTCTTATAATAGTCGCAAACTTGGCCATTTTTTTTGATGTACTGTTTTAAGCGTGGCATGGAAGGTTTTGTTGTTTTTTGCGAAATGCAAATAGCGTCTTCTGAGTCTTGAGAATTTATAAAAATGTAAATCAATTTATTACGTTTTTTTTTTTCAAAAATTGTTTAACCCAAAAAGTTTTCAAAAAACTAAAATACCAAACTGTTGTATGAAAAATTTGTGATTAAAACACACAATTTGTGCGGTTTTTTAAACATTTTTTATAACTTGTAATATTAAAGATGGTTTTTTACTTAAAAAAGGTTGCTGACCTCTAGTCTAGATCTACATTAATAGTTTCAGATCTATAATGGAATTAGAAAAGTAATTTGGCAATAAATTGAAAAAATATCTATTGGTCATTTTGCTGGATCTACTGTTTTAAGTGTGGCATGGAAGGCTTCATTGTTTCAACGCAAACTCGGAAACAATCACAAAATACGGTAAAAAGCTAAATGGTGTTCTGAGTCTTGATAATGTATCAAAAAATAAATTAATTTACTACGGATTTCTTTTTCGAAAGTTGTGTAACATTTTTGTTTAATTCAAAAAGTATCAACTTGCTGTATGAAAAGTTTGTGATTAAATCACACAATTTGTGCGGTTTTAAACATTTTTTTAAACTTGTCATTTCCAAAAAGGCTTTTACTCACTAAACTTCCGATCTAGATCTACATTAAGCAATTGTTTAGAAGAGTGTCCTAACAGTAATGGTTAACATTTAGACGACGCAGTGTTTATGAAATTATTTTCTATAGATTCTTCAATGTTGCACAATGTATCTAAAAAAAAATATGGGGGGAGGGGGATATTTCTTGACAAAGTGAGACAATATGTGATGTCATGAGATGAAAAGTGATACTTTTAGTTATTATTGTCTATTATAACAGAAATTGATGTTAGATGAACACTCTCATTTAGATTTTTTAAATTCTTAACTATTAACATTTTATTGCCCACAATTGCGTTTAGATGTATATTACTAGTAAATATTGCAGAAATGTGGATTGTTTTATGCTAATCTATTGAACGTGGTTCTTTATAATGTAGATATTTATTTTGATTTTTCTACATTTTCATGTCAGCTTATTTTTTATATAATTTTTTTTATATTTAACGTAGATTGCAATGATAATAAATACAAAGAATTTTTGATTTATAATTCTTAAACAAATTTACTAGTATCATCAAAATACAAGTCATTTATAATGTTGAACTTATTTTTATTGTTATATGATGTCAATGCGACCAGTCGGTTTATTTTTGAAAAGACATTAATAAACGTTGTAAATTTATAGAATAAAATAATATGATATTGATAAATATTTAATTTAAAAACGTGTACATTTTTAATATTACCTTATACATAATATAAGTAATGTTACACATAAAGGTGCGCTGCAATAGGAGCCGCGACAAGTCTTAAAGGTTAAACATCTTATATGTCACAACATTTTTTGTTTAGAATTTTAATCAAACATATTTTATTCAATTTAGTAGATAGACGAATACAGAAACCTAAAATGGCTTTCTTTAAATTACCTCAATAATTGATTAATTTTAAAATGAAGGTCAGTCAATAATTAATACATAGATTGGCATTAACCTGGAAAATGTATCATTTATGCAGTATGTATAAAATACATTGACGAAGGCTTTATCCAACTATTTTAAGTTAATTTAATATTGAATAAACACAAAAATATATGACATTCCGTTAAGAAAGTAATGACAGATATGTTTTATTTTTTTTAAATTAAATTAAATTAAACTATAAAATAATAAAATTGTCCACACAAAGCAGGATTTGAGTATACGGTTTTCATATTTACACTCTGATTTATTTAAAAATGCGTATAACAATGCATGCAAATACTAAAAGCTCAATTTGAATGCTAGAGATTCCGGTATCAAACTAATATTGAGACAACTTTTTTTTGGAAAAAATTGTTTATTTTTTTATATGGTTGGTAGTGATTATTTTTATTTTCAAGCTGTAAATGTACTAAAATGACTTAACACCATAAAATGTAAGGCAGTAGTTACAACTTTTATGCTAAATATTGTTGTTTTAGCAATTTTGTTAAATAAAGCGGTTTAAGGCGAATAAAAGCAACAAAATAAAAATATTTGTCATAAAATATTCTTAAAATGAAAGATAATAGATTTATTTTTGCTAAAAAATAATTTAATTTAACGATATTTGACGGCAAACAACGATAGATTTTTGCGATTTTCTCAAAATAGTTGCACCTCGGTCTTAGTACAATTTTATTTTGCTTTGTCTTGGATAAACGGATAGTTTGTTTTGGCAGTTCGAATCTAAGAAATAGTCTGAAATATTGATTTATAACATCTATTTGAGATGCTAAATCTGCTACTAGACAAAATGGTTTGTATTGATGTTAACATATTATAAGAAAATATTGAGTTACACAATTTATCAATAATTTTTAGTACCAGATTGTAGCTTTTTTATTTAATTATAAATTTATTTTTATTATAAATGCTCAAAATACATATACAATTAATACTTAATATATTCTCTTAAATTATTTACGGTTGACTTGGTTTGGAGGTTTAATCTAACTGCGCAAACATTTTGAATACTAATTTTTCTAATTATTGGATTGATTAAGCCACTACCATTTGCTTGTACACCCAATAGATATAAATACTTTTACTTCTTATGCGAGCATATAAAAATTTGTTTACCAAATATTTAAAGAGTTATTTAAAAAGTTTTCAAATGATTAACAATGTTTGGCAATTAATGATAAGACGCTATGACGCAAATGTTATTGTCCAAGCCGGTCAATTCAATCAGTTTATAAAAATAACACTTAGCAATTTTGATAAATGAATTAAATTGATTTAAATTTGGTATTATTTTAACTTAAGTGAAAAGAATTAAAAATGTTTATCACTAATTTAATTAAACGAATACAATTTGACCAAGATATAAGTTACATTTTGCTGATACTCAACAACATTTATAGCAAATAATTTTCACTAATTTGTTTTGAAGAAAAACACACACTTTGTGTGTTTCTATTGAATTAAATTTAAAGATAATAAAGACAGTTTAAATTGCCGATTGTTTTATGAAGCATGCATTATAATAAATAACGGTCGCAATTAACAGTTATTAAAGCCACAATAGAACATTTATAATCAGTTTATTACACCATATTGAATATATTTTAATAATTTATTTTTATACTATATTTTTATTAAATGAAATATTTGTAAAGGTTATATTCTTTGAAACAATTTTATTTGATTTGAAGAAATTTATTTATTAATCAGTCATCCAAAATCCAATAACTTATTTAATAAAACCAACGACCATGGCATTTCAACCACAAATCAATTTTATTATTATTATGAATTGATTCTTTAGTTTAAAATAGTTTTAGATAAAACCATTCACAATAATAAGAATTTAATTAGATGATAAAAATATGATAATAAATAAGCTAAACATTAATATCGCATTCTTCATAACGTATTATTAGTTTAATATTAATAGGAATATGATATGAGTAGTTACCGATAACTTTAATCTTTTATCTTTGTATTTTTTATTTGTATTGTATTCATATTACTAACTAATGAAAGAGCCTTGTGACCAATTATATATGGGTATACAATTTAACATACTACACTTCAATGAAACATGCAATTTATATTTTCATATTGAATAATTTTGTACAAATATACATATTCTATTTCTGTGGGATATTGGAAAATTAAATTACATATCAGAAACCTAAATATGTTTGATGGAATATAAACATTATATTTCATGCAGCTAGTATTACTTTTATGCATTGCAGTTTGTAAAAACATGTCTGATTCACATTAAAATTAACAAAGTAAAAGTTTTATATTTTTAACATCATTGATTTTTTAAAGTTTTTTATAAGACATCATCTACCGCCATGCTTGTTAGATTGTCTTCATTAGAGCAAGGGTTGAAAACTTAATTTGAGTAAAAATCCATTTTTGAAATGATAAAGAAAAAAAAAATTTGATAGCCGCACAAAGTGTTTTCTGCTTGGTTTAAATGAAAAACAATTTTTGCTAAACTTAAATTGACTTACATTTCTATATTTTTTTAAGACAGAAGACATTTGGCTGAAAAACACTATTTTTTTGGAGTTGACTTTCTTAGGTAGTACAAAATTGGTGTTACAAACGCAATCATTCTACCAGTTGGTTTGAGTTGTCATTGAACATGTATACAGTTAGTAGTAATGATGCTTGACTGCGTTATAGTAAAATTTTATCATAACTTAATTTACAGTTTTATTAACTTTAACATTCAGTTTGGTGGTGGGTCACTAAATTAGAAAAAATTGCTGTTGATTTTAATAAATTTTATATTCTCACAATGATGTTTAACTACAATGTTGCTAAATTTGATCAAAATCCAATGTACATTAGTATCTAACTCATCAACATTTGTCGGTAACTGGACACTAAATTAAAGGTTATGTAAAAATTGTTTTGTTCATTGTATAGTTTATAAATTATAAATTTTTAGTTAATAAGTTAAATATTGTTATCATTTTTAACTTTTTTAAATGTATTTGCAGTTTCTTTGAATCTGTCTTTATCCTGGGATGAGTGTAGCAATTCTTTTGCCGATAAACCAGTCTATTATCGAAGGTTTCTTAATCATGGTAGCTCTTTGCGGCGTTTTTTTTGCTTTCTTTCCATCGAGAATAAGGCGGATTTTGCTCTTTGCATTATATGCCCTAGGTATTCTATTTTTCTCTTTTGTGTTCAATTTTTATTAGTGCTTTATTATTTATCACTCTTTTGGTATATGGTATTTTGAGTATCCTTCCATATAGCTACATTTTGAATGCTTTAATGCGTTTGATTGTTTTTGTTTGATTTATCTAACTGCCTAAATATTTGAAACATTGTACTTTTTCTGGTTTTGCTATCAAGGGTTAGTACTATCGGTTTGACGTTCATCTTATTGTATATGTGTTGCAGCTCTTCAGTTTATTTTGCCATAATTGTCCTGTTATCCGTTTATCTGACGTTGCTGAGATTTTATCTACCAATTCTTTTTTTTTTAAACTACTCTAAACATATTTTTGGTGTATCCGTTGAAAAGGATAGGCTATAAAACACATCCTTGTTTAACTTCTTTTTGGATGGCAATCTCTTCAGATTTTTTGTTGTTGACAATAACGGTTGCAGATTGGTTCCATCTAGATCTATATTTTGCATAGTTTTGACTATCCTACTATACTGTACTTGATCAAAAGCCTTTTTTTAATCAATGAAACATATGTATATTGACTTTTTTAAGCCCCGCAATACTGTAAGAGTGTCTGCATACAAAATACTGCTTCTCTAGTGTCTACACCGCTTTTGAAGCCAAATTGCTCTTTGCACATTTCTTCTTTGCACCTCCTGTTTATACGGTTTTGTACAATGTGCAGTAATAGTTTTAGAATGGGTTTTGTAAGATTTATTAATCGATACTTACTACATGATTTGGCGTTAGTTTTTTTAGAAATAGATAGATATAAAAGTAGATTTTAACCAGTTTTTTGGGATCTGTCCTCTATTATAGATTTTGTTGAATATTTGTATAATGGTTGTGAGGTTATTATCATCTAAAAGTTTAAGCCATTTTGCCAGTATTTGGTTTGAGCCTAACGCCTTTCCGTTTTTAGATTGTTTTATAGTTTTTTCTTGCTTGAACAAGGTATTATTATAAAAAAAAAATATATTTTTATTTAAAAGAAGAATAAATGACAAAGTTTTAGGTCATTTTTTGAGCACTGTTGTCCATAAGTCACAAATAGTGTTATTAATATTGGATACCAAGGTTTTAGTTGTTGCTAATTTGTTAACATAAACCAATGATTTTGCGTAACCTTACAAGAAGTAATTGAGGGATATCCAATCTATAATCTTGGAGGTCAATTAATAGGTCGATTTGAAATCAACTTGCCAAGTTTTAATTTCAATAAGTTGATTATTGTTGTGTTTGTCGTATGACACGTATTGCCATTTTTTATTAAATTATTTTTGGATCAGTTTTATCTCCATTAATCATAACGCAAACTCCGACGTAATTTTAGAGGAAACCGGTGCAATTGGTGCACACTTTACATATTTGGGTAGAATGAAATCTAGAGGATCTTTTCTGGATTAGTTTCACTCTATATAAGTAAAATTGTCTGTTGCAATAAAAATGCGTGTCAGTTTCAGACCGCTCTAAAGCCCAATCGCCAGAAGAACGCCTCATAGGATGATCTTGTGGCCTTAATTTTATTACCGGCTAGATTTTATATTGGTATATGCCAATACCTCTGCGCAAAATTGTTTACATAGTAGAAAAACAGAGCTTCAATTGCGACTGACCTCAAATATATATATAATAAATCTGGATTTTCTTTTGCACTTTCATTTACAGCGTCGATATTCTCATCAGTAAGTGCATTTTTTGAGTATATGGTACAAAATTTATATATAATTTGACGGATAGCTTTTTCAGATGGACAATTATGTACGTCATAAAAATCACAAAATTGTCTGAGTTGCTCAAATCGACATCTGGTTTTCAAAGTAAATTCAAAGAGGTTGTTTAAGATTAAGGGGATATATAATGATTTGCCAGGCTTGTCAACAAGTAGTTCGTTGGACAACTATGCTACCAAAAATGTTGTTTATTTAATCTGTTATTCTTGATTTTTTTACTAAAATAAAAACTATATAGGTATTTGCTAATGAGCCAGATAGTTGCATGATGCAGTTTTATTACAGATTTGCTTAAGAGTCAGTGTGTGTAGTGGGGTAAACTAAGAATAAAACGGATTCAAAAACGAGTCTAAAATATTCGATTTAGCTTTTTCTAATTATGATAGCAGGGGCAAGCATTAGCACATGGAGCCTTTCTGACATATATTTTAAAACTTGAGAGAAGGGGTTACAAAATAAAGTTTTAATTACGTTTTTTTTTCCAAAACCATCTTTGAGTAGGTATTTTTTAATAATTTGCATGGGAGCCCAAAAAACCTAACCTGCGTAACATGAAAACTACTATTTCCATCACCAAACTCCACTACTCAGAACTGACAGGCGGTTTAACTTAAAACCTTAAAGCAATTTGCAGATATGGGTGACCTTCTTAAGAACACGAACTATAATCGAATGTGATTCTATCAAACGTAATTTGATGATATTTCAGTTTTAGTTTTAGATTAAATTTAAACATTTTTAACAGTTTTGGTTTATTTGTTGGTTACTGTAGTAACTTATTAGTTTTTTTATGAAACTTGTCAATTTTGATGCATTCGTGCTAACTTTTGTACACAAATCAGATTTTTTTTTAATTTTAGTATTATTTGAAGAATCTAATAACTTGTTTGAGTAATTAATACAATAAAATATAAATTCAAAAAAGTGCATTACTGTGAGTAGACTTTGACAGGTTTCGGTTATTTATTCCAACTTTAACAGTTTTTCCAACTTTTAACAGTATATGTAGTAACAGAATATAATAGTTTTATTAGCAAAACTTCTGAGAAATTGTTTGGTAAATATGGACATATTTGTACAGGTTCAGAACATAATTTGATAGTTTTAATACTTTTCTTTGAAATTTTGGCTAAATATAGTAACTGTTTTGATAATTTATATTGCAATTTAACGTGTTTGGTACGTTTGCGCTATCTTATAATATTTTACATTTTGTTTGATAGTTTTTGTAACTTTTTAACTGTTGTTAACTTTTTTGGCAAATTGTGTTAGTTTTTTCTAATTTACAATCTTAATACACAATTCTGTGACCTATTTGACAGTTACTAAGTCACTAAGACTTATTGACAGATCTAGTTACTTCTTTTTTTTTTAGATTTTGTTACTTTTTTGACAAATTTGCTACATTTTTGCAAACTTGATGTTTATTTACATTAGACATATGAACTATTTGACAGTTTTAGTGACTATTTGACAGGTGTAGTAATTTTGTGTCTGTTTAAAATCAAATTTGACAGATCTGCAAACTTATGCTTACTTATTACATTGCTAAAAACTATTTGACGGTTTTAATAATTTTTGACAAATGTAAAAGTAATATTTTTGATAGCTTAGTACGTTTTTGATAAATGTAATTATTTGTGGACAATATTTTTGGCCGTTTAGAATACTATTTGATAGGTATATTTTTGTCAACATAATTTATTATTGTAAATTGTTTGACAGATAAAGTAACTTTCTGAAGTTTTTAGTAACTTTTTGACAGATGTAGTAACATTTTTAACAATTTAAAAAACATTTTGCAGATTTATACCAACTTATCACATTGCTAAAAACTATTTGACAGTTTTTGTAACTTTTTGATAAATGTAGTAATATTTTTGACAATTTATTAACTTTTTGACATATGTACCTTTATTTTTTTAACAATATAGAATACAGTTTTTAACAGAACTATTTGGCCAACTTATAACATTATTCAACATTACTGTAAAATAAGTCAGAGTAACTCAAAAAATGTAGTTTTTTTTTTGACACTTTGATTTGGTACAGACTTGCCAGTCTATACATTTTTAACACATATCTGTAAACTGCAAAATTGTATGCTTTTTTCAAAACTATTGTAAAGGAGACTTTCTCAATGTTTTGCGGTGAAACCCAAAAATTCTAGTCTAGAAATAAATTATTGCAATTTACAAAATTAAACCATTTTTACAAATCTAAAAAGATTTTTTCTCATTTAATTTTTTTATAGATTTAATTAATAAATTAAGGCATTGCATATTAATATCCTTGTTTGTTAATTATGTAATACTTTATTTAATGTTTATTTTCATATATAAAACGAGCTATTCGAATCATTTTTAATTCAAAATTGACTAATGATACTTTACAACACCGGCGTAATGTTGCAGATTTTTGCATTTTCCATAGATATTTTTGTGGACATTGTTCAAACGAAATACAAGACATTTTGCTAACTAAACAAATATTTGCTTGTAGTGTTTACTATCACAGTTCAGAGATGTAAGACCGAAACTTTTAAAATAATTTTTTTAACCGTACTATTGACATATAGAATAAACTTCCAAATTCAGTATTTCTAGAGACTTATAAGTCAGAAATGTTTAAGGTCAATGTTTACAGACTGCTTAAATATTGTCTTCAATGGTCACATATTTATTAAAAAAACATGCTTGGTAACAAATTAGTTTAAGTCAACACCTTCAAAATTACCAAAGATTGAATAGTATTGATTTTTAAATCCAAATTGATTTGATCAACGTTAGAAACGCATTTTTATGAAATTTTATGCTTATTTTGCATTAATAATTATGCAAAAAACACAAAAGTGCGTCTTTCTTATTTCTACTATATTTATCTAAAAATGTATGTTATTTTTTGTTCTTAAAATATTGAAAAAGCTATGCTGATACTTGCAGATAAAATTAAAACTAATTTATTTTTATTAAGTTTTATCTGCAAAATGATAATAACTTTGTTTAAGTATGCTCTCTCTTCAGCCCGTGTTTGCTCACTGCTGGACGTATGCTTCTTTCAAGTCGTTCCATGTGCTTCTTTTTTTGCGATTTGATGCCATTCTTTTCTCGCCATTTTGTTGATGACCTCAAGCCATGTTATTTGTGGTCTTCCGGTGCTTTGTTTTATGGCTCTTGGTTTCCAGTGAGTAATCCTATGAGTTCATTTGTGGGTGTTTTCCCTGGTTACGTGTCTTACCCAGCTCCACTTAAGTTCTGCGCTTCGTTCAATCACATCTTTGACTTTGGTTTGCAGTCTGATCTCTTGGTTTGTTATTCTGTCTCTTAAGCTTGTGCCGAGTAGAGCCTGTTCCATTGCTCTTTGGCAGGTTCTTAATCTGTTTGCGCTCTTTGCTGTTCATGCCATCGTTTCCAAGCCATACGTTGTAACGGAAAATATGCACATGTCGTATACTTTTCATTTTAGACAGAGCAGTAGTAGGCTGAGTACTTGAGTATGTGTCTGAGTTTGCCAAAAGCAGCTCAGTTTTGACTTATTTTTCTGGTTATTTCTGCCGCCTGATTTTCCTTCACCAGTTTTATTTGGTGTCCTAGGTATATGTACTTGTTCACTTGTTCGATTACCTGTCCGTCCATTTGATATGGCTGGGCTCCAACTTCTGGAGTCATGATCTTGGTCTTTCCCAAATTCATTTTTAGGCCAACTGATAGTGAGGCTGTATTTAGTTGGTGTAGCATGCCCTTAAGTTCTTGGATGTCTGAGCTTATTAATATAATATCATCGGCAAAGCGTAGATCTGTAAAGGTCTGCGTAAAAGTTTTGAATAACTTCGGGAATTTGTTCTTTGTCGTTGACCGTTATACCGTCCTTATTTTTAATGTTATGGATTTTTGTTTTTTCTGTTGACATTTGTGTTTTAAGTATTTTCATGTTTTTGTTGTTTTTTATTGAATCTTTTATGAGTTCTGCGTATACGCAATACACAGAACTCATAAATCACCAGGAATTAAAAAAAAATATGGTGCATCATATAACATCTATCAACATTTTTATCAAACGATTCAATATTCGGTATATACTCTTATATTAAATTATCAAATTTCAGAAATGTTATTTTGTGCGATAAATAAAATATATGAAGTAATTTGATGTGGATGATGATCACCTATTCATTTGAGTTTAGTCAGTTAGAACTCGTTCAGATGAAAACAATTAAATCTGGACAGCATCATCGCACATTAAAAAATGTACACGTTGTTACTTCGGCAGACCTATATATAAAATCCTTTCATCTATATTATTTTAAGCTTTTTTGAGGTGTCCAATATAATCAATACATAAAATATGAACACGTAAAAATAATCTAACAACTTTCTGAAAACAGCATTATAATTTATAAATGAAATAATAATCAGATAATAAATCAAAAGTGAATGACAATGCCTATACATAAAAAATGTGATCATTAAGTATATAAATTTTATATGTAGGATGTATTATCTGCTTATTATATATTATTATTCCTGTCAATGTGGCCGTTTTGTATAAGAAATAATATATCACAATACTTAAACTGCTTTTGTATACTACGAGCATAATAATAAAGGGCTAGGTGTTGAAATTAATGCTACAAGTATAATGAAATTAATTATTTTTTTAAATATTTAATCCATTTTTGTTAAAAGGTAATTATTTAATTTTTTATTATTACTGTTATTCAACATGCTATTAGTGTCCAAATTTAGTTGATTCAATAAAAACCATTAGAATTGTGTATTGAGTATTTTATTATTATTTTACATAACCTACATTCTATAATAGTGGAAATAATATACCTTCTTGGGGACAATTTTTAGCAACGATTTTCTTGACTGTCTAATTTCTTACGTTGACTGTTATGACTTTTTTCTCCAACATATGTTTTATTCATCCACTAATAGTAAGGTTTACACCATGTGTTTTGAAAGCATTTTCTATGTTTTTAAAGATGTTTTATTAAAAACGCCTTTAATATCTATAAATACGCCCAAGGTGGACATTTTCTTTTAGTAATCTAAGATGTAAGGCTAATTTGGTAAATCTTTCTTGGATGTACGTATGTATCGGATTAGTGATAAGAGTTGTTTCCTAAATTGATTTTTTGCACAATCGCTCTATTGCTTACAGAAAATAAGACGTGAGTCTGATTGGTAGCAAGGGTGTAACGTTACGATCTTTTCCAGTCTTTTTCTGATAGGGTTGGGGTCGCTACGTTATACCAGGCTTTCCAATAGATTGGCTGTGTAGCACCCGTCAATTTGTCTTAAGCAACCCAGTTGCTGTTGAGGGTTTTTGGGAGTGTATTGCTTTGTTAAAGGATTTTTGTGCAGCATTCTTAAGCCCTAGTTTTGTACAATCCATAGTTCTTTGAATAATGCTACTGTGTACTGCATTACCTGTAGTTTGCAGAGTAGTGTTCTTACAGCAGCTCGACAGTGATGCAAGTTGCACTAAATAACTTTAATGTGTCGCGTCATTTGTTGGGTTTGACTACACTTTTGTATCTCCATTCCGGTTTTATCAGGGCGAATCAATCACTTCCGTTAGCATTGCTTTCTTCTGCTGCAACATTTTTTTTGGTATTTTAATAATGGGTTTGCTAAACATATAGCTCAGCAGATTCTCCTTACCATATAATGTTTACATTTTTATCACATATTTCTAGAACAAGAAGTCGTCCCTTCGGCGAAGTAAAAGATGCACTAGTCTTTGACTTTGAGCTACTGGTTTTGCTTTGCTTTCTCTGGCAATTAATAACTAGTTCTACGACATCCGGTTTCCCAGAAAACCACAAAGTGGCTTTCAACTTAGAACGCCGACTTCGGTCGCAGAAGTTGTAAACCAAAAATTACTTTTTGTAACTAACCTAAGTGAGGCGTTATTATCACAGATAATCCTAAGATCTTTCTTGTGGGTGGTTTTGCCTGGGACATTGAATGTGCGATGAGGCAAGCTTTTTGTAGCTGGGTTCCTCTTCTTTTTTGTAAGGGAAATCTTGTTTCTTTTTCGTATTTTTAACCTACTTTCTGGGTTGTCTAGATGAGGGCTCAAACGTTGGTACTTTTGGTTTCAGAGGAAGTGTTTTTTTGCTCAAATATATTTGACTGAAACAACCACTCAGATCTTGTGTTTCTTGACACCGGTATGTGGGATGTGGTTTAAAGGCGGAATAGTTTGTTGAGGTATCTGTAGACAGACTTATCAAGTCTGTGGTTTTAAGGGTATCTAAAGATTTTAGTTGACAGTGTCCTGTCAGAAGATCTTAATTATAATTTGCAAGTTCTTTCTGGTCAGTCGCAAGTAGTAATTGGATGTATTGGCGTTTGAGACATTTGTTGCAAAGTATGTCTTCAAACTTCTGCTTACTTAAATTGTTATGTTATCCGAATATATAGATTTGCTAAACATATACTGTTTACATTTTCTTACCTATTTCTAGAACAAGAAGTCTGCTTTCCAGCTGAGTGGAAGATGCATTAGTCTCTTATTTTGAGCTACTGGTTCTGTTTTTACTTAGGCGATTAATGACCAGTTTTACAATATCTTGTTTTTCAGAAAACCACAAAGTGGTTTTCAGCTTAGAACGCTGACTCCGGTCACATATTGTAGACCGGAAATTACTTTTTGTAACCAACTCAGTGAGACGTCATTATCACAGATAATCCTAAAACTTCTTCTGTGTATGACAGCTTACGGAAAAGATTTGGCCTTGGACATTGAAGATGCAATGAGGCAAGTTTTTTGTAGCTGGATCTATTTTCTTTTTTGTAGTTGAAATCTTGGATTTTTCTTTTATATTTTTAGCTTACTTTCTGAGTTGTCTAGATAAGTGTTCAAAGACATTCGACTTTGCTTCTTTTGGAGACGGTTTTGGTTTGACTTTGACGCACTCTGTTTTAGGTTAGCAGTTGCTGCCCAGCACATAAGGTATTTGCCTTGCCGGAAAAAAAAGTTTGTTTTTCAACAACCAAATCTATTTCATCAAACTATTCCGCTTTGAACTACATCTTACAGCTGAGGCAACCACGCAGATTTTGTGTTTTTTTGACACCGGTCTGCGGGATGTGGTTTAAAGGCAAAATAGTTTGGTGAAGTATCCGTAGACAGATTAATCAAGTTTGTGGTTTTTAGGATATCTAAAGATTCACATGATACATTGATTTTGAAATTTTTCTTCTCCATAGTTGAGAGATTATAATTCATTTCTCTGGCTTTTTACCCGTTATAGAATTGGCAAATTTGGGAATTCTAAAGTTGATTGCCAGGGTTACCTGAGAAATATAGTATTAAAGGTGGCTGGTGTATAAACGAGTGGCGCATACCAAATAATAAGTGTGCGGTCTGCTGCATACCTTTTCACTTTCAAGAAACCACTTTGTCGGCCATCTGACTGAACGACGCGTCCGATTGATTGAGTTGGGTTAGTTAAAAAAAAGACGCATCTATAAGATGATTTCAAGACCTTTTTTTTTCCTTTGCGGGTTTTCACGAAAGGCACAAACATGTGGGTAATTATTCCAGAAACTCGCAGCGCGACTATTAGATTGCGGGGTAATTGTAATTAATTGGGAACTTTGCCCCTGGTTGCTTAGAGCTTGTTTTCCAATACGAGGAGGCTTTTTTCCTGACTCGACCCATTGAAGAATGAGGAAGAGTGTTGCGTGTGATTAGCCATTGCTCTTTTGCTATCGGGGGTTTAAACTATTATATGTGATAACTTTATATTTATAATTAAGAAAAGCATTTTGTATTTTAACGTAGCTTGTTTCAAATTATTTTCATTGATACAAAAAAAGCGTTGTTATTTTTAGTAACAAATGGTTTTCTGCTCTGAGGTTTAGAATAAATAAACTTTGACAATTGACGCAAGAGAACAATATGCTTTGTTGAACTTAAAGTAAGTCATCTACATTTTTGGCAATTAGCATAAACGCAAACAAAAGCTGAAATTTGATCAAAAGTATTGAAAAACAACTGATTGTACGAACATGAACCGGATAGCGCACTATTTGTGCAAAAAGATTATATTTTTTTGCGGCTAAACGTGGTGAGACAACACACTTGCGTTTTTTAGCAACACTAAATGTGGTCTTGGGCCTACAAAGTAAACTAGAAATGCTCAAAAGTTTGATAAAAAATTATTTTAGAATTTTGTTCTTGCACAAGTAAGTACAGGGTAACACCACCTTTTTGCTAAATCTTAAATATTTCTAAAATGGTTTGCAAAACTGAAGCAATTGTTTCTGTTTGACTTTTGGACACATTAATTATTGGATTAAATTTGAATAAATGATATTAAATTTTAGATATTTTTTAGCGTTGAATTGTACATAAATATTTTGACATTTTATTTGCAAACAAGCTGAAAAGTTGCACGAAAAAGCTAAACTCAATAAAAACCAACTGATCTAAAGATGCTATCAGTAGTTAATACCATAAATTATTGAGTAAACAAGTATTGTATACGTTTTGTCTGTAGCTGATTTAACTTAACGATGTTTCCACAACATTACAAGTGTAGCAGTGTTGATTGATATGTGGCGATTAAAATCAGCAGATTTGTTTGACGGCTACACTGTCAACATGTTTACACAATACCCTTTTTTGGGCAATAATGTTAATTGTTTGATTAGGTAATTATTTTATCTGTATTGCGTTTGATGTTTACTTGCCAAGTAGATTTTAGTTTTAGTTTTAAGAGAAACTTTTAGATTATTTTTATGTTTGCAATAAATTACAATTATGCAAAACTAATAAACTATATAAAATAAACGGCACTCTTTTTCAAAAGTGTCTTTATAGTTTCTTATAACTGTTTATTTTATTGTACTAGTGTTGGAAAATTTAATTAAATATATTGATCAGTTTTTTATTTTTTACAAAATATTGCCAGTTCTAAGGATATATTTTAGTCAAATTTTGCAATTATTTGAAGAATTAATTCATTGCTTTGGCATATAAATTAAAGCATGACAAGTTACTCAACTTTAAGTTCTTTTCTAATTAAGCACTAATGCTAGCCATACAAGTAACTGCACAATTGACAATTAAACTTGCACAATCGTTTGTGCAATTATAATTGAGCTTGTGAGTAATGTGTTTGATCAAAATAAATGACTTGTACAAGTTATTTTGATGAAAAAAGCTCAATTATAACTACACCAAAACGGTTGTGCAAGTTTAATTGTCAGTTATGCAGTTACGTCCAGCATTACGCTGGTTTTATATAAATATTTTTTTAATTATTTACAAATATTTATCCATAAAAACAATATAAAACATTTCATAAATTAAACTCAATCAAGGTTGGAAATAAATAACCTCACATTATTATTAATGGAATATTGTAATAAAGCTTTGTTCTTGACGTCTTGATAAAATTATATAGTCAATAACCAGCCTGATACGTCAGATAGTATAAAAATTCAAATATGTAAGTATACTAAGCATGTAATTAAAAGCACAACACGACAAAAAAATTATAAAGAAATTTAATTTATTCCCGCAATTAAAACTACCATGTTAGTTTAGATAAGAAGTAAAAGTTAACTGTTTACAAGTTAGATTAGATCACAAACAACATTATATTAGATTACAAACGCATAAAAAATTTGAATAAAAATATAATTTGTAGACTAGCAAGTTGTTGAAGAATTTCACAAATAACTTTATTATTCAAAGGACAATTCTTCCCTTTTACATTATATTTAATGGAACAAAGTTTTATATCAACTCATATTGAGATACGCAGGGTTTTTTTATGAAAAAATATAAAACTGTAATTGTTTATTTAGTTAACCTTAACCGCATATATAGCGTACGCACGCAATGCGAATACTATCCATACTTCCATTATTCGTGTTGTTATTTTTTAAGGAAATTCGCTCTTTGCACGAGATATATCTATTTAGCTTGAGGCACTATATGTATATATCGAATGCGAAACCACAAATAGGTTCTATTTATATACCTATTGCAAATCAATCATGGCAATAAATATATCATGAAAAAATCTATCAGCAATATGTTTGTATCTTGGCGAGCTTAATAGAATTGAAATGTAATAAAAATCATATTTTATCATTTTCAACGTATAAGTATAAATTTAATATTGGTCTGTGCAGAAAACTTCAGTTCAGTTCAGATCTGGGAAATTTTTATTTTTCGAATGTAAATTGAATTAAAAATTAATCTCTATAAGAAAAACGAGAAATGTAATTTAATTGTCAAACTTCAAAAGTAGTTAATTATATTTTGTACAAATGTGTCGAAACCAATTATTGTTTTTTTTTTCAATTTGTTTGTTATAATAAATATTTATTTTTTTAATTGCTAAAATGTTTAATAAATTTACAAATATAGCACAAAAAGTATTGCTGCATATAAAATATAATTGTGGTTTATATCTATTGACTTTACCCGTCTGGTGTAAAGCAAATAATTGTTTTTTAGAATGAAGAGGATAAATTTTATGCAATTTTATTAAGAGAGAAACTGTGTATTTAACAGTGAATAAATTTATAAAAAAATGAGATTCATACAAGAACGGCTAAAATAAAACTCCAGCGTTTATAATACTTTTTGTGAATATAAAAAAATAATTAATTTTTTTGCCTAAAAATTATGTAAACAAAAAATTCTTGGTGGACTTTTCTACATCCGATGAGCACTAAACTGACTATTTTTTATGTAGAATTGTTCCCAGAATTCAAATTTTTAATAATATTTGGTGTATTGTTTTTCTGAGCACAGCTAAACGTGTATTTGTAAGAGTTTACGTTGAAGAGTAGGCCTACTTTTGCAAATTTTTCAAATTTTAGACTAAATACAAAGAACAAATTTATATTTTTTAACTAATTTATAGACTTGAAATGACGCCAGATTTTTATTGTACGAAAAATTTCCGATTGATTTCTTTAGTAATTTTTTTTTTTTTTTTTTGATTAAAAATTGCGATTTTTAAACAAAAAATGCGATTAAGTTAATAAAACTAAAAAAATTGTAGAATATTTTTTAAGAGTTTTATACCCTCATGACCCGATCAAAAGACTACTATTAAGTTATAGAACAAAAAAAAACTAAATTGGAATTGCCTAGTAGAGGATCTAAGAAAGGACAGTACAAGCACACAAGTCTCGTAAGAAATACATGGAGCAGAATAAATCAGTTTATCGGTCATTTTGGATTTAATTTTTTGTCCAGATCGCTTATCTAGGCTCGACTGACACATTAATAATTTAAAGTTAGCTATTAATTTTACATAAAAGAATTCATTGTTATAAATGTTGTCTTTGGAATGGAGTTACTTTATGGTATTTAGTTTTTTTTACAATACAAGTTCTACAATCTTATAGACATTACTGCAAAAGAAATCTGTGTATTATGATATCAAATCGGTATAACACGATGATGTGTTTATATATGTGTTTTATATTACCGAGTACAGATTGTGACTATTAGGTATAGCCAAAATTTAATGACAAAAAATAACTAGACTCAAAATGAAATAAATAAATGAATAAAATAAATATGTTTTCTTAGTCTATCAAACTTATTTCTGAAATATGCTAGTTTAAATGTTGTTGATTTTTTTGAAAAGCATTTTATAGTTTTACAATAATTGCTTGTCATTTAATATCAGTAAGTTGATTTAATTGTATTTAGTCAATTGTCTTGTTATGAATTGTGAAATTAACAATGAAATAGCAAACATTTGTGTATTGAAAAGCTCATGAAAACACAAAATTGTTTGGCGTTTATACAGAAAAAAAATTACCTTGGAGATAGTTTCTTTAATGGATAAATTAGAAAAGACGTATTTTTTTTAGTATTTTGCCAAAATTAAGGACTAAAATAACTGTCAAAACTTTTTATTTAAAAATCATATATGGATACTCAGATTTCTAAAATATGTTGAGTTTATTGAAAGAATTTATTATATTTACAACATGTTATGATGTCTAGATTAATTTAGAAACCACTTTGAATCACGTTGTGTGTTTTTTTTTATACACTTCTCCCCAAATTATACAAAACGTCATCTTTGGAAGCCGCATACGCTACTTTTTTGCTCAAAGACTTTGTATAGTTAACGTAATTTTAAATAACTAAGATACAAAATGACCAATTTAACCTCTAGAATGTAGTTTTTTTGGATTTAACAAAAATACGTAGTTTAGATGTTTAAATCTAATTTTTTCAAAATTTTAAATTAACTATTTTTTTCTTCATATATAGTCTTAAGAAGAAAATTTTATCTATGAATTGACCTATTGGTATTGGTCTAAATGATAAATTTAACTTCCAAATCGTCAATTTCTTAAAATTAACAAAAATTTGTACTAAATTTTCAAATTCAATTTTCTCAAAATTTCTTTAATAATTATATGAATGATCCACGTATTGTTTAATTAATTAATTCAACTTTCAAACTAAGGAATTAGATAATTTTTAATTTTTGCAAACGTCAGTTTTTACTATGTCACAAAAAGATATTTAATTTCTTGATAACTGACACTTGGGTTTGTAGACGGGAACTCCAGTTCAAGCCACTTGCTTGTAATCATGCTATTCCACTTACAGGTCCGCCCAAGTGTTTGTTAATAAGAAATTGTTTTTTTTTTGCAAGATTTAGAAGTCTTTTTGTCCAAGAAGAAGATATTCATATTTTGATGAGCAGAAATTGAGCGAGTGGGTGGGTCACTTCAGATTATGATTACTAAGTAGTAGTTTGAACTGGAGTGTTTACTCATCCGCCCGTGTGTTTGTTATAAAATAATTAAATTTTTTTTCTTTATTCAAGTATTAGAAGTTTCTTTGTTAGAGGAAAGTAGGTCATATGTAATATTTTGATAATCAACACTTGGACGGGCGGGTGGATAGGTCTAGATCATACTTACTATTGAGTAGTTTAAACTGTGTACCCACTAGCCTAAGAAGTTTTTAACAAAAAATTGAAAGTTTCACTTTTTTTGCAACCGTTAGTTATGTCCGAGGAGAGGATGATAAATTTAATTTTCTAATCATTAACACTTGGGTGAGTCATTTCAAATTATAATTACTATTAGTAGTTTAAACTGGAGTTTTCACCCACCCAAGAATTTGTTATCAATAAAACGAAAGTCGTCTCTTTGTCTAAGAAGAAATAAGTGATATTTTTGATTTAATTTGTTGATGACACAACACTTGGGCGGATTGGTGGGTCACTCCAGATTATGATTACCAGCAAGTAGTTTGTACTGGAGTGCCTATCTATTATCTCAAATGTTTGCTATAAAAAAAGATAAAAGTCTTTTCTCTACAAGTATTAGAAGTTCCTTAATTAGATAAGAAGGAGGTAATATCCAATCTCTTGATGACCAACACTTGGGCTGCTGGGTGGCTGACTTCAAATTATGATTATCATCGAGTAGTTTAAACTGGAATGCTAACTCACCCGCTCAAAGAAAATTTAACAAGAAATTGAAAGGTTTTCCTTTTTGGAAGCGTTAGTAGTAGTTAGTCTCTATGTTAGAAGAGTAGGCAATGAATCTAATCTTTAGATTACTAATATTTGGGTGGGTTAACAACCAGTATTTTGAACTGATTTAAAGTATTTGAAGAATTATTCACATCTTTTTCTTCAACATTTTTATTTTTCTGCAATTCATCAGAAGCTACAATACCAGTCAAATCTTCATTTTTAATTTGCAAGCGACTACATTTAATAGATAAGTTACTAGTCCGGGAGCCAGCGACCGTTTAGAGTTAGTCATTTCAGGAAAGCTGAAAATTTTTCCTAAGCTTTATTTGGTATAACTGGTAAGTAAATGGACCTCCAGCTGGCGCACCTCCGGGGGGTGTAGCTGCGGCAGCCTCCCACACACGTAAAATAATAATTAAAAAAACTAATATCGTAAAAGCTGAAACTTTGTTCAAACTTTGTTGTAAACTAATAGTTAAATTAATAACTTAAACAAAAAAAACATCCAGCTGTATATTTAGTGGGGGAAAAGTGTCCAGCTGATGCAGTGAAGAGCGCTGCGCATGGGTATGCGCTCGGGCGCGTCGTATCTTTAACTGCATCAGCTGGACACTTTCCCCTCTTTAAACATAAAACTAAATTTTTTTTTAGTTTATCGTATTCAGTTAACTATTGTATTACCAAATTTCAATTCTTGCGGTATCAGATATATATACTTTTTTCATTAAACACAGCGTGCCGTCCATACAGTTATTGGATGATAGACACGTATACGTATTGGAGCCCAGCCTTTAAATGTGAAAACGTGAGCCCACGACTGGCTCACTAAGAGCCGTCACTAGCAAAGAACGTTCTGACCACTAGTGAGGTCAGGAAAACGTTTCACTAGAACAGGACAGGGCCGGTTTACAGCTATTCATCTGCACGTATATAGTATATTCGATGCCGGATCTGACGACAGTGTGGTGGGAAGAAATGAGCTTTTCATGCTAGGTATAATAGACCGACCGCTGCGCGGTTTATTTCTAGAAATTTTGGTCGCTTGGGCTATTCGGTATATCATAAGACTGCAGTATTAAATCTTGGCTCAGTATTATACAAAGTGACTTAACAAATATTTTCTATTTGCACTTTTATGACCACATATTTACTGTATATAATAATAATAACAATAATAATAATAATAATAATAAACTTTATTTCTATTACATACAAACTATACAATAAAAAAGGCAAAGTTCAGACTAGGTCTGTTCTTCCACTTAACCTTGTAAATTGATAAACCATCAACGATCCTCTAATTATCCACCAGATAAAAAATGAGATTAGACGCATATTATAAGATTAAACCTTAATTATGAACAATGTTATTGAGGTATTGAAAATTTTGAGATTTGGTCTATATTGCTTTTATATTTTCGGAGTCGGCAACCAGCGACTCCGGAGCCTCATGTTGTTTTTTGAATATGTAATAGCAACTCAATTCAGAGTCATGTAGTTTAAAAAAATGTCTTGTTTTATTTCCTTTTTATGTTTGTTATTGTCTTTTCTGTTTTGAGCTCATTTTTTAAATTTTTTAAATTTTTTTTAAATGTTTATACATTTAAATGTGTAAATATTTACTTTAAACTCAAAAACAAGTGAGTTAGTATAATAATTGCATGGACGGTTTAATGAGAAAAGTATAGATATCTGATACCGCAAGAGCTGAAATTTGGTAATACAAAAGTTAACTGAATAAGTTAAACAAAAAAAATCCAACTTTATGTTTATTGAGGGGAAAGTGTCTAGCTGATGCAGTCAAAGATACGACGCGCCCGAGAGCATACTCATGCGCAGCGCTCTTCACTGCATCAGCTGGACACTTTTCTCCCACTAATTGTACAGCTGCATGTTTTTTTTGTTTAAGTTATTAATTTAACTATAAGTTTACCAAATTTCAGCATTTGCGGTATCAGTTTACCCAGCGCATATTTTTCACTTCTTTATGTGAAAAGCTGGAGCATAATCCCCCACTCTAAGATTCGCTGGATTCCTTTTTTTCTTTTATTTATAGCATGATCAACTTGTGAACAAAGTTTCAGCTTTTGGGATTTTTTTTAATTATTATTTTACGTGTGTGGGGGGCTGCTGCAGCCCGGAGGTGCGCCAGCTGGAGGTCCATTTACTTACCAGTGATACCAAATAAAGTTTAGAAAAAAAATTCAGCTTTCCTGAAATGACTAACTCTAAACGGTTGCTGGCTCCCGGACTATACGATTGAAGTGACTATGTAGGTTAATACAAAATTTATCATTTGGTGCTACTTTTTGTAATTAAACTTGCAAATATTATGGAAAGTTTTTTTTGGTCATTAAACCCTTTTACAGAAATGTTCTGGATATGGCTTTGCATACAAGTTATTGTGTTTAGCTAATGCATGCAGATAAATTTTGAGGGCTAGGTGAAGGTTGTGTTTATGCAATTGCTTATCATTCAAAGTATATAATATGTTGTAATACAACAATAAAGAGTTTGCTACTTTAATCAATAATACTGCTAGTATTAGTTATGCTACCTTTATACATTTGATTTTGATCAGTCTAAATAATACGTGCCAAGACATTATTATTTTAATAATAAAATGAAACACTATCTAAGTTTTTTACCACAAATACTTTTCTTCTTTATTGCGCGTTTTTCAGCTATTTTACATCGCCCCAGAAGTCTTTCGACTTGTTTGAAGGGGGTTGATGGGACCAACGGCTTATTAGGTGACTTCCGAATCACCCCGGTGGATAAAGAGCAAGTTATTAATTTAGTCATATTTGGGGATCGAACCTGGGACTGTTAGCGTTCTAAGCTAACGATCTATAACTGAGCTATCTTACCTTTTTGTGGTACGAAACTTATATAGTGTTTTATTTTATTATTATTTTAGATTAACCATCTTTTATATTATTATTTTAATCAGTTTGTTGGAAAAATAAGTTAAAATATTCTACTCACTGATGTTGATTCTGTAGGTTAAAAATTTAATCAAGCTCTTAAACATGTTAGTTGATTGACCTTGCTGCTTTTACCAAATTAATAGCAGGATATTTTACATTTTTATCAGAAATGATTTTTCAGATTAGTATGTATTAAAATCTAAATTTTCAAAACATGATACTTTTGGTTTCTCATAAATTTTGAAAAATGTTAACCAACTTTATCAAAAGGTAACCTACTTTCTGCATGTTTTTATAATGTTACCTTTGCAAATTCTGTAAAACAAGAAGCAGTATTGATCAAACATATTGGCATGGTTATAATGAGTGTTTCAACAAGAGCAAAAAATTTAAATTTTAAATAAAATGTAGTTTTTTTTAGAAAATACCAATTTTGATTTAATTATAAAGTTGACATGTAGGAATTATGTATAGAATAACACATCTGATAAATGTTTTCTCTTTGGCTTTGCTGGCACGTTTGCGTTTTTTTGACAAAATTTTCAATCACGATTTTTTGTGGCTAGATATCAGGGATAATCTAATCTTTTATTTCAAAACTTGTTGACAGAAACTTTTGACTTTAAATGACTTCAGACTTCAGTGTAACGCCATTTATTTTTACGATTTAAACGGTCAATTCCGGTTGCCTAAATGGCAGAACAAAACTTTGGAAGCAAAAGCAAGCAAGCATTACTACATTTGAATTTAGTATAATTGAAAGTTGTGACCTCTACTACGTGATAATTCATGTTTATGAAATAATAAAATAATTTATTATGTTTTTATCACAAAGTTATTTTTACAAATACATTACCAGCTTCGGCTCTACTAGAACCTTCTACAGAGGTATATAACTTATTACATCTGTAGAAGGCTCTAAAAGAGCCAAAACTAGTAATTTATTTTCAAAAATAAATTTTTGTAAAAAACATAGTAAATTGTTTTATTACTTCATTCAGATTTAGATTTTTTATGTAGGGTTCTTTGCATGGCAGTGGAACCAAATTAAATTTTAACATGTATAATGCTTGTAGTATAATAACGTGCAAAAGTGGGCAGAAAGACCTCGATCAATAGCCCTTTTCATATTCAACCAACCATTGTCACAATGTAGTATATATAAAATCATTTGTCTGTATAGTATAATATAAAATAAATATATTTACTACTACTACTAACATGCAAATTCAGTACCTACTGTAAATCTGTAAGTTAACAAACAATAAAGTTAGATTCAATTCTTAACAATAAAATTAATTCTACTGGTCTATGAACTGACCGTTGTTATTTAAATTTATTTACCATTGAAGGTTGCAGCCATAATTATAATAAAAGTATTTAAATTTAATTTAGCTGTTAGTTACACTTGAAGGAATTATTTTTATTTCTTACGCTGCATAAAATATTTACTCTTAGACCACTGGCGCGCGAAGAGTTTATGTAATTAAAAATTTAATGCACCGCGTGCATATTTTTTCAAATTTTTTATCATATTTTGTAAAAAAGTTTTCTAAGTTGTAGTGCCGCCAAAACCACTGATATCTGTACAGTTTGACTAAGATATTAAAATGTCATAAATAAGTGTATGCAATAAAGCTGACTAAAAATTAGCCAATTGCTTAATGCTTAATATATTCATTTATAACAAATAAAAACATTAAACAGAGGTGTTAATAAAATTAATTAAATTAAATTAAAAGTTGAGTTATTCAGGTAACAGTTTATTAGGTACTTTATTAGAAGGTGGATATCACGGTTGTTAGTCTAAACTTTGGGTTCAATTGACTAATTGTGGTGTAGATCATTTTAATAGTTTCTTTGCATTGTTAACAACATTATAACGCATGTTTTAAATTGGTTACAAATCTGAAATGATTCAATTTGCATTACCTTATAAAGGCGATATTGTATATTTTTCTATAAAAAACTGTTTATAGTTTTGGCATATTTTGATTACTTGGTTTTTATTGTAACAATAAAAAAAAAAAAAAGTGTTTGTACTGTAATCAGCCTACATAACTCAACATTACGATACGCAATGCATAATGAAGTCATTGCAATTACTATATTTATATTATCTTTACAGATGTTTTGGCGACTACCTATTTGCCACAATTTATAATTCGTATACTATTAAATATAATATACTAATAAATTATATTACTGAGAAAGTGTAATATATTTTGCCAACTATGAATAAAGCGACTCGACGTGTAGAAAATTCTGCGAATTTATTATAATAATATATACAGGATATTTCAATAAAAATAAATATTAATAAAAAAAAAACATTTCCTTTAGTCGATAATATAACTACTTAATGTGATATTACGTCAGACTTATAACTTAATACATAAATAATTAAAACAAACAACTTGACGAAGAGGTTTGATAAGCAGGTGGCGTGTTAGCGTTACTAGATGAAACAGCATTATTTTTATGCGGAATTTGATTTTTACATTACAATTGATTTAAATATTGTCAATGCCAATTTCTCTATATATTTGGCAATGTTTATTTATAAAGTTTAATAGGAAGTGAAACGTTAACTTTTGAGTTGCTAATTCTATTTTTTTCCCTTTCTGAAAAAAATTGCATCTGCCAAAAAACCCATAGATGCTTTCATTTCATATGTATTTTATTATTGGCGCAAGAAATTGAATGTAATTATAAGAATGGTGTGCTTTAAAACACTAATATTGTACTAATTTTAGAATTCTATATAAATTGATCCGTCATTTTTTTACATAAATACACATGTGTTTGTTTGTATATTTGTGCAAATAATGACAAAACATTTTATAATTATTAAGTCAGCAATGTTTATAAATCCTACATAAATGGTGTCTACTCTTGAACTAGCATTAATAAGTTATAGAAAGTTATTACTATTTCTGTACCTACTCACAGTATATTGGGAGTGGTGATAGTTGATGATGTAAGAAATATTTGTAAACATACTACATTACATCATATCATTCAATATTTTTTATACCACAAGAATTTAATCGCAAAACAAATAATTACGTATTTACGCAAATTTTTACTTAATTTTTATTGTTGAGTATGTTTTAATTTGCATGCAATCAATCATACAGGAATAATGGTTACATTTAAATTTAAATAAAAAAATATATATGCTGACATACAATCAGTCATTGTAGATCATATCTTAATAAAAAATACATTTAGAGATTGGTGATATCACCAACCAAGCTTTGATTTTTTATGGTTAATAAACAATTTAATATTAATACAGATTGTGGATTTCAAACCAAAACATATAAAACACTAGATAATGTTAATGATAATTATATTTTATTTATTTATTTTATAACGGTAGAAAATAAAAATACAAAAATACGCTTTTCTTAATTATTACAATATAAGTGGAAACAAAATGAAAAGAAATGAAGAGACATCTAATGTCTATCGATTTGTTTCTAATAAATAATTTAAATATTTTTCATCCAAGCTTATTTTTAATTCCGTTGATGCCAAATTCATTTATCATTGAGTTGTCTTGCGACATGACTATCCCACTGCAATTTTAATTTTGTCTTACGTGTTATGATGTCTGCGACTTTGATTCATTTTTGTATTTAGATTAAATACAAATAACAAGCAAAATTTCTAGAAGCAATAAATTATAATAAACCAAATAAATGATTACCGTATACCATTCTATCCAAGCGTACATTTTTATCCTTCTTGGCATATGATATTGATTAGCTAATGCCATTTTTATATCAGCACTTTAAGCTGAATGTCGCTCTTTTATACTTATAATGTATAAATAAAGACTATTATTATTATTCAAAAATGATTGAATTAACACTATGGTGAGATGGTTCATTTATAAAGTCCGGGGTTTGATCCCTGATATATGACTAAATAGAACTTGCTTTTTATCTACTGGGGTGATTCAGTTACCTAATCGTTGGTCTCCTAAACTCCTTTTAAGTCGTACTTCTATGATGATGCAAAATAGCTGTAAAACGCAAAACCTTGATGTTATAATATTGACGATATGATTTGCATTATTGTGGATAAAAACAGTGTTTTTTAAGCTCTATAAAATGCTGTACCATTTGTAACAAATCCGTTTATTGTTCATTATAGTGAACAAGTAAATCCACTTGGTGGTAGAAATGGGTAGGATTGATGCTGGAGCCGACGGAGTGCTTCAAAATCCAAATGGCATCAATTGATGTTAACTCTTTAGAGTCCAATAAGGCTTACCACATGAGTGGTGCAAGTAGGTTGGAATGGAGTCAAGGAGTTTTATTGGGTATTAATTAGGGTGACCTCAGTATAAATCTAAGTGTTAACTGGAATGTTGCTTGGTGATAAATAAGAAACGGTTTTTCTACGAAATTATGGACACACAAACAAAACTTTGATTTATTGCTAATAAGTTGACCATATTTTTAATTCCCTTGAAGCTTTAAGTTAAACCAGTCTGCACGTTTGATGACGTCGAGCTAAAATACCAAATAATCTATTTTTTTTTATAATCTAACGGTTTGGATATAACTTATTAATAATAATAATTAACTTTTTTCATTTTTTCATTTTTTTCAAAAAAATGTCATAGACGGAACGATGAATTGCTTTAAATGGCAATTATTAGTATTGAATTTTTTGTTACCGGTATAGGTCTGTCGGTGGGCATATGTCGGATCTCGTATGGCGGTGTTATGCCTTAGAAAATGGATGTTAGTTATAGGGTTGTGCAATTGGGGAGGTCTGGGAATGCGGACGGAAACTGGGGGTCATTGAAGATAAGGAATCGGCCCGTTGCGCTAGGTGCGATACATTTTTGCGGTAGGAAACTACGAGGTCTCGGCGGATGTAAGGATTTGCGTGGCGGAATTTTGTGCATACAGAGGCCATCAGTTGATTGACAATCTACCCTACTTTTGCTTCTATCTACCAGGGTTTACGGAGGGCCGTGCGCCTTTCTGGAACGTATTGACACTTTTCTTCTGGGAACAAAAAAATATAATAGTAAAACCAAATTTTTTTTAGAAATCCAGGGTAGAATCACGTGGTGGTGAGCTCAGTTCACACACATTATTGTCTTATCCAAGAGTCATTATCAAAAAGTCACATCCGGGAGTCCAGCTTTCGGTTGCAGGAGTGTCAAAGAGGCGTTGGCGGATTTGTTGTCTGTGAAGTCATTTTTGTTAAATTTATTTTTGCTCCAATCATTGTCCAGTCATTTTTCTAGAGTCTAATTCCGACATCACATAAGCACTGTTAGTTTAGTGCACGACGGGCCTTGGCGTGCCTTGTCGATTGTATTTGTTGAACCTACAAATGTAGGATTTCTAAACTATCGGTCGAAGTCCTCCTCAGGGTTTTCTTTCGGGTCTTGTTTGTGTTCTCGGAGTTCAAAAGTTTCCAGGCAAAGTAGTTTTTTAGGGTTTTCTGTTTTGGATTAAAATCTAAACTAACCTCTCTGCTAAGTCTTTGTCTGAGTTCCAGAAAGTTGAACGGGCCATATCTGCAATTTGTTTTTTTTTTTATTTGATCCACAGTACAGTATATAGGTGTATAGTTTTGTTTTGTTGCAAGGGTACTTGCTTACAGTTAGTAAAAACCTATGTAGTTTTTTTTTCTTTGCTGATCAAGTCGTGTAAAAAGAACGGATTAGTCTGTGGTTGGAATTTAATTGGGATTTTAAGTGACGTTCCTTAGGTGGTAAAGAAGTCTGGAAGTTGTTTCGGTGATGGGCGAACAGATGGTCATTTTTTTTCTACTAGGTGGATGGAGTTTCTTAGTGACGGGTCGGTGCGGTTTGGGGCACTTTTACTCCAAAATGCCCTACGTTTGGCTCTAATTTTACCAGTCGAGGTTTGTCGAAGGCAGCGGTTGATGTCTGTTTTTCTACGGCTGGTGCAATATATCTCTGCGGTAGAGGACTGTGCGGTTTCGGTAAACGTCGGCAACGACATCCACCGGTTGATGCAATTCTATATTCTTTTTTTGGTGTGCTAGGTGTTTCCGCTTGGAAAGCAGAAGAGTTTTTGCGTGTTCAGTTGATGTATAGCTTCAGTATAGACGTTGACTGTGAAATGGTTTGTGGAGTATAGAGGTCTGATTTAAAGTTTGTACCCATTTTTAATTATTTCTTTTGGTGTTAACTGCAATGATTCCCAACAATAAATGAAAGAAGGCTGCTAGAAGTTTCAATTTTGTTAGCAGGATAGTAAGACATTGTGTTAGTTACAAATAACGTGCATTTTGGTACCCCTTAGGTTGCCGTATTTGCTCCGCGCCCGCAACATATTTCACTCTATTTTTTGAATGTTGCACTGATTGTTATTGAAAATGTGGCATCACCATCAGTGAGTATAATAATTGAGTTTAACTTTGTTTTTATTTACCTGACAGGAGTTTAATAAAGTACTTTTTATCTAATGTCATAAGGTCTGGATTAGTAAGTTGTTAGACAGAAAAAGTTGTAATTTAACATTTGTTTTCTTAAATAATACAGTGATAAAACATTTTTTCTTTTCTGTGTTTGTTGACACATGTGTTTGACTAACGAATTTATGTCCTGCAGCAGTTTTTACAATTTATATTTGTTTGTGTTTAAAATTTGAGCAATTGTTGTTTACAATTAGTCTTTATTAAATTATTAAAAAAAAAATGACTTTTTTTATGTAGTTCCTAAAGAAAAAGTACAATAATGTCAAATCATAAAACTCGGCGACAAGTTGATTCTTATCAATATGACATATCTGACTGTGCATCAAATTGAAAAGTGTTTTTTCTGCTATAGAAATTGCATTACTATGCTTTTATACCGATTGATTATCGGCATTATCTTAGTACTAAAATTTGTGTTGCTGTTTGACTTTCTATAGTTGCATAGTTTTGCTTGCCTTGGTAGCGGTGTTTTATAGTAAATAAATATTATTACCGCTTTATAATTACAAGAAGCAGCTTTATATGTTACCTGAAAACAAGTTAAAGAACAGACAAATTTTATTTTTATAGAAACCAAAATTGCTTTATAGTGTTTTTTACTATGGGGCCTTTTTGCATATAAATGCTATCAAAATGTTGTTTTAAACATTTTTTATAGTTTTTGCTAGCATAAACTCAATTATTGACGGAGATCCCTTAAAAACTAGTTATTTCATAGATTTATCTTTTGTTAATGGGTCCCAATGGTGTACTCATGCTTCATACTCAGTTTCAATTTTGATGCAAAAATTCCCATATTTGGAGAAAACCATTAATTTTTTTTCTCAAATTTGTTGTCTCTGCAATTATTTATTTAGAACATGTCAACATGTGCTTATTCTCAAAAAGTCTTAAAAATACATGTTTTTGATTATTGTTTTCACTAAAGAGTAACTAAAAGTTTTACTTGTTTGTTGCACGTTGGGTCATTGCAAATAGATTTCTTATTTTATTTTAACTGATTGCACAGAAATTTAACTAGTACGGGTTATTTTTTCTATACACTACCGCTATACTTATTTTTTGTTAGAAATTTAATGATCTTTTTATTTTCAAGTTTTAAATGACTCATTTGCGCTATAAAAGATTTGAACTAAGCTTACTGTGGGTGCAAGGCATCTGCGCTTTGGTCTACAGGCCTTTTAGTTTATTTAAAGTTTTACTATCTTTTTAATTATATTATGTCTTTTATTAGCATCTTTTGGGACTCATTCTATTAAAAACTTACAGTATTTCTAAAATCAAAACAGCCTTTCTGCAATTTATAGAAGCTTTTATTGTCTGAAGTCTACTTTGACCTACTTCACTGGTAATTCAAATAAATTTGATTACTTTTAGCATTTTTATTTTATTATCTCTGTAAGTTTACAAACTATTTGATGTTTGATCTGTCAACTTTATTTTTTACAAATTTGTTTTACAAAACTGTCAATTATGCAAATCAAATGTAATTTCTCACAAATTTGTCAGATAAACTGTCAAATGTCATTTTGATAAAACAACTATCAACTGTTTCAGAAATCAAATAATATAATATGAACTGTCAATTCAACTATTTTACATAACTTACCTTGCAACTATCAACTTAACTTCTTATGTGATAAAAAAACCGTTTCACAAAATTTGTCAAATGAACTATAAACTTTACCCTTGACAAATCTGTCGTTTAAACTGGCAACTGATAATTTAACAATCAACTGTCACACAAATCTGTTAAATGGACCATTTATCATATCATTACAATTTACTGGCAATTTTATAAAGCAGTTGATAAATATTTCAGTTATGTGAACCGTCTGTAAACTTTTATTTTTGACAAAACTGTCATAACCACAGTTGATTTGACAAAGCATCTACCGACTGTTTCATAAATCAACTGTTAGATTAATTCAAAAGTTAATTCAACAAAGCAACTGTCAACTGTTTCACAAAAATTGTCATTTGAGTTGTCATATTTGACATATAAACTACAGACAAATTTGTCATATCAACTGTCAGTATAAAAATGACACTGTCTTTTGTTTTACAATTTGAACGTATGAACTACCAACTAGGTTTACAAAAAATTACCATTACAATATATCAATTGTCAATTTGACAAAAAAACTGTGAACTCATCTGTTATAAGAACTACCAACTCTTAACTTAACAAAACAATTGTCAACTGTTTTAAAAATATTTTAGATAAAATGTAAACTATTAATTTGATAAGTATTATATATCAAATGAACTCTCAATTTGACAAAACAACTTTAAATTAACTGTTTTACAAATTTGTCATGAGAACTTATTACATATAAATTCTTAACTTAACAATTCATCAACTGTTTCACAATTTTGTCATATAAATGGTAATTTTTTTTGTAAATAAATGATGAACTGTACATGTAAATTGTCAGTTTATATCTAGACATATCTATTGTATAAATAAATCAACTGTCAACTTGTTAAGAAAGTGACATGTAAACAACTGTCAACTTTATTGTTGTCTAAATTACTTTACGTTTGAATAGTTCAAATTTTTTGAGACACTTTAAAGTATTTTACATATGCTCTCTGTCAAAAATCTTGCATTAAGTTTGACAGAAAATAGTGCAAAATAAAATTTGCTTAGTTATGTACTATTAATCAACAACAATAAAATTCAATTCGATTTGATAGCGTTTAATATTATAACAAGATAACACCGATATTACTGACATTTTCATTGAATTTCAATATTATTCAAACAAAGCCAAAAGAAATTACTAGAAAACATCGGTATTTATAATAAAATTATGAGTCAACAAATTTTTAAATTACATCAATTGTGTAACTTCAATACATAAATTGACAAACATTACTCATTCTGTGGGGGCCCCTATCATTAATCAATTATTATTATTATCTTTTAAAATAACTAATATTGCATAAAAATGAAAATTGCATTAAGTTGATATTTAATCTTATTAAAATAGTTCTTATAATAATAGCCAGGTTTTTTTGCCAACATTATAAATAATAATTTACAACATTATTTTTGTTTAGACTTAAAATGCAATTGCGGTGTAAATTGAATTACTAAGAAAACATTACGTTATTATGATGAATTTGCCTCTTTATTTAGATATGATGGCAACGCTAGTTAAAAAAAAATGATGACTTATTAAATTATTATTAAAAAAATAATTAACATATATAAATATGTACAATACAAATTATGTTTGAATAATTAGGTTAAGCATAAATTTATCTATTTATATAATAAGAAGTTTATTTTTAAAACCTAAAAATGTGCATGATACAATCCTCTGACATTAAGTCACAATCAAAAATAAAATTGATCTACGATATTTTATCATACGGAGTTGCGATGCAATAATCTTTATATAGACATGGAGAAAATTCAATATTTATATAAAATTGGCGCCGTATGCATAAAAAAACATCATTCCATCATCATTTTAATTACGCATGTCAAAGAAATTATATGCTCATTTATTATCGAATCTCTAAATTTTTTTATTGTCTACGTTTTGTCACATTATTAATTATAAACTTTTATCATCCAAATTGATCATTTATTATATCGACAGTAACATACAGTGTATCTTCGATTAACTTGTCGATAAGTATAATAAAACAATATTTGATCAGCACATACTTTATATTGTTAATTACATGTTCTTAATTAAACATTACATCAGTATACTAATTCAAGTATATACTGAATGATGCTAAAAATAATACAACACCATGAAAGGTAAATTGATTTTGATAAAATAATTACAAAATATAATTAAAAATTGAATGGTGGTGGAGTTTACTATGTGATGTAATGTGATGTGTTCATTATAAAATAAATAAAACACATTTACTAAGTTCTATGAATACGAATATATTTAAAAAACCTTAACCAGTTTCAACCTTTACAAAGCCATCATCGGACGGTGCTTTGTAAAGGTTGAAACTAGTTACGGTTTTTTAAATATATAGTACATAATAAATGTGTTTTATTTAAAATTTTATTTATTTAATTATACTAAAACGTTTTAACAAAAATGATTTTTTTAAATTTAAGTTTTTTTAAATTTGCATGAGTAGCCAAAACACATTTTTTGGATTATACTCAGCCCAAATTCTATGAACCTATTTCACATTTGCCAAACAATTTTTGTCACCGACATATGCCACAAAAAATCTGTCGTCAAACTTTGTGTGTATAAAAATGTATAAAGCTTTAATATTTAATTTATAGCATTTTTTTCAATGTTATTTTGCAAATCTGGTAAACATTCATTCTAAACAGTTCTCATCTGCAAATAATTTACTAATTATATATATCTTTCTCAGCGTCAATCCGGAGGCATACTCTAAATAATGCTGCTGTATTTAATAGTTAAACATCGTTAATATTTAAAGTTAAATGAAATTAAAAACCTACAACTTTCTGTTTTATGTCTGAATAATTATATTAAAAGTAAATAATATATTTTAATTGTATTAAACTTTTCTGTATACTAATTATATTAAACCAATATTTTATTTTATTTTATAATAAATATTAATGTTTTAAATAATGTATTTATATAAATAAAGAGCAAGTAATTACGACAAAATTATACTCTAAATTTGCGTGTTTTCTATGCCAAGGGCTCTTGAACTAATTCAATGTATATAAATAAGCACAAAACATAACTTCAAGTAAGTCATAATTATTATGGGACATTCTAATATTTGATCTAGAAAAAATTGTTATAACTTACTTACCAAGATTATTTTAGTCTTTAAAATAATATACAGGGTCTTTTCTTTTTATGGAAAATTAATTAAGAAACGTCAGAAGCTATAGTTAAATTAAGTAATACAGTAATACTAGTATAACCTCATAAATGTGTCTACTTAATTATATTGTTTGGTTTTAAAAATAATGCAATAATTTGTAATACATATTACACATAATACCAAGTGATTAATTTAGAAGTATTTTTTTCAAAAAAAATAAAAAAAACGTGTAATCTTTATTATCATATGAAAGATCCATTTGTTACTTTTATTTTTTTTTAAATGTTGGTTGTAACTGCGGCTAATATGGTTCATTCCGAAGTTCCAATTTTTGATGACGCGTATTTGACAAATGACGAGAGTAATGTTGGCTTCCAATTTCTGAATTGTATTCGGCATATCTATAGAAATAGTGTGTTTGAAGCGTTAATTAACTGTTAACCAAATCGTTCTTGCAATAAAGCTATGGTTTCACAGGCAGTGGCAAGTAAAGTAAACAGGATTACGGGCGTCATTTGCAGTTACGGTCCAGTCGGCCTCATTTTTGAAAAAATAATGAACAGATGATTCCAACAGCTCTTAAACCACACCAAACCGTTGTTTTGTTTGGATGTAATAGCAGCTTTTGAACCTTTTCTGGTTGCTCTTTAGCGCAAATACAGAAATTTTGTCTATTGACGTAGCTATTAAGCCAGAAATAGCTCTCATTGTTAAACAAAATTTTGGTCAAAAACAATGGATATTTTTTAAGCTTTTCAAAAGCCCAAACAGCGACTATTTGAAAGGTCAAGGTCAAGGCCGGCTTCAATTCTTGCACAAATTTAATTTTGTATGCTTTTAAACTAATATCCTTACGTAAAATACGCTAAGTTGTTCCATACTAGCCAAGCTGTTAAGAACAGCGCCAAATTGGTTTATCACGATTGGTAATTCCACGATAGTTTGGGCAATCGTCCCCACATCAACATCTCCGATTTTGCTCAAATTTCGAACACATGTTTGGAGTACCAAAATATGACAATTCCTAAAAATTTTAATCTCTAGGTGCAATTGTAAATGCAGACATTTTATTTTTTTAGCAATATTTTGTCTTTTTTCAGTTTAGCAAAAAATTGTCAAAAATCATATTTAAAAGGGTGGATCTTATAGGAAATTTTCCAAAACTTTTCACGAAAAATGGGAAAATGATCATTTTATAGAAAATTCAATATCTTTGATTCCGCCACATCTGGAGACTTGAAATTTGAATTATGAGTATCATATTACTTTTAATCCCAAAAATAAAAATACTGGATTTGCTTGCCCTAGAGTGAAATATAACACATAATTGCTAAAAATGAGTTACTTTTAAGCAATTTTCCTCGGATTTTCCGTAATTTTATTAACTAAGATCAGAAATAATGAAATACTACCTGCTTAAACCACTTGTCAAACTTGATGTTTAAGCTGCTGTTGATATTATATATATACTTTACTAATAATAATAATAACGTCTTTATTTTATTGTATTTATTACAAGAAAATGGCAAAGTTTAGCCTAAGGCTGGTCTTATCCTTAACCTTACTTTTATTAAAAAAATTACTACATACTACAAGAAAACATGCAAGGAAAAAGAAGCGCAATAAAACGGCGCGTATCCTGGCTCACAAACCTACAAACTTGGTTCTCAATGACCACCACACAACTATTCAGTGCTGCAGCCAACAAAGTGATGATAACAAACATGATTTTCAACATCCGAAACGGATAGGTACCCTAAGAAAAAAAAGGCAATAGTAGTAGTGCGTATAATGATTGCAAAATGTTTTGATGCAACTGCAAGACAAAATACTGTTTATCTCGGGCAAATAGATTTTAAGAGGTTGATCTTGAATGTTTACTACTAACCCTGTAAAAACAAAAACAAAAACATTGTTTGCTTAATGCTTTTTACCGTCGTCTCTATCAAAAGCCTGCTGCAACCGACTTACAATCTATAGAAAAAAATAACTATTGATAGTACGATGTAATCTAGGAAGGAACAAATTTGTATTGACAGAAAAATATATAAAGGGTTTACAGAAGCATTCCCGTCTACTTGCTATAAGCAAATAGCATCACTAAGTTTGTACCAGATCTAGTGTGTAGCGTGCTAAATGTTTCATACATCGCATAAGAGGAAACCTCATTTTTGCACAGTGAAAATTCTTGATAAAGTTGAAAACTCGTTTTGCTACACTTAGATGTCATGAACAAATGCAATCAGATATGCCAAAACTTTATATAATATTTCTAGGCCACATTTTTAATAAATAAATTAAAAATGATATATACTGGCTACCATAAGTAAATGCTCAGTAAACGTAAATATATTTTAACGACATTTAAAAAAAATTATTAAAGAAATATTGGTACTATTTAAGTTTTGAATTCTACGATACTTAGATTTTGTAGAAATTTGATAATTAATCAAACCTCTCTACATATCACCAATTGACAAAAAACAGTCCGGACATCCAGGCCGTAACCGTCGTTGTTTCTCATGTGTTTCTGTCTATATTTGCCAACATAGAGAAGTTGTAGCAATACTACGTTCCACACGATTAGCTACATTACAAATAGATCCGGTTTCTCTTAAACCACATCTAAAATTACTCATTTGGAGTAACAGTTAATTATTAAGTGAGAATAGTACGTTTTGCGCCAATAGTATTGCTTGTGCATAAGAAGATCTTTGCGAACGTTGGGAGTGCTCTTAGGTAGAGCAAAAATGTGCTGTTGAGAAACAAGTGATTTACCGTGAGCCATGTGGCTGCAACTTGCTCTCAGTTTGGGATAAACTAGGTAGTTCTTGTAACTGGCGGGGTGTAGCTACATGCCGCCTGGACTTTTTTTATTGAATGTGCATGAGGAGCTCCGGCGGATTTAACGCACGCGTAGGGTAAGTTGCAAAGCTTGAAATTTTTTGTGAGAAACTGGATCTTTTTACTTTTAACGTTGTAAAGGTTTTCTTGTCTCTGAGGTTGAGCGATTAGCATAAATGACATACTTCAGAGTCTTTTCAATTTTTATTTGATAGATGTACTGAAAGACATTGTTTTTTTTTTCATTTATTTTTCATTTATTTCTTGGGCTTGAGGGCAAACCTATGGAGCTATTGGTTGGCTTAGAGTTGGCCAACTGCGCTTTAGGGTTTTGGATCCATTGTCTTTGATGGCTGATGGCTTTGGTAGCGCTGAAAGCACCTAAAGTGACTGGCTGGCTGATAACCTGTTTGCAAAAATAAATGGAAAGGATTTACCAGATTCCTTCTTCAGTTTCTTAGACATTTTTTTAGCACTACCAGGGTGAATCCCTTTTCTAGGGGCTGAGCTTTGTGATGGCAGTGACGTTGTTGTCAGAGAATGTTTTTGGTGGCTGATGGCCTTGGTAGCGCTGAAAGCACCTGACGTGATGGGCCGGCTAATTGCAAGAATAAATGGAGAATATTTACCCAAATTCTTCTTCAGTTTCTTAGACTTCTTTTTGACACTATCAGGATTCTTTTTTTCTAGGGGCTGGGTTTCGTAGTGGGCATTGACGTTATTGTCAGGGAATACGACCTTTTCTGTTTGTCTTTGGCGGATTTTTTGCGGGCTTCTTGAGAGAAACCCGAGCCGGGGGGTTATGTGTTGTAGGAGGCTGGAGAGGTTGCAGTGGAGAATGCCGGAGCGTCCGGGGTCGATGATAGGATGTTGTACCTGGCCAAGATGGTCCAGTCTTTTTCGAGCTTCTTAATCTTGCTTTCTAGTTTTATGTTTGGCGACCAATGCCTCCGTAGTCAATCCGGGCTTCATACTGGAAGAAATTCTGAATTAATTATTTAATTGTTTAGTTGATGATTGATTAAGTAAACTCAATCAATCATCTGTAACATGGAATAAAAATTGCAGTTCTTTTATCGGTCGCAGCAGTCGGGTAAAGCTGCGGGGATCCTGGAGGTGTTTTCTCGTCGGCTGCTTGCAGTCGACTTTCTCTCTCTCTCTGCTTTTACATCACAGTATACAAATAACTTAAAAATGGTGCATTTTCATCCAACTGCCTGAAAATCTTGCATATAATGTGTAGATTTCTGTTTCATAGTATCATAATATGCATTTAACCTAAAAATAATTTGCCGTGTCTCAATGTTTGGTTATATTTTGTTTGTGTGTAGCTATAAACGTGTAGCAACTGTTAACCCAGAAGCAATCTCGGTAGACAATTGTCGCTAATCAGGCTATAACGCTCAGTTTTTTTTGTACAACCAAATAAGATAACTTATAATTCATAGTAAGAAATAAATCGGTTTGCAAATTAATACTAGTTAAAAAAACTGTATTGTCTTGCAAAACATCAGAGATCAAATTTATATAACTAATGACCTCGTTTAGAATTTGCAAATAGTCCTATCTTAACCTGTGGCGTTATATAGTAATTAAATTAGTTGCAGAAATATACCAAAATTAAATAAACAAAGAAAATAAACATTTTAAATGTACTATTTTAAATCGCGAAACAAAAACATACTGTTTTTAACAAAAGAACTACTTAACCAATTACCAGATTTGTTGAAATTCCCCATGCAATAAAAACTATAAAAATAGAATTTATCATCGCCTACAAATTGTTACATAAACAAGTATTTCATTTGGAATTTAAATCAAGAATTAGTCATACGATAATTTTACCAAATTCAACAACTAATGAATTAATTAATAACATGTTGATGCATATAATTACACAAAATAAACAGTATAAAATATGGTATAATTCTCAAATAACAATTTGAGGCGTTATTGTGATTGTAATTGTTTTTATTACAAATTCATATATGTAAGTGGGAATCATTTGCATAATTATCATATCAATTTCATGCCACACAATGGAAGGCTAAAATACAAATTCTATGTAACTTATCATATCACGACTTGACAATTAGAATATAAAAGTTAGTTTCAATTAAATGATTAATTAAATTTGAAAAACAAACATGCAAATCTAATTTTATCTGGTGGTCCATTCAATGCTGCAATTGCATTGACACTTTTTTAATTTTAAATATAACCTGTGTTTAGAATTCCCGCTTACAGGAAAAGAACACAATCGCGTACAGTGCCAAATTCGTAATACTATTTATTAATAGCAGAGCAAATCTATATATACAACCAATTGGCAAAGCGCAGAGTTATGTTAATGAATTTTTTTATTGCATCCTACCCATTGTTTGGAATGAAATTTTTACACGACATCGCCGAAAATAAATGAGAATTTAATAGAGAATTACGTGTCGAACAATTTTCTCATTAAAGTGCAAATAATCTTGTTTCATAAGACATTTAATACTACTTAGTTAATTGATATGATTCATCTAAATATAGTATGTAGTTCAAAAATAAATCTAAAATTACACCAAACGAGTGTTTTAAATTCTGTGAATTGATTGGTAATAACGTCGAAAATACTATAAACATGTTTATCGGAATCTATTTTCAGTAACAAAACAAATGTTAATAGGAATATTAAAGTTCTGCGATATAATTTTATTTGATTTATTAGTTTTATATCAGAAAACAAGAACGTAAAAAATATTTTAATTGTTCTTAATAACGATACAATTTTTTTTTAAATTATTAATAACATTAATAATTAACAAACTTTCTATAATACACTATAGAATGTTGATGTTATTATTGATATTTATTCGATGACATGGTATGCGGTGAGATCATCAAAATAGTTGTGGGGGTACTTCAAGGTTCAAACGCAGTTCACACCGGTAGACATTAACATCAAAATGTCCTCTTGCATTAGTAAGACCACGGTTAAATCACACAACCTTGGCCAACAGCTAAATAAGCCGTGATTCAATGGGAGAAATATGCCCGCAATCATTACACTAATTAGACAAACACATAAAATACAAAAAAATAAATAATAGCGCGCAATTTTAAGCGATTTCTTTCACGTGTAATAAGTTCAACAGTGGAAAATAAATCACTGTATATTTTGATGTATTGCTACCCCTCATGCAACAAATCTGTACGCACACACAGAAGCATTTAATCAAATCACACATCGTGTTCTTTATGTTTTAAATGAACATGGGAATAAATTATTACGCTGTACCACTTATCTTAATGTTTCATGAAAACGTAATTTTTACTTGAGATTGTGTGATTGTATAATAAACGACGCAATGCCACGGTATGCGCCATGGGCAGTATATCATTGAATCAAATAGGTAGTAACTACTTGAAATTCATACTAATTTACAAAAATTATATAATATATTATAATTTAAATAATAAAATATAACTTGCATGCAGGTTTTTAATGTATTTTTTTTTTATTATTAATATAACACAAGATACAAATCTTGGGCGTTCAACAAAAGTTGATTGATTTACAATCAATATTATGTTCAAATTAGATCATTTATATATTGGACTGAAATAATTGTTTGTTATTATAAGTAATTAAGATTGATTTCTGCTGTGCCATAATTGGACCAAAAATGATTATAATTTTATAATAATATTGGATTGTGAAGCAAGTGGCACTAGTCCCTGGAGCAAATCGCCCACAAGGTCGAACATAGCTTATGATACGATTAAATTAGCGGAACAAAACGAATTAACGAAACATTAACTTAAGCTATGGTTTAAAAAATAGTTTTACCAACATTTATGGCCTAAAAAGTATTTAAATTCTGTCATCAGTCATCAATCATCTTTTTGACTGAAACCAATGTAAACAATAAAGATCCCAAGTTAATCTAGTAGATTCCGATTATTATCTTGAACATTCATTTGCTGAAGGTGTTTGTGCCTAAATCCAGAAAGCATATTATAGACTGATGCTTCTTCAAGGTTATTGGAAAAAAGCTGAAATTATTTTGTTAAGAAATTTTAATATTTATAGTATTGAATTAACTCACTCATTTTTTACAACACCTTCTTATTTTTCTTATGATGAACTTCTTGATGAACCAAACTAGTTCAGAAATAGACCAATTGGATTGTTCAGTCTGTCTAAAAATTATAAGAAACATGTCATTCATAGAATTTTATTTTAGACAAACAAGGAGAAAACTTTGCAGTTGTTTTAGGCATTCCCAAAGCATTTGATATAGTATGGCACCCTAATCTTGTTAATAGGATCTATTGTATAGATTTTAATCACAAATAACTAGTCTTATCAATAGTTTTCTTGACAACAGAAATATTATAGTTAGAATTGATGTTTTTTTAAGACTCTAAAATCATAAATGCTGGAAATTTTGAAACAGTTCGAGAAAACCCAACTTTTTACTGTTTTAAAGTCAAAATGACTATCGACAAATGGAATAAACTTTCAAAATGATTGTTTCCTAAAACTTATAACTAACCGTAACTAATCAAGATCAATGTTCATAGACTGCTTACATTTTCTCTTTAATGTGAGTTTTAACAAATGTGGATTTACTTATTCCGGACTAAGTAATTTTTTCCATCAAACCTGTTAAGGCTAAGATGTTATCTAAGCTCTGCATGTAACGTTATTATGAGATAACAGCTAAGTATACATGTTTATTTAATTTTATTGATCTATACATATGTGTTGTATCACTTCACTATTCAATAAGACAGATGACTCACCCGCCTAATTAACGATCACGCTAATTAACTTCTTTTTATTGTTAATCACACACATTTATTCTGTTTCTAATAGCATCGTGGTGATGATGCTATAAAAACAAAAACATACTCATGAATAGGATAACTTTGGTTGATAGCTTTTTAAATTCAAATTTATCATCTATTATTATCTGGAATTATAGGTAAATTTTTTTAAAATATTGCTGTTGTCTAAAGTAATTTTATTCTCATTTGTTTTATATGTATATGCAAACCTATATGACGTCAGTCGGGGCATCATCTATACGAGTAACTAACCTGTCTTATTATAGATTTGCACCAGTAGAGTTCAGACGTTAAAATTATATTTGATGGAACAAAGTATTTGCTATGTCAACAGGTACCGTTTAAGTGATTCTTGCTTACAAAACTCCAACAGTTTTAGTACGATGAAGAATTTGATAACAACATTTCAAAAATGTATAAAATTAGAATATATTTTTGTTTTGTAAACTGACAATAGACTAAACACTAATTTTTAAGATATTACTAGGATTAGTCTTTCTTCGTTGCTGTCAGACATTGACCTGCAATTTGAAACAACATTATTTTACTTTAGCATCATTGCCATGTAAAATTACACAGGAGTGATTTTAAAAACTCAAATTTCTTGCAGAGCGATGAAATTTTTTTTTGAAAATAAAATATATATTTTGTAAAAAAATATCATTCATAGTTTAGTATGAATACAATTAATACTATTATCAATGTGAATGCCTTCTACGGAAGCGCTGACAAGAATAAATTTGTAAAACCCAATTTTCAATTACTTTGTTGACATAAATCGGTCCTAATGTTAGCATTGACACGTTTAATACTATCTTGCAAATTGTGTAATGTTGCTCTAAAGACTTAACAAAAAAGTGTTAAATTGCACGAGCAAAAAGGATAATTGACTCGGACATTTATTGTAATAATTGATTCACCAAACTTCAACTTGTGGCGAGTAAAACTATTTAGCTGAATCCACATATTGTCCAATTTAGACTAAAACAAATCAGTCAACATTAAACGCAAGTTTTATTTAAAGTAAACGGATGAAGTTACCATCATATTTGAAAAAAAGTAAGATTTAATGGCTCAAACAGTCAGTCAATCAGTCAGTTTAAATGGATGTAATGTTTGTTCATGAATTGTTTCTAGCTGATTTTTAGATCAGATATGGCAGTTTGCTTGTTTACAAAATTAAAGATTATTTTTCAGTTTTTCTAAATCTCAATTACTGAATTTGCGACGCAACAAATTATCGGTTGGTTTAAGTGTTTGAGTTAAAGCAATCATGTAGGCACAAAGCTTAAGGTTGTTTCTTAAAGTTTAAATATAGTTTGACAAAATAACTTTTTACAAAATAGTTTGATCTTTTCTGAATGTCTTCTTCTCTTTTTCAAAAGCCGTGTGATTTGTTTTGGCCAAACTCCTACCCAGTTGTCCTTCCACCTCTTCATTGGCCTGCCGAGAGGGCGCCTTGTGTATGTTTTACCGTCTCGGAATATCCTGGCAATTCTACCGTCCTGCATGAGTGACACGTGCTCGTTCCACTGTCTTCTTCTGCTTTGCGCGCATTTTACAACATCCGGTGTGTTGCATTTTTTTACGTATTTTAATGTGAGTTCTTCGGTCAGCAAGTGAGTAGCCAGTGATGGATCTCAACTCTGCGCATCTTAGCCGGCGTTTTGTTTTTGACGTATCGGCTCTGGTTTCAGCAGAGTAGGTGAGAATGGGTTTCTCGCACGTTTTGTAGATTCTTGCTTTGCTCTCAGTTGATATGTTTTTATTCCACCAGACAAGATTTCGCAGTGCTCCTGATATCCTGGACGCTTTGTTTACCTGGTTCAAGACATTGGCTTTTAGGTCTCCGTACGGGTTTATAGTTATTCCCAGGTATTGGAATTCTGAGATTTGCTCAATGATGATGTCATTTACTGCTAGTTTGCACTTAATTAGATTCTTTGCGATGACTAGGCTTTTGGTTTTAGCTGTGGTTATTGTCATGTTTATTGCCTTGCACTCCTTTATGAACGTGTTTGTTAGCCATTGTAAACCGTCTTCTGATTTTGCGATTAGTACGGCGTCGTCAGCGTAGCACACTGTTTTAATGAGTTTGTTTTCCAGTTTGTAACCATGTTCTATTGGGTCAAAGGTTGCTATAATTTTATCCATAAAGAGGTTGAACAGTATAGGACTCAGGCTGTCCCCTTGCCGTATCCCAGTTCTAATTTGGATATCAGTTTCCTCCTTGTTCATCGCTCTTAGTTTGGTCGTCGTATCTGTGTTTAGTTGTTTTATTGTCTCCATTATGTTGGGGTGGATGTTTTTGCTAATTAACGTCTTTAGTACGTCTGAGAGCTTGACTTTATCAAACGCCTTTTCTAGATCCACAAAACATAGATAAGCGGGTTTGTTGAACTCCAGCGCTTTCTCTGTGATTTGTCGTACCACGTAGATAGCGTCTGTGGTAGAGCGGTTTTTTTGAAAGCTCTGTTGCTCTTTCCGCATCGTGGTCTTCTCTGTTACAATGTTTGCTAGATGTTTTGTGAATATCTTTATTGATGCATCTAGTAGGGGGATGCGTCTGTAGTTTTTCGGGTCGTTCCTGCTGCCTTTTTTGTATAGTGTTATGCTTGCACTCTATTTCCAGTCTAGTGGTGGTTGCGTCGTTGATAAGACTATGTTGTATAGCTTTGCCAGCTACACTGCAAGTGGTTGTGCTCTGTATTTCAGCAGTTCGTTTTTGATGTCAATAGAGCCAGGCGCTTTGCTGTTTTTTAGTTTTGTTAAGATGGCTTCGACGTCTTCGGTGGTTACTTGTTTGAGTGCAGGCTGGTGTGGTCTTGTTGTTATTGTCACTTTTTTCAGTTCTGTGTCTTCTTGATCATATAGTTCGGTGAAGAAGGACTTTATCTTGTCCAAGCTAACGCTGTTTATTTGCATTGTTTTGTTGCTTTCTTTTCTCAATCCCCTGAGGAACTTTCAGATTCGTTTTTGTGTACCGTATAGGTCGTTCTCCATTTCCCTACTAAATTGTTTCAATTTCTCTCTTTTTATACTGCGGATTCGATGTTAGTTTTGTTCCTTATTTCCTTATACTTTTTAAAGTCTTTTCTGGAGTTCATCGATTTATAAATAAGATAGGTTTTTTTTTTCTTCTTTCTTCTTATGTATGTTGGTGTTTTGTTTATTATTCTCTTTCCGAGCGCATATGTGTCAGTTTGGTTGATGTTTTGTTTGGGTTATTTCCCATGCCGCTTGGGATGTATCACTGTCTGCGATGGGATTATGCCTTATCTGCAGAGCCAGTCTTTATTGACAAAAACGCTCTTTTTGTGCTTTAGTTTCTGAATAATTCTGTATTCAACTTTTTTATTTTTGCTACAATAAGGGTTGTTCTGTACTGTGGTGTTTCTACTGCAAACTGTCCTACGATCAGGTTGTGATCTGATCCGATGTTATTGCTTTGATTTCTAGTACTTGCTCTGGTCTTATATGTTTGTTGGTGATGATGTAATCAATTATGGATTGCCCTCTTGCATCTGTAAATGTTATCTTGTGCTGCAGCTTATGCTTTCAAAGAATGTGTTGCATATTCTTAATTCATTATGTGTGCAGAAGTTTATTAGTTTTTCTCCCCTGCTATTTAGTGTCGGCTTGTTGAATTTGTTCTTTACACCAGGGATGATGTCATTTCCCACACGGGCATTTGAATTTCCCAGTATTATAAGTTTATTTTCTTGTGGGATTGTGTCTATCAATTCCTGCAGCGCTTCATAGAATGCCGTTGCCTGTTTGTCTGGCACTCCAGAGTCTGGTATACAGATATTATGTGGAGATGTTGATTTTGGCTAGATTTCATTGATACTTGGAGTATTCTGTCATTCGTGTATGTTATGTTTGTGATTAGTTGCGCTAGTTTGTTAGTTATAAGTACCTCCGTGCCATATGCTGTTCGTTGGTTCTTGTTTTTACCTGAAAAAATCGGGACATAGTTTGGGTATTGTGTTGTATCCTTACCCAGTTTTTTTGTCTCTGTGACTGCGCAAATATTTATTTTATGTTCATGTAGTTTTGTTAGGATTTCCTGGTCCTGGTCTTGATCTTACATTACAGCATCCTATTTTGAGTTGGTTGTTTTGCTTTCGTTTTCTTGTTTTCTGGGCCTTTTTCCTGTTTCTTAAGTATGTCGTCAGCGTGTATCCGTCTGGTTTTGAGGCTTGTTGTTTGCCCTTTTAGATTTTTTTACATGAGGCATCTAGCAGGCCCAACCTCAAAACCTTCCTGTTTTATCAGGGCTTGGGATTGGTAAAGACAGCACCAGGCTACTCGATATGCCCGGCTACCGTTATTTGACAGAGTTTTTTCTGAATGTTTTATCTTATTCTTCGCTATTAGTTTTATATTTATATTTATATTTTTTTTTATAATTCGCTAAAGTCTGCTATACCCATATGCGTAAAAACTTTATTGTATTTGAAGACCATATACACTTATAGACGCACCGTGTGCTATATCCCGCTTGTCACATAGTGAAGCCAACATAACAACGTTCTATGCACACAACTGACGTCACGCGTTAATTGTGGACATATGCCTTATGAGTAAAGTTTTATTTTACAGTTTTTGGTAAACAATACTGAACACAATAAAACATATAGTATTTGTATTCACTAAGTCAAATATTTATTGTCATTTTTGATTAAGTGCGTAAAAATGTATGTACATATACATTAAGTATTTTGCTACAGCTGATGTCACAGGTAGTAATCATGTTGGCTTCACCGCGTTAGCAAAAGGCGTGTCTATAAGCGCGTATAGTCTAAGAATTGAACACTATTAGATTTCTTTTAATGGGGTTATTTGAAGTCTATGTCAACAAGCCCACAACCACCCGTGCATTACAGGAGAAAATTAAACGCTGCATCAACGAAATTCACCCACATTTATTGCAGAATGGTTATGGAAAATTTCGGCAAAAGAGTGCGTATGTGCCAGCAAGTGTAGGTCATTTGCCCGATGTGTTATTCTATAAATAACCCTATCCTGTGTTTTCTATTTAATTCAAATCTTGCGTTTTAATTTTGGGACACCCTTTACAATACGTTGGTAAACAAACAATTTATGATTTTTTGGTATTTTTGTCAAACCTTTCTTAACTATTTAAAAACAATGAGCTAGAAACTAATTTACAACATTTAATAATGATTTATGATAATAGTTTTTTAACATATGAATTGTTATTATGCTTTACATAAAATTTAATACATAAAAACTAACTAAAATTTAATTTTTGACGTTTTTAATTTCTCCATATACTAATTTCAAGCCCATTGTTTTTTAATTTATAAAATGCAAAATTATAGAAGTAACCACAAAGCTGATGTACAATATTATATTATTATATACTACATATGTGTACATGATATTTTGTTTGGAATGTATACAACTTTCATTTCCTGTATGAAACATTTTTTTGTACTAAATTGTTTATTTATAAATATTAAAAAACACTATACAAATGACCTATTCATTAATATCTTGTTTTTAACTTAAACTTACGGCCATGTTGTATTTGAAATACTTGTCATAATATTTACAGAAAATGTATGTGAAGGGTACAACGAATAAATTTACTCCTTGGTACGTTTTATTTAAATATTATAAAACATGCACAGCTTTCTGGGATTGTACTTCAACAATAAAGAATAAGCTACAAGCTCCAAATAACATAAGATTATTATTTAGGGAGCGGTGTTAAGTTGCAGAAAATGTAATTATGGTTTATACTTTATCTACTTTGTCCGACCTAATATTAGGCAGGCTACAATGGAACTAATGATATCATTATATTATTACAGTTAGTAATGATCAGCCGTGTTTTATGTTATTGTTAATATACATAGGCATATAGGAGTAATATTCTTATTTACATACAAAATGGAAAAAAAAAGATTGTCTGCTTGATTTATTTGTGTTGACTTCATAGGTCAAAACTGTTTGCATAATAATTTCAGAGCATATTGTATTACAACTTAGTAACTATGTTATTAATTACATCTTTCTTTCATACAATTAACTATTTATCAAATTTTTAGTGTCCAATGCAGTTCATAATTTGTTTACAGCAGCTATGATCCTGGTTTGGTCTTTGCAAATTTTGTTTATATTATGCTATCATCTATAAAAAAACTATTTGAGCTTTGGGAAATGTAATTAATCAAAAATTAAATAATTTCTTATAATTATTATTAAAATAAATCTGAACTTCACCTTGTAAATATTATGCCGCAAGAATTGCAAGTTATAAATTTTCCTTTTCAAACTAATAAAAATATCCCATTAAAAACAGTACAATGACAATAACAACTTTTTTTAATAACATTACTTAATTCTATTATATGATCTTGCTTCTATTTGTTTACCAGCAATTATAATGTTTGATTCTTCCTATATAAAAAGGTGTGACTTGAATATTCTGTTTAAAAATAAACGAGAATGTGCTAATATATTTCCCGTGGTATAGCATTACAAAAGAATTTAAAACTGTCACCGCCAAGGCACCTATGCCAATGATTGCGATCACTGATATAAGCAAAATATACCAGCACTATTAATGTTATTTATTTGTCCGCTATAAAAATTCAATGTAGGTATGTACATACTGTATTAGATATTTATTTTCTTCATACATGCACCCACTTTAAATCGATTGTAGTTTTATAGTAGAGGAATTTTACGAAAATTTATATAATTTATATTAAATGCAGTTTTGTTATTATTGGTCCCAAAAATTAAAGATCAAACAATTTATTATTAAAGATCCGCATTAGTTGTTCGTTTGATTATTTACATCATCAATTGTATTTATAAGCAAAGAATTGTTTGTTTAAAATTGTATTTTGCACACTGACGAGGTTTCTAGAACCGAACCAATTGTCTGTGCTTCACTCTTAGCCGCTCGATCGTTAGATTAAGTTTGAATAAATTATTAATTTATTTCATAATAATTATTATTCTATAACCAAATTATTATAATTTTTTATTATTATTATTGTATTAAATACTAATCTATCATTTTCTATTGTTATAGCTTCATTGAAAAATATCGGATGCAAGATTGGCTCCGTATTCTCAAGGAAACGATCGGAAGCAGCCGATATAGCAGACGAGACCCAAACTAACATCGAAAATGCAGTGGAAGTACAAGCCGATAAAACCGGAAAACTCATCAATCAAACTAAAGATGACTTGAATAAGGCAGCATCAAGCGCAGGTAATTGAATTTATTAATTACGACAAATTTAAGTAAATGTATTGTCATATTTTTCTCTACGCTTTCGAATCTAAAGGATGATTGTAAGTAACATTTATATGATTAATAATATATGAGTAGCTTAATATAAGATTTTTGTACTGAGAACACGGGATAATGTATAAAGATTAATAAAAAAAGAGCATAAAACATAACAGCCAGCAACTAATTGTATGAATAGTAATATTTATTTTTTTCATTGTACAAGCTATAGATTTTTACAATAATTATAGTTTCTATATGAAACCAAAAGATTTAATTATAGTATATTGTACATATAGCACGTAATGGTATCGATTTCCCACGATTGTGGACGTTACAGCATGCGTGTAGTAAACTATACTTTTAACTACAATAAATAAAAGAAAAATGTGCAGCAAGCACTGTATGACACCAATGTTTTACGATTCCACGAGTTCTACAATTGCTTTCTTTATTAATTAAAAACGTATACAGAAAGAATTAAATTATTTCTGCTACCAGGTTAATTAATCTCAGAATTTTGCCGCAAATTTAAAGATTCCAATCTAAATTATTGGCAACATCGAGACAGTACACGGGATCTAATAAACAGAGAGAAGGCGTACTCATTACAACACATTTTTTTTTACCAGAAAAACTTCTTTTTATTTAGGCTTACGACCTAATTTGACAACTTTACACGTCTTGTCATACTGAAGTTGGGCTGTGTTTTGGTGGTCTGCCCAGAGGCTTGTTTATTCCATGCTCGGTGACTCTGTCTTGTCCATTGGATTATGACTTGTATGCCGCAGCGTCTTTTTATTTCATTGTTGAGGATACTGTTTATGAAGGAGTTTTCCATTTTGTTCCTGAGTGTTCTCATTTTGTTTAGTCGTGCAATGTTTTTTGCTCTAGTCTCATCGTCATAGGTTACTATTGGTCGGATGCAGGTTTTGTATATTTTGATCTTGGTTTATGTATTGGTATTTCTATATTAGGTCTTTTAGGCACCTTGATAGTCTTAAGGCTTTGTTAGTTTGGCTCTATATTTTGGCCGGTCTGTCTTGGTTGTTTGATACTACTCAAAAGAACTTAAATAAAAAAATTTGCCTGTCTCCAAAATGATCTGTTTTGGTCGTAATATGCTGGCCAAAACAATGATTTAGAGACCGAAGGGTCAAGATTTTGTGGTATTTGAGTGGCTGTAAATCACGATTTGACATGCCGTACCTTAAATCTGACAGTAGAAACAAATTGTAATAAACTTTGAAATTCGAGTGTAACTCGTGCCAAAATGCTTTAGCAGCCTTTGCTTTCTTTACTCCTTCATGCTGCTAAAAACGGCGGGTTGTTACAAGTCATTTTTGGCTCTTGATACACTATATACTATATCTGTTCTACTCTTACATCGTTGACGGCTAGTTTGCGTCTGGTGGGTTCTTTTGCTACCACCAGAGCCTGCGTATTTTGCATTGAAATTGACATGCTGTATTTTGTAGTGGTCAGGAAGAATTAATGTAGCGGCTTTTGCAGTTGACTTTTGTTTGTAGCTGTTGTGGCCGCGTCGTATGTGTAACACAAGATTATTTCTTTACGTGATTTATATCTAGGTCATAGATCCTCAACTTTACCTATTATTTTGTCCATAATGCTTGTCGATATTGGTATGTCGTTAATCAAAATGTTATTGATGATGAGTATTTGAGTCGTGCTTGAGTTTAGAATTACTCTGATGATTTCGTCAGGTGTTTTTTCTCTCTCAATATGTCTATAACGTTTGTAAGCTTGACCATTGAAGCACATGTATGCCGGTTTAGTAAATTTTGTATCTTCTGCAATCTGGGTTATTACGAATATGGTGTTTGTAGTCAAATCAGTTCTTCTTTTTTTTTTATTTTGGTTAGGTCGTATAGTTAGCTCTTTGTCTCCGTACTATGAACTCGTTGTGTGTTTCATTTCCAAGATTTTTTGCGAGTTTCTTTACGTGGTCTGGTCTATGCGCGTTTTCTGCTTCCAGGATTTCTTATTGTTTGTTGTACCGTTTTTATTTGTGTTTTGAAATCATTCTAAACTTGCTGTACTCGTTTATAAGTCACTCACATTGAACAATAATTGCAGTCTAATGTTCTTATTACATAACCACATCAGTTGCTGTAAGACTACTTGCGCTTGTGCGGAAAAGACTCTATCAAGAGGTAGCAGTCACTGAAAATAATAATTATTATTAAGTAACGTGATCACTTCCGTTATGTCAATTTAATTTAAAAATTTATTTTATGTGATGTGTTTGGAAAGAGTTTGAGTTATTTGGTTAATCTTTTTGTTTTCAAAATTATTTGGTACTGCTACAAACTAGGTTAGCAGTGAAGCAATTTCCATCGCCGAAGTTGATGACACAGTTTGCTATGTTAGAGGTTATTGGTCATTTTGAGTTCAAAATATATTGCTTCTTCATATACTATATCTAGAGTGCTTTGCACGAGTCACGATGTTGATGTGGTAGCAATAAGAAGAGTAGGTCTTCGGTATTGATTTTAAGTAAAAAGTCAGTCCGTTTTGGTGAAATAACGACTAAAATAAATGATTGCCAACAAAAATACTACCAATGTTCCCTGTGGTCATTAAGCTATGTTTGGGATAAATTCTGTAGTAAATCATCTATCTTGCAGCTTCTTTTGTTATTGACGACTAATCCAGCTCGGAATTGATAAAGATTTTCTTTCCGCTTCTTTAAGTATGTCTTATTAAATAACAATGTTATCTTTGGGGATTTTGAAAATGTTGCAATATACAAATATTGTAGATTACTTGTGTTGTAAATATCGCAGCCGTAATGGTCTCTTTGTTGCAATTAGTTTTACTTAGCGAGTCTTTCCACTCTAGCTAGATTTTCTAAATGGTTTATCCTCTTGTTTAAAGATACTATTTTGTTTCTTGACGTTGTCAAGGTAGTACTGTTCAATTTTGATGTCGTAGTTATTGTTAACGCAACTTGGGTCGGTGTCTTTAGATGCTTCAACGCTTCTTACTATCTAGTTGATAGTTATTACAGTGTTCAATTGTTTCTTTGGGATATATTTTTTTTAAATTTGGAGCCCCAGATTCTACGCATTTAATAATGTTTTGCGGATTGTCCACAAAGTAGTACTAAATGGTTTTTTGACTTAATATCATTCAATGATTAATGCCAAATATTTATTGACATTTATTTGTTAAAATACAGTATAGTTTGCATTTTCATCATGCAGCCTTTCACTCTTCTGTTACGTTTGAAAATTATTAGCGGATGCTCACTGTTTGTTTAAAAAAAAATTAGGTTGCCGTCACTGTTACTCTAAGCGGGTTATACGCCGCATAGTGCAAAAGTTTGAACGAGAGTTCACTCTACACGTACATAAACCATCAACAAGTCAACAAAGTGAGAAGAATATTACAGTTGCAGTCAAATTTGTCAATTTTACGCAGTCAACATATTTACAAAGTCGTATTGACTTAAGAGTTGAAGCCAAACAATTACAACGTCGACTTTTTGCAAAAAGATTTGGCCTACATCCTTACAAAGTTGTATTGACTTAAGAGTTGAAGCCAAACAATCACGAATTGCATTAGTAATTTGCTGATTAAGCCATAGAGCAATTGTAAAATAATTCTGATTTTGAAAAAAAAAACATCTTCAGAACAGGCACATTTTTGGCTGAATGGGTTTTGTTAATACACAAAATTGCCGTCATTGGTGCCAAACCTGATAAAAGCATACCTCCCAACCAATAACGATGGAAAAATTTCTATGCCATGACACGTTTGACCGCTTTTTGGAGTTCTAGATTCTCGTGATGTTAAGTTGGTGGAAGCAGAGTTGATGTTGTCGCCTCGAATCTTGCAGAGGAACTCCCTGACGTGTTGAGTGAGTTTTGTTAACTCCGAGGGCAATTCCTTTGCGGACTGTTTGTAGAAAGTCAGGGGTACGTGGAGTACTGGAAATTGCAAAGCCGGGTTGCCAGTTAGTTAGGTAAAGCTCAAATCTCGATGCAAAATTGATTGCAGGTTTGAGTCCGAACTCCGGCATGAGATTTTAAAAATAGAAACAAAATTTTAGTTGATCATTTTTATCTTAATTCGATTATTTTAGTTATCAGTAACATATTTCGGGTCGATGGTTACGGCTTGACATCAGACGAAGACTAGTGTATTACCGTTAAAATCTTTTTTCTACCAATTGACGTAAAACTATGTACAATATTCTAGAATTGAAGTGATATCTTATGTTATAAAACCATTATTACTTTTATGACCAAGCCGGCATTTATCTCCTTGCTACTCTAATGTAGTAACTGTAAAACCAGTCAACGTTGGTCGGTATTGATTGTAACGTAAGTTATGAAGATCTATGGTACAAGACTAATTTGGTTCTCGGTCGGACGTTTGTCAACAAGGTTAACGTATATTGTAACCTAACCTGCAAGTGTTATATCATGTTTGGAATTGGTTGTTGTTGTTGTTTTGTAACAATTATTATAGTCGGATTTGGAGCAACTAGAGTAGTTGGTGATTTTTATTGGAAAGCGTCTCAAAGGTTTGGTTTTGGTTATTGTTATAAGCTTTTTAGCTTAGCTTACAAAGTTGAATTAATTCTAAATTTGCCAATAAATTAAAACTAACATTAACCCTTGTTCTTTTAAAGTACAAAAATAAACTCAAAACTATGCTAAATTATGTTAATTTAATATTTATGTTTCCAGCTGATGGCACAAAGAACCTTGCAAAATCGGTCCAAGATGAAATCAAAGAAGCGGACAAAGCAGCAGAGTGCAAAATTAAACAAGCAGCCCATGACGCCGATAAAAAACTCGATCAAGCCGAAAAATACGCTTCCGATAAGAAAGATGCAATGGCCGCAGGATTAAAACAAACTGGTGAAGCCATTGATAATAAATTGAAACAAACAGCAGATGATGTCAGTCATAAAATTGATAATTCTAAAAGATCAATTCAGGACCAGAAAAAAGCAGCTGTTGAAGGACTGAGAAATGTTGGCCAATCTTTAGATGATAAAATTCACAATGCAAATGAAGCTATTTCTCAGAAAGCTGATGAAGCTAAAAAAGCAGCTGAAGAACAAAGAAAGGTTGCTGCTGAAGGAATTCATTCTTTTGGACAGAGTGTTGATAATAAATTAAAACAAACAGCCGATAATGTTAACAAAAATATTGGCGATGCTAAGCACGCTGCTGAAGATAAGAGGGATGCTTTAGCACAAGATTTCCGCAACACAGCTTTAAACGTCAATCAATACGTCACTGACAAAAAAGATTCAGCGGCTGCTGGAATTAGATCCGCAGCTACTGATATTAACAACAAAGCCCATGATTTTGGTAATTATGCCGCTGATAAAAAAACTGCATTTTCTGATGGATTGAAACAAACTGGAGATAATGTTAAGCAATCATTTGATGGAAAGAAACAAGCCGCTACTGAAGGTTTGCAACAATTTGGACAATCAGTTGACAACAAATTAAAAGATTCAGCTGATAATACCAACAAGAAAATCGACGATGCTAAAAAGGCTATGGATAATACACGGAATGCCGCTGCTGAAGGTTTGAGAAACACATCACATAATTTACAAGATTACGCATCTGAGAAAAAGCAAGCTGCAGCTGATGGTTTTAAAGCAGTTGGGGATAATATCAATCAAAAATTTGATGATGTCAACAAATCGGCCCATGAGAAAAAAGATATGTTTGTAGGTGGCTTTAAAAATGTGCAAGATTATGCAGCAGAAAAGAAGGATACCGTAGTTGGTAATATACATAGCAAAGCAGAAGATGCTAACCAGTCTTTCAAACAAGCAGGCAGAGATATTGATAATAAATTGAAACAAACCGCTGATAATGTTAACGATCGCTTATCTGATGCTAAGAAGGCGGCTGAAGATAAAAGACAGGCTACGACTGAAAGCTTGTCTCAAGCTGGACATGCAGTTAGTGACAAACTAAAGCAAACTGCTGATAACGCTAACGAAAAGTTATTAGATGCCAAAAAAGCCGCTGAAGATAAGACTCACGCTATGGCCGAAGGATTGAACCAAGCAGGACACGCAGTTAGTGACAAACTCAAGCAAACTGCTGATAATGCCAACGACAGATTATCCGATGCAAAAAAGGCAGCTGAAGATAAGAGGCAAGCAATGGCTGAAGGATTGCACCATGCTGCTGAGAACGTTGGTGAAAAATTATCCGACGCTAAAAAGACAGCCGAAGACAAAAAACAAGCAATGGCGCAAGGATTAAACCAAGCAGGACAGGCAGTTGGTGATAAACTTAAACAAACCTCAGGTAATGTCAATGAAAGATTATCTGATGCCAAAAAGGCAGCTGAAGATAAGAGGCAAGCTATGGCTGATGGATTACACCAAACTGCTGAAAATGTTGGTGAAAGATTATCAGATGCTAAGAAAGCAGCTGAAGATAAAACGCATGCTATGGCCCAAGGATTGAATCAAGCAGGCCATGCAGCCAGTGATAAACTCAAGCAAACTGCTGACAATGTTAACGACAGACTATCCGATGCCAAGAAAGCAGCTGAAGATAAGAGGCAAGCATTGGCTGATGGATTACACCATACTGCTGAAAACGTAGGTGAAAAATTATCCGATGCTAAAAAAGCAGCAGAAGATAAAAGACAAGCAATGGCGCAAGGATTAAACCAAGCAGGACAGGCAGTTGGTGATAAACTTAAACAAACCGCAGATAATGTTAATGAAAGATTATCCGATGCCAAAAAGGCGGCTGAAGATAAGAGGCAAGCTGTGGCTGATGGATTACACCAAACTGCTGAAAATGTTGGTGAAAGATTATCAGATGCCAAAAAAGCAGCTGAAGATAAGAGGCAAGCTATAGCTGCTGGATTACACCAAACTGCTGAGAATGTTGGTGAAAGACTATCAGATGCTAAGAAAGCAGCTGAAGATAAAAGGCAAGCTTTAGCGGAAGGATTGCAACATACTGCAGAAAATGTTGGTGAAAAGTTATCAGATGCCAAAAACGCAGCAGAAGATAAACGTCAAGCAATGGCGCAAGGATTGAATCAAGCAGGACAAGCAGTAGGTGATAAACTTAAACAAACCGCAGATAATGTTAATGAAAGATTAGCCGATGCTAAAAAGGCAGCTGAAGATAAAAGGCAAGCAATGGCTGATGGTTTGAAAAATACTGCAGAAAATGTTGGCGACAAACTATCAGATGCTAAAAAGGCAGCCGATGAAAAAAAACAAGCATTAGCTGCTGGATTAAATCAAGCAGGACAAGCAGTTGGTGATAAATTGAAACAGACAGCGGATAATGTCAACGAAAGATTATCTGATGCCAAAAAAGCAGCTGAAGATAAGAAGCAAGCAATGGCTGAAGGTTTAAAGCATACTGGCGAAGCAATTGATAACAAACTCAAACAAACAGCCGACAATGTTAATGAAAGATTATCTGATGCTAAAAAGGCAGCCGAAGATAAGAAACAAGCAATGGCAGAAAGTTTAAACCAAACTGGTCAAGCTATAGGCAGCAAATTGAAACAAACCGCCGATAATGTTGGTGACAGATTACAAGACGCTAAACAAGCAGCCGAACAGAAAAAGGAATCATTAGCAGCAGGAATTCAAAATATTGGCCAATACGCAGCAGAGCAAAAACAAAATATCAGCAATAACGTCAATCAAAAATTAGAAGATGCTAACAAATTAGCAGAAGAAAAGAAAAAGGCAATGGCTGAAGGATTGAAAGCAACCGGTGAATCAATCGATAATAAAATCAAACAAACAGCAGATAATGTAGGTCAAAGAATAGAAGATACAAAACGGGCATCTGAAGAACGTGTTTTGGCTTTTGCAGAAGGTGCCAAAAGTACAGCATCTAATATATCATCATACGCCGAAGATAAGAAGCAAGCACTTGCTGGTGGAATCAAAACAACTGCCGATAACATTAATACAAAATTAGAAGATGCCAATAAATTAGCAGCGGAAAAGAAACAAGCTTTAGCCGAAGGCATTAAACACACCGGTGAAGCAATCGATGATAAACTAAAACAAACTTCTGATAATGTAAACGCACGACTTCAAGATGCCAATAAATATGCCGAAGATAAGGCTAAGCAATTAGGTGAAACACTTCACGGAGTAGAAAATGCTTTCAGTACCAAAATGAAGGAAGCATCCAGTTTTCTTGATAGTTCCCTTACGAGCGCGGGTAAATTTTTAGATAATGCACGAGAACAGGCTGCTAAGGAAGCCGAACATGCTGGAAAGAAGACACATGAAGGTGCAGATCAAACAGCAGATATGGCCTCAGCATTATTTTCAAAATCTGCAAGTTTGTTTCACAAATAAATAATACCAGTAATTAATATATACATAATTCTAGTCTTTAAAACTAGAAAATTAATAATCAAGCAAAATATACAAATTATCAAAATAAATTTGCCGTTTCAAATAAATTTATACCAGTACATATCTTAGAGTATATTTGTATATTTTGCTTGTCACATATATGTTAAGTGATATTTTGATTTGTTTTTTACACACAAGCGTTATGTCTTTTGTTGAGTAATAAATGTTGTTTGTATTTTTTTATTTATTCTACAATTACTTTAATTATATTATTGTATAACATGTTTGCTTGAAATTATAAATTGTTAAGATGTGACAATTACGACTGTTATGTATGTAAAAAAAGTCTTTTTGTTACTGACTAAAAATTCTATATATAAATAAATCTTAAATGTTAATTGATTTTATTTAATGATGAACCCCAGACGATTAAATGTATTGTTTACACAGATAATAATATCTCGTAGTTATGAATGCCCTTGCTAGACAGTATGGTGACTTCTTTGATAAATAATAAAACATTTTGTATCACATATTATATTGTCCAATTAGTACAACTTGAGTTGATATTACATGGTTACTAATCAACATAATCTCAGATAGATTTGAAAAAAAAAAATGTTTATTTAATTACTTTAAAAGTTTGCGATAATAAAGTTATTTAGAAGTAAAATTTTATTTTTGTTATTTATGACGTAGTGTTGCAAACCATGATTTAATTTCGTTTATTACTTGCAAAAGCACGGTGTTTTTTTATAGTTTGTTACCCGTTATAATGGGTAACAAACTATAAAATCGAACAACGGATTTTAGAAACCACACCACAGAGAAAGTTTTTTTTAAAATTTTATAAATAAACTACAGCGTATTTCTAACAAAGTCACTAGAATAACTCTCAACAAAGACAGTGGCACTTATAGTATTTAGAAGTTAGAAGACATTCGTGTTTACGCAATCAAAAGTATCACGGTACTTGCAAAAAACCAGTATATCTAACATAAAAGTAATTTAGTAATACTAAAGTTACAGACAATTAGAGTGAGATGGTGACTTAGGAGAAGTAGTCATCTTAATCAAGCTAACTTACAAATTCTAAATTAATCATCTCCTAGTTAGATGTGATGTTAACAAAACATCACACTTGACTAATAAGTAAGAATAAACTGTATAGATCTAACTAATAGACTTTTTTTAAAGAGTAGTGTTAGGTTTTTACTAACCAAAAAACCCACCTTTTCTTTCCTTACCTTGAGGTGGTTTGCCTGGCGCCCCTTGCACTGCGTTCTTATTGGACCTGCTGTACATCTCTGCTGTACTACTCCTTTAGCAGCTCTGTCTCTTCAATAAAGTAAGTGTATTGGAGTCTCGTCTTCTTTTATACATCAATAGATAGTTATTTCTTATTCCCATTCTATGCAAGTGCTTGTTGAGTCCACAATGTCCGGTTATCAGTCATGTGAGCCTTTGCAGTCTGATGCGACTCATTTGTGTTACCACTGTTACAAAAATTCTTGAACTTGTCAATCTCTTATAGCGCTTTCACAGATTGCTGTGTTCCGCCTTCAGTTTGCTGCAGATTATTTCTTTTCCGGTCTCGTATGGAACTCCAAAGTCGGGCTCTGGTCCAGTGAATGCCCCTTCCTTTTGTCCTCTGGTTTTTTGGTATTCATACCAGGCAAACTTTGCAGGTTGCGCTTCCAAACTGTATATGCAGGTCATAACTAATTTGGATTTTATTACTAGCAATTGCAGGGCTCGCAATGCTTGACTGTTTGACATAATAGTTATCAGTCTGTCCGGTTTTAGTCGCATCTCAATCATGTCCTGACGCACCACTCTATGGCAACCACCTCTACCTAAAAAATTTAAGCATGTTTGCCCAGAGATAGCAAAGTTTGCTTTCCTTGGTGTTTGTCCTCGTAGGTTCCAGCCCCATCTGTGTACTAAAGTATCTATTCTTTATCCATTCGTCACAGTAGGGGTAAAAGTATGCTCCCCTGCGGGCACTCTCCGGTTTTTGAGCATGGAGTTGACCCATTGTTGGACAAAAGGATCTATTCCTCATCTCTCCATTGCTTTTACTATGGATTTGAAGATTCAATACAAAGAAAAGCACCCAAAGCAATTTCTTTGCATTGCATAGTGTTCTCGCATTTGCTGACTAGCTGGTGTAAAGCTAACTTGCAAGATTTACCCGTTCGGTAGGCATACTAATGTTGATGCAGTGATTAGGCCTTTAGCACCCCATCTCTTATGTGCCTGTCGACTATTTTTTCCAATAGTTTTTGCATAAAAGAAGTTAAGCTGATTGGACTGTAGGACTTAGCCAGAGCATACGTAGGTCTCCCCGGTTTTGGTATAAATACCACCTTTACCGCTCTCCGTCTGTTTGCTATTTGTGAAAGTGCTAGGCTCAATCTGAGAATTTCGCATAGAGGCTCTTTTAGCACTGCGTACTCTTTCTGTAGCATGATGTGATAGATTCCATAAGTTTCTGGCGATTTAAATGATTTGAATGTGTTGATTCCCCATTTCAAGTTGCCCTGATTGATTATAATCTTTGTTTTTTTTCAGTATTTTTTGTCTGCCTTTTTTTGGGAGTTTTATGTTCTTTTGGTTTAGAAATTCAGTCAGCACAGAGCCCGGAAAGTGTGTCTGCAGCAGCTCCTGCAGAGTGCCTTTGACCAACTTTGTGTGTTTTCCGTTTTTGGTCTGCAAGAAACCCAGTTTGGTCTTTGCTTAAGACGTTTTGGAGGCGCGAGCATGTAGAACCGTTTTGAAAGTCCTCACAGTGTCTCCTCCACAATCTTTTAATTTTTTATTATGGCTTTATTATATGCCGTGAGACTGGTTCTATATGCAGCCCAGTCACTGTTCTTCTTGGTTTTGTTGAACAGTCTTCTAGTAGCCGTCATTGCTAGAAGTGTGGTTGACAGTGCTACGGCAGCTTCCTTCAAAGGCGGTTTTGATGAAGTTGACAAATATGTTTGTCATTGTCTACAGCCTTTGTGATGTCTTTAGATAGACCCCGATTGTTGTATAGATCCCAGTTAGTTTTTCTCGGGTTTCTGTATTCCAAAAAAAGCGTTTTTTCAGATTCAATGTTAAATCGGATGTATGCGTGATCAGACAATGAAGGTTTGTCCGACACGTACCACTTTTTTATCACTTCACTCGCTTTAGCTAATGTTAGGGCAATAACGGGCGTTGGCATCGCATCCAAGGATCAACGGTGCTTCATCTCCGCTGCTAGTCAGCTGCAGTAGTTCTGCAGGTGATACGAGGTCCCTGTTGATCGTAGGCTAGGTAACCAAATCCGAGAATTATCTCTTTCTTAGGTCCCTTTCCTACTACCACCACCTTGGCTGTCACTAGATCTCTGAAACACAGGTCCCATAGTAGCATTAGATTAAGTACATGCTTTGCTAAAATGCATGTACGAGGCTTGCATATGGGTTGTGCTGCTAGCAGCCATCTGCCCAGTATGCTTACCCCTTTATCTCTCCCTTATAGATCCAAGGTTCTTGGATAAGAGCGATGTCAATACCGTGTTTGACAATATAAGCACTGAAGGCCGGAAAGCTACCCTGCAGTGATGTAGATTGATTTGCACAATATTTAACATTAAACTTACCATATCTATGATCTGAAGTTATTTGCCCTCCAATAAAATGTCTTTTGCCTATGTGCTAAGAAACCATTGTTTAGTTAACTCGTCCATACATACAATCTTCTTTTAAAAAAACATGCCTGAAACGAGGTGATACAGTGTGGCCAAGATAAAGGAGGCCCCGTGTACTGAAAGTGATATTGATCGTGTTAACTGTGTATTGCTCAGTGTTGTGTTGTCACATGTTAACAAAGGTTGTCAATAAGTTCTGCAGAATGCCATTTTCAATCGAACAAAGAGTGTTTATAGTTGAAACTTATTTCGAATGTAAATTGTTTGTAACGTTAACTAAAAGGTTCACCACAAAATATTCACATACTGCTGCTCCTGCTAAAAGTGTTGTCCAGAAAATAATAGCTAAATTTAGAGCTACTGGTTCAGTCGCTAACGCCAATCATCTTTTTTACAATTGAAGAGTTGAAAATGAACATTCGCAATACGATTGCATAAATCACGCTAAATGAACTGGCAAAAGTTTTCTAAAACATGTTAAAACGTGCTGATATGTGTATCTAAGTTAATGGTGAAGACTTTCTACACTTGCTGTAAACTATTCAACGTTTAGTATGTTGTTATTCGTAATATTCTGTATTTACTACTTTTAAATAAAAAAATTATTAAGTTATTCACACGGGACCTCTTTTATCTTGGCCACTCTGTACATGTCTATTTTCTATTTTGTCTATCCTATCCAAAATAGTCGACTTTACTGCCTCTGCTTTCTCAACGTTAAGGTAACATTCAAAGAACCCTTTCAAAATTATTGCTAGTGCAATGCCTGTAAGAGTGTCCCTGAAAATCCTTTTTGAGGTCCTTTTGTTGTCTTTGCTTTTCGCCGGTCATTTATGCGATTCCGGCATGCTACTACTGGATAGGTTTCGCTTTTGCGTCCTTGGTCTTCCCAAAGTGTTTTGTGCAAGTAGCTTACGCCTGGACGCCCCCCAAAAACCTAAGCTTTGCGGTTTTAACCATGCCTTTGCTAGCCGAGCTTGGATTCTCCAAAGAGTCCCCAATTGTTTTTGTTGTCACTTTATTTTCTTTCCCCAGAATCCGAGGAGCAGAATACCTTCTCAGTAGTGGAAGATTGCCAACAAGCGGTCCCTGGAGTATGTGCATTTGACGTTTCCATATTATTGATCTATCTCGAGTCCTTCCATTTTCAACCTCCTAGCAGGCATGCGTGTGTTGTCATCGTATTTCCAGTCTGGTCAGTTTTTGCTTTACGCCGGGTAATTTAATTCTCCGGTTCTCTCTGGGGACGCACCCATAAAGGAACTGACAAAACCGCAAGAGTAGAAGACATTTACGGTATTATATTATTATATAGAAACACAATGCTAAGCGCCCACTGCATTGCTATCAAGTTATAATAACAAACAAATACAATTTTTGAACAAACTATAAGCGTTCCACAATATGCTCTAAGCAAGCCAGAGGTAAAAGTCAATTTACTTTATCTCAATTCTCAGTTTCAGTTATATTAATTTTGGCATTGCAGTGTATAGGCTACAAACACAATTTCACCAATCATAGTTGTGCTTGTGTAAAAAGTTAATTTTATATCACCTGTTGCAATAGAAAACTGCTGGTGTGCTGCATTTCATTACAGTCTAGTTCAAAAGTTGGTAATACTCTTCTTTAACACAGTAGTTTTCAAAAAAGTTTAGGATAGTGGAGGGTAGTAGTTAAAAAGAGAACAATTACGCAGCCTGTCTATCACCTTTTGACCTTGTCGCAGAAAGAGCCTTGAACAACATTTTTACCTAGAGGTGCTTAAAACATCAGAAAGTTTCATTTTTGTCATGAGATTGGTAGCTTCCATATTCAAAGCCCTCTGTCACACGTGTTTTTTTCTTATTTTGTTCCTCAAATTTAAGACCCACTTAAATAATCTCTGTTGTACATATTTTAAATCATTAAATGTTAACTAAAAACTTTGATTGAGTTTTCTCACTGGTACGGCACTATTTAAAAAAAAGTCTTTAAGATTGATCACGCGTCTGGAAACAAACCAGTTGCAATCTGGTACAACCAAAACTAAAACAAAAACATCTTTAGCAGCCTAGCAACTACCACTAAACTCACAGCGGCACACTCGGTTAGCTCAAACAAAAACCAACAAAACCAATAAAATGCCGTTAAATACTCAAAAGTAAACTTTCAAACCAAAAACATTATACGACAATTCCACAAACTAAAAACTTACAGAAAACAGACAAAATTGTTTAATAATAAAATACCTTTTCAGTTTTCTCCATCAAATAAATTGTAAAAGAAAATAGCTATTAATTACTTTAGTTTATGCAAAATCACCAAAGACAAAAATAAGTTGCAGTAAATGCATTAAATGTGCAGACAGTAATACTCTATAGCCCAAACTCTTTGACAAATTCCAAAGCAACTATATGAAAAAAGTTCTTCAGTCCCTCCAGACCACGGTCTTGTATCACTTATTGACAAAATCTGAAAAACAAAGACCACTACTTTGCTGATACTTATCCAAATTTATTTGCAGTCTTACGTGTTGCATGTATTATTTAGTTTCTTCAAAATACTTTTCAGTTCTGCGTCACTGGAGATTAAAATGATGTCGTCTGTAAAACGTAGGTGGTTCAAGTACGACTAGTTTATATTTATTTTCCCATGTTAGATGTTTAAAGAGTAAATAATTTTGAGGAGATGAGACAAACAACACTTTGAATTTGAATTTTGTTTTTCGTCAATTTTCATTTAGAAGGATGCATCGTTATAAATATGTATTCAGGATAGGAAAATATTGTAATTATATTCTGGCTCCTTCCATAGCTCCGTCCATGTTTTGATTAAACTAAAGTCATTTCATAAATCTACAAAAACCAGATGTAAAAAGATCTCTATTAAAAACCGTATGGTATTTTATGTAATCTGTTGTGCTGTAGCTTTTACTAAACACTGCTTGCTCAACGGGTTGGTATGCGTCGAGTATGTTAGTAAGATGGTTGGTTATTATTCTTGTGAAAAGTTTGTGTAACTGTAAAAAAAAGCCGATTGGTCGGTAGTTGTCCACCTTTATAATAACACCTTTTCTAAATACTACAATAAATACAAGCATTTGTTAAGTAGTGTTTGGATTTCTACTTCTATTGCTTCCCCTCTTATTTTTGGCTCAAAACTAATCTATTTTTCTGGCAGTATTATCTCGGGCACATTTTCTGACCCTGCATTTTAGATCTTTGTTCTAATATTTAGATTGGAGTCTTTTGATTTTGATGTAGTATTATGTAAAAGTTTTCAATCACTTTTTTGTGACAAACAATATTTTAGTCTTGGTCTTGGTTGGTTTTTTTACTTTGATGATTTTTTGTCTGCCAGTCAACAATTTAGATCTTAGGACCTTCATATAAAGGTTTTCTTTTTTAATCGTGTTATTCAGATTTTTATATTCTTTTGTTGTTCGATTAGTATTTCTTTTTCTTTTCATCTATTTGCTATTTTGCGCATATTTTTTCCGTTTCTACGTACAATGTAAGTCTGTTTTGATTTTGTGTGGTAGCTGATTGAACTCCAACCAACCCAATCTCTTACTGATATTCTTCCTACTCCACTACGTATTATTAATAATAACAAATCCGTATTCCTAGCCGCTTTACGACTGCAGAATTCATTACCTCAACGATTTGTCTCCAAGACCCGGACCTTTCATACTCCCCTACAATGAAATTGTAGACATTCATTGATTATATTTCAAAAAGACTAAAAAACTAGCTACAGTAAACCAACCATTTAACACATTCCATGGGCTAAGCTACCATGGAATGTGTTAAATGTGAGCGCAAGAAAAAGATCCTAAAACGTGCGAAATCCTGAGATTAATAGAGCAAACAATATTTTGTGTTTACTAAATTACCTATTATACCGGCTAATTTATGTTTGGAGTAGTATAACAATTATATTTTACCACTTATACTTGTGTTACCAACCAGCAGAGACGGAGCTACCTGTAAGCAAGAGTCTGCAATGCGGAAGGGCCCACAAGCATAGGGGGCCCTCCGAAAATTATTTCAAAACCTGGGGCCCTCCCAAAATTCAAAATTTACAAAATAGAAGTTAAATAAATGACAAAATTGTATTTTTTTTTTCAAAATTGTCTATGAGCCCTTTTCAATGTTTTGCGATGGGGCCCAAAAATCTTAGCTCCGCCACTGCCAATCACAGCTGCCTTTGAATATGTAATTGCAAACACAAATATATACTTATAAACCCAACAATTGTCTAGAAAAAGTAGTTACTACTTTTATAATCGATTACGGGACTCGCATCGGAATCCATAGCCGAGCATCGAGAAGTACAAGCTATGCGGCTCTCGAGAAAACGATGCGAGTCCCCGAATCGATTATAAAATGCGAGTCCCCGAATCGATTATAAAATACGAGTCCCTGAATCGATTATAAAATGCGAGTCCCTAAATCGATTATAAAAACTGAGACGGACATAGAAATTATTATTTTTAATACAGTGTGTTGTTTTGTTTGCACTAAATTTATATATCGATAAAAATTATATTATTTATTTTATATTTTAACTTGTGGTTCCATTCAACGAAACTATACTATTTATGAACTATACTGAGCCCACTGAAAAAAACCAAAGATATTGGAGAGAATAATCATAAATTTGCACACTTGTATTAGTTTTTATGCAAAGCATTTTATGTATAATGACTTTTATTTGGGACGTGTGAAGTTGACCATTTTTGTTTTTTTTTAATGAAAAAATAAATTAAACTGATTATTTATTAATAATAACACACTTATTTTTTAAATAATTTAATAACGCTTCAGTTTTCAACAATTCTTAATGCAAACATGATTTTATCGTTAACAGAGATTTTTATACTCTCGATCTTGAATATCAATAATGCAGCGTATATATTTTTTGATTTTCTTGAATTCATTATTTATTTTTAAATAGATAAATTTTCAAATTTAAAACAGCTCGTGTCGGCAATGAATCGAGTTTATAATGACCTGAGTTGTCAATGACTCGTCTTCAAAAATGACTCGAGTTGTCAATGACTCCAGTTGTAAATGACTCGAGTTGTTTAATTTAATGACTCAAGAATCTCGAGATGTTTTAATAATCGATTAATGACTCGAAGTTTGCCCATCACTAATAGATACTGTAAATTGACTAGTTTAAGGGCACGGTATTTTGAGTGTCATAAAACTTTTTAAAATCAGTTTTCAGAGAATAAAATTTCCAGGGACATGATGAGTATCCAAAATGTTCAATTCATTATTAAATTTTAAAGATAAATTGTTGTTTTTGTTGAAATTTTTGTCTAAACTTTAATACTTCATTACACCGCAAATTTAATAATTTTTAATGTGCTATAAGATATTTTATTCTAAAATAACAAATTATAGTTCTGCTCAAAGTTCTGATCGTATGATAAAAAGTAAAATTTGAAGTTATTAATTTCACCGCGTTGCGACTGCTACACTTTCAAAACAATATACATAAACATAACTCGTTTAAAGAATTCTTTATTTAAATTAGAAATTAATTAATAAATTAATATTCTCCTTATCATGAATTGTCGGCATATAGTTAAATTGAAATAATAAAAAAATTAATAAATATTATCGTTGACTTGTATCTCGAGGTCGATACACTATACCACGACTTTTCATTTCTCTAACAATTCCAGCTGGTAATCGTCCAGAAACTGAAATTGCATAAACTCCTTTGCAGAAACGATCTGCAAAAAAATAAAAAATTTAATAAATATTGAAATGTAATAAACGCTATAAACTTACTAATACGTTGCCATTTGCACACCCAACTATCCTCTGGACTCATTACTGATATCATCCTAAAACAATACAATTATCATTTCAGTAAATTTTCTATAGACAGATGACACAGATCACATTACTTAATTAAAAATTACTTTCTTAAAATAATATTGTCTGTATAATAATGCTATTATGATAAAATCGCGTTTGTTTTAACTAAACACTTTGAATCTGTAAGTAAATCTTTCAAAAGAATCCTCGTCATTTAACTGAGAAAGTACCATATTGGTACAGGTTAGAGAATTCTATTCAAGATGCATATCAAGAGAAAAAACATCTTGTAGTGTTTTTCAACCTAAAACAAGCGTACAATATGACAGATATGGAACCCTTCAAAGGCCGCCTTCATAAGAACATTATTTTTTAATAAAGATTAGAATTTCATATTAAAAAATAATACAGGTAAAATCTATTCCACACATTAAATTCTATTCTCTTAGACGAATGGTTATACAAACATATATAATTATTCCAATCCATTTTAATATTAACCAAAGAATAAACAACAAACGCATCATAGATGATGATAAATATACGAAATATTTTTTTTTAACAAAGAACAATTTTTAACGTTAGTAAGTTGCAATGTATGTGCATGTATGCATTATCTATGCTTATTTTATTTAATTTTTTATTTAGATATATATATATATATATAGGTTAGTAATTGAAATTGTCAAATTTTAATTAAGTTTTAAATCTGTTTCTTTTTGTTCCTATTTCGCAATTCTTTTATGTTCTTCACAATTAACATTTTTAGCACTGAGGAAGGAAGCAGAATAGCTTCCGAAACGTCTGCTACGAGATTTTTGTTGACCAAATGATAAAATAAACATTTAAAAAAAAAATTAAATTGTCTATATAATCCATCCCTAGTGGAAAACATTTTCCTAATTATACTATATTAAGTTTTATTAGATCAGAAAAAAAACCGTATTGAACAAATATTAAAAACAATACCAAAGAGTCGGATTAAAAACATAAAGTAATTCTAGTTAAATGCTCATTTCTGGCAAAACTATAACATTATAGCTTGGATAAAATAAAAAACACTTAAAGCATATTACTAACCATGTAAACTGCCGATTATAAGAATAAATGCCATCATTCAAACTAGAATCGTAATTTCACTTCTTATTAAATTTATACAATTCAATACATGTTGAGATTGTAAACCACTTTCATCTAAATAACATATACATGTTATATATTATATAGTATACCAAATTCAAATCCACGCTGGACTAAAAGTATGTAAACAAAACCGCATGATAAGCAAGCCTGCAAGCGATTGGTCATCAGCATGGAGCTTGGCTTCTCAATCCAGACCCCATTAATTGAGATTTTATTTATTTAGATGTGCACATGAACAAGGCGTGCATTTGTTTACTTTTAGCCCAGCGTGGATTTGAATTTGATATAATTACTCTATATATCTCATGTTACTTGCAATATATAAGTAAAAGTTGGCTTAATGACATTTTTCTCATGACTATGCAATAAAACACCACTACTGGCTCCATCAGCAGTCAGTTAAATAAGCCTATAGACATAATATAAGTAAACAAAATTTGCTAAACTTACCCATCAAAATTTGAACTTGTGCAGTCATAAACATTGTCACGATTATTTTTCATTCGCAGAAATTCATCACAGTTATCACATCCATCATACTCAAATTGATCAAAAGTCTGCAAGCAAATATTTATTAATGAAAATTACTTAGATCTTTTTTTATAAAAGTAACATTTTTTTTGTATAATATAACCTAAATATACTGAAAAACATACCTTAATTAATGAGCATACTAAGCAAGCTCTTAATCCTCTTAAATCTTTAGGAACAGTTTCCAAAGTCATATTTAATTAATTCAGATAACAAGAAATTAATATTTTTGTGTTTTGTAATGTTTTTTTCGTTTAACAATTCTTGTAATGGTGTCAATCAAACTGAAGCTAGCAAATTAGCAATTAACATAGAAAACGAAGTTAGCTGCATTCTGCAAACAAAGTTTAGTCCAAGGTGTATTCTTATAAGGTAGTCTCACGGCCAATCACTTGTGATTTTTATAACAAATGTCAAGTGGAAAAATATTAACTAAGATAGAAAATATAATTATAAGTAAAATTAATAATGGCATTCCAAGACAAGTTTACGATAGAAGTGAATATTTCACCTAAATTTATATAAAAGCTTTATAAGTATAAAGTGAAATTACTTTAATTAATAAAAATACACTCTTACTAGTGTGACACTATCTATAATTCTTTATTGAATTATAATATAATATATAAAATTTTAAATGAAACTTTAAAAGTCTGTAAAATGCACAAATGTTCATCAATTTTATTGTATGTTTAGTTTTTCTGTATAATAGATGCAAAACATGCACGCATTAGAAGTTTTAACCAAATAGTTGTGTTATAAGAGGGTTGCTATTTATGTATTGAGAATAGAATAAACAAATAAATAAATTTTATCAAAAATATTTTTATTGTTTTTCAAAATAATTGCCTTTAAAATATATACACTTTTGCATGCGATTGAACCACCACAGTTTATCTTTAATTACTGGAAAAAAAAAATCATTAGGTGCCAGGTTGAAGCTGTAAGACAGATGACCCATCAATTCAATCTTTTGTGTGTCCAAATACTCGTTTGTTTCATGTGATGTGTGTGAGCTTGCATTGCCGTAATGCAAAATGATTTGTCGTTTTGGATTGTTGTCTTTCAATTTACCAAAAACTTTAGTCAAACAAATGGTTGTATACCACGCTGAATTAACCGTTATTTGACTTTTAAGAGCCACAGTTGCCAAATGCCCGGTTTTCGTGAAGAAACACGCCACCATTTGCTTCTTAACGCTTTAAGAACGAACAACTTTTGTTGGCTTTTCTTTACATTGAAACACCCAAACTGCTGATTGGTTTTTTCTTTCTGGCTCATATGCATAAATTTACGACTCGTCACTTGTGACGATGCTGATACGGCTTTGGATGCACTACAGTTGTATTTTGTAATCATTTTAGGGCACCAATTAACACGAGAATTTTTTTTGAGCATCTGTCAACAATGTAAAATGTAAAATCCAATTTTTACACAGCTTCTAAACACCCAAATGTTTGTGCAAAATCTTATGTATGTTAGTTATACCAATGCTTAAACATGTCTCGATTTTGAGATATGTCACATGACAACTTTTTTTTAATTTGATTTTGCACAGCATCGATATTTTCTGGCACAACCACTAATTTTGGACGTCCGTAAGCAAACTACGGCTACGTTTAAATTTAGTGTACCAGCGATATACAGTGGCTGTGAATGGCGCTTTATTGCCAAAAGTTGAATTCAGTTGATTAAAGCACTGTTCTTGAGTTAGAGCACCTCGAAAGTCATAATAAATTATAGCTCAAACATTTTCGCGACTTAATTCCATCTTTTGGCCAAAATGAAATTTTCAACTTATTTTAAACAACACAAATAGTGCTTGCACGTCAAAACGTTCTGAGTACGTATAATGTCAAACATGTCAAACTTTACGATGGCAATGTCAGATTTTACCTGGCAATACCAGTGTTGCCAGTTCTCAATACATAAATAGCAACCCTTGTATTATAACTGCTTTTCTTCCTTATTCCAATATCTAACATATATAATTTAAGATATAATTATCATTAGTTGGCTGTGTTGATTGCTGTGTTCCGATACTCAAATTGCAACTGTTAACAAAAATGTTGTGAGAGACTTTTATGTTTTTGTCAAGCACGTTTTGCTTAGATTACACCAGCACACTCACTTTATAATAATATAACAATTTGTTTGAAAGAAATTGATAAGACCAAAGGTAGCAAAAATACATTAAACTAATTTGTTTTGTTAAGGATTTACTAAGTCCTTCTCTGCAATATAAACCTTAATTATTATATTTTACACAGAAGCAAAACAATTGTTTTGAACTGCCGTTTAAAGTAGATCTAATTTTCTATTCTAACTTGTGCACTTAATGCTTAGTTCTATTGTCCCCCCTGCGGGAGGGGGAGGTGCAAAAGAATACTTCCGCTAGCCCCTTTGCTGGTTGTAAAAGGCGACCAATAGGCGAGGAGATAACCTCGTTAAAAAACCCACAGTTTGTCTGGAACAAGTCAAACTTATTTGTGAGTTAAGTTAATTTTTGACACAATTTACCGAACATCTTGTAAAACTCACCTGCGTGTTTGCCGTGCGCGGTGACCCGAAAGCCAAGAAAAGAGGATCCTGGTAGTTGAAGGGCTAATACTCAGGTTTAAAAGAGTGTTAGTTCCAACACACTGCTTTGGCCTTAGCTTCTGGTTAAACGGGAGGTTAAACCTAACTCAGCTTTAATCAATCGGCTTGTTTTGTTTAACGTTAGAGTAAGGAATTATTTATGTGGTGATAGATGAAAGGTTCATACTGTACTACGGTTGGAGCCCGATAGTATTCTGTGTGTTTGCGGAAGTCTTTTATTTACATTCATGAAACCTATATCGTTTGATTAGCCCTGGCGACTGCATCAGTTTGTAATGTAGCGTGCTATATGTGGCTCCGTGGAGGTTGGGAAGATTGAGCGATGAAACTGACGGAGTTTATTATGGTAGATTCTAAACCTCCAACAAAACGATCTTGCCCGTTTACGGACGAGAGAGCTAAAGAAGATAGTATGAGTACAAGTAGAAAGTTTGTTAGATATTTAATTGTTAAATGTTCTGAAAATTTCCAGAATCTAAAGGAGGTATCCCCCCTTCTTAATTCATAGGACCATTTCCAATATTATTAACGGAACCTTAAAATCGTGTAAAAAGTTAAGAGACGATTCTTTGCTTATTGAAGTAAAAGACAAAATGCAGAGCAGTAAAATGCAGGAATGCACGTCGTTAGGTAATATTGCGGTGACAGTTGAGCCGCATAAATCCTTAAATATTTCTAAGGGAGTTATTTTATGGTATGAGTTGTTATACACAACTGTTGACAAATGCAAACAAGAACTGGCTTTGCAAGGCGTTATTGATATCAAAAAATTAACCCGTAGAAAGGATGGTAAGGTCAGAGATACAACATCTATGATTTTAACATTTAATTCCGAACGGCTCCCAGATGAAGTTAAGGTAGCATATGTTACTCGCCCGGTTTGCCCGTTTATTCCTAACCCAATGAGGTGTTTCCAATGCCAACGTTTTGGACACACTGTAGTTAGGTGTCCAGGTGTTGCAACATGTGCAAAATGCAGTAAGGAGAAACATGACCAAAAATGAAGGAGGAAAGAAAGATAGCCGAGATCAGAGTAACAGACAAACTCTCTTACTTTGATGCTCAAAAGAAGTATAGAGCAATTACGGCTTTTACCTTTTCTAGATTGTATGCTACAGTTGTTGAAACGCCTATTGTTTAACAACCACCAATTATGAAATTTACTGCCATTGCAGAAACTTCTTTAAATAAAAACAAGGACTCTAATGTGAAGGGTCAAAAACCGGTTGCGGGCCCATCAGGCTCAAAACCAAAACTGACTACGGCCCAATCCAGTCCAAGGTCACAACGAGTAGGACTTCAAGCAAAACCACTCAAGATGGGGGCTTATTTAAAGCCTAAACCATCTAAGGTATTGGCTCGTATCGGGCCAAAACCAACTAAGGTTGCAACTTCCAAGTCAAAGCCTAAACAGGCAAAGGCTCAGTCCGAGTCAAAGCCTGCAAAGACGGCAGCTCAATCTAGGCTATCGCTACCTGAAGTGCAGGTTTTTAGCAATATTGCGCACACAGACCCCAATATTGACGTGTCGTTAGAGTCGATGAATGTGGAAGTTCTTTCCGCGCCATCTACTCTGACAGATGAAATTATGCCAATTAGTGAGAGTTCTACTCCTTCAGACGATAATTCAGAAGTTAAACAAAAAAACGCTAATAAACAAAGAGTTAAAATTACATTCGCAACATAACATTAAAAATGGTTTTAACCATTATACAATGGAACTGCAACGAATATAATTCACACTAGGAATCCTTTAAAATATTATTAGCCAAAAATTTACCTATCTGCGTTTCCTTACAAGAAACAAATTTTAAGGTTGAATGTTCTGTTAATCTTCGTGGTTATACTATTTATAGAAAAGATCGTGCAAATATTGATCGTGCTCAGGGTAAAACGGCTTTATTGGTTCGTGATACGGTTTTTAGTAAAGAACTTCGTGCATTAGAAGCAGTAGCCGTTCAACTTCATATCCTTTTCTCACTGACCATTTGTTCAATTTATATTCCGCCAAATGTCAGTTTGGACATTCGTTTGATTGATCAATTACTTGAACAACTTCTGTCCTCATTCCTGCTAATGGGCGATTTTAATGCTCATAACACTATGTAGGGCTCAAGTTGAACTGATGTGCGAGGTCGTACCTTGGCCAATTTTTTTTCAGAAACGGATTTAGTTATCTTAAATAAAGGTAACAATACCTACTTTTCCGTGGCCAATAGATCATTCTTGGCTATTGACCTTACCATTTGTTCTCCAAGTATCGCAGCATTGCTGGATTGGGAAGTCTCGGAATATCTTTATGATAGTGACTACTTTCCCATATTCATTCGCGTGCTTGGTCATGTAATTAATGAAAACCGTCATCAAAATTGGAGAATAAAAAATGCCAATTGGAATATGTTTGTTTAAGTGTTTGATTACGATGACAGTGTCCAAGCCACTATCGACGAAAATATTAAAACTTATACCGATTTTATTATACAGGCAGCACATGGCAACCTCGCAGAGAGCCCGTTCCTTGGTGGAATTTTGATTGTGAGCAAGCTAAACTGAACAAACGCCGTTCTTTTTGTAGATTTAACCACTCTCTAACAATAGAGAACCTATTACTTTATTTGAGGTACAAAGCTGTTGCTCGAAAAAATAATTACGATGAAAATTTCCGAGATATTAAAATTAACATGGAGAAAAACGTTCTGTCATTTGTCTTTGCTGAAAATAAACTATATAACGCACCGTTTAGTGTTTGGGAATTTGACTCGGCATTATCTGAAGCACACAACACTGCTCCAGGTGTCGATTCAATACACAATGCTATTCTTAAGCAATTAAGTCGCTCTGCCAAACTTTAATTGTTGGCACTCTATAACCGGATATGGTCAGCAGGGTATTGTCCTGAGTCGTAGAAACTTGCTATTATAGTACCAGCACTTAAACCTGGTAAAGATAAAAAGCTTCCGACAAGTTATAGGCCTATCTCTCTAATTAGCTGCTTATGCAAGTTACTAAAAAGAATGATCAATAAGCGTCTTACTTGGTTATTAGATTCAAGAGGTTTAACTGCTGACATACAATGTGGTTCAAGGCGTCATCGTTCTACGACTGATCACTTTGTTCGGTTGGATACAGCAATTAAAAATGCTTTTGTACAGAATCAACATCTTGTCGCTGTATTCTTTGACATTGCGAAAGCATATGACATGACGTAGCAGTACAATGTTCTACAAACGCTTCATTCATAGGGTATTCGCAGAAGCATGGCATTGTTTATACAAAGCTTTTTAATTTCCCGTTCATTTAAGGTACGTGTAGGTGACAGCACCTTGGGCATACGTCAGCAACAGAATGGTATTCTTCAGGAGTCTATTCTAAGCGTGACATTATTTATGATAGCAATTAACGGCATAAGTTAGTTTATCAAGTATTCGATAAGCGGATGTATGTATGTTGATGACGTAGCTATCTATTGTGCCTCGAGAAACATGCCAACATTGAAACGTCAACTTCAGTTAACAATCAATCACATTTTGTACTGGGCTAACAACAATGGATTTACTTTTTCTACTAGTAAAACGTTGCTTATCCATTTTTGTAGAAGGCAAACCCCACACGGTAACCCTTTATTATATCATGGGGGAGAACCTATTTCTGTACAGAATAGTGTTCGATTTCTCGGTGTCACATTTGACCGTGCGCTGACTTGGCGTCCTCATTTAATAAATCTGAGATCAAGATGTGTCCCGGCACTAAACTTGCTCAGGTCGTTGAGTGGAAAGTCATGGGGAGCGGATTGGAAAACAATGCTACTTATGCATCGCGCTTTGGCGCGCTCAAAACAAGATTATGGTTCCATAATCTATGCTTTGCATCGGTTACTGTCAATGGACTCACAGGCATTTGTTGGCATCGGAGGACAAGAGTGCCCCTAGTTAGTGATATTTGTAACGTCATATTAACTGTTCGTCATATCTTATTGGATTGTTGGCAGTTTTCGGAACAAAGAATTGCGTCTGAATTATTACCCAGTTTGTCGATTGTCTTGGGCGATTAGATCGTTGAAGTCGATCGTCTGCTCAAATTTATTCAACTGAGCAAATTGGGTGTATGGATATAATTGTTAATTTATTGTGATTATTGTTTGTGTATCGTAAAATCTAGCAGTGTTTAGGACCTTTTACACTCTAAACACTGTTGGAATTATCTAGTCATTTTTGCTATAGTCATTAAAGTTTGTGAATGTTTATTTTATCTTTGTTGTTTATTTATTTATTTATTTATTTAATTTTATTTTTTAATATGCCATTTTACAGCATATTATTTTACACTTTTTATAGTTAGAGAAAAGAATCGGCGTTAATAGTCTTCTTAGGCTGATACGCCAAAAATCTAAACCAACTAGCTTAGTTCTATTGTACTCTTATTGAAATTTTCTAAAAAACGTTGTATGCAAACTATAACGTAAAGTCATCTAAAACCCGGGTTGTTATATAATTGTGCTTTAAATGCATTGTGTGTATTTGCTTTTAGTATAATGTTAAGATTTTTTAGTGGTAGTGTGGTCCAAGGTTTGGGTTCATACATTTTGAAAGTTGATCCTTTGCGCGCCAATTTATGAGTTTTAACGTTACCTATTGTATTGGAGTGCTCTTTCACCGAGCACAGCTCAATGCTATTTGAACAAACCTTGATGTAATTTTAAGCTTTTTTATAGCTAAAATTGCTACTTTGCTGTCCGTTTTTACCAGATATTTCTCGGGTTACTGTTTCTATTACCCAATGCCGCTATTGCAGCCTAAAGAATAGTCGTATGTGTTTTAGTAGTAAAGATATTGAGACGTTTAGTTTTTTGGAGTAAATTTCCGCTCCAAAACCTTAAAGAATTTTTGCGCAATTAGTGTAGATTTAAAAGAGTTTGTTTTTATTTACTTTTTGCTTTTGTTGTTTATGTGTGTGTACACTGTAGAGTCTTTTAAATACAAAATATAGTGGCATAATATTTGTTTGCGCTTTTAGTAGAGGTGTTTTTTTACAGCTTTTTTTCAAGAGAGAACAGTGTTTACTGGTTTTTCCAGCAATGTACTAAAGTCCGGTTGCATTTAGATGCAGTGCTGCAAGTGTTACAGACACAGCGTTGCTTTAATTGCTGCAGTGGGCGTTGTTTGCATACCGTCTGTTGCACTTAGGCATGTCGTTCGTTCAATTGGTTTATTTGGTTTGCTTACGTTTTCAGATTGGTTCTTGGACACTACTAGTGCCCCATAGGTGAGCATAGGTTTTATGGCAGCTGTGCCTAGCTTACTATCTTTGGAGACAGTCCACATGTTTTGATAACAGTTTGTCTACATTTGCTAGAACGATATATACACTTTTTTACATCTTATGTTTAGGCTTGGTCCTCATGGCTTGGTATCAAAAATTACACCAAAGTATTTTACTTTAGTTAACAGCTTTAATAGGGTGTTTAGAAGTTTTGGTAGATTTAGTTGGTCAATATTACCTTTTTGGTAAAGAAAACTAGTTTAGTTCTCAAATTTGCCACTTAGCAAAGTCGTTATATTATCTGCGTATCCAATTGTATAGAAATCACTGTCATTAAGTCGTTGAATTAGATTGTCTACTACTATATTCTATAGTAGTGCTGAAGGCAGCCTCTGTTAACCATCTTCTACTACTATTGTGTCAACTACAGCGACTGTTACGGCTTTTTTCTCTAACATGTGTTTTTATCCATCTACTAATTGTTGGATTAACTATGTATTGAAAGTGCTGTATTTATTTTATAAAAAATAGTTTTATCAAATACATTGGTTTGACCATTCATAGTATCATGGGGTTTGACCATAATGCACGGATTTTATGCTTAGTTGCATTTTACGTAGGTCACAAAAAAATAACAAATATTTTCTGACGCAAGAAAACATTTTTTTGTTGATTGCCGGAGAAAAATAAGCATTACGGGTCAGTAACTAGACAAAACAATTACAACTATTTACCTACTAATAAGTTGAAATTGACGCAAACAATCTATTTCAGAAAAATAAATAAGTAAGTAAAAACAAAAATTTTATAGCTTTTAATTATTATTTTAGGATTTTAATTACCTAAGCAAAATGTGTATATGTTTTATGGCAGTCGCTAGGTCCGACACACGTTAAATTTATCATTACAAAGATAAAGCATTTTTTACGTTATATTATTGCTTACTATTGTAAAGTTGATAGGCAATTTTTGGCCAATTTGCTTACTATAGTAAGTTGGCAAGCACATAAAACAAACAAAAAATAGCGACGCTGTTTAGAACATTTACTACGCTTTACCTAATCTCTGATGAAGTTCAGTGTGCAAACACAACAACGACTTTTGTTTTGATCATAGCATTGTATCATCGTTTATTGCTCAGCTTTCTGACTTCAAAACACTGCAGTTGGTACTTGGTACTCTTGCTTATTGCTCTAATTTTTGAACAAAAGTACTAAGCTTAGAAGCCCATGTTGTGTCCGCAGCCTAATTGTTGTAAACCGCTGACAGATACAATTTAAACTATTATATACTATATGTATTTAAATTTGTTAGATGTTTTACTAAATTACTTTAATAATAATATCTTTTTTTTCTCTTGTTTTAAGCTTTGCTTTTTTCATCTCTGCTCTCCAGTTGTCTTGCGGTACTTTCGTCCAGCATTCTTATCATTTTTTTTGTGGTCTGCTGAATAGTTTGCGTGTTTTTGGTCTACCGTTTTTTGCTATTTTTACTAAACAGTAATCGTTCATTCTCGTCACGTGTTTATTTCATGATTTTTTGTTTTAATTTATCCATTTAACTACATCTTGTGTCGCATCTTTGTTGTATTTCAGCAATTGGTATTTGGTTTCTTAGCGTATGGCCGGTTATGTTTCTTAACACCCGCATCTCTGTTGTTCTAAATGTAGCTTTTGTTCTTTTAGTTTTAGCATATGTTATTACCAACCGAATATATGTTTTGTATATTTTTACCTTGGTTTCCTTGTTTACATGTATATTATTTCAGAACATATTTTTGGTTCCTTTCTTCCCCCATTCGGTATTTATTTACGGTTACTTATTACGCCAAACTCATGATTCATGACTTGTTTAATTAGGTAGTCGTTTAATTAATTAATAGGTTTTTGTTATATTTAGTGATTTGGTCTTCTGAATCAAAGTTTTTATATTATATTGGGTAGTCAACAAATAAAACACAAGTTGCATGTTTTGTAGATTCTTCTTTTTGATTATTTACCTTTTTTTTGTTTGTTTTTAGTTGCTTAGATTTTTTAAAGTATTATCCGGTCTATGATGATGTTAAATAGAATAAAACTTCTCCTAGCTATTTTATTGCAAATATGGCATTAGTATTTGTTTTTTATGAAGCTTTGTAGTTTTTTACTAATTAATTATATATTCTTTGTGAGTGAGTGAATAGTTTTATAATGTTGCTTAGTAGTGTTAGACCCTCATATTTAAAAAGGTTGTTCAGTACATAGCTTTCACAAGTGATGTGTATATTTTAATAACTTCTATCTCTAAGGGTAAAGTGTGGTTTTTAGTGATTTTTTGTTCTTGGTACAGATTTTTAAGTATGCTTTTCAGGTCTTGTTTTTTGCGTCTCAATAGACTCCATATATATTTTTTTATAATTATATAAGTATTTTTATTTCTGTGGTAAAGTTAGCCCAAGACTCCGTTTTTAGTTCTTTGATTCTCGCACACACTCTGTTTCTGACTATTTTGTTGTGGGTATATCCTTGCAATGTTCTGTTGATTAAAAACTGTTTCTTTTGTGCTTGCTAGTCTACAACTAGTTTTAAGGGGTTTGATATGACCAACAGCTTATTAGGTGACTTTGAAACCAACCTGGTAGATAAAGAGCAAGTTATTATTTTAGTCATATTTTAGGGACTGCTCGCATAGTATGCAAGGGCTCTACCATTGAGCGGTCACACCAACTAAGTATGCTTTTTGTTTTTTATTTGTTATTTCTTTAACTTCCATCAAGAACCATGGGTTTTTTTTTTAATTTTTTGCGTTATTGTTTAGCTTTTTCTCTTTTGAGGCTTCTTCCGCCGTTTTTTTAAGTTGTATTTTATTTTGTTTCAAGATGTTTCAATGTCTTTTATTTTGATGTTATTGTCATTAATCTTCTGCTTCAGGCGTGTATAGAATTCTTATGTAATACATATGTATTTCTAAACCAATGCTTAGTAGGTAAAAAATTATATTTTGTTAATTACATTTTATTATCAGAAAACAATACAAACATAAAATCGTAATTTTATAAAAATAAAAAAATGTGTCGACAAAGTTGTTTAATTTAATAGTACATTGCGGTACAAAGTCGGTAAGTGCTTATTTGAAAAATCAAAAAAATGTAAGACGTTTTTTTTTAGAATTGTATTACCAAAAACAAAATTATTTCAAAGATTGATTAAGCTGCTATATACATTTTTAGTAATGAAACGAGGTAAATAAAATTCAAACGTCAAATTAATTTAAATTAGCAAATATTAATTCAATTGAAGGATTGATGTAAATAGTAGTCAAAATGAGTGAGTGCGACGAACAACAGCGGACATTAAAGAAGCCATTAATGTTGGATGTCAATAATTAATTCCAAAAAAATTCTGCCTATAAAATTTTTCAACAATTTTTAAATAAAAAGAACTAACAAATCACAAAAAAACTTTAGTGGCATATATTGTTCTTTGCAGTGCAACGTTGAAATGGGGATATCTACTATTATAATTCTTCATTATATGTAATATTTAATTACCGTGCAAAGTTTCACCTTTTATAAAGTCATTTTACTACCCCGGTATTCACCAACGGCACCTGTCCCAACAAAGGCGTGACTGACCGTAGTATGTTAATGTGTACCACTACTAAAACGACATTAAAAACTAGCGTTTATACTTTTATAGGTTTTTTTTATCTTCAAACTCTTCATTTATAAGCTTATATTAAATAGTAAAGTCGTAGTTATCAATGACGTCACGCATTGTCCATGTCCTTCGTATGTCAATGAGCTAACCTACTCGGTCTATTAACCTTGCAATTGAACAAGATAAAGGAATTTTGAAGAATATTTGGCAAAATTGAAAACAAAACAAGTGTCAGGTGTCAGGTTTGTTTAATCCTTGAATCCTACGGACTGAACATTATTGAAACAGCTGACCATCTTACAAATAATCCTAAAATTAATAAATAACAAGTGATAAACACTAGCAATATAATCAAATCAGTTTAAAATGTTAAAACCCAAAGCATTATCTCAAGTCCTAGGTCAAGCAAACACTGGTGGAGTAGAAAACACATTGTATGTATTCTTATATTAACTATCAATCTTTATTTAATTATCTTTATTAATTTTAGATTATTAAGTCCAGTAGGATCACTTCTCGCATACAGTGGATATGGAGATAATGATGCTCGGGTTACCGCTGCTATTGCAAGTAATATTTGGTGTGCATATGAAAAGAATGGTACAAATGTATTCAGAGAGGATCGTCCACAGGTGATTTTGATGGAATGCATGGAAGGACGAATTGCAATAACACAAGTGGCACATTTGCTGCTATGTCTCTATGCTAGAAATAACGTTGGTTTTGGAATGTTGAAGGAAAAGGCAAATGCTTTAGCTTTATATTTGGAAGGGCCATTAAAACAATTGATGTCGTCCTGATCAACTACTCTACATTGAATACAAAAGCATTATACCAATTGATTTTATGTTTACTCTTAAGTAGGTGCTGTTCATTATATTTTATTCAAAACGAGTCTCGTTAATTAAAATTTGTTATCTAGTATAATATACCGTATTTGTTATTAAAGAGGCTGTTAATTATAAGAAAAATCAGTTCTCAATTACATCGAATTAACGGGACTCAATATAATAAACTTTCAAGTGTATCAAGAAATATAAATGCTCTATTCTTGGTGCTTTAATTTTATAAACATTTTATATATGTATATCTGAATAAATATTTATATAATAAATTAAAATTGTATTTTAATAATGATGGTGACATCTATTATATTTTTTTGTAATTACCACTCAATCCTAACCTAACTTAATGCTTGTTGTGCATGGTCTTTCATTTCTAAACATTTAAGATGAAACCTAAAACAGGAGCTAGTAATGTCAAGAAAAATAGGAAAGAACTGAGAAAAGAAATTTGCAAATCAAAGAAAGTGCGTAAGAATGATTATTACACAAATCGTAACCAAGCTGGTAAATTTGTGTTGAAACCACCAGTTGATGGAAGTGAAGATGAAGTTGATGCGGTTTCTATTGATAAAGCAGAACAAATCCAGAAAGTAAGTATTGTAAATATTATTACTATGTGTATCAGTAATTTTTAAATATGCTTAGAAGGAAGTTGACACCGTTGCAAAAGAAAAACGTGAGCAACGTAAATTAGAAGAACAAATGAAAAAGCAGAGGAAAAAACAAATGATAGATGCTAATATTGAGGAGGATCGTAATATTAAGAAATTAGAAAAACAACTTAAATTGAATAAACGCAAAAATAAGGGTGTACCAAAATCGTTTGCAGTTGATGGTTTAGATTGTAAGTATCATTTTAAACTTTTATACAAAAATTAAACGTTTCTGAATTGTGTGAAGATTAAAGATGAGAGACAAATCTAATTTTTCAAATATCATCGCACATTGAACTATAAAGATGTTTGAGTAATATTTCTAAAGAAAATGCTATGAAAAAGTGTGTGATATTGTATCTTAATGAATCTATCTAATGCTAAGTCCACAGTTCAATTTTATAAAATTATATAATCCACAATAATGGCTTTAACAACTTACCATTGACAATAGGTCTGTTCCAACATACGATTTGGACAGTTTGCAAACCGTTTAAACTATGCACATGAACAAATTACTATATAAAAGATTGCCTAAAAATGATAAATATTTGTTTGTGTGCATAGTTTGGATGATTTGCAAACTGTCCAAATCGTATATCGAAACAGACCTAATAAAAAACTAATTTTTCTGCAATAGATAAAAATAACAACACTTAAAATATTTTTATCTTATAATATATAATATACATATATTTTAGCATAAATTAAAATCCGGTCATTTTATATCAACAGATGCACAAAAGTTTTGAGATGAATATAAAATTTAGCTTAAATATAAAAAATCTTGTATAAAATCCGACAATCAAACATTAAAGTTTATAAAAATACATAAAACAATTAATGTTATAACATTCTGACAGTTACTACAAAAAACCGGAACATTTTGACCATTACTAAGAAACAATTAAAACATTTTGACAGTTACTGGAATATAATAAGTTAATAAAATTTCCATTGACACACACATATTATTGTATTCTTCAGGACGATCACTTAAAGACTACCTTTGTCTACTTCGGCTAATCCACTTTTGCTTGTGTTGTGAAATTAAATCAATTTTGAAACAACTAAACATAGAGCTTCTTTTGAATACTTTGACTTAATGAATGTAGACATTCTGTAATAGGTAGATTCCTTGGTAGGCTGTTTGATATCCTCAACGATTGATTTAGGAATGAGTTTGTTCATGACTTCTTTCAATTTGCTGCCGGCTATTTTACAGTTAATAATATTAACCATCTTTTTACAGATTAAACATATTGATAAGCCATATTTTTTTGTAAATTTGGTATTAAAATCTAGCTTTCTTAATAAAAAACTCTCCCATAATTCAAAAACTGAGATTGTTCTTCCAATTGGATGATAATAAACATATTCTGGGGCTTGTTGTTCAATGAAATCACTACAAGGTATAAGTGATTAATTTATCAGCTATATTTGAGAAATATTGATTGTGCTAGGTCTGTAAAATAAAGATATGTTAAGTACTACAGGGAGTTTATAAATGAATGGGATTATGTAATCACTTTAAGTATGCCGGCTTTTTAAAATTGTCCACTATACTATTTGTTTTGACAGATCATTTTTGACAGCTGTCAAGCAAACATGAAAATATATGAAAACATATAAATAGTGCGTTCGTTTAAGGAAAGTGGGGTTGGAGTAGAATAGACTGGATTGATGTGGATAGTTGTTAGAGTAAATACATATATCCGAACGCAATGTTGTAATTTGATTCGACGTCAGAAATTATAACCTTAAAGCTGACATTTAGATAAACATATACTAATTTTAATTTTAATTTATTTCTTAAAAGAACTATTATTTCTATTTCTATAAAAATTTAAAACACTTGATTATATTACACTAGTAATTTTATATTATCACCTATAAAACAAATTAAATTAAATTTTAAATTTTTTTTAAATTTTAATTGTTTGAATTGTTTGAATCAACATGCATTTATAATCGAATTAGGTTTTTTACATTTTTGCGACATTCTTTATATTTATTTTTAAATAATTGTAATAAAATTCAAATATGGCTGTCACTCCGTCTCACACGATCTCTCGAGGTTGTGCATGTGGAGTGGACACCATCATCTCCACTCCATCATATCCGAACGCTTAAGAACGTGCTCTTTTTGTTCTGTTTGACATTGCCGAACGCGTAAAGAGCAATAAGAGTTAAAGGAGCACGTGGAGTAGAATAAACGAACGCACCAGTAGTATAGTGGACAATTTTAAAAAGGTAGCTTATTAAAAGTGATTACATAATCCCATTCATTTATAAACTTGCTGTATATTAAATTCTTCCAAATTCAGTATTTCCCGAGACTCATCAGCTGCAAATATTGAAAGTCTATGTTCACAGATTGCTTAAAATCTTTCAATGTGATAGTTTCGGCAACTGTGGTTTCGTTGAAATTCAAAGGTATTTTTATGTTGTGACATATTAAGTAATTCCTTAATATCACATTTTGAAATTTAAAATTAAAAAAATAAATTAAAAAGGATTTAGATAATTTAGATAAATTTATAATCAGTAGTTTAGAATCAAATACATAAATACAATTGACAATTGGACTGAGTTTTTTATGGAATTGAAGGTGGGCATGGACATGGACTTACAATAAATAATTTAAATAAATTTAAATAAGTAGTACAAAAAAAAAATGGTGAGTTTACTATAAAAAATTTAGATGAATTTAAAGTTAGTTTATATTATAAAAAAATTACAAATTTACAATAGGATAATATTCTGAGACAGCTAAAATAAAATTTTGAAAATAAATTCATGCAGGTATGAAGGAAAAAAATCTTCGGATGTGCCTAAACCATGTCTTAATTATTTTCTGGTTTGCATCCACATGGCCTCTACATTTTGAGTGTGTATTTTGTTGTCTTCAGGGTCTATAAAATTTTCCTGATGAACAACTATCCGATGTGCTTATATAGCATTGTTAATTTCTTTGACGTTATAGTAGCTTCTCCACACGTCAGACATTATTGTCGTACATTTTTTGTGCCTCGTTCAATACCACAAAAAACCCAGTAGCCATCTCGATAGGAACCTCTATGGTACTTCCGGTGAAAAAATTTACTTTTGAATATTTCCAGTGTTGGGGTTTCCGTACTCATCAAACCCTCCCAACATCGTCAAATTATTTCCCAACCACACATCACACACATTTCGAAAAAAGTTATACCAATCAACAATGGTATGTTTGCTACTTTTAGAAATGTCAGCTTCATTAACAATGAAATTTTCAGGAAGCTCATGGCACCATCTATAAATGACATAAATGAGTTGTGGTAATTTTAATTTCGATTTAGAAAAAAAAGAATTATGGCGAACCGATTTACCTGCTTTACATCGCCCACACTTCCAGAAGTATCCGTCACTTCTTGCCGGCCGAGAATTAATTTTCATTAGATAATTGCAAGTTATGCACATCATGGAGTTATAAAATAATTTCCGCGCCGCTAAAAATTTTAGCGAAACCATTGGGCTATCATCTGTCAGTGCTTTTGCTAATTTTACCAGTGACCACTTTTTCGCTGTATTATAGTGTTTGCTCTTTTGAAGTTTTCTAAAGAATTGTCTTTTTTTTAATTGTTAATTTGTCGTCTGGCTGAAGTGGCTGCCAATGTATTGTTGGAAAGCTCTATTTTTGCTTTGGTTGGCTGGAGGTTCCTTCTACTGCTTTGAAGGTGTCTTAAGTGGTCTTGGATGGCCGATGATATATTGTTGGAGCAGTTGGCTGGAATACTGCAAATGTGGCTGCAAATGAAGGATTAGTGTTACGTTCTTGACCGGTTGAGGTTGGAGCCTTTTAGTTTGGCTGATTTTTTATGTCTTGGGTTTTTCCGACGAAGTTGTCGAATCGTAAAAATTTCTTTTTAATTTTTTTTAATATAGTTAAGGGAACGGTCTACTTGCCTGTGTGCGCTAATTGGGAGAATGGAGGCAGTGCAGATACTGACAAGGCATTGTATCTGGTCCACCAACACTGATATTAACTGTAATTATGGTTACATCAATAATCATGTATTAGACTAATGTCCCGAATTAATAAATGCCACAATTTCTTAAAATGCTCTGCCGGAGCTGGGGCTCGAACTTGGGACAGTTTATGCGCTGATGTTCCAGTTAAGCGTTTCACTCAACTGAGCCACTCTTCAGATTAATATGGCGCCATTTTTTGAATTAGCCAAAGCATGTCATTAGAAAAGTTACCGGATACGCATTTTGCGTACTCTCGATCTATCAGGTTGCCTGTACATGTTTTCTTTACGAGTCTTGATCTTTTGTTTTTCTTTCTTTTGTCTCAATAGTTTAGTCATTAGCTAACATTATAACTATTTTATTCTCTTTAGTAATTTTTTTTTGTCTAAATTAGTCTTATACTGTTCCTATTACTGGACTATTCTCACAATCAAAGAATATATGTCTCGCTGTTTCTTTGGTTTAACAGTAGCGCCATATATATATATATATATATACTATGTTTTCTACTTACCTACTGGAAAACATTTTTTATTAATTATTGTGTTCATCTATCCTTTTCTGTATTTTTTGCCATTCTACCTCTACTTACCTACATTAGTTTGAAGTATTTTTATTTCTACTACCCTGTACTGCGTTTGTTTTTTTTTAAATTTATCACTTTTTTTTCTGTAAATAGGGCAGCTTCTATTATCTGCTTTATGCTTACTTACTTTACAATTATAGTAATGTTCTTCACTTACACATATTTTAGAATGTCTATCTCTTCTGTTTGCTTCACAGTTTGTTACATTGCACCAAGTTGAGGCAATTTTATATCGAATTTATCGGTTCTATTTCATAATTCGTAATATTTATTTATTTGGAGGAGCTGGCTTTGTTCTTTTCCATCTTTACTTTTAGTTCATCACCACCACTTCTATGCTCTGTTCTCTGTTTGTCTTTACTTGGGGTGACTGACACGTACTTCGTCTCCACAACTTTTTCATCTTTTGTCGCTTGATTGATTCTCTCCAACATCTATGGAACAGGCCGGAGTATTTCCGGAGAGGGATTCTATACTTACGGTGTTAACTCTCCTGGTATAAATTATATTTGTCAGTCGACATTTATTCCTACTGACAGGTTTGTCGTTATTGGTAATCTGTTTTGGGATTTGGACTAAGGATGTAATAATAGGAGAGATGGAACGCTAGTTAGGAAACACTTTCCTACTTTTTCTCTACAATCCTGTTGGTTTACGTGAGCATTTCATTTTTTTCTACCACTTTCGGTTGCCTGGATCAAAACGACTTCTTCTTGGTGGTGTAGTAGCGAAATAGTTGGGAGCTATTATAAGGGTGTTGATTACGGCATGTGACTTTGGTTGGGTGTTGTTTCTGGCATTTTCTGCATTTTTTTTTTTAATGCAGATGCTAGCATGCGGCGGGCGTTCGTAGTCTATTCATGGTGATGTTGTGATGCTGTTCTTTTTATCTACGTTGTTTTAATACGTTTTTTGTGTATCTTAGAAATGCAGGTGAGCTTTCTCGAAGATGTGTTTTGATGTCATGGAGTGTGAGTGTTGTTGTTGATTTTGTCTTTGGGCTGGGGTTGGCGATGGTCAGTTTTAAGGCAGGACAAAACCACCTTGATGAGCAGCACTGCTGCGATTAGTTGCAGCGGCTGCAAACTCGGAGTTGACTTATCTATGCGTTCATGCTAATCTTGTAATTTATCTGACATTTGTCTGCAACAGTTAATTGCTTAACGAGAGGTCAGATGATAATTGGGTTATGTGAGCGTTTAATTATAATTAATTTGAAGATTTTTTTAGGTAATGTATATGCCGGGACAATACATGTGTAAATAAGTGCTAACATTTTTTGGTTATGTGCACGAATCTGTCAATTGCGAATAGATATATTAAATGGATGACAACTACAACTCGACTGCTACACTTGAGGTGTCGAGTTTGAGTCCTCTATCTAGAAGCTTAGTTTTTTTGATTAAGAAAAAAAGTGTTTTGATAAGTACGCTTTCTTTCGGATAAGAAGAAAAACTATAGTAAGTTTTGTATACTGCCTCGATGTTACGTACACATTAAAGAACCCAATCATTTAGGTTGGAATGTCTGAGTTGGTAGTCTTAACCTCTGGTGTCCGTAATTAGCGTTGGCAGCAGAAATAGTGCTGTGCTGCATCAATTACATATTGTTTTTGAAATTGGGTTTGTTTCTAAAATGATGTTAGATATTGCTAAAATAAGTCAACGTAGCGCTGATCTAATTAGGCAGTATGGGTAGTGGGCTAAACTTGATTGCGCTATGACAAGTGGAGCCCGTGAAAAAGGAATTGTCATTTACCGTTGTTCTTTTTTTGGCAAATCTCCTACTTTATGTGATCTGAGTAAGTCACTCTTGGCCCGCACAATAGCGTCTGACTGTACAGGTTCATACCACACTGATAGCAACACAAGCCCGTGTTCTCGTATTGCTCACAAGTGTTTAAGCATACCTGTCATAGTTCTTTCCGTGGCGTCTTTGGCCGTAAGTATGTATTGTGCAAAGCGTGCAACAACCAAAGTGTTCACATTGGGAAAATCTTCCAATACCTGCGTGTTGCTTTTGCCAATCCCTTTTAGGTAACACCCGTGGCTTGTGAGTAACTAGGAGAACCAATATGATAATGAACCGTGGCTCCTTTTTACCAGTATTGCAAGGTTGTCGGCAAACACCACGGTTTGCTCTCCTTCCGGTACCTTGAGTCGAAGAAGGTCCAAGGTGGTTGAGCTTTTGTAACTTTGTGAAATCACATCATTCAGTTAGACAAGGGTGGTTTTTAGTAAAGTTGCTAATTATTTTGGAAGATGTTTGACGTTGTTAAAGGGTCGGTATTTAGAGCTTATTGAGGCTTGTATGGTCACCTCACAGCTACTTTTGAATGTGTACTTAGATAATTACTTTCTCCTGCGACAATTTTGATATTGGGCCACCTAAGCCACTGATAAGTTGGGCAATTGGAGGCACGCTTGGTGGAACAATTGTCAAAAGAGCAGAGTACCAGATTACTCTAAGCTTTATTTTATATATTAGTGTCTTCCGTCGCATTTTATGAATGAATATTGATTGATTAGAATTTTTCTGATGGCGGAGACTAGATCTGTTCTCAAAGTATCTTAAAATTACTTTTTTGTAGAGTTGAGATTGAGAAGGTAGTTGAATGGTAGTAGAAAGGTATTTGGGTCGATAATAATTATAATTGGTGAACACTTGGTGTTGACTTTAAACTCTTCTAGGTGTTTTTGAGGTTCTTGAAGAACTTTGTATGGTGTTTATGTGAACGTCTTTCATCTTTGGGAATATGATTTTCTGACTGGACTATATATAATGCAAAGTTGATTTCTGATATGGTACATCACATTGCAATGTTATCTACATTGCATACACAACACCTGCAATATTTGTTAAATTTGATCTATTTTTGTGAGAAAAAATATTTAAATTATATTTAGTGTTACTGATAACTTTTGATGCATTATTTAGGATAACAAGCAGTTAAAAAAACTATATATTATATTAGGTTTACATTTCTTAATTTTAACTATTCTGTATTGTGGATAATCTAGTAGATTGGCTACATATGTATCACTTATTATAACAGTTTTTTAACAATTATTGGTTTATTAATTAACGTATTTTGTAGATTTATTGGAAGTGTGCGATTCGGAAAATATGACAAAAATTGTTTCTGCTGAGAAGCATTTAAATGAAGTTGATACCGAGTTTGAGGAGGATTTTGCGTTAATGACAAATAAAGTTAAAAATAAAGATTCTGCTGATGATGATGAGGAAGCTGAAGAAAGTGATGACGATTTTGAAAGCTTTTTAAATGAAGACGATGGTAGTGACGAAGATGACGACGACACTTTGAATAACGACTTATCAAGTGATGATGATGATGATGATGATGAACATGAATTACCAAGTAAACGTCTTAAGCTGGATATAGTTAAAAACAAAAAAGTATCTAATAAAAAGGTATCAAAAGAGATTGAGGAAGAAGAGGACGATGCCATTGAACAAGAAGATAAAGACGATGATGATGATACCGGGTCAGAAGATGCGGAATCAGAAGATGAAGAAGTTGATGCTAGTAGTGGTTCAGATAGTGACGATGGTCCTGCAGAACAGTCTAGCAAACATAAGTCTGAAAAAGGCAAGATAAATGCTGACAATGATAGTGATGATATGGACAGTGATAATGAAGACGACGATGAAGGTTAGAAATGTTGTATGTTGTTTATCAACTATTAAACAAAAGTTCAACTACCAGATCAATGATATAATTAAAATTTAGTTTATGAAACTGTACTAAAGTTTAGCGTGTGTGCTGCAGTGTTTGGTTAAAGGGGTACATAGAATTTTATTATGTTTTAATTCCCCGTTTTTAATTTATTATTACTACTCTAATAAATAAACTACAAAAAAATCTTTACATTAATAGATAAATTAGATGAACCCTTTCTGGATAGCAATATACACTAATTTAAAAACTGTCTTTAGATTAAATGAGCCTTACGGAGGTTGCAGTAATGTCTATCGAATCTGTCTTTATACTTCACGAATTCACATACATGGAGTTACGAGAAACTTACTCTGCTTCCGTTTGTTGGCAGGAGATTTTTTTTTAGATTTACGCGATTAACGTCTATTACACCGAGTGTTCACGTCGTATATAATTCTTCTAAGCGTCATCAGCTGCTATTATATGCATCTTTAATCTGAATTCTCGTTTTCCGGTTTGAGCGCATGATCCATGCTTCTGTTCATTAATTCAATTTGTATATAATTATTAAATACAACATAATTAACTACTATAGGAACGACCTTTGTCTATAATATAATATCAAAGTATTTATAAGAACTCCATTCACACTTACCTAATTAACACAATCCTCCAAGTCTCTCGTGTGTATATTACTGCTCATTACTATGGTACTGTGTTCTGCATACAACCCCAATGCATTACTGGCCGGTGTAAGCTTAACATTATTTGCAGTTTTTGCGCAATTCAAATGTCAGTGCAAAGCGTGCTCTCAACGGTTGTTACGTACAAGGCTTCAATGTCAAATATAGTGTTAACACACAACTCTAACGCCTTAAATGACAGTGTTTGAATAATAATTTTTTGCAGCTTAATTCAACCCCAACTCTGGCTGCGCACCTAGCATGCATGGGTGATCGTCTTCTTCTTTTTCTTCTTCCGCTACTAATCCATTCACTCTGGACGCAAGCCATGCTCTTCTGTTCTGCGCTACTCATATCCAGCGATTCTCAGCAACTCGCTTTACGTTGTCCAGCCATCTCTTCTATTATATTAGCTTTATTGGTCATTTCATTTTGTGCTGTCTAGCAACATGGGCTACTCATAGCCATTTTAGTTTGGCTATTTGCTTGATGATATTGTAATTTGTATGAAATATTGCTCTCGTTTGTTTGCTGGCTCAACCAGAATCACTAACTACACTCTGAGAAATTGTTGTTTTAATCGATTTTAGAATTAGAGAGACACGAGAAGAACAGGCGAGGTGAGTATTTATTGTGATGCACATACGTTTGGTTATTATGTCTGGTTATTTATGTTGATAATAGGTTTAAAAGTTTATCTGCGAACGCGTTAAACGATGTGTGGCACTAGCGGACGTAATACAAGCTATGAAAAAATATAAATTGGTATTCTTGTAACGTTATTATTATAAGTCAAGTAAGAGTCTGTCATTTAGAGAACATCGTTGATGGTTTGCGGAGTAATGTAGAGTTGATGTAATAGTAGTTTTCTGAAGTATTTGATGTTTCTTGCCGTAAATTTTATATGAAATTGATGATCATGGGCGGACATGAGAAAGGTGATGTTTGGTAGTTCTACAATCTTTCATACACTATTTTTTAAGTTTAAGTTCTTGCATCAAGAGCTTTTATTTTAGACAGCATCTTCCTTGCGAATTTTAGATTGGACTATGCTGCAGCTGCAGGAAGTCATTAGTCAGTAATGATTGCATCATACGAGGTACTGTTCTTTGCCATTATCGTGTGATGGGATCACACGGTGCGAATAGCTGCACTACAAGTAACTGACTAGGCCAGCTCGCACTGTGTAACCAGATCTTTAGTTTGTTATCTGGCATGGGTTATCTGTTTTGGAAGATGTCATATTTGAAGGCTTCAATTCTGGGTTTAGTTTTTTTTTTTAACGTTTTTTGGTTTATCTTTACTACGACCTACCTAATAAGTGGCGCTATCAGTGGATTGCAGATAAGGTATGTCTGGTCTCTACAAAATTTTGAATTTGATTGTTCAAACTGATCGATATAAAGTTTTGTTTTTGATTGGTAAAACAATGTTCGGTCAAAAATTGAGGCAAATTTATCAAACTTCCATGACTAAATCTTCTAAATTTTTATGCAAATAATTGGATTGTTTTTGGAATTTTTAAAAGTAAGGCGCAAAAATCAAAATAAAATGTCCAAGTTCAAACTCTCAATATCGATTCTCTAGTGGCGGCTTCTATGTATTGCAGCGGAGTTATTCGAAAAATCACAAGAAGGACATAAAGCAGCGGAAGGACGCACATTTTTTTAACCCGCAGACTGTAGCGACACAGCGGAGATCTAGGGTACTCTCTTAAAAAGCGGAACGTTGTTGCTTGATATCGAATGCTTGAGTTTGAAATTGTTATATTTTGAGCACTGCTTTGGGGTCGTATGTTTTGAGCAGATTATTAGTTTTGTCTGGGACTTAACGGATTTTTTTTAGACGTGATTTCGGGAGAAAGAGTGAGTGACATTTGTGCGCTTTGCCCGTTTCTAGTCGTCAAAATTGGCGGAAAGTTTAATCGTTTTTTTTATCTCTTTGAAGAGTTACGCTTTCTTCGGGCGGAGTTGACCTCTTTCATGTTCTCATAGTTTTTTATTTACTTTTGACAACGCTGCTGGTATTAGAAAAAAATAACGTACTCACTTCGTGCATTCCGCAATCTATCCTTCTGAATTCGAAAAACTTGCCGTGTGTAGTTCTTGCACAATACGCAATTTCACGCCGCAGTCACACGCGTCGTTAGATCAAGATTGAGCTTGGATTGACGTTTTTACGTTTTTTTTGGTCCGAACAATGTCGGTTCTGTCGGCAGAGACCCGTGAACTGCAAAACGTTTAGTGGCGTGAACCGATGGCAATCAAACTTTCCATCCGCCGGACATGGGGATCTTTCTGTTATGACGCTTTTGGATAACGCACAACTTGCATATCTAGTTACATCGGCTTTGCTGGAGGCCAATAGTTTCTGAAGATATTGTCTAGCTTGGAGGTTTGGCTACGATTTGATCTGGATTGAGATCTACTGTTTTAATATAGGCTAAACGGACGCTACAACTTTGTGACAGCAGTTTCTTGTTATTGACGATGGTAACATCTTCAAACCCAAGTAATGCTAAACTCAATTATTTGTTGTGTTATATTGTGTTTGGTTTATTTAACATTTTTTGTTGTTTATATATTTGTTAAAAATTATAATCTGTTTTTGAATTCAGAAAGCGATGATACCAAGGATGATGAAGATGTTCCTAAAAGTAAAAAAGTTAACAAAGATGGTACTTGGGAAGATATTTATGGACGCTTGCGAGATAAAGATGGCAACATAATAACAGTAAATGTAAATTTATCAAAATGTAAAGTTTTAATAGGGTTTTTTAAATATGTTTTTTATAGAAATCAGAAGGCAAGTATATTCCACCAGCAGTACGTGCTAAAATGGAGGGCGCCGCTTTGGGCGAAGATAAGAAACGCCAGGAAAAATTGAATAGACTTACGAGGCAGATAAAAGGTAAGCATTAAAAACTATTGGCGTCTATTGGTAAATATACTGGGAAATAGAGAACTTTGTAAGCAATATTAAGTGACCTAATGCGAGTTTTTGGCAAGTGCTATTTAGTTTTGATAATAATTGCACTAAGTTGGTACTTAATTTTAACTTAAGTTTATAATAATTTGACTTAATACTGCAATGGCATAAACATACTAAGTAAAAACTATTATTGTTATTAGGTTTACTAAATAGGTTAGCTGAAAGCAATATGCATAATATAGCTAATCAAATTGAAGAACTTTATATGTCAAACAGTCGAAACGACATGAATGACACAATGACTTCATTGATATTAGAATCGCTAGTATCAAATGTTCTTGCGCCAGAACGATTGTTATTAGAACATATCTTGTTAATAACTATATTACATGCTAATGTTGGAACTGAAGTTGGTGAGTTATTAATATTTATTATATCTGTAATTGTCATTAAATATATGCAATATGTTTTAGGTGCACATTTTCTGCAAACTGTGATTAAAAAGTTTGATGAATTATACAATGAAGAAGATGCTGTCGAGAATAAAAGTTTGGATAATATTATCAGTATTATTGCACAGTTATACAATTTTAAGGTAGGTAATACTTAATACTTAAACAGTATTTTAAACTTATTTTATTATTTATGATTTATGTACTTCTGTTAGCATGCTAGAGTAGCAATAAAACCATTTAGGGTCGCTTTTACAATCCCCAGTTAAAGCATAGTTAGGGTTTGGAGAGGAATAAACCGGGAATAACTTATTCGGTGCTCGGAGAGTAGTTATACCTAGTATAACGCACATAACCTCGTCAGCGCCGCACATATTATCATATTCGTGAAAATAAATAAAGAAAAAAGTAGGATTTGTTGCTCCAATTTTTGTCTTTCCTCGTCACTATCTGTTTCAAACACGTTTTGTAACATTATAAAGGAAACAATCTAATGGCCTGGTTACACAATACGAGTTGCTGACCTGACAGTGGACAGCTACTGCGTGAGGCGAGTAAAAACAAAAAAAATGTTACTGTAACTTAGATGCTAGGTACCGACTGGCACATGACAGTAAGTCGTGACAATAAAAAACGTCACCATTGACGTTTCAATAGGTTATCTAGAAAATAAACTAACTTAGCATTTGTAAAAGGCATTGCGTTATATGACGATTGTAAAAGGTAGATGTATAAAAAGGTTCTAAATCATATTTATAGTTATTTACGGTATTAGACCGGCAAGACACGTATACTAGCGAGGCCATAAATGCAGCTAACTTTCGTATTATATTTGTTTGTATGTTGAACATTTAACTACACTCTCCGCCAAAAAAACCGGACTACTTTCAATTCAAAGTCGGTGTGCGTAAATACAGTTGAAGTTGAACTGTCAAAACAATCTAAATAGTTTGGTGTACAATTTTAAAAAGGCGGCAAATTTAAAGTGAATACATAATCTCAGACATTTATAAAGACCCTGTACATTGTTTAGTTAATATTAGATTTGTTATGCTGCAAGAACTCTTAGATATTTTTACACCAACGTGCAGAGTATAATTGAACGGTATCGAGAAACTGGGTAATTTACAAGAGCAGGTTTTGGTAGACGAACTGTTAGTAAGACATGTAAATGTAAGTGAAAATACGGTAAGAAGGTTTTGTGAACAAAACTTAAAATCATATAGACCTACATCGGGCTCACAATTACAGACACATTATGGAATAGCTCTATTGAATTTTGGAATATAAACCAATTGACTAATACTTTTTGAATGAATAGAGATTTTGCATTGAACAAGTCTGGAGAAGGCCAGGGGAATATTTAGCGCATGACATCTTGAAATTAAAAAAATCTAACATTTTTACTGTAATGGACAGGAATTTCATTTGCTCGTACCGACTTTATGGGTAATGGGTCAAGGAACATGCGGTACCATTTGCACCTTTTATTAGAGAAAACTTCATGCTTGTGCAAATATTAAGAAACGTTCCAGATAATAATAAAATAATTTTCGAGTTGCTCTATCCGGAGAATGGAAATTAATACAGGGAGTTTATAAATGAATGGGATTATGTAATCACTTTAAATATGCCGCCTTTTTAAAATCGTCCACTATACTACATATGTTTTCATATGTTTGCTTGACAGCTGTCAAAGTTGATCTGTCAAAACAAATAGTTTAGTGAACAATTTAACAAAAGCGGCACATTTAAAGTGATTACATAATCCCATTCATTTATAAACTCCCTGTACTATTATTAAGTTATCCTTAAATATATAAAAAAAATCTCATACAAATGTTGAAATAAAATTACTTGTTTCAGAAGATATAAAGAAATGAAAGTAATCCGTGTTTTTTGGCGGTTCAGAAAGGATTAATTTAATTTAAATTAATTTATTTAAATTTGATGGGAACATTTGTAAAAGTGACAAAAATCGACGCTTTAATCAATCGTACCTTGATATCGACTGCGCAATAGGTTTATTGGCTTAGGCGATAAAGTTGTACTTACCGGCCTCATTTCTAAGCTGGTAGATTGACGGCCCTAGTTTAGAATACAAAAATATAGATTATGAGACGCGCCTATAGAAGGGGTATTGATAAGGTTGTAAAATATAGTATTCTGAGAAGCATTACATGGCAATAACACCGGGTAGTATTGCGAGTGTTTTACAAGACTTGGAAGAAAAGAAATACTGCGTGTGTGTAATAAAAAGAGGGAGGAAGACCTAGATTTTCCTTAAACGATTTTAGAGGATGTGTATGAGGAGAAGGTCATTGAATTTTTTTTTTAAGCACGTACTGAGTAAAGTTTTAATTTGTTATATCAAAAATGTTTACTTTTTTATCATATATATAGCGAGAAGCACCAGTTGCATATTCTGACCAAGCTTATATGTATGAGCAACGCGGAGAGAGTTTTGGACTTTAAAATCAGATTTTGTCAGTTTGAAAATGCTCAAGTTTTTTGATTAAAGTGTTTTATTATAAAAACTTTCTTTTACTAGTTTTCCTTCCTGTAAATCTATCTAATATCTGGTCCATCTACACCTTTAAATTGATTGTTATTATGGTTACATGGATACTAATCAGGTATTAGAGTAATTGAATTAATAAATGCCATAATTTATAAAAATTTCTTGCCGGAGTTTGGGATTAAACTTGCAACAGTTCTACGCCGCTTTACTCAACTAAAAAACTTTGGACGTAAACACACGGGTTATGGGTCTGAGGTACATTTAGGAGAAGTTAACCTGACTGAAAGAATTGTTCTTTTGAGTTTTGGATCAGAAAAATTGGCAATATAAATTAGAACTTTTTGTTGTTCATTATATCTTAAAATGTTTTGACACTAGCCGGATGTTAAATATGAACTATTTATACATATAGTGCATTAACTTTCTTGTAATAGTTCTTCTCAGTCTTTATCAATCCATTTCTTGTCGTAGGTCTTTATACTCTTTTTCTATTTATGTCTGTCCGGTGCCAATTGTTGTCAATTTGTCGCTGTTGACTGGACGATGTCATTCATCTATGGGTTTGGTGGTTTGCTGAAACTTTGTTTTGATATTCTCGGTTTTTATGATAGTACTCTTTTTGTCTATCTGTCCGTATTTTGCCTGTCTTGCCTTTAGTCTGTAGACTGTATAATAATAATATTGTTTATTTATTTTGCCAAAAATAGAATTTGGATATGAAAAGTCAATTTATTAAAATTTAAGCGTAGTGCCTTAAAAATTAACAAACCTTTTAAAATAATTTTAAATCTATTTAATGGTAGTTTTTTTATGATTACCGATAACATTTTATTGACTTATATCTTGTACCCCTTTTCGAATCGAATCGATGGTTTGAAATCTCATGTGTGGCAGTACCGTTTCTAGTTTTGAGGTATAGATTTGCTATTGTATTGTATTTACATTTATTTCTCTTAACATTAACAAGTACATAGTTTATAAATATAAAGACTATGTATAGTTAATATGTTCAATGAATAATTGACGACATGGTGTATTTAATTTTTTAACCAACACATTTCTTAAAATTCTTTTCTGCATTTTAAATACACATTCAGTTTGTGTCGAGCTATCCCACACTGTAAGACCGTGCTATGATGGATTGACATTGACCGTAATAAATAAGCATATTTTAAGATTTAAATAGTGTCGAAGCTGTGACATAACATAACAAAGAGGAGTATTTTTTAGCAAAAGTGGGCTGTATGAGTTTGTCAGTTACAATTATTGTCAACAAATATTCCAAGAAATAAAGTTTTTATAGTTTGCGGTATTGAAACATGATTATGCCTCAAAAGAAGAACGTAGTCGGCAGGTATGTTTTTTGCTTGAACACGTAGGCATGTAATTTTTATTTTGACGTTTAAAAATAAATAATTACTACCAAAAAACTTTTGAAAACATCCTTTCATTTGTATTCTTAATTTAATTAGTTAAACTTTCTGACTCAACTAATGTAGATGTATCATCCGCAAAGATTACAGAATTTGCCACATTTAGATAGATCACATAAATTATAAAGAGAAGAGGCCTCAACACAGATTCTTGCGGTACTAGCGTTTGAATTGGCAATAGTGAGGATTTTGAATTTTACAACTCAACAAACTGATGCTTTCTTCTCAAGTAGCTTTAAAACCACTTGTACGCTATTCCTCGTATACCATATCTATGCAACTTATTCAAAAGAATTTGATAAACAAAATGCTATATGAGTAGGTGCGAGAGTACGATAAATTGATATGAATTCTTATCGGTTTGGTCGGCGGGTGAAATTTCTGTAGCTGCTGCACAAGTAAACGAGATGTTGGAGCGCTTACTATTTACGCAGTATTAAGAAATAAAATAATTTATTTAGTATAATTGGAAGATATTTTTTATGTAATTATCTAATTCTCTATCAATAGTTTATGCTAAATTTAATTACTCTAGAAACTATATAATTACAAAATAAAAAAATAGTATTTTTTATATAAGTATGAACCTAATTATCAAAATTATCCATTTTACAAATGACAAACTTCTATTATTGTTGATAATTGGTTGTTGATAACTACAGTCGATATTTGATTTAAAATAAGACAGTTTATTTTATTTGTCGACTTTACTTTTACATTCTTTGCATTCTGCGCTCAGTATTATCAATTTCTGTTAATATTTTGTATCAGAAATTGTGCTTGTGTCATAACTCACAGGTTGTATTAGACAAAATTGTGAATGATTGATTTATAAATTAACAGCATTTTTCTAGTGACTTGTTCAAATATCATAAAGCCTAAGAAAAGAAAATTGATTTGGAGCGAATACCGCCCACCTGTAAAATATATGATTAATAATGTAAATATGTCAAGTTTCTATCTCAAAAATAGAAGAAAAACTATCAAAATTGAAATTAAAACACGAAAATATTACATGCAAAAATTACCGTCTGGGTTGGGGAGTGAGAGAGCTATACGCTCTCTCACGTTTGAAATAGTTTTCATTGTGAGATTCGAACTTACGAACATTGGTACAGCAGACAGATGCCTAGACTACTGCACCACGCTTTTCCTAGTTTTTAGTATTGTTTTTAAGTTCTACGAACTAATTGGAGAAGCAATGGAAAACAATTAGCCTTTTCTTTATATTATATATCTCCAAGTCAATGGCGTAGCTAGTTGCAAGCAAGGATTTGTAATGCGGAAAGGCCCACAAGAGGGCTCCTTGACGATTATTTCATATCCCGAGCTGGTTTTTGCTGGTTTCGGTTTTTTACTAACAATATTTTCTCATGTTTTGCTATATTTTATGATTTTTTTTTGTTGACATTAAACGAAAAGAATTTTGCACATTTTAACTGTTTTTGGCCAGATTTTGTTTTTTTAAATATTTAAATATTTTATGACAGAATTTTGCCATTTTTGACTTCATAAATAAAATGTTGCATTTTTTAACATGGTAAATTCTGTTACTTTCTGACAATTTTTTTTTTATACTTTATGACTGAATTTTGAATCTTTCTGATAGTATTCTGATAATTCAAAGCCGGATTTTGCTATTTTTGGGATTTTGCTATTTTTGGGATTTTATAATTTTTTTAAAGATTTTTTAACATGATTTAAGGCCTGAATTTTCAATTTTTGACATTTTATTAATAGAATTTTGTGCTTTCTAATAGTTATTGATTAAATTTTGGTGCTTTTTGACAATATTTTTATACTTGTTGCTATTTTTGACATTCCTTGAAAAGAATTTTGCACTTTTCAACAGTGTATGGCCTGATTTTTGTGTTTTTTGACAATATTTTTATGTTTTATGGTCGCATTTTACAGTTTACAGTTGTTGTTTTGGTTAGTTTATTGTAAATTATAATACTTTCTGACAATATTTTTATACTTTATGACAGTCTTTTGTTATTTTTAACATCTTATGAATAGAGTTATGCAATATTTGGCAGTTTTTTTATAGGATTTTGAATCGTTTTGACAATATTTTGATATTTTATAGCCGAATTTTGCTAATTATTTTAAGTTTGTGGTGATAGTAATTTATAGCCGGACTTGGCTAATTTTGACATTTTATGAAAGAATTTTGCATTTATAATTTATAACTGAATTTTGTTACTTTTTAAAATTATTTTGATGTTTTAAAACAAGTTTTTGCTATTTTTCACATTTTATAAATATAAATTGCTTTTTTAAAGCGTTTGTGGCCGGAAGGTGGTGACCATTTTTTTTTAGAAGATTGCAATATAATTGAAACATGCCGTTAGATTATTATTTGTTAATTGGACTAGCAAATGGTGCTACTCTTGCTTATTTTAGAACTGTGGTTCTAAACAATTTAATTGAGATTGGTTTAAAACCAAGAGGTTTAGTATGTTCCAGCAACTAAAGTTGAGTTAACAATAATGACATTTTTACATCCTTTTCTTCTTTAAAGAATAGTTTTTGGGTGCTTTGGCGAGATATTTTGAAACATATGGAATTGACTAAAAAAGTACTATGACTAGAGCAATGCTTAAGATAACTGAAAAGCGTTTGCAGCTAAATTAGTTTCAGAAAATGCAAGTAAAGCTTGCTGCACACATTTTTAGCCATAGCGTTTCAGCTGCATAAAAACGTTGTGTGAATGAACTGAATCATTACAAATCTATCTTGTCTGTTTACAAATGTATTTAAAAAAAAAAATTGGTTATTGAGTATTTTCAAAACGAGATTTTTTGTTGAAAATGGATGGAAACTAAAATGTTTATTGTATTAGTAGATTTGTATGGACAAGATCAATCTTATTTTTATTGAATTTAAAGTTGAAGATACATTATATTTCTAGAATAATTCAGAATTTGATAGAAAATACGTTCTGTTATACAAAATCTAAAATAGGCACCTATAATCATACGTCCACTCTAAAAGCTTTTAGACTAAAATTGCAACATAACATGATTTTCAAGCTGTAAACTAGTAAACAGAGCTAATTGCAAAATAGTTCAATAGAGAAACTTATAATTTAATTATGAAATTGATGATATCAGATTCAAACATAGAAGACACTGGAGAAGATGTAACAACTTTAGAAAATGTACTAACGTATTGTTGCCGGTTCATTATTTACTAAAGAGTGCTTAGAAAATAATGTGGAAAATGTTAGTAAAAATGAAATGTTGATACTAAATAAAGATTATGGCGTAAAATTTAATATACAATACTTTCTGCTAAATTTATTCAATAAATATTATGATAATTATATTACTTATCATTTAATAACACATATAATAACAAAAATACAAATGAACGCAGAATTAAATGTTAGATGAAATCTATTCATGCCGTCATTTAAACAAACTTTTAATTTGCAATCAAGTTTTAAGTTCTTTTATTTTCAACTGAAATAGTTGGATCGTGCTGAGCCACAATTATATTAATGTTTTTTTTTTTTTTTTGATAATCTATCACATATGGAACCATTTATTTATAGAATAACTTTTATTAATTACATCTTTTAATCTATACTTTTATTAATATACAATTCAGTACGGGTTTTATTAATATATAGAAAATCAATTATGTTATAGTAATGACTCTTATAGCAAAGTAAGCAACAAAAATAATACTTATATAATAACTATTGTCAATCAATTATCACTGTGATTAGGACATATATTTGTTAAAGAACTTCAGGAGTTAAAATATTTGCTATTCAAGACATTGGCCGGGTAACGAAGTAAAAGAAACACTATTGTATAACTAGCAGAATAATGTTACACTTGTTTGTGGTCTAAATAAATATTATAAAACCTTGAGACTTTTGGTGGATGCGCCGGGAGTTAGTTAACTGCCAGTCTTGATGTATATGTTGAAAAAATGACTTTAGGCTAATACAAATTAATAATTTTATGTATTGTGATGTAAGTTACAGTTAATAATTTAAATAATTGACACATTCAATCAACCTACAGTGAATTTAACTAGTCCTAAAGAAAAGTCATCGTCAAGTCTGCTACTCATTTAGCTCAATCTCTATTTATTGTGACATTCATATTTTTTTCTTTTAGTCTCTCGTATAATTAAAAGTGCAATTTGAAACAAATAGTTTTGATGAGTAATGGCGAATTGTCATCTAATATTTATAAAAAAATTTAGTAAGAAAATAAAACTATTATTAGATTTTGGGAAGTGTTAAAAATGTTTTAAAATTACTTTATTTTGCGATTACACGTGATTAAATTGAAGTATGTACTTAATTAATAATATTTATCAATAACTTAAATTTAAAGTTTCTGAAAGTACTTTGTTGTGGATAAGTCGTATTAAATCTGATAGAACAATTTTTATTTTGTTGCTGAAAATGTTGTTTCAATTGCACCTTCATCTTGTAAAAATTTAGATTCTAGAAAGATATTCTATTTGTACAATATTTAGCTTGAATTATATCACACATTGTATTTGTTAAAAAAACATTACCTGGTGTGGTGGTATTAGTCGGTAATTAGCGTAGTAGCAGAGTTAGACGATGAGTAGAAGAAGAACTTTACTGTACAATAATTTCTGTATTATTTCTGTATCCATGTTTTTAGAATAGTTTTGTAGTTATTTTGTAATTTAGATGTTTTTTATGTTTCTAAATAGGTCTTATTATTTATATAGTAATCTATATTTTAGGTATTTCATTCACAACTTCTCTACCAAATTCTCACAAAATTATCACATAAATTTGAAGAAAAACATGTTGAATGCATCCTTTTGATATTAAAAAGTGTAGGATTTACATTACGCAAAGATGATCCAATCATGTTAAAAAATTTAATTCTTGATTTACAAAAACGAGCGAGCAGTTCATCAGTGGATGTGAAAGAAAAGTAAGTTGCAATAAATAACATATACATTAAAAATGTGCTAATTATTTTTTTAACAGCCCAAGAGTGAAATTTATGCTGGAAATTCTGTTAGCTATCAAAAATAATAATATGAATAAAATACCAAATTATGATACCAGTTATAGTGAACATCTTAAGAAAATAATGAAAGGATTTATTAGGAAGGGAAATTATGTCACGCAACTTAATATTGCATTGGATGATCTATTAAGAGGTATTATTATTATAATTGTAATATCACATCTCTAGAAAGAAACAGCAAAATCTGAACATTTATAAATGATTTTGTTGGTACAATTGCTGATATTATAAGGCTTACGCTTGTGTTACTACCTTTCAGCTGCCTGAGTCAGATGTATCAATAATGTTAATACTTTATATATAATATATGTGTGACATTAACAACAGTAAATTTATTAATTTATTTAAAATTTTAGTTGAAGAAAGGGGCAAATGGTGGGTTGTGGGTTCAGCTTGGACTGGAAAGACCGATGATGAAGTTACGCAACATAAAGTAAAAGGGAAAAGTGATGGATATTCAAAGAAGCTTTTGGACTTGGCTAAAAAACAAAGGATGAATACAGACACGAGAAGGAATATATTTTGCATAATAATGTCTGCTGAGGTAATTGTTTTTTTTTGTTCTAAATTTTTATTATTACTTAAATATCATAACGTCTGCTATAAGTTGGGTTTGCGCGTTTGTGAGCTGTTTTCTATTGTGATATACTTGCTGTTTGTGCGGTTTTCAGTTATTTTACATTGACCCAGTACCGCTACTTAGGTGGTGTATTGGTTAGCCTACTCGACTGCTACACCAGGGGTCTCGTGTTTGGGTACTCTATTTGGAGGGACCGGTTTTCTGGTTAAAAAAATGTGTTGCTTTTTTTTTGGATAAGAAGAGAAACTTTAGGAGGTCCCGTGTACTGCTTTGATGTTGCGTGCATGTTAAAAAAACCCATTAATTTAGGTTGGAATTCTTAAATTTTGCGGATTCCAAAATTGTGGTAGTTTTAACCTCTATCGGTGATTGGCCTTGGCAGCAGAAATAAACAGAAGTTAAATAAATTGAAAAAAAAAAACTTTGCCCTAGGCTTATTAGGTGATTTCCAAATCATTCCGGTAATTAAAGAGAAACTCTCGACTGCTAGCGTTTACTGAGCTATTTCATTGAATCATAATTCTACACAACCATAGGGAACCTACAGTTTAACGTGGAATCGAGTTACATTTTTTCAAGTATTGTATCAAACTAAATATATAACTATAAAATGGTATCAAACTATATGTAGCATATGGAAAACTATGGAACATTGGTTTTTAGAAGTTTTGTCCGATAACTAAACTGAGTATATGCCCTTATATTTTACTTATTTATTAATTTATTTTATTGTTTCCAAAGTAATCTTAAAATTTATATGTCAAAGGAAGTTGGTTTTAGCAGCGAATTAGTTAAGCTATTAGTTTTACTAGTTTCTGGTTTTATTAGTATATGTTTCTCCAGAGCATTTAGTTGTTCAGGAAGGCATACATTGGTTTTGTCAATTTATGAAGGGCATTACTGGCAGAATTCCTAACTTTAATGTTGACCTTATGGTTGTAGGTCTTTTGTGTAAAATTAATCGTCAACAATATGTTCCTCAGCAGTGGACATAGTCTTGTTCAACCGAGTGTAGTATTAATGTGTTTTTTAGTCAAAAAGCAACCAGCTTGATGGCATTGGATTTTCAATCAACGGACGACATAAACTGGCTGGACTTAGATTTTGTGTTTTGGGTGGAGGTTGAGACTAAGTTTACTGCACTTATGTTTCAATAGGTTTTTTGCACGTGCTGCAGTGGTAACATCTGCCCCAATGCATAACTAACTACAACAATAATATATGCTTGTTCAACATTCAACGTATGCATGTGATTTTTAAGTTGGCAATGCTAAGAGTCTTTTTGTCATATCGATTTTTGCGATTTGGCGTTGACGAGTCCACCTTATAATGTCTTCATCAGTTCATTATTTGGTTGAATAGTGTGTGGATTTCTTCGATAGTACTATCTTCACAGTACTTATAAAGTTTATTTTTAATTACCGTCATGATCGATTTGTTGATGATTATATATTGATATTAAGTTTAGTGTAAGCGTTGTTCTTGCTGTTGTCATCTGTAATTTTATTTGATTATTATGATATTAGTACAAGTTTTCGAAGATTTCATCTATGATTGATTCTATGTTTACTTTTTTATTTGTGGGTCTTTTTTTTTTAGCAATGATTGTGCGGAACTTACAAAAGTCCAAGTATGGTCTGTACCGGCGTTAGCAGAAGTCAGTACGCCTAGGACTTGTGTTGGGTGTACCGCTCGGTTAGTTAAGATATAATAATTATTAATAGTTGCTCTATGTTCTCTGCTGTTGCTTTATATATTTTATATTGAGGTTTGTGTGGGAAATATTTGTTTATTGTGTGCACATCTTCGTTATATTGTTGTATACTTATTATATGGCAAATGTCATTGCGAATTTCAGTGTGATTGCTAGTATTCTGTTGTTAATGTATTGGATTATTTTGATGTGATCTTTATATTTTTCATGTGTTAAGAACCCAATCCGCCTTGGGCTTTCTTTTCCTTCTGTATCCCGTAAATGAATACTTAGTTTTGTGGTTTACAAGTCCCACATCCTTTGCGCATATGTCGATCCTAGAATTATTTTTTTGTTTTTGTTGGTCCATGATGTTGTGAGAAGAACCATATTGCATTTCATCTCGTTTCCAAAGTTGTTTTTGTGTTCGAACATAGGCCGTCTTTGGTAAATTCGTGCCTATGTCTGAGGATCGTGTACCATTTCTAAGAGCGAGTGCGTATTTTTTACGTTAGATGAGTTCCTAGCCTCATCCGATAACCCTTCTCATTTATCCGATCTTCGGACTCGGTGGAAATCTCAGGCAGAAGCAAATATTATTCTTTAAATTATATAGTTGGCATTATTTTATTGTACAATGTTTTATTTCAGGATTATCTAGATGCGTTTGAGAAATTATTACATTTAAGTTTGAAGAATCAACAAGAACGTGAAATAATTCATGTGTTGTTGCATTGCTGTCTACAAGAAAAAAAGTACAATCCATACTACTCAGTTCTAGCTCAAAAATTGTGTGATCATGAAAGAAAATTTCAGGTAATTTTGACTTATTTATTATTTGTAATTTAAATTTATTTATTTAATAAAATTTTAGATGACAATAAAATATTCAGTATGGGATAAGTTAAAATCATTAACCGAATGCTCAGGTGTTCAAATTTCTAATTTAGCCAAATTACTGACTTATCTATTTTTAGAAAAAGGATTACCTATATCTACTTTGAAGGTATTTAATACAGATTTTTTGTTTTATTTTGTTGTAATTTAATAATAATTTTTCAGATAGTTCAATTTAGTGATTTAGATAAAGTCACGTTGAGATTCATGAGGCAAATTTTATTGGGAATATTATTGAGCGAAGATTTGGAGCAATGCCAAGGTGTTTTTGAAAAAGTTGCACAATCTGACAAATTAAAGATGTTTAGGGAAAGTTTAAGACTATTTATTCATCATTTCTTATTACGAAATGTAAATTCTATTCCTGAAGAACAGAAAGAATTATTGGAAGAAAGGGCCAAAATGGTGGAACAAATATTAACTGTTAGTGATAAAAGATCGAGAATTGCTTAGGTCAATCTGAAAATATTTATATTTGTTGAATAAAATGTTTTATAGTATTTTGCATTGTTGTATTATTTAATAAATATAATCAAATTGCAAGTTGTTTTTAGAACTTTGATCAGGAATATTTATTATGGTAAGTATATTTTAATTGTAATACAAATACAAAACTATGATGATGATGTAGTATTGCCTATGTATTTGGCATTGCCAGAACCGACTTTTGTAAATTCGGAAATATTTTAGTTTTAATATAAGAACATTTAAAGACTTTGCGGAATGAATTTTGTGGCATGTTTGGTATAGGCAGAAACGTACGTCCTATTAGTCATAATGGCACTAGTCTAATCTAACTCAATGTTTAACTTGTTTTTATAAACATTCCTTTTTATTATAATTTTTTTGGAATATTCTCAATTAAAAGAATTTTCTCAGCGTTCTAGGAACCGATCGCCATCACTTTTTGTGCAGAAAATTACGTCTTTGCCTTTTTGGTTGATGAACATATTGCATGGAGGTTTTGTGGAAGGAAGGATTTAAGTGGTGTACCTAGGTCTTATTGTTAGTTACAATTCTATAAAAAAAGCTTTTATCTTAGGATAATTCATTCAAATGCTCCTCGCAAATTTGTGAACGATCCTCTATAATTGTAGAGTCTTTTTTGTGAATAGCAGCTTTCAAGTTTTTAATTGTGTAAACATTCCCAGTTATTGTAGTCCTTTTTCTCGTATTCTCACCGTTTCAAAGTGTGGTCATCACTTTTTGCGTGTGTTCCTTCTTTGGTGGTGACGAGATCTTATGTTGGGAGATTACTAGTGGTGCACCTAGATCTAATTCCTAGTTACAATTTTATAGGAGACATTTTTTTTTGGGATTATACAGTTAAATTTTTCCAGCAAATTTGTTGTCTACACAGTTTTTATTTGGGACTGACCAGCTTGGGAATCTATCGTGCTGACACTTTGCTTATTCTTAAATCTTCTTGTAGAATTTTAAGAACACTTTTTGATATTCTTTTTTTTTTAGCAATGTTTGGGGGTTTTGCCAATCTCTACAGACGCATCTACTACATTTAATGCAACGTTCTTAACTCTTGCAACAGTTATTAAAAGGGATTGATACGTTGATGAATTTCTCATAAGAGCGCGAAAACTTTTCAAAGCAGAGGTCATACGTGACCAAATAGGCACCAAATGCAACTATACTCTGTTGTAATGACGCACTTTAGTATGTGAATCTTAAGCCATGCAAATCAATCAAAAGGCCAACCAAGCAAAACATCTCTGACATTGCAAGCATATTTTATTCGTTGAGGCTCAATGGTACAATAACTATTATTGCAAAAATAGTAATGCAGAAGTTATGGAAGGAAAAGTTGGGATTAGAGTAGTCACCTGACACAATTCACTACACCTGGAAAGGTGATAAATTGGACAAACTTGATACGAATTGAAATGCATTCATTTTCTGTTGGACAGATTTAAAAAATAATGTTGGATCAGAGTTGACCTCCACTGAAATACTTTTGTTGCTAACAGAATTGGAAAGATTATTTTTTACTAACGTTAACGATTGGAGGCACGTTAGAATTTTTGAAAACTCTGTTTGCTGACTTAATCTCAAGAGGACAATTAGACATATTGACAAAAAAAATTATGGTGGCATGGTCCGGATTGGCTGATTAAACCATCCGAGGAATGGCCAATTTCTACATTTGCAATTAAGAATTTAAATAATATATTTGAAGAAAGGTCGATAAATAAGGTTTGCCTGATAAATACAAATAGCACATTTTATGAAAAAATCAGAGTTTTTTAGCACATTTTATGAAAAAATCAGAGCTTAATACTTTTAGTACAATCGACTATTATGAATCATGACTTACGTGCAAAGACTTATCTATAATCGTACACAAAATCAAAAACAATTAATGTGGTAGTGTAAAGGTCACACACTTTTGAGAAAAAATACAAAAGTTATTGGCCGGTTAATAAATTTAATGAAGACTATTTTATCTCAATCCATTTGTTAACTTGCAAGGTTTAATACGGGTAGGTAGAAGGATAAGTAATTCATAATTATCATACGATTGTAAGCATCCTATAGTCTTACTTCATTGTGTTCTAACTGAGTCCGAAACAAGCATCGAAATTTTTACGAGCTGGATCAGCGGATCATGGACTTTATATTCAGGATAGCACTCAACGAAGCAGAACAAGTTTTTAGTTGACCACTCACATTTTGGTAGGGCTTTATGCAACGCATATAATTCTGCGGTGTTACGGAGTACCGTCTAAAACGAATTTCACTCCACGATCCGTTATTAAACCGTCTGGTACCAACTAAGGTTAAAAGTCGCTAGAGCCGACTTCGAAAACCGATTAATAGTTGACACTAGTATTCTCTATTCTTAGACGTGGATAGGACAAAGACAAATCACTTGCTAAAAAGTTAGTTTGTACCCTTACCTCCGAAGTATGTGGGAGAACCGGTGTTGAGAAGGACAGTGTTGTTTTGATTCTCTTATTTATTTCGCGTATTACAGCTATTTTACATCGCCTCAGAAGTCTTACGACTTGTTTGAAGGGGGTTGATGGGACCAACGGCTTATTAGGTGACTTCCGAATTACCCCGGTGGATAAAGAACAAAGTTATTATTTTAGTCATATTCGGGGATTGAACCCGGGACTGTTAGCGTGCTACACTAACGCTCTATAAGTAAGCTATCTCACCCTTATTGATTGAGAATATTTTCTGTCAAGAAATCTTGTCTTTCTTCAGAGAACCAAAAAGCAGATTGTGGGCGTTAAAATTGCCCACCAGGTCACAGGGCGGTGAAAACTACAAAATAAGTTCCTGTATATTTTTCAAAGTCCATCAAACTCCGGAAGGTTTTGCTTACATTTTAATTATAGTTAACTAAAGATCTTTTTTTGGTTTGAGCTATCGCGTAAGAATTTGCGAAGTCTCGAAGGACATGGTTGCAAAATTAAAGTAAGTTTTAATAGAAAAGAATAGGTACAAGACTTGAGATATCTCTTCCGCCAAGTACTGAAAAACGAACGACCAGTAACGTTGAAAAAATTTGAATATTTGGCCAAAGCTAAAGAAATTAAGTCTACATTAGATGATGTTGCTAAATTAATAGAATCACATTACGGTAAGGACGCAAAGAGATCTGCACGTTGAATTAGGAATAGATTATGTCACGTTAGTTATAAGTTAAGTCAATATTCTGAGCCTGAAGTTAAATTAGAATCTATAAAAGATCTTTTAAAATTATATATATATATATATATATATATATATATATACAGGGTGTCCGGAAAATACGTGTACAACGTTTGACGACAGACTCCTGAAGTCAAAATAGGTCGATCTAAGCCGACTTAGTTATATCTAAAATTGTCTTGTTTAGCCGGTAGAGGGCGTCAAAAAAAACAAAAGTATAACAAAGTTGAAAGTATCTATTGTAAGAAACTAAGTAAAACAAAAACATTACTTAAGCAAATGTGTAAAATGACCGCCATCTTGCTGAATACACTTATTAACACTCTTTAAAAATGATATTGGACCCTATCTAATGTCTCGGGATTATTAAAATGGTTGCCTGCATTTAAAATCCGCTGCAATAAATCATCGCGTGTGTTTACCGGAGTCTTGTAAACTTCTGTTTTAATAGCGCCCCACAAAAAGAAGTCACACATATTTTACTGGTGCATCATTGCCTCTTCCAATCCATCGGTTGGGATATTGATGATGTAAGTATTGCCGAACGGCAACGGAAAAATGGGGCGGGGCACCATCATGCATATACCACATTTCCCTCCGAAGTAAAAGGGGCAAATTCTCCAGAAGAATTGGTAATGTGTCTTGCAAAAAATTTAAATAAATATTTCCATCTAACCTGTCTGGAATAACAATGGGACCAATAAGGTAGTGATCAATAATACCTGCCCAAATATTAATTTTAAATTGATGCTGATGATGTGCAACTTTAATGGCATGTGGATTTTCATCGGAATAAATATGTTCGTTGTGCAGATTGGTTACCCCAGATCTTGTAAAGCATGCCTCGTCAGTAAACATAATTTTTCTACAAAAATTTGGAACAAGGATTCTTTTGTTTCTAATAAATTGACAAAATGTAAGCCGCATGGGGGATCAGTCGGTAAAAGTTCCTGGACTTTTTGTATGTGGTAAGGATGTAACAACTGTTCTCTTAAAACCTCATTGACAATCGTTTTAGGAACATTTAACTCACGTTCTAAGAGACGGGTACTGGTACTTGGTTCTTCTTCAACTCTTTCCAGAATCATCTCTTCTGTTTCCACAGTTCGAGTTGTTCGCATACGACCCCTGCCTTCAAACTTTTTCTCAAAACTGCCCGTTTCCCGAAGATGACGCTCAATATTGGCAAATGTTTGGTGGTTTGGTATTCGACGGTTAGGAAACCTCTCCATGTAAACCCTAAAACTCTGACGCCCATTTCCTTGACAAAACCCGTATACCAGGAGCATGTCAACTTTCTGAGAGTTTGTATAATTTTCCATTTTTAATGGTAAAATGAACTTGTAATTCAAGAATGTTGATCGTATACTTGAGTAAATTTCATAGACTGGTGACAATTTGTCAATAATTGTCAAATTATTAAACGCCATAGCAACAAGGTCAATTAAAAAATTATTGTTACAGGTAATTTCTTTTTAATATTTACAAATTTTTGACGCCCTCTACCGGCTAAACGAGACAATTTTGGATATAACTAAGTCGGCTTAGATCGACCTATTTTGACGTCAGGAGTCTGTCGTCAAACGTTGTGCACGTATTTTCCGGACACCCTGTATATATATATATATATATATATTTATCGGTTTTAAAGCGTCTGTCGTCGCCTTCCGATTCCTTTTTACCATTGCCTCCTATCCATCCACAGTTCTTCTTGGATATTTCTTTCACTTAGTGATCTTCGAATATTGGTGATCCATGTTTTACTAGGGCGCTTTCTTTTCCTTCTATCTTGTGGTGTCTAGTAAAGCAGCATCCTTAGAATACGTTTGTCGTGCATCCTGTTGACATGTCCGAACCATACAAGCTGTTTACGCTTGATGACTTCTTGTATAGTTTCTTTTTCTAGAGCTTTTATACGGTTTAATATCTCTATGTTTGTAATATGTTTAAGGCGCGATACTCTAGCAGATCTTCTTAGTGCATCCATTTCAACCGCAGATACTTTTCTTTTATCTGCAGATGACATATTCCATAGTTCTGATAGGTAAGTGAGGGAGCTCTTAATCATTTTATTATATATGCGTTGTTTTCTGTTCTTTGTAATGCTAGTTGACCAGAGGATACCATTTAGTGCGCCTATTAGTTTTCTGGCTTGCGTTGTGCGGATCTTTATTTTGCGCGTGTCCCTTTTGTCCCTCTGAATTGATTATGTCGCCGGTATTGAGTACAAGGTCAGTACTCTCTCCTCCTATACACATATATCTGGTCTTGCTGATGTTTATAATTAATCTCCACAAGTCATATTCTTCCTTTAGTTTCCTAGACATATATTTTAGGTCATCTTTGCTTTGGGCGATGTACACCTGATCGTCGGCGAACTGCAGCGTGTAGAGAGTTTTGTCATTGTTAAGTTTGAAGCCCATGCCTTTACATTTGTTTTTCCATGTCTGTAGTGCTTTTTCTATGTATAACTTGAACAAAGTGGGGAAGATGCAACAACCCTGGCGTAGTCCTTTATTAACTATAAAACCTTTTGAAACTTTATTGCTCATTTTTACTCGTGAAACGGACCCTTTGTATAAGCTCTGGACCGCTTTGATTATGTTATAGCTGATGTTGGTTTCCGAAATGGCTTTCCAAAGCATCTCTACAGGAACGTTGTCGTATGCTTTGGCGAGGTCGATGAAAAGAAGATGAATATCTTGTCTCATAGCTAGTTGTTTTTCGGATATTTGACGCAGGCAGAATACATTATCAGCGCATGGTCTTCCTGCTCTGAAGCCGCTCTGTTTTTCTAATACTCTTATATTAAATCTCGCAGTACTCTTCCATATAATCTGTTCAATGTGCTAGTTACCGTTATGCCTCTGTAGTTATCGCATTGTCTTTGATCTCCTTTTTTAAATATAAGATATATATCGCAGGTCTTCCAATCGGTCGGGATGCTGTGGCCATTTATGCATATAGAGAACATGTGTGCTATTAGCCTTGTCAGTTTATGGGTACCGTATTTTAGGAGTTTTGCGCTTATATCTCCTACACCTGGTGCTTTTCTGTTCTTCAGGCTTTTTATAGCTTTTTCTGCCTGTACAGGATTTATTATTATTTTTTTGCTTTCTATTATTATTTACGGATATTTTACTAGTGCCTGTTTATATGCTGGTCTATTTTCATTTAGGAGCTCTTCATAGTATTTATCGAACGTATCTAGTGGGATCATTTGGAGCGTAGATCTATCTCTGTTGTTTGTTTTTGTGTTTCTTATAAATTTCCATGCCTTTGTACACCTTCTTCCTCCAATCATATTTTCTATTTCCTGACATTTTTGGTTCCACATTCTGGTCTTTTTAGTTGCTACCAATCGCTTGACTTTAATTTGGGCATCCCTAAGCTTTATATGATCTTCTTGGCTTCTCGTGGTTAGCCATTTGTGGTATAGGGCCTTTTTTAGTCTTATTTCATCCTCTATTTCCTGCGTCCATCAATATATATATATATATATATATATATATATATATATATATATATATATGGTTTCTTTGTCGCTTTTTGGATTTCTTCCAGTGCATTCTTAGCAGCACTATGTATACTTGATTTAATATGTTCATACAATTCTGTTGCTGTTGTATATGTTTGTTCTTCATTCAGTTTTTGATCAAGTCGTTGTTGGTACAGGTGCTGGTGTAACAAACTGTCTAGGTTATACTTAATAGCCTTTTCCATCTTATTGTTTGCACTCTGAGATCTATTGTTGTATTTTGAATGGGGTAAGATTAATTTAACTCCAAGTAGAAAGTGGTCTGTCCCACAATTTGCACCTCTAAATGCTCGGACATCTTGCAGTCTTAGTTGTGTTGTTTGGCGAATAATGCAGTAATCAATGACTGATTGTAGTCCTAGCGTTGGTTGTGTCCAGATGAATTTGTGGATATTGGGATGTTCATAGAAGCCGTTTGTAATGCTCAAATAGTTTTGTTCACAGAGACCTATAAGTCTTCCACCGTTACTGTTAATATGGTTTTCACCATACTTCAATTCGTTTTCGTTAGGGCCATATACTACAAGAAATGTTATTCTTGTTTCCTATATATTCATGTTAACAGACATTATTCTCTCGCTTATGTTTTCCTATCCTGTTATGTGCTGTTTATATTTCTTATTTATAAGAATAGAGACGTCTTGTTTAGTTCTGTCGCTTTTTGGTACTCCGCTGAATATATGGATTACGTTTCCTGTTTCCTCCGTTCCTGTTCCTTTTTTCTTTGTTTCTGTTAGTGCTAATATGGAAATGTTTTGTTGTTCCATTTATTCATAGTTTTCTTTCATCTTTCCATTGATGCCGCGGATGTTCCATGTTCCAATATTTATTAGCCGTTTTCTTTACGTAAATCGTCTTCTGTTATTTCCGTCCTGTTTCCGAGGCAAGTCGATGAGATTGTTAGCATATGTTTTTGTTTCACGAGTGCCAGGTTGCTAGCCTTGCGACTCAACCCCCATCTATTTATTTATTTATTTTTTTTTTTATTTATTTATTTACTAGTCAACGGAAGCCATTACAAAATAAGTATATATTTACAATTTAAAAAACATAAATTAAACATAAAACAATTAATATTAAAAATAAGAATAAAACTTAAATAGTTACAAAATATAAAAAAGGTCACGTATGGGTGACAAGTGCACGTCGCAAGGTATTAAAAGAATCTTTAAAAAAATCCACTTTAACTTCGTTGGCATGCCGCAAAATACGTGTAGATGCAGAGTGCACCGCATAATCAGTGCGTTTGAACGGTATATGAAATAAATAGTCATTGCGTAAAACTCGAGCTGGGACATGAATACCTATAGAGCTGAGCAAGTCAGGACAGTCAATAATCCCACGAAGCACTTTAAAAACTAGTGTCACGTCAAAATTAAAACGTCTTTTTTCAAGACTAGTCATGTTAAATGTAGAGAGCAGTTCCGTGTAGCTGCCTGCAATGTTGCATTTATAAGCCAAAAAACGAACAAACTTTTTTTGAATCTGTTCAATTTTTCCTTTACTGACGGCGGTGTATGGTGACCACACATTGGAACAATACTCGAGATGGGGACGTACTAGAGCGTTGTAAAGGATAATTAGAGTACGATGGTCACAAAACTCCTTAGAGTTACGCTTGACAAACCCTAAAAGTTGATAAGCTTTAGCCACAACAGTATCGATATGTAGTGTAAATGAAAGGCTTGAATCAAACGTAATGCCTAAATCACGAATAGTGTTAACTCTTAACAACATTACATTCATGAGAGAGTAACCATACATCACCGTAGACTGACGTCTAGAAAAAGTCATCACTTTGCATTTATTTAAATTAAGTAGTAAGTTATTAGTCTGACACCAACTAGAAAAAATCTGTACTTCTTTATTAAGTAGTATAGCATCATCTAAAGACTGAATTTTCATAAAGATTTTTATATCGTCTGCAAATAATAAACAACGCGCATTAGAAAAACAATGTACCACATCATTGATAAAGATATTGAACAGTAAAGGTCCAAGATGTGACCCCTGTGGAACACCCGACGTAACATCAATATTACGAGAAACGCACTGACCAACGCGCACGAATTGAGATCTGTTAGATAAATAGGATTGAATCCACATTAACAAGGTGCCATTAACTCCAATACCACGTAGTTTCATAATTAGTATCTTGTGGTCAACGGTATCAAAAGCTTTTGAAAAATCAGTGTAAATTGAATCTACCTGGAATCTGTTTTCGAGCGCATCTGTTATATAAGATTCATACAACAAAAGGTTGGAAGATGTCGATTTGCCCGTTCGAAAACCGTGTTGATTGAGAGCAATTTCAGATTGCAGAATAGCAGTCAATTGACAGGTAATTAACTTTTCAAAAACTTTTGGAATAACTGATAAAATAGATATAGGTCTATAGTTTGTTACATCATTTTTAGCACCGGACTTATGAATCGGAGTGACATAAGCTTGTTTCCAGCAAGTAGGAAAAGTACCCATAACCAGAGATAAGTTAAATAAAAGCCATATGGGCCGACAAAGGGCAAACGCACATTTGTTGAGAAAAAAAGCCGTTAATCTATCAGGCCCTGGACAGTTATTGGGTTTTAATAATGATAGTTCGTTGACAACTTCTGATATTTTTAAAACAAGATGCGATTCATTTATATGGGTAGGAAAAGATGATACAGAATATGTGCTGTGTGGACTCATAGATGCCGTCAGCGGACTGTAAACTGACCCAAAAAAATCAGCAAAGAGATTTACAATGCCATCAGTAGTGTCAATTTGAAAATTACCATTTGTGAAAGTAGATGGTATTTGATTACTTCTACGTTTAGATTTGACGTGCCCCCAAAAAGCTTTAGGATTAGATTTAATCAAATCTTCCACTTTCTTAATGTAATTAGAATAACACGTATTAGCCAATTGCTTACACTTATCACGTATTGAACTAAATTTGTGGTAGTCAGCTGCTGATCTAGACAACACATATGCTTTGTGTAACTTTTTTTTAGAAAACACAAGGTCTTTTAGCTCTCTTGTAAACCATATTGGAAATTTATAGGTTTTTTTATAACGCTTATTTATTTTGGGCACATAATGGTCAATTGTGTCAAAAAGTAATGAATAAAAACGGTGACATGCTTCATCAATATTACAATCGACAAACATGTTATCCCACTTGGTGTTGAGAAAAACATCATTTAAGGAAACATAATCAGCATCTTTGAAATTATATTGCATCACGTTATCTTCTCCACACCATACGTTGTCAGGTGTATCCTGTAAAGAGTCAAGTTTTAAAACTACATCTAAAGCAGGATGTTGAAGATCGCATGGTACAATAGGAAACAACGATTCTGTAAGGCTCAAGTTTGAAGAAAATGCCAAAGGCGCAAACAATAAATCTAGCAAAACCAAATTTATGTTTAATATGTAGTTCAATTGATGCGAATTAATATACCCAAACGTGTTAGCAACTAAAGTACCTTTAGGACAAGTGGATTCCGTTCTTACACCAAATTCATCATTAATCCACAACGTTTGTGGCAAGTTGTAATCGCCAATAATATAAACAGTGTTGCATTCACTAATTAATTCTACACTTTCACAGTGACGTTGGTAAGTAGAGTACTCCGAACCAGGTGGAATATAAACAGTACCTAAAACTATTTTCATACTGCCGATATCAACACAAACATACAATTCCTCATAGACAGAGCAATGACTAAATATTTCATAAGAATGGTACTTATTGGACACGGCAATAAGTACGCCTCCGCCACGTAATTTTGATGTTGTAATATGGTTACGGTCACACCTGTACACTTTATAATTAAAAAATCCTAGTTCTAAGTCTGTAATAGAGCTTATAAGCCACGTTTCACTAAGAATAAAAATATCATGCTCCATTAATGGTATATTGGCATTTAAAGTAAACAATTTTGTCCGTAATCCGCGCACATTTTGATAAAATATTCTCACATTTTCTAACTCGGTACAGCCGGAAGTCACATCTAAGGCACGTGCAGACGATGTCGATGAAGATAGATCTAGGTAGAACCTTGTAATAATTTAGGTGTTTTTTATCGAATCTCTATAAGTGGGGTATTAAGTTTAATGGCAAACCCGGGTCTGATAGTCTTTTTTCTTTTCTGAAAACAATTGAAGAGTTAAGACTTGCCAGAAGAATTTCAAAAGCGGGAATGTTTATATCTGTTATTGACCTATTTTAGGAGACGCAATTGCGTGGTACTTGTTAACAAAAACTAGAGTTTCTAATTGGAACGAACTTGTGCAGGCATTAAAAGATAATTTTCTGCCTCTTCATTACGATGATCAGATGTGGGAAGAGATAAGGAGCCGTGAACAAATCAAACGAAAGAAAGTTACCATGTTTATTGCCGTCATGGAAAATTTATTTTCATTTTCTAGGTTAGGCGTAAAACTAGATGAATCTTATAGACTTTGTTACGTTAGGAAAAAATTAGTTCCAATGTTGATATCAAGTCTATAACAAAATTAACTTCACTGTGTAGAAAAGTCAAAGCAAGTTTGCCCAAGACTAACTTTTTTTCTGTTAGTACTAGTAATACCCAAGGGTCAATTGGGGAATTTTTTAATAAAAATAATGTCAGTAATTTTCCTAAAACTTTTAGCGCTTTGAAGACTGTTCTTAAATGTTGGAACTAAACGGACACGGTTTTCATTCCTGTTTGGTTCCTTGTTCTGGTAAGTTTAGCTATAAATGCAAAAAAAGAGCAAACAACGTCTACTTGCAAGCATGGTTCTAAAAACTAGTCTCAAAAGTTCACCTCGGCTGACGTGATTTTCCATATAATCTTAGCGTAACTACCTCTACCATCTCACCAATATTTACTACTCCTGTACAAGACAACAGGCTTCATATTATTCTTAAATTGTTTGGTTTAAAAATAATAGTGTTAATGCAGAATCTAACTGCTCTGTTGTTGGTGAAAAAAATCTTAGAAATGTTAGATAAGTTAGATTTCAATATTGGAGTTAGTGATATTCAGGTCAATGTTGCAGTTGAAAGTGTTAAACAAGTAAGTGGTAGCTGTGTTTTACCTATTAAGGTAAAGAACCATATTTGCAACACAGAATTTTTGATTGTTCTATCGGTTCCTGTAAGTATTGTTTTAGGTGTAGATTTTATTAGTAGGTTTGGAATGAGTCAATTTTAAGAGAAATACATGCGTTTTGAAAAAAATTGCAAGTCTTGACCAAAATACAAACGAGAAAAACAAACTGGTGTGTGGTATCATCTCTAGAAAGCGTATGTCCGCTAAACAAGTTATTAAATTTGGCAAAGTTAAACAGCTGTTTGTTGAGTTGGGATCACAACTCTTAGGGCGTACTCACTTATATACGCACAATATTGACACAGAAGACAGCTTACCGATCAAACAAATACCTTATTGTTCTCACATGCAATGCAAGAACATTTAGATTGGGAACTAAGCAGCATGCTGCAGTTAGGAGTAATTAGAAAATCATTTAGTTCATGGAACTTTTCCGTGTTACTTGTCTCAAAATTTAATAGTCAAGTCCCAGATGCTCTTTTTAAAACTCCATAAATATGCAGCATCAAAGAATTACTTGGTGTTAAGGACGATTGGTACGAACAACAATTTACAGAAATTATGGATAATTCTGACAAATTTCCTAATTGGATGATCCTAGAGGAAAAGTTATATAAGTTTGTAGCTGCAAATCCAAGCTACCTATATATAACTCTGAATGGAAGTAGTCTCCTTAAACAGACAAAAAAATATTATCTAAGAGTTGCATGATTTGTCATCATCTGCTCACTTTGGGACGCTGAGGAGGATGCAGGAAAATGCATTATTTTTGGCCATCATTGCGGAAAGCTGTTTTGGAGTTAGTAAAATGTTGTTTATTTTGTTCTTTGCAAAAAAAATCCAAATGTAGCTAGAGCCGGTCTAAAGGGCAAATCAAAAATTGTAGATCTACATCTCCAAAATATCTTGATAGATTTAATAGGTTTGTTTCCCCGGTAACAAAAAGACAACCGATTTCTTCTAGTTGCTACTGATTGGCTGACTACTGGTTGGCAACCGCTAATGAAGTTGTTAAGTTTGTTGAAAACACAGTTTTATTTATATTTGGTTTGCCATGTATTGTAATAGTAGATAATGGTTCTTAAGTTATAAATGCACAATTTAAGAAATTAATGGGAGCTTACAAAATATTCCGATTAATGTACAATGCCAAATATCACTCTCAGGTGAATTTCACCGAACGTGTCAATCGGGTGGTAGGTACGACAATACATTCGTATATAACTAAAGATCACAAAGTTTGGGACAAAGAGGTGTGTAGAATTAGTAACGTGATAAGATCCGCCGTGCACGATATAACGGGATATTTTCCTAATGCGTTGGTTTTTGGTCGGAATGTACCAATTAGTGGGGAATATTATAAAGATTTTAATCTTTGCAAAATAGTCAGTACTATTCAAGGTGATAAATACTTTTCCAAACTTTCAGACTAGCCGCAAGTATATAACGATGTTAAAACAAAATTAGAGAAGAGTTATGAGTTGCTAATATAACCTTAGGAAAAGAGTGCAGACTTTTGTAGTCGTTGATCTTGTGTGGAGACAAAACATAGCTTTTTTGAATGCTGGAGAAGGAATATCTGCTAAGCTCTCGCCAACATACCTTTTAAATATAATGAAAAAAGTTAATTTAGATATTCTATAAGTCTTGGAAGATTTAAACTGTAAAAGTGAAAGAACATGGCAGCTCAAGGACTTTGAGCCGTATTTTGGAGATTTTGACAGTGATTGAGTTTTTTTTTAATTACGGTTAATTTAAAACAATACCTTCCTTAAGATATTCCGGTTGATTTATGGGTACCGAATTGAAAGTAAGTGCAAAAGGATGAGTTAGTGTAGGAATGATTTTTGTAAGTTGCATGTGTAATGAATGTGAGATATTTAACTGCGTAATGACTGATTTGTAAAAATGTTCTTTTATAAAGGCATTTTTTTCCAAGAGGAGGGGGATGTTGTAAAGTTTTTTTATTATTTTGGGTTAATTATGTTGGGAAAAAAAAAGAAAAGAAAGTTAGAAATGGAAATGTAAATGACAGGAAAATAAGGAATGTTAGTCAAGAATAGCTTTAGGTACATTGGTTTTGGCTTCCGCTTATTGACCCATCCAGCATTGGTAGCCCTGTCAGAAGTTTAAACTCCTGCCGGCATAGTTTGAGCAGAAGTTACTCAGCTTTCTCACTTCGACAAGGTAGTACTCACAACGGTGAATTTTAAATATTAACGATTATCTGGTTGCAAAGGATTACCACTTAAAGAAAAACCATTTTGGTATAAATTGAAGTAACAAAAATTTACATGTGTTTTGTAAGAAAAATGCATTTCAAATCACGGTTTGGTATGTATTTTGATCTGGAGGCATTATTGGATAACTTTTTTAAATAGTATTGGAGATTGACACTCAGTTTATTATGTCTCAATTGGACAATATAAATCTGAAAGATTTGTTGTTTCAACTTGCTATACATTACGTGTAATAATGGCATTATTGCATGAGACATTTTTTAGTTGGTTGTGTATGTAATGTTTTGTTTGTACTGAATTGGCTGCTTTTATTGTGCATTTTAACGCTTTTGGGCTTTTTTCTTTTATGTCAATAAACCCACGACCACAAAAGCAAAAATTGTGTCATGAAATCTAGAAAACAATTATTCCAAACTGTAAATGATTTTTTTTTAAAGAATGTATGCCATTAGAACCAACGATTATTTTTTTTTTAACTTTTTTGTTTTGGTTACCATTTATAAAAGGAATATTAAACTAGAAACGGTTTTAATTAAATATTTTATTGATAAATTTTAATTATAATATTATGCTTTTTTTCTTGATATTTTAATGGTCATGTTTCTTAGATTCTTTAGACCCTTTTGAGCTTTTAGATTTCTTTGATTTTTTAACATCAATCTCATCAGAGTCTTCAATGTCAAATGGACTTATAATTTCATAACCACGTTTGAAATGATTCAATTTGAAATTACCTGTGTTGAAGCTATTGACACCTTTACATTCACCTTTTGTATATTTTTTTGAAGAGCATAAGCCTCTTTTAACATAATATTCAAGGAAGCATAAATTAGTATATGTTTTTTTATCAGGGCCGCAAACAGGATCGTATACCATTGTGCATGTGCAAGTATCAACGCATGCTTTCTCATATTTTACTGTAAGTTCAGGGTTGTGACTTTTTGCACAGTTTAACATACATGGGTTACCATATGTTTTATCATCACTACCACAAACAGGTTGAGATACTTTGCTGCATACACATCCGCATTCACTATTGGATATTTTCTGTACAGATGATCCGCATACACATTTGAATATATCATAGTTGAAATATGTGATTCCATCGCTTCCACATACTGGCCTATATGCTTTACTGCAATTTTTCATGCAATTTTCATTACAAGCTTTATCATCAACTTTTACAACTCTATGGTCAATCTTGTTTTCGCAATTTAATTGACATTCGTTTCCATATGTTTTACCATCGCTTCCACAAACGGGTGCATATAATAACTCACAAATGCAGCTATGTTCACATTTACCATGTTTTACGGCTCTCAAGTATGGATTGCCAGTACATTGGGCAACGCAATTAATCTTTTTTAAACTAGAATACTCGTTGCCGTCTGAACCACATAAAGTGCTCAAGTCGCACAATTCTGGCGATTCTTTAACGGAATCAACTATATAAAATAAACAACTCAACAACAGAAACTTCATGATTACTGCAAAATTAGCTAACGCGAATGTAAGAGAGCAATTGGGAATTGATTATAAATGAAAATTTATCATTAAAATTGTGCTTAATCTTGTTAAATTAACAAGCGCATGATTTTTATTTTATTGTTATTAATTTGGGTTTATAAAATTAGCAATAAACAATACTCAAACGTGACTCATTCTCATTCTAAAATTACATATTAATTGTAACATAATAATTAATAACTATATTAACTGCAAATTATTCATTGTTCTTTAAAATTTGTTAAATAATATTATATCTTAAGCTGATTAGGCATGTTTCAATAAACAACTTTACGTTGATAAACCATGCACTTGATGCATATAAATACGTAAGAATATTTTTCCAATGTTATTAAGTATTTTAAAGTAGAAAAAAATGAAGATATTTATATTTGTTGTTTTTTTGTGTTCAGCGTACGTCCATGCAAAGAAAAGAAGTGGTCCAGTTTGTGCTTCAGATGGCATGACTTATTTGAATTATGAAGAAGTAAGATGTGTCTCAGAATGCATGGCAATCCCCAATATAGTAGTTGTAAACAACGGTTTCTGTTCAACGAGTTGTGATTGTCCAGATTACAGTGACCCTGTATGCGGATCAGATGGCAATACTTATAAGAGCACGTGTCATTTGGAATGTGTACACAAAACAGACCCTAGAGTAAAACTAATTTTGAAACATGCTTGCGGACATTGTTTTAAATCATGCCACCGCGAATATAAACCAGTTTGTGGCTCAGATGGTATTACATATTTTAATGAAGAAATATTTAATTGTACTAGTCACAGCAAATTAAATATAAAAATTGTTCGACTGGGAGAATGCGAATGCAATGCCACCGATATCTACAGGCCAGTTTGTGGCACTGATGGATTGACCTATGATAATATTTGCAAATTAGATTGCACAAAAACTAACAAACCAGAACTGTTGAAGAAACATTCTGGACCGTGTACTGCAGCACCATGTGATCAATGTAATTTAAACAAGGTTGACCCTGTATGTGGATCAGATGGCAGGACCTATATGAATGAATGTGTTCTCTTGGCAGAAAAATCAATAAATCATGAATTAACAATAGTTTTTGATCACGAATGCGATGAAAAACCATGTAATTGTTACTCATAAATAAATAATTTAATATTTTTTGTAACTTCTTGTATGTATAGATTATTAATTAAATCAAAACGGACTATGTGTATACTTGTTTTTTTTTACCGCTCATTTTATTAAGTGCAGATCTTTGATAAGCAGTTATTTTTTGGATAGATGTTTTGGGTCTGCAAATATTGTGGTAGAGCCGGTTTTAAACAAAAGATTTTGCTTACGGTGGATTCAACAAGAATTTGGTTGGCTTTTTTGCTGCGCCAGAAAGAGCTGTAGTACTTTTTATGTATTAGGCTACTGTTAAAATTTGTTTCTTCCAAATTTAGCAAAGTCAAAGTTTTTCTTATTTTTTGCACTGTTTTCTCAATGAGTCTGCCTGTAGGATTTTTTTACTGTTTATTGTTTGATTTAAAATGTCTATCAGTATTAATCTTGTACGTATTGCAGTTCTGATGAACAAAACGTTTGTGGTTTTGTCTTTGTATGAGTAGGTACAAACAGTGTTTTTGAGTTTCCTTTATTTAAAGCTTACTTTACTTGATTTGGTGCCAGGTATTGTTTAGTTTTGGATATAATTTTTTGGGGTTTTGAACTGTTTTTAGTTTATTGCCATGTTAGTTGCTTGTTTGTTATTTTGTCTTTAGACATGCGACATGAAATAGTCCTAGTCAGTTTATATTATCTGTTATTTTTGTTTTGTTTTTTAAAAATTATGTTTGAATATTATTTAGTAATATTTACAATCTTATCTGTAGTTAGTTTAAAAACTATTTTATACGAAAAATATTTTTTTTCAGTTGTAGAGTTTTTTTTTTAATTTTACAGATTAAGAAAAACAATTTTTTAGAGAGGTTTTGTCTAGCTGGAGATAGGGCTGTGAGATTTGAGTTGCTTAGTTAAAGGTTTATTTCTTTGTAGAAGTTTGCGGATGATGGAATAGCAGCGGAGGAACTCAAAGATGTTGTTGGAGTTTATGATTAGAGTTGCCGAGATTTTTTGTTGAAATTTCCGTAGTGCAATATCAATTGAAAAGTTTAATTTTACGACCGGATGTCTTGCCGCAAAAGTTTGCTTTAGATTATTATTATTCTATCCGGTACAGACTAATAATTTGTTGGCGGTGAATATTAGTAAAAGTGATAAAACCACAGATATTTTATGCCAGTGGCATTATTTTAATGAATAATAAAAATGAAGCAATCAGGAGTAATCAAGCTTTGATCAATTCATAAGCATCATCGGAGAATAATTCTGTTTTTTTAAGAACATATGTATTTGAAAGTATCCAGTTAGGCAATAAAGAAACTTTTCATCTTTCTCACTAGCGGACACAAACGACAACAAAGGTTTTGAGACACCGATTTAATTCAAATGACTTTTAGGGCAGAATTTTCCTAGACTAAATCTCCAAGGATGGCAAATTCACTATGCATCTTAACAGAAAACAAAAACTGATTTAGTCAAAAAATAAAAAAAAAATGCTAACTTAAAAATAAAAAAGATAATCAACATTTATTTTGTCAATAAAAATGTAAAAGCTTTGTCAAATAAGGCTGACTGTCAGCCAATTTGCTTTTCAACCAACATTTAACCGTTTCAGGATTGCAGAGTAGCCAGAGCAATCAAAGAAACTTGGGTTCAGTGCCTGTTGCGGTAAGCTTTCCGGTAGTTAAAGATTTTTTTTTATCAATTGAAATATTTTAAGACGATATTTTTTTTTCGTCATGCGGATATACATGCTTATACAGTAGACACAAAATATGGCGTCAGGATAATTCCAAATTTAATGAAATATTTTTACAAAACTATTATACCAAGATGAAAAGTAAAGAAGAGCATACTCTTTTTAAATGTGCCTTATGCCACCTATTCATGACTCAGTCGACCAAAGCAATTTTAATCGGTTCCATAATTAATTTAAAAATGCAATAAAAAAACACAAATTTCAAAGGACAAGCAGTAATATAAAAGACATTGAAGACAAGCTTGAAAAAAGGAAAGAAAAAAGAAAAAAAAAATTATACAAAAAAACTTAAAAATAGGGACTGGAAGTTACTGCATACTTAGTGGGCAAGAAAAAAAAACAGACAATAATAACAGAAACAGAGTTTTGGGCCAAAGAAGGAATAACTACTGGTATACACAAAAAAATAAATAAAGAAGAGAATGGGGTTATTGAAAACGAGGGAAGAACTCGTAGAAATAATAGAAGAGAAAAGTTGAGGCATTTTAAATAAAAACTTCGGAGGAGATAAAAAGGGGGAATTTACTTATATAAGAACAAATGGGCAATAGACTTCGTAGTTGTAAATGAGGCAGCTTGTGAAAAGGTAGTAAGAATAAGAGTAGAATAAGACCAGTACCAGTTTTTAGAACTGAGCTTAACTGAAAACTGTAGAAATACAGAAAAATTAAAAATAAATGAAGAAAAGGTAGTTTGGACGGAAGAAAATGAAAAATTGTAGAAGAGGTAATTAATTAGAGGAGGTAGTAAAAAAATAGAAAAAAAAAAAATGAAATAAGGCAATGGTCAAACAGCAAATGTACACAAGAAAAGCTAGAAGCTTAAAAGAAGGGGTTAAGGTTTTGGAAAAACAACAAAAATCTACGCCATGATATTAAGAGATAAAATGAATGAAGAACTGGGTATGAATAAAATAATTTCAGACGGGCACCGGCTTTAATAAAAGAATAGGTACCATGAAAAACGTATATATTCTACTCAATATGAGCAAAAATAGCAAAGAAAAAGAGAAAAGTATATGCGTTATGTCTAGACTTAAAAGCGGTATTAATAAGAGAGAAAGGAATCAGCAAGCATCTGGTAAAAATGGAACAAGTGTATGAGAAGACAACAAGTAGGGTGTGAGTTAATAGAATAAGAAAATGAATAATGTTTTGAACAACAAAAGGAGCAAGACAAGCACCATTAATAGTGCGTTCCGTATATCAACCAAAGCGACCAAAATGCCGGTTATCTTGAAACAGGTTAATACACGGAACGCGGTAACCTGAAAAAAGTTACAAAAGTTGCGACCGCACTCACCATGAACGAACGTCGGTGAATTTCAATAAATCGTGGTTACTCATGGCGGTAAATTTGAAATGCAAATAAAAATGTACAATGTGTGCATGATGAATTAAAAGGCAATTAAACTTTTCATAAACTTAAGAGTCTTAATGTTAGAAGCTGAGAAGTGTTAATAAAATAAAACAAATTAAATTAAATTACAAGTTAGATTATTCTGCCATATTATAAGTTGGATATTACGGCGCTAAATACAAGAAAATAATATAATAAATGATTTTTAAAGGGTTTATTTGAATGTGGACATTGTCAAGTTGTTTTGGGAAGCAACAGATTAAACATTATTATTGTGTATAGTTGCCTGTTATACCGGTTAACCTGTACTGTGATTATTGTACAAGCAGGTAGATAAATACATACAATCATCTAGGATTAAGCACTGAAATAAAAAAAAAAAACATAACTAACGCTAATGACAAAGATTAAACCATAAATTATAATAAATAAATTTATGAGGTTTGAAAATTTTGTCGTTATTATAACCGCTGTTGTTCCATAAAAAATCAAAATTTTCAGCAACCGATCATAGCCGTAACTTAACCGCCGGTTACTTTGATTGATATACGGATCGCACTATAAGTCTCACTTTGTTTACGACTTACATAGCAGATCTAAAAGGAAAACTGTAGTAGTAGGTAGAGAAAAAGTGTGGTCTCTAGCGTATGCCGATGACAAAGAAATAGTTGCAAAAGAAGCAAAGAAAATAAAAGAAATAATCAAAAGTTTAGAAAGGCATAAAAAAATAAATTGAAAGTCAATGTAGAAAAAATAAAAATGATGATGTTTAAAAAAAAAGGTGGAAACAAAATAGAGGATTAAAAATAGTATGAGCAAGATATTGCGGAAGTAAACTTATTTAAATGATTAGTATGTATTTTGTAGCAGGTTTCTAGCGATCCTGTGCCCATAGACTTTAATATTGACAAGTTAGAGTTGATAGATGTGGAAGTTCTTTCCGCGCCATCTACTGACAGATGAAATGATGCCAATTAGTGAGAGTTCTACTCCCTCAGATAATAATTCAGAAGTTAAACAGTAAAACGCTAATAAACAAAAAGTTAAAATTACGTTTGCAACGTAACTGTAAAAATGGTTTCAACCATTATACAATGGAACTGAAACGGATATAATTCACATTACAAATCTTTTAAAATATTATTAGCCAAAAATTTACTTATCTGCGTTTCCTTACAGGAAACAAATTTTAAGTTCTGTTCATCTTCGGGGTTATACTATTTATAGAAAAGATCGTGCAAATGTTGATCGTGCTCATGGTAAAACGGCTTTATTGGTTTGTGATATGGTTTTCAGTAAAGAACTCCGTGTCAACACTGCATTAGAAGCAGTAGCCGTTTAACTACATCTCCATTTCTCACTTAATTTATATTCCGCCAAATGTTAGTTTAGACATTCGTTCGTTTGACTAAAGAATAAGTAAAACAAAATTTGATTGCATAAGAATAAAAAAGCTTATGTTGATAGTTTAGTTAAAAATATGATATTGTACGGGTCAGAAACATGGGGATGGAAGGAACAAGAAAAAATATTACGGATTAAGATTTATTATTTTAGGAAATTATTGGTATATTTGTAAACGTGATGTAACTTTCAAGGCCGAAAGGCACAAAATAAATAATTAAATATTAACGTAAAAATACTAAACCAAAGAGCCAAACCAACGTTACTTTACTCAGCCAGCTTTTAATAATCATTATACTGACAAACGTAATAGTTTAAGATACGTCAACACAGACGACGTGAGTTAGTTTTTTTGTTGTCAATTAGTAAGTAAGTGTACAAAAGAAAGTAAAAAAAAGTTATAGCACATTGTGTTTTGCGGTGTTGGAGAGGCGTATGAATTAAAGTTGAATTTTTATGTGCAATTTTTATTAAGTTGCTAGCTGTGAACTGGAACTATACTTTTAAGCGTTGCAACCAATCCAAAAATGTTATGGGCAGCAAGTATGATTGTTTTATTATTTAATATTTGTTAATCAAAAAACGGTTTTAGAACGCAGAGGTTTACAAACAAGTTTTTGCTACAATGCTCTAGATTTAGTTTAAATATGGTTTTTATGAAGCCAAAATACGATTGACAGCAATTTTTTTTTGTAGCCAAAAGAATTTATGTAAAAATATATGTTTTCAGATAATGTTAAAATTTGTAAAATTGAAACCAATTTATCAAAAAGGTGTTGATTGCTTCAAAAAAGTTTTGAAACGGCTTTACTGCCGTATCTTAGACTATAACCATTTTGTATAAAATTTAAGAGTAACATGTATATACATCAGCCTTAACGTCCGATTATAGATAAATAAAATTAAAATTAAAATTAAAACACAAATACAAAATAAAACGTAGTTTCTACCAAAACCTTAAGCTATTCAACAAGGCTGCTTTTCAAGACAATCTATTGCATAAATACCTATACATTTTAAAATGAACCTGTAAGTGTGGGTTAAATAGAAAACTACCTAGATAAGTTGAAACATTTTATAACACTGTTTAGTCAAGTTGGTCTTTAGTTCCCCCATACCATAAAACTTGAACAAGAAAATCTTCCAACAGAACAAAAAACTCAAAATTGCAATCAGGCAGAAAAAAATTTGAAAATTTTTTGGTAAAGATGTTAAACACACTTTTGCTGCCGCAAAAATATTTTTTTTAAAGACCGCCATCAACCAATTGGTTGCTTCAAACGTAACGACAACACATACACAGTTAACTTATCAAAATTGAGAATACTATCTTGATTTACCTAGCAAAAATCTATGAAGTATGTATTGCTTTTTGCTACATTCTCATAGCAAGGGGAGAAGTAAATGTAGTATTCATAGTAACACCAATGCGTACTGACTACACCCAGGCAAAATCTTATTGCCCAATAATAAGCCTTAAATCTTTTTTTCTTAAAATAACTTTACCCTAAAAAAGATTAATTTGGCAAACGGCACTAATAACTACGCCAATACAACCTAACCAACATGCATACACTTCACAATCAAAAGGTTCCTACGGAATAAAATGTCTACTCTGGCAGTATTTATAGACATTGAAGGAGCGTTTGATACAATCACATTTTTTTAATATAAATTGAAAAGGTTAACACAATATTTTTTATGCTTGCCAAATATTTTTCAAATAAATATATAAAATGTTGACTACACATCTTGATCTTATATCTTC